>CM061034.1:1460000-2920000 GCA_030763125.1 Hippophae gyantsensis | reverse complement strand
CGAGTCAAGAGATAGATAAATAGACACATCCCATTGCACCGACGGGCGTTCGTGATGACGAGGGGTCGAAGACGAAGCTGAGTTATTTATCGCCCAAGCATTCTTCTTGCGGCTAGATCCAATCTCACTGGTCCCCTGCGGAAAGGAAAAAGAATTTCACGTTATTCCTTTTCGGAAGGGAGGATTAGGAAAATCCTATTGATTGCAGCTTTCTCCGGACCCCTAGAAAAGCATGAAAAAAGGCTCGAGATAGTACGATCCTCCGTCACCCCAGAATAGAAAGGGCGATATCGTAGTTCTTGAGTACGTGAAGATACGTTGTTAGGTGCTCCGTTTTATTTTTCCCATTGAGGCCGAACCTAAACCTCGTGCTCGAGATAACCGTCCATATACCGATAAGGGATGTATGGATTCTCGAGAAGAGAGAGCGTGGTGGTCCTCTGGATCGCCGGATCCCACGAGTGAATAGAAAGTTGGATCTACGTTGGATCTCACCCGACCGCCCATCTATCCTCCCGAGGAGCAGTTCTGCTTTCAAACCCCGGTTCAGAGAAGTACGCCATGCTAACGTGCCTTGGATGATCCACATCTCGGTCGGGCGATAAGCACATTTGAACTATCCACGTGGCCGAGAGCCCTCACGGCCAGCATAACGACGCAATTATCGTGGCGCGGCTCTACCACGAGCCACACATGGCCGTCGTGCGGGCTCTCACGAGGCCCGCTATGCCAAAAAGCGGAGAAGCCCCATCCCTCTCTTTCCTTTTTTACGTCCCTACATCTCCCGTGTGGCGACGCGGGCGTAAAGGATCCTATCAACTTGTTCCGACCTAGGATAATGTGCTGCTGGGCTTGGTCTTACTTCATCGTCGAGAACGAAAGAAGACTTCCATCTCCAAGTTTAACTCAAACGTAGCTCGCTTCTTTTTGGGTGTGGAGCAGTGTCAAACCAAAAAACCCAACAAGCAATACCTCTCCCCGAAAAAGGAGGTGATCCACCGCACCTTCCAAAGACGGCCACCTTGAGCCACGACTTACTCAGTCCACTAGCCCCGCCTTCGGCATCCCGCCTCTGCGGTTAAGGTAATGACTTCGGGCATGGCCAGCTCCCATAGTGTGACGGGCGGTGTGTACAAGGCTCGGGAACGAATTCCCACCGCCGTATGGCCGACCGGCGGACACAGCGATTCCGGCACGTAGTAGGCGGTCACAGCCTGCCACAATATGAACCGAGGACGGGTTTTTAGAGTTGGCTCATCCTCGCGGGATCGCGATCCTTTGTCCCGGCCATTGTAGCACGTGTGTCGCCCGGTGGCATAAGCGGGCATGATGACTTGACGTCATCCTCACCTTCCTCCCGGCTTATCACCGGCGGTCGCACAAGGGTTCCAAACTCAAATGGTGGCAACTAAACACGAGGGTTGCGATCGTTGCGCGGACTTAACCCAACACCTTACGCACGAGCCGACGAGCCACGCACCACCCGTGTCCGCGTTCCCGAAAGGCACCCTCTCTTTCAAGAGGATTCGCGTACGTCAAGCCCTGGTAAGGTTCTTCGCTTTGCATCGAATTAAACCACGTACTCCACCGCTTGTGCGGCCCCGTCAATTCCTTTGAGTTTCATTCTTGCGAACGTACTCCCAAAGGCGGGATACTTAACGCGTTAGCTACAAGATCAGCACGGTCGATACGCACGGCGCCTAGTATCCATCGTTTACGCTAGGACTGCGGGGTATCTAATCCCATTCGCTCCCTGGCAAAGCTTTCGTCTCTCGGTGTGGTGTCGGCCCGGCAGAGTGCTTTCGGCCGTTGGTGTTCTTCCGATCTCACGCATTTCACCGCTCCAATCGGAAATTCCCTCCGCCCTACCGTACTCCAGCCTAGTCCACCGCCCTGCTTTGTCCGGGGTTGAGCCACGGGATTTGACTACGGACTTAAAAAGCCACCTACGGACGCTTTACGCCCAATCATTCCTGATAACGCTTGCATCCTCTCGTATTACCGCGGCCGGCACGCAGTTAGGCCGACGTTTATTCCCCAAATACCGTCATTGCTTCTTCTCCCAGGAAAGAAGTTCACGACCCGCAGCCTCTACCTCCACGCGCATTGCTCCGTCGGTGCTTTCGCCCGTTGCGGAAAATTCCCCCACCGGCTTGCTCCGTAGGAGTCCGGGCCGTGTCTCGGTCCCGCGTGGCCGATCATCCTCTCGGACCGCCTACGATCATCGCCTTGGTAAGCTATTGCCTCACCAACTAGCTAATCGACGCGAGCCTCCTCGGGCGGATTCCTCCTTTTGCTCAAATCTACGGGTATTAGCGGCCGTTTCAGTTGTTCCCTCCCGATGTGTTCTACGCGTTACTCACCCGTCTGCCACCGGAAACACCACTTCCCGTCCGACTTGCATGTGTTAAGCGCATGCCGCGCGTTCATCCCGAGCCGAGGATCAAACTCTCATGAGATTCATAGTTGCATTACTTATAGCTTCCTTGTTCGAGGCAAAGCGGATTCGAATTTTCTTTCATTCCAAGAGCATAACTTGTACCCGTACGCTTCATATTCGCACGGAGTTCGGCTCCCGTAAATATAGCCATCCATACCCACTCACGTCAATCCCACGAGCCTCTTATCCATTCTCATTCGATCACGGCGGGGCAAGTCAAACTAGAAAAACTCACATTGGGTTTAGGGATAATCGCTCGAACCGATGACTTCCACCACGTCAAGCGTGACCTTTCACCGCCGAGTTATATCCCTTTCCTTGCCCCATCGAGAAATAGAACCGACTAATCCTATGGCAAAGGGTCGAGAAACTCAACGCCACTTATTCTTGAACAACTTGGAGTCGGCCTTCTTTTCCATTCTATACGAAAAGAATGGGAAAAATTGGATTCAATTGTCAACCTGTGTTCCTATCGGAAATAGGATTGACTAGGGATTCGAGCCATAACCACATGGTTTCATAAACCGCATACGATTTTCCCGATCTAAATAAAGCGTGTTTTACATGAAGAAGATTTGCTCAAGATGTTCTATTCGATACGGGTAGGAGAAGAGCCCGAGCTTGGTATTCTTAAAAAAAATAGAGAAATAAGAACCAAGTCAAGATGATAGGATCAACTCCTTCTTCGCGCTAAAGATCTTACCATTTCCGAAGGAACTGGAGTTATATCTCTTTTCCATTCAAGAGTTCTTATGTGTTTCCACGCCCACTCGAGGACTCGAAAATGGACAAATTCCTTTTCTTAGGAACACATACAAGATTCGCCACTACGAGAGAGGATAATGGTAACCCCACCATTAACTACTTCATTTATGTTCATTTATGAATTTCATAGTAATAGAAATACATGTCCTACCGAGAGAGAATTTGTAACTTGCTATCCTCTTTGCCTAACGAGGCAAAGATCGACCTCGGGAAAGGATGATTCATTCGGATCAACATGAGAGTCCAACTACATTGCATTGCCCGAATCCATGTTGTATATTTGAAAGAGGTTGACCCCTCTTACTTCTCCCATGTTACAATCCTCTTCCGCCGAG
Organism: Hippophae gyantsensis; assembly: GCA_030763125.1. Lineage (NCBI taxonomy): Eukaryota > Viridiplantae > Streptophyta > Magnoliopsida > Rosales > Elaeagnaceae > Hippophae > Hippophae gyantsensis. The sequence continues at coordinate 2,916,460 of CM061034.1, read as the reverse complement.
CACCACTTTCTCCTGGCCCACGAGAAAAAATGTGGGTGCCAAATAGCGATTCATCACGGAAGAAAGGACTCACCGAACCGAGATCACTAACTAATACTAATCTAATACTAATAGAATAGAAAATGCTAATATAATAGAAAAGAAGCCTTTTTCTACGTATACTTTCCCGGTTGGTTGCTACCGCGGGCTTTTACGCAATCAATCGGATCATATAGATATCCCTTCAACACAACATAGGTCATCGAAAGGATCTCGGAGACACGCCCAAAGCACGAAAGCCGGATCTTTCGTAAAATGGATTCCTATTCGAAGAGTGCATAACCGTGGATAAGCTCACACTAACCCGTCAATTTAGGGTCCAATTCGAGATTTTCCTTGGAATGTAATAATATCGATTTATAGAGATCCATTTATCTGATTCTACGTATACATTTATACAGATACGTAAGAAAAGGTTCTCTATTGATTCAAACGCTGTGTACCTACGGGATAGGGATAGAGAAAGAGGAAAAACCGAAGATTTCACATAGTACTTACTTTTGATCGAAAAATCAATCTGATTTATTTCGTACCTTTCGCTCAATGAGAAAATGAGTCAGATTCTACAGGATCAACCCTATGGCACTTAAGGAATGATGGAAAGGAATAAAATAAAAAAAGAGAGGGAAAAATAAGAAAAAAAATACGTAAAGTAGAAGAGCCCAGATTCAAAATGAATGAAAACGTGACTGATTGAGAAAGATATCAAATATCTGGAGTTTCTTTTTGTATATTATATGGATGATCCGAGCCGCAAGGACCCCGATTGGGAATTGTTTGATCGTCTTTCTCCGAGGAAGAGGCGAAACATAATCAACTTGAATTCGGGATGATTTATTCGAAATCTTAGTGAAAGACCGGATTTGTTATCTCATGTTTGCTTTTAGTGAAAAAATACCAATTGAAGCGGAGGGTTTCTTCAAACAAGGTATTTGTCAATAACTATTCAATCAAATGAAATTGAGCATGTTTTCCATCTCTTCTCGAGAAACAAGTGGGCTATTTCTTTGCAAAATTGTGCTCAATTTCATATGTGGCAATTCCGCCAAGATCTCTTCTTTAGTTGGGGGAAGAATCCGCACGAATCGGATTTTTACATTTCTTCAAAATTACCTCTAAGCTTTATTTAATATCAAAAATGTCCATAAACGTTATCAGTATTATATCTCCGTTTAACGTTAGAGACAAAATGGTAATCTCATCCCTATACATATATTACTCTCGCGGGATAAAAAATCAAAAATACCCTCGAGGTTTTCAATATCTTTAGAAATATCCTTAACGTTTAAAAAAAACTACAATACTACTGAGGTTTAAGGTATCTTCAAAAATACCCTTATTATTTAAGAAAAACATCAAAAAGCCATAAAAAATCACATCAGTATCTGAAAATTTATTTTCTACCCCTACCTGTATAACTTTTTTAATATTATCGTTGAGAATATTATCGCAAATACTCTCGAGGTTTTACTTTTCTTCAAAAATACTCCTGCTATAATAATTAATTTAACTTTATCAAAAATACTTCTACTATAATAATTAATTTAACTTCATCAAAAATATCTCTGCTACAATAATTAATTTAACTTCATCAAAAATATCCCTACTTCTCAATAACACGATATAAAATATTTTTCAAAAATATTTAACTTGATATCGTTTGCTTTATTAACTTAATTTATCTTCAAGGGTATTTTTGAAAAAAAATTTATATCATGTTATTAAGAAATAAGGGTATTTTTGATCAAGATAAATTAAATATTATAGCTAGGAAATTTTTGATGAAGTTAAATTAATTATTATAGTAGGGGTATTTTTAATGAAGTTAAATTAATTATTATAACAGAGATATTTTTGATAAAATTAAATTAATTATTATAATAGATGTATTTTTGAAAAAAAACAAAACCTCCAGGATATTTACGATACTATTCTCAACAATAATATTCAAAAAGCTATATATGCAGGAGTAGAAAAAACTTTTCAGATATTGATGTGATTTTTCACGACTTTTTGATGTTTCTGTTAAATAATAAGGGCATTATTGAAGATACCTTAAATTTCAAGGGTATTGTAGTTTTTATTTTAAACGTTAAGAGTATTTTTGAAGATATTGAAAACTTTAGGGATATTTTTGATTTTTTCCCCATTTTTGAATAATAATGGATAAAAAAATCCATTTTAAAATGTTTGAGCAAGGATAATTCTCATCGTATCTTTAAATTCTCTTTTCTTTTTTTGTTTTCTTCTCTTCTATTCTCTTCTCTACCGTATAATAGCAGAATAGGACCTACATATATTGGTAGTTTTGATGTATACATTAAAATTTATGTTTATTTTCTTTAGGAATATTAATTACTTTTAGAGTTGTTACTAATTTCATAGTTAGATTTTGAATTTTGTCATTGTTGAAGCTCAATTTGGTTTTTGCTTTTAATTCTTAAGTAGGTTCTTATTTGAGATACTTAGGCTCAACCAAATAGACACGTTGTCTTGGGTGCTACTAATTCCCGTCCACATTTCGTATGAAGTATGCACCGCTTATAAAATCTTATGGAGGAATTTGTACTTTTTTTCATGGGTATTAAATGAAACATTTTTAAAATATACTTGATTTGTAATTTTTTTAATAAAACATGGATACTGTAAAAATATATCAATCCTCTTTTTTTCAAATATTTTGCATTTCCAGTAGTCAGTTTAGCAATAAATGATATTTACTTATATATTTTGAAATTTGTACTATTTTATTTTTAGATGATACATTTAGATCATTATTTAATTAAAAAGTACAATCATTTTATTTAACTAACTATCCTATTGAGATACATTTTAGTCAAAGAAAAGGGACTAAATGCATACATATTTAAAAAAAATAACTGTGTTATTTGAAAGCAAGGTGATTGAATCGTCTCTTTAGAACAAGTTAAATGACTTTATGAGTAAATTTTCTTTCACCAGTCTAGAAAAGAAAATCAAAACTAAATCTAGTTAATTGTGAATGGAAAGATAAGGAATAGAATAATATATGCCAAACCTTTGCAATCTCTTATTATTAAATGGAGATCATACTTGAAAATTATAGTGGATATGTATTATCATATTATATACGTGGTGGCTAAGCAAAGACAAGCAGGCCTCACTAACGCACTAAGCACAAAACTCTCGATAAGTTTGAAGCACCGTAACTCTCAAGTCTTAAGGAATCCCCAATTTGAGCACATAATGGCAAGTACAATTGGACCACAGGGCCTCTTAGCATTTGGGACTTCAAAATTTGAGAGAGTGGTTGTTAAATAGACATTAGAAGCCTGACTTATCTATTTGTATAACAAAAAGTCTTTCATGCAATACGTTTTTATTGTACAATAACTGATAGCGTAGGTTAAAAAAAAGTAATTTATATTATTATATAATAACTTTATATATAAAGAACTCATTTGTATAATTATATTTGCTAACACTGCAGCAGTACTTCGAACAGCAGAGCAAAACAGCATAACTTCTGGCTGTTAAATTTTGGGACTCATATATATAAAGTCCAGACCCATTAGTATTTTATCCACAATTGTTTCAGATACCAAGATACCCTTTTCTGCAATCTAATTCGTCATTTTCTTTCTTGTTTCCAGATCATTACTTCTTCTTCATTTTTTATATTTTTTTATAAAAGAGATCATTACTTGACTACTAAGAAGTTTGATTAAGCTTTCAAAGTTTGAAATCTGCTTAGAATGGAAACGAACTGCCCACACATTTACATGGATCAATTAGCCAGAACAAGGGTCAGCTTTACCAAATTGCTTGACATTATGGCAAATGAAGATTTATATGATTCTATTTTTTTTTTTTACAGTTATGAATTGTATTGAATTTAAATAATAATGATAATAAACAAATGAACAAAGTACACAAATATTTACATGGTTAATCCAAAATAGTTACGGGTTACTATACAAGCAAAGATTAGGAAGAATTCACTGTATGAAAAAATTTATAACCTATAAGAGAACAAAAAATCTTTATTTTATAATAGAATAATATAATTAGAAGAAGTAGCTTATTCTAAGTGAGCAAAATCTTCACGAATTAAGGTTTTGATTTGAAATGCTTAAGATTAATTGTTTTTTAATTGAATTTAAAGAGAATTTGTAAATCTTTCAATATAGTAAAAAAAAATTAACCTTTTTTCATAGAATAATTCATAATTATTTTGATTAATCACGTAAATATTAATATTTATTATTCTTCCGTTTATTATCATTATTATCTCAATTTAAGTTTACCTTAAAAGTTTTTCCTTTTTATCCAGTGGGTTTAGTTTGTTAGTTTGTATCAATGTCCTAACAGTGATAATACAGCTAGGTTGTAAAATTTTAATTGATAGATACTATTCATATAGATAATACTATTTACATAATAATCTAAAATCTAAAAAAACTAAACCTTGTTTTAAAAAAATAATTTTAATAATATATTTTATTGTTAAGTAATAATTATTTAGAAAAATAATATTTTCAATAATGTATTTTTTTTAACAAAAAAATAATATTATTTAAATTTTACTAAATATAAGAATATTAAGATAATATACAGTATTTTTCATTCCATTACAGTTGTAAACCAAACAAAATTGTTTCTTTTTCATTTCATTACAATTTTATTCTCATTCTCGTTACATTATTTGAATCAAACGTCACCTTATATCAATTAATGTATGACACATATCAAATTTTTCTTTAAAAAATGATTATTTTTATTTCATTTTCAATGTTATTTTGATACTTGATATATCATAATTAATTTAAATATAAATTTATCTACCTTTAGTATTCATTCAACAAAAACTTATTTTTAGTACTCTTTTAAATGGAATTGATATCTTTAGATTATCTATATTTTTATTCTAATAATTTTTTTAACACCTATTTTCATCTAAAATATATAAAATATTCATATTTAAGTTACTGATACATATTTTGGTTAATTTTAATACTAATATATATGAATTATGGTAGTTTAAAAGTATCATTATTATTAAAATTGATTAAAATATGTACAAATAATTTAAATAAAAATATTTTATACATCTTAACTTAAAATATGTGTAAAAAAAATACTAAAATAAAAATAAAATAGTCTAACTTACTAACAACTTTTAAATAATAGTTAATAAAATATTGAACTTTCAAGCCTTCGAGTTTCTTGAACGAATGATAAAACAAATGTTTCTTGAGAAAACTTGCGAAGTTTCAAATACCTATAAAGACAAAGGATTAGCCATTAGACTCTTCTTTAACTAGGATTCTATTTTTCAAAATAGCCAATTTTGGCCCGAATTTATTCATTGGCCTAATTAATTTTATAAATAAAAAGAGAGATTTCACTCATTTGTGGAAAGAAAGGAAAAAAAAACATTTAATTACCTACTATTGGGGCGTACCTATTCTAAGCTCTCTGATATCTAACCAGCAGGTATCCCAACCCAATCAAATATGTGATCAATCTTGATGATAAAATGGATTATTTATGAAGGATGAAGGATAGTAATGATTTTACCCATTTTGATAAGATGGCATAAAAATTTATTAACTTTTAGGTGATATATTAAAAGTTTAATACTTATTAAAAAATTATTAAAATCTTAAAATTTTAAAAGATAAATTATATGAGTTAATATATATAATTTTTTTTAAAATAATATTATCTTTTTAAATTTACGATAATTATTTTAAAAAATAAGAATTCTTAAAGTACTCTCTATTCTCTTGAAAAATAAATCCATCATCTTAACTCATCCACCACAAATAAGCTCCTCCATCCCACGTTTTTAATTTTTATTGCGAGTTGTTCAATTAATTTTTGGTGAGTCTTTTTCTATCAACAAAATATTACCCTTTATAATGTCACGTGATAGCTCACATAATTTCTCTTTAATAATTTTAAATTTTTTGGACTTCTAATGTCTTTTTTAATAATTATTAGATTTCTTATACCTTACCTAAAAGTTAATGGAATTTTGTGTCTTTTTCAAAATTATTATTATCCTTTTTTCATTTATGAATAATAAAGAGTTTTGGATATATCCGACCAAGTTTATAATTCAAATTTGATTAATATATAATTGTATTAATTATTTAATAATAATAATAATTATTCTAAATTCTTTATTTTATAAAATAAAATAAAAATATAAATCTTTAAATATAAATTATTAAGTTATTATTATTATAATTGAAAAATTGATGTTAAAATATTTTATAAACCAAATATTTAATTAAATAGTTACTTTAGAGATAAATAAATATATATAATAGTAACTATTTTATTAATGATAAAATCTAAATACAATATAGAGTGATTTATTACGATATTAACAATAATTGCATAACTTTATTTAATAAATAAATTAAATATAACAGAATAATATATAAACTTATTTAATAATTAATATTTTTATTATGTAAAAAGTTAATCTTATATTAATTATAGATACGACTTAATTGAATTTAATAAGTATTTTTACTTAAAAATAATTTATATTAACTTATTATTCTTTTTAATTAATATGAGATATGATATAATATTGACATAAAATTATTAAATCAACAAAATATATGATCTGTTCATAAATTAATTGATCGAACACTTATTAAATATGTAATTATTAATTGTAAAAGTTTTCACTCATAATGTAATGAAAATAATTGCATTATATAAAATAATAATTCAAAAAATATATTTATTATATGAATATTCAACAAAAATATGACATACTCACGAGTGAATTGATATAACATTCATTAAATGAGTAATCATTAACTATATAATTTATTATCTTTATTGTAATAAAAATAATTATATTATACAAAATAATTATTCATAAGAAATGTATTTATTATATGGATATTTTGATATTTATTGGAGTAAAAAATTAACAAAAAAACATAAAAATATATTTAATATATGAATATTTTGATATGTATTGATTTAAAAAATAACAAAAAGTAAAAAGAATAAAAATAAAAATATATTTATTGATGTAAAATAATAATAATAATATTTGATACCATTATTTAAAATCTAACTAATTTAGCAAATAATAATAATAATAACATTTAGCAAAATGAAATAATGATCACAACAATAATACAAAATCTATCAAGCTTAAAAGCATTAATTTTACCAAAAATACATGTATTTTTTTATATTATCTAAGTTACTTTAGTGTATCCTTAGTATATTTTGTTAACTTTAAATATTATTTGTAATTTAGCTTTTACTAATTGCTTTAAACAAAATCTTACTAAGGATGCACTAAATGATCTACTATCATATTAGTGTTTGACTGCACTAAAAACTCATTTGAGTTGACAATGAAGTTTAAGATCTTATGAAGCTTATTTATGGGTAGTTATTATTTTAATCAAATAAGTATAGTTGTTATAAAAATGTTATTAAATTTTAAATTATTATAAAAATTATCACCAAATGTTAGTTATTGTTACACAAATATTAAATTTGTCCAAAAAAATCACATAAATATCATTATTTATATAAAAAAATCGTTAGTTTTTTAATAATTTTAACGATAATGATACTTATTAACAAAATTTATTCATAATTTTTAACATTTAAGAGTTTAATATTTTTATAAAAATCATGATAATTTAGTAGTAAAATAATCTATTTACTTTTTTTTATGAATTTTAATAAATACTAATGATAGTTGAAAAAGTTTAAATATAAAACCTAAAACAAACTTTATATATAATATGAAATTTTAATAAAAAAAATGATAAAATATGGTTTAAAATGAAAAACATTATAATCACAGTACATATGAAATAATATGATATTTAAATAAAATAATATAAATTAAACCATAAGTGCATAAAAAATATTAAATGATAAATAAATTTATACATATATTTATATCAATACAAAATATTTGTAAAATTATGCTTCTTTCTATAAATTAAGGAATAATATTATATATATTATGTGAAATATTTACATTAGGTTAAATTGAAAAAAAAATATTTTATAGTGATTAGTTATAACATGTATAGTAAAATAATATATGTATTAATTTATAATAAAAATTATTTTTTAAAAGTATTATTCTACTGTTAAGTAGTTAGAATGATAAAAATTAATTATTAATTAAATATAAAATAATTATACAATTATTTATTAATAAAAATTAATTAAATCATAACATTTAGGTTGATATATGCATTAGGTTATAATAAAAAATATTTTTCTTTTCCTAAATTTATCAATTTCTGTGTTAGCAAAAAATAGAAATTATTATTTATTTATTTATTTTATCAATTTCTGAACATCTTAGGTAAAGGAGGAAGCGTGGCCGCTTTAACGTATAGATCGACTCTGAAAGATGAGTACACACATGTACAATCAATCAAATCTTGGTGGGAGACCAAACTAAAATACACTGCTGGTTATCTCTCACGAGTCTAAATGCTACAATCTACATGTTTGCATTATTATTGCTATTATTTTTTTGTAGTCTTACATGCATCGTATGTTAATATTTGAATTAAAATAATTATAAGTTATTATTTATTAAAATAATTAATTATATTATTATATATAAATTATTTTTATATTTAAATTGTGATAAAAAAATATTTGAGCACAATTGAAAAGACAAAAGCAAAATAAAACAAAGACTTCTTGTTTCCTCGTAGAAGCAGACTGAAACTGAACATTCCATTATTTCTGAACCAAAACATAAGAAACCGCAGGTATCCAAAAGCCAAAAGAGACGAGTGAAAACAAAGACCAAAAGAATTTTTAATTTTAAAAATAATAATACTAACAGATGTGTATTCTAAATGGATAAATAATAAAAATATTATATTTAGAATTTATAATTATAAAATAATATCTTTTTATACATTTATATATTCATTGTTATATTATTTTATTTTAAATATTTTTTAAATTAAAATAATTAAAATATAAATATTTATATTTAAATGTTATATTTGTTATTATAAAGTTTAAGTTTTTTTTTAATTTCGAATTCATGGGCGCGTAAAGCTGCGAATAAGTTATCAATTTTAAAATAATATTAATGAAGAGAGAGAAATAATTATACGGGGGAGAGAAGTTTAGAGAGAAAGAGAAAGAATGTAATTAGGAAGAGAGAGAGAAAAGTAGAAAGTTGGGAAATAGAAACAGAAAAGGAGGAAAATTTGGAAGAAAAGTTGAATTGGGAGGAAAAAGAGTGGGCCCTTGTGCACAACTATTGTCCTCATGGAGACTTTTCCCAACTGGGCATCATACCTCATTAAAGAATAAAAAATAAAGACCCTCCTACTCCATTTGCCATTACTATTTGTCCTGCTACTTGTGTCTCTGCTAGAAAGCTTGCTGTGCTTCTTTGGGAGCTTGACCACTATCTCCTATTCCTACTCTTAAGATGCACAGACCTAATCACAGCAATGTTGGTGCTCCTGGTCATCCCTCTAGGCTACGCCGCCTTAACAATCAGCACCTTAACAAGGACAAGGCGCTTCATCTCTCTAACTTCATAGCCGATAATTCTCCAAGCTCTCCTGAACGGGTACATTTTTCTATTAAATTCTTTTCATGATTTGGGTATTCATTCATTCTTAATTTTTTTTCTTTTCAATTATGTTTATTTCGCTATAATTTTGTTAGAAATTGTGTTCTTTTTCGTGCAATTTTCTTCTCCATTGTATTTCTTATGGCCAAGACGTAACTGGGTTTCTCTTTTTGTTTGTGTTAATGGGTTCTATCTTGTCGTTGTTCTGCATGTGTTAATTTATTGTTGCGTGTGTGTGTGCGTTTTTTTTTTCTTTTTTTCTTTTTAAGATTTAAGATGCTTATTAGGTTTGGGAAAATTTGTTAACAGCTCAGAGTTGTAACATGTCTGACTTGTTCAAGGTCAGAGCTTTTATGGGCAATTTCAGTATGTAGGTTATTTCCATATCTGTTGATTTGTAAAGATCTTTAGTGCATCTATACCAATTATGTCGATGCAATCTTTTCCCTCTGAATTGCTTCCAAGGTCACCATTAATATCCTTTTTCGTCTTTTTAATTCCATTTTATTATTACTCCTTGAGCTAACTACCATGAGGAGTCCTTTTCAGTTATTAAGGTGCCAATTCTTTTACTGAAATTCATTTCGTTTAGGACTAGTAAGGAACTTTGTTTTGTTGAATTGACTGAAAGAGTTATTTAGTCAGTATCATAACAAATAACAACCCTTATGAGGGCCTTGAAAAGATGCCTAAGCTATTTTTCTTTCATGTTGTAAAAGGTTGCTATTCTCGTGAGGAAGGACTTCTAAAACTTTCATACTTTGAATTTCAATTATCTGCCACTGACTTCTTCTGTGATTTTTGACTTCAGCCTGAAAGCGCAAGCAGCTTGAGAAGGCATGTGGCTGCATCGTTAATGCAACATCGTCATTTAATTGAAAGGAACAATCATGATCTACAGCCTGTATCTCCTGCTAGTTATGGTAGTTCCATGGAGGTAAGTGAAGTATTTGTTGCCATTTTTTCTTTGCTTCATCTTCTGATCCCATGTAAAGGCAATTGCCCTATAGACTAAGGTTGATTGTCTTGGAGTTATTATACTAGCATTTAATTTGGCTCCAGTAGAATGGAACAGAAAACCATGAATGATTATTTGACACAAGGTGACTTTGTTTATTTTTATTTTTCTTTTAAATGGCCACAAAGGTGACTTGTTATTTCTAAATAATTAACTACATATCAGATCATGAAGTAATTTATTTTTCTTAAAATGTCAATAAATTGCTTCATATAGTATCATTGAAAAAGTGATTTGGCCCCATAGTTCCAAAGGGTTTTTATGTTGGACTTGTTTACTCTTACTTTCTAATAATTGCCACTAAGTTTATAATCTAACTTAAAGCAAATCAAACTTGGTCTTTAATGATTAACCCATGACCTTGACTCATCTTATTTGTTTAAGATTTCAGGATTATCAAATTAATATCCTCTAAATTCAACTTATTTTATTAAATTTTGACTTCAATTCATTTTATTTACCACAGGTTTTCAAGATATTCCAAACTCAATCATTTTATTTATATAACGTGCCCATATCACTATAAGATTTAGAGAATTTTATTTTCAATCTATTGAGTTTACATTTTACTAATTAGTTCAAGATATGAACCATAAGCTCTAATGTTATTTAATAGGCTCAATAATTTTCATAGATTTTCACATATCAATTAATAGGCTCAATAATTTTCATAGATTTTCACATATCAATTAAAATCTCATCCTAAATCATTGAGTGCATTTGACTCATGTATTTATAAATTTATATTCTTGTTGATATTTTATCTATATATAACTTGTTTATTCTTGATTTCAAACCAAAAAGAAAAAAGAAAAAAAAAAGATACTGACCATTGAGTATATATTCTTTAAATGTGCTTGTGTAATGCATTGATGGATATTAAAAGTAAGCTATAACTGTTTAAGACTTGCGTTATTGAAATTCAAAATTTTGGTACGTCTTCAACCTCAACGAAGGGCATGGGGCCACGTGTCCTGTTGTCATATTTTTTTTTAACTCACTTTTATTTTATAGGTGGCACCATATAACCCTGCAGTCACTCCTATAAGTTCTGTAGAGTTCAAGGGTAGGATTGGTGAATCACATTATAATCTGAAAACATCCACAGAACTGCTTAAGGTACTAAACAGGATATGGAGCTTGGAAGAACAACATGCATCGAATATATCACTTATAAAAGCTTTGAAAATAGAGTTTGAGCAGGCCCGCGTGAAGATCAAAGAGCTGCTTCGAGAACGACAAGCTGATAGACATGAGATTGATGATTTGGTTAAACAAATTGCTGAAGACAAGTTAGTTAGGAAGAATAAAGAGCAGGATCGGATTCAAGCTGCAGTCAAGTCACTGAAGGATGAGCTAGATGATGAGAGGAAGTTGAGAAGACGATCAGAGAGCCTACACAGGAAATTAGCACGAGAGCTATCTGAGGTGAAGACTACTCTCTCCAGTGCTTTGAAAGATCTTGAAAAAGATAGAAAATCAAGGAGATTTTTGGAAGAACTTTGCGATGAGTTTGCTAGGGGCATAAAAGATTACGAACAAGAGGTGCATACCTTGAAACAGAGAACTGACAAGGATTGGACTGGAAGACATGACCATGATCAATTGATTCTTCACATATCTGAAACATGGCTTGATGAGCGGATGCAAATGCAGCTAGAAGAAACCCGGTATGGTTTTTCCGAGTACTATATAGTGGACAAATTAAGGCTTGAAATGGAGTCCTTCCTTCGAGCTAAGCATATTAATACATTCAAGAAATCTGAAAATCGATTGCCAAGAGAGTGCCAGAACTCATCGGAGTCTGTCCCTCTGAATGAAGCCGTGAGTGCACCTCAAGATGTTGGCGATGAAGAGTCTTTGAGCAGTGGTTCAGATTGTATTGAGCTCAACAAACCTAGCAAGACGGTGATTAAGTCAAATGAGATGGAAAATGTGGATAGCCATTTTGACCAAAAAACTGGTGCAACAAAAAAAACAGATTCCAGAGGAAAGATAAATGGGAGATCTCTATCAAGTTTGGAAGTAAAGTTCGAAGAGACGTTGGCGGCTCCGGCTATGTCATCTAATGGAAAAAAGAAATCACAGTTAATAAATACTGAGCAGGGAGAAGTTGATGATGTGAAGCCATCTGAAATAAGCATATCCCAAAAGTCTGAACAATGTGAAGTAAATGAAGATGGTAGTTATGAGAAAAGAAACAAGAATGATGAAATAAAAGGAATGAATTCAAATTACACAGTTGATAACCTAATAAGAAGCCAATACTTTTCGTCAGATGGTGGGAATATGCATTTTGAAAACAATAAAGTTGATGTTTCCTGTAGTAACTTGGGTTGGAGGAACCAGGCTAGTCCAGTTCAGAAGTGGATGGCAAAACTCACATCAACAGATCTCGATCTACCAGAGTCTTCTTCAAAATTTTCTGTAAAGGAGAACACTTTGAAGGCAAAGCTTTTAGAAGCAAGGTCAAAGGGTCAAAGATCGCGTACGAAAGCTTCAAAAGGTTCTGCCTAGAAGTTTTGGTGTTTCTAGCTTTTGGGGTCATTAAAAGGTTTGTATCAGGCTCATTGAATAGGTTGGTTCTGCTTCACCCGGCTGGTAGGGAGATTTACTCATTGTGTATTAAGTAGAGGGCATTAACACAAATTTTGCATAATCTTTGTGCTGTAACTATCGTTGTATCTTCTTTTAGAGAACTCTTCGATGTCTGTGTATCAGTTTTAACGTTATTAAATGCAAGCATAAATCAAGATCCATATCCCTGTGAACTGCTTTTTTTTTTCTCATTTAAAAATTCTTTATTTGGATGAAAAAGATTTTAATTATATGAGATAAATAAGTTACGTATGCAAAATTGAAAGCGACAAAATGACAAAATATTCCATTTTTGAATTCTGATGATAAAATTAAAATCTCAAAACCCTTAAATTTATTAGTACGAAAAAATAATTCATTTTTTAAGAAAAGTCAGACGGTAACAAAGCCAAGAAATATAAATTTGATGAGACGGGATTTAATTCCGTCAGTCCTATCCAGTCTTTAAAAAAATTCAAAAGAAGAAAGAAAAATAAAAATTAATTAAGTACGACAATCCTATCCTCTCCTCTTTCTTTTTATATTTAGCAGAAGAATACGTTAAAATTTAGAGTGGCTCATTACGCTTAACCACGCGATATTGGCCTTGCCGTTGTTTGGTGTTATAACTAAGTAGAAGAATAAAGGGAAAAGGAATGGCGTCGTCATTTAAGTGGATACTGCAACTTCACAGGGACGTGCCGAGGGCGGCTCGGTTCTACTCGGAAGGCTTGGACTTCACAGTCAATGTCTGCACTCTTCGTTGGGCCGAGCTTCAATCTGGTCCTCTCAAGCTTGCTCTTATGCAATCCCCCAAGTATTTACACTACTACTTCCGTCTTCCATGCATTCTATATGTTTGTTTATTTGTCTACATGACCAATCATGTTCACTCGGCCCGTGATTTTATGTTAAGAATTCTTTATTGTTATAGCATTGATTCTCTTCTTCCAATTTTGATTTGCTATTTTCTAAAAGGAGTAGAAAGTAATTCTTTGGCAGGGTTCTTAATTCTTATAGAGCTTTCTCCATTTCTTTTGCTACCACTAACTGAAGTAGACCCACACTGTAATTCTGAGATTTTGGTTTTATGTTTTTGTTGCTGGGATTGGCCTTAACACTAATTCAAGCTTTCGTTATTTATCTTATTTTGGCCCCAAATTTTTGTTTCTGCATTTGCTAATAAATATGTAGTTGTGGGAATAACTGCATTTGAATGTCACGCTTGAATAATTTCTTACATTCTTACATTTACTTTTACAATTTTGTATTTTTTTTAATAAAGGATCGTAATTAACGAGAATGAATTAGTGGTGCTTAAAGGGAAATGAGAAATAGAAGACTACATTCTCTTGCTCACTATCTCTGTTTTTGATATGCTGCTTGTTGTGATATCTAGGCTGCTTTTTTTGTTTAGCATGCAATATGACTACCATTACCTTGCATTTTAACCTCTGGCAAAAAAAAAAAAAAGTAATAGTTTCCCTAAGATTCATTCACATGATTTTACTTTTAATCCTCTCTAATAGAGGGGGTTAAAAATGAAACTATATCGATAACCTAATAGTTTTTTATCTTAGTTGGTTGTCAGAAAATCAAATTTCAAGTTTTCATTCATTTGTTAACTGTGGTATTCTTTTATATTACTTCATGAAGCATTTTAACTGTTTTTTTATAATTGATAGCTAGGTTAATGGAAGTAGAATATATGCTAATCCGGTGTCACAGTGATCATGTCATGCAGAAAGGATGTTCTTCACTCTTGTCTTTCACAGTTACAGACATTAACAGTAAAGTGTCAAAATTAATGTCACTAGGAGCTGAACTGGATGGTTCCATTAAATATGAGATTCATGGAAAGGTGAGTGAAATTTCAATTCGATAAAGAGTAGCGACTGAATTGCCTTATTCTTTTCTTTTTTCCGTGTATAATAATGAGTTCAAAGTTGTAAGATATGCGCTTTTGTTCAGGTTGCTGCTATTCGTTGTATCGATGGTCACATGATAGGCCTCTATGAACCTACATAGAAGTTCCAGACGACAGTTCTTTTAGTGCAGACATCCGGTACAGGCTACTATAATAATTGAGAAAACGTTAGTGTCCCCTCCATTCTTTGAATTCCCTTCAGTAATTGATAAGGTTTATTGAGATTGTTCATCTAGATCTATTACAGCTGTGCATAATGTGTAATGACCTTAGAAGACAACAATGGGTGGAATCAAGAGATTTAAAGGTGAAAAGGGGAGGTTAGTTATTTTGTAAATTACCTGTCATGTACTAGATGTGATATTTTGGATCCTAGTTTTCTTCAACAAGTGAGAGGAGATCTTTCTTTGATCACTTTGGTAATACAACTGGTTTGTTTACCTTGTTTTTGAGCAAGATTATCGGTGCTGTAATTGAAGTTCTGCATTGTTGACTTACTTGAATGCCTCTGGAATAAATGGAAGAACCTCTTTCCAGAAGTTAATTAGAATTGTTTGTAAATAAAAAACAAAAGTGCCATCCATAAAAATTGATATGTTGATTGTAAAAATATAAACTATAATTTTAGGCTATAGAATGGAGCCATGCAATCAAGAACAGTTATGAATATCCCAGCACAGAAAGAGAGAGAGATTGAATAGGTTGCCTTGTTTATGCGCTTTGAGCAAAGAAAAATTATTCATTAATTTTGTACTAACGTGTTGTTCCAGGCCAATTAAAATGGGAAGTAGAGATGGATGAGAGATATGAAGAGAGAAGAAATGTGTATGATTTTTCTCTCCCTATCCCCTTTATCTATGTTAACATGTCAGCTTGGTCGGTACTGATGAATACTTCCTGATGAGCAAAAGGGAGGTTTAAAAAGATAGAGCAAAAGAGAGGAGTTCTCACCTGTCGGGCTAACTTGCTTCTTATATGGGCCGAAAACTCCAGGCTAAGCCTCTCCGGAAGCCCATCTTTCAGTAGTCCTCAGGCCCATCTTCAAATATCTCCATCGGCTGTCTCTCAATGGTCTTTTGACATTACTTGCTGTGATTCTTTGTGTTGTGGTAGATAACTCTTCGTCTTTCCCGTATGAGAAAGAGTCTCACCAAATATTTTGATCCATAAAAATTAATTCTCACTTTTATAAGTCCAAGATTTCCGAGTAATTATATGTCCAACTCTAACCCCCGAAAGCAAAAAACGACAGTCGTTACATGATCCATTGCACTGTCGTTCATTGAGTGTTCAAAAATGGCTAGTTTTCTCTCTCTGATTCTCCGGTCAAACGGAAGGTGAAAAACTTAAGGATTTCTAACCATTAAAGTTTTTTCGGTGGTAAGACTGACAAAAGTAAATTTCATGACAGCTCCATTTTAATTTTCCATTAAAATTAATAATATTTTTTTATATCATAAATTATGTTAAGGAATATAATTTATATGTGATAGATAATTATTGATTAAAAGAAAAAAAAATTGATCTATAATTAACTATCATTTATGATAAATTATTTTTCTAATTTTTTTTATTAAATGATTTTTTCTAAATTTAATTATACTATCTGTCTATAAATATTTGTAGTATGGATTTGACATTAAAAAAAACATTATTCGTGATATGTGTGTTACATATATGTCTGATGTAACAACATTCTTTCCATGTTTGCATGTTATCAATGTCATGAATACTAGGCATGCGAAGTCATATAAATAAAAAAGTAATGTATATGACATTTAAGGATATCTGACCAATATAAAGATTTCATTCTCAAATAACATGGTAGATTTATTGTTCATGTGATTCCATCAGATAGATCTTAAAGCAATATATGCACTACTATTCAAGATAGAGGTCATTTTCTGGTTCACGTACACTAAATTAAATATAATTAAATTGATCAAGTAGATTTAAACTTTAAATATACTTCTTTTATGCACGTACTTCACGTGTGTCCCAAATTCAAGGGCATGGCTTCATCTATAGTTTTTCAACAAAATTACGGTTCAAGACACAGAACATTTTAAAAAAGTCGTAAGTATTTTCCAAGAAAGCATATATGTGATTCTCGAAAGAAGCATGCGTGCTTCTTTCTAAAACTGATTTATTTTTCTTTTTAATTCTACTTAAACATAAGAATCGAGCAAATATACCTTAAGAAGCATAGGGAAGAGATTGAAAATATAACTTATATTTATTTGCGTTTCAAAAAAATAAACATATTTTTTAAAAATTATTAAAAAGAAAACCTCATATGTAAATAAAAATTATGCTATCCAATTATACTAATCACATTATCAACTTAACACCCAAATCTAATAAAATTATTTAACCAAGAATAGGATGGAAAAAATAATATTAACAGGCATGATCCACACAACATCAATAGTTAAAAAACATATTAATAAAAGTTGTGATGTATTTTATAACTTAGCCAAATTCAAATAAAAATATTGATAAAACATTTATTATATGATGCTGTGACTATGACCTCTAATTTACATTTCAATAATGCCAAGTCATGATGATGTTATGGACAAAATGATATTTGGGTGGCTGATTTAAAGCAAAAGATTTTTTTTAATTAGTATATTATATTATAAAATGTGTTATTTAATTTTTTATATTTTGTAAAAAATATTAAAAATGAAAAAAATTTATTATTTATTTAATATTTTGGTAGTTTTATGATTAAAAATTTATTTATTATTTTTTAAATATTTTAATAATTTTATGATAAAATAACATTATAAAAAATCATATTTATCATTTCGGTATTTATTAATAAAATAAAATATAATAAAAAATCATATTTATCATTTCGGTATTTATTAATAAAATAAAATATAAAAAAAATATTATTTAATTCAAAATGTTAGTAAAAATAATTTTTCTCATTTTTTGTTTTTATATAAGAGTAAATGATTAAATAATATTTTTTAAAGAAATAAATATCCTTTGACTTAACGTAAAGAACAATAGAACATATATATCATTTTTTTATAATTAATTATAAACTGATGTGTTTGAAGAAAAGTAATTTATTTAATTTTATACTGATGTGTTTGAAGAAAAGTAATTTATTAAGAAGAGTAATTAAGTACTTATTAACTATAAATCACTCCAACTTCAATTAATTAATTTTATTTATTAATTATTTTAATTGTATATCACATAGGCAATTTAATGATAAAAGTGGGGTTCATATTTTTTTAAAGAAAAAACTAACTCAAAGTCTATTTGATTAGATAAATTACATATAAATATTTAGTTAGTTTTTAGAAAGCATTTTTTACGTCTATTAATTTTAAAAAATAAGATATTAAAAATCTATAATTATCTCTAATATTTTAATTTTTAAACTTAATGGACTCAAAATGTCTCATTTTTTAAATTTAATAATTTTTTTTATAATATTTGTAGTATATTAGATCTAGAAAATGGAATATTATAAATCTATTAGGATATTTAATATCTTACTTTATAAACTTAATAAAACTTAAAAATATTACTTATAAATTAATAAATTAAAATAAACAACTTGTTAAAAATAGTAGATTATTTAGATACCGGACCTATTTTTAAAACGTGGGCTTATACTCTTTTCTTAGATTAACAACTAGATAATGAATATGTATTATATATAGGATATTAAAAATTGATAAATATTCATAATGTTTTAATTTTTAAATTTAGTGAACCTTTTATGTCTATTTTTTAAAATTTAATGGATATCTATCATATTACTTGTGATATATTAAAAATCCATTAAGTCTAAAAATGAGATATTATAGAATTATTAAGATTTTAAATGTTTTATTTTATAAAATTAATAAGACTCTAAAATATTATTTATAAATTAATAAATTAAAATATATAACTTGTTAATAATAATCGATTATTTATATACTGTAGCTTTTTTTTAAAACGTGTGCTTGAAATACTCTTTTCGTAGATTAACAACTAGATAATGAATATGTATTATATATTTAAAGTAAAACATTGGATAAATTTAAAAGAAAAAAAATAAATTGTATTAATTAGTGATGAATATTTTATCCGTAAGAATTTGATTTTTTTTAAATAATCATAATAAAAAGGATGTAAAATAGAATGGTTATCATGTACCAAAAACGTTTTTAATTAAAATTAAACATATATTAATATAATTATATATATATAATTATATAAAAAAATATAATTTTAATAATAAAATATACAATAATTTATATAATTAGATTAACTTTTTTATTTATATTTTATATTTTTATATTTTACATAAAATATGTAATAAATAATTAAAAAATAAAAATTAATATAATATTTTAAAAAATATGATAAAGTAAAAATTAAGTTAATATTTAATTTTTTAAAAATAAATATATTTTTTAATAAATATTAAAAAATAAAAAAAATAATTATATCATAAAAAATTAATATTAATTTATAATTAATAATTATTAATAAAATGTAGATAAAATTAATACATAATAATTATACTTATTATCACAACCACACACAACGTCCATTCATAATCTTAATCAATTTGACGAATTTAATAATTAAAGTCCATCACGAAATATACAAGGTTTTTAAATAACATTTCAAACCGACAAGATAGCATAGAAGAAACAAAAGCATCTCCATCCATAGCTTTCGAGAAAGATTTTGCTTTCAAATCGTAAGAGATATGCTGCAGTACTGGTCATTGTGATTAAGAAATTGATCTAAGTTTATCAACTTTAAAACCTTTCCAAATGGGTTGGAACATCCAGGACCCAGAGAATAAAGGGAAATCAATATATACTTGTTTACATACACTTGAGATTTTAATACCTTCACTACTAAATTCCATTAAACTTAAGGGTATATGAATCAAATTTAAATCCTAGGAACCACCACCCAGGGATCAGCATGTGGAAAATTTGGAAAATATATGTATATATAGAATTTTATAAGTCAAAGTGACAGGAAGCTAGATGGCTCTAATGTTTGTTAAAGACACTGCAATAATCATCAATCTTGGCCTTGGCTTGCGTGAGAAAGAACCTTTGGATTTTAAATCCAAAAGCTTATACCCAGATTTAGTTACTGTTTGTGAGCCTTAATTTAAGAAGTTAGAAAACAAAACATGATAGTCTTAAGTTAATTTATGAGAAGTTACAAAACCTATAACATAAATAGGTTATCTAACTTATAATTAAATATATATATATATATTACGAAGCACAAACTAATGATATATATTTCATAAAAAAAAATATGTATATTATTGTTCTTCTAAGTTATTCTATCGAAAAAAATATATACATCATTTTTAAAAAATATATATTAATTGTTATGAAAAATAAAAAAAAAAATATATATATATATACCGTAAAATCTTAAAAATGAAAATCATTGTACTGTGCAATTAAAGAAATCTGAAAGGATTTCTTATCTCCAAAGATTCGTTTGTTTTTACAAGGCGTTTTTTCTTTTATCTTTTTTTTCTTTTATCTTTTTAATATCCGGTATTGGGAAAGAAAAACATTTATTAATAAATAGATATGTAATTTAAAAAATTCACTAAGTTTATAGAAATTTTAAATACTATGTCATGATGATTTTATTAATAAAATAAATCAGAATTTAATATATATATATAATTCGAATGTTGCGCAAACTTTTATATATTAAGCAACAAAAGATTCTTATATCTTAAATTTAAAATAAATTTTAATAATATAATATAATTTTATTTTATTAATAAATATTACATATATTTAATAAAAAATTATTAATATTGATGTATAGTACTATTATGATATATAGTGATGTTATAACAGTAAAACAATTTTATCCATAAAATATTACAATATATACTAGATAGTAGTGATAGAACACAAATTAGTTATTGTGTGATACAGCTACAATTATCTAAAGATTAACTTTTTATTTTCTAAAATTATTGTATAATGTGACGTATTATAAAAGATAATTTTATTGAAAGAGTTATTTTTGCTTACCCTAAAATAACATTTCTGCTTCTAAAAAATTAAAGCATTAAATTTATTCAGTAAAATTTTGTATTCCTCTTAACATTAATCTTTTCTACACTAAAATTATCAATTCCCTACTATAAATAGTTAATACAAATTTATGTGCAATAACTTGTTTTAAAATTAGTTAGTATCTTCACTGTTTCAGGTTTTAACCACTTAGGAAATTGACAAAAATGTAAACAATATAGAAAATTGGTTAATGAACCTATTAATTCATCTTAACAACGAGTATGTTTGGTGTGGAGATTAATGTAATGTAATTGTTTTTTTCTTAATAAATTTTTAACATTCATATCTTATCTTTAACGATTGAAATATAAAATTAATTAAATTTTTTATCTTTTTATTTAATCATTTAGGATTATACATACAACATATATAAATTGCTTGCCAACTCTACAAAATTAACAATTGCTTATATTATGTTCGAGTAATTCTCTAAAAATAAAAATCCACGAACGCGATAATAAAAATCGAAGCAAAACATTTTTAATCAAAATTTGCATCGTATGAAATTCAATATTATAGCATTAATACAAGAAGCTAAAAACATAACCGATCCTATGTCAAGAGAATTTATGATGAATACAATCTATGATCGTATTATTATTTATTAGCAATGTATGCTAAATCGGCTGATTCCTTTTGATTTGTTCCAAATCATTCGTCAATTATTAATTAATTTAATTTATCAATAAAGTCAACTTATTATAACTATAGTAGTAGCTAGAAATGGCAGCCACTTATTTCCATCCGAAAATTACACTGTTTCAATTGGTTCTGAACTAATTGATAATTATATTATAATATTTTATTAAATATATTTATATGAAGGTACTTATTATAAAAACATTATAATATTTTATTATAAATAAAATGTACTTTACCATTATTTAAAATATGTAGAGAAGACCGTAATGAAAAGGCGCGCATGGTCCAAATTTTTAAATTAACGATAGAAAATAAAGGTTAACGAAATTATTTGCCGACATAATAAATTAGGATAAAATAACTTAAATTACCAAAACAGTATTTTCATGTTTTAAAAAGACCAAGCTTAACATTGACTTCTATAAATTATTTTATTTTAGCTCTCTTTATTTGCATACACACATATGTTACGTATAACAAGAACATACGATCACAAGTGCAACTTCTTATAAATTAATGGGTAAAAATAATAAGTTCCAAAAGAAAGAAAAAAGACTAATTAATATGTTGTCATCTCTATAAGGAGCATTAGTTTGTGAAATTTATTTGGTGAAGAATTCCACTATGTCAAGCCAAATGTATTCTAAAATAAGTAATTTATTTGCATACAATTCTTTATCAATGAGAGTAGGAAGGTTAAATAACTTAAGCTTCATGTCCATAAAAAGTTAGATTTTCGTTACAGATATAATTTTAGGTTATCATTTGTCTTATAATTTTAAATTTTGAGATTTAATTAGTATTAAATATTTACGTCTATTAAAAGGGTTTAAACTCTTTCAATTAAGGGTATTGTTACTCGGAAGTTATACTACCACAATATTAGTCTGCATAGTTAGAATCGGAAAATTAAGAGGAAATTAACAAGGAAAGAATAAAATTGCAACAAACTTACTTTCAGCCAAAAGTCCACACACAGCCTAAAGAGTTAGGGTGTCACTAAGAACAAAGAAGCACAAACTGAATTCTAAAACTACGTACTAAATTGGTGTTAGATAAATGCGAAATTCACAGCTATTACTAATAATGATATGTAATTTGTTATAACTCAATATATATTATAATTAGTATGAGTATAAATTTAAGTATCATTGTAATTTCATATCTTAATTTTCATATATTAATGTACACAAATTAATATAATTATTAATTAATAGTTGAAGCGTTAACAATAATTAAGGTGATCTCGGTAATTGAACATGTTGATAGAACCGGTTCATCAAACAGTCTATAGGAACTAGTGATACTCTCAGGTTTCTTAATTCAATACCTTCAGTTCCAAAAAAACCAGTCTCTATATATATAGGAACTTGTTGCAGGTGGAGAGCGTAGCTCTTGGTCTTTGATCGCGCGACAACCTTCTCAGTCCTCAGCTTATTATTTTACATGATCATGAGCTGCCCTTGCATTAATTTCCTGCCATTTTCACAACCCTATAAAAAAAAATCCAAAAATATAAAATGAAAAATTGAAAATTAGCAAATTTTGTGAAGAAAAACGAAATTATCCGATTAAGACTCACTAAAATTTATAATAACAAAAATTACAAGGTGAATAAATTTAATATGAAATTTTAGACAAGAGTTTTACCTTTATAATAAAGGTATATAAATTTAATATTAAAAATTATTATTTTTATGAGTATAATTTTAAAGGTTTTATAGAGTTTATAAATATTTTTCAAAAAATTACTACATAAATTAATTTATATTGAAATATAAGTAATTATGTTGTGAGTTACCAGTTAATTAAAATTAGAATTAACTATGGAGAAAAATTTATGACATAGAAACATACTACCTTTTCCAATATGGGGTATTGATATATAATTGCAAACAGCTATTTTATTTAAAAGCAAAAATACTTCCATTGAATTAAATTGAGATATGCTACTTTATTATATATTCTTATAATAAAAATAATATAAAAATTATTTATTTTATTTTTATAATTAACTACACGTACGTAATTCCTATACAAAATTGTAATTAATAAAAATTTAATGTGATAATAATAATTTGAATTATATTAATATCTGAACGATAAATAAATAATTAATAAATTAGGAAAGAAGAGATAAATAGATAAATAAAGTTAGGTAGGGAGCTCCCTTCAGTCCAAATGCAGGAAGCCTAAGACTCAACAAGTCTCCCGCTTCATTCACTCATTTACTGAGTAAATACATGATTTTTCGACTCAGTATTTGGATCAATGACTCGGCAGCTAATTGAATCCTATTACCAACCCATGAGTGGACTGAAGAAAGCTCTCTCTTCTCTCTCTCTCTCTTCTCTCTCTCTCTCAAACGCGCACACACACTCCTGCGCTATATATATCTGCAGTCAATATTAGTAATGCAATTATATATATAGTACATGAATAAAAGTGGGGTAAATTTGTAGATTTGAGAAGATGTGTGCTAATAATCACAAGTGAATTAGGTTGCCAATAACATTTAGGGTCATGATTATCAGTTGCTTTAGTAGTAGCTATACTACTAAAGTAAGAGGAATTAATTAATAAGTTTCTGATCTCAAGAGAAACAACTTAGTGAAATAGTGAATCTGGTAGAGAAGGGACAAGAGCTAGCTTGTTTAAGCTGAACAAGTTATGGGTATATTGAGAGAAGAAGCAAGGGCTTTATATAAGCTTAAACATGGGCGGGGCTATCTAGCTTTGAACAGAGAGTGCATTTATTTTATTTTAATTTATTTTATTATCAGTAAGAATTTAATAAAATAAATAAAGAAAAAGTAATCAAAAGGAATAAGTTTTTCATATAATAATAATATTCTTCCTTATCATTCATGCTGCCAGGTACAAATTGTCTACCAATCACTTGCATTAGGAAAAGCTCTTCACTCCCTATGCATATGCCCTAATCTTCTTTTTTTAAATGGTTTTTTTTTTACATTTATAATATTAGATAAATAAATGGGGCTAATTAAGTAATTATACACATGTCTCATTCGAGTCAGTCCATCAAACAAAACATTTCAACCTTCCAAAGGTTAAAAAAAAAAACACTCCGGGGCAGTGATTTTGTTAAAAAATATTACATAAAATAAAACATTTAAATTTTTAATTATAAAAATATCATTTTAATAATAATTATAATTAAATTTAAATAATATTTAATATCATAATAATAAATTATTTTTTATAATAAAAATATATAAAAAAATTTAAAAATAATATTTTTATAATCATATGTTTTAATAAGATTATTTTTATTGTTTTCTCAAATTTTAATGACATAAATTATTCACTATTCATTTTATAAAAATAACCTTGATAACTTTCACACGTTAACGAACACTTTTAAGGGGATAAAGCTGCCATTTTATAATCTTTAATTTTAATGAAACAATAATTAGATATTATAAATATATTATAATTATAATTAATATAATAATTTTTTATTGTATATAACTATATAAGTATGATTATATCTTTTAATAAAATTGTTACAAATTATTTAAAATTTATCTCAATATAGGTATACTATTCCTCATAAAATTGAAAAATTCAAAATGTCTTGATTATTATTCCATCTTTATTATATTCACAGTTAATAATAAATTAAATATTTTATTAATATTATAATTATATTTAATTTAATAATAAATCTGTATAATTAAAAAATATCACCAAAGAGCCATTGATTTTTTCTTTTAGGCCTTAAAAGTTGTTTTGTCTCTTTATTTAAAAAAATATTTTTAAGTCTTTTTATTTATAAAAAATATACTAAATATATTATTTTTTTAAATATTTTTTAATTTAAAATTAGTTAAATTTTTTAACAAAATTTTTCAACAAACTTAAATTATATTTTTATTATCTAATGTATGATTTTGAATATCGTATAATAAAAATTTGTTTAATTTTAAAAGAATTTTTTTAGTTTTAATAATTTTTTAATTAAATATTAATTTTTTAATTTATATATTTATTGAAAAATATAAATATATATGTTATAATATTTTAAACAAATATAAAAATAATTTTTTTAAACAAAAAAATTAAATAATATATTTAACGTTGATTATTTAAACACTTCCTTCTATATAATAATTGATAGTTAAAAAAATAAAAATAAAAATAAGATACAATCTCACAATACATAAATTAAATTACTCAACAAAATAAGGTGGGAACACTACCTAAATTCTCGAAAAATTCTGCTTTGATACTCATTTATCTTGAGTGCACCACCTTATAACACAAACAAATAATAAATTAAAGGTTTTATCCAATGACACAATATTTCAGTTTTAACCCCTTTAATATTTCAGTTCATATATATAAACGTAAGGAATATATTTTATGTATATTTATTATAACATAAAAAATATAAATTTTTAAGAAAATTAAAAATAAAATCAATTAAATTATATAAAAAATAGAAAGTAAATTAATTACATATTCAATTTTTAGGAATAAACTCAAGAACGATATATATATATATATATATATCTGTTCTTTTGTTTATTTGAATTTTTAATATCAAAAATTATAATTTTTTTAAAAACATATTCTCTTTGAAGTAATATGTATTCTTCGTTAGATTAGATAAATATATATTTTTGCTCTCAAAAGAATATGATTATAGTATACTTTTATCAACAAAATCTCTTCATTACTAATAAAAATACTTATTCCACAAATAACTACCGAACAAAAGGTATAAGAATTCTGATTTCTATTCCTAGCTTTATATTCTCTTAAACTGTTGTTCCACGTCAATTGATAAATTTAATTATGTGATACAAACATATATCAAATGTTCTGTAAGTTATTGTATGTCTCATGTGATTCGATTAGCAGACTAATGTTTAAAAATTAATAAAAATAAAAAGACGAAAATTAATAACATAAAAATTAAATTAACATCCATACTTTTTATGAAAAAAAATATTAACACTAAAAAATTTAAGTCTCACATCGATTAAAAGTTCGATAATAATGATACATATAAGTATTAACAATCATTTAATTTACAAGTTATCTTTTATGTTATAAGTTAAGTTTGTGTTTTTATAATGATATCAATACTAAGTTTTTGGTTATCATTTTGAATATTTTTGAAACTCACATCCCGTTAATATTCAGAACACACTCGGTCCATTTATCTTCGTCAATGTAGATGGGGAGTGAATATTAAGGAATCTAAAACTTACATTGATAAGAAATTTGATAAAAATATTGTATATAAGTTTAGACAATCGTATAACTCATAAGGTAATTTTTGGTTTACGAGTTAAATACGTGTGTTTATAGAAAACAGAACATAATATTAAAATATAAATATAAAATAAATATAAATTTATATGCATCTGTGAGTAGCAAACATGTTTATCAATGATAGACATGTACAGCATATAGAATTGTCTATTTTACACATTCACATTAATGTACTGGTGATATATCCTCTTTTCTTTTTTCTTCATTTTTTTCACATTTTTGTTAGATCTTGTTAAATCTGAGATGTCTAACAGTTACTTTTTTTCTTTTTCTAGTAATAGCTGTCTAACAAGTTAATATTGGCTTTTTTATTTTATCAAACTTACAATATATATACATGTTTTTATTATAAAATTTACAGTAGAATATAACATACATGTTTTTTAAAATGTAAACAGTTACGGATATAACCATGTAAATATGTAATTAGGCATTTATGTAACTCACTTAGGTAAGAATGTAGCCAAGTATATTGTAAAATAGGCATGTTTATAAATACATGACAAACTCGTATTTATTTTAAACGTTATTTTATTCAATAATTTTAGTTATTAGATTTTTATTTAAGTTAATCACCTGTCCTAAAAAATTGTTTTGAGAAAAAAATGGTTAACAACTATCTAAGTACATTTTTTTCGTGCCATTTATAGTATATGTATCACAGTATATAATAAATATATAAATAAAACGGATTAAAAATATGAATTTTTATTACCTAAAATATCGATTTTTTTTCTAAATATTTATTAAAAACATAAAATAATTGAATTGCTTTCCCACTTAATAATACCTGCAAGCCGGTGGTATATAACAGATGTAACGTACAGAATCTATTGGTTTGAAATTTATTTATTTTAAATATTTTTTTGTTTTTTATTGGTTTTATCCTAAACTTGTTTTTGGCTTGGTCATAACAAAGAATGTTATTATTTTAATTGATGTAAGAGTTTTTGACTTTATATAATTTAATAAATTGTATCATATTTATTAATAATATTGTATTATATTTTAATAATATACTTTATAGGTATCATAATTAATACATTACTATCTCAAATGTCACTTATTATTAAAAAGTTTTATTTTAGACCCTAATTTAAGTAATGGTATTCTTTTCATCCTTTTTCAATAATAAGTAATTTTTTTTATCTAAAATATCCTTCCACCTGTTGAGTGAAGGATTTTTTTTTACATGAAATTAATTAAAGTTGAAAAAAATGATTTTTTTTGTTAAATTTTGGGTTCAATACATCCTACTAAAAGTTACAAAAATAAAAATTATTAAATTTCTATCTTTAAAAAATAAATAATATAAGTAAATATTAAAAATCATAACATTTTAATAATTTCATTAGTATGATATAATTAATTAAAAATATTTGTATAGAAAAATCAGTTTTTGAAAATTTGTAAAATTTTTCATTTTTTTAAACTTTAGTTAATTGTCGAAGAGAAAAAATCTTTAATAAAAATGTCAAAGTATTTTGGGTAAAAAAAATTAATTACTATTCAAAAAGGATATAAAGCGAATAAATATTTAAATTAAGATATTAAAACAAATTTTTTTAATAATTGAAACATTTGGTATTCGAATACATATATGCGTTGTTTTGAGTTTAGACCAAAATCAAAATTAACTCAATATAATCAGTTCTTGAAAAATAATAAATAATACAAATCAATAAACTTGAAAAATCAATCAAATTTTAACAACTTTTTTGGTATGGATTGAGTTACGAAATGTTTTTCAACTTCTTTGCCAGTAGTTTTTATTTATTAATGTTTTTTTAACTCTTACGTTATATTTATAATATTTTTAATATTAATTTATTATAATATTTAAAAATAAAATAAACAAATAATAAAGAATAATAAAAAAATAAAAAATAAGTAATAGTGATATTTAGTATAATTTTTTAATTATTATATTTAAATTATTTATGTTGTTATTCAAGCAATACCAATTTGAATGAAAAAACATTGAATAAGATATAATTATAATAAATAAATAATTAAATAATATAAAATTAGTATCTGTATTGGATTTATTTCTTGTTTCATTTACCGAATAAGAGGTATGGGTAAATAATTCTATGTTTTTTTGAATAATAAAAGCCAAGAAAAAAAATAAGATGAGGTATTAAAAACTTAAGGAAAATTTTAACAAATAAATGTATAAAATAATGATATGAATATAAAAAATAATACTAGAAAGATAATATTGATTCGGTTCTTAAGATTTAAAAGAACGAGAATTAAACCAAATCATTATAAATTAATTTTTTAAAATAAATAACTAAAGCAAACCAATATAACTAACACAAATCAATAATTTTAAGTAGATTTAATTCGGGTAATTTGAATTTGTACACACCGAATAACATTATCATTGTGTTAATGTTCGTATTCTTTGCTTTGGTACTGTATGATGTCATACTAAAGTATAAAAATAATAAAGTACAGATGAACAAAAGTCTTTGTTTTAAGCCTCACGTATTCCAAGCGACAGACGAAAACCGCATCCTAAATCTTAGCCACATGCAGTTTCCATTTTTTCTTGTAACGTGAAATATTAATTTTGTAGTTTTATTTATTTATTAAATTTAATAATATGTTATTTAATTTTTTTACTTTAAAAAATATGTTAAAAAAGATATTTAATAATTTTATAAAAGAATATCAAAAATATTTCCATCATTTTATTGTTTAGTATATAAAAAAAAATTTAAAAAATTTATCAATATAAAATTTATTAATATTATTAAAAAATAAAATAATATTTTTATTCATATAAAATATACCCAAAGCATTTATCAAAAAATAATAAATAAATATGTACCGATTTTGACAAAGTCCTTACTAGCTGGTAGGATAGCCTTTTGCGTTTTTATTTTACGGGAATTTAATTTTAAATTATTGCGAGTAAGCCCGACAATTACCAGTTTAATATATTTTTTTAATATAATTAAAATTATTCATGACATGACCTTTTTAACTGTGTATTGTAAAACAAAATGATAATACTGTCTGATATGACCTTTTTAATGAATGTTTTTATTTTAACCTTGTTTTATTTTTAATATATGTTTAAAAATATTTTTATTTTTCTTTTACATTTAAAAGTATAAAATTTATATAATTATAATAATTTTTGCAAAGTATGACAAAAATAAATAAATCATGATATATATATATTCTATAAAAGTATTAGACTATAAATATTATTTTTAAATATATATTTAATTCTAAGGATATATTAGCTAAGATTTAAAATAAAAATAAAAGGCTACTAGCAAGCATTAAAAAGGAAAACTGCACAAATAAAATTGTTGTCGTGTGGATCTGACTCAATTAAGAAACTAATATATGAACAGTCAGAATAAATTTTATATTTATTTTATAAATAATATTTATTATTTTCATTTCTATTAATGTAAAAAATTAACTATAAAAATAAATAAATAATTTTTATATTTTTATTTATTTATTATTTTTTCGGTTGTTTCATTTATAATTTATTTAAATTATAATAATTTATATTTAATGTAATTAAAAAAAATTACATTTATTCTTATACGATCATTTTTTTACAATAATAGACTAAATTATTATAAAAAATAAATATTTAACTTAAATGAGATATTAATATAAGATATTGGTGAGATTTATTATACAAGTTATTAATTTTTAAAATTTATCTTATCTTATTTCACTTAATTTGTAATGATAAGTGATGATAATGAGATAATATTAATTAAGATATCTCATTTATTTCTAATAAGTTTAAATGAGACACGTCAAAATATGAAAATAAAAAAAAATATGATATATGATTATTTATAAGATATATTTATTAAGAAAAATGATACAATATATATTTAAAACTATACTTATTAGTGCATATAATCTAAATAAGATGATATTTAAATAAAATAAGATAATATTATTTTGTGAGTTCATTAAAAATACTAAATATGATATTAGATGAGATGAGATAACCTATTTTATATATCTAAGTATTAGTGAATTTGACTATTAAAAAATTGATACATATACAGCATATGCTAGTTAATATTAAGGGTGTAATTTGTACTTTAGTTTTATGTAAATAATTAAAATAAATTGGACCAAATTCAGGTAAATTTAAATAGCTCGAAATAAATCGAGGTGAGTTTGAGCCAACTCATTAACATGAAATTAAATTAAAAATATTGTGATTTTGTGATACATAACTAAAATATTATAAATAATATTATTGCTTGAAATTATTAAGGTTTAAAATGTGATATAATTTTTTTTAAATCTTAATGTTCGAATGATGATATAATATGTATTATTAATGTGTTTTTTTATGATTGATTACTTATTATAACATTATTTTTTTTATTTCATGTAATGATATTTGTACTAATGAACTTTAATATCATTAAAAATATTTTTTAATTTTATAAAAATAGTCTAATTAATTAAAAAGATATGCAGTTAACAATTTAGATTATAGTTTGTGTTATTTTAGATAAAATTATTTGCGTTTAATTTAAATTTTAACTAATATTTAATAATTTAAATTAAATTTGATTTAAATGAATTACCGCATCTAATTAATACTATCATTTTTTTATATAATAATTAATATAATAGATGAATATAAATTAAAAATAAATTTTATTACATTAATTAATAATTATTTTTCATATAAAAAGTTATATAACAACTATAAATATTAAAAAAATAAAATTAATGCACCAAAAGCCAGCATGTAGGGTTCAGAAATTGTAGAAAACAAATGTGATGTAGTAGACAAACCGGATCCACATATATGCTTTACAGATAAAGAGTGGAATTTTATTTAATACATTAATTAGACGCTATACAATTTTTTTTTATTTTTATTTTTTGGTAATTGGACTCTGTACAAGATATACTGGCATTATTCTTTAAGCGGCAGATCTCTGGAGTAGCGTAATCCCGTGGGGAGGTTATAATATATGCCCCCATTTTAGACAAATATTGACACAATATGAACAAATAGAACATTTGAATTGACTTTATATTAATTGCTCGAATTTATCTTCTTCTTTTAATTAATTTGCATTCATCAAATCTTATTAAATGCTAATATTAATTTTATTTTCTCAAAAGAAGATTAAAATTATATTGAATTTTTTTAATTCTTTTTGCTGATGCTGTTAAACGTCGATTGATATTAACTATACGTGAATTGTATCGATTGACATTGACCGTGCTATCTAACAGCTGAACAAGATTGGTGAGCCGTTGGTCATCTATCTACTACTAAATGTAACAGATAGGGTACAAATTTTTAAGTATCAAGGATTTGCTAATATTTTACACATTATAGATTTAATGGTTAAATTTAACGAGATATAGGTAACTAAAGAATATATTTTTATTTTTTAAACTTATTTTATACATATAATTAGTTATAGATAATAAATAGATTCTACACAATTATATCAATTTATTTTAATTAATTATTTTAAATATTATTCATTAATTTATTTGAATCTCAAGTATTAATCTTAAACACATATTTTTACTTATCCACTAAGTTCATTTATATATTTTTATTAGATTAGTTTAAAACTTTTTAAGAAATAATTTTACTGTGTAAAATAATCTAAAAATTTAAAGAAAATTTAGTTTACCTTTTCAATAATATCTCCACTAAATCAAATTTATTTTTATTTAATAAGCATGCAATGTAATGTTATTTTCTCAATGATTTAATATATACATTAATGAACTAATCATTACTTTTGAAATTATCAACTTAAAAAAGTTACCTTTCATGAAATGAAATCTTATTTGGATATGTTTTATTGTAACATGTAGAAATATGATCTTTGACAATATAGATTAGTTGATATTTTTCTAACATTCATTTAAATCAAATAAGTTGACATGCGATTATGTACACTACTTTAGTGTTAATTAAAAAAATCATAATTGTTTGTTTTTTCAAACTTTAAGATATTAGATCTCTTTTAATATTAAATACATAATTAAAATTGCTTTTACTACCATGAATACTTCCTACAAGGTAACAACTAATGTATCCAACAAGTTGATTGAGATATTATCCTGATAGAAAATACCATATTTAATTGATCCTTTCAGTGATAAAGTGGTTTCAATTTCACTGTATATCATCAACCCGCCAATGAATTATAGAACATTGCATATTCAGATACTAATTAATTACAAACATCCAGCGGTATATGTAAGCATGTTAGGATTAGCATGGAGTGCTTAAGAATCAATTTTGAGGGACGAACTGTGACCAAATTTTTCTTTTATTTTTATTTTGTATGAAGCCCGAATTACTCTGTAAAGAAATGAATCAAAAGAAATCTAATGGTGGTTGATTTCAAAGAGTGCACATTTACAGAACCTACAGAAATATTAACCCAATGCATAATTCTCTCTTACCATATAAATATATATATAATTCATAAATAAGAGGTAAAATTTATAGAAAAAAGGGAGCGAAAATTGCTGAACTCTGGGTTGGATTATATCTTTATTCTTATATACAAAAAACGCGTATCATTGCCGACCTCCAGCTTTGTTTTCCATATATTAATAAATATTAAAATATTTATATAATAAATCATATTTTATATTTTATAATTTTTATATCAATAAATATCAATCTAATAAATATATTTTTTATGAATAATTATTTTATATAATATAATTATTTATATTATATTAAAATAAATAATTTATATATTTAATTATTATTTCTTTAATGATTGTTCGATTAATTTATTTATAAACATATTATATTTTTGTTAAATTTTTATATAACAAATACATTTTTTTATCAATAATTATTTAGTATAATGTAATTTTTTTAATTACATTAAAAATGATAATTCATATAGTTAATAATTATCCTCTTAATGAATGTTCGATCAATCCAATTATTAACATATCATATATTTTTTGAGTTAATGATTTTTATGTCGAGATTATATCATATATCATATTAATTAAAAAAATAACATCAATTAATATAAATTTATTTTTTAAAAAAATACTTATTAAATTCAATCAATTCATGTATATTATTTGTATATGATTAAATTCTTAGATATTAAAAATATTAATAAAATAAATTTATATGTTATTTTATTATATTTAATTTATTTATTAAATAAATTTTTATAATTTTTATTAATATTATGATAAATTACTTATGATTATATTATTTTTAGATTTTATTACTCATAAAATAATAACAATTATATATTTTTTATCATTAAAATAAAAAATTATTTATTTATTTTACATGTATTTTTGTAAATCACTCTATAAAATATTTTAAGATTAATTTTTCAATTATACTAAAAATAATTTAAAATTTTATATTAAAAAAATTACTTTTTTATTTTATAAAATAAAAAATTTAAAACAATAATTAATATAATTATATATTTATTAAATTTATATATTTGTGTGGTTCAAAAACTAATTATTTGAAATAAGGATGATGTCTCCAATCACGGATGATCACATCCTTAAAAAAATAAAAATCATAATAATAAAGAGAGCGCCATGGAATGAATATGGAAAAAATATCTAATAAATTCAACCTAATTTTTTTTAATGTTAAAAAGGTGATTGATTTGTATAATTTTGAATATTAAGGAATGGATAGGACTCAACTCAAAACACACTTGCCCATATATATTATGTCAATTTTATTATATTTACTTCTTTATTTATTTTATTCAATCTACCTTCATTCAAAATTTTAATGTCTAATATATCATCGTAATTATATAATTCTTAAGTGTGTTTTTTGCAGTAGGTGTATATATACATATGATATAAATAAAAAATATTTAAATTATTATGTATGCTTCACACTATAAATTAGATTAAAAGTTTAAAAATTCATAATTCAAGTCATATATAGTAATTAAGATATTATATATGTTACAATTTATTGAGCTAGCTGTACAATTAAATTTATTTTTAAAAAAGAAAAAAATATATATAATACAATCTAAAAAAATAAAAAATAAAAAAATCCATTCACCTCAAATTTTTCATTCAATTTAAACTGATTTTTTAGAGTTTTAATTATTAATTCAATTAATTTTTTATTTTTTAAGAATGAATGGTTGGAGTTAACTGAGGTTTGATAGTATGAAAATTAAAATGCTTAATGTTTTTGAAATAATTAGATAAGTTGTTCTTATCCTCAGAATTATTAGGGGGGAGTATATAGGGTTGGGGAAGCATAAATAGAGTAGAGGTTTATGATGATGATGATGATGATGATGATGATGATGATGATGATGGATGGAGAAGAAAATGAAGAAAAGTATGTGTACGTATTTATAAATTATCAAGATTCTTCTGAGTGTGTTGCTCAAATCAGTGTCTTATCAACACATAAAGCCTGTCTACAAAGTAAGATACCTCCTGCCCTTCTTTTCATCTTACCTTTTATAATTATTACATTTCATTTCCACTACTTGTCTAATCATACCTTTATTTTATAAATTTATATCAAATACTTTTATTTAAAAAACACTTAGTTTTTACTATAAATAAACATTTTTATTTTAATTTAAACAAACCATTCTAAAGTACTCGAGAATGAAAATAAACATACCCATGAAAAATAACCCCAAAGCTTTGAGCAAATATTACAACATATATAATTAATTATTAGTTTAGCACGCACCAAACTCGAAACAACATAACAAAGGCCAGACACAATGCCAAACCTGACAGCGAGAAAAATATAATAATTAAACAAAAGAGATCATTTTATCTTAATTTTAAAAATTTGTTATGTAACGACTCTAACAATGCAGTGGATATATCGATCCCGATGGTATAGTGCAAGCTGTGAATTTATTATCAGAGTAAAATTCTACGTACAAAATTCTCTCTCTCTCTCTCTCTCTCTATATATATATATATATGGTTAAATCCAATGAATAAATTAACACATGATGATGATTCTTAAGAACTTTGAAGAGAATAGTGTATAGAGAAAACATTGAGTATTGTCGAGAGAAAACAAAACTGAAAAAAATGAATTTTTTGATATATATATATATAACTTACTAACGTTCTTTTTAAACATAGATCGTTATCAATAAATACTCTCCATCATCGTCAAATTCAAATTTATGGTAGCTGATTTTAAGAGGCATATATAATACAAAATCTTTAATTAATTTTGGAGAACTAAATCTCTAACAAATGAATATCTATTTTGATATATATGTTTAATCCTAACATGTTGCATTATATTCATATGTTTATCATTCATATTATCACACAATGTTGCATTAAAGTTTTTTACATATGCATAATCAATTTCTTTTAGCTAGCAAAGACCGGATCTAAAGTATTTCAGTTGCATACCACCACCACCTTCAAGTATCATGCATACACCCTGATTCTACAAAAGAGCATGAAACAACTCTTTTCTCGTAAGAATGCCAGTTGATCACTAAGTTCCTAGCTATCATAGTTTGTTGTGTATTTCTGTATAGATATTGATTCAGGTAGAGTTATTTCTAGCATAAAATTGTTATAATTAATACCATTTTTTGTATGTCTTTTTATTAGTTTTTACATGTTTTTCATCTAGATTTAGATTTATTAGTTTTACTATAATGATTATTTTAAAATTTGAAAACATTGATCAAAATAGAGTGGTTGGAGATATAAAAATATTGTTAAGAAAAATCTAAATTAACAAATGAAAGTCCATAAAAAAGTTATTGTTGTAAGAACTATCATCCGAACTACAAAGAATGATGCTTATATATTAATGTTTTAGTAAATTTTTATTTATTTATGTATTGTAATTTGACAATGTAAATTTATTTTCTTAAAATAAAGTTTGAAAATTAAAAAAATAAATATATTAAATTATAAGAAAAATAAGAAGATTAAAATATAAAATTTAAAAACAAATTCATCCAAAAAAAGAAGAATATATTGTAGGATGCAGAAAAACTTATAAAAAATTTCCATAGTTCAATATTATGAATGTGTAAAAAATAAAAAATAAAACAAATATTACACTAATATTCTTCTTTTCTTTTTTTTCTCTTTCTAAACAATATTACACTATATATTATCCTGGTGACACTTTGAAATTGAGATAAAATATAACCTAAATTTACATCATAATATAGAAATAGTATATTTATACAATTTCGTTTTTTTTTATTAAAAAAAAGTCTAAGCATTTAATTCAGTAAATAATATGTTATCATATTCTGAAAAGGCCTATTTTAATTAAATTGAGATAAAAGACTCTTGTGAAGGAAAAAGAAAGGCATCATTTCATGTTTTATATATAATTACTTTGTTTTCGATTAGCATTTGCGACAAAAGGAGTTGTCCCATGAAGTGAAGTTGTGTTCCAGTGCTAGCTGTTTCTCTCTGTTTATTTCGGAATAATAATTAATTATTTATCAATCTCCCTCTTCCAACTGCTACCAGTGACTACTGACTAGACCCATCTCTTTGTCACAACTCTCAATTCACAAGATGGGTTTTTGCCAGAATCAGCACTCTTCTTCATTTCATTCATACGAGTCATGATTCATACAAATACTGAATTACCTGCCGCCTGCTATATATGTTCATATCTCATCTGGAAATAGATTGGATTAATTGATCCAATTTTTATTTTTAATATTTTTTTTCCTTTTATCTGTAAATTGTAATCACCAGTTAGCAACTAATGGGGTTTTGCATACAACTTTCTTGGATCTACATTAATTTTGATGATAATGATTAAAATTTAAAATATTTAGATAATTATTAATATGAAATATAATATAAAACATTTAAATAATAATAATAGTTTCAATCATAGGTTAGAACTATAAATTGAGATAATATATTAATGATATTTATAATAAAATTTATTTATTTTTAAAATACATCTTATCTTATATTAATTTTTAATAAAATTAAATGATAATAAGATAATATTAATTAAGATATTTTATTTATTTTTAATAAATTTAAATAACACAAATAAACATATAAAAATAATAAAAATATGAACATGATTATTTATAATAATAAAAATGATATAATTTATGTTTAAAGTTATGCACATTATAAATACAATCTAAATGAGATGATATTTAAATAAATTAAATTGATATTTGTATCATGAACTTATTAACAATAATAAATGCGAAGTAAAACGGGATAAAACAACTCGTTTTACATTTATATTAATAAATATGATAAATATTTCATTTTACTCGTATAATTGTATAATCATTTATTATTTTTTCTCGTATCTCGTTTAAAAATAAAAAAATCTTATTTTATAATTTTATAAATTTTATTTTAATATTTATCATTATTTTAATTTCTCTATTTAAAAAATATATTATCAATAATATTGTTTTTATTAGATTACATTTTTATTATATTTTCATATTAGTAACCAACATATGTTTCCATTCTTTCGTGTCATTATAGGCTCAATGTACCGAAAATAATAATAATACTAATAAGTACCGCTATGTATCTCCATTATTTTCTTATGCGAACTCTTTTTTTTTTTTTAGCTGCATATATTAGAATTTTTACAGCATATTTGTTACACATGGTAAATAAAAACACTTAACCAATCAAAAGTTAGTAGGGTAAAAATTATTTATAAAGTTGTAGCTAGTCTTGATTTGATGAAAAGATTTAAGGCATCAAATATCATTTCAATGAATTCTTCGTGCTAAGTTTGGCCATAGAGCACATAATTTATAAATATATAAAACGAGTTTTTCTAAATATAAAATACGATTACTGTACTCATTCCATGAAAATTGATACTTTAATTATTATTGTTTAATTAACTACAACTAAATAGTGGAGACAGAATTTAACTTTGTATGCTTGCTTGATTTCTTCTCAGATCAGCCACTAACTCGTATGATGATTTTTTCTTTCTTTCTTTTTTGTGCAAAACAAAATAAAAGAAGCGACACCATATGATTTAACAAAGGAAAGATTCACACAAAAGCTTAAAGCAGCCATTATTTTTAGAAATATTAAAGATTGTTTATGCAAATCAAAACAAACTTGTACTTGGGAGTCAGAAGCAAAGCGAACATATAATCTTTCTTTTGAGCCTTTCACTTTTACCTCCGTGCTTTTTAGATGTTAAATCAGAATCCAGACTTTAAATAATTATCTAAATTATTCCACTTCAAAGTATTTTTTCCTTATACTAATAAACTAAATATTTTATAATTATGTCAAGTGCTCAACTCATGGTTATTTTCTTTCAATAGGATTAATTTAGGTATATGCATGCTTTTAGACCAAAGAAACAATATATTTTCAAGATTATTTACTAGCATTAAGGGTTTATATTTCATGGTTATTTCAAAAAGATATTATTAAAATATACAAATATATATGATGTACAAAGCTAGGTTAATTCACCGTTATAATGCATATTTGATTTAAGTAATTTCAAAAATTAGACGTTACACTTAACTAATAAGTTTATTACTACAAAATTAATATATGATCTCAGTTATAAAAATCAATACACAAGTGAGAGAAATTATATATTCTTACTTATAGTTTCGATTTTTAACCTAGATCATAAACATATTATTTGATTACAATCTTTAAAAAATCAAGGTCATAGAAATATCATTTAATTATAATCTTTAAAAGACCGAGTCATAAATGTACCATTTGATCATGTACTTTAAAAGATCGAGTTCATAGATATATATTTAGTCTTGATCTTTTATACGATCGAGACCAAATGATATGTCTATGGTCTTAGTTTTTATAAGAATTTAATTAAATAATATGTTTATTGTCACAATTTTTATAAGATTGTGACTAAATGATATGCTTATTGTTTCGATTGTATTTAAATCGTGATTATATACATTTCAATTAACCACATTTATAATATAAATTATAATAAATTTATTAATT
Organism: Hippophae gyantsensis; assembly: GCA_030763125.1. Lineage (NCBI taxonomy): Eukaryota > Viridiplantae > Streptophyta > Magnoliopsida > Rosales > Elaeagnaceae > Hippophae > Hippophae gyantsensis. The sequence goes on along the minus strand of CM061034.1, from coordinate 2,876,270 downwards.
ACAATAATACATTAAACAATAAAATATCATGCTATTTATTTATTGGTGTATCCATCCATCAAGTGTATCAAGTGTACATCGTTGAATCAAATTATTATGAATCCTCTCTGTAAGTGGAAGGTCCACTTTTTTTTACATTTATCATGTTCATCATTCAACATGTATCAACAGAGAAATTAGAAATAGAGAAAGATGAGCAATTTAAAGGCAAACATAACTCAGCAGAATAGTACCTATCAGGTGAAACTTTAGTGCTTGAAAGATCTTGATATACCTGATGAAAAATTCATTATGCATGTGCTAATACATCTTTGGCTAAGAAAAATACATCAAATGTTCAAGGTGAATATCAAAGATGGACCCCAATCATCAACATATCCAAGCTCAGTACTTGAAGACTCCAGCTCTTTGGCTTTCTCATCATTGAAACCGAGGGTGCGTGGCCATTATTTTGTGGCCAGGTGATTCTACTTCTAACCAAATGCCAATAAGCATGTCAATTGTAGTAATTTTCCCACCATCACCTGCAATTGAAATATAAATGAAAGAAGTAAATAAATTTCAGCCTGTACCAGAAGAATTGGAATATGATTTGCCATAGGAAAAGGTGTTGATGCACATCGCAACTCAATCCAGCAGTGCCATAGACGAATAAGAATGATCCTCCCACTTGATTCAAGTCATGTTTCCTAGAATCCTATTAACTCATATGCATATACGACAACCAAACAGCTGAAAAGATACATATCACAAGAAACAAGAGATCATAAAATATGCACAACATAATTTGAACCTTTTCAGAAGGGAGATAAGAAACAATTGAATATATGAAGGCATTAGAAACAAGAAATTACTGACCTCTAAGCATGCGATCTTGAATTCATTAGGAGCTCCTCTGATAACTGAGAAGGAGGAGAGGGAAAAAATGCCTCAGTAAAGGCACTAATAGTTACAAAGAATTATGCATACAAAATGTTATTGGATTTAGAATGACAAAAGATATAAAAGGAATTCCAGTTTTTTAATCTCAGAAATTGTGTGTAAAGTGATTTTGAGCCATATACACCAAGGAAGGTATGCATGACATTCAAAAAGCTTCTAACTACGCTGAAATGCTTATGCAGACACTGGGATCTTCAATTACCATAAATTATAAAATTGCCTCTATTAATTACCAATTTAAATAGAAGAGCAATATCTGAATAACCAGAGAATTCATCATACTAAAAGATCTAGGCTCTTCAAATTATGCACTATAAGTTCCATCATCTGTATCAGTCATCTCATCAATTGAAAGGGTAAGGGGAAAACCAAATAATAGCTAACATAAAAAAAATTCGGCAAAGAAAAGCAACCAAGGTCATAGTGTTGACCCTATATGATTTTGATGATTCCAAATTATTTGATTAAAGCGAATTTGCTGATTTATTTGTATGTGAAAAGCTTAGGTTTTATACCATCAAATAATCATCGTGGATTGAGCATGAAGATTATTGAAGGCAAAATTGAAGATGCACATGGAATGGATTGATATGCTTCAATATTGTGCAACATAAATGTTGGGAAAATCGGGTATATTTTCCCTATTCTAAGTAGTAACTATTCACTTATGATTTAAATGAATAGAACTCAAACTAACCCGACAAAATAATGCTATTGGAAATATAATGCTAAAATAAACTAAAACAGATATTGAAACAAAAATATTAAAGCAGAAAAATAATAACACCAGAAATTTAACGAGGTTCGGTACAAATGTTACCTAGGTCCTCGGGCGTCGTTGACCACTTCCACTATCTCCAAATGGATGAACTCCAAAATTACAACTAATTGGGCAAAATTGAGCTAATCAATTACCCTTACAAAAGAGAGGAAGATTTACAAATTTTGGGATGTTTACAAATGGTGAAGGAAGGCTTTATTTATAGCCCCAAATCCAACACCCATCTTCATTCCTAACCAATGTGGGACTTTTCTAATTTGATCACTAAGGAGCTATATAACAAATCTCCACCTTAGCGACTTAGTAATATTAAATGATTTCTTCAATTACTAGATCGACGCCGCGGTGCTAATTCAGATTTACAGGATGTTAATCAAGTTTAGACAATGTGTTGAACTTGATTGTTGTTACCACCTTGGTCATCATATCTGTGGGATTCTCTGTCGTACTAATCTTCTGAACTAGTACTCCACCTTCTTCAATAATCTCTCGCACGAAATGATAACGAACGTCAATGTGCTTTGTACGTGCATGGTAGACTTGGTTCTTTGCTAAATGAATAGCACTTTGACTATCACAAAACACCTTAATATGTTTTTGACCAACTCTCAAGTCTTCAAGCAAACCTCGTAACCAAATAGCTTCCTTCACAGCCTCTATAACTGCCATATACTCTGCCTCTGTAGTAGACAAAGCAACTGTGGACTGCAAGGTAGACTTCCAACTGACTGGTGCTCTAGCAAGAGTAAACACATAACCAGTAGTTGATCGACGTTTATCTAAATCTCCTGCATAGTCGGAATCACAATATCCGACTGCACATTGACCAACAATATTATCCTGCTGAAATACTAAACCAACATCTACAGTATTTATAATATACCGTAGAATCCATTTCACAGCCAACCAATGTCCTTTACCAGGATCATGCATGTACCTGCTTACAGCACCAACCGCATGTGAAATGTCAGGTCTTGTACACACCATTGCATACATCAAGCTACCAACCGCATTTGCATATGGTACCTTTGCCATATATTCTCGTTCTGCATCATTTTTAGGAGATAATTGAGCACTAAGCTTGAATTGAGGAACTAGCAGAGTACTTACAGGTTTTGTCTGTTCATTCATACCAAAACGTTGTAGTACCCTCTTTAAATATTGACTCTGGGTCAAACTAAGCTTCCTCTTTTTCCTGTCTCTGCTTATCTCCATACCGAGAATCTTCTTGGCTTCTCCCAAATCTTTCATTTCGAACTCCTGACTTAGTTGAGCCTTCAACTTCTCAATTTCTGCTTGGCTCTTCGATGCAATCAACATATCATCGACGTACAATAGAAGGTAAATGAAAGACTCATTTTGTAGCTTGCGAAAATACACACAATGATCATGTGTGCTGTGTGCTTCTGGTGTACTTCTGTTGCAACATAAACTGATCAAATCGTTTGTACCACTGCCTTGGAGATTGCTTCAATCCATACAATGATTTGTTCAGCTTACAAACCCAATTTTCTTTACCAGCAACATTAAACCCTTCTGGCTGAGACATATAGATTTCCTCTTCTAAGTCACTGTGTAGAAACGCGGTTTTCACATCAAGTTGAACTAGTTCCAAATCAAATTGTGCTACCAAGGCCAACAAAATTCTAATGGAGGAATGTTTTACAACTGGAGAAAATACCTCATTATAATCGATTCCCTCCTTCTGAGCGTAGCCCTTAGCTACCAACCTTGCCTTGTAGCGAATACCATCTTTGTTAGGAAATCCATCTTTCTTTGCATACACCCATTTACATCCAATTACCTTCTTGCCCTTAGGTAGTTGTGTCAACTTCCATGTTTTATTCTTTTGAAGAGACAGAAGTTCTTCATCCATGGCTTCCTTCCATCTTTCAACTTCAGGGCTTCTGATTGCTTCTTTATATATGGAAGGAATATCATCATGCACAACTGAAAGTGCACAGCCATCGTATTCTTAAACCGAGCAGTAGGTCTTCAAAATCCTTGTATCGAGCGGTACCTTGACATTTTGTCGTCGTGGCCTATCATTTGCGCTTTCTTCTTGTTCTTTGTGGAGGTTCTTGGGTTAAAACCTCTTCATCCGATTCATCTTGTCAATGGAGGATCACACGTCTTATTTTCACTAACTGGATTAACAATTTTGCTTTCAAACTCCACTTGTTTTAGAGTTTACTCCACCTGCTTTAAAGTGCCATCAATCTTCTTAGTTACCTTTCTCAACAATGTAGATTCATCAAAGATAACATCTCTAGTAAAGATTATCTTTCTTGTTTCATGGCACCATAGTCGATATCCCTTAGAACCAGAAGGGATCCCCAAAAAATGGCTTTCTTGGCTCTTGGGTCCAACTTTGATTCTATTACATGCTAGTATGCAATTGAACCAAACACATGTAATAAATCGTAATCCCTAGTAGGTTTTCCAGACCATACATCCATAGGCGTTTTGCCTTCAAGAGTAGACGATGGTAAACGGTTGACGAGATGACATGCATACGTCACACCAAATTTCAATCTGCTTGCCTAAACCAAAGATTTGACAACATACATCGAACCTTCTCCAGCAAAGTCCGGTTCATACGTTCTGCAACTCCATTTTGTTGTGGTGTTTTTCGAATAGTGAAGTGTCGCACTATCCCTTCTTATTCACAAACTTTCATAAATGGATCGTTTGTGTACTCAGTGCCATTATCAGACCTCAGACGCTGATCTTTTACCACCGAGTTTCGATCATCTTCTTCCATTTGAGAAAAATTCCCAAAGACTTCATCCTTCTTCTTCATGAGATACACCCAAACTCTTCTGGAAAAATCATCAACGAAAGTGATATAATAATGTTTGCCACTCATGGATGGAGTTCTTGTTGCCCCTCATACATCAATATGGATGTAATCCAAAATGCTCTTTGTATTATGGAGAGCAGTGCCAAAGCCTACTCTTTTCTGCTTTCCCAATACACAATGCTCACAGAATTCTAACTTGCCGGTTCTCGCACCTTTTAACAAGCCTTGCTTTACTAGAATCTGCAAAGCTTTTTCACCAGCATGTCCCAAACGCATATGCCACATCTTGGTAGTTTCTAAATCTCTTTCTTCCTCTGAAACTGCTGCTGATGTTGTCCCAATAACCGTACTACCAAGGTAGTAGTACAAGTTATTTTTCCGAACACCTTTCATCGCCACAAGTGCTCCAGAAGTAACCTTCAATGCCCCATTTTGTATGGTTATAGTGAAGCCTTTTGATTCTAAGACTCCCACAGCAATGAGATTCTTCTTCATATCTGGAACATAATGAACATCTGTCAAGACCCTGGTTGAGCCATCTTGATTCTTCAAACGAATTGTACCGATTCCCAAAACTTTGCATGGATAATCATTACCCATGAAAACAACTCCACCGTCTAGTTCTTCAAAGTTAAAGAACCACTCCTTATTAGGAGACATATGGAAAGTACATGCTGAATCAAAAATCCAATCACCAGGATGAGATGCTGTTGACGAACCAACCAATGCAAAATCTGAATTTGAATTGCTTTCAGCTACACATGCATCAGATTGCACAACTTTTCCTTTCTTTTGCAGCTTCGGACAATTTTTCTTCCAATGGCCTTTCTCATGACAAAAGGCACATTCATCTTTACCAAGTCTTCCTTTTGATAGAGATCTACCTCTCCTTCCTTTCTGTTGTGTTTACGGACGTCCTCTTACAGACAATGCCTCTGCTGCTTCATTCCTGCTTTCTCTTTTATCTTTCTTTCTAATTTCATAACTATACAAAGTAGTACAAACTTCCTCAAAAGACACTTTATCCTTCCCAATGAGTAAGCTCGTAATAAGATGATCAAACTCATCAGGAAGGGATGCTAACAACATCAAGGCTAAATCTTCATCTTTAAAAGTTTCATCCATATTTAACAAATCTGCTACTAATTGATTAAAAGCAGTAATGTGGTCGTTTATTATAGTACCTGGAAGGTATTCAAATCGAAACAACTTCTTCTTCAAATAGAGTCGATTCTGCCCACTCTTTTTCATGAACTTGTTCTCCAACGCCTTCCACAACTTACTTGCGGATGTCTCCTTCATGAACGTGTACTTTTGTTCTCTTGAGAGACACGAACGGATTGTACCACATGCCAATCGGTTGATATTTTTCCACTCTACTTCATCTGCTCCATCTGGTTTCTCTTCTTCAATAGCGATGTCTAAACCTTGTTGAAACAAAGCATCTAGAACTTCGCCTTGCCACATGCCGAAATGACCGGTTCCATCGAACTTCTCCACCTCGAACCTTGCATTCATCACCATAGTTCTGCTTGACGTGGATGACTGGCCTTTGTTTGAAAGAAATTTTTCTTCCGCCATTTCTTCAAATTACAACAACTAGCAACTATATTCCAATAGCAAACAAACGGAATACAAACAAATGCCTAGGTAAAAAACCTTCGGCTCTGATACCAATTGTTGGGAAAATCGGGTATATTTTCCCTATTCTAAGTAGTAACTATTCACTTATGATTTAAATGAATAGAACTCAAACTAACCCGACAAAATAATGCTATTGGAAATATAATGCTAAAATAAACTAAAACAGATATTGAAACAAAAATATTAAAGCAGAAAAATAATAACACCAGAAATTTAACGAGGTTCGGTACAAATGTTACCTAGGTCCTCGGGCGTCGTTGACCACTTCCACTATCTCCAAATGGATGAACTCCAAAATTACAACTAATTGGGCAAAATTGAGCTAATCAATTACCCTTACAAAAGAGAGGAAGATTTACAAATTTTGGGATGTTTACAAATGGTGAAGGAAGGCTTTATTTATAGCCCCAAATCCAACACCCATCTTCATTCCTAACCAATGTGGGACTTTTCTAATTTGCTCACTAAGGAGCTATATAACAATAAACAACCAGTTCAGACCAACCGAAATACAAGGCTTGTTGTAGGTTCGATTTTCTCAAAAATGAAAGGTTAGTTTTGGTTTCTAAAATGGTTGAAAATTTTGGTTTCTAACCAACCAAACCAACCGTGTCCACCCCTAGTGTGAGGTATCACCAAAGGTGTAGAAATCTTAGAGTGAGGTATCTCTAAGTGAAAAAGTCCTACTGTGAGGTGCCACTACGTTGTTGAAAATCTTTAGAGTGGGGGATCTCTATGTGGTTGTATTAAAATGTTTTGAATAGTGGATTCATCCTTAGGAGTGGATGTAGGCGGGCATTGGAGGCTTAGCCGAACCATGATAAAAATTGTGTTTGCTCTTTTATTTCAAGGCAGGCATTGGAGGCTTAATTAGCCTAATCCCTTTACATTTCAAGCACATAAATTACTTACTCTTTTGTTTGTTAATTGATAATTGATTTCATATACTCAAATAATGTTACTTGCTAGCTTAGTTCATTATTCAATAAAAATGTTTCTAAAACCAACAAAGGAAACATTTTTAATTACCATAAACCCAATCCAACTCTTGGGTTGCCTCCTTTAGAATAATACGTAGGTGACTAGTGAAACTAACCATCACAGTTTATGAAACCAACACTTAAGAGATTTAAAAGACTATGCAAGTAAGTTGGTGAAAATTAAAATCCAATGAAAGTAACCACTTACCTTGTCGAAAAAGAGATGGAAAGAATCCGTCTGGTGAAATAACCATTGGCCCATCTGGCAGCGCCTTCCCATCCTGCTAATTGAGAAGACTATAATTTCCAAGGTTCTAATTGATTAAACACAAATGAAGAATTAATCATGAATTTTTTTACTGTTCGAAAAAACTACCAGGTTGAAGCTAACACACAACTAAAATGAAATTAAGAATAATGAAAATAAAATGAAATCGAAAATAATGAAAATAAAATAGATACAAATATTTTACGTGGAAAAATCTCTGAACAAATTGGGATAAAAACCACGGATAAGTATAGGAGGATTTCACTATTGTAAAATAGGGATTACAACACCTTCTCTCTATTTACAATGAGATAATAATTCTAATCTCTATTGTAACAGGAGAAATAACTCTCATTACAAAATATGAAAAATATTACTTACAAAAAATGAACAAATTTCTCTCTCTAAGTAGTAACTCAGAAAGATTTTTTCTATCTTTCTTATGGATGTTCTCTAATTCATTTACTCTTATATTTTGCACAAATGAAACGAACTATCTATAGGCAACATTCTTGAAAAACTTATGGTAGCAAAGACTCCATGTTCATCTTCACATTGAATGGACAAGAAATTCGTGCTCTACATTGAATGAACAAAAAATTAGTGCTCCACATTGAATACACAAGAAATTAGTGCTCCACATTAAATACACAAGAAATTAGTGCTCCACATTGAATGCACAAGAAATTAGTGCTCCAATAGCATCCTTAATTAAATGTCTTCCATGTTTCCTACTTCATCCATTAACAAAATATAACATTAAACCAAGTAAGTGACTTTATCACTAAACAAGGCTATCAATTATCACATTTACAACTGATCTGCTTGAGGTTAAAAAGAAATTTTCTAATGATATAGGCTTGTGAATTACACGTGCACTAGAGATAGAGAGTCAAGCTCATGGTATTTACATAGAATCATATATAGCTATAATAACAAGATTTAGTAAAGTATTTGAGTTAGATTATATTTCATGCTCCTATCAAAGTAAAGTATACCCACCTTTAGCTAGATAAGGAACAAAAAATTATTCGCTTAATTGCTCAAGTATCCTTCGATCAGAATGGCCAATAACATCAACAATCCTCTTCAATACATCATAGCCCTAAAATGTGTCAGAAAATTTACTCATAGAACTTAAACATCATTATGAAAATACATGATTATGATATGATTATAATATGGTCATATTTCAAAGAAAACCAAAAACCAATAAAAAATACCTTAAATCAAAAAACACTTTCTATGTCTAAAAGAAATAAAAATGTAAAATCAATCCAAAAAGGGTAATACCTAGGATAAAAAAAACCCTATGTGCTTGGTAGGAAAAATCTTTCTCAAATCTTCCACAGTAAACCAAGGCTAGGAAGAGATAAAGAAAGGTACAGCCGGAGGTGGGTCGCGAACGACAAGAAAAAGAAACGATTGATGAGGGGGTGTGCGAAAGGAGAAAAGGAAGAAAAGAAGGGATCAGATCGCGCGACAAGTTAGGGAAATAAATATCCAACGCATGAAGGGGAAAGTAAAAAAAATTGGGAAAAAGAAAAAATTAAGACAAAAAAAGGAAAAAAAATTACTAGAGAAATTTGGTGTGGTGTAAAAGAAAAAAAATACATGAAATTAAATTAATAGAAAAATAAAAAAATTATAAATTTTTAAATGAAAAACACACAATATATTATTTGATTTCGTTTTAAAAAGATTAAAAACTTTATTATTTTAATTAAATAATGATCATTTAATAATCGTGACTATATACATTTGTTTATAATTAAATAATTTTTGTAGTTAAATTTATGGTCACGATTACTGATAAAAATCGAGACTATATGTATATACTGTAACCTTGGTTTTTATTATATCATAACTGAAACCTTATAACTTCAATTTAAAAAAAAATCGTGATCACTTCATAATATTTATTAAAAAAAATTACCATATGAAAAAAACAAGCTTAAAAGAGAATTTTATTGTTCTTCTTTTACAAAATAATAATATTTATACAATTTAATTACATTGTATAATTTTTATACAAATTTTGTTTTAGTTTTAATCTTCATCCACGCCATACACGTTCGTTATCTTTTCTTTTTTCCATGTAATGTAAAAAAAAAACATAAATAGAAAACGAATTGATTATATATTAATTTATCTAATACCACTGACTAAGAAATGAGACATATATTGTTGAAACATGAAATATCAAGTCCTGAAAAAAAAAACTATAGGGTATGATTAGGGAAGAAAAAGGGAAAGGAAGCATAACACGGACGCTTTTATATCACAAAAAAAAATGCTCGTTGCCGAAAGTTTATACAAATTTTACATTTCAAAAAAAGAGAAAAAGAGTTTATCCAATTCTAACTTATAAGTGACGTATCAAAGAGTATCTAGTAAATAGATCCTATCAACAATAACTTATAACTATAACATAACTTAGATTTATTTAAAGAAATATTCTTATTTGTAATTTCTTAAGATACATCGATCGTGTTCATGAAACTATTTATTTATATATTTTATAAAATAAAATACATCGTTAAATTATTATTATGAAAATGAATATATTGTTGACTTCTCTTGCATAATAATTCTGCATGCAGAATTATTTTTCTGCAAAATTAATTTTTTAGCAAGCAATATTTAGTGGAAATTAAACCTTTAATTTCAAATAAAACAAAATAAAGACCATTGGATAAACCAAGCTGCAAAGTTATATTACTTATCGTTGAAAAGTGAATATTATTTGGAAATAATTAAATCTAAATAATGTTCACCAAAATAATTGACGTGTTACATCTGCCAGCAAAAAGTTTAAAAAATATATATCTAAAATTTATAATAAAAAAAATCAAAACAATAACGTTAAACAAAATCAATTTAGATAAAATTTAAAATTAAACGGATTAAGATAATTATAATTTAATTTAAATGATGTTAATATGAAATAATTTATTAGATTTTTTTTAATAAGTCTCCTTATTTTTCTGATTCAATTTTAGAGCTTTTATAAACTAAATATACCAACATATTTTAACTACAATGTATCAATTACCAAGTGAATTATTGCTCCAAACAGTTTGAACTGACATTGAAACTAGTATATTGTAATTATTGCTACAAACAAAAAACTATGAAAAAATAAAGAAAAATATAACTAAAAAATATTAATATTATTAATTTTATAATGAAAAAGAATTCAAAATTGAACCAATAAATGATAAAAAAAATGATAAAAAAAAATTAAAATAATAATTTATCTCATTAAATATATTTTATTATTTTATCAAAAAAATTATTAATAAAATAATATTATATTATTCAAGAAGTTACTACCATAACTCAATTATTGAAATAATGACTTAAGTGTTTTTAATGAAAATAAAATGAATAGAATATTTACTTGTATAATTAAATTAGTTAATTTTTTTTTAAACAGTAGAGTTAGGTATAAAAGATATTATATTTATAGTTACAAATTATTATTTTTTATTAATTTTTCGTATTTTTTCGAAGCTTAGAGAGATTTGATTGTCGCTGCAAACGTAATTTAATACAGAAAATTCAATGACGATATTAGCCATTTTATTTAGGGGTAGGCATCAACGGCGTTAGAATATTGTGAGAAAAGATTGAATTCTTCGTATATTTTTTACGATATTAATTAGAAAATACTTATCGTTAAAAAATAGCTTAAATAGTCATAAAATTTTAAAAATTAAATATTTTTTCAATACGTAATTAAATATAATAAATTTTAAAAATTACTATTAAGAAAAAAGATTCAAATTTGTCCAATAAAATTATTCAAGATTGTTAATTAAATCTTCCAAAATATTAGTTATGTTTTGGCAAAATTAAACCAATTATTCCCCAAGAGGCCGTGTATAGAGAGAGAAATTATGGGAGAGCTGCTCCCGTGGAGACGCAATGGAATGCAAGATTTTGAGCTCCTCCCATCAGTACCTTTCTATTAGCTAATCCTTGAAAAAAAAATCAGTTCCTTTCTCATCTCATTATCATTTTTCTTTTCCACTTTTTTTTTTTCAAAGTAGCTAAGAAAATATAGAGGCTTCAGGTAACGAAAATGATACTCAAGACAACGAAGATGATGAATTTCCTTAACATGATAGCTATGTAATAAAACTTTGCATGTGAGTTTGAAGCTTCTCTTCCCAAGTTTCACTACTGTGTAGTTTATCTTATTTTATGTTTAGTACTCTTTGTCATTTGTAATCTACTTTTCAAATCGTTATAATTAACTTTATCTAGTTTCTTTTTACTATAGATTCTTTTATGTTTACGTGTAGATTCTTTTATGTTTACGTGTAGTAATTTTATACTAATGAATATTCAAGAAATGCATGGCTTCAATATTTAAGGAAGTTTTGAACCGAAAAAATGAATACTCAATTGGGTGAGTCAAGTAAATAGTATGCGTGTCAAAAAGTAAATTCGAAAACAATATAATATCAATGAATATGTAACTTCAAATTTATATCCAATAATAATATTATTCTTCTTTAATTACTAAACGATTATTATGTATTAACTATGTTTATAAAACACAATTATGGACTCGTAGGTATTGAATATGTACTACAAAATGGACCCAAAAAAAAAAGGCATCGACCATTTCAATTTTCTATCTCAATAACCATGAAATAGATTATATCATATGTTTTATTATCCAAATATAATAAAAATTGATTACCAATTACAATTCCCTAAATTTAAAATTTAAAACACAAATTATAACTATAACTAAATTATTTATTTAATTAATTTAACAATGATTATAATAATTATTGTCATACTTAAATTTCATAATTAAAATATTAATTTTTTTATGAAATTTTTGAACAAAATTCATGAAAATTAACCCTAAATATTACAAATATATAGTATATTTAAATATAATTTATAAGATTACAGAGAGAAGCGAATTGAGCAGAGGAAAGGATAACCCCAATCTATTCCCCACGGGCCACAAGGCATTCCATGTCAAAATCGAAGTTTTTCCGCGAAACATGCCTCCCAGGAAACAATTTGACATTTGTTAGAGTTGGTCTAGGAATCAGCTTAACCAAATTGTCGTCGAAACATATAAATTCTAAAAAAATTATTAGTGAAGTTTCTTTGATTAAGTATTAATGTAAATTTAACAATTCAGGTTAACTATATATTTTATAATATTAGTTTGCAAATCAGAGTAAATAAATGATAAAAGAATATTATTTTAATAATTCAAACAACTAAAATATGTTAGAACTCGATACTTTAATGCTTTTAATGGTAAAATAATAGTTATTTTTCACAAAATATGTTTAATATTTAATTATTATCACTATCTTTTTTAAAATTTTATTGATTTCTTATTTTTTAAAAAAATTAAATATTTATGTTAGAATATTATTATTGTTAATTTTCCTTCAATAATTTTATACTAAATTTCATTTTTATCAGCAAATAATTCGTGTTTTTATCACTTGAAAATAAAAAACAATATTTATAGAAAAATCATTAAAATAATATTATTAATCTTTAATTAACTCTTCAAAATTGAGATACTAGCAAACACATTTTAACATCTGAGGTACAAGACTAACTTTGTAATCTGGGAAATTTGCAACCCCTCTCCCTAAATTCTATACAAAAAAAACTTTTCTGGAAATACAAATCCTATAATTCGAAGTTTCGAACTCGATATAAAATTATTTTCTAGTATCTTCTTCGTTTTTCATTTTTTAAACCTTAAATTTCTGTTCCTGAAAAGGCTAATGTAAAAAGCAGGGGAATGGTTCATTTTTGCAGTGGTTAAAAAGTCAGTTTCGCCATGCTTGGTGGAGCATTTGGTGCAACAGAAACGGTATTTCTTTATATCTTCAAACTCCCTTCCCCAAGACAATTTAATATGTAGAACTGGCTATAATTATCATTATGAAACATGAACAAGTAGTTACATTTTACAATAAAACCATAAGCCAGAGGCCACATACCTGAAAGAAACGGAGCAGCACAAAACAATCACACTCCCGGCCTAATGGTGAGTTCAGCTCTGAGGTGGAGGACTCCATTGATAAAAAAGGGGCTTTCATCCCCCACGAAAGTTGTCCAAGGAATACCAAACAAGTTCCGATACCCAACTGCTTTTCCCCCCGTGAAGGTATAGTTTCCATTGTACTTGGTTACATACTCCTCACTTGGTTTTGACCTTGCAGCAAACTCGTAGTTCACTGCAAAGCTGACTGATCCTTTCTCTTGCATTCCTAAAAATAGTCCAAAACACTGGAAGGAGCTTTGATGGTCCATGTTGCAGTGGGCAGACAAAAAAAAACCCTGTCCACCTAAGTGAAAAGCTTGTGAGTACACCCGACCAGATGGGAACAGCTGTAAACACTCCTCTCTCTTGAGCTCGAGGTACACGATGCACTGCTGGCAAGAAAGCTCAAACTCCACAACCTTGACGGGCCTGTATCTATAAGCCCGTTCCACAAATCGACGATTTATGGAACTATCCCCAGCAGCAAGGGCACGCTGCCTATATGGTGCCTCTGCCTTGAAAAAGAGTGCCTCAAGCACAACCTTTGACGCTAGCTCTGGATCAAAATCACTGCAGGATAAAATCTTCTTAAGTTTCCGGCAAGTCATGTATGGATAACGAATGAGGGAGGCAAGCCGTGAGCTAATGACTTCTCGGCGGTCTTCAAATTTTGGATAATGAGTTCGGGTCCACTTAAGCACAAAATCAAAAACACCATCCTCAGAAGCAACTTGGAGATCATCACTTGAGAGTACCGACTCAATACCAGCAAGGGGAAGGTTCAGCACCTCATCCTGGAACCTGGTGATAAATATAGCAACTTAAAAGGCATAATCTATAGTTAAGACTCTGTTACACAATCTATAGCTTCAGGACATTATGCTATCTCAGACGTATTCAAACAGTTCAACATTTAACAGTTTCAGATCCAGGTAAACACAATGTGTTAAAAATGGATAAATTATTCAGGTAACAGTAGTATACATAAAAAGGAGAAAATTCCCACTCTCAACTCCATTTCATTTCAACTGCAATACAGGGGCCCACTGTGTATGAAGCGCTAATTAACATTTAACAAAAATAAAAACAATTCCTTATGCTTATTTTTTAGGCTAAAGTGCATTATTAGTTCCTAAACTTTAACTAAATTCACACAGGTTTATAAACTTTTAAAACGTATGATTTGATCCTCAAATTTTTAAAACATGATTTGGTCCTAACTTTTTAAAAATTCACACAGATCCCTAAACTTTTAAATCGTATGATTTGATCCCTTAATTTTTAAAACTTCACATATATGTCGCTAGATTTTTAAATCTTACAATTTAATCCCAAACTTTTAAAACTTCACATATAAGTCCTAGTTTTGCTACTAAAATACGTATTTATGAATCAAAAATCTAAGATATATGTATGAAATTTTAAAAATTTGAGAGTGAAATCGATTTAAAAATTTAAGGAACTATGTTTGAAGTTTTAAAAATTTAATGATAAAATCGAAAGTTTTAAAAGTTTGGAGACCTATGTTTGAATTGAGTTAGAGTTTGGGGACTAATAATGCACTTTAACCTATTTTTTATACAAAAGTTTCTCCAAAATGACTGGCCATATCAAAAAGCAGCTAAAAGTAAGACACATTTTAAAAGGCTCAAAAAAAGAGTACTTAAAGAAAATGAAAAATCTAAACAACCTGGTCATAGATGGAGATGAGAAAAAAAAAAGCAGGAAAATATCAGTGCACCAAAACATCATCTAGCACAAGCAGTCATTTAAAATACGTGAGGAACCAACTTGGTTATATCTTTGTAGCTTTGAGCAAGGTGCTGCTTTGCTGCATCCGTCAGTGGCTGAACTGCTCCGGCCATCAGAACACCAGAAGGAAGATCCAAATAAAGTAGGGCTGACTCACAATTCATAGGCAAGTTCCGCAGTACCTTGCTGCAATATCTCATGCATGATGCAACCTCATATTTGTCAGCAGCCATCAGCACATCCAACAAAGCAGGAGGTGTACTTACAGATAAAGTATTACTGTACATAAAGTTAAGAAGATCCATAAAGGCCACTTCTTCTGCATTGAATAAGAAAACATTGAATATATTCAATAAGAGAAAAAACTTGGTATTAAAAGGACAAAAAATCAAATTTATATGAGATGATTTAATCTAGTGTAAAACTTCTGTCTGATTACCAGATGCATGGATCCTTAGAGTTACACATCGGTGTTCTGACTCCCTCATCCCATTAGCAAACAACTATGGAAGCCACGAAACAAACAATGAATAGAAATATTATAGGAACAAGAAATGCATTCCACAGACTGTTTAAGATTCCTCACCTTGTAAAAAAATGGACTCTTCGCTGCCAAAATTGGGGAGCTAATATGTATTGTTTTGACTTCAATAACAGTTGGAGAGGCCATGTTCCAGGATGAATCACAGCTTTGAGAAGCGTCGCCACCTGCAAAAAGTTTCAGATACATTAGAAAATCATAACCACAACCAGATAACGACTAAAATTCAAAACAGCAGCGGCAGCATAAATGTTTAGCCGAAAGAGAATTTATACACTTTTAGGATTTAATGATATTACGATCCCAAGTCTAAACTTAACCAGTAATCTTAAAAGCAAAACTCAACTTTTATTAGACTTTAGAGAACATTTTTACTTCTCTGCTGGGAACAGAATATGATTACTTCTAACGAATAAGTCCCAGTATAATAATAAAAAAGTCGGCAGACAACTACCAGAATGAAAAGAGAGAATAAAAATAAATAAAAAAATTCGTCAAGCAAGCATTGATCAAATGGACAAAGAAGAAAAATATGTACCAAGTTTATTCAAATTAATTCCAACATCAGAAGGCGATTCCTCAAGCATGGCAACGGCTTCCTCACATTGGTTCTCACAAGCTACACAATCCTTGATATCTGGCACGCTGCAATTTAAAATTTGCTGCTCACCATCTCCAAATGCATCAACAGCTAGGAAAAAAATGAGCAATAACATTTTAAATCAGTAAAAAACATACAAAAGGTTCTAAAGGCTAAGATAGGTGTCCCAAAAAGTTTAGCATAGGCTAACTCAAGGAAGAAATATCAAAATTAAGAAAAAAAATTTCTAGAAAAAAAAAAGAGAATAAAAAACAATACCAATAAGAAAATTACTCTTTAAAAGCATTAAAAAACTTCATATCAATCATTACAATTACAAGGCTAGCATTCAAAGTTAATAATATACGTGTCAACAAGTTTGAAGAAGACAGCCAAAACACAGTCAACATAAGTTTTCTACTATTTACTAAAAGCTTTATCCAACATTGTAGGATTCAAATGATGACCATTAGAGCTTGTAAAATGTATCAGAAAAAGTTAACCTACATTAGTTAGGGTTCCAGAATGGGATATCAAATGAGTACTTGGTCCTTTGAGCAAAATGCCTATGTGAACCTGCCAAATCTACCAGTTTTCAAACCCATTATTCACTTAAATCCTTATTTCTACACTTTCCCATAAAAACAGCCTCTACCCATCAAGCCATCCTGCAAATCCAGCAGCTAAAGTCTAAACCCAGGAGAAATTTTGCTCGTGTTATTTCAAGAGATGACCATAAACAAAACCAATCATCAAACATATCTGAAGGCAGCATTGGAATCAAATGAAAAGGGAAAAATGACTTCCTTTGTGCACACCAGTTCTAGGGTAGATGGTGGCAAAACAAAATGAAAATCATGTTAGCATAGCTAAGGGGAAAAGTGAATTCATTTCTGCTTCCTTGCAAATGTTTTCAGGGGGAAAAAACAAAGTTGATTTTTTTTTAATATCAGACTGTAAATTTCATTCAACTATCAAAACTATAAACATCATATCAACAGAGCTCATTATCTCCTCGGGAAAATCAAAAAACCAAAACATGCTCTGCTTACAAACAGAAGCATGTTTTGCCAACATATGAGCAATTCTATTACATTCCCTTGGGGCATATACAAATTTTGTACAAGTCTCCTATTAAAATTCCTAATTTCATCAATCAAAACACCCTCAGCCACAAAACAAGGCTCACAGCTATCAATCATTTGTACCGCACGTTGACAGTCACTTTCGACAATGACTGGACCAATGCCCTTCTCCTCCACCCATCTACAAGCTAGCAAGATTACCCAAAGCCTTTGTGCACAAAGGAGAGCGTTGTGGTTGGCTGTAGCTCATAACCATATGTGACACACATCTTTCTCCATTCCTACAAACAAAACCAGTTCCTAAAGCATTGCTAGTTTCACTTAGGGCCACATCAGTATTAATCTTCCATAACCCAACAGGAGGCTTTTCCAACTTCTTTGCTACAAAGACACCTACAACGCTTCTCACTTCCTTCAATCAACTTTTGGAATTCATCACAGAAGAACCCAATCCAATTTTAAAGCAAATCAACAGACCTACCACTCTTCCCATGAAGAAGCTCGTTCCTATTATGCCATACCCCCCAACACAAATAGCAAAAAAGACGCATATCATCCTCAATGGAGGTAAGAAACAGATCATAAATCAAGTCAACGAATGACTTACCTGTAAAGCTCCTATGCAGCACAGAAAAGAGAGATTGACGCCATATATCTTTAGCATACTTGCAATTTCACAAAGCATGAAGGACAGTATCATAGTCACCATTTTAGAGTCTACACCAAGGTGACTCCGAAACTTTCCTTCGATACAGACTAAGTTGAATAGGTAATGCCTCTTTACAAGCCCTCCAGCTCATAAGCTTGATTTTGATAGGAACGTGAAGCTTCCACAGCTTCCCCCACCACCTTTGCCTCTGCAAAGAGCTCAAGGTAGCTCCAAAGTCGACTTTCAGCTTAGATCGTCTCGAGTCCTCAACTAGCCAGTAGCTATGCTTAAAAGTAAAAGAGCCACTTTGGTTGTTGGCCCAAATAAGCCTGTGGGGTGATGAATACCACTGATTTGAAGTATTACCTTTGCTTCCACTTCATTAAAGCAACTATTAACCACATCAACCCTCCAGCCACCAGTGTTAGTGATAAGTGAATCCACTAAAACATCAATCCCTAGAACAGGAGGAGCAATAACTTTAGGTCCAAAGCCACAATGTACCCAATGATCCTTATACACAGCAAAATCCTTTCCATTTCCGATTCTCCATCTTGTTCCCCTTTTAATCAACTCTCTCCCCCACATAATGCTTTTCCAAACAAAGGAAGAGTAGGTAGGAATACCCACCTCCAACACACTATCCCCCCGGGAAGTACTTCCCTTTCAAAACTCTAGGAGCCAACTGAGTTTGGATTTTGAATTAGTCGCCAACAATGCTTTGACAGAAGAGCTTGGTTGAAAGAAATCAGATTTTTAAAACCAAGTCACCCCAAACTCTTCGGTCTACACAATTTATCCCAGTTAGACAAATAAAATTGTAACTTGCTTCCAACAAAATCCAATATCCAATATCCAAATTATGCCCCAAAAAAATATCACCTTCGTATCTCAGTGTCCAAATTCACATAAGGAAAAAGAAACGCATAACATGCCCAGCGAAAAAAGTAAAAAGAAAATATAAATATATTTCCTCCTTTACGGATAAAAATTATTAAAAAGAGAGAGAGAGAGAGAGAGAAATGCATCCGTAGTTACAGCTTGAAATGGAGGACAATTACCAATATCTTTCTTAATGTCTTCCCTCCGTCTTTTGCGATTGCGGTCCCAGTCGACTATGCTGGAGCAACTATGGCAGGAGGCCTTGGTCTCCAACAAGTCGGGTACAATCTCAATCCTTAGAACTCGATCGGAGAAATTGAGGTCGTTGAAGGCAAAGGCGAAGTCGGGTTCGGAGCAAGAGGAAGCGAGAGATACGTCCGAGTCCATGATAACACGCGGATCGAAGAGATCAACGTTGTTCGATTCCTCTCACGGCCTGGAAAGCCCTAATCCTAGGCTAAAGTTGGAAAGCCAAATGAGAGATTCTTAAAAGGTAGAGGTCGTCGAGGGAGTTTAATCTCAAAAACTACGTAGAGTTCAAAGTTCGGTTAATAGTTTTATCTGAGGCGCTCTAACCGTAGAAGGCAAGGATAGGGATGTTTTCAACTTTTTCATAATTTCTGAATAAATTATTTGAATCCAGACTAGAGAGATAAGCAGCAGATGGACCCGGCAAGACCAAAACATCAGATCAATTCAAGGTGTCGAATATATGTAATTTCCCGCAAAAGTACATGCTGATGAATAATACACGGGAAACAAAAAAAGTAGAATTAAGTACTCCTCTACTTACCAAATGAGTAAATAAGTATCGACAATAACTCCACAGAAAAAGTGATTGAATTGTATATTATATTTATACTTTAATATTATTATTGTTTAATTAAAATTATTGTTGATATATTTTTTTTCAAATATTGTTAATAAAATATTCTTTTAATAATAATAAATAAAATTATGTTAATATTAACACCCTATTAAATTTATTTTTTAATATTTTAATATCTAAACTTACACTTTTAAAAAATTAAGTATGGGAGCAAAATTCTATATTTAAAGTACAAAATTAATATAATTATTTTTGTTTGGATAAATTTTTGTTATTTTTATAATAAAAATATATAAATTATATATTATATTTATATAATTAATTATATTTTTTATTATTCTAACATAAATTTATCATTAATAAAATATATATTTTTTAAATAACAATATAAATTATTATAATACCTCCACTTATTTAATTTAAAAATACTTTTCTAATATTTATTAATAAAAATTAAAAATTATCTAACCCAAATATATTAAAAATAGTTAAAAGTTTTGAATATACTTACCTTCCATACATACTTAAATATATCAAAAATTATTATTAATTATTTTTTAATAGAATAATGATAACATTTTATTATCTCTAATCTATTCTGAACACTACACTCATATAATATCTAAAAACATATATTTTAGCCTCAAATAATAAACTATGAAGTTTTACATATATTCAATTACACAAAACAAAATTTAATATATATTTAATTAAAAATTAATGATTTTAATAACGCATCTAAATTTATGTAATAAAGTTAGATAATTATCCAAACAAATAAAAAAAATATGTATTTAATTAATATATTAACAAATACAAATATATATATATAGTTATTTAAATACAAATCAAATCATGACATTATTGTAAATTATACTCCATTATTGTTACAATTAATTAGATATATATGTGTGTGATATTATATAATCTATTGAGAACACAATATGCATTATTATATCATAGAATGATGTATCTTGTGTTTTAGATAAAAATATGACTAATCAAGTATAACTTAAATTGAACTAATGTCTCACCATAATAAATACATAGTTTGACATATATTCAACTAGTTACAATAGAGTTAATCATATATCTAACTAAACTAGAGACTTTTAAATTCTAACAAATTTAACTTCATTGTATAGAGTCACCAATCGATTAAAATACGACAAGTTAAATAATTATACATTTTGTGTAAATATGTATCCAATTTAACTTCAACTATTGGGATTATATGTCAATTAAAATTTGATTAGTTAATCATGTGTTCAATTTAAATCAATGAGTATGATTAGTTTAATAACTATCTATCTAACTAGATAGATGTCTAACTCTGTTCCAATTAATAAGATTACATATTTTTGATTTAGTTAGATATGTGTCTAATTCAATCATGATAAATAAGGTCACTATCCGTTCAAAATCCAACCAGTTAGACAACTGTTCAATATACTTGGACCTAGTGAGTAAGATAACTAAGATTAGTATTACGATTCTTACTAATTAAATTAAATAAATATTTAATTAAAATTAAATTAAATTAATCAATAAATTAATATATATTTTTTACTTTCTATAAAATAAAATAAAAAATATTATATTTAATTTTTAATTAATATAAAATCATTTTAACATATTATTGAAATTTGAAAGAAAAGGTTAGAATGAATTATAATCGGAAACCAGTAGAATTGAAAATAAACTGTTTACTTATGCTAAGATGCATAATAACATTAAAGATGATTGTAATTACAATCATATTTGTTGTTCTTTTTGTTTTGTGTTTACTTGATGTATTTTTAACATCCGAGCTTTAATAAAATAAATATTTTTATTTTCATCATAAGAAAAAGAAAAAAAATCTTATGGAGTAGAACTCTACATCTTTCGTTTCTTCTTTTGGTGTAAATTAATATCTCAGCCATTTATTAATATGTTGGATTATTTTTAAATCACTCTATTTGTAGCTTTTTAAAATTAAGTGAATATTTTAATCATTGTACTTTTTTAATAAAAATTTAATTAATTTTCAATAAACTAGATTATCATTAATTTTTTTAAAGTATAATATTATTTTATTAAAAAATATTATAATATAATAATAAAATATATTTAATGAGATAAAATTATAATTTTAAAGTTTTTATACTTTATACTCTTTTTTATTTTTTTAAGCTATAAAATTAAAAATATTGATATCTTTTAGTTATATTTTCTCTTTTTTTCATAGGTTTTTAATTAATTTTTTTTATTTTCTTTGTAATTAAAAAAATACATTATAATGTATTAACCATCATGCTAATATGATGCCTAGTATATTGTAGTCCAATAAAGATGATTGAATATATATGTAAAAAATAGACATAATGTAGTTGATAAATGTTTACATTTTCAACTTTATAGATACAAAATAACATAAAAATTGAACTAAAAATTAAAAAAATTAAAATAATAATTTCAATTCTATTAAATATATTTTATTATTTAAAATTTTATTAATAAATTAATATCATATTAACTAATTTAATTTAATTTTTACTAAAAAGGTAACATAATAACGGTTCTTTACATAAATAAAATGATCGAAATATTATGTAAAATATTTCAAATTATGTGATGTAATATTGTAGACAAATTTTGGCGTAATACACTGAAAAAACAGAGTTCAAAAGACTTTTATCTACAAGTCATATTAAAATCTAATTACAATTTTAGCCTTATTTTTCACACGGCTATATTTCGTGGGGCTCAAACCATGGATAAAACATTTTTAAACTCGACAATGTGATAACCTAAAAAAAAAAAATTCACTCATACGAGATCTATGATTTAAAAAAAAAACCTTCGATACTATGATCAAATGATTGAACAACATGATCAATTTACTTAGGATGATTTTTATAAAAATGAGTTTATTAATTTTAAAATTGTTAAATTAATTACATTAAATTTTATAATTTTTTAAAATAAATACTCTAATCTTTAACTTTTAATTTCATAAATTATGTATTATTAATTTTATTATTATAAAAAACAAATATTTCTAATCACATAATTTAATCAAATATATTTGTATATTATCAAATGCATTCAAATTTAATAATAATAATACTTACCCGTACCTTTATTTAAAAAAAAATTAATAAATCCCTATTCTAAAACTAACATCCATATTTTTAGTGAAATTAATATTTTATTTATTTAAATAAAAATATATTAAATTATCATAAAAATTATTTATGGTTTAAGTTTTTTTTTTGTCTCTTTCAATTCTCTAAATATTTACTACTATTTTTATTAATAAAATGATAAATCTTCAATCTAACTCGATCGTTCATGTCTTGAGATATTTATATTTTAAATTATAAAAATATATAAACAAAAAGATGAAGATCTAAATCTATAAACAAAACATACTAAAAAACACACTTAAATTGAAATGTAAGTGAAAAAAAAACCACACTAAATAATAGACTAAAATCTAAACGTTAGTGCATATTATAATCTATATTTATGAAAACAAATTAAATAAATTTAAAGATCTAATAGAGAGAGCCTTATAATAAGAAACTCCATCTCTGATAAAGAACAAATAAATGATTAGTATTATACCATTGTCATCATTTAATAAAATGTATAACAATCCAATTTTTAAAAATAATCTCAATAATAAAAAAGAAATTTTATCTTTAATTCTATGTATTTGTTATTTTGTGTTTTCTATTATTTTTTTCTTATTACGAACAAAAAAAATCCATATCATCTTATGAATCATATCCGCCATCACCATCACCATCACAATCTATCTCGGAGCAAGAGTAATTGTTTTTATGATGGTACTAGTACATCTCACGTATTGAAGTAGTTGAATGAATAATGGTTTACTAAATCTCCTACTTTTCATTAAAAATGAACATTTGTTATTTATGTCCAACGTTTTTAAATTCTTTTCACTCTTTCTTGAAAATTTATTTCCGCCATGTTTCAAAAATTTATGTTAATTTAAAAAAAATAAAAATTTCCATGCACTTATAAATGTACAGCTCAGTTGTACATGTACATGTATTAAAATGATTTAAATTTTAAAAATTAAAGTATATTCACCCATGTGAAAGTTATGGATCATATTATATATCATTCAAAAACTGAGTATAATTTTTAGATAATTTAACTATTTATGAATTAAAATTTTCATAAAGATAAAATTATTATTTTTAAATCGTATTAGATATATAATATTTTAACTTAAATATATATAAAATAATGAATAAATAAGTTTTTTGTTTCATTCATATAAAACTTATTCCCCAATTGAATTTGTCTAGTCTTCTGTAGATTGATCGTGTCTGTTGAGGATTCGCTTTCCGTGTGGTCCTTACTAACTCTTAGCCGCTGCTACTGACTAATAAAAGGAAATAATAATAATAATAATAATAATAATAAATAAGGATAATATTATTTATTAAAAAAGAGTTTGAACGCTGCAAGTTTTGCAATATTCTTCGATCATAAGTAGTTATACTTGATTATGTCGATCTTTAGTGGATAGAAAAGGTACAATAATTTATCCGTTCAATTATATTTGAATGCTTCAAGTTCAGCTAAAAATATTGGATAACAAACCAACGGCTCTTGTCAACATTTTTCTATATCAGTTCATTTCCTATTCGGTGACAGTCAGATAAGCCGATGTAAGAATTTAGATGTTTCTGTATTCAGATGGGCGGTTAATTCTGTTAACCAAGTCGTATGTTGGGACTTTTTAGTCTACATTAGGCGTAGAAAGCACCGCACTTTTCTTACAAAGGCCGTAAGGTACGGTTGAATAAAATCATGTACCCCACTTTCGTTGCAACTTGGCATTAGTTTTTCTTTTTGCTCATCAAGTTGGCCCTAATTTATTATCTTACCTTCTTGGATATGTCTTAGGATTTTCTTAATTTCCTCTCGACATCTGACCCTTTGTTCTTTCTTTATCAATAAGTCAAATTCGTATCCCGACTACAGATTCATCTTCCTTCGAAAAGTGTTCTCGACTCTTTTGGTTTCCTTTTTCACTTTTCCAAGTGTTGGGTTCCAATCTCTCTTTCTCTTTGTGAATTGTGAGTCTATACATATATATGTATATATATATAAATAATTGTCTTCGTAAATGTTTTTTTTTTAAATTTAAAACTGGCATCTGTGGAATTTATTGTTGCTTAATCGATCTTGTTTTGAGTTATCGACGTTTTTGTTCCATATTAACTGTTTGTAGAATTGTCTCTTACAACATATTTATATATATATATTTTTCCTTTTGTTTGCAGAAAGTGAATTGGTGAGAGAGTTGAGTAATCTGGAGAGTCTTCATATTTAATTTTTTTTTTAAAGATTGGGATTGGGAACATTGGTATGGTCAACATATATTGGCGGTGAAGAAAGAATAAGTTAGATTAAAATTTAGTTGGGACTTGGGGTTCCAATTCACGAGAATTTTGTCTTCTCACAGGAGAAAGTTGTGGTTTTCAACTGCTCAATAGGTGACCAAGTCAGCTTTTTCCATCGCATTGAAGTTATTTTCTTCCAGTGTTTGCGAAATCTATTGCAAATTTCCAGGTCCTGTCTAATTATTGGTTAGAAAGAAATAGAGATCAGAGAAAGAGAGAGTGAGAGTTCCGTCTAATTATTCTTCCATTGATGTCCTTACTCTCTTTTTAGAAATGAATCATTCTGGGGTAGTCTGTGAACAGAGAGCAGCAGTGGAAGTCATAAAAGATAAGAATGGAATAGATCAAGTATTGCTTCATAATTCTCGTGGAGCTTCAGCACGGGTTAGTTAGAATCCCTATTCCTATTTACTTTGGTTTTAATGTGAGATTTTCTCTTCTGCTTCTAATTAAACCATAATACCCCGAATTGATAAAACAAGAGAAAAAGATAATTAACTCTGATGCTCATACATATAGTATCAAGTGCATTAAATGGTTTATTATTTTACATATCTACACAATCATTTTACATAAATTCAGGTTAGCCTGTATGGAGGCCAAGTTCTTTCGTGGAAAACTGAACGAGGTGAAGAATTATTATTCACCAGCAGCAAGGTAAATCTTCCAAACCTAATCTATTGTTTCATTTGTGCACCTTTGCCATTGCAGCACCGATGTTTTCCTTATTCTGGAACCCATCAATATGTTTTTCTTAAGAAAAAATAGGAAAGTTCTACCTTGCATCATGTTTTTCTAAATAACTTTTTAGACGGTCCAGATTTGTTTGAATAGTAGATCCAAAAGTAGAGAAACAAGTATGTATCTTGCAACGGATGTATTGTAGAACGACCTCAGGATTTAAAAATAAATAAATAAATAAATAAAGAAAAAGAAAAAAGTATAAGTCTATTAGACACATGACTTCGATATCTCGAATATCATAAAATTATAGCAATAGATGGTGTATTGGTGTTGGCCTGTATTAGAAGATACCTTGTTCTTTTTCATTAATTTCTATTCCAGCTAAAAATCCCTTGTCTGTCTATTTAATGATTCTTATGGTTCTTACTGGTCCATTGTGGCTTTCACTGGTTTTCTTCCTAGGTATAACTTATTATGGTATTGCTAAATATCCACTCTGCTTTCTGTTTTATCTATTGCAGGCAATCTTTAAGCCACCAAAAGCAGTAAGAGGAGGAATCCCTATATGCTTTCCCCAGGTATGTTATTGGATCTATTGCATTTGATCATGTACCATGTATTTTGTTAAACATGATTTATTGTGTTTGTTTTTGTAACTATTCAGTTTGGAAACTGTGGCTCGCTGGAGCAACATGGATTCGCCAGGAATAAGACTTGGGAAATTGACAATAATCCTCCACCTATGCATACCTGTGATTCTGACGGGAAAGTTTTCATTGACTTGCTACTCAAACCTTTTGAAGAAGATCTGAAGATCTGGCCTCACAGGTTCTAACTAATAACTTCATTAGTTTTTATATTCCTTCTAAGGCTTTCAAGTAATTTCATCACTCTTTTCTTTTGAAGATTAAGATGAATCCTGGATGTAGATAAAAATTTCAGTATATGGATTCACATACATAATACAAGTACAGTGAATGTGTGTGCGTGTTTGTGTTAGTGTTTAAGTATGTCAAGGTGCGATTTTAAATATGAAAAATTGGATAAATTTAGGAGAAACTCGGAGCTCTTGTACAGGCTACTAATATATGAAATACTTCATGCAATTTTAAACACTCTCTTCTCTTGTCAATAATGATTTTTATATTGGCTTTCAGTTTCGAGTTTCGTCTGAGGGTCGCTTTGGCTGCAGATGGAAATCTAACCTTGATATCACGGATCAGAAATATCAACTGCAAACCTTTCAGTTTTTCATTTGCCTATCATACATATTTCTCCATTTCTGATATCAGGTAGGTAAAGTTTACTGCTAAAATGGGTTTGATTTTCAATTATGGTCTGGAAACTGACAACATACTCAAAGCTGTTACTACTCTATTTCTACATCATCTTACCCATTATAACAACATTAGCTTATCAGGTCGCCAATTTTAAAGGAATGCCTAGGATTCGTGTGGTAACAAGGATTCATTTTGACATTTTTCTACTCTATTTCATTTTGTCACCTCTTTTATTATTAGTTAAGCAATTCGTTTTACAGAAAGGAAGAAGGGGAAAAAAAGAAACAAAAATTATATCATGAGCACTTTTCTGAGAAGGTTTTTGGAAAAATAATAAAAATAGCACCTATAAAACTTATAACCATAAAAATAACGTTATCTATGTCCGGGATTAGTACCTTTGGAGTACCCATATTCTTATTTTGGTACCCTTTTTTACCTATATTTTTATTTGAGATTTATTAAATATCTCTATTTAGATTATTAGTATCCATTTTGGTCAGATTTAACAATAATCTAAAAAAATTGAGATATCTCAAAGATACTAGTTACTATTATACTTGATAAAAATGGGTACTAGTAATCTAAATAAGGGGTATTTAATTAGTATCATTTGTGGATCAAAAAAGGTACCAAATCAAGAATAAGGGTGCTCTAAAAGTACCAATATTCTCTTATGTTTATGTCATATATTTTCACTATTAAAAAAAATTTGACATATCATTTTAGTTTGAACGTCGTCTAATTGTACACCGTTTAAATTGAACTATAATCATTTTGATTCATTTAATGTTGAACGTCGTCCAATTAAATCTGTTCAATATTATTGGATGCTTTTTTGTTATTATAAGTTTTAGAGGTGTTATTTTTTTGTAATTTCTCAAAGTTTTTTTTAGCATTTTTATTGATGTCCATGTCAATAGATTAAAAAAGAAAATTGCTGGTCACACCTAACAGTACTAGATCAGTCAGAAAGAAATAGGCTAGCATAACTTTGGTTAGTTCCAGAATAAAAACATATATTTCTTAATCTTGAATGCCAATGAACTGATAGTATAACTTGTTAGCATTTTTTTTTAAACTTCTTAGCATTAAATACTTTTAACACATGTACTACAGTGAAGTGAGGATTGAGGGGCTGGAGACTCTTGACTATCTTGACAATCTATGTCAAAAAGGGCGCTTCACCGAGCAAGGAGATGCCTTGACATTTGAATCTGAGGTATAAGTTTTTTTTTATGCATTTGCATCAGTTAAAAAAACACATAATTTGTTTTAAATTTATGTTCCCGCAGTCAGAATCAATTACATGTAGAATAAGCTTATGGATGGTTATTGTTAATTTAAACCTTATTATTTTATTTTATTTTCATTAGGTGGATCGAGTTTATCTTAGTTCTTCAGATGTAGTAGCTATATTTGATCATGAAAAGAAGCGTACATTTGTCATACGAAAAGAGGGACTTCCTGATGTTGGTAAGATTTGTATTCTTCACCTCAATTTTGCACAAAAGTTCACTACCCATTTTTTAATATCATCATTAAAGATCACCAAAACCAAACACCTAGAATTAGGATCATAGCCAAAAAGGAAACTTTATAATAATCAATTAGTAAGTTTAGACGAACCAGTTGATTTGTTCCTTTTAGCACTTACCAAAATGTTATTACCTTTGTGATATCAAAAATCTGAGTTAGGTAAATGGCATATCCTACTTTCCAATCGACCTTCAATCAAATAATATTATAATTCTCATTACTATGCCTGGCTTGATATAGTGGTCTGGAATCCATGGGATAAAAAGTCCAAATCAATGGCGGATTTTGGAGATGAAGAATACAAACAGATGCTTTGCGTTGATGGAGCAGCAATTGAGAAACCAATCACCTTAAAGCCTGGTGAGGAATGGACAGGCCGTTTGGAACTCACTGTCGTCCCGTCTACTTAACCCCACGACACTCTTGAATCTTGATGATGACAGGAACATGCTTTGAATATGAAGGCAATGTTTACTACTAATAATAATACTACAGTAGGTGACTTTGATGTCAGTAGCAACTATTCAAAGCTACTTGATGCATTGTATTTGTAATGTTGAGTGAATAAGAGCAAGGTCAACCAGGGTATGACTTTGGTTGATACAAGTGGAGAATAGTTTTGGTAATCTCTTCATTGTAGCTATCTCTCAAGTTCACAAACTCTTTACATGTTCTGTAAATAAACGTGTCTATTGATCATTGTAAGGGAAGTCGAAAGATTATTCTATATTTTTCTTTCCTCTAATAAACTTACAACAGATTAAATCAGAAAACAATAGAAAAAAGTAAAAGGCGAAAAATGCAAATATTTATATCAGAGCCAGGTTTCGATCCTGGGACCTGTGGGTTATGGGCCCACCACGCTTCCGCTGCGCCACTCTGATTTGTATGATATAATTGAAACAAACTTATATAACTGTATAAAAGACGTATAAGAGAGTTGATATAGCGTCTATATTCTTATCCGTTTGCATTTTAGTCCTCATATTTGTATAACTTTTGCTATATAGATTATCCAAAAAGCAACATCACATGGTGAGTTGCAAAGTCATCAAATCATCAACTACACAAACAATAAAACAATCAAATTTCACAACACATTCAGATTGTATTATTTATCATTACAAGTGATGAGAACCAAAAGGGTCAATTTTAAAAAACTGATGAAGCCAATATTAACAAATTGAAATGCTGATTATAACTTAGACAATTGCATATAGGCCTATAGCTAATGTACCTGTTTGTCTAAATTTGCCCACTCATGCCCAATTTCATTATTCTCCACCAATTAGGATAATTTATAATCAAATACTCTCAAATAGAAGTAATAGCTAAATTCTTAACTTTAACTAAAAAAAAGTAATTTTAATGACTCGTTTTAGTTACATCTTATTTACAATAAATTTTTATCAACCTTTAAATGAATAACAATGACCATTATTAGCCTTTATGTTAATACTATATGTAATGATATTCATGGAATGAACGAGGTAGTTCAAAATTGGTTGAAGCTAGAAAAGGACATGCACTGTAACTAGAGGGATGACATATAGGTATATATGGAAATTTAGGAATAATGATATAATAAATGAAGAAATAAGAAGTATTCATTTTTTATTTAAATTAAAAAAACATTAATGCTTTAAAATAGATGTTTGTGTTTTGAGTAATTGAATAAAACAAAACAAGTAAATACGTACTAAGAATTTATTCGAGGAAAAATAGAAAGAACGTTCAAGAAAGATTATGGTAATTTTATATTAAGATGTAAAGTTGATTGTTTTATTTCATTTTATATTTTATTTAATGTCTCTAATAATTTATAGTATAATATTGTCTCGTTTTATTTTATTTAAATTTTAAATTTAATAAATTTAATTTTAAATATATGTTGTATTATTTTTATTATTAAACTTACATTATAAATAATTATTTATAATAATTTTTATTTTTTATTATTATTTTTTTAGTTTAAGATAAATAAAATATCTTGATTAATATTGTTTCATTACTATCTTATCTTAATAAAAATTAAATGAAATAGTACGAAATAGATTTCAAAAATTAACAAACTGTATAATAAATTTTATTACCCTTTAATCTTAATTTACAAATGTAGTTTTATGGTTGTTTTGTACAATAATTTGGATTGTAGTTGTGTTTAATGTATAATGCTGCCAATTTCAAGGTACCATCAACCCAAAATGCACCAACGGTGATTTGAACAGGCTTCTTATCTAAAATAATTTTTGTTGGAGTTTATAAAAGGTATAATAATGATGAATTAATTTACAATATAATGATAAATGTCTTAAAATAACAACTAAAAAGTGTAAGTTTGTACCTGTGTAATTCACTGTGTTACGACTGTGTCAAAATCTGCCAATGGAAAGCGTTTTTTTCTGCTACATACACAATTATTGTATATTATTGGGGAAACAATTACTTTATATATCCTAAACTATTAGGATCAACTTTCATGATATATAAACAAAATGCAGCAAAAAATAAATACTAGTGATTTAAGAAAATATATTTTTCTATACTTCTAAAATGGAAAAAAAATTTAAAATCTTAAAATAAAGATAGTTTATACTAATTTTTAATTTTATAATTCAATACCTTTCAAACATGGGGTGGTTCAGTTAATGGTTTGGATCAACACAAAGATTCAAATATCAATAAACATTGTAAAATCAAAAATATTTAAAGTAAATAAAATATTTTTTGGTTAATCTAAATAAAATATTTAAAAAATTCAACTTAAAAGGGAAATACATTTCATTAATACAAAAATTAAGAGAGATACCATAAGACATGATTCAAAAGGTGAAAATGGAAATTTTGGGAAAGTAATTGCATGGGGCAAGTTTAGCACAAATTCAAATAACTCTTTCGGTCGGGAAAGCTATCAAATTGGAAAAGAAAAAAAAAATTGTTCCTTTTCATTTTTTTTATTTACTTAAAAAATAATAAAAATAATATTTTTTTAAATTTATAATAACAAAAATTGTATTAATTACGTTTAGTTCTTATTTTCACAGTTAAATAAAGTCATACATCATTTTATAATCATTTTAATTATTGAATATTATTAAATATTACTGTTATAGTTATAAATTTTAGATATATTATTTTTTCATAATTTTTTTTTAATTTAAACCATAAATACCTATTTTAAGAGTGGAGTATGAAGTTAAGATTTATAAATTTGATCTTTTAACCGTATGAACCATGAAAGTCTGACAGTAGTGACCTAAGCTTAACTCTGGAATCATATGGAAAGTAATAAACATGCGATTAGCGCAAAAATAAAAATCTAGGAGACACAAGTTGCTCTATTAATTATCCAAAACATGCCCATATTTTTTTTTCTTATTTTCTTTTTTGGTCTGAAAAATATAATGTCTATATATATATATATTAATTTGGGATATAAATTCGAATAAAATAGATTATTTTAAATCCAAAATTTTAAGTTTGTGACATCCTCCAGTTAGGTATAGTTAATCAAATATATTTTTGGATTTCATTAGATAAGATTTTTTAAATTAAATATAAATTTAAAGCTCAATCGTAATAGATTTTATAGGTTTAAATTTAATTTTTTTAAACTTTGAAATTATAAATTTAAATGACGTAATATATTATAAAATAATAATGTAAAATATATAAATATACGTATTAAACTCTACTAAAACTTAAAATAAATTTTGATAAGACTTTTAGTAATGATATTGACGCTAATCTAACTTTAAAATTATTATAATATAACCGTAACATATTTATTCGAATATAAACATATTTTAATCTAAATCAAATCAAATCAGTTTTTTCAATTTTTTAATGAATGGGGCTAAATTTATCTGACTAGTTACACCGAATCATCAACATTATAGTTCCATATTCAATCATCGCTGTGAATCTCCCTTCTTTTTCTATATAGTAATAAAAAATATGATGACAAAAAAATTAACAACCTATATAATTTTTTATTAAACAGTTAAAATTTTCCGCATAATCTACCAAAAGCACAAAAGAAATTACAAAATTATATTTATTAAACTTAATTGCAAATTTTGATATATTTTTATTGGATAATGATATTATTTTAATATATTTTATTATTATCACAATAAAAATATACAAAATATTTATTTTATATGTAATAATAATTATATTTTAATTTATTATAATTAGATAAAATTATCATTAATAATTTATAATAAAATAATTATTACAATATCTATATCATTTTTATTTGATTGAATTTTATATCTCAAAATTATCTCGAACTCTCCTTTTTATATTTATCCCATAATAAAATAATATATGTATGTAATCATATACAATGCTTTTGGCTCATTACACGTTGACTTTAAAAGGAGAAAAAAGTGAGTTAAAAAGCACAACATTTATCATAACATTTATTCTTTTAATATTAGAAGATAAATATCCCCATAAGTTTTAATCAACATTTTATTCCATTTTTTTAAATACATATAATAATAATTTTAATTATGAGAATATATAATTTATTAAAAGTTTATTTTTTTATTATAGAATTTAAACTCACAAACTCAATACTCAAATTTAAATCTTTTAATATACAAATTTATGCATTTTAAATACAAATAGTTATCATTTACAAGGATGCCCTATTTCTGATATAGGGCACGCCACGTCATCTACTCTCCGCACTTGCCCGTTACCTTATTATTAATTTTGCTTCGCATTAATGTTCTATTCAGTGTAGTCTATTCTAATTTGTTCTAGAGCTATATTTTCAGTTAGTTGAGTTGTGTGGTACTGACTTCAATATAAGAACCGTTGTGAGGGAATCTCTACCCAGTCCTTCAAGTTTTATCTCTACATCACATTTACTTACATTTACATTTTGCTACTTAAACGAAACAAAAGAAAAGTTGCACTTTTTTTCCTTTCCCCAATAATTATTATTATGTTCCTTCTTGTTTGCTGCTACAGTGTAAAGAAATCATAACTAGCACGTAATTTACACTATTAGCTCTCTTTGTTGTTTCTTTCACTCTCTCTCAGATCCTTGCTCGTACTTACTCTGCCTGCTTTACAGCCTGTGATATCAACTAGTAGTTTTCATTGACTTGCTCTGTTTTCATTGTTGGAAATTTAGGCGATTCAGATCTGAAAGTGGCGGAAACTGGTAAGTGCTATTTTAAGCTTAGTAGCTACTTTTTTTTTTTTTCAAATTTCAATAATACAAAGTAATATCATGATTTGTTTTGGGTATTTCAAAGTTGAAATTTGAAACAAACCAAGAACAAAGAACAAAAAGAAGCTCGATTTCTATTGTAGACAACTCACACATTTCACTTTTACAGAATAAAATAAAACCCTTTTTCACTTTGTGTGTGCAAAGCTCAGTTTTTTATGTACATGAAATTTCCCAGAATTGCTACCACTTTTTCTCGACAATTACTTTGGAATCTGAAGTTTTCTTTTCCCTTTCCCTTTTCCTTTTAGCATTCCCTGCTTCATGTTATTGGTTTAATTTCAGCTACATTATGCTACATATTTAATTAGAACCATGAACGAAGAAAAACCTTGCGGAAACAACTCGTTTCTCTTCGCTGAAAGTGTTGAATTTTAATTAAGGACGAGCGAAGGAATGGAGTGTCTACACATTTTCTCTGGGATTTTCTTGCTGATTTTGGTTTTCTTAAGAGTAAATGCTGACCTAGTTGAAGACAAACGAGCTTTGCTTGATTTTGTGAACAATCTTCCTCATTCTCGCTATCTCAATTGGAATGAGAGCTCTACTGTGTGTAACCATTGGACTGGCGTGGTTTGCAATGAGGATAAGTCTCGCGTTATAGCCGTACGATTGCCTGGTGTTGGATTTCAGGGGCCAATTCCATCTAATACGCTTAGCCGCCTTTCAGGGCTACAGATTTTGAGTCTTAGATCCAATGGTATAACTGGGCATTTCCCTTCCGATATTTCTAATCTAAAAAATTTGTCTTTTTTGTACCTTCAATTCAACAACTTCTCGGGGCCATTGCCTTGGGATTTCTCAGTTTGGAAAAACCTCACCATTGTAAATCTGTCTAACAATGGCTTCAATGGTAGTATTCCCCTTTCTTTCTCCAACTTGACTCAGCTTACAAGTTTGAATCTTGCAAACAATTCACTTTCTGGTGAAATCCCTGATTTCAAATCTCCCAAATTACAACAGTTAAATTTATCCAACAATGACCTTAGTGGTAGTGTGCCCAAATCACTTCAAAGATTTCCAAGGTCAACGTTCTTTGGTAACAACATTTCCTTTTGGGATTTCCCACCTAATTCTACTCCTATTATTTCACCCTCCTTAAGTCCATATTCCAAACCCAAGAATGATGGTAAGCTGAGTCAAACAGCATTATTAGGAATTATAGTTGCTGGCTCTATTTTGGGGCTTATGACATTTGCTTTTCTGATGTATATTTGCTGCTCAAAGAGAAAAAAAGAAGTTGGTTTTTCTGAAAAGTTGCAGAAGGGACAAATGTCACCAGAAAAAGTGATTTCAAGAAGTCAAGATGCAAATAATAGGTTGGTTTTCTTTGAGGGTTGTAATTATGCATTTGATTTGGAGGATCTATTGAGAGCTTCAGCTGAGGTTCTGGGAAAGGGGACGTTTGGTATAGCTTATAAGGCTATTTTAGAGGATGCAACTACTGTGGTTGTGAAAAGGTTAAAAGATGTGAGTGCTGGGAAGAGGGACTTTGAGCAGCAAATGGAGACTGTTGGTAATATTAAGCATGAAAATATTGTTGAGCTCAAGGCTTATTATTATTCCAAGGATGAGAAGCTGATGGTTTTCGATTACTTTAGTCAGGGCAGTGTCTCTTCTATTCTACATGGTATGTTTCTTTTTCCTTTTTCAACTAGTACTTAACCTGCAATATGATTATTCAGTCACTTGCATTGCACTATTGTATTCAAACACTTAGTTTGAACCTCCTCTTGTCAAATCTACTTTTAGTTTGTGCAACATATGTGATTCTTAAAGCCAGATAATCTGCAACCTTGTCAAAGTATAATTGTCTTTCTAAAACTAACCTTATTAATGATAATTAAATTATAAGAACTGCTTACCAAATTGTACCAATTGATGGAGTTTTGTCTATGTCATATAATACTCCTCAAGAAATTAATGATTAACAAGTACATAAATTAGTGGTACCAATAGAATGAGTTTATTTGTTCTGCATCTTTGAACCAAATTTTAAACTTTAGACATATCAGTTGGGCTACAGCAAGTGACTGGGTCCCTGTATGTTAATTACTTCAAGATCCAACATAATTAACTCTAGGTATTCATGCCATCATTAGATTCTCATTTAACCTTAAATTAGTTTGCTACCATTGTTAACTCCAATCTTTGTGGAAAATTCAATTCTTCACTAATTTTGTAAGAAATTTGTGCAATTCAAGCATAATTAAGAAGGAATTCATATTCTAGAGCTTTTACAGAGGCATGAGGCATGACGAACTATCTTATTTTTTTAGGTAAAAGAAGAGAGGAGAGAATCCCTTTAGATTGGGATACCCGATTGAGAATAGCAATTGGTGCAGCAAGAGGAATTGCTCGCATACACGCAGAGAATGGCGGGAAGCTTGTGCATGGAAACATAAAATCCTCAAACATCTTTATAAATTCACAACAATATGGTTGTGTGTCGGATGTTGGTCTAGCAAGCATAATGAGTTCACTGGCTCCACCAATCTCTCGTGCTGCTGGTTACCGAGCTCCAGAAGTAACAGACACCCGAAAAGCTGCACAACCTTCTGATGTCTACAGCTTTGGTGTAGTTGTACTTGAACTCCTCACTGGAAAATCTCCAATCCACACTAGTGCAGGTGATGAGATCATCCACTTGGTCAGGTGGGTTCATTCAGTTGTCAGAGAGGAGTGGACAGCTGAAGTGTTTGACATGGAGTTAGTGAGGCATCCAAATATAGAGGAAGAATTGGTAGAGATGTTACAGATTGCCATGTCATGTGTGGTAAGAATGCCAGATCAACGCCCTAAAATGGCAGATGTAGTGAATATGATTGATAATGTAAGGCGGATTGATAATGAGAATGGGCCATCATCCGGGAAAAGATCAGGAAGCTCAACACCACCACCACCTCCAATTGTTGTGACTGAACATTAAATTTCACAATGAGCAGCCATGTGCCTCCACCTCCCCTTTTCATCACTCCTCACACATGAGGTGAAAGTGATCGGAGATTTAATATTTAGGTAATGTTGATTTGGTTCTAGGAATGATAGAAATGGTAAAGCCTTGATAAGCTTTTCGTACCAACCAGACCTCACTTGGGTAGAGTTTGGTATCAGTTGACTATTTATTCTTAAAGTTGAAAATTAGATGTCTCTATCTCTATGTGCGTCTATTATTCTCTGAAAAATATTTCTATCTGTATGTGGTTTCTTCATGTCATTACTTTTATTTCTGGATATTAGATTACTTGTTTCATCTTTGATCTGCAAATTCTCATCTTTTACCTGCTGGCTAACTACAACGATATGAAAATGATAGTTAAACTAAGCAGGAGGGAAAAATTTGAATCAAAACTGCCTTTTCTCACTTTTCTTTTGACTGAAAGGCGCAAGTTATCTGAGGATTGAGGTGCCTTTTATTATTATTATTATTGATTTGAAAGTTATTCCTCTTCAGCTAGCTTTTTATGTTTGAATGAAACTTTTTTTTTTTTTCGCTCAAGATGTTGGAATCAAGCATATATTCTTGTGATCACATTCTCTCGTCAGGCTTCATACTTATAACTATCATGTTATTTATTTAACTAGTTTGTTTTACTACTAACTTTGTTGAAAAAAAAACATGTTTATTTAGGTCGTGAGGAAAATTAACATACATTTTTCTCTGGGAGTTAAAAAATAAAATTCTATATATAAATAACGTTATATCATAAAATTAAACCTATTAATTACAGCACAACACCAAATCTGTATAAAAGCATAGTAAGGATTATTCTGAGGGTACTTTATATACGGGAGGGATTATGGGATTCAATTAAACCTAATACTTTTCCGAACGAACTTAACTTCCTACTCTAAATATACAATATATTATCAATCAGCCTAGGATGTTATATTTTGCTCATTTATCGTCTCTTATACAAGTTAAATTGCAATACCTAAATTAACTTGAATTCGATTTTCTTTCTCTTTATTTTTTTGTTTGTATAAATTGTTGCAATTTAACTATTAGGAAATATAATAAGAAAAGGAAATAAGATAAATGATACTAAGTCTTATTAATTACTTAGTAATATAATTACTGAAAATAAATAGTTTAACCTACTTCAATTCATTTAAAATTAATTTAATAAGTTTAAAAACACTCTCTTAACTACTAAATTATGAGTTCAAATAAATTAACTCATTTAATTCATAAATATAATAA
Source organism: Hippophae gyantsensis (assembly GCA_030763125.1). NCBI lineage: Eukaryota > Viridiplantae > Streptophyta > Magnoliopsida > Rosales > Elaeagnaceae > Hippophae > Hippophae gyantsensis. Next base: position 2,838,104 of record CM061034.1, on the reverse strand, counting down.
TCATTTTATAATCCACTATAAAAACACTTAATAATGAATTTTTTTTATAAAAATATAATCAAAAAGATAATATTTATATTAATTTTTTTTATTTTTAAATAAAATTATAAATATTTTTAATTTTTAATTTTTTCAAAAATGTTAATAAATCAGTTCTTTAATTGCTTAGATAAACTGATTTAAAAGTTATCTAAATTAAATTTAACACATATAAAATTTAATAAATTAAATTTACTTACTATTTGTCTAATTTGAACTAAATCTAAGTGAAATAGGTCCCTCACCCAATTTCATACCTATATTTATTTTCTTTTGAGAATCTTTATTGTAATTTGTAACTAGTAGCTTCTAAGGATGTGTTATTTTGAAGAAAAAAAACTCAAAATATGTTAATTTGTATATAATTTTAGGATTTTTTTTAAAATATTTATAATATACTTTAAAACTTGTTATTAGTTTTAAGTAGTACAAAATTTAAATTTTTTTAATCTTTACTTCAAAGCACTCTTTTTTTTATAATTTTAGTTTTCATACAATCCGAAACTAGCACTTTATATAACTGAAAAATGAAGCGAAAACTATGTTGTTGGAAATGGGACTTTCAACCAATAACGAAAAACTAGTTTACTGAATTTATTAATAAAGTATTAATATCTTTGTATATAAAAAACCTCTATCTATTGGTGGTAGTTGTTTTGTTTCTTTTCCTTCTTTCTTTCCCTTCCTTTTTATATGATTTATTTTGCTATTTTTTTTAGATTTAATTTTATCATTTTTTTCATTATCTATCTACATGGTTTATTGTCTCAATTTATTATTTCTTTATTTATATATATATATCAAGAAATCTCAAAAATAAATATATTTTTTATTTATATACACAAATAAATATCAAAATATCCTTAAAATAAATATTTTTTTATTGGTTATTCTCTGTATTTTTTTATATATTAATAAATATAAAAATGTTTTTACATATAGATGAAATTTGAAAATTAAAAACTTTTGTTTAAATAAAAAATGGTAGAATAATATTAATTATTATTTGATAATCAAAAATATTATATATTTATCAAATTTAAATAATATAATATAATTTTTTTTAATTATTATCAATATTTTAAATAAAATATGACATATAAATAAATAATTATCTAATAAATTATTTATAAATTAAATATTAACTTAAATAATTTTATGTATTGATTTGTGCATATGTATCTAAAATTAGTATTATTTAAAGAGCCATTGAAATCTCGCAATATATATCCGTTGTGAAAAGACTTAAATGTCAAAAACGACCCATAAAAATATTATTGGATGACCTATTTTTGTTTTTTTTTTATTTTTTTTAAAAAAAGATAATCTATTTTGCTTAAGAAAAAAAATTGGGACAATCTTACCAGAGAGAAAACATGCGTCAAAGCGAATATTAAGGATCTTCAGAAGGATCCTCCTACCTCTTGCAGTGCTGGTTCGTCTCTTATTTCGTTCTTATTTATCTGAAGAAATCCGATATTTTCCCCCTCTTTCTGAATCTTGTTTATCGAGCTCAAAATTTATGCTTATTTTCCTCCGTTCCAATTCTGGTTATTTTGTATGTTTTTTGTTTTCCCAGATAAAAAGTTTGTATGTCAAGTGACTTTTTTTTCTAAATTTTAGATGTATCATATTTCCTTTTATCTTGGTGCTTGTGGGTCGGTTGGTGGATATGGTTATTGATCTTGGAGATAGACGGGTAAACTATAATGATATTGGCAGATAAATTTTGCGCATAGTTTATTGATGGGTACAGTAGTTTGGTAGTCCGTAACTTGAGATGTTGTGGTGGTATCTGGTCATGACTACCATGCGAATGATAATCCTTAGTAATGGGTGTTGCTGATTAATTGCCATGCCCTTTTCTCATAACCGTTTAATTTCTTTTTTAATCAAACTATATTTTGGGGAATCAAATCAGAATTACCTGGGAAAATGACAACCTTAACCAGTCTTCTAGAGGGTGATTTGCTCATAATCATATAAATTGCATGATTCTTGTATGGACTTTTTAAATTATCAGATGAGATGAGAGGCGCAAAATGGGAAAGAATTACAGGCTTTATTCTTCTTCTTCTTCTTCTTTTTCAGAATTTAACAGTAATGAATGCAATTCTGCTAACATATTTAGGTTGATGATAGAACTTGTGTGTATGATGTAGGCATGTAGCCCTGCATTTTGTGATGATTTTTGTTGAGAAATCTGATAGGCCATGTTCTCGTTAAGACATCTTAAAAGTGAAATGTAATGGACTATTCATTTATCCTCAATAAAGGTGTGGATATTTCATTTATGATGAGTGATTGAAACCATAATTTCCCCTGATTTAGTACATATTGGTTGCTTTGCTAATTGCAAATGCTTAGGAATGTGCATTTTAAATGCAGATTATCAAAACTGTAGTTATATGTAAAAATCTGACAAGTTTTCTCCGAAAATAACCTTAACCATTAGACATGATATAAAGATGATTATTGTAATATTGAAACTCTGATTAATTGAAACCTAATATATATTAATATTATATTTTTTTATTCATATAATTACATATAAAAGCACTTTTAATGTTAAAACATACTACACTTCGAATAATTAGATTAAATTTTGTTTATTTTTATGTATATATATATTTTTATTTTACTTAAAAATATGTGTTAAATAGTTAAATTAAAAAAAAATTAATATCAATATTTTAAATAATATAGTAGAAAAAGTATTATGTTAATATTTTAATTAAATATATATTTAAATAAATGTTAAAAAATAAGAAACGTGATTAAACCGTGATGAAGCTACTATTCGTTCATAATCGACAGTTATTACCTGAATCTACTCGAAATCGATACGAAACGGTTATAGTTATTAGTATAATTGTTCCTGTCCTTCTATATATTAATGTTAACTTAATGGTATAAAACTTTCCTTATCTAACAATAGATGAAAATCGGGAAATTGTAAAAAAAATACCCCTAGAATTTATAACAATAAAAACAATACCACGATAATATTGAACGAGATTTGATTGGACGGTATTCAATATTGAATAGGTGACCTTAACTCCATTTAAACGACATTCAACTGAATGTCGTTTAATATGAAATAACGTGTTAAATTTTTTTAATAGTGAAAATATATGAGATGTATTTAAGAGGGTATTTTTTTGTGATTACAAGTTTTAAGGGGTTATTTTTGTTGTTTTTCTATTTACTTAATAATCTTTTGAAATCAAGTGCTTCAGTGTTAAAATAACTATTATTGTTTTCATATAATTACACAATTATGAAAATAGTGTATTATTCTTATACATGCAAGAAACCCTTTTGGATTTAGTCTCTGGTTTGTGTAGCGTGCTTTGCTTCACCGTGATCACCTGACTCTTTTTCCTTCCCAATCTTTTTTAATAAGTATCTCTTAGCTTCTTTTTCCATTATTTGCAGGAAAAAGTAATACTAGTGAAAGTGTTCAGATAAATCTCTTTTACGATACTCTGTTTTTTTTTTTTTGCTTCCTGTTGGTGAAGACATGTTACGTTCGGAAGCAACAATCATGGGTCCTCCTGACAGTCCATACACGGGTGGTATGTGCCTTGTTAATATTCAATTTCTTCCAGATTATCCATGTAAATCGCCTAAGGTATGCAACAGGAGAAAGGCTTTTGTCATTTGAAGTGAAGTTAGTATATGATTCTGATCCTTGTGACTAGCACATGAATATTAAATGCACCTTTTGTTCCCGTGCTCAAAAGGAAGCATTCAGTAAGTATACCCTCCTTTAAATCTTGCTTGTTAAATGGAAAAGACTGAAAAAAGCTGTCCCATGAAAAATACGTTGAAAATTTCATATAATTGAAAGGTATATGTTATCCCAAGTTTGTTGTTCTTTGGTGGCTCACACATTATTGTTTGAATAATCCACTAGCTTGTGGCAACATTTAAGTCAAACTTTTAGTGACTCTAAAATATTGCTTAAGCTTTTCTATATGAAATGTTCAGTTCGTTTATGGATATGTTTCCATGCAGGTGGCATTCAGCACAAATGTTTCCCATTAATTTTTCAATAATGCAAATATTATTTTTAGAGAGTTTAAAACTAAAATCATGTGAATAAATGTATTATAATTAAGTTAGAGTGATTTTTTAAGGTGGTTTTCGAGTACAGAAAAATTTCAAGTACATACCTTTATTGATCATTTGGAGTTAATTTTATGTAGTTGGAGGTTTTTGTGGATCTACCAAGAATTGACTTATTTTTTAAATTTTTGAAACAGAACGTTGGTCAGTCAAGCCTCTGTGGACTCGTAGAGACCGCAGTGATTGGATAATTAAGACACTACTTAGTAGATGGGTTTGACTATCTGGGTAAAGCCCAAGCTCGTTAAGATCCATAAATAGCCTTGAGGTTGAGGTGGTCTTGATTTAGCCAAGCTGAAAAGTCTTTTATCCATGTATTTACCCAATATAGTAGATTTTTAAGTTTAATAAAAAAAAAACTTAAATAATTATAAATCTAATTTATTTAAAGTTTAAGATTTAAGATTTAATGTTTAATAAAATTATATTATTAATAAATTAATATTTTTTTATTTAAAATATATTTTTCTAATTAATGATCCATTATTTTTATTCATTTTATTATTAATTATAAATAACATATATATATCACTCTCGAATTCATTTTTTTCTATCTTATTCTGACTTGTTAGACATTAAGAGTTATAAACTTTTTAATAAATATTTTGGTATTACTTTTCATTTTTTTTATTATACCTATATTTATGTCATGTTGTTTAGATACAAATATTTAACGAAATATGATAAAGGGAGTTCAAACTTGAGTAGTACTTTTTTTTATTTGAAAAAAAATATTTAGGAGCATACATAATTTAAACCCCTTGATTTTCTGAAAAGATATTTACTGAAGCGTATTTTCAAACAAAAGCATACTAGTTTTAAATGGTCTCAGCGGTGCAAGTTTGAAATTGGTAGATGAGAAAAGAAAGGGTAAAGCGTAGAGGTGTTTTAAGCTACCGCAAACACAGAAATAAAAGAAATATTCATTTATGGCAAAAGGGAAAGTTTTCAGGTGTGGCCCTTATATAGCTTAGGTATCCTTTAATATAGTAGTTCTTATATTGCTTGCTTCTTCTCAGTTCTATACATTTACACACAAAGAGCTAACAGTGACAGTAAAGGCAAAAAGGCATCAACGTTCAAATAAACACGTGTATTTGCTTTGCTTGTGCCACAACAGCTAGCTGTGTTTTATTATCCCATAAGAAGAAACAGCTAGCTGCGGTGAGAATCAGACCAAGTGGTTGCATAAACAATGCTCAATATTGTTATTTTGTCAATTCATAATAAAACAATGTGTTGATATGCCCCTCTTGCAAAATTAAAATTCTTTTTTCAATACATGTAGGGCTACAAAACCTGAGGTTATATCTATATGGCTCACTCTATTCAAACCAACCCCTTTTTCTCTTTTCAATTTTGGAATGCTATAAGCCTATTTTTTAATTTTTTAAATTGTTAGAAAATCAATTTTTTCACAAATTTAAGTTATTAAAAGGATATTTAATTATATTTTTATACTGTTAAATAGCATAAATGAATCGTTAGTCAACAATTTTCTCAATTATTTATACTCTACAATATTCATTTTCAAGTGTATATTACTTTATTTTTGTAAATGTTTATGGCTTGAGTTTTTTTCAACAATAGCTTTCTTTATCTAGACTTCACTGTTTTGATATTATAAAGAAGTGTCTGACACTAATTATCTCAAAAGTTAAAACTTGTAAAAGATTTACTTAATAATTTATTTATGCTATTTAATATTTTTACTTGTACGAACTACTTTATTTTTATAAATAATCATCACTTATATTTTTTAAAAAAATAAATTTCTTTTATTTTTTTAAAATATCTATCAAATTTAAAATTTTTAATTTGCTATACATTTATCAACCTTCTATAAATGTTGTTTATATTTCCTAAACATTTATAATTTAAACATTTTAATAATTGGAACGCAAATGTAGAAGTACTCTGAAACAATATAAAAGATAGTTAAAAAATCAAATCGGTCAAAACTTAATTACTATCATTAAAGTCTAAGCACTAGGGACAGAAGTTCTTACTTCTGGATTTCTTTCCTCTGAATAATACTTTTCCACCTCTTTAGGTCTTGAGAAGGGTGTCTTCTTATCACTCCCCCAATAAAGCATCATTTTTAATTAAATAATTAATTAATCAGATCGTTTAAGTTGATTCAGAAGTCAAAAATATTTTGTAGCTTTCACTGAAGTTTCCATGGCTATTTGAACTAATCGAAGGTTGGTGTCAGCTTCCAACCCAATCCTACAATAACACCTGGCTTTCATACTATCATGAAGAACATCATAATTAAAAAATAGTAACAATAACAATGCCGTTGAAATTTTAAACCCCAAGTCGCACTTAATTAATTGTAATATAATATTTGCAATTAACGAACAGAAATACTTGTTAGAGAACATAATTTAATTTTTCAATTATTTTATAATAACAATAACGTATAATTAAGTAAACGGGTAAAATCCAATCATCAAATATAAAAAATATGAGTTTGTGTGTTAATATGGTTTATTAAATAACCACAAAGTAAACCTAAAACTTAAAACCAAAGTCATTAATTCTGAAATTACCAAATAAATGTAACACCTTCTAAACATAGTTTCTTCCAAATTAATAGAGTAAAAGCGTCTAGTTTGAATCCGTTTCTTGCAGTTGCCGAGTCAGTAAAATTAAAGATTTTTTTTTAAAATTTCCTCCTTACCTTATGTATTAGGCTCTATTAGCTAATTTAGTAGTAAATTGTATGATATTTGATATCAACCACTAACTCATCATTAAGTCTTGTTATTGATAAATTATGTAAACATGATATGTTGGAGAATTTTGTTTGCAATAAAAATAGCACTTGTTTTATATGTTTACAAGCCAAATCTCAAAAGCTTTCTTTCTCTTATCATCATGCTAAGTCATATAATGCATTTGACCTGATATTTATGGACCTTTGCACATCACTACTAATGGCAATAATTGATGCAAAATACTTTCTACTCATAATTGATTACCATAGTAGATTTATGTAAAGTTACTTCCTCAATGCTAAGAGTCCGATTGAGTTTGTCTTCTAAATGTTCATTAATATGATTAAAAATGATTTTTCTATTTCTTTTAAAAAGGTTCAAACTAGTAGTAGTAGGGAATTTCATTTCCTAACAAGCAAAACGCAATCAAAAGACTTACTACATAAGGTCATATACATGCATACCTTTGAGTAAAATGGTATGATGGAGTGTAGACATCAACGAATGATAGAAAAGGGACTGTTCACGTACTTCATACATTTTTACCTCCAATAATATGGATGCATGCTTTTCGAACACATGTCTTTACCATCAACAAGTTTTCATCTAAAGTCTTACATTATCAAACATTCTACCAATTTTTGTATACAATATACAAGAGTGTTAGACTATGCTTTTCTCACGGTTTTTAGCTAATCTTGTTTTACCTTACCACAAAGAGCTACAACAAACATAAGTTAAAACCACGATATGTCCATTATGTGTTCTTGGGATATGCATCACAAAAATGTGGATATCTATGCCTTGATCCTGTTAATGATGGGTTGTATACTCAAAGACATATCACTTTCAATGAATAAGTGTTTCCTTACTTAACTTTAAATAAAACAACTCACATTGGTCATTCTTTGCTAGATATTTTTCATCGACATATACCTGTTATATGTTCTTTACTCATTATGTTTTCTCAACTTAAACCTATCTCTACTAGTCCTTTCAAACAAACGCCTCTACCTTTACCATTACCTATTTTATCTTCATCAGAGACAGGCATACAATAGTTAACTCTTTTATTCAGCCCTCACCTCTAAACTTCAAAGTTATTAGTCTATGTTAGAGGCTTACTTCTATTCTTTCATCTCCTAATAGGCATGATTCTCCTTTGACCTTAAACATTGCTTTACTTAATATTACCAGGCTGTCTTTTCCATAGGATGTTACACTTTTTAACATTCCTCAAATGGATACAAGGTCAAAAGAAAATATTTTCAAACCAAAGAAATTTACTTTTAACATTTTTTGTTCTTCTTGAACCATCTAGCTATAAAGAGGCCAAAGGTATTATAGAATGGAAAATGACAATGAAGCTAGAATCTGATGCTATTATGCGTAATAACAAATGGACACATTTTCCCAAACTAAAGAGTCGTAACCAAATTTTCTCGAAATGACTTTACAGGTCAAATTGAAAAGTGATTGTTGCATATTTGAGTGAAATCACATTATTTTTTAATGATTGTTTTATACTCAAAGATTTAGGTGATCTCAATTTTTTCTTAAGTATTCAAATTATTCGTGGAAAAAATTAGATTCATCTTAGCTAACATAAATACATTGCTAACTTATTATCCAAGAATGGTATGGAATCATCGAAGCCTTTGAAAACATCTATTAGTGTTAGAGTCTGGTTGTCCAGATATGATTGGAGTTTAATTAACAATATTATTGAATATAAAAGTCTTTTAGTGGCTTTTCAATATTGTATGTTTATCAAGCCTACTATTGCATATTCAAAAAACAAATTATGTTAGTTCTTGTATGCTTCCACTTATATACATGGGTTGCTCTCAAATGTGTTCTAAAATATCTTAAAGGCACTTCATCATATGGTTTGCTATTATAAATGACAAATATCCTTGACCTTATAGGCTTCTATAATTTTGATTGGGCAAGTAATGATAGATGAATCATAAGTGCTTATTGCATCTTTTTTAAAGACAACCTTATCCTTTGGTCTTTTGGTAAATAGAAAATGGTGGTACGGTCTAGTGTTGAGGTTGAGATCGTGTCTTGACCTTGGCTTCCTTATAAATGATCTAGTTGTAGTCCTTTCTCACAAAATGACTTCTCTCATTGTCTCACATACCTATTTTGTTGTGTGATAATATAAGTGTCAAAACATCTTAATGTTAACCCCATTCAACATGTGCCATGAAGCATTTGGAATTGGATTAACACTTTTTACGTGATTAGGTTAATGCTAGATTGTTGTATGTGCAATATATTCCTACTTAGGGTTGGATGAATGATGCCTTAACCAAGTCGCTAGCTGAGTCACATTTTTGTTCTTTGCGTACCAAATTAATGGTCGTTCCACCTCCATCTATTTGAGAGGGAATAGTAAACAAATATACTTAGAATTTAGTAGTTTGTTGTAATCTTCTTGAGTACAGTTTTGTTAAGTGTTGTTATAATGTTTTTCTTTACTGTTACTTGAGTTTCACTTGTCTACATGCTTGTATGCGTGGTGCTAAGTCTAGTGCATGGCTATATATAAGTGATGCTATAGCTTGTAACTCATAAGTTGAGATAATATACTTTTGAGGAAACTTTTTACATATTATAAGTTACATACGTCATCTTCCATTCTCACTTCTCTCTAATATACTTGCTATTATCATCAATTTAAAATATTAATATTAACTTTTGAAAATAGCGTAATTATATTAGTACATGCATGTCCAAATGAGTACTCCTGAACAACCCGGAAACTAAGGAAGCAAAAACCATGCTGTGTGACCTGTGCCTTTTCTACAATTTTAATTAATTAGGGCTTTGTTTTCCATAAAATTAAAGAAAAATAATGCAAGAAAGCAAGTGAAGCTTAGCTGTATCTCAGTTGTATATATATATATTCTTCTATATTTTATGGGGCACTGTCCCCTGTCTTTTTATGTCTAACAAGTAACAACATTGCATTTGAAGTTTTTAACCAAAGTTTATAATTAACTACATTTCTTTTGTATAATAAGGTACTCTAAAACCCTACCATTAATGCACTACTTGAGGACTTTCTTTTGTCTCTGATGAAGACAACAGCGAAAAATACTACATAATCTAGCACTTATTATTTAACAAATATAATGCATATCTCAGTATAATAATGTTGCCATTCTTGAAATTGAAATTAATATGTTACACATATCTCGTTACAATATGTTCCTTGTTAATCATAATTGTTAAAGTAGTTCACATGTTTAATATTTTTTTTAATAAATAATAAAAATAAAGGATCAATATTACATCACATATTAATACAACCGTGTATTCAAGAATCTCTTCTTGCACTCATCACATTGGCTCCAAAGCTAATTTCAACTTTTATTAATTAATCATTTATTAATTATATTATATTTATACGTATAGAATGTAAAATTGTTCTCAAATCATTCATTTAGTGTATTTTATCATTTGTTATGGCTTAAATTTTCCATTTCCTTCGTATGTTATACAATGGTTTTTTTAAATACATATTAAATCTTTATAAAATAATTTGTTTATTAATTCATAATGAAAATCAATAGGAACAAGCATGAATTGGATTGAAGATGAAAAAAATAATGTAAAATTCATTCTTTTCCTCATGTTTACTGATTAAAAATTACAAAAAATCGTAATAAAATATAAAAAATAATAGATAATTTTGTAGTTATTTATGGTGAACTTATAAAATAATGAAATATAACAACCAATAAGAATAACTTCGAAATTTATGGGGATAACTCCCAAATGTTTTTTTTTTTTTTTTGAACAGATCTACTGGCAACTTGCACTAAAAGTTAACAGATTTTCATTTTGAAAAAAAAAATTATACTGCAATTAATGTATTTTTTGAAGATAGGGATGAAAATGTGCACTGGTAGAGGACATATGAAAATGTGGAACTTGTGCAACACTAATGTCGAAAAACCCAACTAGAGAGGGATAAACAATTAATAAGAAGGAGAGGGTGAGTGAATTAATGCTAGTAAGAACTAAACCTAACCCATTAATATTTGTAACATATATTCCACGTTTGATTATGATTAATGTCATAATGTACCCCATCTAAGCTTGCAAAACACTCGACTACATGTTCATAAAATCTCCTTTTCATGTGCAAACGGTGAATTACTCTTTTTTTAACTAATAATACTCAACCCACATACGTAATGATAGTTTTAAATTTGCTTTAATTTATTGTTTAAGATAAATTATTAATATTAGTGTAATGATATTGATATAATTATTTTTGTTATTGTTACAATAAATTGTTAGTCAAAATTTTGGCAATAATATCATAGCAATGTTTCTATTTTCAAAAACACTAGAGTATTAAATTATTAGGGAAATTTTTAAATTACTTTATCATTAGTGTTTTATGTTCTAAAAAATAACAATTAATTAAAATTATAAAAAATGTCTATTATATTCAAACAATTAGTTATATTGTAGTTTCATTATTAATGAAAAATCATTAATAAAAACCAATTTTAATAATAACAATTTTCAACTTGACAATATTACTATCATAGATATTAATTCACTATAATACAATAATTTCTCCTCACCGTGCATATATAATTAAATGATTTTATATATTTATAGATGTTATATTGTATTGCTCAATTTAAAAAATAATATTCTTAAAAAAATAGTATAATTATATATTTTTATTATTTAAATAAAATTTGATAATTTATTTTTAATTTAAATAGAATTATAATCATTCTATTTGTTTAATATTAAAATTTATTTAATTAAAATATCTTCTAAACTTATTAAAGTGATGTTTTTTGTTATTTTAAATTTTAGAGGTTTAGGCTGTTGTGGCCTTGTGGGAGACCATAACTCCTGCCGGTAGTAAAGTGTCCATGATTTTCGTGACAAAATCGAAAGTTCTAATGTTCCGTTAGGTTCTTTAAGTGAGTTCCCACCAAATCCGTTAAATCATTTTCAATAAGAATAAATTAGCTAATATTAAGAGGACTGATAAGCTACGCACAAACATATTTATCCTTCTGCACATAAATTGTTTAATTATTTAATATAATTTAATATTTATTTTTTATATAATAATAAAATATTTATTTTTTCGATCTAAAAAATAATATATTTATTTACATCGTAATAAAAATTAATATATATTTTTTAAACCATAAATTTACACTCGTATATGATATTAGAGGAAATTTTATTTAAAATAGTTGTACAAATAATATAGAAAATAACTATTAATTAAGATTTAATTTATCTGTATAGAAGTTTATAATTTCAATTAAAAAACAGATAATATTGTCTTACTATTAATTTGTTAACTTACATTTTAAATTTTCTCTCACTTTGTTATTTTCGATAAAAAAAAATGTTGGAAAATTTCATGTGCCCAACGTAACAAATTTTATAGACATTTTCGACATTTCATTCGGTTTCTTAAAAAAAAATCAAAACCCCAACGCCGGATCCTTCCTTTTTTCTTTTTCTTTTTTCAAAAAAATAAATTGAAATAAATTTATACCTATTTTTATATATTATACCATTTATAATAACTATTTTAAAGATTAAAAAAGTAATTTATTTTTTAAAAAAATAACACTTATGACACAATATAAAAAATATAGGTACAAATATGAATACTAATTTATATGATATTTAACGTTCTTGTACCCATAAATCATGACTATAAAACATTTAAAAATGTTAAAAAATATATAAATTTGTAAGGCAAATGTTTATTTTCTCGTTAAACATTTCAAATTATTTTCAATTATATAACTTATGTTTTTTTACTATCAATTTGTTACCTTATATTTTAAATTTACTATTATGTTGAAAAAGGTTAACTATGGATGGAAAATGTCATGTATCAATCAAGTGACATAAAAAATATGGGTATTAATATGAATAAAAATTTATATGACATTTAACATTCTTCTATTCATAAATCATAGCTATAGAAGCATTTAAACATTGCTAAGAAAACATAAATTTATAAAGAAAATGTTTATTTTCTCATTAAACATTTCAAATTATTTTCAATTACATAACTTATGTTTCTTTACTATCAATTTGTTATCTTACATTTTAGATTTATTATTATTTTGATATTTTCATTAAAAAAAGATTAACTGTGTATGAAAAATATTATGTACCAATCATGTGACAAATTGTATGAAAAATTTTCACATTACATTTGATTTCTTAAAAAAAAATTCAAAATCCCAATTCCGGTACTTTTTTTTTACTAATGTTTATTTTCCTATTAAACATATTAAATTATTTTCAATTTCATATCTTATATTTTTTTACTATCAATTCAATATCTTATATTTTAAATTTTATTATTATTTTAATATTTTTTATTTTAACACGTGATAAAATTTTCATAAATAGTTAACATATTTTCAATAAAAATAACAAATGATCGTAAATTAATGCCCCAGTAGTTTTTTTAATGCACATAAGCAGGAAAATAGCCGGGAGAAAAAAATTTCCCAAAAGGCACATCCATGAAACTATAAATAATATGATAATATATGTTTAAAATTATAAGATAAATAAACGAAACAGAAATAATAAATATAAATTTTTTAAATTTTATAATCATAAAAATAATATTTATTATATTAATTTTATATATTTTTATTATTAAAAAAATCTAACAAATTATTTTATTTTAAACGTATTTTTATTGAATAACATTCAAATGAAACTATAATTATTTATACCCGTTTAATATTAAATATTATTTTATTAAATCTTGTTAAATATTATTAAAAATAATAATTAAATTGTTGTAGTTGTTACCAGTAGTGTCATAAACATACAGTTGTACCCATAAAGTATATCTGTTAATTATATATATAATGTGTTTAATCAAAATTATAAGACTAAGGATGGCTATAAAATTATTAATACATATGTATTAAAAAATATTTGGTTTAACTTAAACTAAAAATCATTCCCATATATTGTTATGATTATGATTTGGCGTTCCAAAAAATTGTGTGTGTGTGTGGGTAAGATTCCAAAACAGACTATATGATTGTTGAATACTAGTCGCTCAAAAACAAGTGCAAAGTCTTAGTCCTTATTGATTTACATAACAAGAAAGGTATACATGACGATTCCAAAATGACAAAAAATATATAATAATTTAAACAGTAGCGGGACTTCACACCATTTTATGGCTCCAAGAATGCGTCTAAGCTGGGACGATGTATATTCATTGACTTGTATTATGTCTCTAACATCTGTTTATCGTTAATTAAGCAATTTTCTAACAACTTGAAATAAGAAAATAATATGTTTTTAGTGGTTTCAGAAGCCAAACAAAATGATAACCATGACCCGTCTCTCTCAAACACATACAGTTTGTCGAATCCCATGTATTTTTTTTATTGTATTTTAATCTATATATGGTGGCATACGGTGCACAATTCACAAGCAGGGTACTAGGCTAGCTAGTTCTTCTAATTAGGATTTAAGAAACTACAACATTAGTTTATATTATTTTCATTGATATCCAAATGCCTCTATTCTCTTTTGGCATCCATCGGATCTCAAAAAAGAATCCTCAAATTTTACATAACTTTTAACCAAACAGAAAGAAATTGCTTATTACCAGCCGATTTTGGATTTCAAATATTTATTCCTTTCCATCCTCCCCGATACACGCAGTTCATATATACCAGAAAACAATAAAAATATTATATTTTTTATAAATCTTATATATCTTTATTATTAAAAAAAATTAACATATCAAACATATTCTTAATAAATATTATTTAAATTAAATTATAAATATTTACAACCGTTGTTTAATATTTAACACTCGTGTTTAATATTATTGATGTATTATTTTTATTGTTATAAATTTTAGGATTTTTTTTTTAAATTTAACTTGATTTTTTTAATAACAATTGAAAGAAATTATAAAAAAAAGTTATTAATGGATTGATCAAACTCTTGAAAGAAATGTTAAGTCTCTAACAACTGTACTAAAAAGCAGTTTAGAAATTGTTTTTTTCTCGAGGTCGTGTAGTGGTGAAAATTTGTCAAGGTGTAACTTAAAAATAAAATAAATGGATAGTATAATTTTATTTTTAACCTACATTGCATGCTATATGCGTTAAATTTATGTTTTTTTAATAAAGGGGTTATAATGTGATTAATATTTTTTTAAGAGGTTTTTTAAGAAATTACATGGGGCTCAAACTGTTACTTTTTGGTACAGTCTTCTAAATTAATCCGTCTTCGAAAATATAGAATAGAGAGGAATCCATTTTTTGTCCAACAAATTAAATATATATATATATATATATATATTCAAGTTTACCAGATCTGACGAAACCCTTTTATATATATATATTAGTTTTTATCGATTTGCATTAATTAATATTGTAATTTTGGATTGTTTTGATGATACTTGATTGGAGAAAACAAATTAATCTACAAATTTAATGAAATTATCTCTCTTTTAAAAAAAACACAAATTTAACAGGTAAAATTATAGAGAAATAAGCAATATATGTAATCGTAAAACTTGGTAACAAATTGAATGCTTTAAACACATCTATGTTTCTTATCAAAGCACAAAATTGTGAATTTTTTTAAATTTTTATTAAATAAAAAAATATTATACCGTATCAGTAAGTGGGACAGTTACTTCCCTAATATTTAACAAATAAAATTTTAACTAGAATTGACGATAAATTACACGCATAAAAGGACACTTATCACCTTTATTTTCAATTGTTACTTTTAAAATATTATTATTAAGTTTATTAGTACATATTTTGTTTAACTTTAATAATAATATAAATTAATTAAAATATTTTAAAAAATTAAAATTAATCAAAATAAATATCAATAATCTAAAGAAACGGATAAAAAAATCAAAATAATAAGAAATACATAAAACATACGAATCCTAATTTTAGAAATTGTTTAGAATAAAAAAATAAATATATAGAATTAGAGGAAAAGACAGGAAGTAGTTCATAAAACTGCTGCTGCATTTGTTGTGACTGAGTGTGCAAAGTAGAATGGGAGTTATGAGTATACAGATACCGAAATAATTAAAAGAATTAAAATATTAGGTGGATTTAGTAAAGTGGACAAGTATTGAAAGCTACAATCTGGGCGGCTTCTTTGTTTTTGACACGTTGTTCGAGATATATTAGGCGCTCTCTCTGACTCCGCAGAGTGCATACTGTGGATCTTTCCAACAAAAAACGAATAGAGAGGGAGACTCTGCAAAGCAGTTGCTAAACAATTAACAAAAATGGGCTGGCCCATACTATCATTTTATTTTTTTAAGGCCCATTTTATTTGGTTTTCTCGTAAAGTACTGTTTATGTTCTTATCCCACTTGCTTCTTTCACAAGGGTTCAATGTTCGAAACATTTTGAAAAAGAAAGAAACAAAAGAAGATATTATTTAATGCAGAAAATAGAAAGAGACCCGTCTATTCAGAAAATAATTATAAAAAAAAAACATAATCACCATTAATTAAAACAATTATTTATTATTTTTAAAATATATAATAACGTATTAATTTAAAAATAATATAATTCATAAACCAATCAAAAGTGACGAGTTGCTGAAAAGACTTTTATGAAGGGAGTAAATATAATAATGACGGGAGGGTATAGATGTCAGTTCATCGATTCAAGTGGGGATGTAAATGTTTGAAGAATAAGAAAACTCTTCCGGTCGTGAGCTTGACACAGAATTCCATTACTAATTTCTCAAATGGTTTCGTTAACGAAATATCTCATGTGACTCCAATTTTCTGTTAGATATTAAGTAAATTGGTACTAACATGTCAGTTTATTTATTGTATTACACCTAAAATATTTCATACCAATAAATATATTTCATCGTGATAACTAAATCATCGTATTTAAATCATGTTTTTAATTAAAAATAAGTAAATAATATAATAAATATGATTAAATTTAAAAATTTAATCTGATTTTTTTTGATTCAGATAAGATTATATTTATAAATTTTATAATTAAATTAAATTTATATTAAAAATTATATATTTATTTTGAATTTACATAAATTTTGTATAAATAGAATTTATAATATATTTTAGCCTATCTAAATCAAATTACTATTAAATTATAAATAAATAAATATTTTATTTTATAATATAATATATTTAAATATTATGTATATCATAATTGTATTAGATTATTATTTTAGTTTAAAATAAATATTTATATAATTTAATGATTATACATATATATTTCTTATTTTTTAATTTTTTAGTTATAATTATAAATAATAATGTTTGTTATAAAATATCAATTTAAAATTTTAGTTTATATATGATGTGTTTTTAAATATAATAATAATTTATAAATAAATTTTAATATCAATATATTCTCATTCGATTAAAAAAATCCAATGTATTCAGATTAGGATTGACTATATTATCGAATCGATTTTTAATTAAAAATCTTTAAATGTATTCAAATTAAATCGGTTTTAAATTGATTTAAAACAAACAATTTTGATTCATTGTTATCCTTAATTTAAATATAATTTTATTCTCTAAATATTATTTTTAAAATCAGGTTCCTAAGTTGTAAATTCAAATTTATTGCAATTGAGTTATATTCATGATTTTGTTTATTGGTTATTGATAATTTGATATTAAGACATTTAAGTTAGCCCACTGTTACAAATTAAAATTTTTGAGAGTTTTTCACTAATTTGATATCATAGAAGTATTTATGTTTAAAAATTGATATTATTTTTTATTTATATTTTAAAAAAAATTTAATTTAACACCCGGTATGTTAAATGATTTTAAAATTAATAATATTAAATATGAATTTATTTTTATGATTGACATTTTCATATTTTTAAATGAATATGTACGTATTTAATGTGAAATATATTAGTTAAATTTTTTAAAATAAACTTATGTATTGTATTAATTTTAAAATCATTCAATAAACATAAATATTAAATCGAAACTCTCTAAAAATATGGATAAAAATAAATGTAAATTTATATATATAATTAACTGTATGTTGCCAAAACCCTTTTTTGGTATATGAGTAAATTTAAAGAATCTTAATGATATTTACCCATAAAGAAAATGTCATTTACTTTTTATTTAAAACAATTTGTTCTTTTACAAACGACATATATGGATATGCTATATAATAATTCGACTTGGGGAACTTAACATTAAAGACTCAGTCCAAATCATTTTCAATAATACATAGGTAATTTTAATAAAAAAATTATTTTTAAATAAAATTATACAACTTACAAAATACTTAGTTGCACATTTTAAAAGAATACGTTGAAAAGGTCAAAATTTCCAAGCTAATTTGCTTGAATTAAATCTCAAACCATAAAAATGTAAATGAGAAAAAAAAAAGTTCCTACTACTTTTTTCTCTTTCTCATTTCTGTAATTTATACGTGTGACTTGGAGGTAAAAGGATAAATCTCCAAAGAGAGCCATCATAATGTTTACGAACATATTCTCATTGAACCAAAAAAAGAAAAGGGAAAACAAATAAAATATTAGGAAGAAAAAATAACACTAAGGCTCTTGACAAGTGTGAGATAATAAGGGTTTGTTGGATAGGATAATTAAAAAAATGGTTTTCAAATCATAACTTTAAAATAATTTTCTATAATTTTTAGAAACATTAACATATTTGGTTGGCATTTAAAAAAATCAATTTTAGAAGCAAAAAGCAACCAAAAAAGAAAAAAAAAATCGATTGTCTTGTTGTTTGGCCAAATTATTTTTAAAAATTTGTTTTCATTATAAACTTTTTAATATTAATTTTACAATAATTTAAACATTATAATTAGATTTAGATAGTCTAAAATTTCATATAATTAATGTAAGTGAACTAAAATGAAATTCAACTTAAAAGGATAATTTTATTTTTAACCATTATTATTATTTTTGAACACATATTCATAAATATTTTTTTTTAAATAATACATTTAAAAGTACAATAATCATAAAAAAATGTGTTCAAATAAATTTTATTTTTAAACGTGAGTTCAATTTTGAATATAGATTAACTAGATGATTAAAAAATATGAAAAGCAGTGAACAAAAAATAGGAACATTTTAAAAAACAATCTTATATGTATATTTAACAAAAAACAAAAAAAATTATATAAATATTTAGAAAGAAAAAAATTACCTTATATACATAGAAAATAGAAATACTTCTTAACCAAGGGAAAAAAAAGGGCAAGCTTAGTAAGAGTCACATTTCTGCTGCCATTCTTTATATTTCAATGATTTATCAATTTTCATTTTTAATGAAGTCGTGAATTAATAGTAGAATCCCATTAAATAATTTTTTTTTATAATTTGTAAGTAATTCTCTCTCTTTGTTATTTCTGTTTTAATCCAATTTCTGCTCCGATAAAATTGTTCGATGTGTTTTCTAAATTTTTTGAAAACAATAAAAACACATGCAAACTGTTTTCTGAATTTTTGTTTTCTAATCCTACAATTTTTAAAAATTTGTAACTCAAAGACAATATCCAAACAGTTATATGTTTTTAAGACTGATTTTGTATTTTTAAAAAGAAAAAAATAGTTTTCTAATTATATGGTCAAACAGGACCTAAGAGTGTTTAGTTTTTTTTCTTCTTTTTTTTTACGAGAGAGATAATTAGAATTTTTTAAGTGTTTATTTACCTTTTAGAATATCCTTAAGATTGCTAACAAGTTTCTACTCAAACACATATAGTATACTTGTGTATCTGTATAAAGTTTAAGATTTAAGTTTCAATAAAACGTGTAAAGAGTATAATCATAGGGAAATATATATATATATATATAAAGCACCAGTTTACGGTGGTTAACGTGTAAAATGCAAGCTCCTCATGGATAGAATTTACCGTTTTGAAACGGCTAGTTAACACCAATCACTTTTCTCCTTGTGCAACTTTTGCACGTAGCGTCTAATAAGATTTAGAAACGTGGCAAATTTGTTGGGTCTAAACCCCACCGTATAGTAGCACCAGAACACTTGAGGCAAAATAAAAATTACTAAGGGCAAACGCTAATATTAAAAAAAATGTCTATTTAATAAAAAAGAAAGATTAAAAATATCAAAAATATGCATATAAATTTATAATTGTATGAATTAATGTGTTTTATATGTTTGATTTTATTTTCTAAAAAATTAATAGTTTATGGCTTTTTAAGCTATTTTTTTCTAATATTACTACGTAATTAATATAAATTCAAATATTTTTGTCTATAACTTTGCTCAGTTCATTGTACGGACACAAAATTTATAATAATTTGAAGCGGTGAATTTTTGATAAACAACACAAAAATTATATGGACACACTAATCATATTGAGGGCCCAAATCAACACTGATACACTACCACTACTCCTTGTCAAATTGTTGAAAATTTGGAGTTATCTCCCAAGTTATATATTAGCTGTAAATTAAGAGAAAGAGGAGATAAAATGGCAAATTTTAAGACCCAAATATAACGGCCGCATGCTACAGAACATTCGCAGTTGTAACTACAAGTTAATCCATCACTTTAATTGAAAAATAAGTTTTTTTTAGACATTAAAAAATCTTTTTCGTTGATTTAAATTTATGATTTAAAATAAATAAAAGCGTAAATTTAATTTTATTTTCAGTACATAATTAACTTAATAAACTGTAGCAAAGGGATATTAATAAAAAGTCGGTCAAAGTGAAGACTGAAACCATGTCTCTAATGTCACGTGACCTGAATCCCCAATTCCGAGAACGTGAATCTTCTGCTGAGTCATCAAGTCCCACTTTCTGGCAATTCCCCCACCGTTGGATGTATATGTTTTTCCGGGTCGACTATCCTATGTGTCAAAATCAAAAGTATCCGATTTATGCGACGCCTCGTGAAATATCACTTTCAGTTGCCGGAGAGAATCATCCACCCTCTTAGTTCAATAGTGAATGCTTATCAAATTTGATTCTTATTATAAATTTTATCTTTATTATTATTTTTTAAAATTTCACAATTCATTAAATAAAACGTAATTAAAATTGAATTTATTAGATGGCTCTTAAAACGGGTTTACTGACTACGGCTGTTTGGGACCCTATAAAGTAGCTAGTATCGGTATCTACTATCAAAGTGTGCTTCTTCTTTGTGTATTTATTATTACCTTTCAAATTCCTCACACTCTCTATATCTTATTTTTGTATTCTAACTGGGATTTTCTTCGAACCTCAAACAGAGAAAATTGGTGTTTGGCGGTTGATTAAGAGTGGCATTCGTAAGTTTCCGGATATAGCTTATCCACTCTCGGGTCAGTGACGCGGAGCGAGCACACAATATCCACTAAATAAGTGATTCGGCACATTTTTCTATTTCCTTTTCCGGTAAAGCTACTGCCACTGTTTCTCTCTTTTCTTTTTGCCTTTGAAACTTTTCCCAGAAAATTTCTCATCTCTTTCTTTCTAGTTTTGTGTCCAACACTCCCACGCTCCATATATTTCTGATTTCCGTACTGCTGGGTTTTCTCTACCTCAACTTAATTGTGGTTATAACTTTGCCCTCTTTCACGCTCTTTCTCTCTCTTTTCCTCTTTCTAGGTGTCAACTTTCCTTGAAATTTTTCGTCCTTTGATACACTGTTCGAGGAGTATTATATCCATTAACGGTGGGTTTCTCTCCGTTTCAAGCTTCTCCTTAACGTGTCTTATGTAACAGCTTTTCTTTTTATCTTCTTCTTTATTCTCCTAGTGTCTAATCACTGAGGAATCTCCATCTTTTTTTCCTCCACTATTTACTCTCACACTCTCTTTCACTTCCCTTTCAATGCTTAAACCCAGAATCTGAGAACCTTTGCCTAAACCATGAGTCGCAGTCCAATCAAATACACAGAACACAAAAACCACACTAAACTCTCCACCCATCAACCAGAAATGATTAAGCCCAATATCGTACGGATATCAGTCACAGACGGATACGCAACAGACTCGTCCAGTGACGAAGAGAATCAACCATTGGCTCGCCATAGGGTGAAAAGGTTTGTCAACGAGATTACCATAGAGTCAACCTCGAAGGAAAACGAAGCCGTTTGGAAGAGTAGTTTGTCGAGGCCTAACAAGAAGAGCTCTGCCGCGAAAACTAGAGTCCCGTCAACGACTCACCGGACTATGAAATCTCCGGCTGGAAAGAAGTTCAGAGGTGTTAGACAGAGGCCTTGGGGAAAATGGGCAGCGGAAATTAGAGACCCTCTGAGACGTGTACGTCTCTGGTTAGGTACCTACGACTCTGCAGAAGAAGCTGCTGTGGTGTACGACAACGCGGCTATTCAGTTGCGTGGACCGGACGCAGTTACCAACTTTGCGATCCCCCCTACAACAAAGCCTTTGCTTGAAAGTAACCCGACAATTAGCTGTGGATACAATTCCGGCGAAGAGTCACACAACCTTTGTTCTCCGACCTCTGTTCTGCGTTGTCCTTTCCCTTCAAACGAGGAAGCCCATTCGCAGAGCTCCAAAGAAAGTCAAGATATACGGGAATTCCAAGATTTACGAGACGAGTCCTGTGTATCGGAAAATTTCTCAGAGTTTTCGGATTTTACGAGATTTGATACGCTGGTACCCGACAGTATATTTGATTTCCAGAGTTCCCTTCCCAATTTCTTCGACGACGCCCTTCCCAATTTCTTCGACGACGCAAGCTTGGGAGATAGTTTAAGGGAAAATTTCAACGATTTGTTTGCTGATTCTAGCTGGGATTTCAGTTTCAGGTCTAAAGCTTGGCACGTAGAGGACCAATTTCAAGATATCGGCGATTTGTTCAATTCGGATCCCATCGTTTCGTTGTGAAATTTTTCCCGGCCAATCATTGCTGATTTGTAGCTCCTGATTTTGACTGGTTTTAACGGCGGGAATGAAATATCTGCTTTGTGTTTTATTATTATTTTGCTTTTTGTTTGTATTTTGGGTTGAATAGTTTGTGATTATATATGAATTATTATTAATATTATTTTTTGAAATAAAATATAATTAATAGTAAGTTTAAGAAAATCACAGTCACATTAACGGTGATAAACAAGTTTGGTATGGCTACGTATACGGTGCTTTGTTCCTTTCTCTGTATGTTAATAGCACGTGACCTTTCAAATGGGTGGTATGCTCGTAAAAAGTAAATTAAGTATGTATACGGTAGTCCAAAAGGTACATTTTATGGGGAAATTATTATCGGATAAATTGTTGTTAAAATCTTACAAAAATTTACTTTTAATTCGTGATTATTGGATAAGGCGTCAAAAATTTATTATATTTATATTTGTATTATTTTACTTTTTTTTAAAGTTAATTGATTTTTATTATTTTTTTTAGATTTATAATAATCTAACTAATAAGTATAAAATTAAAAATATTGGATTTAAATTATCATTTTTTTTAATATTAATTCCGGATTAATTTTTACTAATCACATGTTTGTTTCGTTTAAAAAATTTCTCAAAACTTAATTAATATGTTCATAAAATCAAATTTATTCTCAATATCAACTAGTTTACTTTAAAATTAATAAGATATAATTTATAAATTTATGTTATATTCTGTATTATAAGTGCTGAGTCAATCTCATGTATATTGGATAAGGCGTCAACTTTAATGCAACTACGTGTTGAAATCAGCGAAGGCTAATCCAAAATCATAAGGATCGATGACAATAATTAACCATAGATTTAGAGAGTGAAAAACTGTTGTTTAAGGATTGGGATAATATAATACAGATTGATCTAGGAGTGATTTTTTTTTTTTTTTTTGTAAAAAATTAATGATATGAGTGGACTAGAAATATTTTGAGTTGTATCTCTTTTCGACAATTAGTTTAGATTAATAGCATAAAAGTTTGTAATGCATGGAGACGATATTATTAATAGATTATTACTTTCTAGTGATATAATGGGTAAATATAGTATATACCTTTAAGGTTTTTTTAAAAATATCATAAGTGTCTTAAATTTAAAAATATGTTAACAATGTTCAAATTACACTAATTTATTTTAAAAAAAATTAAAAAGGATAAAAATATTAAACTATATCATTTTTACATTAAATAAAACTTACATTTTTTAAAAAAATGAATGATTGATAAAATTAAAAATAAAAGAAAATAAAAAATTGAAAGAAAATAATTTTTTAATAATTAGTTTTTATATATTTGGTTTTACCTATTATAAAAATTATTATTTTTTGTTAAAACCAATAGTAATTTTATATTCTATATGTTTTTGTATTCAAATAATTTTTTTTTTTTTTTGCAATTAAGCAATACCTTAAAGGAGACAAAATTAACGAAAAAAAGAAGAAGAAAGAAAGTAGGCTGAAGTCACAATCCATGAAAATTAATAAATGAACTTCAATAAAATAAAATAAAATGATGAAATGTAAGTAATTGATACAATAAAGGATAAAACTTTTGTACGAATAAGGTACTTTCATATACGCTAGATATGTCGTGGACGAAAGTAATAAATAGTGCTATATGAATATATTAAAGCGATAAAATGAATACACAGAATTTACATGATTAAATGATTCGCTGAAGTCGCATGGAGGCGTGATATTTGAGTAGTAGGAAATATAAAGAATACGGATCTGATTTATCATTAATAATATCATCAGTGTTTAAAATTTATAGAAAACCTAAAGCTCACAAGTATTTACTCTTTTGAGTTTGCTTACCTCTCTTTGATTTTTGATTTTTTGCCTTGTTGTTGTCGTAACTCTTCTTTATTTATAGATGAAGCAATACTCACTTTCCTAAATTGTGCCATAATTTAAGCTTTAAATTAGGCCTAATTTTCTTAAATTATTCCCACTAATTTCCTTAAATTATGCGACTAATTTCCTTAAATCATCTGCAAATTAGGCCCTTTAATTTCCTAAATTATGCCACTAATTTGTTACTTTTCTCTTGATATTCAACAATCTCTACCTTGGCGAAAAAGTTCATGTATTTACTCCCAAATGCGCCACAAGCGGCTCTAAGCTCGAAGATGTTGATCGAAGTTCGGCGGTGTTGAAACTTGATCTGTAACTTCACACTTTGTAGGCATATACAGCCAAGGTTATCTGATTCGACTTTACGGAGTATAACATTCCGCCCGTGACGATTTCTCGAACAAAATGAAATCGAACATCGATGTGCTTGGTGCGACCATGATGAACTTGGTTCTTTGCCAAACAAATGGCATTAGAACATTTTGTCGTGAAAACCTCGCGTTCTTACAGAACAATACCCAGAATCCTTAGTCAACGAGGCCATATAGCTTCTTTGAATATACATTACTGACCATGTACTGCCTGCTGTAGTAGACAAAGCTACGATTGGTAAAATGTTGATCTCCGACAAAGCTGGTCCTCACTTGCCATTGTGAACACATAACGAGTTGTAGATCGACGCTTATCCGGATCTCGGCATGGTCAAAATCCACATATCGACTAGGTGTTTGCCTTCGGTCTTGTCTCTTTCAAACTTGAACCAATATCCGTAGTACCGTAGATGCAAGTAGAATCCCGCTTCCTTGCTTGCCGGTGTGTCTTTCTCAGATTATGCCATGTACTGAGCTCGCGTACTAACGGCGTGGGAAATATCGAGTCTGGGTGAACCATTGCATACGTCGAGCGCACCATGACATTTGCATATGGAACACGTTCCATTTGCTTCTTCATCGGTGGTGCTAGGTGACATCAATGTAGGCTGAAAGTGAGGAGCTTGAAGCGGTGTACTCTTGGTTTGATTTTTTCATCAATGTCAAACCTTTGTAGTACTTTCTTGAATCTTGAGTGTGTGTCGAGACAAGCGTAGCACACACTCATCTCTTGTGATTTCCATCTCGAAAATTTTCTTAGCTTCTCCATACGAATCTTTCATTTCAGAGTCCGAACTTCACAGCCTTGTCAATCTGTCGATCTCCGCCTTTCTTTAGTCTGCAATCAACATATCAACAACATATAAGAGCAAATAAATGATCTACCGTCTTGGAGTTTCCAAAAAAGTATACACAGTGATCAATGGCTAACGTGTGTGCTTACGCTTTCTCTAATGAAGCTATCAGCGCTTGTACCATTGTCGCGGTGATTGCTTCAAACCACTAAATTAACTTACTCGACTTATGACGATTCTCCGTCCTAGAATTTTGAAGCCATCAGGTTGAGACATGTAGATTTCTTCGTTCAGTACAATGGAGAAAAATTTGTTTTGACATCGAGTTGAAACTAACTCGAGATCAAGCGTCTGCAAAACCCAATAGTTTGAATAGATGAATGCTTAACAACGGTGAAAAATACCTCCATGTAGTCTATTCCTTCTTCTTTAGAAGCATAGCCTTTTGCTACCCGTCGGCTTTGTATGCGATGTTGTCTTTACCATAAACACCTTGTGCTTGGCATAGACCCATTTTGCAACCAATAGTTTTCTTTCCTTTGGGAAGTTGAACCAAGCTCCCAGTCGATTACGGTGTAGATATTTCATCTCTTCGTCATTGCCATCTTCCTACATCTTATCATTTCTGTGCGGTGTACTACCCTGTAAGTGCATGAGACATCGTAAATCAATTCTTTGGAAGTGCGAATGCTACCGTGTTTGTGTGTCTGGTGAGCTTTCTAATCTCCGCTTTTCGGTCAGTAGTGGCAATAGATTAAGTTTGTTGATTGATTGGTGGTGATGATGAGAGAACCTCGCCTGGCGAGATCTCTTCTTGATCATCAATTTCATCTTCACCACGATCGGTGTCGGTGCGATCTTTTACGGATCTTGAGTCTGACATACGCCCAGAAAGTGTATTTGGACTTTCATTCTCTTTCTCTGAATTTGTCTATCTCGGCCTTAACACTCGTCGAATGTAACATCTCGGCTTAAGATGATCTTCTTGGATTCACCACACCAAAGTCGAAATCCTTTAACTCCTTCCTTAAAGCCCAAGAAAACAGCTTTCTTTGTTCTAGGATCCAGTTTGGATTCACTAACATGAAAATATGCTATACATCTAAATATTCGGATGAATCATAATCAATAGCAGGTTGTTCAGACCATACCACTTTAGGAGTTTTTCCATCTAATGCAGTCGCAGGAAGTCTATTAACTATATGAGTTGCATATGACAAAGTCTCAGCCCAAAATGCCTTGCTCAATTTGGATTGAGATAGCATACATCGAACTTTCTCAACCAAAGTTCGATTCATTCGTTCTGTAACTCCATTCTGCTGTGGTGTACGAGGGCGAAAAATGTACGATTATCCTTCCTCTTGACAAACTTTAAAGAAGGGATCGATTTGTACTCGCATTCGCGTTATCGGATCTGAGCCTTTTAATTTCTTTGCCTGTCACGAGTCTCGATCATTTCTTCCATTTAAGAAGATATCCGAGGACTTCATCTTTGTGACTCATGGTGTATATCGAGACATATCTATAGAAATCATCGATAAAAGTCACAAACCAGGCGTTTACCTCCAAGTGAAGCATTCTTTGAAGGTCCCACGACATCCGTGTGAATATAATCAAGAGATCACTTTAGTACGATGAATGGCGGAGTGCAGAACTTGACTCTTGTTTGTTTCCCGTTACACGATGCTCGTAGAAATCAAACTTTCGGTCTTGGCACGCTTTAAAAAGACCTTGTTTCATTAAGCCTTGCAAAAAGCCTTTTCATAACGTACTAGCGCGCGTGCCACGCATGAGGAAGAATCATTTATCTTTTCTTGAGAACTACTTGAATAAGCTTCTTTCTTCCTGTAACTATACTCCCAGGAAAATACTGAAGTTCGCCTTTAAGTACCGCTTCGTTGCTACAAATGCACCTCGTACAACTTTCAAGACTCCCGTTTCCAATGTTACAGCAGCCAACCGTCATGTCTAGAACATTTAAAGAAATAAGGTTTTCTTTAGGTCGAGGAATATACCTCTGCCATTTGTAAGTCGTCGATTATTGTACCCATCGTGCATCTTTAGTCGTCTTTGTTCCAATCCGTACGGCGGGCATTATATCGTTGCCCATGCAGCCTGACTCATCGTGAGCTCCTCAGCTTCGAAAACCAATGTATGTTTGGACCACGTATGATAAGAACATCGAGAATCAAGGATCAACTTTATCTAAGTAGGTTTTGATGATAAGCCCGAAAAAGTGATTCTTGTCTTCATCGTAATGACATTTGCATTTGAATTGTCCTTGTTTGGGCAATCTTTCTTCCAATACTTTACGGTGACAATGAAAGCGCTATCGTATTCTGGGGCCGTCTTACGGATGACTTCTCCTAGGACTTTGATCTGGATCAGCTATTATTTGATCACTTGGATTTTTGTTGTTCGGTCTACCTCATTTGCCGTCGATATACGATATTGAGTCTGTGATCATGTTGATCCTTCTTCCGGTTACTAGATTGTTACTAAGCATTTAAGCTCATCTACGAACTTAACCTCGTCTTTTCCATATAACGGAGGTTGTGGTTAAATCTTTCATAGCTCTGGAGTAATGGTCAATTAAACCAATAAGCTTTATCTTAGTCGATAATTTCAACATCTAAATTTTGTAGATCGGCCAAATTTTATTGAAATTATCTAAGTGCTCAATCAATAGGGATACCTTTCTTGTCTTGGAAGCGGAAAAAGTTTCTTCTTCAAGTAGAGTTTGTTCTCAATACTTTTCGTCATGTACTTGTCCTCTGAGTTTCTTCGGCCACGTTCTCTTTCATGACAAAATACTTACGATCTTTTCCTAAGCCGCGTCGAATTGTACCCTGAAGCTTGTCGGTTGACATAATTCAATCTTCGTTTGAATAATCTCTGGCACAGTAAGACTATATTAGATCCTTCTCGAAGCAATAGATCTAATACTTACGTTGCTACGTGCGAAGTTATTGATGCGAGTCGAATTTCTCCACCTCGAACTTTGCATTGGACAAGCATAGTTCTTGAGTAGAACAACTTGGTTTGATAGAAATTCTAAGGTCGACTTGTTCGCATTCTTGATCTCTCTTTTATCGGCCGTAAGTACAAGCAGGATAACGAAAATTTTAACACAACTTAAAACAATATTTTCCAAATTTTATACCTTATTTGAATTAAAGTAGTTGAATCCAGGAATAGTCGATTAGCTAGGAATAGATCAATTCGGTGAAAGCGGATGAAAAATGAACCAACTTCGGTCGAATATCACTAGTGATTGAGTTGACTCGATCAAACTGGTGAGTTGACTCGATTCTTTGGCACCCGGCCTCGGCGTGACTTGACGGTGATTAAACTTCCGATTTGAGCGATTCTTTCACCATTACATTCGTCTCATCGATAACTTCGATTTGATATATAATACTGTTATATTTGTCTTTGATACCAATTTGTTATGGGCGGAAGCAATAAATAGCGGTATATGAATATATCAAAGCGATAAAATGAACACACAGAATTTATGTGGTTCGGCAATTCGCCTAGGTACACGGGAGGCAGCAGATATTATTTGAACTGAGTAGGAAATATATAGATACAGATTTCCTCACTAATAATATCTCTCAAGTGTTTCCCCAAACTTATAGAAAACTCTCAAACTCACAAGTATTTACTCTCTTTGAGTTTGCTTATGCTCTCTTTAATTTTTCTGATTTTTTGTCTTGTTGTTCAATACATGAACTCTTCCCTATTTATAGATGAAGCAAGACTCCCTTTCCCTAAATTGTGCCATAATTTAAGTTTTAAATTAGGCCACTAATTACTTTGGTTATATTTTCTATCTTATCAACTACATTTTCATATACCAAAACAAGTTCAACAAGTTGAAAAAAGAAAAATACATTAAATAACAAGTAAAAACATTTAATAATTTTTATTTATTTGAAATAATTTAATCATTTTGTTATAAAAAAAGAAATAATATAAAAATAAATGAATATATTTTAAATTTTTATTTTATTATTAATTTTAAAATCATTGTTGTTTATATTAAACTGTAATTTATATTTTAATAAATGTTGAAAAAATATGAAAAACAAAAACAAACACATATTATTATTTATCATTGTACTATTAATTTTTAAAAATAAAAATTAAACTGTTAAAAAAAATAAAAAAATTAAAATGTTAAATTATCAAATAGTTCTTTTATTTTTCAACTACTATTATTTAATTTATATATATATATATTAAGTACTCCAAAAGTATTAATATCACCAAAGGTACAAAGAATAATGAAACTATTACTATATCATATTGAGCCTTTAGATAAATGCTTTGGATTTAATACTATTTTTTTTTGCATGTATTTAAAAAATATAAATATCTTTGGAGTTTTTACAATAAAAGCTATTAGATTGAGGGTTGTTCATTGGATCAAAATCGTTGATTTTATATTAATTGGATCCAACCATCCGTTCGGATTAAATTATTATAATCTATAATCGATTCGATAATCTTTCACATCCGCTCAATCTGATTCGTAAACTATTCGGATGACATCCGATAAATCCGATCAATAAACTCAATTAACTCTATTTTTTGTATTTTTGAATAAATTTTTTAAATTTTCACATAAATCATAACATAAAATTATTTGAATTAAAAGAAACATTAAAAAATCAAATAAATATATATTAATTATATATATAATTAATTTTGGTCGAATCAGATGAGATTGGATGAATTGTAGTGAAATTTGTCATTCGATCCGCACTTAATGGATGAAATTTTTTTTCATCCGATCCGACCATCGGATTGGATCAGAGCAGATGAAATTAATTGGATAATCGAATATTTTACCCCTTTCTAATTAGATTAATAAATTATCGAATCATTGGCTGACTTCTTGTTTAGAAGGCATGAAAAAGTAATAGGCAAGTGCTAGCTAGTGTTTAAAGTTTAATTGCATGCTTTCAATTAATATAATTTGACAATGTAAAACAAGAATCTCACACATGCTAAGACAAAGTATTTACAAAAGCGAAAAAGCTTTCTCACTATGGAAAAAAAAGACATCAATTATTGAGGTTTAAATGACAAGCTGCTTTATCTTGGTGCATATATGGACTCGTGATCTTTAATTGATTCACAATAAACCATCACTTTTGTGACTTTTTTCGGATGAGATCAGCTCCTTCTCAACCTTCTCTACGTTTTCTTCACTTGGTAAAGTTTAGCAATTAGTCACTATGATATAATAAATACTTAAAATTTGAGAACGAAAAAATATT
The DNA here is from genome assembly GCA_030763125.1 of Hippophae gyantsensis. Classification (NCBI taxonomy): domain Eukaryota; kingdom Viridiplantae; phylum Streptophyta; class Magnoliopsida; order Rosales; family Elaeagnaceae; genus Hippophae; species Hippophae gyantsensis. Next base: position 2,806,954 of record CM061034.1, on the reverse strand, counting down.
TAAAAAAATTAATAAATTTAATACTTTTAAAACTCATAATAATGAAATTAATACTGCAAACATTAATTTATATACTCTCAATTTAAGAAAATTATATTATTTTGTTATTATGGGTTTGATTTCACATTGCAATTAATGTCTTAATTGATTTCCCAATGATTAATGAAAAGCTCTATTGGTACCGGCCGTTTGCAAGTACGGATTCAATAGATTTTTTCCTTTTAAGTATTATTTTATTCTTTCAAGATATGATATAAAAAACAATAATCTCAAAAGCCGGGACGGACACCCGGAGTGTACTTACACCCGGGTAAAATAGCTTTGTTCATGATTAAAAGACATAAAAGTTAAGGATTAATAATAAGATAAGAAATGCCTCTTTGGGGGAATTAACTTCTATTAATGCCTTATTTCGTAAAACATGCTCAAACATAGTAATCTTAAATAATATTATAAAATTATTTTTTACTTTATTTATATTATAAATTTATACAAAATTTTATTAATATTATTTTATTAGTTTTATCGTAAAATAATCAAATATGAATAATAAGATTGTTAATAAGATTATATATGTGTATTGATTTATAAGACGGTGGTTATAAAAAAATTAATAATTTTGATAATTATTATATTTTTTAATTAATGAATCTTTATTAATTAAAACACAACTTATTTAATAAGTCGATTAATGTCAAATTGATATTATATTAGATATATTTATTAGTAAATTTATTTGGTATTTTTATATTTATATAATTTTTTCTTCATTTGATTTTTACATCTTTAGATTAAATAATTTAATGTGTGATTATTAAATTTCAAAGAAATTATTTTTGCTGAACTTGTTTTTAATCTTTTTACTCTAGAATTTGATAGTTGATTTAATTTAAATGACATATGTTTTAAATCATTTAGTTAGAATTATTCATTATTAAATCCGTTTTAGAACACACGGATACTTGTGTTTTTGTGCTAACTTTTTTTGTAATTGATTCATGAACGTATCTGATTAGCAATGAGTTTATTGGAACGTTGGTCTGAAAGTCAATCACACTAATATTGAAAACTGTGAAAACAGAATAGAGGCTCGTAAGTAAAATACATTGGGACAATATCCTAGGGAGGGTAGCATAAGATCGAATTTGTACTTGAAATTTGATTTTTATAGTGAAAAGTTAGGTAATCTGATAGACTAGTGATTTTCCTCTTAAATCATAGTTGTGGTCTAGTCTGTTTTTACCTAAAAATATCGTGTGTTATTCTCTTATTTTCGTACTTTATTCTTACACACGATTACATGCTTGATCGTTTTGTTTAAGTTATTAAATTATAAAAATTAAAAATAACTTATTCATACATTCTAAGTTAATTAGGTCTATATCTTATAAATTTTCATAAACAAATACTAATAAAATGATATAATGAATCCTTTTAAGAATTGAATGATATAAATGATAAATAATTTAATAATATCAACGAAATAAACTAATAATTTAGTAAAAATTTTATCCATCAAGATATGAATTTCTTGGTACTTGAAAGATAATTAGAGCTGGAGCTGTATAGTGTGTCCCCATATTTTTTACTAATTTCTATGCAGATGTGAACCTCTCTTTGAATGATAAGAGTTTAGACAAAGTTGCTCTCTGTACAAAACCCAAAACATACCAGCTTAATGTAGGAAAAGCCTCTGTTTTTTCCAACTTTAATTTATTACTATAATATAATCTTTCCCTTTAAACCTCTGTCTTTATTTTTGTTTTATTTTAACTATTATATATGCATATAAATTCTAATATTTACGTGTTAATTTTTCATTAAAAAAGAAGCAGCTGGTGACAAGTTTAAAGGGCATGATAAACAATTAAGAAGGTGAATAGAGAAGTCATTTTCTGGTAGATCATGGGTTGCAACTTGCAAGTGTGTTACAGGCTTTTGTAACGAGGGAGAGAGATTTAAAAGGCCTAATGCCCTGGCAACTTCTATAGCTCCCTTCTTAATTATCCCAACTGATGAATTGGAAAATGAAATATAGATGATACTCATCGCTTTCTTACCTACCCTCAATATAAATCTCGGGACCCCACAATCATGTGCATCGCATGAAATTAGCATAAGCAAATCTTCTCTGTAGCATCTCTTTTTTACTATAGCAACATTTGAGAATTTTTTGTACTCTTTTAATTATAATATTTTACTTGTCATAATATTATCATTATATAAATTATCATTTTTATAAAAAAAAATTATTAATGATAATGCTATTAAATAATAATAGCATTAAATAATGGTTATTAAATATAGATAATAAAAATTATTGTAAAGATATTATGAGTTTAAAAAAACAAAATAAAAAATAAATATAAATTCGAAGACTAAAAGGGACATAGAACGGATATATATATATATATATATTTTGGTTGTTAAAATGTGAAGTGTTTTGATCAATTTTTAACATTATTTTTTTTGAAAAATATGCCACGTTAGGTCATATCGAAGGCTGTTATCTTCTGTTCTACTTTTGAGTTATAATACAGTGAGTCAGCGAAACCATATCCCACGAAATAAATAACTTCTTGAGGGAGTAGAAAGAAACAGTAAAATTGATTTCACAAAAATCCAAAAGTGTAAAAGATTCCCGTTTCGTGCTAATCAATCGCGAAGATCTTTTTTGTTCTTCTCTAGCACCGCACTATCAAACAATCAAGCACGTACCGGTACGCTGCTTCACTATCAATTTCGAGCAGTCCCAGCATTCGTAACTGGGCCTTTACTCTGGGGTCCGAGATGCTCCTACGTTCGCGTACATGCCACTCTGACTGTGATAGCAGGTCTTTCTATTCTTTTTTTTTTCTTCTTCTTCCCTAACTGTTCATATTTAAAGTAATTATTAGTAATTTACTAAGAACAAATATTTTAATAAAAAAATAAAAAATACTAATAACAAATAACAAAGAAAATATATAAATCACAAACTAATTGAGATAGAAATTGAAAATGTGTGTTGAGGAAGAAATACAACGATTTCTCTTGAATAGAAATAAAATAAAACTAATTTTTAAATATAAAAGTTTTACATTAATAAAATATAATATTAAATATATAATTTCTAAGCTATTGTATGGATTAAGAACACAAATTTACACAACAATACTACCATACTTATAATTTATTAGTTTAATTTCATACTATAATCTTTTTTATAAAATTTAATTTTTTTTCAACCTTCGACAGGACCTAACTGAAATGAATCCTCTAACAAATAATATTTGATTTGATTTTAAATTATAATTAAAAAAAAGAGATAAATAAATTAAAATTGAAGAAGGATGAATACTAATATCATATTAATGAATGAATCATAATGCGTTTTATTTTATTCTTATATATATTATACATATTTTTTTCGTATAACATAAAAATATATGTTTTTTTTAAGTTCATAAATATAATTCACATGTTTTTTTTATAACGTAAAAAAACATATATATTTTAGAGAAGTTAAAATTAAAATAATGTTAATACATGATCATATAACAACGCTACAGTATTATGTAACCCTTAAATATTTATAGAAATTTTTTCATATTCAAAAAAATTTATAATATCACAAATTTGTAGTAAATGTGTTTTAATTTCACAAATTTTATATTTTTGATAAATAAAGGAAGGAAAATGTAAAAAAAGATAATTTAGTTTTGGGAAACAAGGTACAGAGATTACCGTTGAAACACGGAGGTTATTAATGGGGACAGTACAGTGTGTATGAGCAGTAAATGCAGAATTTATAAATTCAGGGCATATGTGCTGCCACTCATGCAATGTGGGTGAGAAATGTAGCAGGTAGGCCCCATCTGGGTTTCAATTTTCAGCAACTATCCGACATCTAAATTGAAATTAAAATCTGTGAATTTTCAGCAAGAGTTTCTGGATTTGAAGAGTAGGTTCCATTTAATTTGGTATAGAGTCTATAAACATAGATATCTCATGGTTTTCTGTTTGCATGAAGATAATGATATGTCATGTCACATAAAAATAATTTATTTCACTTTAGCATTTTTTTTCTTTATTTCCACAGAGCAAGTTTTATATGATTTTGGTTTGTACATGCCGTAGAGAATTTTTCTTTTTTATATTATCATATATTATTATTTTTACTTGCAGGTTTAATTTTAATGTAAGTATTAATAATATATTTTTAAAAAATTTAATTATATGATATTTTATTTTTAATATATTAATATATATATATATATATATATATTATTTTTTAAAAATATAAAGATAAAATAAAATAAGATACCTCAAAGTTCTTGGAGTTATGTCTTCTTATTCAAAAGTTTATTCCTAGTATACCATCAAGAATTTTCTTCTCAATGGATTATAATTAAGTGTTATTTGATTTACCGAAAATAAATAGAATTATAATTGATTATTTTCAATTTTATGTTTAGTTGTCATAAAAAATATGAATAAATAAAATTAATTCTTAAAAAAAATAATGAGAATTTATTTTTTTCTTTAGAAATCACGATTCAATTCTTATCTTAATTTTTTATTTCAATTTTACCCCAATTTTAAATATAACGCTCAAAAATAAAAAAACAAAACCCTAAATCCTAAATCATATTTAGAAAAATAATAATTTTAACTCTTAACCTTAATCCATAAATATAACCCTAAATCTTAAAACTCAAAACCTAAAACCCAAAACTTTATTTAAAAAATAATAATTTTAATTCTTAACCCATAGATATAACCCTACACACTATATACTAAATCTTAAACCTTAAATCCTACACCATATACCTTAAATCCTAAACCCCTAAATCCCAAACTAAAACCTCAAAACCATAACTCATATTTAGAAAAATAATAATTTTAAAAATATATTTTATTTTTAAGTAATAATTACTTAGTAAAATAATTATTTTAATAATACATTTTATCTGACGAAAAAATAATAATTAAAAGATATTATTTAAATTTTACTGAATATATAAATATTAAGATAATATACAATATTTTACATTGTAATTCTGATCATTTCTTTAATTCGAGTGGTTAAATTAAATAATATTATTTTTATTATATTCTCATTCTTATTCTAATTTTATCACGTGAACCAAACGTAAATTTAATACTTTAACTTTTTGGTGTCCCAAGGATATAAAATAATAAACATGACTTTTATATAAATAGAAACTCATAAAATATGTTAAGTTATATTAATATTTATAATTTAATTTAATTTATTGATATTTTATAATATGTTTTCGGATATTATTCATGTTTTTTTTTATTTTCATAAGTTTTCGAACTATACACCCTTATAAACCTTTTACGTATAGATATAATAGTAAAATTGTGGTTACGTATCTATATAAATTTTTTACACAATTGATTAAATTCATGTACCACACTTAATTAAGTTTATTAATTTTAGTTCTTGCAGATTCTTCTTTCTCGATACGACTAATATATGGGATGGGTTGGGTTAGGTTGGGTGTTTTTATTTGGTTTATGCCGATAATGATGTGAAAGATCATGGATAATAATGTTCTGGGCTTTGGCCCACGATATTGGGCAATGAAATTTTAATAAGCTGAAGCTGTTTTTTTTTAAGTAATATTTTTTATACTCTTATATCTTAACCAATGAGATTTAAAGAAATAATTTTATCTTTTATATCTCATATAAGTCTTAACCATTTAAATAACAGAGGATTAAAAAAATTATGTAATATTTTATAATTACTAATAATATCCTAAATAATTAGTGATATTGATTTTACAATTGGGAAACAATATTTGGAATTCTTCTTTCTTCTTTTCCTTAGTACGAGTGTCTGACAAACCAATAAAAGATTGAGGCCGGTCCATTTTATATTATCTATTTTTGAGATGGATTGAGATAAGATAAATTAAGTTAATTATTTTGTGCACCGTGAATCATTCTTTAAGTTCTTTCAAATAAAAAATAAAAAATAAAAAAAATTATTTTTTTTCCCAAAAAGATAAGCAGATAATCAAGTGTGATATAACTAACTTTATAAATAATGATACAGGGACTCAAATTTCACTCATTTGTGAATAAAAACCTACTTAATTCCACCTGATTTAGTCATTTCTTTTTTAAGTTAATTAAAAGACAAAAAAAGTAACTCAAAATGGTCGGTTAACGTCCTATGTTAATTTTAATAAGTTTCTTATATGTACACACATAGAGTCATTAATTATGAGTATTTTTGTTGTGATCAGAATAATATTTTTATTTTTAAATACTTTAATTATTAAATTATAAGGTAACAAATTTAATTATTCTCCCACAAAATTCTTTGAGTTTTGATAATTTCTTTTTTACAACTAGATAAATAACGTATCAATCAATATTGCTCTCCAATGCCTTCTTCTTGATGACAAGGTAGGAAAAGAAAGAGGAAAAAAAAAAAAAAAGACAGAAAAGAGTACTCAAATGGAGAGTTATTAATTAATTAGCAGACAAAAATGTACGTTAAAAATTGTACTTAATTATTAGGATTTTAGTTGAAATCAGTGTAGATTATATATAAACACACAATAAATCCAAAGCTATATATTGTGTTTCTTTATTATATGCGAGTATTATGTAGTATGTATGTATGTATTGAGATCTAATTACCAACGACACAGTCTCTCTTTTCAAAGAAGCCTAGCTAGCTACTTAGTATATATAATACTAAGCAAGCCATATCCAAAAAGACCTAAAATCGGCTTGAAAATAGTCCTATATATATATATATATATATGCTTCAATGACCTTTAAGTACGTAGTCCCTTGGATTAACGAATCACCTGAAAATATTAATAAAGAAAATCACAACAATTAAGATGAGCTTAAGAATATTATTATTTAGATAATTAATATATAAATAAGAGGGAGGACCAAAACCTTGGGAGAATCAGGGACAGAAGAATTAGCATTTTGAGTAGATGGTGGAGATTGGTGATGAGTAGTAGTAGTATTAGGAGCATGAGGGATGAGTTTAAATGGGTAGCGATTTCCAGAAGAGCCTGGTTTGTCACCAACTGTGATGTGAAGCTTTTGACCAAACTCACAGTGCTTCCCATGTCCATTGTAATAATAAAAATCTCCAGTTTTATCGAGAGTTACAATAATTGGTCCAGAAAAGTACATATTTATCACACTATTAAATCTGCATGCATCGAAGTCTTCCTTGTTCACCTCTACCACATTGTTTGCGCTTGGAATTGATGGAAATACTATAATATATAATTCATTCAAAACACTCATCTCAATTTTCTTAAATATTAAACATTTTATACATATATATATCTACTACGTACGATTAATTAAAACATTAGTGTTAGTTAGATGCCCAAATAATGGGGGTCAATTGTGAAACATTTTACAAAAATATGTCTTCAATGAACCGTGACCTTTATTTATTTGTAAAATAATGAAAATGGATGAAAAATAATAACATGAGAATGAGTGTGTTGAAAATAAATTTTATATCAAGCCAAATTTAAGAATCAATAATATGTCTTCTTTTTTATCAAATTTAAGATCTTTGTTTTCACTTCTCTTTTTAAATTTTCTATAGCCTTCATTTCAAACAGGATGATATATGTGATCTATGAATTTTTTGATTTATAAGAATTATGAAATATAAATTTAGAGGGAAGGGATGAATAGAACTTACCCAATTTATCGCCAATGCCAAAGGTTCTGGGTTTAGCCCAATGTTCATAATAAGTCTGGTTCGGTGGCACACGCCATCCATATCTTCCTCCAACGATATGAGTGAAACCACTCGTTGAATCCATCATTAAGACGCAGCCCATTATTATTGCACTTGACATTATAAATATTCTAATATGTGATATCGCCATTAATTAATGTCCTTTTCCTTTTCTAATTATAATTATAATAATTTATATATTTATTTATATCCCTTCCTTCTTTTGTTTTTGGCTCAAAAACTAATCTAATTTAGAAGGTGATGATGAATTGAGCTTTGCGTCCAAGGAGAGGAACACAACTAGCTAGCATCTTCTTGATTACAGAGAAAATGGAGTTTGTTGATTTAAATGGGTAGTTTGGAAGGCTAGGCTCCTAAGAATCAGTAATCTTCTTCTGTGGTAATTTGACAATGTCAACTATTGCTTATATTTGGAATATTATCGATGGTTTAATTTTCTTAGAGAATTGACCAACTGGGCATTGTTTCTTTCTTTAATTATTTTATTAGAGGTTAGGAGTATTTTCAGCTCTAAAAGCTTTACTAACCACCTAATGTTTTCATCTCTTAAACGCGAGATAGTCTTGCAGTCATAAATTGTGCCAAACGTAGTGCATGTTGGAGTAGATTTTTACTATCCTTTTACTTTATAATGCATGACAAACACGGTCTTAATTTCTTCAAAAAACAATATATGCTACAAATATTAATTTCAAAGGAAAAAAAATATGATAACGAATGCTGTGAAATAAATCATATAGAATTTGCTTAGAACTTCCCATTTAACAAATTTCTTTTTTGTGTACGTACTAGATTTTTTCAATCCTAAGATTTAGATGTGTAATGTGATTTTCAGATTAATTTATTTTAAAAAGTATATGCCTTGATCAATTCTATATTATTAAATATGAACGGTATTTTTCAAAAACTAAATAAAATTTATTCATTCATTTTTCCAATTCTTAGTTTTCTATTACCATGAAATGTTATTTAGAACATACCCATTTGTGTAGTTAATAAAATTTAAAAAACAAAGAAAATCTTACACATGATAAGATACGGATACATAATAGAGTAGAGTTATCTTCATATTTCATTTTAATAAAAATAGAAAAAAGTATAAAAAATGAATGCTAAATCATAGAATAATATTAACAAAAGGATAATTTTAACGTATTATATATATATAAGATTTTCTTGATCAAATTACGAATGTTATTTTTAAGAAACTACGTGTCGTACTAGCAAGTCGATTCTTTGCTATAGAGTACAGAGTAGTACAGAGGGCCAGGAGAGAAAGAAAAGTGCTCGGTTATTTGACCAGGGTTTACGGGAGGTTCTAAAATCCTAACACTCTTCATTTTTAAAAAATTGAATAAAACTAGTGGCTATGCCATTTTTGCTCAGGAAGCTCTCTTTATCTGATTAACTGCGTTCATCTCTTTGCATCCCTTGCGCGAGTGCGTTCTCAACAAGATCTACTTCCCATCAAACCATGTATTTCGTGATTTTCTTTTTCTTTCTGTTAAATCACTTCATTTTGTTCAATTTAGGGGCTGGAAGTCTATTTCAATTTCATTTTGATTCTTGAAATTTTTAATTTGCTCGGTTAATTTAAATTGGGCTATTTCTCAATTGGGTTCGATTTTGTTTTTCTTTCGGTTGTCTTTTTTAAAAGATAAATATTTGTTCAGTTCCTACGGTCATACTTTTGAGTTTTGATAGTTTTTAAAATCCTTGTCACATTCCCTCAAAAAATATTTTCAGCAGCCAAAATGGGGTGGCTATCATGTCATAATCATGCCTTTTTTTTTGTTTCTTGACACATTAAAACAATTGATAACTTATTTTTTCATACTTTTTATTTATAATAGTAAAAATTAATAAAAACTATGAATGTACAAAAAAAAATGATTAATTCAACATATTTTCATCCTGTAATAATCGTGTTATCAAGTTAAAAATTGCCACTTCAAAGCCAAAAGAATGTCCAAATCTAAGCTAATTTTGCCACCCTGCAAGAATGCATAGCGTGACTTGCATCTACGTGTAAAGAAATTTGTAAAAAGTAATATCAGCATAACGGTCAATAGTTGATTCATTAGAAATTTGCTTGAATGGTTGATTCATTAGAAATTTGCTTGAATAGTTGATTCATGTGCGTTTCAATTTCAAGGAAGCAATAATCGAAAGAGAGTATGTTAAATTTTTTTTGAATAATTTGACTAATATTTTTCTGTTTATTTCTTTTATATTTTCTTCAAAAGACAGACTTGCAAAGAAACAATGCAATAAATCCATGCGAGACAAAATCAATTTCCTGCAAAATATTATGTAGAAACCCCATTACCTCCAAAAGAGTTCCAATAGCTTTTTCCACGGTTGTCATAAAAGCTCCAATTAGTTTTTCACTGGAAGATACCTATCCAGCATATAAGAACAATTTACCAATCGCTAATACAACTGTTCCAGTGCTCGAATAAGAATGCCTCTTCGCAAGTCGCAATATGGTCAGTGTTATCGTGAGCTGGACTAAAGTGTTCTCTTTGATAGTAATTGTCAATATTGAAGAGGAATAATCAAAACGTCTAGAGCAGAATCCTGCTTCCAGATATATACTGATAATGCAGGCAGCTAACCTCAATACATTCTCATTGCTTCATCAAGATGCAACTTCGTTGCATATCTGACCAGTATATTACTTTGCTCAAAAAGCAGAAGCATCAGGAATCTGTTCTTCGATCAATAGAAACTTCTTTGAGATTCTCAGGAGATGCTTTAACTATAGCTGGTATATCCACAAGCATGTTTGGAGGGGCAAAATACATGTGTAATGATATGATGCAGACAATAATACCCAAGAAAAGCTGCAGCAACCCAAACAGAGAGATTGGTCGATCATTAATGATTAAAAATTAATACATTTTCACTGGTTCCCGAGATATAATTAAGAAATTCCTGGCAACTGCATGGAGACTTTACCTGCAACGTGGGCTTGAAATGGAAAAGGTAGACAGATAAAATCATAGTAAGCAGCATCGCCATTGAAGTGGAATACACCTGAAAGAAGCATATAAATAATAATATTGGCAGCTATTGAATAAGCATTTATAATCTGTCTTTCTCTTCAATATGCCAGTAGACAGTAGTATGAATATTGACATTTGACAATATCAAATTACCAAAACCAAATAGCCTGAGAATTCCAAGTCATTATATGACTGACAAAAAGCATTGTACTACACTGGAAAAACAAGCGAGGTGTTATCTTACAGTGACTCAGTAATGAAAGAGAAGAAAATATATTAAAGCAGACTTTGGTAAAGAGTCTAAATTGATAATTGTGAGTGGATAATCAAGAGGCTATTCCTCTCACTAAGAACTCGTATGATTCTCAACTTCACGGATGCCCAGGAGTTGAAAAAATTTGCTAATTATGTAGGCAAATTATCTCTACAAGATCACTAAGAGGGGACCTTTAATGTAACACACTCCCCCATATATTAGTGATCTGATAATTTCATAGGCCTATTTGTAAATATTATAATAGGAATAAATATAACAACTTCAATTGTGTTTAACAAAAATGAAAAAGAAGAAGAATGGATAATGGATACAAGCACAAGAATTGCATGCGTACAAAGGCCAACTCGCAGTACCGCAGATAAACCACTCATAAGCACCTGAAAGGAGCTAATTACGACCTAGTATGTCAGTAGTAGTCTAATTTCTCTGATAATAGGTAACACCCCTAAGCTAATAGAACTATTACATGTGCTTTGTCGAACAGTTTATAATGAAGTCTCATTGAAGCTGGTTACTATTACTATATTGCTTTCACCAGATCCAAGCTTTCTTTCATAATTTCACATTGAAATCTAAAAAGAATCCATTATGTATATAAATACAGAGGTTAAAAGTATTACCTTGACAATATTGTCAGCATACTTCATCAACCATGAAACCAGCAAGCCAGTTGATCCAAGATTTAAGACTACCAACCAAGTAGTAAGGCTATAACCATTGAACAGGCGTTGCCACCAAAATCCCTTCTCAAATCCACCTCTGAAGTCATCCATAATAAGACGTGCCATGTTGAAAATCACACCAAACCTGCAAAGATTGATAATATAGAATATCAATATCATAAGTAACTAAATGATTGGATAGTTAAGTAACGCTGTAAATTTTCACACGATATCCCATAAAAATATAGATTCTATCTCAGTGAAGTCAAGATACCTTACTAGAAGGTTTTGAAACTGTTACAAGCAAATTCTATGTTGTTGATCAAATGATTATATAAGGTTGTAAACTAAGATTCACAACCTTTTTTATTAGTTTCAGCATATAGAAAATTAAATTAAAGGATCTGGATTGATTTAAGAACAAAGAGTGAAAAAATTTGGAAAGGGTTGAAGCAAGGACCAGCTAAGACGCAAAAGTACATATAAATTGATATCAGTCTGAGAAAGCAGTTCCCTATGTGGGGAAAGAATACCCTACATATACAATTGTACATTCTGCCAGTACAAGCTATCATTGTTCTTCTTCATCAGAAACTCTGTGTAAACACCAGCCAAAGCTGAAAGACAAGCAGAAAGGACACCTAACATGTAGCCTGGTATTGGTGCTGAGAATAAAGATTCACAAGAAGCTTCCCCACAACCTTTAACCTATGAGATTATAAAGGACCAGCAGTTAAATCACTGTACAAACTATATACAATTTTTTATCAATAATTCATGCAGATGGAAGTCATATCAGTGATCACTCAAGCAATACTGAAAAAGGCCTTCCTGTTGCTCAAAAAATAAAAATATATTTTTTTCCTTTCTATCACAGGCATATCAGATAAGATCGAGAAACTCAGACATTGCAGAAGACATCAAAATGTTGCTCAGAGACAATTACCTGGCTTGTGGTTGTTCCAATAGCTAATAGAATAATTGCCATCCACTGCAGGTTAGACAGCTTCCTCTTCAGGAATAGACTATAAGCAAGAAAAAACCACAGTTAATCAGTTAAGTTGGAAAGAAATGTTAATCCAGTCAAAATGTAGTAACATAGTCATAGACTGAAAGCCATTGGATGTATTGTTGCCTGGAAAAAATAATAAACTAGGCACCTGAACAATATGCCAGTAGTAACAATCTTCAAATTCCCCAATATCTGATACGTGGATGTATCCACATAAATCAGAGTAGCAAACTGGACGTTGTTATGAATTAGGTATATGATAGAAGGAATGGGATATAAACGCACCGTCTTCCAATCTTTGGTCATCCGTGTAGAAGATGATGTTTTCAACTCCCTCCATAGAAGGAAGCTGGAAACTGCTAGCTGTAGTTTTGAAAAAAAGAAGACTAAAATATGTTGGTAATTTCAAAGCATCGATCTTCTCAATAAGACAATGACCATAACAAAAGTGAGGTACCTTGAATATTTCAGCCAGAAATGGAATAGTTGCATAGTCATACAAGTACTTTCCATTACTTTGGGAAAGAGTTGTTAAGATTCCCTGAAATATTTCAAAATGAAGAGAATTGTAAATTAATTGTTAAAAGTGACAATAAGAAAAAATTCAAATTCCAGCTTTATAAACTTAAAACGTACTCTCTCCCAACAAATAAATTTAAGGAGAAAGCTCATAAAATCTGCTCCATAAATTTCTGGGCCCCATAAGTAGAAGTTGATTAACATATTGTTCATTTTAACTAACACCCTACAAATTTTCAATAAATAATTTGATGCCCTAAATTGTGATACAATGTTCTACTAAGTCATATGCCTTCAGCACACAAGATAAATATTCAAGACCTCAACTGAGGTGAGCAAATAGGAACTCTGAATTCCAAGGTTGATTTAACAACACAAGTATGAGTTATTAGAGCCTCTACCATTCTTAGGATCAAGGAACAAATTAACATATCAGTACGAATATAGACTTTGCTGTGCATTTTACAGATAGACATGAGGTATCCAAAAACGCCGTCGAATATTTATAACCTTGTATTTCTCTCTTCCGTGGCACATTCCAAAGAAGTTTTCACTACGAAACGGAACAACTCTAGACCAAACTGATTTAAATTTCCCTGTAAATGATATGCTATATTTACATTCAATTCATTGCTCTTAGAATTGAATAAGTAAAAAGATGAATATATTTTCATCACAGATACAACAGAGTTGCAGCCACTGGCCACATTATAATAAATCCATTTCAATGATGAGGTATTTCAGTAAGCATAATCAAATGCTGCTACAAGCCTACAAGCGATGACAGTAAAGAACTACCCCATAATTGCCGAGCCATTATGAACCTGATGACGATCACACATAAGGACATATTCTAACTAATTAACAACTTAAGTCAATCTTGAAAAAAAAATTAAAAAATTATAATATTAATTCAAATTGTGAAATATAAAATTTGAAATAAATCAACGAGACTTGACGAATAACCAACTGATTTGGTAAGAGTCGATCAAACTAAACCAAAATTTGCAGAATTGAATCAAAATCTCCAAAGTCCAGATCGTCCAGAATTCAGATTCAGAGTTGGAAAGCGAAAAAAAGAAGAGATCTAAGATTAAATGGAGCTTAATTGAATGCATTGGTATGGGTGCGTTGAGAGGATGGAGGAGGAGTTCACTGACCTGAGAACTGGTGAGGACGGTGAGAAGGGCGGCAACAAAGTACCACTGCATCGTATGCTTTTTTACTTTCAATCTACTTCGACAGATGCGTCAAGTTATAACTTATTCTAAATCGATTTCTTTATTTATTAAAAGTTATCTCTGTTTTGAATTATGATTTTTTTTCTTTTTCTTTTTTTATGTTCTCTGACTATTTCACATCACATATAATATATTAATGATTTAAAATTATTAATAAAAAATAATATTTTAATTCTTATCAATATTATTTTTAAGAATTTTTCGTCGTTTGTAACTTATAATTTCGTTTGTAACTTATAATTTCAAAAATCATAAGAAATGGATTTATTGTTGATGAATAAACGAATGTTTACAATCTATTTATACAAAAGAAAAGTAAAATTGTAATAATTAAAAACAAACACAATTATGGAGATGTATGTTCTTGAAATTATCCTTCCCCATCATAGCAGTTGTTGGTGGTACAACTTTCTTGGTGTGTTGGTTGTCACTGCATTAGATATCGTGTTAACAACATTCCCCCGAGTTAGAATATATGTTAATTATTCATAACTTGTTAAGTAACGAGAAGCGTAGAAAACTGGAGATTTGGTAAATATATCTGTTGGTTGCTCTAATGTAGAGATATGATAAGTTTTGATCATTTCAATTGAATCTTTTCTCTTACTTAGATGTGAATCGATCTCTACATGTGTTTGGTTATTTGCTGAAACACTTAGATTTGATGCAATGTGAAGAGTTGCTTTGATTGTCACGCAGTATAACTTGGTCGGTTGGGAGTGTTTGATACCCAAATAATCCAAAATATATCGTAACAGATTCTTACAATCTTGTTGCCATAGAAGCTACATTTCCTGCGCTGATCGTGAGGCTTGTATTTTGTTTCTTAGTCTTCCAAGAAATTAGCGAGTTTCCAAGAAGCATACAATATCTTGTGGTTGATCGTCGTGTATCGTGCATTTTGCCCAATCTAGCATCACAAAAAAAGCATTTAGTTGTAATGAACTAGTGCGAGAAAAAGAGACCTTGCCACTGGTGTCTTCTTGACATATCTTAGCACTCGTTGAAATGGCAAATGTGGTTGTCGTGGTTTATCCATATATTGGTGAGAATGTGCACGACATACACTAAGTCGAGCACTTGTGATGGTCAAGTATATTAATCTCCCAACAAGTCTTCCGATAGGATGTGGGATTCTTGATGAATTCCCTTCAACCTTGTTGAGGGATAAATTTTTGTTCCATGAGTGAGTTGGCGGTTGGCACAGAGATAACCGTATGTCCTCCAATATTTTAAGTGCAGTACTTGCGTTAATGAGCAATTCCTTCCAGGAACGTGGAAACACATGCCCAAAAAAATACTTTAATTCACCGAGATCTTTAAGCTTGAATTGTTTCATGAGATGATTCTTAGTTTCTTCAATGTCTTGTATATTGTTTCCTGTTATGATTATATCATCTACATAGACAAGAAGAGCAGAAAAGAATTACCACGGGTTCGGACGAACAGTGAGTGATCATACTTGGATTGGTTAAAACCAACTAGCTTAAGTGTTGTTGATAGCTTGATGAACCACTGTCGTGAGGCTTGTTTGAGTCCATACAAGGATTTATGTAGCTTACATACTCGTGTTTCCCCCTTTCGTCTGAATCTAGGTGGAAGGGACATGTAGACATCTTCATGAAGATCACCATAGAGAAAAGCATTGTTGACATCGAGTTGTCGAAGATGCCAATTTTGAATAGCAACAACAGCAAGAAGAAGCCGAACAATGACAGGTTTAGCTACTGGTGTAAAAGTTTCTTGGTAGTCAAAACCTTCAATCTGACTGTATCCTTTGGCCACTAACCGAGCTTTATATCGTTCCACAGAGTCATCAGGATTATACTTGATTTTGTAGACCCATTTACAACCAATTGGTTTCTTGTTTGGAGGAAGCTGTTGAAGCGTCCAAGTGCCATTAGTTTCAAGAGCATCCAGTTCTTGTTTCATGGCAAGCCGCCATTTTGGATCATTGAAAGCTTGACAAAGGGTTGGTTCACGAGAATGGAAATAGAAGTAGCAAAAGCACGATGTGCGGTGATAATTCATTAGGTAAGTACATGAGATAAAGAATGAGAAGTACCTTTGTCTTTGGACGATGCTCGGTGAGGCAGAGGGAAGGATCGAAAGCGAGGAAGCTTCTACATGATATTTTTGAAGGTAGCTAGGAACATTGGTGGATCGACGAAGCCTATGTGTGATTAGTGTTGGAGGAGTTATGTGTGGTGGAGAAGTTGATGATGATATTTCTGGAGATGAATTTTGAAGATGAAGAGTGTCTAAGTTGATTGTTGGAAGGACAGATGGTGTATGATCAAGTGATATATTTGGATTGGTTGATTGACGAATGTTGGGTATGTCATCATAAATAGTATCATCTGATGGAGGAAATAGAGTTGGAGTGTTGACAGCGGAAGTGAAATAAGGAAATATATGTTCATGAAAGATAACATCACGAGACACTAAAGTCTTGCTTGTTTCCAGATTGTAGACACGATAACCTTTGATCCCAGATGGATACCCAATGAATATGCATTTATGTGACCTGATCAAACTTGGTGAGTCGATCATGATGTGTAGACAAAACAAAGGGAACCAAAAACACGAAGATGTTCGTACCTAGGAGTTTTGTGAAAAAGGACTTCAAATGGTGTTTTACCTTGAGAGCAGTGTTGAGTACGATTTATGAGGTATGTAGGTGTAAGAATGGCATCTCCCAGGAATTGTTTAGGAAGATTGGCTTGGAAGAGCAATGAGCAGCGACATTGAGAAGATGACGGTGTTTGTGTTCAAGAACACCATTTTGTTGAGGGTAGAGACCTGACTAGTTTGATGAAGGATTCTCTTGGTAGAAAACAAGCCCCGGGTCGTAGAAATTCGGTCCATTGTCACTACGAATGATTTTAACTCTAGATGAAAATTGCGTTTCAACAAGATTGATGAAGGTGGTAAGAAATGTGTGTGTATCGATTTAGTATGTAAGAGATAGACCAATGTGCATCTTGAGTAGTCATCAACAATAGTGAAAATAACGTGCTCCGTTAAGTCTTTGGAATGTGATAACCGCCCCAAATATCGACATGAATCATTTCAAAAGTTCCTTTTGTATTGATGGAACTTAAAGAAAATGGATTACGTGTTTGATTAGCTAATGGAAAAATAAAACAATCACTAATGGAACAAAAGGTGTGTTGATGGAAAGAGAAATTACACGCAAACTGTTATTAGATAAATGACCAAGTCGTTGATGCAATAGATGAGAGTTGGTGGAAGCAGTGTTTGAAACAGAGAAACATCCAACCTCTTCAAAAATAGTCATGTAGTAGAGTCCTGCTTTCTCAGTTCCCATCCCAATCGTCTTCCTTGAGCATTTGTCCTGAACAAAGCACATACTATTAGTAAAGGTGACATGGAAAAATGAGGTTTGAGTTAGTTTGACTACTGAAACTAAGTTTAATTTGAAGGAGGGAACACACAAGACATTATGGAGTATGAAATTATTTGAGAAATGTACAGTGCCAATATGTGTGACACGGGCAAGAGAATGATCAGGTAAATGCACGCCAGATTAGATTTGGAATCTTTGGAGCTGTAAGGTTTTGGGGAGCAGGAACCGTATGATCAGTTGCCCTGTATCAAAAATCCAACGAGTTTTGAATGGAAAACGGTTGCACGTAATGTGTTACCTGAAGAAGTAATCACTTGACTTGCCGTACTCACGATTTGGATTGATTGAGAAGTGTAAGGAGCTCTTGATATTGAATGGATGTAAGATTGTGGGATGGTGTCTTTGTGTCGAGATGCTTTCACGAAAGTCGGTATGATGAGCTTTGGAAGGGAAGCCATAACTTGTGTTTCTCTTATCTTGAATTGCTTCCTTCTTCCGAGCACGTGTTGATGTCATATCCATTCAAACCACGAAATTACATTTGAGACTTTGTGAGTTTTTCAAAATTGTGTCCATTGAGACCATAAAATCACATTTGAGGTGACTTACGACAATTCAATTACGGCCTATATTGTTGCATCTATTGCACTTGAGATGTGGGTTCCTTGGTGGGTAATTTGTGAGGATATTGTGGGCGACTATCTCGCAATGAAGTGTGGCGACCGGCATCCTTCACATGCTTTGAGTGGAGACAACTCTTTTGCTTTTCATCTTGAACAATAAGTGAATGTACCTTATTCTTTGTAGGTAATGGTTCCATGAGCAAGATTTGTCCACGTCTTGATGTGTAAACCGTGTTAAGGCCCATGAGAAACTTTATGGTTCGGCCGCTTTTGTTGATATTCTTGTAATTCCACTTCCGACATTTCCTCTGATGTGTAAGAGGACATAGTGCATCGCGACTATCCCATAAACTTTTCAATTTGGTATAGTATTCTCCAATGCTTACATCTTCTTGCATGCAATCATGAATCTCTTACTTAATGTGGAATAGGTGCACGTTGTTGGTGTGCGAAAAACGTTCCTTTAATTCTTCCCATAAGCTTTATGCGGTATCACTATACATGACACTTTCTCGCAATTTTGGGTGATATGGTGTTGAGGATCCATCCTTTGACAAGAATGTTGCAACGAGTCCATTGTTTGATTTAGCCGAGGTTTGTTGATGGCCTTTTGATTGTGCCATCAATGAATCCTTCTTTGTTTTTTGGTTATTAGAGCATGGAAAAGCGTTGCGTGACTCTAAATGTGATAGTTTTCTTGGTTTAAGGATTGAGCTACTGAGCCATTACCTGGTTGGAGTGGTGTAGATATAATGAATGGGAATTGTGTCAATACCATTTTGGTAAAGTAGGATTGGTATTGGTAGTTATAAACATTTTTGTTGAATAAATTCGAAAGAACGGGATAGGTTTAAGTGTGTTTTAGACAATAATAACTATTTATGAAATAAATAATGTACTGAAATATGCTTTATCTTATAGAAAATGAGTCAAGGATTACAAAACCGGAAATTTTAGTCGTAGAACCGGTCGGAAAGTGGGTGAACCGGCGTCTGGAGTGGCTGAAACGACGGCTGTAACGGTGAAGCGTTGAACCGGATGAAGACCAAATCGGACCGGACCGGATGGAAGAAGGCAAGTGAACGACGTACGTCGTTTGGCCTGACGTGTGAACAACGTGTCGTTGAGTCGTCTCTTGATGGGCGGCGTGTTGGCGTGTGTGTATCCGGCGAGGCGCGTGGAACGCCGGTGAGTTTAAACAAGGTGCGTGTAAGCGCATGTGAGTGCGTGAAGAGGTATTTTGGCTTGATTTTAATTGCAGATTGCTCGGATTCTTCTGAATAATATGATGGGATGAAATTGAAATTATTTTGTGAATCGAAATTGGTTTTGAAAAAAAAAAGATTGAGGAAAAATGGAAAAAAAATTTCTATGAGCTGAATTTTCTGAGAATTGTTTCCTAAGCTCTGATACCATGTAAGAAATGGATTTATTGATGATGAATAAACGAATGTTTACAACCTATTTATACAAAAGAAAAACAAAATTATAATAATTAAAAACAAACACAATTATGAAGATGCATGTTCTTGAATAACCTATCCTTTCCCACCAAATTATTGGTGGCTGTTTCCGACTGGTGTGTTAGTTATCATCATCTGGATATTATGTTATTTAACAGCTTACTTTTGATAATATGAGGAAATAAACATTGTTACTCGCAACTCGCAACTCGCAACTCGCAACTCGCAAGGGCATTTATTATTATTATTTTCTTTTTAAGAGAAACCTGATCGAATATAGAATTAACATAAAGATTAATAAATTATGTTAATATAATTTTATCGAATTATCTATTAAGGTTAATAAAATATATTGAAATTATAATTAACTACCGATGTTTTTAATCCAATGACATGATAGAAGACACTATCACTTAATAATACATATATTAACGCTTGAATTTACATACCACATAGTGATAATATTGCTATGTGAAGTTTATCGATACATTTAGATAAATAAAAAATTAATTCTCAAAATAATATATTGAAGAGAAATAATAGATGTTTTTATTCTTTTTATATATATCTACGTTATGAAGAAATAAATATAAAATTAATTTTTATATAATAATAAAAATATTTGTAGTCAGTTATGTCAGAGAAATGACTATGAAAAATCCTATAAATTGACTACTATATTCACAAAACTTACAAAAAAAAATATTAGAATTTAAATTTTAAAACATAAAAGCTCTTAAATGTTTTTCTCTTTTATAGATTTTTCTAATACTCCCTCTTGAGTTAAAGTTCAATATGAAAAAAATTAAACATATTTTTAATTCGTTGAAAATATCTTCATATATATTCATTATTTATTTATCATTTTATCACTAGATATAAGTATCTATTATTCTCTAACATATATAATAAAATAATAAAATTGTCTAAAAAAAGTATGGAATAAAGGATTAAGTATTTATTTACAACTTTATAATTTATATTTTAATATTTAAAATTATATTAATATTTTCTATTTATCTTTATACTAAAACTTTGTACAAACAATAGATCTTGGAATACTCTAGGAATCTTTGCCAGATGCAGATGGAAGAAGGAAATTTAAAAAGATGCTTCGGACAAAAATTTGTAAGATAGAAAGAGAATAGAGTGCAGACAAATAATAATAAAAAAAATGTTTTATCAATCAAAAAGCTTGCTAAATTATAAATTGAAAACAAATATGTAAGATAAAAATTTATAATGTTAATTACATAATTATTTGTACTCTTAATTCCTAAAAAATAATATGATAACTCAAAATAATAAACAATGACATTTCATTAGCCAATATATATATATTGACACACAATGGCATTTGAACAAACAGAGTTACAGAGGTCGTACGACAAACATGCATTACAGAACTTAAATTTAGAATGCCGAAGAATTGCACTATAAGGTGCTTTATTTTATAATGAATTATTTTAATAACTTAATTCACATTTTTTTTTGGGTAAATTAACTTTAATATATATTAAAAATTGATATTTTTAATACAAAAATATTAATATAAAGTAATTAAATAAATACTTTATCTCAAAATTTAATGCTATAGGAATGTTAATAATAAAAATATTATTATGATATTAGTAAAATATGTTATTATAATATGATTATCTTTTATATTATTATATTTGAATTAAAAAAAATTATTCAAAAGATATATTATTATAAATCAATTAATCTATTTTATTTTATATCATTTTTTAAAATATTTTTTACACATATTTATATAGTTTTATAAATTATTTTTGCTTTTAAAACTTGCATATAATACGAGATATTTATAAACATGAGATTTTTGTGTTAAAAATTATATTATTTAAAAAAATTATTAAAAATTAAATAAATTAATTGATTTTTAATAATATAACTTTTCATTAGTATTTTTCTCCAATTTAAATATATTAATATAAATTAAATTATATCTACTTTTTATGAAAACAAAATAAGTTGTGATATATCACTAAAAAAAATAACTAAAATAATTGATTTGTAGAAAAAGTTTACTAAACTCATCTATTTCCAATTAAGTATATCAATAGTAAAAAAAGTTTGAAGTCGACCTCTATAAATTTCAGAAAAGGAAGCAGCATGAAATTTAATGCAATTGGCAACCAAATTTTAAGTTTAAAAAAAAAAAAAAGAGTCCAAGGCCACGTGAACAGTCGGAGAAATTAAGTAGGTTTTCAAAATATAATTATTTTTTGAAATAATTATATTATGTACATGTTTATACTTAAAACTCATATGTTTTATCTGTTTAAGTAGGTTATATATTATCAAAACACAAACAAAAATTTATTATTCACTACAAATACAACACAAAATAAAATTGAAAAATTAATCAATTTGTGCTTACCCGTCTATCGTGACTGAGACAACAATGCCACAATGCATTTGAGATTTTTTATTGTTGGTGACTTGATGATTGGGGAGGATTTGAAGATGTAAACATTCATTATAGCAACAAAATCAATAAATTTATAAGTAAAAATAAAACTTAAAAGAGTATTTGAACGTATACTATTTAAAACTACAAGATAGTCAAAAATAAATATTGGATGGGAAAGTTGGATAACCAGACACACAATTGGATGCTTGGACTTATTATTTGAACATATAAGTTAACTTAAACCTGTAATCAACGACTTTGTAGTATAATACGTTGTTAAAATTAATAAATCGTTTCCCAGTCTGAGAGTTAATTAATATGAAGTCGTTAGCCAACATGTACAGAAGACTCATGACCCTATTGGACAACCAGAAATGGGATCAAAGTGGGATCACATTATGGCCTTGTGACATGGTCATATGGTCAATAATCTCGAATGTAGCACGAATAACAAGATCGGTGAACTAGACCCTAATTTACATTATCAAACCTTTGTGATCAAAACCTATACAAAGCCTATCTTACACCTAAGAAAACTAGATTTAGACACATAGACATGACTTATAAGATAAATAATCAAAAGATTTGAGTCATTAATTTTTAGAACCTTCTTATATTGCAACCCCTATAAGTTTATTCTCAAATGGAACGAATGAGAAAATGAAAATCACAAAACATTTACAGATTTACACATTTATTATATTTTATAAAATTTTATTTATAATTTATTATTTTTTAAATAATTAATTTTAATATTTTTTGTTTTAAAAATAATACAATATTCAATAATAAAATCGTTTATAAATATATCATAATCATAATTAATATAATAATTTTTTATTATATATAATTATATAAATTTATCATTAGAATTTATCTTTAATAAATAAATATACCCCTTATTTTAAAAAAATAAATAAAAGAAGAAATCACACTCCTTCAAATCCCCCACCTTCCCTCACTTTCCTCCACGAGCCCACGAAGCTAAATTTAAAATAATAAAAAAAAAAAAACAGACGTTCGTTTCAGTGTTTCATAACTCCTCAAATCCACTTTTTTTGTTTGATCGATTTTTCAGTTTCTTAGCGATTTCTCATTTAGATACAACCAAATCAGATAAATAAAAATAAACTGCTTCTTAAAAAATAAAAAAATAAAAAAAAAACTCTTGAAGAAGTTGATTAAACAGATTGACCAAGTTTGAAAAGCTGGTTTGATAAATATTTCTTCTTATTATTACTCCTCTTATGTTATTTGTTGGCGTTTTACTACTCTGTCTCTTCAGCTTGTTTGATTTTCATTACCCTCTTCACTTCTCATTAACAACACATTTTGGTAATGGTTCTGTTTTGATCAGAATTCCGGGTCTGCTCTGCGTTTGGAAGAAAATAAATACGAACTGGTCATTGCCGTTTAGAGTTCGCCAGAAGAGCGTGTGGATAACTCTCGTCGCTGGTATGTTTCATGGTCAACCCACTTTTGTCTTTCCAAGAATTTTTGTGTTTTCCATATCATACCAAAACAAACTTGACGTATTTTTTTTCATTATTTGACCATAATCTTAACTTTTCAAGCTTTGCAACTCTGTTTCTTCTTAACATAGTTTGATATTTTCTTTTCCATCTGGTTTGAATTCATTTCTGAGTAGACCAGGTTCAGAGTTTACTTTTTTAGTTTGAGATTTCTGTTGGTTATTTTTTCCAAGCTGGAATGGAACAATTCCGCCAAGTTGGAGAGGTTTTGGGAAGCTTGAAGGCACTAATGGTATTGCAAGAAGAAGAAATTCAGATCAATCGACGCCAGTGTATTTTACTATTTGACATCTTCTGTTTGGCCTTTGACACAATCGCTGAGGAGATTAAGTTGAATCTGAAACTGGAAGAGAGGAATTTCAAATGGAAAGCACTAGATCAGCCTTTAAGAGAGCTCCACAGGGTCTTTAAAGAGGGAGAGTTTTATATTAGTCAGTGTATGGATACTAAAGACTGGTGGAGCAAAGCAATGAAATTTCTACAGAATAAAGACTCAATTGAATTCCATGTTCACAATTTGCTGAGTTACTTCCCTGCTGTTATTGAAGCAATTGAGATTGCTGGGGAGATAGCTGGACTTGATAAACATGCGATGCACAAGAAAAAGGTTATGCTAAGTTTGAAGTATGGTAAAGAGTGGAATGATCCACTTCTTTTCAGGTGGAAATTTGGAAAACAATATTTGGTCACGAGAGAGATCTGCAGCAGATTTGATTCTGCTTTGAGGGAAGATAGATGGCTACTTATCGAAGCACTGAAGGAGAAAAAGAGTTTAGGATCAGAAAATGGTTTGACAAAGAATGAGCGCAGGCTTGCAGACTTGCTGCTAAATAAACTAAATGGATCAGATTCTACAAGTGGGAAACTCTTCCCAAGTTCAGTTTTAGTGGGATCAAAGGATTACCAAGTTAGGCGGCGCTTAGGAGCAGGATACAAGGAAATTCAGTGGCTTGGGGAGTCCTTTTCCTTGAGGCATTTCTTTGGGGAGATTGAACAACCATTGGCTACTGAGATTTCAACTCTACTTTCACTTTCTCATTCCAACATTTTGCATTACCTTTGTGGTTTTTATGATGAGGAAAAAAAGGAATGCTTTCTTGTTATGGAGATGATGAACAAGGATCTCTCATCTGACATGAAAGATAACTGTGGTCAAAGGAGGAAGGTTCTTTTCTCACTCCAGGTTTTGATTGATCTAATGCTTCAGATTGCAAGAGGCATGGAATATCTCCATTCCAAAAATATTTTCCATGGAGAATTAAACCATAGCAATGTCTTTGTCTCGGCGAGAAATTCAACAGAAGGCTATCTTCATGCTAAAGTCTCTGGCTATGGTTTGTCATTTGTAAACAACTCTAGCTCCCCTCGAAATTTACCAACCAAAAATTCAACCAAACCTTTCATTTGGTATGCGCCGGAAGTCTTAGGAGAGCAAGAGCAACAGCCAGGAAGTACCTTTAGTAGTTCCAAGTTCACAGAGAAAGCAGATGTATACAGCTTCGGAATGCTTTGTTTTGAGCTTTTGACGGGAAAAGTTCCCTTTGAAGATTCACATCTTCAAGGAGAAGACTTGAACATCAGTAGAAACATAAGAGCAGGAGAGAGACCTCTCTTTTCACACCCTTCACCAAAATATCTTGTTAACTTAACCAAAAGATGCTGGCATCCTAACCCATGCCAACGACCAAGTTTTTCGTCCATCTGCAGGGTTTTACGATACACCAAGAAATTTCTAGTTATGAATTCAGACCAAGGTCTGCCTGAACAGAATTCACCTCCAATAGATTACTTTGAAATAGAGGCATGTTTTATGAAAAAGAGTTCAGATGAAGAGCATGGTCCTTGTATAGCCTCAGTGTCCCAAATTCCATTTCAAATGTTTTCTTACAGACTTTTGGAGAGGGACGGGACTTCACCAAGTTATTTCAGACTCTCGGACAAGGATAAGACTTTACCGGATATCATCAAAGACCCAAACTGGGAGATAAAAAGTGATGCTGGCCACATATTTAAGGATGCAGGCACAATTTGCAAGTGTGAAAATATGCCTGTAATGGATGGCTCTTTGGTACCACCTCCAAAGCATACAAGGTCAGTTTGTCCTGAGATTCCAAAGAAGAAACTTCTTAACATGAGGAAAGTTCCCACAGTGAAAGTTAAAAAAAGCTCAGGTCAGCTTGTCTTTCTTCTTCCTTTCTGTTTCTTTCATCTACCCAAGTTGAATATATACTGTACGTCTTCAAAACAGGAACTAAGCTTTTTGTTTTTGTTATCAGTGATCCCAAGATCATCACCAAAATCATCACCTTTCAACCAGTCCGGTCGTAGCTTGACTATAAACCGAGATGGACAAGTACCAACAATCATGAGTCCTCCAAGAAGAACAAGAGGTAAGCAAGTAAACCTATCTCGGATTCATGATGGTGAACAGAATCACTAGCCATCCCTATAACTTTCACAAGCAGTAAAACATTTACATTGGTTAGAACACGAACATCACATTTTGTAAACTTTAATTTTATTTTTTAAAATCTGTTGTACTTTCCTGTATTAAAGACACAACAGGTTTTAGATCCAATAGAGGAGCTTTTTGCTAGCGCAAAACAACTTTATCATATTAACAAATCTCAGTATTTACATTCGTTGTGCTTTGTATTTTGACATAGTACTACATTAGATGTTAGAAATAACATAAGTCGGTATTGCTCAAGAAAAAAATTGCAAAGTAACCGTAACACTGGGCAACACATGCTTTTCTCGGGATCTATTTCGTCTAAAAACCTAGCTTGCGGTGATTTCACAATTCCCATTAATCTTTTTTGAAATAAAAGAAAATGATTTTGTGTATAATCTCATATCAGTCAAATTATCACAATCTTTGAATCTCAAGCTCTCAGCTCGGCCTTCAGATAA
This sequence comes from Hippophae gyantsensis, assembly GCA_030763125.1. Classification (NCBI taxonomy): domain Eukaryota; kingdom Viridiplantae; phylum Streptophyta; class Magnoliopsida; order Rosales; family Elaeagnaceae; genus Hippophae; species Hippophae gyantsensis. The sequence continues at coordinate 2,780,129 of CM061034.1, read as the reverse complement.
AGTATTTCGGGCATTCTGTTCAGATGACAAAAACCTCTCTTTGCTATCATTCAGGATCCGAGATATCAAACTCAGAGATCGTTAAAAAGAACTTGGCTGCGTATCAAGTTCCTCAAGGAAACATGAATAAATCGAGAATTCATTGCAGTGGTACCTTTTTCATCAAACAATCTGTATTCTGCAACACCATTATGCATCGCACTTGAATTGGCAGCAAAAGTTGAGAGAGAATACATTTGATTCGGGCAAAAAAATATGGAGTTCTTAGTGTGTTCCGGTGGGTATTTGTTGGTTATAAATTTGGCCGTGGAGTGTGACAACGTTAGCTTATCTTTCAGATTTCCCCAAAAAGGAATACGTGGCCGTCAGAAAATGGTCTGGCAACGTACGGAGATCCAGCAGAGTTTTTGTTGGTTGGGTTCTTTTGAGCGAAGTGGCAATTCTCTTCTTTAATACGGAGATTACTTTTTTTTTTCAACTTTTTTCCTCACTAATAAGGAGATTACTTGAGTGCCAATTCTATTTGTTGGGGGCACAACAACAACGTGTAGATTACTTGATTACCCTTTAAATAAAAAAAATTAAAACTAACATCCCCTAAATTTATAATTAAATTAATTATGTTGTTATGATATCAAAATATGCTTAAATAACTTTACAAATAAAAAAATTATGTATTTTTTTAAAAAATTAATCACATATTATATCATAATTGATATAAGTAAAAATATGAAGATAAATTTATATAATCCTAATATAACTTAAAAAAATCTTATTTGGAGTTAATTATTTTTAACGGAAGCCAAAACAAAAACGCAACAAGAGCCTAAAACCAATATATATTATTTATAAAAGTAATTTTATTAAATGATTTTAATTTTTAAATAAATATAATTAATTTTATAATATATATTTTTAATTATAATAAATATTTTTTTATTTTTAAAATTATTCATTAATTTAAAATTTTATATTTATTAATATCTATTTCATCTAAAATTATTGTAATTTATTAATATTATTTATCTAGTTCATATATATTATACACTATGCCACATTTCAATACGTACTACTTTTTTTATTTATTAATTTTTAAATATATTAATATATATTTTACTATTAAATATGAAGTAATATATGTTTAAAAAATATAATTATATTAATATTATATTTTATTAAGATATAATAAAGGTTTAAGTATACACTTAATTTTTAAGTTTTATTGAAGTCTATATTTAATGACATCTTACTTTATTTTTGATTAATTTAAAATCGATTCAATCTAAATTGAATTTAAAGATTTTTAATCATTCGAATATGATTTCATGACGTGATCAATCTGAATATATTGTATTTTTTAGATCGGATAAGATCATATTAATATTAAAATTTATTTATGAATTATTATCATATATAAATAAGACATACATAATATTTAAATTTTACATTGGTGTATTTGTAATAAAATTTATTTTTTATAATCACAACTAAGAAAATTAAAAAAAAAAGAAATATATCTATATAATTATTAAATTATTAAAAATATTTATATTTATTTTTAAACTAAAATAATAATATAATGTAATTATAGTAGGTATAATATTTAAATATAACACATTATAAAATAATATATATTTATTTATAATTTAATAGAAATTCGATCCAAAGAAGATATAATGAATTATAAAATTTATCAATTCAAATTCGATCTAAATCCGAACATATTATATACTTTTTAATTCGAATTCAATCTTACTACAATCCAATTCAATCTGAATTTAACTTATTAGATTAGATATCTCAATTTAAATAATTGATCAGATTATTTACTCATCTTTATTTACATGTTTTTAAATTTTTTTCTTTCAACAATTCAATACTTAAAATTTCTACACTTAGGTTTTCGATTTTTTTTCAATAATCCAATCCTTAAAATTTTTAATTTTTACATTTAAGTCTTAAATTTTAATTTTATTCTTAAATTAAAAATGTTGAGTTGATAACTAATAAAAATTTAAAAAATTAGAATTTAATTATAGAAATTAAAATGTTTAAGAATTGAATTGTTAAAAAAATTCAAGGAACTAATTGTAGAAATTATAAAATTTAGATACCAAACTAATAGTAGATTTAGACAAAATTTAAGGAATAATTATGGACTTAAAACTATAATAAAATAAAAAATATCAATATCTTAATATATAATTATATATATAATTACGTTACAGTAATAATTTAGATAATAATTTTTTATTAATATATTTATCTATACTACATCCATCAAATCAATAATACATTTCAGCCGCAATTCTCTCACTTAAAACTTTTTCTCCTTTATAAAAACCATTATCATTTTTTAAACATTCTCTGTTTACTAAAAGTTTCTTTGGGTCAAAATTAAAAAATATATATTCTTTGGGTCTCTGCCGGGTGATGGTCTCTTGCATTTGACGGACAGTTAAATTTATATGCTTACATTAATTAAAGAGAGCTTTGTAATGAATCACATTTGGCAAAAATTTGTTCCCATTGTCTTTTTAATCTTGTATATATGCTTTTATTTCTGGATTTTATCCCTTCAAATAATTCAAATGTTAGGTGGTCTTGCATATATTATTTTCTATCGCATTATCATTCAAATAACCTATTGACTCGAATTAATGAATTAGAGGGTAAATTAACTAGCTTAAATTCATAGATGGACTCCATGCAAAGCCCAAAAAGACATTTAGAACAACAGAAGGCAATGCTAGTGAATCCAAAGAACTAAAGGATCATGTTGGAAAAACATGAAATTTATTAAAAAATTGATCGTTGAAAAATGTGTCTTATCTCACGTTGTTTTTTTACATTATTTTAAAGAGGTATAAATAGTAAAGAGTTGGCTATTAGGATTGGGCCCCAAGGGTCACCTACTTTTGTGGAAGGGGAGAGGACCTAGGCAAATGTGATACCACACACACGCGCACCGCCGTCCGACCGACCGACCGTGCCGAGCCGGTCCGAGTGCGTGTGTGTGAGGTGGTATTTTATTTTTTGGTAAAATATTCTTTTTAAGGAAAACTTTTCCACTTACAAAAATGGTTGTTATATATATTTTTTTTTGTTTAGAAAAAAAATGACCATTATTTTCTTTTATTAAGAATATGGCCGTTTGTTTTCTTTATTCAGAAAAAAGAATCGTTGCTCGTATTTACTCACAAAAAATATCCGTTATCCGTTATTCGTCTTTAATCTGAAAATGGCCGTCACTCTTCATTAATCAGAATAATCGTTACACTCTTAATTCCCAGACATTACCGTTTTATTCATAATTGCCACACAATTTCTAAAACCTATAAAAGGAGGGCTTCAACTCTCATTTGATACACAACAATCTACAATCTCATCTCCCTACGAAAACAATTCTCTCTACAATTTCTAAGTTTTCTTTTTAGTTTTTCGAGCAACAAATTTTTTCAGGTGTAGCATTCCAGTCTTCATCAGTGCAGTGAATTTCTGAGACAGAGATTAAGATTCTGGGCTGTTTTATCCTGGGGACGACGAGGCTGTGTTTGCTTGCACAAATTGGGCAGAGCCGCGAAACGTCTTAAAGAGAGCGACCTAGTCCGCGACTCAACCCAATCAGTTACTTTCAAGTTATCGGTAATATTGTTCCTACACTGTTTTTATAAACTTGCTTCAACAATTTTAAGACGTATTCAATATGTCATGTCTACTGAAATGCTAACTGCTGATCTAAACAAACCATTCCGTTTTGAGGGACTACACTTTAAAAGATGGGGACAAAAAATGTTGTTTTTCTTAACCATGAAAAAAGTCATTTCTGCTCTTACTACTGAAAAACCAATACAGTCTAATCCTCCTACTGAAGCTGTAACTAAGGATTTAGATGCCTGGATTGAAAATGATTTTCTATGCAAAAACTATATTCTTAACGGTTTAGCTGATGACTTGTATGATTATTATAACTATGATAAGTCTGCTAAGGAAATTTGGGAAGCACTTCAAAAGAAATACGATACTGAGGAAGCTGGTACTAAGAAGTATGCTGTCAGTAGATACATGAAGTTTCAAATGATTGATGGCAAATCAGTGGAAGCTCAATCACACGAACTACAGAAGATAGCACACGAAATAACTTCTGAAGGTATGACTTTAGATGAACAATTTCAAGTAGCTGTTATAATAGATAAATTACCCCCTGCTTGGAAAGATTTTAAGAATACACTTAGGCATAAAACTAAGGAATTTTCTTTAGAAAGTCTTATAACCAATTTAAGAATAGAAGAAGAAGCTCGAAAGCAAGACCAAAGAGATGAAGTACTCGTAGTCTCAAATACTAGTACCAATAAGAAACCCTCTTCTACAATTCTGAAACCTAAAGGTAGAAATATGAAAAGTCATAATCATACTAATAATCAAAACCGCAACCACCAAAATAGAAATAGAAACTATCCTCCACAAAATGGACCTCAACCCCCCTTAAGGAATAACACATTCATGTGTTATAGTTGTAATAGACCTGGCCACTTGGCTAGGAACTGCCGGAACAGGAATCGTCCTGCCCCACAGGCGAACCTTACCGAAGATCAACTTATTGCTATGATATCTGAAGTCAATTTTGTTGGTGGATCCGAGGGGTGGTGGGTAGACACTGGTGCTTCTCGCCATGTTTGCTATGATCGAGACATGTTCAAATCATATTCTGATTCTGAGGATAAGAAAGTGCTGCTGGGTGACTCCCACTCCACTAAAATTGCTGGTACTGGTGAGGTGGTTTTGAAGTTTACCTCTGGAAAGACTGTCATCTTGAAGGATGTCCTGCATACTCCAGAGATGAGAAAGAACTTAGTTTCAGGCTATCTTCTTAACAAAGCTGGGTTTACTCAAACTATAGGGGCTGATTTATATACTATAACTAAAAATAATATATTTGTTGGGAAAGGGTACGCCACTGATGGCATGTTCAAATTAAATATTGAAATCAATAAACCTCTTCTTCTGCTTATATGTTGAGTTCTTTTAATATTTGGCATGCTAGACTTTGTCATGTTAATAAACGCATAATCAAGAACGTGAGTAGCTTAGAACTAATTCCTAAACTATCTTTAAATGATTTTGAAAAATATGATTTTTGTAGTCAAGCTAAAATAACCAAAACTTCACATAAATCAGTAGTTAGAGAATCTGAACCTTTAGAATTAATTCATTTTGATATATGTGAACTTGATGGAAATTTAACAAGAAATGGAAAACGCTATTTTATAATTTTTATAGATGACTGTTCAGATTACACTTATGTATATCTAATGAAAAATAAAAGTGAAGCATTTGATATGTTTAAAATATTTATGACTGAGATTGAAAATCAACTTATGAGAAAAATAAAAAGGTTTCAAGTTGATAGAGGCACCGAATATGATTCCAATATCTTCAATGATTTTTATAAAACTCATGGAATCATTCATGAAAAAAGCGCACCTTATTCTCCTGAAATGAATGGCAAAATTTGAAAGAAAAAATAGAACCTTTCTTGAATCGGTTGTTACAATTTTATTAAACTCTGCATGCTTGCTCGTTGGTGGGGAGAAATTTTATTAACTATTTGCTATGTGCTAAATAGAGTGCCTAAATCTACAAATAAAATTTCACCATATGAAATTTTGAAAAATAATAAACCTAATTTAACTTATTTTAAAACTTGGGGTTGTTTAGCCTATGTTAGAATCCCTGATCCTAAAAGAAATAAACTTGCTAGTAGAGCATATGAATGTGTATTCATAGGATATGCTGTGAATAGTAAAGCTTATAAATTCTATAACTTTAAAGATCAGGTAGTTATAGAATCAAATGATGTTGACTTCTATGAACATAGGTTTCCCTTTAAATTTAAGAATAATGGGGGCTCGTCTTCTAGTAGTTTACCTATAACTAGAACTAGTGAACAAACTGAAGAATTAAACACTGAAATTAGAAGAAGTAAACGAGCTCGAACCCTTAAAGATTTTGAGTCTTATTTTTATGCTTATACCTTAGAGGAAGATCCTCAAACTATTAAAGAAGCATTATCTTCTTTAGATGCCAACTTATGGAAAGAAGCCATAAATGATGAAATGGACTCACTTGAGTATAATAAGACTTGGCATTTAGTTGACTTACCTCCTGGTTGCAAAACCATTGGATGTAAATGGATACTAAAAAGGAAATTAAAACCCGATGGTACTATTGAAAAATACAAAACTCGTCTTGTAGTTAAATGATATAGGCAAAGGGAAAATGTAGATTTCTTTGATACATTTTCACCAATTACACGAATAACTTCCATACGTGTACTTTTTTCTCTCGCTGCTATCTATGATTTAGTAATACATCAAATAGATGTTAAAACTGCTTTCTTAAATGGTGATTTAGAAGAAGAAATTTATATGGATCAACTTGAAGATTTTGTTATCCCAGGTCAAGAAAATAAAGTTTGTAAGTTAGATAAATCTCTGTATGGTCTAAAACAAGCACCTAAGCAATGGCATGAAAAATTTGATAATCTAGTTATCTCACATGGATTCAAAATAAATGAAAGTGACAAATGCATTTATTATAAATTAGAAGATAATATTTGCACTATTATATGTTTATATGTGGATGATATGCTTATTTTTGGATCAAATATTTATGTTGTGAATAAAGTGAAAACATTATTAAGAACTAATTTTGATATGAAAGATCTCGGAGAAGCGAGTGTAATCGTTGGTATAAAAATAACTAGGTCTGAAAATGGAATTTCTCTAGATCAATCTCACTACATTGAGAAGATCTTAAAGAAATATAATTACTTTAACTGTAAACCTGCATGTACTCCTTACGATCCTAGTGTAAAGTTGTTCAAGAACACCGGAGATGGTGTTAGACAAACTGAGTATGCAAGCATCATCGGTAGCTTACGTTACGCTACTGATTGCACTAGACCAGACATAGCTTATGTTGTGGGACTACTATGTAGGTTTACCAGTAGACCTAGTATAGAGCATTGGAATGCTATTGAAAGGGTTATGATATACCTTAAGAGAACTATGAACCTTGGATTACATTATAAAAAGTTTCCCGTTGTTTTAGAAGGATACAGCGATGCAGATTGGAACACTTTATCAGAAGACTCCAAAGCAACTAGTGGCTATATATTTAACATAGCTGGTGGAGCTGTTTCTTGGAAGTCTAAGAAATAGACAATATTTGCTCAATCTACAATGGAGTCTGAAATGATAGCACTAGCCACTGCTAGTGAAGAAGCAGGCTGGCTAAGAAGTCTGTTAGTTGAGATCCCTTTGTGGGAAAGACCGATACCAGCTGTCTTGATCCACAACGATAGTACCGCGGCTATTGCAAAGATTCAGAACCGTTACTACAACGGCAAGAGATGACAAATACGTCGTAAACATAGCACTGTTAGAGAATTTCTCTCTATGGCAGCTGTAAGAGTGGATCATGTACGTTCTGATGAAAATTTGGCAGATCTTTTGACGAAAGGATTACCAAGAGAGAAGGTTTTCAAAACCTCAAAAGGAATGAGATTAATGTCCTTAGAATGAAGAGTCACTTATGATGGTAACCCAACTTATAGACTAGAGATCCCAAGAAATAAGTTCAAAGGGTAATAACAAGTCATGAAGTGATATGAGATGTATCATGCTATTTATCAAATCTCATTCTATATTGTTAGAAGCATGAAGCGATAGAAAAGGATGAGTTAATTGTTAAACTCTTAATGAGTTCTATACTCTATGTGGAGTGGAGTACATAGCTACAGGAGTACTCTTGATAGACTCACCTATGTGAATGTGGAAGTGTGGCCGCTTCCTATGAAAAAATTTTTGGGCAAAATTTTACTAGAGCATTCACTATACTCGGATACACGTGCATGGCCGTAAAGCACGGGCTTTTTCGAACTACACCTTGGAAAGGTTGTGTGTGTGATGATTGTTAGAGATAGAGTTCAAAACTACGAGCTACTCTAGTATATTCTAAAGCATCAACACTATGCAAAGGTTCAAGTCGATAGACACCTTTTCGCTTATGCACAATCTTATAATTTTAATTGATCGGTTGCTCGATGAAAATTATTTTTATATAAAATTCAAGTAGGGGATTGTTGGAAAAGATAAAATTTATTAAAAAATTGATTGTTGGAAAATGTGCCTTGTCCTACATTGCTTTTTTACATTATTTTAAAAAGGTATAAATAATGAAGAGTTGGCTATTGGGATTGGGCTCCAAGGGGCACCTACTTTTGTGGAAGGGGAGAGGACCTAGGTAAATGTGATACCACACACGCGCCGCCGCCGTCCGTCCGATCGACCGGCCGTGCCATGCAGAGCCGAGCTGAGTCCGAGTGCGTGTGTGTGTGAGGTGAGGTGGTATTTTATTTTTTGGTAAAATATTCTTTTTAAAGAAAACTTTTCCACTTACAAAAATGGTTGTTATATATATATTTTTTTGTTCAGAAAAAAATGACTATTATTTTCTTTTATTAAGAATATGGCCGTTAAATGACCGTTTGTTTTCTTTATTCAGAAAAAAGAGCTGTTGCTCGTATTTACTCACAAAAAATATCTGTTATCTGTTACTCGTCTTTAATCTGAAAATGACTGTTACTCTTCATTAATCAAAATGGTCGTTACGTTCTTAATTCCCAAACATTACTGTTTTATTCATAATTGCCACACGGTTTCTAAAACCTATAAAAGGAGGGCTTCGGCTCTCATTTGATACACAACAATCTACAATCTCATCTCCCTACGAAAAAAAATTCTCTCTATAATTTCTAAGTTTTCTTTTTAGTTTTCCGAGCAACAAATTTTTTCAGGTGTAGCATTCCAGTCTTCATCAGTGCAGTGAAATTCTGAGACAGAGATTAAGATTCTGGGCTATTTTATCCTGGGGACGACGAGGTTGTGTTTACTTGCACAAATTGGGCAGAGCCGCGAAACGTCTTAAAGAGAGCGACCTAGTCCGCAACTCAACCCAAGCAGTTACTTTCAAGTTATCGATAATATTATTCCTACACTGTTTTTATAAACTTGCTTCAACAGATCAAAATTCAAGACTCAATGCACGGGTTTCGAAACTTGAGCTGACATCGAGAGAGAATGAAAACTATGCTCTTATAGAAAAAAAAATAAGGGAAAATGAAAAAAATTCAACACTAAAGTGTTTAAGAACATAGGTATCATTTATTTTTATAAATAAAATATTTGTATGTAAATTTAATTTTAAGTTTATTATCAAATTTATCGAAGAAATATCTTAATTTTGTTAACTTCATAATGCAACTAAAAGAAAAGGTCATAAATTATGAGAAGCAGATGAAAGAGATGGATGAGAGTCTATTAAATCTTAGAGATAAGAGAAGCTATAAGGCAACTGTGCATCTTGATTGATTATCACTGCAGCCGATTCGATGATCTCAAACAAGTATAAACAAACTTCAATGTATGACGCATCAGGATTACTATTTAGAAATTATAGAGGCTATTGACTGCACATTAACGATAGACATTGTTTTTGTTTATCATTATGTTTTAAGTAAAAATTTGTTCATTCCTTTTCTTTTTAAAATACTTGTAAGAATTTGTTATCCATATATAAATTAAGATAAGAAGTTCTGTTAACCGTATAACAACACATGAATTATAAATTTTGTTTGTGAGTACATCTCATTTTATTTTTTTTATTGGATTAGAATGGTATATAATAAGATATATCATTTATTTTAAACATATTTAAATAAGATAATTAAAATAATATAAATATTGAAAGAAAAAAATATAATTATTTATAATAATCATAAATTTATTATAAATAATTTTTAACAATTAAATAATATATGAAATAACATAAGAAATATTATTTTACATCTTTAACTATCGACATAAACGTAGACGTTGTCATATCATCACCTAGGTATCCGTAAGGTTGACTTGTGTGATTCGTAATTGGAAGGGAAGGTCATGGTTGCATTAGCGGACAAAAAAGATACTTTATTTTCACCGATGGCTGTGGAGCTCTGGGATAATGTGGGTTAGACTCCTGTTCTGTCTGGATATTGATTTTAAAAGATAATCCTTGAGTCGAAGATATAAAAGATCTGATTCAATTTACTAGTTCTTTTCATTGTGTTTATTGTTCAAGAAGAACGAATAATATTGCTCATAGGCTAATAAAATTTAATTTATCAATTTTTAATGTAATTATTTGATTTGAGTTTCTCCTTTTATATAATATATATTTTCTATTAATATAAAACCATTCGTTTCCTTAAAAAACAGTCAGAATTGTCTCTACAAAATTTCTAAACAGGCTAATTAAATAAATAAAATATTTTTTTCCTGATTTTTGATGCATATTTAATAAGAGAAATCGTAATGACACTATTTTGTATGCACTATACGCTATTTCACTTCTTTGGTTGATAAGTATAATTTTTTTTATTAATTAAACTTTCTTTAAATTAAAAAAAAATACCTCTTTGGGAAACAATAATGGCACATGTAAGAAGTGAAAAAGCGACCGAAAAAGTGTCTACTTGTTGGAGTAAAAAAAACATTGTCCCACGTTACTTTAATCCAAATTCTCATTTGCACTCTGTTTAATCAAATAATATATCTGGACTAATTGGGCTATTTAACAAGTACAAAGTTCAGTTTTTCCTCCGTCTCCATCTTGTACAAAAAAAAAAAGGTAAAGGTTAATAATTAAAATATAAATTTTAAATAAAAATTATTAATTTATTAATAATATATCCCGATATATTGAATTTGTACACATTTTAAATCAATTCCCTGTTAAAGCTCTCAGCTTGTTTATTTTGTTGTTGTCACTCTTTTAAAAAGTGGTTTGCTTTTTTCACTCAAATTAAAAATATTCAAAAATCAAATCGAATCGGATTAAATCAAAAATTTAGATTAGATTGGATCAAATCAAACAATTTTATAAAATAAAACGATCTAATTATATTTGTTTGATTTTCAAATGATTCGGTCTAATTATACAAATTTTTAAACTAATTAAATTAATTTTAATAAATAATTAAAAAAATTAACTAATATAAAAGAAGCACTTTTCCTTCTCCTCTTAAAATTATCCTCAATTATCACGCAATTCTCAAAACCTTAAACTAAAATCTTTACAATATCCTCACCGTTGTCGTCGCCTCCAACCCTCCATCACCAACCAAGCGCCAGTCGACTTCATCTCACGTCACCTAACATCCTGTAAAAGTTATCCAACTATTTATATTTAGATTAGATGTAAAGTTGTTAATAAATATAAGTACACCTTGTGGACCTCTAAGCATTTACAGAGCCATTTCAAAAGCTTAAGTGTCCAATGTATTCTATTATTCAAAATAATTGAGTCTAAATATATATTTATATTGTTGTAATCGTCAGTTTTAATTCTTGAAATATTGACCTTATAAGTTTCAAGGGATAGAATTAAGTCTTTGATCTCCTTCTCTTTTCCATGTTCATTGTATTTATATGATTGAAAGGTTTTCAAAAGAAAATGTTTTTATTCTCTTTCTGTTTAATCAGAACTTAATTAATTTAATCAAATGTTAAATACAAAAAGTAAAGTTTTAAATTGATATTTTGTTCTATTTTAAGTTGTAGAACCCTCTTGTATAGTCAAGAGGATGGTTTCACGAAGGTATAGAAGAGCTTTCAACCAGATCTTTTTATTATGTAATATAATTTTTATAGAACTTCTCGGATTGTTCTTGCTTACTATTGTAACCTAAACTCAGAAAGACTCATTTCTATGTTATTTATTTCCTTCTTTATTATTTTGATGGTTATATTACACGAAAAAATTCTCTAAGGCATAAATTTTAAGCTTTCCAATGAACGAAAATAAAAAGAAAATAAAAAAGAGAGTAGTTGAGGAAATAGGAGATTCAAAACCGTTCAAAACTGTTAATCAAATCCAATCAAATTATTCGATTATAATATTTTAGATAATCAAACGGTCCGATTTGATTTAAACAATATAAACGATTCGATTTAGTTAAATATTTTTTATTCAAAATCAGACTGAACTGGACTATGAACATCCTTAACTCAAACTACTAAGTCGATTTGAATCTAACGTAACTACACAAATAAATAAATTGAACAAAAATATTGTACTAGTGGTTGGGTTAGATTTTGTTTATTAAAAATTTTAAATTTAACTTTATTGTTAGAAAACATTATTTTCAGAAAAATTGAATAAAATTTTAAATTATTGATACATAAATAATAATTACATAATTAATATATTTAATTTAAATAAAATATTAATATATAATAATAAAAATAATAAAAGTAATATGATTATTAATTAAAAAATATATATATTAAAAAAATCTTAAGCCTAATTAATTTAGAATTTATGTTTTATGATTTAGGTTTAAGATTTAAATTTTAAAATTTAATATTTAATGATTTAAGATTAAGTTTAGGTTAATGATCAATAAAAATTTATTATTTTTACTTCTTATTTAAAATTTATATTCTAAATACTATTTTTTTTATATTTTAATAATTTTATGTTAAATTATAAACAATTATATCAATTTTAAATTAAATTATATATTAAATGAATAAAATTACCGTACGAAATCAAAACAATTCCGGACAGTCTTTACTAAGCTTTTTCCTATATAATTATATTATAACTACTTTTATTATCTTTACAACAAAATAATATAAATTATCTAATTTATTTTATTATTATTTTTATTAATTAAATTATTAATATAATTTATTAATTTAATAATAATAATTAAAATTATAGTAATATTAACACTTTTAACCATTATATTAATTATATATATAATTTTATTGATAAAATAGAAATTTTATTAGATTTAAGTGTAACTATTTATATGACTATAATAAAAAAATTTAAACATTTTTATTATATCCATGACAAAACAATTAATACAATACTCCTCGTAATTATTTGGATTGATTTTTTTCAACCTTAACTACGTGCTTATAAATTGCTACACAGCGGGATTTATGGGCTCGAACACGTGATTATTTTATTTATTTATTTTGCTAAATTGTGCTTATTTCTTGTTGGTTGTTAGAATATTGAAATCTAAACTTTTGAACTCACATATATATTATATTATATATTGATATAATTTTAAAAAATAAGTAATTTATATAATTTTAAAATAATTAGAATACAATATATATAATATAAAAAGCGTGTTAGTAAGAGTGAGTATAAATTTATTTAATATAATTATTTTTGTGATTGTAAAATTGATTAGGTGGATTAAGATGGTGAGCGGACACCAAGTTTAAATATTTGATTATGGATAATATAATATATATTACCGATACTTATAACGTTTTCAATAAAAAAAATTGTAGTTTTCTTTTTGAGCCTTCTTCCATAAAACTGACTTGTCTAACAATCTAACATCATCAAAAGACAAACATATGAGTTACAAATAAATGAAAAGTATGCTTTGCAAATGATGCGTTCTCATATATATATTTTTACCTACCTGTGAAATTGATGCAGTTCCATTATTTATTGATTACTACCCACTAATTAATAAATAATTCAATGAATATAATTAATTAATTGTCACACTTCTATCATGATTTTCCTTATAAATTATAAAATTATAAAATTATAAATCCCAATTAATTAGGGCATTTAAAAAAGAACAAAAACAAAGAGAGTGAAGAGAACAAAGATAACATCTTAAATTCTTAATTCGTAAGGAGGACAACACCTAAAGAGAATGAAGAGAATAAATAGATTTTATTTTTATTTTCCTTTTGCCATATTCACTGAATTAAGTTAGAGAAAAGAAAATTTTACGATAGACAAATAATATTATTTTTAAAATATCAAGATATATCATTTATGCATCTCTACTTGCCTAATATAAAAATATTTATACTAAATCCATAACCTTAAATTGTTTATAATCTACCGTTGAGCTGTAATTATGTTCTTCATTGTCGGTTTCTTAAACTCCTCTTACATTATTAATTAAGCATTTTCTTCGGATTGCCAAAAAAAGGCATAAAATTAAAAATATAACTTTGTATAATTAACTGAGATGAAAGATAATAATAATTTATTAATTATAATTAAAGTATATAAAAATTTATTAATTTTTTTGAGAAATTAAAAATACATCAATTATTAAAAATTAAATTAAAAATCAAAAACTTAAAAAAATAAGAAATAAAATGCTATTTTTTAAATAAATTATTATATATTTTTTAAATAAATAAATTAAATTGATTTAATATCATATAAAAATTCAAAAACTATACACGTATATATTTATATATTTTATTTTCGATATTTTCTTAAATTTAAATTTTTTAATATACCTTCCAGTCTGACTTAAAAATAATATATTTTGTAGATAATTAATGTAACATTATTACCTTCCTTCCTTTCTTTAATTGTCTCAGTGTCATTACACATTTTTCAATTTTTGTTTATAATTTTGATTCCCCAAAATTTCTTTCAATGCCCATTCTACATAAAGTACATAGCCTTCTTAAAGTAGGATCATCTGGATTTTAAAGATATCGATCTTACTTAGAAAAGAGAGTGACTCCCTGAGAAAGATTAAAGAAGTGCATCATAAGAAGAAAATGAAGGTGTATTGGAAGCAATCGTTTCCTCAAAAACACAAGCATCTATTGGTGAAGCTCGGGGTGTCATTCTTATTCCTGGGTCTTGCGTTTCGTCTCCTTTTCGTCCGCTCCACTGAGATTTCGCCCAAAATAGAATCGCCTTTTCCTCAGAAAACTCTGGCATCTAGATCTTCAGCTCCTCCACAACTTAAAATTGAAGTAGATCCGCCACCATTTTCTGTACAAGCTCCAAGTAAAGGAGATCAGATATCTGGCACTGGTAATTCTATTTCAACAAATGCCCCTATTTCGTTATGAATTTAGTAAAGCCTAAGATTTAAGTTCTATAAATGGTTAAATGTTCAAATTGGCAATTGGGATAGTCAATCTTTGTTTCTTAAACTCTGGAATGCAGATAATTTTAGAGACGAATTTACCCACGCTAATTTAGTTGTACCAGTCATAACAGTATAGTTACTGTTTTTTTAGCAGTTTAATGTTTTGTTATAAAAAAAGTTATGGTTGGAGGATAAATGATTAAATTTAAAAAAAAAATTATTTCTTTTTTTAGTTATTTTGTATCGTTAAAGAAAATCTATAAAAATAATATCTCAATATAAGTTGAAAAAATATGAGAAATAAATAAAAATAAAATGAAAAAGTTAGTCATTTTACCCTTTTAAAACAAAAGGATTAAACTTTCTGGACATAAATAAAAGATTTGTGCTATCACCGATCCATGATTTTAATGGGTAATTTATTGACATATTGTACTGTTACTTTGGTTGAAACTTTCTTGACATAAATAAAAGATTTGTGCCATCACCAACCCATAATTTTAATGGGTAATTTATTGACATGTTGGTACTGTTACTTTGTTTGATATACTAGTACTAAAGTGTGCATTCGTTTACGCTGCTTGTTTACTATAATGAAACAAATCTTAAATTTGGAATTTTTTGGATTCCATAGATGAAAGTATGCTTAATGTTTATGACATGACAACATGATGCAGAAGAATGCGATCTTTTTACCGGAGAGTGGGTTCCAAAGCCCTCAGGTCCAGTTTACACAAATATGACCTGCCGCTTTATAGAAAGTCATCAGAATTGCTTGAGAAATGGAAGGCCTGATACAGGATATATGTATTGGAGGTGGAAACCACGAGATTGTGAGTTGCCGGTTTTTGTGCCAGAGAGATTTCTTGAGATGATGAGAAGCAAATCATGGGCATTGATAGGTGATTCTATACAACGGAATCATGTGCAGTCATTGCTGTGTATGCTTTCAACGGTATGTTTATTGATTACCATGTCAACTTTAGACCTTTCTAATTTCTGCTATGATATGTGTATAGTTTCTGTAAATAAGACTTCTGTTATATTATAATGTTGACATAGTAGATCAAGTTTCTCCACCATAAAACAAATTATGAAGTCCCTTGTGTTTTTGTTGGAATTTGATACCTTTAGGTGTCTTTACTTCAATTCTGGGGTGGTTTATACCATTGGATGAGAGCTTCTAAAGTAACCTTTTTTTTGCATCAATGCTCTATTTAGTTGAAACTAATATGGAATTTGAATGTTGCACTGCTTGTAACTTGCTCAGCTGTTATTAGAGGTGTTATATATGTATACCATTATCAATTCTGATTCTTTCAAGGTAATTTTCTTTATGTGTGTGTTATAAATTTATAATGATGAGACTTCTTCATGTAGAAAATGTTCCAGTCATGATAACATGCTTGGCTTTCAGTATGGTTTGCTACAACCATGTTTACTTAAGATACTTTCTCCTTGATTTGTATCACCTTCGTCATTGTGGTGTTTCTCTAGCGCACCACTTGACATGATACAATTTCCCTTCTGAGATTTTTTTATCCTATTTCAGACCCTTGTGTTGTCATTTAATTACTTGGATAGTAAGATGAATTTGAGTATTTGTAGAGATTTGGTTATGTTTACTTGAGAAGATACTTTCTCCTTGATTTGTATCACCTTCGTCATTGTGGTGTTTCTCTAGCGCACCACTTGACATTATACAATTTCTCTTCTGAGAGTTTTTTATCCTATTTCAGACCCTTGTGTTGTCATTTAATTACTTGGATAGTAAAATGAATTTGAGTATTTGTAGAGATTTGGTTATGGTATTATGACAGAAAGATGGGTATTTTAGTAACTCGGTTATATATGGCTTCCTGCATTATTCTGGTTCATGTGGATTTTAATCTTATGACTGGACAAAACTTAAATTTTTCTTCCTTTTTAGTCGATGAATAAGAAAACTGTTTATGAACGATAAGTATTACATTGTGTTACATGGCCAAGACAGGCACAGGTATTCACAGTTTCACACAGAGAGACTGGTTCAAGTCCTGTGAAAAATCCAAATAATTCTTGATATGAACAAGAAAAAACACCAAACAAGCTGTGAATAATAATTTTTATTCCGTCCTTGTAAAAACAAACCCTGCCTTTAAGCCTTATACCTCTTTCTGCATGGATACAATCTATACTGCTTTAATCAGTTGACAGATTTTAGAATTCTTCCATATTGAACTTGGTTTTATCAGCTCATAAAATTCTGTAATTTGTACACTGTTTTGCATCCATAAGTTTTTTTTTTTTTTTGAAAAAAACCTGCCTTGCTGTCCACTGAGCTATCTTTTCCTCCAGGCAGATCGACCCATTGAAGTTTACCATGACAAGGAATATAAGTCTAGGAGATGGCACTTCCCTTCTTACAATTTCACTATCTCGGTTATTTGGTCCCCTTTTCTTGTAAAAGCTGCTATTTTTGAAGACTATAATGGCGTTTCAACATCAGAAGTTGAGCTACATCTAGACCAACTTCATAAGGAATGGACAGATCTATACCCGAACTTGGATTACATGATAATTTCAACTGGGAAATGGTTTGTCAAATCTTCAATCTACTATGAGAACAATAAGGTGCTAGGGTGCCATGACTGTGCCAAAAGGAGCCTCACAGAGTTGGGATTTGACTTTGCTTATCGCAAGACACTGAGGCTTGTGATGAACTTCATAGCAACTTCTGGTCACAAGGGTTTGATACTCTTTAGGACATCGACACCAGATCACTTCGAGAATGGGGAGTGGTCTACTGGGGGTACTTGCAAGAGGAAATCACCAATCATAGAAGGTGAGATGCAACTGAAGGAGTTAAATAGAATTTTGCACGAGATTGAACTCGAGGAGTTTGAGAAGGCAGAGGAGCAAGCTTTGAGAAATGGGGTGAATCTGAAACTCCTTGATTTTTCTTCCCTTTCATTATTGAGACCTGATGGGCATCCAGGCCCGTATAGACAGTATCATCCTTTTGCAAAGAACAAAAATGCAAAGGTTCAGAATGATTGTCTACACTGGTGTTTACCAGGACCAATAGACTCTTGGAATGATGTAATAATGCAAATGGTAGTAAACACTTAAAGGCTTGGCCAATTTGAACCCTTCTATCTATTTTCTTCACAACGGTTCACGACATCACAGATTCACAATGTCGTATGCTGAAACTTTCTGCTGCAAACATTGTGGATGAAGGATACATCCGTGTCATGTGTATAGCACAGGTTCTCTTTTTATTGTTTTTTGAAAAGTACAAATACCACATTGTTGATTTCACCATCTTTTGGGTGCGAAAGATATAATTGTTTCTTTTTTTATGGGAGAAGTTATATTCACATTGAAATCTGAGCCATTGTATTTCAATAAAATCTTTCATATTGATTGTCTTGTAATTTCACCCAGTATATTCTGCTAGTTATCTACTTACCTTTTCTTCCAGAATCGATCAATACTAGTTTTTCTTTGACTCAGACTATATATACAACGGCAAAACTACCCTTTTCTTAATGCTCCTGATTTAACTTACAATTCTAATTATCTTGGCAAAAAAGGGGAAAAAAAATACTACTTGAATGCATTCTATATTTTTCTGCTTTTTGCTGAGACCATGTTGCTTACTCATGACTCATGGTTGCATAGTTTTTTCCGGTTAAATTTTATACAAAGTTTAAGGCCAAAGTAACTTTAATTATGAAGCATTTTTTCCCTTTGCTTAGAAGCATTAATTGCATATAATTGTCAGTAACTAGTATTCTCCAATAAATCATCTGCATATGGGCTTCTAATATATATCTGTAATTTCTGCCAATTTCTACCAAAGGCAGTCAAATAAAAGTTTACCTCAATTCTTAGAGACCTGTTCACTTAAATGAATGCCAATATTGTTAGTTTCATAATTAGGATTGGAAACATGTACGTGGAAGAGAACTACAAAAAGCGGTGTAAGTCATAGTTAAAAAATTAAAGTTTAGAGCCTAAATAGCACCTCCAAATCAATGGAAAAAAGTGGGAGCTTTACCCTAAAATTAACGCTAGTAATATAGATTATAATCACGGATGATTACTAAATATATATAAATTTTTATTCGTATTAACTATAATATTAACTTTCATAAGTGTTTTAAAAAATGAATAATTTTATTATTTTTAAAATTATTTTGATATTTGATATATTATAATTAATTTGAGTATAAATATATATGTAAATTAATATTTCACAATCTCTTAATAAAGCTCCTCCACGTACTTACGTGGCTATGTCCATTTAGAATCCTCAAACATTCAACTATGACATAGCTTTTTCGTGCGACATTTATTTTTTTTATCCAGCGTTCCTAGTAATGAGCGTACTTGTTATCATTGTAACTATTTAACCTCTTTTCTTTTCTGCCCAGCTTCATCAATATTGTTTTTTTCACTGACTTATATGAACTACACCTATTTAAATAAAGCACTTTTTTATTCCAAATTATTGCGTAAGATAATTATTTATTAAAACAATATCATCTATTTTTTCAACCTATAAATAATTATTATATAATTTGTGATAAATAAATTTTTCCTTTAAATATGCATCCTGAGTTTTCCAAGTACCAAGACAAATCCGGCAAAATTGATATCCAAATCTACATACCATGTGATAACAAACATTGTTTTTCTCCATTACTTTCTTGTAGAGTGGATATGGCTTTGTCTAAGCCAATAACCGATGTTTTTTCGGACACATTTTTATTTTTCTCAATCCACTTCGACACAGTTTCACAATCCACGGCACGATCAGACTCCATGAGTACAATTTCATCTAAAAATATTTTAAGAAAACAAAAAAAAATATCCTTAAAATTTATAACCATAAAAATAATATCTTTTATGAAAAATTTATACATTTTTATTATTAAAAAAATCTAATATATTGAACAACGTTTAATTTAATACTGTTTAAATTGAATTGTATCTATTTAGATCTGTTTTAAATATCGTTGAATTAGACATAATTTGTGTTATTTTTATCGTTATAAACTTAAAAAAAAAATTATGATAATTTTCTAAATATTTTAGCAAAGACAACAAATTTCATAATTATTGATAAGCAATCAACGAAGTCAGGACAGACATCGGCATTACAAGAAGCTTCTGAACATCTTAGCTTCAAACAAAAAGGGTCTTTATTATTATTGAAGTGTCTGTTAAAGTCTCACATCGACTGGGGATCGCGTCCACATTCCGCATATAAACAAAGATAGTCCTCCATCTCACAACCTGGGTTTTGAGATGGAGTTAGGACCAAATTTAACATGGTATCAGAGCAAGGTTACCCCGTCGGTGCAGTTGTTTCGCCACTGGTGAGTGATGCATTCCGCTACTTGGGCTCCATAAGCTCAACATCTCCGTCGATCTCAAGGGGACAGACCCTTGCCGATGTGAAGGGTAGTGTTAAAGTCCCACATTGACTGAGGATCGTGCCCACGTTGCGTATATAAACAAGGGCAGTCCTCCATCTCATAACCTAGGTTTTGAGATGGAGTTAGGCCCAAATTTAACATTGTTAAAGTCCCACATCGATTGAGGATCGTGCCCACACTGTGCATATAAAGAAGGGTAGTTCTCCATCTCACAACCTAGGTTTTGAGATGGAGTTAGACCCAAATTTAACATGTTATCAGAACAAGGTTACTCGATCGGTGCAGTTGTTTCGCCACTGGTGAGTGATGCATTCTGCCACTTGGGTTCCATAAGTTCAACATCCCCGTCGGTCTCAAGGGGACACACCCTTGCCGATGTGAGGGGGAGTGTTAAAGTCCCACATCGACTGGGGATCACGCCCACGCTGCGCATATAAACAAGGACAGTCCTCCATCTCACAACCTGGGTTTTGAGATGAAGTTAGACCCAAATTTAACATGGTATCAAAGCAAGGTTACCCGGTCGGTGTAGTTGTTTCGCCACTAGTGAGTGATGCATTCCGCCACTTGGGCTCCATAAGCTCAACATCTCGGTCGGTCTCAAGGGGATAGACCTTTGCCGATGTGAAAGGGAGTGTTAAAGTCCCACATCGGCTGGGGATCACGTCCACGCTGCGTATATAAACAAGGGCAGTCCTCCATCTCACGACCTGGGTTTTGAGATGGAGTTAGGCCTAAATTTAACATGGTATCAGAGTGGCAGAGTGGCCTTGCTGCCACGATCCACTTTATCTTTTTTTTACTGCCCTTGTTTATATGCACAACGTGGGTGCAATCCACAATCGATGTGGGACTTTAACACTCCCTCTCATATCGGCAAGGGTCTGTCCCCTTGAGACCGACGAGGATGTTGAGCTTATGGAACCCAAGTGACGGAATGCATCACTCACTAGTGGCGAAACAACTGCACCGACCGGGTAACCTTACTCTGATACCATGTTAAATTTGGGTCTAACTCCATCTCAAAATCCAGGTTGTGAGATGGAGGACTGCCCTTGTTTATATGAACAGCGTGGGTGCGATCCCCACTCGATGTGAGACTTTTAACACTCCCTCTCACATCGGCAAGGGTCTGTCCCCTTGAGACCGACAGAGATGTTGAGCTTATGGAACCCACATGGCGGAATGCATCACTCACCAGTGGCGAAACAACTACACCGACTGAGTAACCTTGCTTTGATACTATGTTAAATTTGGGTCTAACTTCATCTCAAAACCTAGGTTGTGAGACGAAAGACTACCATTGTTTATATACGTAACGTAGACACGATCCCCAATTGATGTGAGATTTTAACAGTATCGAACATGAAATACCAAATGGATGGTCACAAGGGCCAGACTGAAAGGATTTTAAAGATATATTCGATTAAGATTGTTAAAGATTTTATGAAGTTTACGTGTAAGTATTCAATCAAAATTTTATATAAATTTTTAAAAATTTAAATGTATTCAAAAAAATTATAAATTTTTAAGAATGTTTAAGACTCCAGAATTTTTAAATAATTTGTAAGTGTTCTTTCATTCTTATTTCTTTGGTAAAATATTAGCTAGAAAAATATGTAGAAGTTAAAGAGATCAGTTTTATATAAATGAATTCTTATTTTCCTATATATTAACTAGTTTCACAATAAATATACCGTCGTATATTTATTTATTCTTAAAGGATGAAAAATGTATACTACATACATATTCTTAATAAAAAATATTTTTTTCGTACAAAAACTTTTAATAAGTATAACAATAAATAATAATTCATGGACATATAAAGTATAGCAATAAATGATAATTAATGAAAATATAAAGTATAGCAATAAATGCGTCATATATATTAATCAAACTACCAAATCATAAATTTCTAAAAATGTATTGATTTGTTATTCGCATAGGTAGGGTCAACAAGAGGTGCGGAGTAAGTACAGAGATATATAAAAAAAAAAACATAATAAGTTTATGGGTCCAAGAGATCAAATTGACTTCAGTAAGTAAGAGGAAATAGTTCAATAAGCTAGCCAAACAAGTCCCAAGCCCCAAGCCCCAAGCCCCACCGAATTAGCCACGTAATTAGTTACGCTATGCTTTCACGGATAACCTATTATAATACATCATCATCATCATCTTTATATCTGTTCTTACTTTGTGAATTGATATTTTAAAAATAAAAAAAATATTAATATTAAGGTAATTAAATATTTTATTTTAGAATTTAATATTATATAATTTTTTTAAATAAAAATATTGTTTTTATATTCACAAAATCTACTATAACAATAGAGGTACGTACCCTTAATTTTAAATAATTCTAAAAAAATATTTATTTTTTAAAAAATTTAGACATATTAAAATATAAAAAATATAAAAGACTTAAATCAGCTATGGAATTTAAGCTGCAAGGATATTTCAAGCAATAAATACGGACTTCAAAAAGTATGTAAATGTATTGAAATAGTGATTATCTAATTGATGGGAATATATGTAATGTGTAATGTTAATTTTGGAATTGGACGTCATAGATTTGAATTTTAGTATTCTTTAATCACATAATTTGATAGTTAATATTATTATTAAAAATATTAAATAATTATATTATATTTTGTATCTTAAAAAATATATCTAATATTTTTATATAAGAGTTATAAATAAATTAAAAATATCTAAAATTCATAACATAATATACATTAATATATATATATTAATCTATTAATAAATATAAGTATCAAAAATTTTAGAATTATCAATGATTATAAGATATATATTATCTCCACTCCTGCTGATATTTTTTCTTTAATATTATCCACGTAGAAATGGAGGAAAGAATGGACAGTATGGGGAGAGCGTGAATAAATATTGCAAGAAGGTAACCTTTTAGTTCGAAGTCATAACTAACACGTTTGAACCCTCACCAAACTGAGCAATTGAAAACTACTCAAACCAGCTTCTCACATCTCTCTCAATTTAATAATCTCCTTTTTCTTTCTTTACAAATTAAGCCAAAAACCCACTTTCTCTAATTTTCAGCAGTAGTAATTTTTTATCAAACAAGAAGAAAATGGAGAAATCAGTTGAGAAAACAGCAGCTAATAAGTCAAAGATTGCAGTATGGGACTGTGGAAGCACACTTTATGACTCTTTTGAGCTTAACAGCTTCAAACGACAGCTTGACTCCGCTTTAGTTCGTAGAAGTTTGTCAATGCCCCACTCGACCAATCACAGAGCTACTCCCCCTCCTCCTTCTCAGCCTCAGCTCAATATCGTCGCTGCCAAAAAGCCATCGGAAAAAATATATCGGTCGCTTAGCAAATTGATTAGATCAGTGTTCAGGACTAGACCAAATAATTCAGGTTCAATTTTCAGACTACTGCAAGATGGATCCAATACTGATGGGCCGCTCTATGTGGTTTATGACACGTCCGGCGCACTTACCACCATCCCGGAAGCACCTGAGATTGATTTCGGAGGACTTTCCCCCGAGATTGGCTCCTTGGTGAGGAGGACTAGCTCTGAAAGATTCTCTGCAACTTCTCTAGGTATTCAATATAAAGCCTTAAATAGATAGTTTTTTATGTAATATAATTATGTAAATTTAATTATATTTATCAATAAAATTATATTATATCATATCAAATTTATCTTAAACATATAAATCTATAATTTGTTACGGTGAAATGGTCACTTTGTAGTTTTTTAGAATTAATTAATTTGTATTTTGTAATCAACCAATCTGTGTTAATTGATCCTAAATGTGTATTCAGTTGTTAGATATAATTGATAATTATATAAAATTAACGTTGAAAATTTTAAAATAACTCAAGTCTTTTAAAAAGATACATAATTTGTATTATAGGTAAAGGTTTGAACACCAATTACCTTAATTATTGATTATTGCTTAATAAATAATTTATACTAAATATATATAATCATTATTTATATGAAAGTGATAAAAAATACTTCCCAATCGTTTAAGTTTTTAATAAAATTGAAAACTTTAAATAATAATTATTTTTTAAGTTTAATTTTTACAATTAATTTAAAGTGTTAGGAATTTTATACAAGTATTTATGTCATATATGTCTATTTGGGTTTTATAGTTATAAATTTTATATATATTAATAACGTAATTATTAAGATAAATTTATTTAATCTTATAATTTAAAAATATAAATAATTAATTAAAAATTTAAATATAAATTATATATTTTATTAATAAAAAAAATCCCTTCCTCTCTCCCTCTTCTTTCTTACTTTCTTATCCCTGTCTACTTTCTCTCCTTTTCTCTCTCTTTTATTTTCTGAATTAAATGGGAAAGAGAGGAAGAGAAAGAGAGGAAGGAGAGAGAAGAGATTTGAAATTCAACAAAATAATAACAAAAAAGTGGGAAAAATGAATGAGAAAGGAGAGTAAGATTGAGAGAAAAAAAAGACATAATAGGAAGAGAGAGTAAGAATAGAGAGGTGAGAGTTGAGGTTTTTTTAATTTTTTTATTAATAAAATATATAACTTTTATTTTATTTTGAAAAAATCTTAAATTTTAACTTAATTAATTATATTTTTTAAATTATAATATTAAATAAAATAATCTCAACAATTATAAAATTAAAATATATAAAAATTATAATTATAAGACGTATATAACTCGGTACCCGTAATTTCTCAGATATTATATGACAAATGAAGAGTTTTTTGTTTTGTGTTTTTTTCTTTTCTTTTCAAACATCCGAAGGAAGAGTTAGAAAGCGATAGGAAGTTAGATGAAAGATACAATGAGACTTTTTAACTTCATTTATTTCCTGTGCTTTGTTTCCGTAGATGTCAAGAAAATTAATTATTGCTTTTCAAAAGAATCCAAACCGATGAAGCAACTAAAAACGAAAGAAAAATCACTGGCCATGTCAATTTATAAGCAGACTTGCTCTAATTCAGAGAAAATACGAAGGAAAGTTTTTTACATGTACCGGTTTCATAAATGAGGTAGGTAGAGAAACTTTTTATTTATTATTTTGTATGTATAAATTATTTATATATAAATATCATAATTATATATAAAAATTAATAATATAGTTTTGAAATTAATAAAATATAATATATATATAACTTAAGGATGTGAAAAAAATCCGATCATTTGACTAATCTGATCAATCTAATTCGATCCATTAATTTTTAACGGTTTTGATTCGACCATTAGATCAAATGACATATTTTACTATGTATCATCTGATCTCGTCCAATCTGATCGAAAAATATTTAAATATATATTTATATTTTATATATTAGTCATATTCTCATTTATTATTCTTATATTAGTCATATTTTAAGGTTTTTTTTAACTTAAATAAGTTTATATTATGTAAAAATTTAAATTTTTTATTCAAAAATATCAAAAATAGAGTTAATTAATTTTATTGGTTTGATTGATCGGATTCAACCTATCCAAATCGAATAGGTTATGGATTAATCGGATTCAATCGATCCAATCCGAATAGATTATGGATTCGATTGCAACGAATTTAAAAAGTGATCAGATCGATTACGGATTAAGATGTTTTAATCCAATCGGATGGTCGGATCGGATCAGATAAATATAAAATCAATTGTTTTGATCCGATGCAAACCTCTAATATAATTTATACAAAACCTTTTGATCGTGCATGGTAAGTAATGAAAGATATGCTAATATAAATAGGATGAAAATTTCCATTTTACTTGTAAATGATTTTTCATTCTTCATACTTTCTTACGTTTAAAATATGATATTTATATCTTTTAACTAAAATATCAAGAAAAAAAATTAAAATGTCGCGACATTATCAACAAAATGTTAAAAATAAATCATTTTTCGTCAAAATAGCATAAATATTATGGATATTTTTGTCAAATTGTTCATAAAATGTTGACAAATATTGATAAAATATTGTTTCATATTAATTATTTTATTTTTTAAACGATTTATCTTTAATTTTATCTATTTATAATTTTTTTATCTTTAATTAAAATATTATTTATTTATGATTATATTTTATACTTCTTTTCATATATATATTTTATTTATATCTCATTTTTACATTTAATTTACTAGTTATATCGATATGAATTTTTTTCATAATTTAAACTCTATTATATATTCTTGAAATTTATCTATTTATAATAATATTAAAAATTATGATCTAAATAATTATTTTAAATTTTAACTAGTTATTTTATAATATTCTAATTATTTAGTTGACTAATTGATCAAATTGAATTACATAATTTTTATAAATATATGTATCAATAACAAATTAGTTTAAAGATATAATTAATTGATTGTTTTGATATTTTATAAATTTTTATAAATAAATTCTATAATTTTGATAGAGTTTTTATAATTTTTATAATTTTTTAATTTTTTTTATAATAATAATATTTTCAATATTTATATAAAATTTATATCCATATCAATATTTTCAACTTTACTTTTACTTTTTAAAAAATAATATATACCTTATATTAAAAAGACGATTATTTCTTCTTTTCCACTTTTTGAGTTTTGAGTGCACATTTTTAGTTTCTTAATGACTGTCTTCTCGACGATCATTAATAAATGCAGTATAATGGGTAGCTTTAAATTTTGAAATGAAATTTGGCAATTTCATAACTATTAGTTTCCTTGTATAGAGTACGAATATAAATCCATAAAATCTAATTTAAAACTTGTTATGGGAGATTTTTGTGTTTTTTTTAATTATTTAATTACGTTTTATGTTTATAATATACGTGATAATTTATAAAAATATTTAAAATATTTACTTTATTATAATTATGTCCACAACGTATAGATATACGAGGATAAACACATATATAATTTTGAGTATAATTATATTATTATCTATAAATTGAAGACATAATTATAACTTTAAAAATATATATTATTGAACATATTTTTATCGTTATCCATACATTATTGACATAATTATAACAAAAGATTACTTGAAGTTAATTAAAATTTTTAAAGAATTAATTTTTATATATATATATACCTTAAAAAATAAAATATTAAAATATTTTTTTTAATAAATTACAAGATTATGTGTTCAAGCTCCACTATTAACCATCTTATCCATATTGCTTTCTTGTAAGTTTGTGTAGTCTTAATATATTACAGTTTTGAAACCTAACTTATAGCTATATTTGTAAGTGTGAATATATAATTTGTAATAGACTTTCTTTTATTAAGATCTCCCGTAAAATCATATCTGGTGACAATAAAGTCAAATGCTTTATAAAATAATACAGTATTTGAAATTCCTTTAATGTATCTAAGGATCATCTTTACAATGTTCTAATACTGTTAATTAGGATTCTTTATGATTTGATTTATTGCTCCTATTACTTGAGCAATGCATGGCCTTGTACATATTATAACAAACATTGGGCTTTTCATTGCTAATTCATACGATAATTGAGACATTTTCATCCTATCTTCTTCATTACTAAGGCCAATTCACAAGGTTAATTTATATTTGATAGAAAGTGAGATATAAATTGACTTACAATCTTGCATGCAAAAGTAACAAAAGACTTTTTACATATAGTTTTTTTGAGAAAACCAAATCTTTTTATATTTTATATCTTAGTGAATTTACATCCCTATAATTTTACTTGTTAGCCTCAAATCTTTAATGTTAAATTTCATAGCTTATTGTGCCTTTAATCTTTGACTCGATCATTGTTAGGACACACTATTAGCATGTCGTCTATATACAATAGCAAAATAATAAAATCATTGTTGTTCTAAGTCTCTTATAGTGAGTGCAATGGTCTTAACTAAGTCTGTTGTACCCAAGGTTAATTATGAAGGAATCAAATCTCTTGTACTAACATTTTGGTGGTTGCTTTAGACCGTATAGAGATTTAGTTAACCTACAAACCAAGTTCTTTTTTTTCATTTTCTTCAAATCCTTTTGGTTGGAAGATGTATATTTCTTCTTCAAATTCTCTATGAAGAAGTGAAATTTTTATATCTAACTACTAGTCATATGTAGCACACATTGTCAAAACTATTCTTATTGTAGTAAGTCGAATAACAGAAAAAAATATATTTTTAAAATTGATACCTTTTTTCTGAGCATATTTTTCACCACCAGTCTAGCACGATATTGCTCTACTTGATCATTTATTTATATTTCAATCTTATAAAACCATTTATTTCTAATGGCCTTACTTTCTTTGTGGTAGTGTAATAGTGTTGTTCTTATGAAGAGCTTTAATTTCTTCTTACATTGATGTCATCTAAAGAGATGTATTTGGTTTATTTTTAACTTCACCTAAAGTTAATGGCTCTACATCTTCTTTTAGAAGACAATATATAACATTGCTCTTCAATACATAATTTGATTGCGAAGATGGTTATAATATTTTTTGTATTGATCACCATCCAACTTGGGTTTGAATTTCAATTGGTTCTTGTACTTTGTGCTCTAATTTTTTTTTCCAAAAGAATCCTCTTTGCTACTTGAATTTAAGCTGGCTCAATGGATTCTTCTTATTTGCTAATCTTTTCTTACTTTTCAATCTCCTTTTTAGAAAAAATTACATTTCTATTAATGACAAACTTGTGAGCAGTAGGTCCGGTCCATAGACAATACCACTAGACACCATTAATATATATCAAGAAGATACATTCTTTTGATGTGAAGCTAATTTCATTTTTATTTTCATTTATTTCAATAATAAGTTGATATATTACTTAATATTTTTAAATTATTATTTTTTAATATATATTGAAGTTTATGAAAATTAATTGCGTTTCAATACCAAAAATTTTACTTAATTAATGTTGATAATCATAATCGTAAAAAACTAGGCTTCATTTCAAAAGGTTGATTTTGCTGGTGAAGTAGCCCAAATTCTTATAAACTCATAAATCATTTCATGTTTATGTAATTTGAGACTTTATTTGCATATTTCTATCAATCTTTCATTCAAACGTAATATCACATGATTTATCTCAATCAAAAAGATATTATCTTCGTACTTTATTTGTGTCTAGCTTTCACTTAATTGAAACTCTTATCTTCGCACTTTACACTATATACAACTCTTCTTAATCTAAAAGACCTTTATATTCGTATTTTACATTATAATTTAACTTTTTTCAAGCCCACAATTAGCCTCAAATTCACACATGATGGAACCCACGACAAGCCTTAGGTTAAGTAAATGAAGCTCACAATGAGTCTTAAGTTCACACAAATGGGATTATTTGAAGATTGTTTGAATAGAGTGGCCACCGTTATCTGGTCCCCTACCCTTATATATGATACTAAATTAGGGCCGTAAGTAGTTGATATGCATATATTGATACATCGATTGAAGAAAGAGTAAACAGAAAGAATGACTGAAAACAAACCCAGTCGTGTTTGTGTAACAGGAGCAGCTGGATACATAGGTTCGTTGCTAGTGAAAAAGCTTCTGGAGAAGGGTCATAGTGTCCATGCTACTCTCAGAAACTTGGGTCTCTGTCTCTTTGACTCTTCCTTTCAGTTATGTCCCTCTGCTTTTATAGACAACCCTCTCATCTCATGTGTTTCTAGTATGATGCTGCAGGGGATGAATCAAAAGT
Source organism: Hippophae gyantsensis (assembly GCA_030763125.1). Lineage (NCBI taxonomy): Eukaryota > Viridiplantae > Streptophyta > Magnoliopsida > Rosales > Elaeagnaceae > Hippophae > Hippophae gyantsensis. The sequence continues at coordinate 2,750,049 of CM061034.1, read as the reverse complement.
GAGCCTTTTGAAGTCCCTTCCTAACTCAGATAGCAACTTGGTACTTTTTCAAGCTGATATCTACAATCCCACTCAGTTCCAGACTGCCATTCACGGTTGTCAATTTGTTTTTCACGTGGCTACCCCATTGCTACATAACACTAGTCACACCTCTCAGGTTTTGTTTCAACTCAACTGAATGTATATATTAATTAATTTTTGTTTAATTGAACTTCTGATAGCTCATATAATATTCCCATTTTGAAATAAAGACAAAGGTTAGAATAGTTCATTTGGTTAATTTTTAGTTGTCAATCCATATGCGTTTAACTTATTTCATTTAATTCTTTTAATTATTAAGAAAATTATAATTTAATTTTTATTATTATTAAAAGGTGTTAATTAAGGACAAATTTTAATATTTTATATTATTTAATAGTTTTCATTTGCAAAAATAAGAGAAAAATAATAGATCTTTATATATTTTACTTAGCTTCAAAAATAGTGGAAATAAAATAGGTAAGAAGCTAAATTCATTGTGTTTAGAAGGGAAGAAATATTAAATAAACAAATTATAATTTTTAATAGATCCCACCTATTTTTGAAATGTACAAAATATTAAAATAAGTACGCTAAAATGATGTTTGTTCTTCTATGACTCATTTTCTATAACTAAAAATACTAAACGATACATTTTACAGACAAATCGAGTCACTCTATCCTTTGAAATACTATTATTCAATACAGTACAAGAACACAAGTGATGCTGCTGTTGCTGGAGTGAAGCAGATAGCTAATTCTTGCATCCAATCACAAACTGTAAAGTGACTCATCTACACTGCTAGTGTAGTATCTTGTACTTCTCATAATTTCCCAGAACATGAAGATGAGTCAGTTTTATATATGAAACGTACCATTGATGAGTCGTGTTGGACTCCTCTTGATGTTTCCTTTAAACATGCCACTAACATGTTGCAGGTACTTAATTCTTCACTCCTATCTATCTTGTTTACTTATTATTAATTTTATTATAATCATGATCATCTATGTTTAATTAAATTAAAGGATTATACAAAATCAAAGACATTAGCAGAGAAGGAAGTGCTAAGCTACAATAATATTGAAGTTGAGGAATATGGAAAACTAGAAGTTGTGTCGATTCCCTGTGGGTTGGTGGGGGGAAAAACTCTGTTGCCATATCTACCTACAAGTGTGGAAGTACTTCTCTCACCATTCATTGGTAGCCAATCCATCCACATTAATTCATTGATGTACTTGCAAGAAGTGAATGGTTCCATTCCTTTGGTTCATGTTGAAGATGTTTGTGAAGCTCATATCTTTTGCATGGAACAACAGTCCATCAGAGGCAGATTCTTATGTGCTGTGTCCAATCCAGCTCTCAAAGATATTGTCCTTTACTACCACCAAAATTACCCACAATTTGAAATATCAAAAGAGTAAGAAAGACTTCTATTAATTTATCTAACATTTTAATTGATATTATTTACTTTTAATTCTGGCATTAATTGTTCATAATCATTACTATATTTGAACTTTAGGTTGATGGAAGGACCAGATCTTGGGAGTTTATTTGATTTGATGAAGCTGACCAAGATGGGTTTCAAGTATAAATATGATATGAAAAAGATACTTGATGAGAGCGTTGGGTGTGGAAGGAGAATTGGTAATTAACCTGTGATGTGTGAACTTTTGTAATTCTTATTATGCTTCATTTGAAATTTTACCTAATTGAGTACTAATTGTCATTTGGTATATTAATGTCAAATACATTTATGGAGAATTTGTTATGTATGCAGTCTTGATTGGTAACATAGTTTTTTTTTTTTTTATTTCCCCCCCTTTAAATAAGTTTACTATTGACACGTACGTAATTGGGGTTCGAAGGCCAAACTTTCTTATCTTCATGCCGTTAAGTCATAGGCTCATAGGTAGCTGGCAAAAAACTAGTAGGAACGGAGGATTTTACATATCATTAACGGAAAAATAAATTATTTTACGGATAATTTTGCTTATTTATGATACAAACTTAGATCAAGGGCTCAAACCAGCTACTCTCATATGTAACACCATTAGTGGCAAACTGAATGCAGTAGTTAAGTGAAAAATCCAGAGATGTCAAACGGGAAATATGAAACATCATCAATGGGATCAATACAGAAATCGAATTGTGAAACGGAAGAATTTGTAGTTGAAGTGTTGGCAGAGATTATCTCTGTAAGATTTGATGCAGAGCAATGCATTTTGTGGCTTCCTTCAACTCCGTAGTTCATTTCAAAAGGCGAAAACATGTTGTTATTTGGTTCTGGAGTCGCTGGAGATATAAGCGATTCACAAGAACTCCCCAATAGAGCTTCATTGTCAAACACCATCGTGGAAAATCGATCTTCGCCTTTCATACATCCATATGAAGTTGAAGGAAAAGAAAACAATGTTTCTGACTTGTCTTTCGGTTCAACTATCTCAACTTCCAATTTCCAATTATTTGGAAACCCTTGAATAGATTCTTCAAATTGTTGTTGTTGTTTATGATTAGGAATGTTATAGTGATTACTTGGTTTTTGTTCTTGATTATCAGATGAAGCTGGTGTTTGAACTGAATTGGTGCAGACTTGAGTACAGGTGTGTTTTCCTCTATAGATGATGTCATATACAGAAGGATCTGCATCTGATCTTTGAACTTGCTTTGTTGCCAAACATCTCTGTGTTTTAAGAAAGGTACATCTGTAGTAGCTTCTGGAAACACAGCAATATCATTTAATAAAATATCAGTTTAATTGCATAATTTATTCCTTTGATAAATAAAATTTTATTTTTAATTACCTCGATATATGTCTTATGTTTATGTTTTTTTCATATATTTTTTTATAAGGTAAAAAATTATATGGTTTTTTTACGAGATTAAAAGTGAAAATATGTAAATAGGTATATAGTATAAAAACCGGATGGAAGTCAAGTAGTTTTCAGTTGATGTACCTAGGATATTTGGCTCCAAGGATGTTCTTTTGCCCATATTTTCTCCAGTTATAGCCATCATCAAAAGGTACTTCTAGCCCATTTTCAGACCCAATTCTTACTTGGGTTGTCCATCTAGGAAGCACCTTTCTGCGCCAACCAAAAAACAAAATATTGAAGTGATTGTTTATCTATATATAAAGACCTAGACAGACAGGTGATCATTCCACCATATATTCTATGAAGTTCAAAATGTTCCGTTACCTTTTCTTGTATCGATTTTGGAGAGCTCCGTCAAAGCCATCATTGTGAGGACTTCCATCAACTGAAATGGGAGAGTTGGGAAAGCTGGTTGTCACTGTGAGAGTTTGAGTAGGCTTAATTCCAACTGACCCTGTATTCGATTTCAAAATAAAAAGAGCCTTTTCATATATACATATAATCTGCTGCATTAAGAAGTGCCTGGATTCTGGTGAACATTTTGGATTTAGATTATGCATCAACTGTTCTGTTAGCTCTTTACCTTGAATTAGCTCACTAATAAGTAGGGTCTTCTGATAACAGCTCCTAATATTATCCATTTCTCTCTCCATGATCGTGTTCTCTCAAATCTCAATAGACAATAGCTAGGCCTAGTCCAGAGCTTTCCACTGCTAACTAATATACTCTGCTTATTTGCTAGTTCATGTCTGACAATAGACTAACGCATTTTGGATGTGAAATGACCAAGTGGAATTCAAGAATTTCCATTTAGCTATACACAAAAAGAAGAAAACCCAATAGGCCCAGTACCCAGGATGAGAATTTTGATTCTTTTTTTGTATTTTACTTTTGTAGGTAGAATACGAAAAACAGAACATACTAGTGAAGCATGAGGAAATAGGGGGGGAAGTTGCATTTGAAAGAGAGAGGAACGCACTTGTATTTAAGGGGAGGGTTTTGTGATTCGAAAGTGAGATCGAAGGTAGAAAATTGTAAGTTTGACTGAGAAACCGAGTTTTTCAGCTATGACTGGTCTTCGGTAATTGACAAGCCTGTGGTGGAGGACTTTATCTATTGTTGACCAATTCTATTTCTTTAGTGTTAATGACTTTTTTTTATTTTATTTTGTAACTTCAGTGGATTAAGTTGAAAAAAACGAAAATTTAAATTTTTTAAACTTTAAAATTAATTATAAAAGTAATTTTTTTAAAAACATTTGTTTTTAGTCAATTACATATTTATGGTATAATTTCTTAAACCAAAAGTATATATACCAATAAAAAAATAATATAATAAGCGAAGTTAATTAAATTCTTTAGAACTTAAAATTATGTTTAACCTGTTTATAGCGTAACTATTAATAAAACATAATTCTTAATATTTTAAAAGTAAAATATAAAAATATTTTGTCTAAAATATTTTAAAAAAATAAAAATAACATTTTTAAAATATGTAATAATAAAAATAACACACCGTTGAATATGCCTAGCACATTTTTACCTTTATAAGAAAAAAATTAGTATTTTATTTTGCATTTAACGTAATTTAAATTAAACTATAATCGTTTATACATACTCAAAATTATATATCGTTTAATTAAATCATTTTTAATAGAATATTATTTTTTTTAAATATCTATAATATTCTAGAAATTTGTATTTTCTTTATAAATATCTCCAATTTTTTAAAAATATCAAATATATCTCTCAATTTTAATAGAAGTTAAATAGAAAGGTTATCAATGATATTTTATAATATTTATAAAGTTAAGATGTATCAAAAATAAAATTTTAACTTCTCTTATTTTAATATTAAATAATCAATTATAATAAAGTAATATAATAAAAATGATATAATTTTTATTTTTTTTAATAAAATTAAATTATAAATTAAAATAAATAAATATATATATTTACATAAATTTAAAAGATATATACATGTGATTAGGTAAATAAAATTAAAATACATATAATAAATAAATTTTTTATTTCTTATCTCAAATGATCACAGTAGAGTTGTTCATTTTTATTTTAAAAAAAAATTAAAGATCAAATTTTAATTAAATTTAATCTTGTAGTTTCATGTAATGATAAAAAAATTAGAACATTAAATTAAAATTAATAATAAAATACATTATAAGAAATAATATTTATGAATTATTGAATTTAATAAATTATAATTATCTTATTTATAATAAATTATTTAATTATTATAACACATATAATTTATTTTTGTTATGAAAAATAGTTTTTAATTACATGAATGATGAGTAATATTTTTAATTATATTAAATTAAATCAAAAAGTATATTTTTAATTTTTGAATAAAATGTAAGCAATAAGACAGAAAAATTAAGATAACATATCAAAATAATAAATATATTTTCAAAATATTTACAGACATATAGTAAATAATATGATTTATAAAAAAATTAATAATATAATATTATATTTATTTTTAATTTATTATATATTTTTTATTAATTATATATTTTATTTTAATCATAATCAATACAATAAATAAATAATTTTTTACTTTATTATTTTGAAAAGGTTATTTTAATAATTTAGAAAAAAAATATGCGAATAAAAAAATTAAAGTAATTAATGAGATTATTTTCGATAATATATCTAAATTGGTATTATTAGAAATATTTTTAAAAAATTAAGAGAATTTGAAAAAAATAGTAAATCCTTGATATATTTTTTATTTTTATAAGTTTAAAAATATTATTTTTTAAAATCATTTAAGAACAATATAGTATATAATATAGATTATAAATAAAAATATCACCATTATTATTAAAAAAATAATTATTTTTTATTGATTATGTTTAAAGGTGTTAATTAAGATGAAATGTCTTATTAATTTACCTTATAACTTATTAATTTTATGAGATTTGTATTTTTTTTCAATTAATTTTTGGTAGGTTAGGGTGATAATAAAATATGATATCTTATTTATTTATAATAGATCTAAATAATAAATAAAATTGTAAAAATATGTAAAATTAAAATATGTATTTATAATAATTATAAATATATTAAGAATTATTTTATATCAAATATAATTTAAATTAGATTATAATATTTTAATTATAAGTGTATTAAAAATATTAGTTACTAATCTATTTTACATCTTCGGCTGCCAAGAATTTATTGTGCCGCGTTGGTACTTGATGTGGAATGAAAGCTGACGCGGAATTCCACATACAGTTATACTTTCTAGTCAACAAATCATATGCTCATACCGTCAAATCCTATTATATTTAATGCCAATATTTTAATTTATAAAAATACTTCTTTATTTTTATTATATTTATTCTACATAAATTTAATTAATTTTAAGCATACTGTTATCATTTTTAAAATTTTCTTAAATATAATGTTAAATGAATGAAATGAAATATATTAATAAATTTTTTAATATTATTTATAAATATAATCAAACTCACTTAATTGTATTTAATAAAAAGTTATGATATCAACATCAATTATAATATATGAAATTTATAATTAATAAAATATTTAATTTATTTTTAAATAAAATTAAAATGGAGATGATTATTAAAATTTTAATAAAAAAGTTTTTGGATAATAAGTCCAAACAACTGATAATCAAATAATTATCGGTTAAAAAATATATTTTTATTATTTTAATTAATAATTATTTATCTTATCAATTATATGTAATATAATAACTTAAAATATAAAGAATTGTTATTTTATAATTTTTATAGATAAAATAGTCACGATTTAATTAATCTTTTTTTATTTATAAATAGTATTATCATTATTATTTTTACCTTATATTTGAAATTTATATATAATCTAATGTATATAATATCTCAATGCATATAATATTATTCTTAATTTTAAGAAAAATTTGTATATCATAAATTAAAATTAAAATTTAAATAATCTAATATAATATTATTAATAAATATTGTAAATTTTACAAAAATTCAACAATAAAAATAATTATATCTTAGATATATTTTTGATTTATAATTATAATTTAATTTTAATAATTTGATTGATTTATTTCTTTCTTCTAATTTTATGAATTGGTTATTAAAGTCGATTTTACAAAAGCGGAAGCAATAAAAATAATTATATCATATATAATTGAAATATATTTGTGCTTTAATTTTAACAATTTGATTTTTTTTTCTTTCTTCTAATCTTATAAAATTTCCCCCCAAGAACTAATATTATAAATTTGTTACACACTAAGTTCACTTTTTCTTTTAAGTTCAATCAATCAATCCACTTGTTTTCATTTCCGTAAAATAGGCTTTAAAAAAACAAAAGGTTTATAATATATATTGAGGCATAAATTTATTGTTTTTGAAATCATAAACTATTATCTCTAGGACAGAATATTATATACTATAAGTATGCATATGTAATAAAATAGAATTATTTTTACTATTTATTTTATAAAAAAATAATAAAAATTAGAGTCAATTACTATGTTATCAAATTGATATAAACATTCCAATTGAATATGACACATAAGACTTATTGATATATAATTTAATTTTATAAAAATATCAAACAAATATTATCAATATAGGCATAAATTTTTTCTTCTTCATAAATTTTATTTTATTTTATTTTTTCTTCATTTACATGATTTTTTTTTAACTTTTTAAAGAAAATCCAATGTTTATATATATTTTTTTCTAATGTTTATATATATATTTTATGTGGGGGAGAGTTTCTAGGTATCTCTTTCATTGATCATCCATTTTATTTAGTTTGTTTTAACGAATAAAAATTAATCTATACATTATATTTTAATTTCTATCTATTATAATTTTTCTTTTACTTATATTTTGATTTAGTATTAATTTTAAGCATATTTTATTTATTTTATTCCTATATATAGATCTAGATCTTATTTTGATCTAAGGATTTATATAATTAAAAATATTAATATCTCAATGGTCAAATTTAATTAAAAATCTTTCATCTATCAATAAAAATAATTATACATGTTTAAAAAATTAAAAAAATCAAATAAAAAATACACAAATTATGTTATAAATGATTTTTATTGACTCTATAACAAATTAATGTATTCTTATTTTATTGATTAAACAATTTTTATATATATTTTATATTAATAAATAAAATATAACTTTTTTTAAAATATGAGTTATAATTTTTAATTTGAATAAATGAATAAATTTTATTGATTCTTAAAAGAAAGTCTTCATGTAGTTTATGGTGACATGGTCGTGAACACCACCCAACTACCTTTGTTTTGGATGTTTCGGTCCAGTTGGTTTCCTCCTCCTTTTCAAATGATATATATATTAAAGGGAGAAAAGCATCCTAGATTACCTTACTTCACAGTTCACACGCATAGTGGGTTGAGAACTTTTTTTCTTTTCTTTTCACAACATGGGAATGCTACGTACATATACTAAGAGAAATATAAATAAAGAAGACGAGTTAAAAACTAATCAATAGATAATAATTTAGTCTTTAAAATTTGAACAATCTAATATATGCATCACGTTTAACATATATTTATACATTAAAATAATAATGCAAACCTTTACTCAAGTTAAAAAATCAAATTGATAAATTTTTATGATACTAAAACTTTGTCATATATAAAAAAAAACTTAATTAAAAATTAATTTAAAATAATAATAATAATATTAATATTAAGCCTCAACAAATATAGGCTTCAATGAGTAGACACTTGGGCATGAGTAAAATATTTATTGACAAAACTTCAAGACATGAAGGTACATATATTTCAAAAAAATTATTCATTTAATTAAAAATAATTTTTATGCACAAAACAATAAAAATCAATTTAATATTTTTAATTTATAAGTTACTTTCTTTTGTATTTTTCTTTTTTTCTCTTTTTAATTTTTGAATTAGTTTCTTTCATCTTTTTATCTTTTTATCATTTTCTTGTTTTCTAGCTTTTTTCTCTTTTCATTGTCTCTTATCTTTTTCTCATACCACTATCATTTTCATAAAAAAATTTCTCATTTCTTATTTGATTATACATTAAATAATAAATCTCAAAACTTTAAATACTAAGCAATAAATTCTAAATAATTAATATTGAACCTAAATTTTAAACTCTGTACACAAAACAATAAACACTAAATACTTAACCTTTGATTAATGATAATAAAATTTAAACATACCCTTCAAGTTTTTTTTTTTTGACATATATTTATTTTTCTATTAAATTAACGGGGAAGTCAATAGTATTAGACACTTTAATTTTTATTATTTATTCTTGTTGATTTAGATATTTTTCCTTGTTATATATTATTATTTGATAGCATCCGCAGCCACACTTTTATGAGAAGACATTTTTTTACTTTTATTTTTATAACTTAAAAAATATACTTTTTTATAACGTAATAATATATATTTGTTAAGGATTAAAATAAAATAAAATAAATAAATTGATTATATGTGAAATGAAATATTTGTTTTAAACAGTATAAAAGAAATTAACTGTGTTTTTGTACGTATGTACTTTATCGGCACGTTTTTTGTTATGAACTTAAAAAGTGGTGGTATGCTTATTCCTCATTGCCACGGATAATGGACTATTTCTGCTCTCATATAAATCACAAGGTGAGTTTTTAGCATATAGTCTTCAATTTATTGATAAGGTAACAACTACATAATCATGTTCTATTAAGGTTACCAATGGCAGTTTAAGCACTACAACTCGAAGAGAGTTTTTACTGGCAGCCTAAAGACACTCTCATATAATGCTAGCTATTATCCAGCAATACCTTTCAGCGAAACAGTATAGGAACAAACTAGCTTACAATCCAAATCAAGCCAAAACACAAGGAGAGTCGAACATAATTAACTAGAATAAAAATCATACTCAAAATTCAAGATATAATTAAACTTTGACCTAATTAACATGGTATCAAAATTGACGTAAATCGATATACTGTGCTCTTCTTACAATAATCATGAGCTTTTAAGCTCTCATCTTAAGCCACACCTCAATCATTATAGAGGGTGACTCTTAAGGTTTAATTTAATTTTTACATCGATAATACTCTACATCGAGAGATATCTAATAATTCTATATAATCTTTCACTTTACAATCTAGATTTTAAGATAGAATTAAAGATTTAGTTTACTTAACATGGTATTAAAACTAGTGACCTGATCGTAGTTAAGCCATGATTTCGTCGATGTGTTGAGAGCTGTTAAGGTTTCTTAAGTCCTACATCCATCGGCGAGACTCTATGACAAGAAACATCTTATAAGTCTATGTAATCCTCTTTTGAGTAAAATTTAGAATACACAGCTCTAAATTTACTAATATTAGATCCAAATAAGTAAACAAACTACTTATATTATACCCACTATAACACCTTTCAAAAGCAACTCACAAATTGAAGAGAAATACAAACACTCAAAGAGAAAACGCTTAACTCACACTCAAACTAAGAATACAAAGACTTTTTTGTTTTTTATGGAATGATTACACCAAATGCAAGGTAGGCTATTTATAGTCCTCACCATGCAATCTAAATCACACAAATATAAAACTAAGAAATAATCCTAGCCACATAAATATTTCTCTACATCCTTCAACCACTTCATTTATTTTTCTTCTTCTTTAACTACTTCATTTATTTTTCTTCTTCTTCAACTACTTCATTTATTACTCTACATCTTTAATTATTATGTTGGTGTTGATTTTCAGCACTCCCCCTCAACACCAACTCTCACTATTTTTACTGTGTCAAGCTGACGGTGAAACATTTCGAACTTGCCAACGCTTAAGCTTTTTGTGAACAAGTCCGCAACTTGATCATCTATCTTGATTTGCCTCATTTCAATTTCTTCTTGTAGAACTTTTTCTCTGATAAAGCGATAGTGTATTTCATCATGCTTAGTTCTTGCATGAAAGACCAGATTCTCTGCCAAACGAATTACCGATTGATTATCACAATACAACGGTACTATATAATCTACTGGTTGATGTAGATTATTCATTAGTTGTATCAATCATGTACACTCTTGAGCTGCCATTGTCGCTGCTCGATACTCAGCTTTAGTGGTTGATAATGATATTGTTGGTTGTCTCTTGCTACACCAAGAAATTGTTTCAGAATCTAGCTTAAACACATACCCAGTTGTTGATCTCCTGCATAGTCTACATCGCAGTAACCAACTAACTTGCAATCTCCACATTTCTTGTACAAAATACCATAGTCAATTGTACTCTTAACATATCTTAGTATTCGTCGAATTGCATCCAAATGAGGCTTTTTTTTGTTTTTGTATGTATCAAATCATCACACTAACTGCATAAGAAATGTCAGGTCGAGTCAAGGTTAAGTAGATCATACTGCCTATCAATTGTTGATACATCATTGCATCTTCCAAATCTTTTCCTTCACGTGTACACAATTTGGAATTTGGTTCCATCGATGTCGAAATCAGCTTGCATTCAAGCATTCCAAAACTCTTCAACAAATCTTTGGAATATTTTCGCTGACAAAGAAATATTCCTTCTTGTGTGCGATCAACCTCTAAACCAAGGAAGTGCTTGAGCTGACCAAGTTCTTTCATCTGGAAACGGACTGAAAAATTCTCCTTCGTTCGAAGAAGTTCTGCCTCATCATCACCGATTATGATTAAGTCATCCACATACACTAGCACAATAGCTAGATCTCCTTCATTGGCTTTAACAAACAAACTGAAATCTACAGGTGTTATTGAATAACCACTTTGTATTAAAAATTTAGCAATCTTACCATGCCATACCCTGGGTGCTTGTTTCAATCCATAGAGTGCTTTTTACAGCTTACACACATATTCAGGATGATCTTGGCTTTGAAAACTCATTGGTTGGATCATGTAGATCTCCCGATCTAGCTCTCCATGAAGAAAAGCATTCTTCACATTCATCTGCCACAATTTTCAATCTTTATTGGCTGCAAGTGCAAGTAAGACTCGAACAGTTGTAAGTTTCGCCACTGGACTAAACGTTTCATCATAGTCTAGTCCATACTGTTGAGAGAAACCATGAGCTACCAATCGTGCCTTGTGCCTCTCTATTGATCCATCTGGACGACATTTTATCTTGTAAACCCACTTGTAGGATATGGGTTTTACATCTCTTGGCTTTGGCACGAGATCCCAAGTTTGATTTTGCTTAAGTGCATCGATCTCTTCTTTCATAGTTGTCATCCACTGAGAACTCTGCGATGCTTCTTTGAACATCTTAGGATCTATTGCTTCTTCATGGCATATTTAGGTTTTGGCCTTCGTGTTCTTGTTGACCTACGGAGTTGAGATTATGGAATTGATTCTTCCATTTCACTAGGCCCACCTTCTTCATTTAGTTGTTGATATATGCCAGTTTGCCAAGGATTTTAAGTTACTCTTTGTTCGACACCATCATTGTCTGGATCTCTGGATTCATCTAAACTTGGTTAGAATTGAATAATATGTTCCCCCATCTTTTGTTGCAACTTATCTCCAAATTCTCTTGAGTCTGGCAATGCTTCCTTCTTTGGGGACCACCAAGAAGATGCTTCATCGAACACCATATCTCGTGAAGTGTAGCATCTTTCACTCGTTGGATCACAACATTTCCACCCTTTTCTCTGGCTATCGTATCCCACAAAGATACATCTAAAAACTTTCTTGTCAAATTTGCTCCGTAAATGATCAGAAACAAATACATAACATACACAGCCAAATACTCGAAAGTAGCTAATTGTAGGTTTCATGTTCCATAGTTTTTCAAAAGGTGAAACAAATTCTAACCTTGGTTGAGGAATTCAATTGATCACAAAGGCTGCAATCATCATTGCTTCAGCCCAAAACCTCCCAGGCACATTCTTTTCATGTAGTATACTCCGACAAATTTCTACAAGATGTTGGTTCTTTCTCTCTACTACACCATTTTATTGTGGCGTGTTGGCACAAGTGTACTGATGATGTATTCGACATTCCCTTAGGTATTGAGAGAACTCGCTTGAGCTATATTCTCTTTCGCTGTCTATGCCCAAGTAATAGATCTTCTTTCCAACTTATCCTTTAGTTGATTCTCTAAACTCTTTAAACTTTGAGAATACGTTAGATTTTTCTTTCATAAAGAAAACCCACACATACCTTGAAAAGTCATTAATGAATGTCACCATGTATCGCATACCGCCAATTGATGGTTACTTAACAGGACTGAATACATTAGAGTGAACTAATTCCAATGGTTCTTTTGCTTTAAACTTCGATTCCTCATATAACAATTGGTAAGCTTTACCATATTGGCATCTTGCACAGACCGTGTCTGTTAGCACGTCTAGTTGAGGAAGCCCTTTGAGCATCGACTTCTTCACTATCACACTTAGCTTGGAATAACTAACGTGACCTAACCACATATGCCATAGATCTGTTGTCTCATTTCTTCTTATCTTGTCTAAATATGTAGATTCTACTGACATTACGTAGACTGATTTCAATTGTTGCCCCTCCATTGTCGATGTTTTTGAGATTTTGAGATCACGATATACTTTTACGTCTCAGGAACCGAACAAGACATAGTGCCCTGATGATGTTAATTGAGCCACAAATAGCTAATTTTTCTTCATTCTTGGGACATGATAAACATCTTGAAGTGGTACTTGGTTAGTACTATATCGAGGTGTAACCATCGTCTTATCGATGTGGGCTATCGGTAACCTTGAGTTGTCAACTGTTACCACTACATGACCTCCCTTGTACTCAGACATGCTTTCCAACTTCTGTTTATCACCTATCATATGATTTGAGTAGCCTGAATCTATGATCAAGTCATTCTTGTAGCAAATTTGTTTTGATGTTATCACTATAAGAGCTAATTCTTCTTCCTCTATAGCGAATAATGCTTCGGCATCCCAACTGATAACTGTATTTTATATAGTTATTTTCACCTATTTTATTAATTATAATTGCTATGTTCTCTCTATTTTTAGTTAATTTTAGTTTAATAAATTAGTGTTTACTATTTTTTCTATATTTTAAGAAAATTAAATAAATTGTATCGAAAACGTTATTAATGGCAAATTTGTGTCCAAAAATATAATTTCAAATAAAAGAGTGATTAATTGCAATTTATAAAAGTTAAAAATATAATTTAAATTAAAATCGGGCTTAATTTCAATTATTAAAAGTTTAAAATTTAATTTAAATTACCAAAAGGGCTATATTGCAATTAAACAAAGTTTAAAATGTAATTTGAAATATATTTATGGGTGAAAATGACATTAATAAAAATTAAATTTTCTGCGCAGGAGAAGAATGTCACTCGCACCACTCAATGCGCCCATCACCCACCGTTCGATCATCAAATCTACGGTCCAGATTTGGCAAGTGCATTCCAGACGAGACAAAAGCGCGTGCCCGGTATATTTCTCGCATGGCTCGACGTGCCAGTGGGGCCCACCTGCCGCGTAGGCCGGCGTGCAGAGTGGGACCCACATGTCGGCTGCACAGAATTTCCCCCGAGGTGCATCGCTGACTGCTGGATCGGCTAAACGGTCCAGATTGAAGCGCGTGGAACCAAGCTGTCGCGCACCGAACAGCTTGTCTAAAAATCGTGTGCGACGCGGTTCATCCAAGCGGCGTGCACCCTCGAGTTTTACTGAATAAGAAGAAGCCACGTGTCTACGTTATCTATAAGCCAATAATATTCTGACACGTGGCATGTTACAATGAGCGCGACCGCACAGGATCTCGCCCGTGTGGTAACCGTTGTCTCCCGCCAATTTCCCGCAGCCAATGAAATGCTGCCACGTGTCCGCATTAAATCCTTGCAGCGAATCAGATGCTGACACGTGGCATGCACTTTGAATTTGAAAAAATCAGAACGGCGCCTGTGTAAGCGTGATATTTAATTAACGTTTTTCGATATTGAATTTCGAAACGTGTCGATTTTATTTTCGAGGGAATATTTTTTACGTGTTTCTGAAAAGAAAAAAAATGTAATATTTTAGATGTATTTTTTAGCTATAAATAGGAGATAAGATGATAGTTTTAAAAAGTTTTTTTTAGTTTTAGTTTTCAAAGTTTTTATAGTTTTGGATTTTTAGTAGTATTCGGGGTTGGACTGTGGAACACGCAGAAGCCATTTTTGGCTTCTGTTGTGTTCTGTGATAACTGTATTTTATATAGTTATTTTCACCTATTTTATCAATTATAATTGCTATGTTCTTGATGTTTTTAGTAAATTTTTGATTAATAAATTAGTATTTACTGTTTTTTTATATATTTTAATAAAAGTAAATAATTTGTATCGAAAATGTACTTAATGTTAAATTTATGTCCACAAATATAATTTCAAATAATATACTTCTTAATTACAATTTATAAAAATCGAAAATATAATTTAAATTAAATTTGGGCTTCATTTTAATTATTAAAAGTTTAAAAATTTAATTTAAAATTAGCAAAGGGCTTAATTGTAATTAAATAAAGTTTAAAATGTAATTTGAAATATATTTGTGGGTCAAAATATAATTAAGATAATTCAATTTTCTGCGCAGATTAGAAGAACCACGTGCCAACAACAAGCGCCAAAGGTGGACCGTCCGATCAAAGAAGAAACGGCTACGATGCGCGCGTTCAGATCACTCCCGACCAAAAGGCGTGTGCGAAGATTCTTTCACGCGGCTCGGCGCCCGAGTGGGGCCCACTGCGCCGCGCAGTCGGCGTGCGGCGTGGGACCCACCCGTCGACGCCGCGCGTACGCTGCCCCCAGGTTCGCGCGCCTCTGATCCCGTGCGCTGATCTCTGCGTGCAACCCTATTTTCCTCCAATAAAGAGATGACACGTGTCCCACTCAATTTTTCAGCTAATCATGTTGTGACACGTGGTATGTTACGATGGGCGCGAAAGCGCAGAATCAAGCCCGTGTGTAGCCGTTGTCTCCCACGTTCGGCGTGCCATTTTCCCGTGCGCCGTACCTGCGTGAAGTCGGTTTGTGAAGCAAATGAAATACCGCCACCTGTCTCTATTAATTGTTCAGCCAATCAGAGATTAACACGTGGCGGGCGCATTAAATTTAAAACAAAGAAGCACGGCGCCCTCTGTTTATGTCGTGCACGCGTATAAAAATACAATATTCCAATTCGTACGCGTGTACGCGGAATTTAAGAAAAATGTCTGGTTTTAATTTCGATACAAATATTTTACGCGTGTATTAATTTTTAATATTTTATTGATGTATTTTTTTGCTATAAATAGGAGATAGCTTTTAGTTGTAGAGAGGTTTTTGGAGTTTTGGGTAGAGTTTAATTTTCGTGTGTTGCTCGGTTTTGGACGGAAAAACACGCAGAAGCCATATTTTGGCTTTTGTTGTGTTCTGCGTGTACCAAATATTTTCATATTGAGATGTTTTAATTTTATTTCTGCTTCTTCTTATTTTTCTGTAGTTGTTATAATTTTTATTTTAATTCTATGAAGTAATTTAATTTTTCTAGGGTTGCATTCGATCTAAATTTATGAAGCTTTGATTTTAATTATTTTTGATAGATTTATAAGACGTTCGATTTGTTCGTTCTATTTTGTGCTTAATGTTTTTTGATTATTTACGAATCTTATCAAAACGATCCGTGGCACATGAATAAACTTGAGAAAGACATTTGTGTGTGTATTGCTCGTAAATAGAATGACATGTATGATGAAGGATAGAAATATACCCTAATTGTATGTGTGGCCATTTGAAAACTTAGAACTTAATGAATCTTATTAAATTTAATTCTCATAGAGATATAGTGAATTAATTTAACGAGGTGTGTTTATACGGAGCTCGAAAGAGATGTATGAATAATAAAAAAAGAAGTTTTCGGTTGACAAATTAAATGTACTAAAAAATATAAATCGAAAGAAAATAAATGTTTGAGTGGATTAGTTTAGTGAAAAATTGCAATCCTAGATTTCTTTTATTTTCTTATGTTACTTTATTATTAATCAACGATTATTTTGGATAAAATCAGAGAGATACAATTTTAGTACTCGACAAACTATAGTAACAAATCCTCGTGGGATCGATACTTTACTTACTAATCATATTACTTGTGACCGTGTATGCTTGCACGATTTTTGTGTGTTGTAAAACACGCAACATTCTGCCCGTGCCAAATATTTTCGTATTGAGATGTTTTAATTTCCTTTCTTCTTCATCTAATTTTTCTGTTTGTGTTGTAATTTAATTTCTAATTTATGAAATAATTTAATTTTTCTATGGTTGCATTTGATCTAAATTTATGAAGCTTTGATTTTAATTATTTTTGATAGATTTATAAGACGTTTGATTTGTTCGTTCTATTTTGTGCTTAATGCTTTTTGATTATTTACAAATCTTATCAAAACGATCTGTGGCACATAAATAAACTTGGAAGAGGCATTTGTGTGTATATTGCTCGTAGATAGAATGACATGTATGATAAAGGATAGGAATATACCCTAATTGTATGTGTGGCCATTTGAAAACTTAGAACTTAATGAATCTTATTAAATTTAATTCTCATAGAGATATAGTGAATTAATTTAACGATGTGTGTTTATACGGAGCTCGGAAGAGATGTATGAATAAAAATAGAAGTTTTCGGTTGACAAATTAAATGTACAAAAAAATATAAATCAAAAGAAAATAACATGATTTGAGTGAATTAGTTTGGTGAAAAATTGCAATCCTAGATTTCTTTTATTTTCTTATGTTACTTTTTTTTAATCAACGATTGTTTTGAATAAAATCAGAAAGAAATAATGTCAGTACTCAACAAACTATAGTAACAAATCTCCGTGGGAACGATTTTTACTTACAAATATTATTACTTGTGACCGTGTATACTTGCACGTTTTTATGTTCTCTAAAAGAGACAACAAGTTTTTATCACCTATCATATGATTTGAGTAGCCCGAATCTACGATCCAGTCATTCTTGTAGCAAATTTGTTTTGATGTTATCACTATAAGAGTTAATTCTTCTTCCTTTGTAGCGAATAATGCTTCGGCATCCCAACCATCTACGCTATGCTCCTTAGAACTGGAAGTAGCTGTATTGTTTTCAACATGCTTTTTCTTACTCCAACAATCTTTTGCCATGTGACCCATCTTCCCGTATTGTAACATTCACCATCAAAATTTTTATTGTTATTGCGGTTCTTCCAAGCTACCCCTGGACAAAAGCCTCCATTTCCTTGAGGAATTTTTCCTTTGTTGCCATCATTTTTATATCTATATCTATTGTACTACTTGAAAGTGCCTTTTCTTTTGCTAGTGTAGAGCGCTACTTTTTCACCCTTCAACGAAACTCCTCCCATTTGCTTAGCCATAACTTCTTGATCGGCCAACAAATTCTCAAACTCAACAAGAGATGGTTGTGTTGGCCATCCTTGTATAGCGGTAACAAACCCTCGATATTTGGGTCTCAAACCATGAATAATTATTCTTTTTATCCTTGTTTCCCCAATAGGAGCTTTCAGATCTAACTCTGATATTTTGCGGCATAACAACTTTACCTTGTGAAAGTATTGAAAAATCGTCGTGTCGCGTTGTGCCATCGATATCAACTCGTTCTCCAAAAGTTGCAATCTTGTATCGTTCTTCTTTGAAAAGAGTGTAACAAGAATGTCCCATGTTTCCTTTGGTGTTTTTGTATCCCGAATGTGCTCCAACATTTCTTCTTCAATTGTAGTCTTCAAAGCAAACATCGCTTTGCCTACTTTAATTTTCCACTTCCGCAAGATGTTGTTTGCATCTTCCACTGTTGGTTGTGTAACTTCATCACCACCAAGAACCTCTCACAAGTCTTGACCTTGTAGGTAAGACTCTATACATGTTGCCCATGTGTTATAGTTTCTTGATTCCTCCAACTACTTGAAGATCACTCATCGTGTCGGCAAGACTTCGACTATACCGAACAAGCTTGACTAATAAACTTACAGAGTATCAAACTCCTCACGACTCAAGATAACTACACTAAGTACGATCCATGACCATCTCGCTCTGATACCAATTGTTGAGTAAAATTTAGAATACACAACTCTAAATTTACTAATATTAGATCGAAACAAGTAAACAAACTACTTATATTATACTCACTATAACATATTTCAAAAACAACTCACAAATTGAAGAAAAATACAAACACTCAAAGAAAAAACACTTAACTCACACTCAAACTAAGAATACAAAAACTTATTTGTTTTTAATGGAAAGATTAAACCAAATACAAGATAAGCTATTTATAGTTTTCATCATGCAATCTACACCACACAAATATAAAACTAAAAAATAATTCTAATCACACAAATATTATCTACACGCTTTTCTTTTCTACAAACTTCAACCACCTTATTTATTCATCCTTCAACTATTTTATTTATTTTTCTACATCCTTCAATCACTTCATTTATTTCTCTACATCCTTCAACCACTTCATTTATTTCTCAGCATCTTTCAACTACTTAATTTATTTTTCTTCTTTTTCAATTACTTTATTTATTTTTCTATATCTTTAATTATTATATTGATATTTATTTTCAACACGGTACACCTCGACGAAGGCGCAGGTTATCTAACAATAACAAAACTGACTCAATTAACAACTCAGTTGAGATGGAGCGACACCTAAACCAACTTTGCCCTAAACCAACTTTGCTCGGGCAGAAAATTGTTGAAGCTCCATGGCGCTTGCTTCATCAAAGCACCAGGACTAACAAACCATCAGTAACAACACGAATAGAAATGGCTAAGCCAAGCGACTCCTACTCTTCTGTGCTTGGATCTTCAATCTCAGGCGTAAGGTCTACAATGTCCGTCCTGTTAAACATATCTTCCATACCTAACCAAATCGTAACAATTCCAATCTAGTGAAGCAACAAATCTCACAAACCAAACCAGCGGAGCAGGACCACAAAAAGAAATGGCAAACAAGAGCTGAAAAGATGAAATCACAGCACAAAGAAGCAAAAACAAGTCCAAAAAACCTAAGATATCTGAAAGGAAAAATGGTGATTATTGAACTTTTGAAATAACAGCGAAAAATCGCTATGGAAATCGCACTATTCGGAGTATAGCGAATGAAAATTTATAGAGGTTGAGCTTCACGATGAAAAGTGAGGAAATGGCAATCTCTAGTCACACCACCAGTATCAACAACCAGAGCAAAAGAAAACCTTAGTGAAGCTAGATCAACCTCAAAATCAAATCAAATGGATCATCTTCGAACGCAAACCAGCAAAACCAAATTGCAATCAAGGCGAAGAAACGATTCCAGCGAGCACAACTTGTAGCGATTAGAGTTATCACCAACCTCACGGAAAGAGTAGAAACAATTAGAAGATGAGAAGCTACACAAGTTCAGAAAGAATTCACACAAGAGAGAAGACAATTTTAACAAAAATGGTGAAAGAATTCGAGAGATAGGATTGTTAAGTTAGGGTAAGAAAATAAGAAATAATTATTTGCAATTTAGAAAGATGAAGTGACTTAAGGCGAAGTTTGCAGAGAAAAAATTAGTAATTTTATTATTTTTTTAAATTTTTTTATTAAATATAATTATTATATTAAAATAAAAAATAAAATCAACTGATTGTTAGATTTTTTAATTTTTAAATATAAATCAATCGTAAAATGAAAATCATAGATTTGGGTTAAATTGGGTTATTTAAATCAGATCAATTTGATTTATTTTTAAACACAACTATTACACAGCAAGCGAGACCACGCATATATTCTAACACAAATATATTTTAATAATATTTTATATATGTTATGTGTTACACAAATCGTGAACTTTGTAATTTTTATTAATATTTAGAAACAAATTGTAAAATTTGAGTTTCCTTAAAGGAAAAAAAAGAAATGAAATGTATTTCAATTTAAATAGAGATATTTTTTTAAAAATGTATATCTAATTTAGAAGATTTTAGTTGGTGTATTATGATAAAACTGTATACTAAATGCATTAAATTAGATATATGTATTGAATAATTTAGTCAATATTTTTTTTTTTAAGTTTCGTTATGTTTTATAAGATTTTATTTTGATATCTTAAATCATTCCAATTTTTAACTGATATTTTAATTTTTTAAGTTAAATTAAATAATATTTTTTAAAAATAATTAATTTTTTTGGAAAATTAACATTAATTTATCCATTTTAAAGAATTATTTTTATCTACCCGTATTTATGAAAAAAAAAAATTATCAACTTTTTAACAAATAATTTTCGGTGCTTCATTCACAAAAATACAAAGAAATGAAGGGGGAAAAAACAATTCATTGTGTGGTGGAATTAGCTAGATGTAGATGAAGGGTAGTTATATACAACCTGGGCTAATCTCAATTTACATGGCATTATTCAATGGAGCCCCAACCCACTAAGGCCTATCTACAAATTCAAGGCCCACCTAAATATAGATTTCAAAAAAAAAAAAAAAACCCCACATCTAGCAACAAAGAAAAGAAAAAAAGTAGTAGCTAGAACTGATAAGTACTGCACGAAGGTGGGCTCTAGATATCTTACAGCGAAGAAGGCCATGGTTGCTAGTCTTTACAAGACAGTCAAGTTGAAATCCCTTGGGGAAGCAAGGGTAATACTTAATTTTGCAAGAACACAAGCCAAGAGGCAAGCTCCTAATCTCGCACTTATTGGTTTACATTGATGTCATCCAAGAGGTAATAGTTTATGTTCCGTGGAATAGACTTTGAAAGGTATCTGTCTAATATTTGTTTTTTTCCCCTTTCGAAACATAGCGACCTGAGGTATGTGATTTTGTATGAGAAATGGCAGGAAGTTAAAGCATTTTAAGGACTTTGGCATTGTAATACTTGCAAGAGCTTGGTCCATGTATTCTTTTCCCAACGTGAAACTTCAAAATTTAGATATGCAAATTTCGTTTAGATCTCTAAAAATTTAATTAAAATGTAACGTGTTTAACACAAAATAATATGAAAAAATCTTTAATAAAATACATGTATTATTTATTTTTGTAAATTTTTGAAACTTTTATAAAATTTGGATATTAAATTGAAACCATTTTAAAATATGAATAAAAATAAATATCAACTATAAAATATGGATACTTATTCGAGTCTAAAATAAAAATAAAAGAGGAAGAAAACACCACCAAAACTTAAAATATCATTACGTAACTTAATGAGATATTTATACAATATCAATTTCAAAAGTAAAAAATAAATTGAAAAATCAATAGAAGGAAAAAAGTAATAGAAAAATAAATAAGTTAAACTTTGTTGATTTAAATTTGAAAAGGAAAGAAAAATTATTACAAAAAAAATTGCTTGCTTGATATTACGGAGACAAAACTATGATACTATGGAAACAGTAGCTCATCTCTTTTCTTTGCAAAGGCTTCCCCATGTTTCATTAACCAAAATCTCTCTATTTCTTCTGATTTTCGACCTGGAATCCGACCAGCTATCAAATCCCACCTGCTAAATAAAACAATGATTTTAGTTAAATATTAATTACCTTATCTCAAATACTGAAATCGTTCTCACTTCTAACATTATTATTATTATTATTATTATTATTAAAGTATATAATTCATAATTAAATTTTATCACTTTTAATAATTTTATCCCTTAACAAAATTTTCTTAATTTTTAATACACTTATTTTTTATATTTGATAATTTTAGTCTAAATTAAAGTGTTTGGATAGAATTTTCTAATTAGGGATTCTAGTGATTTTTAAAGAGAAGTAAAAATATGAACAAATGAATAGATCATATATTTTCTCATTTAAGGGGTATATATATGTATGACATCTTACGCACGTGGCAAGGTACGTATAAGTGACATGTATACATGGTTACATATGTAGTAAAAAACAGAAAGCAGATCGCTACACACAAATAAATAGAGGTCGTTCTATTGAGGCACTCAAGGAGAAGGAGGATCGTGATCACGTCGGGATATCATAGTTTCACCAGGTTTTGACATCCAAGACCTCGCAGTTTGATAACGAGATACTTTTATCGATTGTGTTGTACACTCTAACAAGCTTGTTGGGCCTAGATCATTTATTAAGTCAATTATATATCTTCGCTATACCCTAGCGGGGTACCTGTACTTATTAGGTTTTATGTGTGTTACATATTTAATATCAAATATTAACTCCCATATTCTCTTGATTTTGAGAAATCAAGGGAATAATAATTGTTTATTGATTTTAATTGAAATAAACCACTTTAAACGATTCAATGTATCTAAGTATAATAATTCTCACTTCTAACATTATTATTATTATTATTATTATTATTATTATTATTATTATTAAGTATATAATTCGTAATTAAATTCTATCACTTTTAATATTTTTATCCCTTAACAAAATTTTCTTAATTTTTAATACACTTACTTTTTATATTAGATAATTTTAGTCTAAATTAAAGGGTTTGAAAATAATTTTCTACTTAGGGATTCTAGTAATTTTTAGAGAAAAGTGAAAATATGGACAAACGAATAGATCATGTATTTTTCTCATTTAAGGGGTATATATATGTATGATATCCTACGCATGTGGCAAGGTATGTATAAACGACCTGTATACATGGTTACATGTGTAGTAAAAAATAGAAAGTAGATCGCTACAAGTAACACACAAATAAATGGAGGTCGTTATATGCAGGTTGCTCACGGAGAGAGAGGACCGTGATCACGTCGAGATATCATAATTTCACCAGGTCTTGACATCCAAGACCTCGTCGTTTGATAACGAGTACTTTTGTCGACTGGGTTGTACGCTCTACCAAGCTTGTTGGGCCCATACCATTTGTTAAGTCAGTCCTATATCTTCGTTATATCCTAATAGGGTACCTGTACTTATTAGATTTTATGTCCGTTACATATTTAATATCAAACATTAACTCACATATTCTCTTGATTTTGAGAAATTAAGAGAATAATAATTATTTGTTGATTTTAATTTAAATAAACCACTTTAAACAATTCAATGTATCAAAGTATATAACGGCCACTCAGACGATACAATCTTCGATCACGAGGTTATTTAATTACAAACAATATTCCTTTAATTAATTTTATTAGTTAAACCTTTCAGCTTCTTGCTCACTTTATAAATAGTGAATAAATTTACTTTTACCATACGTTTTAACTCAAATTTATTTTCAGAGAATTTTGACCCATTAAGTGTTTTTCTATTATTCTGCTCTGTCTACTCATATAGAAAAATACTTAGTCTATTTTTTAGTTCATTTGTTTAACGATGTCAAAGGGAGAACCAGTTCATTCTCTATTTTTAGGTCTAGATTCAAACGACCAATATTCACATTTTTTTAACATGTCTCAAAAGAGAAAAGAGGTGGTTTATCCTATGGTGATGTGATATAGGTCGTTAGGTAGCGTACCTGATACTTATATAATACCAAATGTTATATTAACTCCCCTATATGTGAGGTTATTGAGTTGTTAAGAGTATTTTTATTATTAATCTGAGTTTGAAGGGGTAAACCCTTCAGGCTCTCCTCGAAATTCGTTATTAACTTTAAAATTAGGTCATCATTTAAGTGCTATTTGATCGTCATATAAACGTTGCCTAATCAAGTCATCATATAAGAGTTACTTGATTAGGTCTTGTATGCATAGGTGACCCAAGTCGTTTACTTTGACCTGAAGATCTTGGTCTTCAAGTCTCAACTCTCAGGTCGCTAGGCAAATGCTACTATGCCACTCCATTGTTACAGAGGAACAATTAAGTAATCCTTACGAATAAGGAAGGTGGATGACCTTGCTATTAGAAGCCATATTTCTAAGCCCTTATTTGTCACGTAGCCTAAAAAATGGGGCTTTTATTGCACCATAATACACTATGATATGGTATTTTCAAACTAGGAGTAAAGCATCGCCTTATAGCGAATTTCAAGAGAATGGACTGGTTCTCACCGATGGGGGGTCAAGAGACTCCACCTCCAATCACGAGGCATAAGACATATCCCGCATTTCAAGTGGGGGGTCAGGGGATTCCACCTCCAATCATGAGGCATAAGATGTGTCATGCATCCCAAGCGAGAAGGTCAAATGACTTTTCCCAACTTGGGGGGCATGAAATAAGACGCCCAAGGTATGATTGTGAGCATATTTTGCATCTCGAGTGGGGGGGTCTGGGGACTCCTCCTCCAATCACGAGGCATAAGACATATCCTGCATTTCAAGTGTGGGGTCAGGGGATTTCACCTCCAATCATGAGGCATAAGATGTCTCCCACATCCCAAGCGAGAAGGTCAAATGACTTTTCCCAACTTGGGGGCATGAAATAAGATGCCCAAAGCATGATTGCGAGCATATTTTGCATCTTGAGTGAGGAGGTTAGGGGACTCCTCCTCCAATCACGAGGCATAGGACGTATCCCGCATCTCGAGTGGGGGTTCAAAGGACTCCACCTCCAATCACGAGGCATAAGATATGCCGCATGTCGAATAGAGGGATCAGTCGACTCCTCCTTCCATTTTGGAGGGTTATAAATTTCGTGAGATAGGCGACATGGGAGGGTGAAAACCTTACCCCTCATGCGCTCCAAACTTTGAGGAATTAATCGCTTTAATATTTTGCGAAATACGCGACATGCGAGGGTGAAAACCCTACCCCATATGTGCTCCAAACTTTGAGGAATTGATTGCTTTAATATTTTGCGAAATACGTGACATGCGAGGGTGAAAACCCTACCCTACATGCGCTCCAAATTTTCCTTGTAAGAAGAAATAGTCAATACTTTGACAAACTTATAGTTAAATACTCGTATCATGGCAGTTCATGTATCGACCTTACGCACCTAAAGAAAACACGGTGCGAACTTCATAATAACTTCATCAATATTTGGATAATGAATTTGTAGTATATTCCATATGTGGCGTGAATAGTTCCACTTTATAATAATTTCCTCAACAATGTTTCTTGCCATGATGGGATAAATAATATGACTTGTTAATGGATCTCGTTAAATAGACTTCAAAGACCAAAATATTGTCATATTTCAACAAGTATTGATCCTTTTATAATTTCTTTTCGAGATGCATGGATTACAAATATCTTGAAGCGTACCAAACCCTACCTCATTTGCCAAGGTCAATCCCTACATCATATAAAGAAGGGCATGTAATGATCAGTTCATATATCATATAAACTCACCTTGTTTGGTGTGCATAAGTTTTGGCACCTCCTTTATCCTTATTGTTGATGGTGATTCTAGTAGGAAAAAGACCCAACATATAGAACATAAACAAGCTGAGATGAGTCAAATAAGACCTAAAATGTTATAAGTTTGACCACCCAATATGCCAAAGATGGCGAATGATGTATATAGAGTAGTGAACGAGTTGTTTGAGGCCGTTGGATCAACTCGACCACCACTTCCCATATTTGAAAATGGAGTTTGCCATAAATTGATGTAAAACATTTGCTATATGGTAATAAACATAGTGTTCTGTTCCATGTGAGAATTGTCTCTATGCTTTGCTAAAACCTACGGGCCTACACCTCGCGCAATAAACTTGAACACAATTGTTGGTTAACCTACGCTTAGGTCTACCCTTTCAGACCTTGTAAGTTGTAATATTTCTTTTCCATTTGAAAATGGATTCGTTTGGCACTTGGGCATTATTGGTTTCAAAGGGTTCTTCATCTCCTTGAAAATCCATTTTGGTTCTGACGATCAGCTCATCGACTAGGTGCACTGCTGGAGTTTTTGAACTAGTATTCACCTTCTTAGGAATGTTCACCAGGGGATACAGTTCATTCCATTTAAACTCATTTCATTCTTCATGTATAGAAATCGACCCATTTTAGTCCGTTCTTCTTCGACACAGTTCGTTCTTCACCAGAGAAGTATAATGAGTATATCGAGATGATGGAAAATAGTGGCTAGCGTATCTCGCCTTTTCACTTGGGTCAATCTAGGCCCAGTCTATGATAGCTCACTTGGGTCGAGCTAGGCCCAGTCCGCTCCTATAAATCAATCATCATAATTGAGGAATCTAACCCACGTATCACTACGTTCCAATCCCATTCTTGAGCATTCCAATCTGATAGACTGGGTATTAATTTGATGTCGAAAGAGCACATTCCATCACAGAAATACTCTCTGGCGAGTTACTAGATCAGTTTTGAATTCATCAAGTAATCAAATGTCCAAGCTCTATCTGAGATTATTTGAGCACCGATACCAACCTTATCGGAACCCATATAAGGGTTTCAGCTATGTGCTTTAAATACTTATCTTGAGGTTGTTAATGGTGAGGTCCAGAAGGCATGGAAGTCATCTGGCGTACCAAGAAGAGAGAATCTATCTCTATTCATCAACTTGCATAAGGTCCAACTTGTGGTTTACTCGATCAACATCAGTCGACGTGTTTGTCTTACCATAGCGACCTACATCAACTACAGCTCGTTTTGGTCTTATAATAACGACCCAACCTCGCATAATTCTCCTTAGTACAGTCCAGTTGAACCCAATTTGTGTCATATCTAGGTAAACCAGCCCAGCTCATACCCAATTGAACCCAATTTGTGCTCACTTGGGTTGGGTAACTTGATATTGTTGTTGTAATTGAGGAAAAGAGTTCGAAGACTGGTACCAGAGAAAAGTAACGATGTTGTTTGCCATGAATTGGGCTAATTTAGGTCCAGTTCATTTAGGAGTTCACACAACCCACAAACTCATCTTCTCAGCCCATTTTTACAAATAGATATATACTTTAATTTCCTTATGCAATTTCGCAGCGTTTCCTGATGTATACAAATTACCATATCACAATAGTAAACACCAAAACCAATTTATTTGGTTTCTTTCTCTAGTCTCTTTCGATTTGTTTTTGCTATTCCAAATCTCCGTGACAGGTGGAAGACAATATATAGGCCTTATTAAACTGTAACGACAAACATTTTTCGCGTTGTGTTTCACCTGTTCAAGATGAGTTTTAGAGCTTCAAATCTTGTTTGTGTTGCCTGTGAGTGGACTAGTTGCATAATTGGATGCTAAATCTTTCTTGGTCCATGTTTATTTTGTTTGCGATTGTAATCCTAGCCGTTTCCCATTTCATGTGCTGAGACCTTGCAACAAAGTGGTATGTTCGTGGGCTATAGGTCCTTCATAGTGCATTGGTTTATGGTTGTTCACGGTAGAGCTAAGTTCATAATGGAAGCAAATCCACTCACAGTTCGCACCAGGTGTATTTCATTCATCATTTATGGGAACCGATCATCAGTTCTTCTATAGAAATAGAATCAGTTTGAGATCGACACCTAGTGGTCGTTCCAAGCCCAGTTCCCAAGCAAATAGGTACAATCCATAACAATTTATTTGGGTCAAACAAGACCCAATTGGAAAGCCCAGTTCGTTTCTCTCTAGCCCAATTTTACTTGATTTTCATCGAGTTCCACAGCTCGTTGTTTAATCAAGCCACAAAATAGAGGAAACAACTCTCAAATAACCCCAAATGGCAAGAAACAAGCTGGGAATGAAACTGGTAGTAGTTAGAAGCTTGCCTTGTTCCTTTAAACATCATAACAGATCATCCATGTTAGCGATCTTGGGATTTACTTTTCCAGCCTCAATGATCCATGTCATTATGTTCCAGTGACATCGCGCACTTGTTCGTCCCTTTTCAGTTCACTATCTCCAACCGATCAGCACCTAGTCCGTTCTTCTTCAAATCGAGGTAATCCAATAGCATAAGCCCAGTTTATTTTTCAGTGATTCATACCAGGTCCAGCTGATCCAACCTAGCGCGTATCGCTTCAGGTCATTCATACAAAACATTAGGTTACTTGGTGTCATTGCTATAACTGAGTGCGAAAGCTGGTACCAGAGAAAAAATTGTGATGTTGTTTTCCATGAAGTAGGCCAAGCTAGGCCCAGTTCGTTCAAGAGTTTGCACAACCCACATCTCTTCAGCCCATTTCTCAAGGTAATTCATAGAGCACTGATCTGTGGTCATTCATGGTGGAGTTCGTTTCAGATTGTAAGCGAATCCATACCCATCAGTTCACGCCATGTCTAGCTCGTGGCTTGTTCTATATACGTCATGCCACCACACACTTTGTCTAACCATAACGACCTGTACCAAACAGTTCGCTTGGTCTTATCATAACGATCTAAGCTCACCCAACTACTTCGCACCCAATCCATACCTCGTCTCCCACTGTCCCACACCACAACATGTTTGTAATCACATCAGTGAAGAGCATCCATTCGTCCAAACAGATTGGTGACCCAATCAGATCAAGCTGCTGTTGTTTTCTGGCCCTCTACGACAAAGCAAATAGATAGACCATACCAATACAATTCGTTCATTTAGGCTGGGTTAGGCCCAATTTGACAACCCAATTCATTTTAGGGGAAACAATGCTGAAGTAGTAACATGGGAAAGAACCTACGAGTAACCAACCTACACGAAATGAGTTGGGAACGAAACTGGTCACAATCATCAAGACCCAATATATTCTTCTCCAGAATGTAATAGTTCAACCATGCCAACTTAATTTGTTTTTCAGCGATTCGAAATGAGGCTAGCCGATCTAGCCCTAATTTATGACGTATTCAACCCAACCAGTCTCTCTTTAGCTCGATTCTTCATCTCTTCAAGCCATTAATTCGTCTTGTATAAATTGTTTCTTAGTTTCATGAAAAGGTGTGTGATTGTGTTTTTTGGATCAACGCACTACTATTAGCTCGCGCTTGGTTGGTATCCAATTTGTGCATTATTATCAGTTCGCGATTGATTGGTTGGGTTTTTCACATGGGCCAAACTTGGCCCAATTTGTTCAATATAGTCTTTATACAACCCATAATTCCCAATCTCACTTAGTATGCACTAACGTCATTTCCTAGTTTATGTCATTTCCTAATCTATACATTTCCAAGGCTCACGAATTGTTTATCTGGTTTTGGTTAGGATCAATTAAGGTAGGCTCAATTGGTGACAGTTCCTTTCTGTTCATGGTGTTTACAGTTAATCTGTAACTCTTCTCTTCTAACCCGTTCACTAGTTTATACCAAGTCCAGTCCGTTCTTAGCTCAAAATCATACCAACCTACTAGCTCTCATATGGATCTAAGAACAACCAGCAAAAAACGACCAATGCTTGTTAATTTAGCTCATGGTTGGGTGATTTGGACCAACGTTCTGTCATTAGTTTGCTCCTAGTCTGCATTAGCCATGATTCATCGTGGTCTTACTATAGCGACCTACAGGTCACCCTGCGTCAAATCTATCAACGCGGATTGTGCGAGCTCTCGTTATTTCAGCTCGCTACTCATTCATGTCCATTTTTTGTGTACAAGTAAATGTCTCTAAAACGAGATAATTCTACTTGGAATAAAAATGAAGGTCTCAAATGTCAACTATGGACTAGAAAGATTTGAGTTCCCACATACGGTGCCAATTTTTGGAGAGAATTTTCTGGTTAGAGATTCTAGTAATTTTTAGAGAGAAGTGAAAATATGGACAAATGAATAGATCATGTATTCTCCTCATTTAAGGGGTATATATATGTATGACATTCTACGCACGTGGTAAGATACATATAAGCGACCTGTATACATGGTAACATATGTAGTAAAAAATAGAAAGCATATCGCTACAAGTGTTACACACAAATAAATAGAGGTCGTTATATGCAGATCGCTCACGGAGAGGAAGGACTATGATCACGTCGGGATATCATAGTTTTACCAGGTCTTGACATCCAAGACCTCGTCGTTTAATAACGATGTACTTTTGTCGACTGGGTTGTACGCTATACCAATCTTGTTGGGTCCAAACCATTTGTTAAGTCAGCCTATATCTTCGTTATACTCTAACGGGGTACCTGTACTTATTAGGTCGTATGTTCGTTACATATTTAATACTAAATAAAAAATAATTGATTAAATATGTTAAATTTTAAAAATTAAAAAAATAAATAATATAAAAATAAATTTTTTAACATGTTATATAAACTAAGTGATTAAGTAGAAAAAATTAGTGGATAAAAAATTATAAAAACTTTATTAAAACACTAAAGTATTAAAAGTAATGAAATTAGTTAACCAGAAAAATATAGTTATCCTTATTTTCTTTTTCAAAAACTTCTAACATTACTGTAAATGTTAAGTTAACTAATCAATTTAACATGGGAGATTAATAAATTAAATTCGTACATTAATTTAAATATAAAAACTGAATTTGAGTAATACATATGAACCCAATCTAAAACGTAGTCAGTAAGTGAAGACAGTAAACTATAATTAAATTATTAGGTTTGTATAATTTATATTATCAAATTAACTTTCGTCATTTTTGATTATCGAATTAAAAAAACATTTCAGTTATGTAATTCCGTAAGTTTTTCATTGGTTTAGTTAAAATTTAAAAAATCTAAAATTTACTGTTCACCATCTTCCTCCCTAAATCTTAAGCAAATAAACCTACAATACAAAAATTTGATAATGAACTAACCCATCACCAAGATCAAAACCACCTGTAAATAATTTTTTCTCTTCCTCAACTCCACCATTTAAAAACCCCAAACCATTATAAATTGTTGTTACTGGTAATTCAAAGTGATTCAATGGTGATAATTCTAACTGATTCAATGGTTATGCTTCATATAAACAGGCCATTGCAGCCTTTAAGTACAACAACGACAAAAAAACACATGTGTTAAGTATACGTATAAGTCTCGTACGGAAAAAAACATGAGTAATAAATTGGATATATAGTTAAAAAATTCTAAAAAATATGAGTAATAAATTGGATATATAGTTAAAAAAAATTAATTCTCTTAACAATTTTAACACTTTTTAGTTGAAATTAAGCAGAATTGGGGTCTAATTTACATTGCATGAATGCATATAAAATGGATCTCTAAAGTGAAAATAGACTCGTGTAGTCGGAACACCTAACCTAAGTCTAAAAAAATAATTTGCCCCTATTTAATCGCGATAAAAATTACGTGATATTATTCTAAATTCGTATGAAATCTAGAGATTTGATTAAATTAAAGTAGGTTCTTTGACCATTTTTTATCATCTAGATGGATTAGATAATGCGGCAAAATGTATAATTTTTGATATTGGAATATGATTGGAGTTTAAGGGTTAACATGTTTATTAGGTGTTGAAACATACCTTACATTAAAAGAATATAAATAATAAATTCAATATATAGTTAAGATTAATTATTATTTTTAATAAATTAACTTCTTTTAAGTTAGAACTCAACAAATTCTCATCAACAGAAAGAACTCAGAGAACCGACCCATCGAAAAGAATATAGCCGTTTACTGGTTATAATTATGACTCTGGAACATTTGATTCTGCACTATAAATATGCAGAAAGGTACAATTACATTGGCTAGTGGTCAATCTAATGATTCAAAGATTGCAGCTTATTGCCATCAATATATAGAGAGTATTTCCAATCTAAATTCCATTTTTCAGTTAGAGGTTCAAGTTGTAAAAGTCTATACACAGGCTATGATACGGTATAGCCTTCATTATTTGCTTCTCAATCGGTTGAAAATAATTAATCAGCAACATTTTGTCAAAAAGCCGACGTTATAAGAGACAAATTGGATTGTATTGAAGATCAAATAGAAGAATGAAAATGATTCTAATTTAATTTGATAAACAATATAAATATAATAAATGAATGATATAATTATAAGTTTATTCTTTTATATATAAACTTTACAATAATATTATTATTATTAAAATAAGATGCAATTATATTGTTATTTTTTATCAATTAAATAATAAATTATTAGTAATTAAAGTATTAAAAATTATCTAAATTATCATTATTATTTATTATACAAGATTATTAATCTTAATAACACATAAATAATTATCATTTTTTTAGTTAATTATCTTAGATCTTATCTTTTTATTGTTACGTAATATAAATTAAATAATAAATTATTAATAACTAAAATATAAATAATTTTATAAATTATGATTATTTTTTATACAATATTATATTTATCTAAATAGTATAAACTAGGGGTGTTTATGGTCCGGTCTGGTCCAGTTTTGCCTAAAAAAAATTAACTAAACTGGACCGTTCATATTACTCGGACCGAATCGGATCGTTTGATTTATAAAACGGTTCAGTCCGATTTTTTTATAATTTAATGAAGAATAATGTGAAATTTTTAATATATTATTAAATCAGTTCGATCCGGTTCGAACGGTTTAAAATTAGTACAAATTAGACCGAACTATTTGATTAGTAAAACCGTTCGGTTTTATCCGATCCGATCTGGTCTGATTTATGGACAACCCTAATAGAAACAATTTTTTCATTAAATTTAATTTTTGTATCGATTGAGTAATAAATTATTACAGTACAAAGCAGACTAGTATCCATAATTTTACGGATGCACGTAAATGATTGGGCATTGGAAGAGTGAGAGAATATTTCACTGCAATTTAGTAGTGGAAAAAGTGAATTTAATTTAGTGAGTTTTGAATTTAGTTAATTTCCCTGTATCATGCATAACCAGCATTATTAATATTCCAGTATATGATGTGAACTTACCCTTGTATCACCTTCAATTTTTTTTTTTTTAAGTTTAAATAAACATTTAGATACCCAGACACACACATATATATATATATATATATTGTGCGTTATTGTTGTTGAAACTCATGATCCAACTTAAGTTAACTTATGAAAATATATGATTGCATTACAATTATAAACAATCGTTTGATATAAATTAATTGGTACGTACGTACGTATTCAAGGAATTATGTATTCATTCATTGTTTGATATTAGGTTTAAATAATATATACCTGTCTCCTACAAGCCTGTACATTCTATCGATGAGATCCTCCTCTTGTTGAGTCATCTTTATAAAATCCCACTGGACGCTGCTCACTTCTATACTTAATTGCCAATTAAAACACATCCAAAATAAATAAATAAAAAGTTAGTTAGTTAGGTAATTAATTAGTACTTAATTACATTTAGGTTATATATAATTTAGTAATTTTTTTAAGAACAAATTAATATCGATGTTCTTTTGTTTTCAAAACAGATAGTGAAAGCCTTCAGTACTATAAGGGTAAATGCATGGCATGCATTTTATTTATTTTTTGGATGAAATACACTGATTTGAATTATCACCTCTTAGTTACGTCCTTCTGTCATGAAAATATTAACATGCTATATATATAAATTATTTTTTTTTCTCTTTTTGAGATGAAAGAAAATTATTAAGATTTTTGGTTTGCTTTGAAAATACATGAATAGTTAAAACGTATTGTGTTGTTGTATATTAGATGTAAAAGAGAAACTATCAATTTTTCCCTAATCCTATTAAAATCAGTATTAAATTTATTTAAACTCAAAAATTGTAATTTCTACCCAGCTTGCAAGTTTTTTTCTATATTTTATTTATGTAACGTATTTCTCCAGTGTTTTCTCTTTAATTTACCGGCAATAAGTTCTATGATTGGATTTAGATAGTGTTGTTTGATGTGTATTTAAATATATTGAACTTTTCTTCATATAATTTTATTTCCATTTCAAGCTATATATATCTGTTTGTAAAAAAAAAATTGATAAAAAAAATAATTAATGAAATCAATAAAAAAATTACAAGACCTTGTGAAGTGGAAGGAGTTGCGATCTTAGCTTGTTTTGCAGGACGTTTATCCATCGCTTGGCTTCAAAGTTATCTGAGAGAGAGAGAGAGAGAGAGAGAGAGAGAAGCAATGAACAAATTGAAAACGGCAGGAGATGGTCTGAGTATAAGAATGGATGAGAGATTAGAACTAGAAGAAATGTTAATTAAATGATTTAAAAGAAAATAATATATCGTAATTATTAATGTAGATAAATAAGATAAAACGAAAACCGTAGAATATATATTTAAGTTAGTGAAAATTATAAATATATTTTCTCAAAAGAAAAAAGAAAAGAAAAAGAAATTATTGATCTTGATTAAAAGAGCAACAGACTCTTTAACTTTTACGTAGAAATGCATAGCATGGAATGACTGGTGTCAACAGACCAAACGTGTGATTGACTTGTAGCTATCATTTAGTGTGATGTGTAATAAAAATTACGTAAATTAGCTCATTTAGTTTGCTTTGTAAAAAGAATTAATTATATTATTATAATATTTTTTTATAAAAATGTTATTATTTTTATTAATATTAAAATAAATATTTTTTTTATTATATTATCATTTATTTTTTTATTAAAATATAAATATTTTACGAAAGTAAAAATAAATTTTTATATGAAATTATTTAAAAATAATTAATAATAATAAATTTATTTTAATATATATTTTAATTTTTAATAAAAATTAAAAAATAATAAAATAATAAAATAAAATTATGTAAATAAAAGATAACAAAATCTAATATTTTATGATATATTTATTATTGTTAAAAATTTATATTTTAATCGCGTTTAATTATTTAATAATAATATAATAATTTTTTAATAAAAATCTATTAAAATAATATAATTTATAAAATTAAGAAATTAAATAATATTAATTTTTTATTTAACATAAATAACTTAATTGTTGTGCTGTTCCAACCTGTACCATTTATTTTTCAATAAATACAGACACGCTTTTACACAAATAGAGCCAACACTGCAGTGATAATATGATACCATCTACATTTTATTTTTGGGTCTCATCAATAAAGACAAATTAATTTTTTTCTCTTTTTACTTGTTTACTAATGACAAATTGATTTCTTTTAATAAATAAATTATATGTCACACTGTGTGGCATCTACATTTGTTTTCACGTGACAGCCTTGAATATTGATTCTTTCCCTCTTATCTTCTTCTGTACATTAAATGAAATTATAATGAAAGGAAATTTTTTTATGAAAAATAAAAATCAATGGAAGGCACTTTTATTTAAAAAAATATTTTTACATTGAAATCTCAATTAATAATCAAATTACAGAACATATATTTTAATACATTCAACATTACAAGTAAAAAGTATCGCAGCAAACAAAAAAGTTTTATAAACCAACCAAATAAGTATTGAATAATCACAAATATTATTTATGATAATTTTAATAAAAAAAATAAATGATCAATAATTATCTCTTAATTATCTAAAAATAATAATTATTAAAAAATAATTACGATATTATAATAAATCATTACATACATTCATATAAAATACAACCTAACTTTTCTCTTAGAAACGATGATCATAAATGCTTTATTTAATATTCACATAGAGCAAGACTTAAATCTCTCCTACTTTAATCAAATTTTATTACTTACTAAATCATCAAAACGCTAAAAACCACCACACTTCATCGTGATTCAAGATTTTTATGAGTTATTCTATATTGTAAATCTATAGAGAATAATCCTATCTAGTGATGATAAAAAACACCATCACAAATATATTAATTAAAATTGATATATATATATACTAATATACAATACTTTTGAACATTTTTTTGTTTTTGATCTGATTGGGTGTAAAATAGTTCAAACCATGTGGTGTAATTTAAGAAGTTATAGTCACCAAGCAACTCGCGTGACAGCCCAATCAACACTCGCTCAATAAATAAGCATCATTATCAATTAAATATCTAATTGGATAAATCATCAATATTCAAACTCTTAATTATTCGACAATGAGATAATTAAACAGATAAAGCTCCGACGTTTAAAAATAAGTCTATCACTATAAATAAGGGTCATCAACATATATATTTTCACTTATAAATATTCACTATTGCTTACCACTAAACATAAGGAGAGACACTAGTCTCTTTCTTCTTCTTACTACATGGACTTACTTAAGTATTGAAGGGCCAAAGGTTGCCACACCCCGTGGTCATTCAAGGTTCTAACATTTTGTTCTCTGCTCTCAAGTACACGGGAAGTAAAGGTGCATCAAATCATTGATATTGACAAAAATTAGTATCAACATTTGGTACTGTCTATGGAAACAAGTGTACTCTATTAGTTGAATCACAATTAGTAAGAAAGATTTATGGTGTTCTTTAGAATTTTTAACTAAGTGGTCTTTGAAAAAAAGATCTTAAAAGTTCAAAAGAAATTTACTATGCATAATCTCTAAAGGCTATATCACAAGCATTCCTTTTATTTTTCAATACCTTATTTGGGACAAGCACCGTATGAAACTAATTGAATCTTATATCATTGTCAACCATTTGGTGGTAGAATCCAAACTCATTTCTTGAATAAGGCCTTTTTTCTCGTCTATATGGAATATATCCAACCAAGAGAGTTGTGCAAACTCTTAAACCTCTTAAACCTCTTTATTATCTTAACCTGTAGGTTTTCCTACAAAATCTTTTAATCGCTTTAGCACAAAGCTCATTTTCCTATCATTTCAAGATGAACCAACCTTTTGACTCAGAAAGTTAAGCTTCTACAAGGGACAATGTGGGCATACCTCACATGTAATAAGTTATGCAACCACCTATATAAGTTGCTAACCTCATACTACCATGGCCACAGTGGACCCAAGTGGAGCACCAAAATAAGACAGGAAGGAAGGTCTACATGATATGTTTGGAACACTTAAAATAATGAGGATAGCATCTTAGGCCATCTTGAGAACGCCTTCTAGGGCCACAGGTTCCTGGTTCACTTTCCATCCCATAGAACTTCCATAGGCATCTTTCAATGCCTATAATGAACAAGATCTTACCCATATCCATACGAAGTTCGACTAGTAACCTGACCTACCACGATAGGAACTAAGCCTCATAGCATACCAGATACAATTCATATACAAAATACAAAGCCATCTATTTATGGATGCCCAGGAAGCCTTCCTCTAACCATCTATCTTGGACTAGTTGGGACTACTTCAAACAGCTTTTGTCTATCGCAATCCACATAACCATCTCGAGGCCTACATATAGGGACACTTTGTCCAAGCTAACCATGTTAACCATATGGACTCAATAGCTAATGGCCACACCAGAAATCATCACTTATGATGGTACTAAAAACCCTTAGAGTACATGAAAAACTTCAAGAGTTGGGACCATATGTCCATCTTAACATCATAAAGAATGCACCCCAAATTATTTTGGAATGCCTTCACAATTCATAAGATCTATAACCATTTCATGTCAACGAGGACTCCCTGTGGCATCTTTCAATGCCCAAATTACCAGAGCCTCCATTCATAGGTTGTATAGTCTAAACTTCTACCTTAGAAGTCGCATGGTTCATATTGACACTTCAAAGGTTCACAATCTCACAAATAGTCTAAACCTACAAGTAAAGAAGTGCATAGATCAAAGCCAAAGATATA
Organism: Hippophae gyantsensis; assembly: GCA_030763125.1. NCBI lineage: Eukaryota > Viridiplantae > Streptophyta > Magnoliopsida > Rosales > Elaeagnaceae > Hippophae > Hippophae gyantsensis. The sequence goes on along the minus strand of CM061034.1, from coordinate 2,711,779 downwards.
CATGATATGTTTGGAACATTCATTTAGAACTTCATAACGAAAGATAATTGGAAAGATCTATATTCTTTTAAAATATCTCTTTATATCACAATAAGATATACTAGTCTCCTCATTCTTTTCACTACACGAAGTTACTTAAGCATCAAAAAATCAAAGATTGTTACATTATGTGATGGTTCAAGGTCTTTACGGTGTGTTATTTATTCTCAAGTATACAAGAAGCAGAGGTACATCCAATTATTGATGTTGACAACAGGAAACTTGTTCACCATTTTTTATTTTTGATCCCTTAGTTAATTTATACTTAAATTGAATACTTGTTGAAAATAAAACTTGTTTGAATATATGTTTAATAGTAAATTTAACTATTCAAAACATTTTTTTAAGACATAACATGATATTTGAATGTTCTGATAATCCATCACAAATAGTAAAATTATTATTTTTAATTGGTTTATTTTTTAAGAAAAGTTTATTAACGGCTAAACAAATATAAAGACTATGATGTATGTAAAACAATATTTTTAATGTAATTTAAAATCTCGTGCTATATTGAATTATCCCACCATAAATCAGATTAAATTTTTCGTGATTATTACTTTTCTTGTGTCGCCAAAATCCTTTAGAATACGACGGTAAGAAATTGTTATGTGCTTTTATTTTATAAGGTAGCGTATTGTGGAAATTTGGGTTTGAGTTTGGTATGGAACTTAGAATTGAAACTTTATACCTCTCTCAACGGGAGGCACTACGCACTAGACAAAACAAATAAAATTGTTGCAGCATGCCTGCTCTGAGAGTTGGATATGCTAGTACATTTTTATGTTTCGATTTATAGTAAAATATCAAAAGAACATAAAGACAGACTGGTAAGTACCACTATGACATGGTTGTCAACGACTAAAATTAAGTTTACATGGAAGCGGGAACTTATTGCTTAGATGAGTTGGATAAAATATAAGGTATAAACTAACTTTTTTGTTGACATTAGACGTGCAAAATTACAAGTTTTTAATATTACAACTATCCAAAAAGCAGATAAAAGGCTGCAATAGAAAATTTATATATTTTTGTTATGACTAACAAAAGTGAATAATATTATGATTACTCTAAGTAAAAGAGCTAAGCTCTTTTCATTTCCTCTAAGGCATCAAGCAATTAATCACAAGAAACCCACTAATATAAACACAAATTGTGCTCATACCAATTATGAGTATCAAAAGGTAGAAATTTCTTAAAAAATAAATAACTTCATTTTTAGGTTATTTTCTTATCTAGCTAACAAATTTACGTGCCTTTAACATGTTATATCCTTCTGTAAACAAGCCAAATGCTAAAGTTTATGAAAAGTCAAAAGGCCAGCGTCATAGCTAGGCTCTCTTAATTCGAAATGTTAACCTAATGAAAAAAGGATTGGCACATGTGCAAAGCTGTCTATTTATTATTTAGTCACTACCCTGTTTTTCTTTCTAGAGTAGACTCCAACACCAAACTATAATCAATCATTTCGTCAAAAAAAAAAAAACACACACACACACACATACACACACTATGATCTGTCGAGCTTCATTTCCATTGATGCACCTGGATCTGACCCGGTCTGAATTTATGACTCAAGCAAAACTCAGTACTAAGACCACCAATCAATTCTACATTAATTGCTGATAATCTTCTTAACAAGCTTTTATACAATCAAAGCAAATTAATTACAAACTTAAACATTGCCACAAATACTCTAAAACCTTATTCAAAGGATTGCATATATGTTATGAACGAGGAACCTATTATACTCCAATAACATTAGTTTGCTGATGTACATATTTAAAATAAATGGGCGTTTAAGAGCTGAGCTGAAGAAACCTTAATGCCATGGGATGCTTGGCTTGAGATAACAAGTCAGGCTTCAGAACTTCAACAATTTCACCATTCACAAGGAGGAAAACAATATCAGCAACCCTCTGTATTTGCTTGATGCTGTGTGAAACCATTATAATTGTCATTCCCCGTGTCTTCTTTAGTTTTATTATTACATCCTCTATGTTCTCTGTAGATATTGGATCCAATGCGCTTGTAGGTTCATCTAGCAGCAAAACCTTTCAAGGAGATAAAAAAATCAAAATAATTAATTAAGGAGTACAAATAATGAGCTAAAAATAAATAAATAAATAAAATCTGCACAAATATTTCTTTTAACATCACAAGACATTAAAGTATGATTATTTTACCTCTGGCTCATTAGCTACAGTCCTAGCAAGTGCAACTCTTTGGGCTTGACCAACAGATAGTTCACTACCATTTTTACTGTAGAAAGAGGAATCAAGATCCGCAAGGGATAGCAATCTGTGTACCTCCTGGTCATTCAGTTTCTTCCCACTCAGTTGGGGTCCATATCTTATATTGTCTGCTATTGTGCCTGAAAATTGGTAAATACACAAGTCATTACAAGTGCATATATACGTGATAATATACTGTCGTTGTATCTTCTCCTTATCTGGTGTAAACATGGCCAAATAACTTGAAACAATTGATCTAGTCTTGATAAAGGTGCAAACTTACCAAGTTTACCCAAATGTATTGATCTAATAAGGATATTTTCTTTTGGAGGGAGGAGGATAGGAAAAAAAAACTTTTTTATTAAAGTCATTCAAAGTTCCAACCTTCTCAATTTTAACCTAACAAACCCAGTGGCGAACCTGAAGAGTGGTTAGCAGAGAAAAGTGTCCCATCTCATTTACTGACAAAGGAAATTCTAATAGTAATATTTATAAAATTATTAACAAATTTACTTATAAAATATAACTATAACTTTAAATTTAAAATTTTAAACTTTTATTAAGTAAAATTTTATTATAAATTCAATAATTTGAATAAATTTATATATAAATGAGATAATTATGTGAATAAAATTAAAAGTAAGTGATAGTTAAAAAACATTTTTTACTTTTTTTATAATATCCCTCCTGAGCACTAATCATACACCGCCGCCGGACAAACTTAAGTCTGTCTTCTTGTTTCTTCGTTTTAATGAGTTACTTCATGGTCGTGTAACCGAGTATAGATGCTTAAATTTTGAGTTTGCTAAAGAGTATTAAAAAAAAGACAATGGAAAAATGCTTTAATGGACTATAGAAATACAATTAGCAATCTAAATGAAAAATAAAAAAGAAACACAAAGTTTAATCTTTAAAAAATCATGAGCTAACTTTTTTTATTTTATTTTATCATATAATAAATATAAATTTAAATTTATATGTTATTAACATTTATCATAAATATAAACAAAACTAAATGTTAAATGTACATTAATTTGTATAAATATTTATATTTATATTAATAAATAATTATAATATGATATTTGATTAAATATAAATTTTTTTATATTTTATCGTACGATAAACATGAGTATAAATTTGTGTCTTATTAATATTCATCTCAAATATTTCGTTACTTTTCCGGATGTTTACATTTTGAATTTTAAAAAAAGAGAGAATGATTTTGGAATAAAATCTCAATTAGAAAAGTAATAAATTGGGAAACACTTTAAAGTATATTATTATATTATTTAATATTAAAAATCTAATAATTATTAAAATTTTAATAAATAATAATGAGCTATATACCTTAATATTCCAGGTTGGTGACCAAAAAGTAGAAACGAAATAAATGAGTAGATTAAAAGGGGTATTGTAAGTGAGGATTCGCTAATTGATTTTTCTCCTTCTTTTTATTTATTTTTGTTTTATTTAATCTAACTACGTATATGTAATTTTAAATATTCAATAATTTAAATAATATTTTAAAAATATAATATATTAATAATTATAAGTTATTAATTATATTGAATATTACATAAAAATTCGAAATGAAAAGTTAAGGGAGGAAAAAAAACAAAGAGAGAACCTAAATCGAGTATTGTTACCTTCGAAAAGAACGGGAAGCTGAAAGAGCATGCCGACCTTGCGACGGAGTTTGAGAACATCAAGATCGCAAATATCACGGCCGTCCAAAAACACCGTTTGAATAGATGGTTCCCACAATCTATTGAGTGCCCTGAGAAATGTTGATTTGCCACTTCCACTAGGCCCGATGATCCCCACGATGGTTTCCTTCGGTATGTCCACGCTCAACCCATTCAATATCGAAGCTCCCGATTCCGATAGCTTTGTCAAGTTCCTTATCCTAAATTTCGGTTGGGAATCACCGTCATCGTTTTCCTTTACATCCAAAACTATTAGAGGCTCTCGGAGGTCTTCATCTGCTAATTTTAGTCGAAATTAACAACAACAAAAATTAATATAGCGTAGAATAATTAATAGGAAAACTCCAAATTAAAATACATTTGAGTTTTAGGCGTCTACCGGTGGAGCATTCAGCCGGAGACATTGTCAAATTGTGCATTTGAGTGTGTGATCGGGTTAGTGAAATAGAAAAATATGATAGTGTACTTATTACTTTATTTAAAGAATAAAGAAAGCTACATAAAGCCTCCCCCAGAATCCACTTCATCAGACTAACCTCCTCTCCAGACTCCACGGTGTGGTTGATTCGTTCGCGAAAACAACAAATCGAGCATTTTATTCAGTAACAATAAAAAAAAACATACAACAAAAAATAGTATTTCCGTCGGTAATTAAATATTGATAGTCACAGTCGTAACAACAAAAAAATATAATGTATGTGATGTGCATAACTTATTCCTTTAATTTTTTTTAATTCACACAATTTATTTTTTTAATATTTTTTAAATTTCAAAAATACATCCAACTTAACAAAAACTATTAAATTAAAATAGCATAACAACCCATTTTCTTAACATTGATATAGAAAGAAAAGGAAAAAAAAAACAATAGTGGACGCAAAGTAGTACTAAACGTCAATTACAAAAAAAAAAATGATTCTAGAGCTATTTACACAACTTTGTTTGATTTGATTGATTTGTATTACACAAACAAATTTGAGGCCTTCAATCGAGATTCAAAAAGAATCTTGTTAGCTTTTGTTACCGTTTAAAGCAATAAAAGTTTGATAAAATAAATAAAGTGTTTTCGTGAAAAGTAAATAGTAACGTGACCTGATTATTGTAAGTAAAGAATATTTTTTAATAAAGCAATTTGGTATTTCTTGTCTTCTTGTTTGTGATTATTGAGGTAATTTGTTTTATTGTCATGTTGAAATGGGAAAAATAGGGATGAAGCTTAGATATATTATATGATAATGAGTATAAGAAAAAGAGAAAAAAGAGGGGGGTACATGACCATACCCCAAAACTATGGTTAAGAAAGTAAATTGGGTTTGTTTAAACAGGCGCAGTTATTTCAATTTAATAGTTTTTGTTAAATTAGATATAAATTTAAAATTTAAAAATATAAGGATTAAATTGTGTGAATTAAGAAATTAGTAATTAAATTATAATATTTTAAATAGGTTAAGGATTAATTGTATAAATAAGCCTAATGTATGTACTTGAAGCTAGGCTTATCGATGCAATGCGGTGAGACTGAGTAAGGTGATACAGGGTGAGACTCCTCCTTGTTATCCACTCTCGATTTAGAATTTGGCCAACATCTTTATTTAAAATCATTGTAATGATGTATCGAGGAATTCAATAAAAAATAAAAATCCCAAATGATGAACCAAAATAATTGATATTTTAAAAATTATTTTTTATTTTATTATAAATAAATAATTATATAATATAAAAAATAAGTCAATAATAACTATTTTATAATGAAAAATAAAATTTTTGAAGTAATAAATATAAAAATAGATGATATTTATGTGAAAATAAAAAAATAAAATATATATAAAAATAAATACATAATCATTTTATATTAAAAATATTTATATAATCTTATTATAAATTAATTTAAAATAATAAGAATAAATCATAAAATAATTATAATATTTTAATTTTTTAAAATTTAAATAAATAAAAGAGTCATTGTATCGTAATTCGATAAACATAATCAAATTTGAATCAAAGAACCCATAACAAACAAAATATGAATTAATTTTAGGTTAAATTTAAATTGATTCAAATAATCTAAAAGATATAGGATTAATTTCGATTTGAGTTGGGCTAACTAATTATCTCAAAATAAAATAAAATAAAATAAAATTTAAATTGAAATATAAAAAAAGCAACAATTAGGTTGAACTAAAACAACTTTCCTTTCACTTTAAGTATTTCTCGTCCACTCGTAAGAAACACTAATTCATCCACGAAGTTTTTATAAGAGTATTGTTTAAATTATTATTATTTTAATTAAATTTAATTATCAAAAATATATTAATATATTATGTTAATTGTTAACCTTTATTGAATAAAATAGACCAAAATACATATATATTATGTTTTTGATACATATCATCACTAAAATGTTTTTAACCCGCTTAAAACCTTATAAGATAAGAAGTCAATTATAAATAATTATATTATATGTTTGTATAAGACATTTTAATAAATAATCAACTTAATAATATTAAAAAAAAATTCTTATTCTTAATATTTTAGGAACAATTTTTTCTTCCGTTTAGAAATTAAAGTCATCTTATCTATAAACTAGATGAATATTTTTATGCTAGTTTTACTCTAAAATTATTAGAGTATTTGTCTAAAGATAAATAACATAATTAAACTCGTCTTATTCTAAATTTGTTAGAATGTTTACTTAAATAATAATTTTTTTTATATTTATTTCATAACACAAATACGAAGACATCTTATCAGAGAGAGTGTGATTAGTCTAATTTTTTCTCATTTCTTTTTTATTTCTCAAGTGCTTTCATATAACTAGAGCATTCACACTTTTGTCTTGCATCATTGTGATACACAGAGATTGAACATTGATGTCATGGTTGTTGAGGCAAAGAGAGTTATTAGGAAATTTCTTGTGATTTGCACAGAAATGACTAGGATAAATATATAGGCATGGAGTGATTGGAACACTTTATATTATATAAAATTGTTCATAATCACTCAACTGAATAAATTCTCTCTGCTTGCTTGTTGGAGTTCCACTTTAGGTGGAATTCGGTGCTTGAAGCTGTGGTTGTTGTGGTACTAATCATTGCTTGGCCTCTTTATGCATAGCAATATATGAATAGAAATTTTTTGGTAAATGATATGAAATTGGCTATTGCTATTGAGGAGAGATAAAAAATATGGGTTTGTGTAGGGTTTGGTTGGAAAACTGAGTTAACGAGTAGATGGAATCTGAATCTGGGAGAGAGCTTAAAGAGAAATCATACTCGAGGAGAAAGAGGGAAAGGAAAAGGAACTATTAGGCCGACCCATATCTAAACAAAATTGGGCTAATTCAATCCATATATTAAATGTCCTGCGTTAGGCCTGACACATAATGGACCTCTTGTTAATGGTATGAGCTGGGTTAGACTTTTGCACTACTAATTAAAGTTTAATGAGCAAGTATTATATATTTTTAAGTTCTTATAATGCTATTTACATTATATGCATATTTTAAAATAAATAATAATTATAAATCATAATATATAATTAAATGATATCTTTGAATATATCCTTTATTCAAAACTTATTCAAAACTAAATCTATTGGTACTACTAAAAGCTTTTATAGAAAACTAAATATAAAAATTAGTAAAAATATTTTAGTTGATAATACTTATAGTATTCACATACAGTCATTAATGTCTACAATAAAGTCCTCAAAGTGTAGACATAATCATGAGTATTCTAACAACTCTAACTTTAGTTTATTATGTCTTATACAAGCCTAAAGTCTAGACATTTATAGTTAAAAATTCTTTAGAATAACTCATAAAGTTTTCTGTTAAATTCTAGTAGTACATACAAAAAGAAAAAACTAAATAAAAGTTTTTTTCGAGACTTTATTAGTAAATAAAAATTAAAACTTTAAATAAAATAAGTTATTATTTTAGTAAAATTCTAAACAAAATATACTATTTTTTTTTTCTAATCTTAGCATGTATTACAGAAAAAGGGGAAGAATATGGAAGATAAGAAAACAAAAATGATTAACAAAGACAAAGCAAAAATGTATTCACATTTCCGAGTATAGAATGTTTCACTAGCTCCAGACTTCAAAGACATTCCAAATGATTTTCTGTAAAAGCACTGTGGGCTATATTCAAATAAATAAAATAAGCCAAGACGTTCATTAGTGCAAAAAAAAAAAAACATCTAAAATGATAACAGAGGGACATATGACACAACATTGAAATTTCATTTCTAAGACCCTGGTGAATTAATGTGTTACCTCCCTCTGAGAAACTGCATAAAAAAGACTGGTTTGGCATGAAAAGCGAGATCTTCGGCTTGCTCTTGGGTTAATCCATTGGTCTGCAAGTGCTCCTTTGCAATCTTGAAGGAGTGGTCACCTCCATCAATCACATGCAAACCACTCAAAGACTTCATCTTTTTGCAGTCTAAAAAACCCATCTTTGCTACCCTTCACCAAATAATATCTCAGATTCAAAGTCCACAAAAGCACGTTGTAATATGAAGTTTATGCAATAAGAACGGTGCATTTGTTCGTTCCATTTACAAAGAAAATTAAACTTATGATGGATCAGACTATTAAAAATAATCATGGGAAAGGACCATGCAATATTTATTTAAGGATAACCAATATATAAATAAAATAACAGTACTACTAATTTTGTTTAAGTACCTACACAAACATAAAAGGAATTGTAAGTTGCAAGAGAATCTCGTCTCTAATTGCTCCATTCATGCCCTGAAAGATAAGCAATCAATCAGACAAAACTTGTGGCAAAATTTTCCCTTTTTAGTAAAGGACATGATGGTAAACTAGCATTCCTTATGAATACAATATCAAAAATAAAAGGGGTAAATAAATTTCCTGGTAATCCCATAATAGCTGCCTAGTAATCCAGGAGTTAGAGTAAGGGTCACAAAGAAAGAAAAACAGGAGAAATAATGACTCATATACGGCCTTAACAATGCAATTGCTTTCTCCAAAGCTCAATCGTTTCCTCTCAGCTGGTTGTTGAGTTTCAAGTTCCAAAAGGACGATTTGCTAATTCTAATATTAGTTACTTAACTCATCCCATTGACAAAAGAGAGACACACCGACGTGCGGTTTTAATAAAGAATAGTAAAATGCCAAATACTAAATCCCAAAAAGGGAAAACAAAACACATGAGAATGAGTAAAACGCACATAATGCCGTACTTCAGAGGTGTTGGTCCAACTAATGTGGGCCATCCACAAAGAAAAAAAAAGGAAGAAGAAAAGAAAGTCTATGGCGCCGAAAGAAAAGAAGAAAAGAAAAAAAAAAAAGTCAAAAATCTCTCCGTGTAATCCGGAGAGAAGGATGAAGTTTTTGGCTAATAAAGCCTTAGCTTCAATCTCAAACAGATCAGAAGCGAAAAAATAAACAAAGAGAGAGAGAGTTTCTGAAAGATTTTTGAGAGAGAAAAATTAAGAGAGCCAATTTGTGAAGTTTTATCCACAAATTGAAGATACATATTTGTTGTATTTTTATGAGAGATCCACCTGAAGGTGAAGTGTGTAATCCCATCTTATTATAGTGAAAGTTTAAGTGGCCTACGGGTCCCGTGGTTGTTACTTTCATTTTGAAAGGTTTTTCCACGCTAAATTCTTGGTGTTATTTTTATTCTATTTTGATTTGGGAAATTATCCTGGGTGTGTGAAATTTATTTCTTTACAACCGATACTATTTTTTCCCAACAAAGTGGTATCAGAGCCAAGTTATTTTAGTAAGAGATTATACACATATACAGTACTATTCATATATACTGTATTGTACTATTCACGGATATTATTCACGAATACTATTCATGGATACTATTCACATAGTACTATTCGGAAGATACTATTCATTGATACTATTTGGAGGATACTATTCATTGTCAGAAAAGTATCAAGTTCGGCGAAACCTGGTGACTGACGACTCAAATGGAGGAAAGCACAGGTAATATGATAAAATTAACCGCATTTAATTATGCAATTTGGAAGCCGAAGATGGAGGATCTTTTATACATTAAAGATCTATGGAAGCCAATTATAATGCCAAAGGAGAAAGAAGTAACCGATGGAGACATTGAATGGGCCGTTCTGAACCGAAAGTGTGCTGCTCAAATCAGACAATGGATCGACAAAAGCATTTTTCAAAATTTTGCTAATGAACACGATGCTTACGTTCTTTGGCAAAAGTTGGAGAAAATGTATGCGAGGACAACCGCACAGAATAAAGCAAATCTGATGCGACGATTAGTCAATTTGAAGTATAAAGACGGAAGCAGCGTATCAGAACATATGAGTGAGTTCCAAGGCATTGTAGATCAACTCAACTCTATGAAGATGACTGTAGATGACGAGCTACAAGCGTTGTTGATGTTGAGTTCTCTACCAAAAAGTTGGGATACTCTAGTTGTGTCAGTTAGCAACTCAGCTCCTGACGGTAAGCTTACCATGGATATGGTAAAAGACAGAATGTTAAACGAAGAGTCTCGACGAAAAGATGAAGGATATACTCCAGACACTGAAGCGCTTGTCATGCAGAAACAAGGCAAGCAAGAATGGCACGGGAGAAGTAAAAGTAGAAATACCCGTAACCAAAGTCAACAAAGAGGACGGTCAAAGTCTAGATCAAGGTATGACAAGAAGTGTCATCATTGCGGCAAGCCTGGACACTTCATTCGAGAATGTAGAAGGTTAAAGGCAGAACAATCCAGAAATCAGGAAGCAGAAACCCGAACAAATGACACCACAACTGTCACTGAAGAAGTTGTCATTGTTCGAGATGCTGATTATGTCAATCTTGCATGCCAAGACACTACTTGGGTAGTTGACTCAGGCGCTTCCTATCATGTCACCTCACGAAGGGAATTCTTCTCAACCTACACTCAAGGTGATCTTGGACGTGTGAGGATGGGAAATGATGATGCATCAAAAATTGTCGGTATTGGCAATATTTATCTAGAGACTAATATTGGATGCAGATTACTTCTAAAAGATGTGAGGCATGTTCCTGATATCCGCCTCAATTTGATCTCTACCGGTATGCTTGATGATGATGGATACAATAATTATTTTGGTGAAGGAAAGTGGAAGCTCACCAAAGGCAATCTGGTAATAGCTAAAGGCAAGAAAGATACATCACTCTACATCACAGAAGCCAGACTGTGTAGAGGAGAAGTAAATACCACAAGGAAAGAAGTTCCTACCGAGCTATGGCATAAGCGACTCGGCCACATGAGTGAAAAAGGTCTCAGAATTCTTTCCAAAAATGAGCTCTTGCCAGAATGAAAGGTACACCCTTGCAAACTTGTGTTGGTATTATGGGAAAACAACATAGAGTTGCATTTCGTAGTCTCGCACCATGTAGAAAGGAAAATATTCTAGATTTAATACACACAGATGTCTGTACAATGAGTTGTAAGTCATTAGGAGGTGCTCACTATTTTGTGACCTTTATTGATGACCATTCAAGAAAAGTATGGACTTTTGCTTTGAAAACTAAAGATCAAGTGAATGAAGTTTTCAGCGAGTTTCATGTAAAAGTGGAGAGAAAGCGCGAGACGTTTGGAAGTGTGTACGTGCAGATAATGGTGGTGAGTATCATGGACCATTCGAGGAGTACTTGCAGAAGTTTTGGCATCAAAGCTAGAAAAATCGGTACCAAAGACACCTCAACACAACGGTGTCGCGAGAGAGAATGAACAGAACCATCCGTGAAAGAGTCGGATGTATGCTCTCAAATGCAAAACTACCAAACTCCTTTTGGGGAGGCAATGAGGACGCGGTCGATTTAATCAACCTTTCTCCATCGGGCCCACCGAACTACGACGTCTGGAAGAGTTTGGACGGGAAAGATGTTTCTTACAAACACTTGAAAGTATTTGGGTTTGTAGAGCATTTGCTCACATCCCAAGAGATGAGCGGTCCAAGTTGGATGGAAAAAGGAAACAATGTATCTTTATGGGATATGCCCATGAAGAATTTGGCTACAGACTTTGGGATCCTATTAACAAAAGGATTGTCGAAGTAGAGACGTGGTATTTCTTGAAGACCAAACAATCGAGGACTTTGAGAAATCAGAAACCACGATCGAGATGAAATTCCGGTTAATGCGGACCCGGTCTCTCCACCAATAAATCCTAATGACGGGGAGTCACACCCGTGCGATGATATCAATCCACCACCGGTGGCGCTCGTAACCGAGAACAAGTCCAACCAGAAGTACAGACAAGGAGATCTACCCGAGTACGACAACTGAGTCGTATATATTCTCCTAACGAGTATGTGATGCTCATTGAAGGGGGAGAACCAGAGAGATATGTCGAACCTATCACTCATCAACATAAGACTGAGTGGATAAAAGCCACGCAGGAAGAAATGAAAACTCTGCATGAGAACCACACATTTGACACGATGAAACTACCACGGGGAAGAAAAGCTCTCAAGAACAAGTGGGTGTACGTAATCAAAAGTGAAGAAGGCGACTTGCAACCACGCTATAAAGCAAGATTGGTCAGGAAAGGATTCGAAAGGTAAGAAAGGCGTTGACTTCGATGAAATATTCTCACCATTGGTTAAAATGTCTTCAATCCGAGTTGTTCTTGGTTTGGCGGCTAGTCTTAATCGAAGTTGAACAACTTGATGTAAAGATCGCATTCTTACATGGTGATCTTGATGAAGAAATCTATATGGAGCGCCAGAAGGTTTCCAAGTCAAAAGCAAAGAAACGTTGGTATGCAGACTAAAGAAAAGCTTGTATGGTTCAAGCAAGCACCAAGGCGGTGGTACAAAAGTTCGACTCATTCATGGAGAAAAATGAATACAATGTAACGACTACTGATCATCGCGTCTTCATCAAGAAATTCTCTGATGGTGATTTTATTATTCTTTTGCTTTATGTTGATGATATGTTAATTGTGGGTCAAAATATTGACAAGATTAACAAGTTAAAGAAGGAGTTGAGCAATTCCTTTGCAATGAAGGACTTAGGACCTGCCAAGCAGATTCTTGGCATGGCGATTATCCGCAATAGGCAAAAGCAAAAGATATGGCTTTCCCAAAAACGGTATGTTGAAAAAGTTCTTGAAAGATTCAACATGAGCAAAGCTAAACCTGTTAGTTGTCCACTTGCAAGCCATTTCAAACTTAATGTGAGTCAATGTCCCTCAAGTGAGGAGGATAAATTAGAGATGAGCAAGGTGCCTTATGCATCGGCAGTTGGTAGTCTAATGTACGCTATGGTATGTACTAGACCAGATATTGCACATTTTGTTCGCGTTGTGAGCCGATTCCTATCAAATCTGGGAAAGGAACATTGGGCAAGTACCACAAATGGATACTCGTGGTATCTCGGAGGAACCTCAGGTCATTGTTTATGCTTTGGTAATAATAAACCCGTATTAGAAGGATATACGTATTCGGATATGGCCGGCGACGTAGATACGAGGAAATCTATATCCCGGTACCTAATAACATTTGGAGGGAGCTGTTTCATGGCAATCACGATTACAAAAGTGTATTGCTTTAAGTACCACGTAAGCGAGTACATTGCAATCACCGAAGGTTGTAAGGAGATCCCGTGGATGAAAAAGTTCCTACAAGAATTGCATCATAACCAAGAAAATTATGTTCTTTATTGCGACGGTCGAGTGCAATTCATCTTAGCAAGAACCCAACCTTCCACTCAAGCTGCAAACACATCAACGTAAGGTATCATTGGATTCGTGATGTGTTGGAACATAAACTACTGAAACTTGAAAAGATGCATAGCAATGATAACGTGGCAGATATCATGACAAAGACCGTGAGTAGACAAAAACTTGTTATCTGTAGAAAGATTGCGGTGTATGGAAGAGCCATGTCCCCACATAAGGTGGAGGGAGATTTGTTGGTCCAACTATTGTGAGCAATCCACAAAGAAAAAAAAAAGGAAGAAAAAAAGAAAGTCTATGGCGCAGAAAGAAAAGAAGAAAAGAAGAAAAGAAGAAAAAAAAAAAGTCAAAAATGTCTCGGTGTAATCCGGAGAGAAGGAAGAAGTTTTTGGCTATATAAAGCTTTAGCTTCAATCTCAAACAGATCAGAAGCGGAGAAATCAACAGAGACAGAGAGAGTTTCTGAAAGATTTTTGAGAGAGAAAAATTAAGAGAGCCAATTTGTGAAGTTTTATCCACAAATTGAAGATACATATTTGTTGTATTTTTATGAGAGATCCACCTGAAGGTGAAGTGTGTAATCCCATCTTATTATAGTGGAAGTTTAAGTGGCCTACGGGTCCCGTGGTTGTTACTTTCATTTTGAAAGGTTTTTCCACGCTAAATTCTTGGTGTTATTTTTATTCTATTTTGATTTGGAAAATTATCCTGGGTGTGTGAAATTTATTTCTTTACAACCGGTACTATTTTTTCCCAACAAGAGGGTATCCCAAACAAACTATTGGTGAACCACTAATGTATTCAACCAACTCCAAATGAGTAAATTGCGATGAAATATTAATGAAATTCATTATAAAATCAGCAAAAGACCATCAGAGTGTAAGGGGAAGGGTGAAGGAGAGAAAAAAGATAAAATCAAAAATTTGAACTAAAATTCGATAGATCTCTTCTTCTCTGAATTGGTGGCCACGTTATATTTTCTCTGAAAAAAAATCATTCCTAACAAAGAAATGAAGCTAACCTCTTAAACAGTAAACTGTATCCACAATTGAGTATCAATCTCAGTGGTCACTGCCCAGAAAGATGTCTGACAAAAAAGATTCAGAAACTACAAATATATACCTTGACCAATGAATTTCCCTGCTAAAAGCAGTGGATGTCCCATAATAAAACCTATTGCCCTTTTAGTCATCCCCTAAAAGTAAAAAGGAAATTCTTCCTCTGGTTTTACAGATGCATTAAATTAGGAAAAATAAATAGTTAAAGAAATAGGACCTGACCATTCAATCAGGAGGAGGAGAAGAAGCACCAGCACCGTGAGCAAAAACCACCACGGGAATTGATTTCTCTAAGGTAGAGGATGGAGGACCTCAAGAGTTACCTTCTTCAATGCTATGGATTTTAGTTGTACGCATGCGTTTCGAAACAGGCGATTTGCTACGCAACTTCCTTTTAAAAATGTTCCAGCTTTCTCTTCTTTTTAGATTATAAATTTAATTAATTCCTCAAAACCCTATCTAATACTGATACTAATGGCATATGATTAACTAATTTCCGCGCCATATTGCGAATAACGTGACCGTCACTCCGTCAGAAGTCAGAAGTAGGTGCAAATTCGTGCGAGCTTCGAATTGGTTAAAACTAATCTTCTTTAAATTAATTTAATTGGAACTATTAAATTTAAATCCTAATTCAATCCAAATTTACCAAAACTAACTTTAAATTGTTAGTTGTAATTTTTTTTAATTAATTTAACTTTATTTTATAAATCAAAAAATATATTTAATTTTTAAAACTCATTAACTCAAAGAACATTACATTAAACTAAAAAAAAAATAATATTACAACAATTAATATTTTAAAAAAAATTATAAATTAACACTAAATAAACAAATTACAAAATAAAATTTATGAAAATAATATAACTCTTTATACACAATTTTATATTACAACAAATAATTAATAAATATTTAACTCGAAACGTATGTATCCTCTTAACACATTTATTATAATTAAGTATAAAAATATATATTTTATTATTATATATATACTTGATCACAATGTTGCACTTCTCTCATAAAATATTATAATAAACTAATTAAAAAGTGTAGTATCAAAGTGTGCTCATATACATTATTTTTTTAACACCGTATTTTGCTTATTTGAATTTAGAAAAATATTAATGATTATTTTATCTCATTTTATTGTATTTTTCATTATATTAGTTATATAATCTTCATACATCTTTATATTGTATTTTTTGATTTAAATTGAATCATGTTTATAAGTTAATAACTAAAATTTAAAACAATAAATAAATTAATCAAAAGTTATAACACACAATACATATTTAACATATATAATAGGATAATTTTGTTCTAGTTACATAATAACTAACTCTCTTTTAGAGAATACATATATGTATGAATTAACAAGTTATCAATATAATATAATAATTACCAATATATTTCATCTTCAAACCATAATTTAACTATTATTTTTATATTATTATTTTTCTTTTTAAAATTATGAATATGAGTTTGTTAATATGAATATAACAAAATAAATAAGTTATGAATTATTCAAAATTAAATGAATATTAAGATAATAATTTATTTATTTATCTTGAATGTTACTTTAAGGTGGCGTTTGGTTCGTAGAATAGAATCGGAATCGGAATCGGAATGAAATGGAATGGAAAGGAAACAATTTTGTTTGGTTTCACCACTGGAATCAAGCTCGGAATCAAGATTACAGTGTTTGGTTTGTCACTGGAATGAAATGAAAAAAAAGTTGTAAATGATCTTAATACCCCTACATGTTGTAAAGTTCAAATAATGTCATTTAATTACTATTTTTTCGTCAGACAAAATACATTATTGAAATCATTATTTTTCTAAATAATTATTACTTAATTAAAAAGAAATATATTATTAAAATTATTATTTTTTTAAATAGGGTTTAGGGTTTTGAGGTTTGGGATGTGGGATTTAGGGTTTAGGGATTTAGGATTTAGGGTTATATTTGTAGGTTAAGGTTTAGGGTTAAAATTATTATTTTTCTAAAAATGGTTTTGGGTTTTAGAAATTTGGATTTGGGGTTTAGGGTTTTAGGATTTGGAATTTGGGGTTTAGGGTTTTGGGATTTATGTTTTAGGGTTTTAGGATTTATGTTTTAGGGTTTTGGGTTTTGTGATTTATGTTTTAAGGTTTAGGGTTTAGGGTTTAGGGTTTAGGGTTTAGGGATTTGGGGATTAGGGTTTTAGGGTTTTATGGTTTTAGGTTTAGGGTTTAGGGTTTTAGGATTTGGAATTTGAGATTTAGGGTTTAGGGTTTTAGGATTTATGTTTTAAGGTTTAGGGTTTTGGGATTTATGTTTTAAGGTTTAGGGTTTTGGAATTTTGGGTTTAGGGATTTGGGGATTTGGGGTTTAGGGTTTTAGGGTTTAAGGTTTAGGGTTTAGGGATTTAGGATTTAGGGTTTTAGGATTTGGAATTTGGATTTAGGGTTTTGAAATTTTGGGTTTAGGGTTTAGGGTTTGGGAATTTAGGGTTTTAGTGGTTTAAGGTTTAGGGTTTAGGGATTTGGGGTTTAGGGTTTTAGGATTTGGAATTTGGGGTTTAGGGTTTTCAGATTTGGGTTTTAGGGTTTAGGGATTTGGGGTTTAGAGATTTAGGGTTTAGGGTTTTAGGATTTGGATTTAGGGTTTTGAAATTTTGGGTTTTAGGTTTTGGAAATTTGGATTTGAGAATTTGTGATTTGAGTTTAAGGTTATATTTTAGGTGAGGGTAAAATTGGAAAAAAAAGTTTAGATAAAAATGAAATTATGATTAAAAAGGTGGGGAGAAGGAATTGTGATTACTTCTCTTTTAGTAATCCGATTTCATTCCATCCTCTATTCCGTCCAACCAAACACACAAAATTGAAAGAATTAATTCTGATTTCATTCCATTTCATTCCCTCCAACCAAACATAAAAAGAAATGAGTTTTTTTTTTATTTTAATTTTAAGTTTGTAATTATAATTTTATTTTATTTTATTTTGGACTAAAGATTGAGCGGCTGTTCTAGGAAAATAAAAAGCTCAATCTGCCTCGACTGAAAAAGCCCAATATGGGCCCCAACTACAAGGTACCTACAAAGCCCACAAGTGGTCAGTACGTAAACTTTACTGAACAGAATAATCATATTTCTAAAACACAAACTCAAACGAAAAGCTTGTTAGCTCAATTAAATGAATATGAATTTCAAGGGCAAAAAGTGAAAGAAGTGCGAATTTAGTTAATGAGTTTGTGGTTAAATAGATGATTTGATAAATTATCCATTATTTGCTAATGAAATATTTATTTAGTCCAAATGAATTATTGGAAACTATTTACCAACGTAGAGTTAAACGAGTAAATTTTTTTATTAATTTAAAATATACGTCATATACTCGAAAAAAACAAAAGAATATACGACTAATAGAATGCTAATATTACTTAATTATATACATATTTCAAAGATTATATTATCAGAATATTAATATTACTTAATTATATACATATTTTTATAATTATAATCTTTTATATCATATTGTTTAAAAAATTAAAAAAAAATTAATTTTTTAAATAAAAATAAAATTTAAATAATATGTTATAAAAATAAATATTAATTTATACGTTTATAATATTTATAGTAAAAATGGTTATCTTGGGGTTAACTTTCAATTGAAAATAGAATATTTGCACAAATACATTGTTTTAAGAGAAATATGAGGTATTAATTTAAGTAATAATATTGTTACTATAGTTATTATTACAAAAATAGTCATTAAAATCGATTAAAAATCAACTTTAAATTAAGTGGTTTAAAATGTAAAGTCGATTTACCGTTTTATTCTCATTTTTCGTATTCAATATTCAATATATATAGCATAAAAAAACTAAAATTTAAATATAATTAATTACTTGATAATTAAATTTATTACAAAAACAAAAAATGTATATACAATACATATAGTTAACTTAAATTACAAATAAAATAATGTCGTCAAAGTGTAATTGGATTGTGCGAGCAAGCTTGATTGGCTTAGAATCACCAACATTATGACAAGAAAAGTAGACAAAAAATAGCTGATTCACATAACAATTCATATTTTCCTACATACATGAGCACATAAACATCCACCAAATAAACAGTCTAAACTTCAGAGGCATACAAATGAAGAAATTAAATCATTATAAATATTACCATCAAAAAGAGATTTCCACGGCGACATCTGAGTGATATAACCCTTCGACGAACTCATATCAGTACTTTATTAATCATTTATCTATAAATATAAAGTTATCTGGAATCTCTGCTAGTATTTTTAATGCTATAATGAGTTCTAAATATCAAATCAAGTGTAACTTCGATTTCTTACTTAGCTTGTGTGAGTTTTGGTGCCCTTGAACGTATGGGACATGTTAATGGACACCAAAACTCATACAAACCAAGAAAAAAATCAGAGTTACACTTGATTTCATATTTAGAGCTCATCATAACATTAAAAATATGAGCAAAGATTCCAGATAACTTCATATTTATAGACAAATGATTAATAAAATGCTAATTGTTGTCATAAGGAAAGTAGGCAAGAGAGATGAAATGTAGTTTGGGCCAAAAATAGGTCCATAAAAGGACCCTCTTCGAGTTAAAGTGTTCTTCTTTATGTGCATCATAAACATTTACACCATCATTCTACAACGTCTTTAAATCATCTATTATAGGCTGCAAATATACATCAATATCAACACCGGGTTGTTTCAGTCCTAAGATCAATAATGTTAACATCATGAATTTTCTTTTCATACACAACCAGGGAGGGAGGTTGTATGTTACCATAATTACTAGCCAATAACTATATCTACTATTGAGGGAACTATGTGGATTAATTCCATCAGCAGCAATGGCAAGACGAAGATTGCGTGGATCAGATAAAAATTGAGCAGATAAATTATCTACATCTTTGATGTAACTTTACTATTGAACAACCTTTGAAAGCGAGAAATCAGAGGAAAGTACCAAAGAACCTTTGCAGGCACGTCTTTCTTATGTGTTATCTCATTTGTACCATGTTTCCATCTCGATTCTTTACACATAAGACAATCATCTAATGTCTCATATTTTTTTCTATAAAGAATGCAATCATTTGGACAAGCGTGAATCTTATGATATTCCATGCCAAATCGACTAAGAGATTTCTTCACTTCATACATTGAAAATGACAATTCAATACCCTCAAGAAACATATCGACTAATAGATTTAGTAATTTTGTGAATCCCTTATCAGAAAAACCATGTTTTGCCTTCACATTGTACAAATAAACCAATCCTGACATTTTAGTGTATTTTTTGCATTTTGGATACAACAGTTTTTCGGCATCTTCTATAAGTTTTTTAAAGGTTTTGGGATCATTCTCGCGTAATTCATCTTCAACACCATGAAACATATTTTCTGTCTGTACATTATGATAAGATGTATGTAATTCACTCACATTCTTATTTATCTTTTCCCCATGAGTATTATCAATATTTTCTCAATGATAATACCAACATTTATAGCTCAAAAGAATACCATTACAGATAAGGTGATACTTAACCTCGTCAAATTCATGAAATCGCTCATTTTTACATTTAACACATGGGCATCGAATCATACTAGTTCCAGTATTACTATTTCTACAAACAAATTCCATGAAACTTTCAACTCCAAAAATAGAGTCTTGCTCAATTCTACACTTTGACATCCAAGATTTGTCTATTTTTTATTAATGATATTAATTAAACATATTAATTAATTATGTATCCAATGAATGTATTTCAAGTATTATGTATCCAATGACATCAATTTGTACCTAAAGGAGGAATGAAAGTATAAAGTTACAAACAACCGCATTTCTATACAAAAAAAATAAGCAGCGTGAATATATAAAAACCAATCATTTTGGTTGATTCTAATTTCTAAATATGTTACTATATCATAATTAAAAAGTAATATTAATTATACGTATATAATATTCTATAGAAGTAGGGGCTACTATAGTAACATATTTAACATTTTAACACATAAATAAAAATAATAATAATACTTAGTTTTTAGTTATTATTTGATTTTATTAATATATATATATATATTATTTAAATTATTGAATTTATAAATATATATTTATAATTTTTTTAAGACTCAAGAGATAGCACGTATAACTCTGATACCAATATAATTTCTTAAAAATTTAAAAAAACATATTACTTTTCCTCTATTCATTACTTAATAAAATATAATTATTTATATATAAATAAATTTATCCACGCATATTAAAAATATATAATCCCTCAAACTTACAACATTTTAGATATTATTTCCATAGAAAATAAGTCAAACATAATAACAAGCAAAATAAAAAACATACATAAATCAAAAATTTATACAAAAAATAAAACAAACTGAATAATAAGCTATAAAATTAATAGAAATACTTACAAGAATTATATGAAGTGACTAAATGGAGGAAAGAAGAAAATTTAAATTTAAATAAATAAATTTAAATATCCAAATAAATAAACAAAATTATATAATTTTAAAAATTAATTGTCTAAAAAAAAATTATACTATTTATATCCAACTTAAATTCTAAAAAATCAAATAAAATAATAATTAATGACCTAAAAAAATTTCAATTGTATTTATTTCATCCATTTTTTAATTTAAAATAATAAGACGTAGCGTCGATTGACGTGACGAATCGACACTAACCACGTGGGTAGCGTCGATTCTCCACGTCAACCGATGCTACGTCCAACGTAGATAGCGTCGGTTTTATATCGAATCAACTTTAAATTTATTATAAGTCGATTTTTTTTGAAAACTGACTTTACACAGCGACTTAAATACCTTTTTTATAATAATGAATTTTTATTAATGTCACGATAAAAATAAAAAATATTTATTTCACTCGTATTATCAATTATATATTTGTGTAAATATTATTGAATAAAGCTACTAATAAAATATGGAAGTTGTAATAATAATTTAAATTTAGGTTTAATTTTAAGGAACACAAATCGGAATTCAAGATATTATATGTTAGCTGTAAAGATAGATAAAGCAGGATTAGAGGAATGTCAAATAGTAAATCGAATAATTATGTTTTGTTTTGACATTAATGGGATTGAAAGGTAAGGTCGAGATGCTTAACGATTAAAGCTACATTATTCTCTCTTTTTTAAGAATATCATTGATCGACTTGTCAAGTATCGTAAGGGCCAAATTATCATTCTGTCTGTTTAAAATAGTTTTGTTACTCTTATAGAGATGAAAGTTAAAAAGAAGAGAGAGAGTGGAGTAAGCCATTTTTTTATTTTTTGTTACTTCATTTCTTGATTCTTTCATTTATCGGATTGTTGTTAATTTTCGATATATAAACCATTAGCAAAATCAATACTTGAATTTTATGAGATTAGTTTAGAAGGCATTGATTGCTCACTCTCCCTCAAGGTCTTCTCAGTCTCGCAAAGTCCCAATAAGCCTAGTTCTGTACCAAAGATATTGTGTAGCTAGCTGAGAAGCACTTTGGAGGAACGAACAATAAGGTGGTGTGCCTTGCTTTTGGTAGGGAGTGATTAGAGACTAAAGATCAGATCATATATCATATATTAGCAATTAGCAAGCAGCAAGCAGCAAGCAGCACAGGGTATTTGGAGCTCACTCTCCCTCAAGGGCTTCTCGCTGATGAAGAACTTAGGGAGAGTGGACATAACGTGTTCCTTTTTATATGATTATTAAATAGGTAGTGGGTTTGTAAGCTTTCTTACATAGGAATGAATGAATCCTTTTATTTAACCCGAAGTCACGGATCAGGAATGAATCCTTTTATTTAACCCGAAGTCACGGATCAGGAATGAATCCTTAATTTTATAATTAAAAAAATTGATATAAAATGTAATTTTTTTTTTATTTTCAAAATGCACAATAAATAAAAAGATATTTTCGATATTTCAAAAACAAAAACGTGGTCCCCCCATTTGTTTATTTGTTTTCACTTTAATCTCTGTTGAACACCCGTTCTTCCACTACAGCAGCTACAAAAATTGTCTTTAATTGGATTGTAAATAATAGCTTCCTTGGTCATCGTTTAGACAAATTATTTGTTCCAAGTTAATTTCTACTTAAGAGGGTGTTACTTCACTTGATTAGGGAGGTTGGGTGTGTGTCGTGAAAGATGGGGGTTAGAGATTAAGGTGAAAACAGACGGGGAACAACGTTTAGCGTTATTTTTAATTTTTTTTTAAATACCAAAAAAGCCCTCCATTTTCTGTATATTTAAAAATAAAATAAAAATTGATTTTTGGATCACTTTGTTCAATTATAGTATTAATAAGATTTATCTTAAAAATTATAAAATTAAAATATATTAAATCTCAAATTAATTAAGTTTAGATGGATTGCTAGATATTTTCCCGTTCTTTCTGACACAATTTTTAAAGAATATCAACCAAGAGAGAGAAACAAAGCCTTAGTCAATCAAAAGAAGCTAAAATAATACTACTGATGCGTAGAGCTCCAGATATATAGAGTTTTTTTTTAGAATAATATTATAATTACTTAAATTTATATATATTATTTATATTATATCATGTAATAAAATTATCTAATAAAATAAAGATTTTTTTTTAATTTTTCAACATAATTCTACCATATACAATGATATAAGCATTATAAGTAAAAAAAAAAATGAATGAAAATATTTGTATTGTTAACTTTTTTCTGTCATGATATTCATTTTCTTAAAAAAAATTTCTACGAGCTGATTTGCTAGCTACATCATAAATTTATTGCATGTGCTCAAATCTAAAATATATATATGAAGTATTTTAACTATTGGTATATTCTTGTAGACGTAGTTACAATTTTTTAGAAAATAATCCAATTGATAAATTTTAAGAGTAAATCAAACTTATTTTTGTTTTAAAAATTGGTTGGTAGTAAAATTTAGAAATTATACCTACTTGGATCGATTATAAGTTTTTATTTTAAACAATTGACAAAACTAAATAAATTTACTTATATTATAAATATATTTTAATTTTATTATATTTATTATATTTATATTTAATAGTTAATATCTTTTAATTTTTTTATTTTTCAACTCCATATTTCAAATCTACTCATGCCAACTAAATATTTATATTTATTCAGCATGTTTTCATTAAATTTTCTCGGTAATTATGTATGAGATTTATTCTTTATTTGTTTTTAGATTTCAATTAATATAGCAATATTCATTAATATTTTACTCAATGATTTGGGATCTAGTATACATTTTGAATTCTTTCATAGATAACTTCAATTTTTAATAAAATTAAAGTTTTTAGATAGCAACATTATTATAATAAGTATCGGTTAAGTTTTATTCTTATTTTTAGATTTTGACTTTGATTTGTGAATAATTTTCAATAAAAAAAATTTATGGTTAGAAAATTATTAAGATAAAATCAATTTGTAAAATAAATCAATAATAATCTAAAATAGACTTGTACGCCATTATCTTTTCTTTTCCTTTAAATTTATCAATATTACATAATACATGTTTATTTATACAATATATAAAATTCACATTATATAAGATTTATGTTCCCTTAATATTTTAAAATGTGATGACTTAATTGAATTGGTTATATATTATAAAATTTATAAATAACTAATATTAACAATGTTTTCCTCTTAATATAATGATATTTTTCATATTATTCATTTTATTTTAATCTTTTTGGAAAAATTTAATTAACCATGATATTTTTGTTTACTATTCAAAGTCTTTAATTTGGAAATTTCCAACTATACATAATTAATTACATTATCGTTATAATTTTTTTGACCGTTTTTAGAAAAATCTAAATAACTTTAAACTCTAAAGTACAAAAAAAAAAAAAAAAAATTCTTCTAGTCGACTTCAGATATATCATATTTTTAAACTATGCTTTTACTTAAATTCGTTTATGATATAATTATTGTTTTGATTAACTTAATACATCTAACAAGATTTTTTTTAATGTTCATGTCACACCATTTTTTTTATTTAAAATAAACAATTAACTTTCACACTCCCTTCTTCTTCTGTTGGTTCATTGACATTTTAAGCTTGTAAGCTACAATTTTGTAATATACTAAGCCCATTTATAAAATTATCTTAAAAAATTTCATAAAATCTAATTAAAATTTTATAATAATTCTAAGATGATCACGATTTAAATAATTTGGACCTAAGAATATATAAAATTCTATGTAATAATGGTATTTTTACACCAAAATTTAGACCCATGTTGATTGGCATGGAAAACCACAAGTCTCCCATGGACGGCAACAAGTAGCTTTATCCAAAATACACATTGTACATAAAACTGAATCAACGAAGGTATAACTTAAAAACCAAAGAAACTAAATTGAGAGTAAAAAAAAAAATGGAGAGACCAGAGATGGTGAAGTTGAAATTTGAACGTTAAAAAACTGGTTTCACATGTTCAACTACGTATAAATATTTAAAATTTTAATTTTAATTATGATTATGATTATATAAATAATAAATATAGTTATAAAAAATAAAAATAATAAAAAGTGGTCACACTTTCACACGTTAGTGTGGGTCATCAAATGTCGGACACAGTAAAAACTTTACGGGAAAGTCGGACATTTTAAATAAATACTCAGTAATTCTTTCTGTATCCATTAGGACCACGACCAAATCAACGGGTTAGTTAATTCGAATTTATATTAATTAAAGAATGTATTATATGATTTTACCATTATCATAATAATATTTTTAATATATTAAATAATAAAATAAAATATTTAATTTTTTGAATATTAATATAATATTTTTATACAATAAAAATATCAATTCCCAATCAAAAGTATCCAAAAGCTAAGCAGCCCTCTGTAGATTTTTTTTTTACTCTCTTAGACAGATAAAAAGAAAAAAAAATATGAGAAGAGTACGGGTCATGTGAGTTAAGAATTTTGAGTTTATATATTTCTTCAATATTATCAATTTTTTGATACCGCATAATATTTTTAAATTTTTTTTATGTATTTAAAATTTGAAATGATATATCATAATTTTATAAATAAGTAAAGTATATTTAATTAAAAATTATTACATAAATTATATTTGTGAAATATATTATTCCATGTTTAAAAAAAATTATATACATCCTTGTAGTTGTAGATTCATTAAAGAACTAAGAGTGACACTATAAATATAATAAAAGATAATATTATTTATTTAAAAGTTAATAATATAATAAAAGATAATATTATTTATTTAAAAGTTAATACTTACTCTAATTGAATAAATATGTTGAAGTTAGTAGAATTTATATAAGTTTTAAGCGTTAGTAATTCGTCACTTTGAATCACATGAAATATTATTTGAACAAAAAAAGAGATACAAATTTATTTAGTACGTAAATTTTAATAATTTCTAAATATTATAATTAACTTTTTCTTTTTATGTCAATGAGTAAGAGGATGAATATGCTCCTCCTAATCCCTCAATACGTCCCTGTAGCGTGGTGGGACAAACAAGACAAGGACAACTGAGTTAATGAGCTTCATATGTTCCTGGCCCAGAAATACCCTACATCGCATCGCAATATCCAAAAATATGAATGATCCTTTAACGTTGTTTTTATTGTTATTTTAATATGAGAATTAATAGTAATTAGAATTTCATTTAAAACTTATTAATTTTTATGATTCATAGCTACAATTCTTCATTTTTTTTTGTTTTGTTTCAAATAACACAAGTGCATATCATTTCACACTTGGTGAATCTTGGATAAATTTAATGTGATTTAAATATACTTAAAAAAATAAATTTTAAATATTAATACTAACTAAATGTTAAAATCACATGTATCATATTGTTATTTATGAATTTATTTTTAAGTTTGATACATTTTAAATGATAATATAGGTTTATGTTTTTTTTTAGACATTTATATTAAATAATATTAGATGAGGATTCAAGAGAGTTATATAAATGCGCACCTTAATACGTGTCTGCAGACAATTAATAAGCATAAAGTTATGAAAGCTAGATTTAAAAACTGATCATGATTAAGCCCAAGCTGATGGGAAAAACCAAGATTTTATCCTCTGCATCTTGTACATTAATTAAGCAAGCTCTTGATTTTTTTCCACTAGCCTCACTTCTTTTGCAGATCTAAGCACATTAGCCTTACATCAAAAAACAAAAAGCCCCAACCATGAGTTTTTAGGAGTTGAAGAAATTCAGAAATTAAGTAATAATTAATGGGAGAAATTTAAACACCTGATCCTCGGTAATCTCCACAGCAAAACCATCAACAATGACCAGTGACAATATCTTCTTATAGCTTCCGGGATCTAGTGCTCTTGCCAATAGCTCATCATGCTTCCTACTCAGGTAAAGATCAAGCTCTTCCTTTTGCTTTTTTGCCCTAATATTACTTCAATATACCCCACCCAAAAAAAGAAAAGAAAAAAGACTGACTAGTTGATTACCCATAAAATTAATTAAAAAACTTAATTATTAATTAATGAAATGGTGAAATAAATAAATATAAACACAGACCTGGTATCAGCTTGAAGGCGCTCGTATTCAGGATCATAGTTCATGAAAACAAAGTATGAGTCCCTACTTTTTCTACTTTCCATTGGCATGATAATACCAATCCCACTACTTTCTCGCCACTAGCTAGGTTGATCGATCTATGTAATGACTCGCATATAGTCAAGATAGCAAGATATATATCAGTCCTCCCAGACAATCACTCAACCTTATACCATTTTACATCAAATTTTATACTAAAAATTACAACAAATTTTTACTCTTATCAAACCAACCAAATATTACTTTAAAAAATATATTATTTTATAAAATAAAATATTCCTTTTATTACACCAAAAATGACATCAAATATTACACTAAATATTATATTGATTAATTTTTTAAAATTTTTTATATTATATACCTAATTTAAAAAAATAAAAATTATCCAAATTTAAAACTTTTGAACCATTATAAAAAATTTAGTTATAATATTTATAAAATAATAAATAGATTATATCTATAAAACAAGTTCAAACCTTCTTTTGATTTTTATATCTATAATATTTAATATTTATCACTTAAAAATTCATTAAAAATCAATGATTTAAATATACGAGAATTTGTTTTTTTAAATAATTTAAAGTAATTTTTTTAATGATAATTTAGTTAAATAACTTTTAAAAAGTCACTGTAAAAGTCTAATAAATATCTAATTTTATTTTTAAAAAAAAATTATTTCAACAAATCCATATTAAAACCTTTTTTTTTAAACAATAAAAAATTTAACTTTTAAAAAGTAAATTTTGATCACGTTGATTAAAGTATCACTTTCTATTTTAAAAAATAATAAACTAAATTGTGATATAAGTCTTTATTACGATTAGTATGATTATTAGACATCTACTTTTAATTATATTTATATTCAAATAAAATATACATAATTTTTATTATTTCCTAACAATTTTTTTTTTCTATCCGCCACTTCATTGTTATTTTGCACAAATCAAAGCAAACCATAAACTAGCACATCCAAATGCACAAAAATAAATAAATAAAAACAGAGAGAGGGGGGCCTATACTGTTAATTTCCAGGTGTACACGTAGAAAAATATAAATAAGGATCAGGTGCAACGTAGGTAAAGTTGTACCTTGTACGTTGACTTGCTATTATCGCTTATTAGACCCGTATCCTTCCTTCCTTCCTTTCTTTCCATTTGTGCTGTTATAGGAGAAAATGGCATTTTCTTTTCCTAGGTAACTTTTGTTTGGAAATTAAATAATTTTTGAATAATAAAAATATATAAATTAAACATAAATAATATTATTTTTTGTAATTATTTGTTCTAAATATATTATTTTTTTAAATATCGTTAGACCATGGGGGTTCGCCTTGAAGGGAATCCTTTGATAAAAAAACATAAGAAACAAATAAGGAAATATATTTTAAAAGAGTACGTAAAATAACAAGGTTATTTGGGTAGGGACCGGGTTGGGATTACATTAAAGTAAGCTAGAAAACACAAATGAAACTCTGATACATGAGAGGAGTACTCGTGCGTTTGCTCTACTCACTTCTGAATTCTGACTGACAGCTACAAATCATTCACGTACTCACACGCTCTCGTTTGCTTCAATTCACATGCACATGACACACCATCTTATTATTAGCTGGACTTTTTTGCTCTTCAATCTCTTCTCTAAGATTTGAGTTTTAGTTACAGTATTCAGTAATGTAATTATTTCAAAAATATACTCTTACTCTTTCTCTTTCTCAGCCATACATTTAACCTCTAAGTATTTAGCTTTTGTCATCTCATCATCAGATAAAATTCCTTCACTCAATACTTCATCAACATAAAATGCTATAGTGACGGTCTTACTCTTCCCAATTTTACTTTTAAAAAAAAAAAACTTTCTTTGTTAATTTAAAATATTCACCTATATATCCCATGCATTACTAGTCTTGGCACAATCAAAGAATAGGGAGGATAATTTGTGACGCAACACATCATTACTAGTCTCGCTTAATTTTCATAGTTTTAACAAGATAACACTTTACCATTTGCTACAATTATGTCCTGCAGAAGCAACATGATTTTTTCAATTGAGGGCCTGGCCTTGGGCTTGATATTTGTACATGCATTTGCAATATCTAATAGATACATGCTTGCTTCTTTTCCTTTTGGCTCACAGTAAACTCAAAAAAATCAACTTCACCTTTTATCATTTTTACCCTTTCCTTGTTATAATCTGTTTTGCACTTTGTACTCATAACCAAAGAAAGAGCCTTAGGACCTGCTAGTACGTCTAATACAATGACCCCAAAGTTATAAATATCACACTTCTGACACAAATCAACTTCATAAGACATCATAGGTATTTTTGATACCATTGAGTGGTATTTGAAACTACAACCTGTTAGAAAATTTAGATCAAATGTTATAATCACAAATTCCTCCTCCTAAGATCTTTCTTAATAGAATATCAAATAACAGAGAAATAAATAATACACAATACAAGAATTATATTGAAAACTCTAAATTAGAGAAAAACCACTTTCGTTGTCAAAAGACAACCAGAGAAAAATTCACTATGTGGAAAATTGTTAAAACCACACTCTCAGTAATTTTCTCACACACCCAAAAGACAAGAGCAACTACAAGCCTAAGAGAATTTTCCCACAAAATTCTCTCACTTAAGAACTTCTCATACAAGTTTTTCTCTATTTTTGGGATGATTAACAATGAAAAAATGAAGCCATATTTATAGCCTTCAAATTCTCATTTCATATGCCAAACATTTCTTCATTCAACAAAATTAGGCTACCTAATTTTCCTATTCTTTATTCAAACAAGGTTAGGCACCTCCATCTTTAACAATATGGTAAGCCACATTCCATGAATTTTCTTCTAAATTAGGCACCTCCTATTTTGACTAACAAACCTAATATTATTTTTAATCAATCATAACAATCTCCACCTTAATTAAAAATAAACATGGTTACCACTACAACACTGTCTATTCCAATAGTCATAATTCTCTACACCGAGAATTATCATACTCCACCATAAAGAGTACACCCACTTAGAATTAATCACCAATTCTAAGAATTTCACATCGGCTCATGTCGAAAAAAAAACTTGCTGAAATTTATGGTGCAACTCTCACACTTGGTTTTCCCGAGAGTTCATCAGCCATCGACATCCTTTCCACCACACACCTTGCATCTATATCAAGCCAATACCCGTGTGCAAACTTGTGGACCCGCTACCAGTAACACACCTTCTTTCATGGCAATATTTAGAGACTAGCGGCATGCCATGAGGATTTACACGCTTTTTTCAAAGAGCATCACTATAGTCTTTGAAAACAGACATATTATTAGCGTCACCGTCGGTATTTGAGCTTCTTGTCGAATCAGCTCCACCCTTTGGACAATTTCTTTTGAGGTGCCCAGATTGTGCACACCCCCAGCACACTATCTTCTTTTTCATGAAATTGTTTTTCTTTCGGTTGTCAGCTACCAATGCTGAGTTTTAGGCGAAACATTTCTTCCACCACTCAGCCTTTTTTCTTCAGAAAATAACTTACTAGTAACTTCTGAAAAAATTATTTTATCCTTTCCATGAATCAAGATAGGTTTCATGTGATCATAAGAAGATGGAAGAGACCAGATGAGCCTTAAAGCTATATCTTCATCATCAAGTTTAACTCCAATGGTTTCCAGTTCATAGACAATACCATTGAGAACACTTAGATGGTCAGACATAATAGTTCCTTCATTCATACGCAAAGTATGAAACTGCTCTTTCAGATACACCCGATTTGAGACGCCTTTTGCCTGATACAATTCTTCAAGCTTTTCCCAAAGTTCTTTGGCCATAGATATTCCATGCACATTTGCAAGAATATTTTTGGCCAAACAAAGTCGAATTGCACTTGCAGCTCTTAGATCAAGATCTTCCCAATCTTCATCACTTATATTGGTTTTACTGGACTCAATACCAGTAACAAGGGCTGGTTTCCCCTTTAACGCCTTGTGTAACCCATATTGGATCAACAAATCTTTGACTTGTACTTGCCACAAGCCAAAATTGATTCTCCCATCAAATTTCTCAATGTCAATCTTGACTCCTGACATTTCTCCTTCTTTCTTTGAAATTGGCTCTGATACCAGTTGTTAGGAAATTTGGATCAAATATTATAATCACAAATTCCTCTTCCCAAAATCTTTCTTAGCAGAATATCAAATAACAGAGAAATAGATAATACACAACACAAGAATTATAGTGGAAACTCCAAATTAGAGAAAAACCACTTTCGTTGTCAAAAGACAACCAGAGAAAAATTCACTATGTGGAAAATTGTTACAACCACACTCTCAGTAATTTTCTCACACACCCAAAAGACGAGCAACTACAAGCCCAAGAGAATTTTCCCACAAAATTCTCTCACTCAAGAACTTTTCATACAAGTTTTTCTCTATTTTTGGGATGATTAACAATGAAGAAATGAAGCCATATTTATAGCATTTAAGTTCTCATTTCATATGCCAAACATTTCTTCATTCAACAAAATTAGGCTACCTAATTTTCTTATTTTTTATTCAAACAATGTTAGGCACCTCCATCTTTGACAATATGGTAAGCCACCTTCCATGAATTTTCTTCTAAATTAGGCACCTCCTATTTTGACTAACAAACCTAATATTATTTTTAATCAATCATAACACAACCCTCTCCCCCAAATGAGTTATTCCATAATCAGATAAAGAGGCAGAGAAATCAGTATTAATCATGATATTGGAGGCCTTTAAATTCCCATGTACATTCATTTGCATGTTTTTCGCTTGTGTGGGAACCTGTGAATGGATGAATGTAATTGCTCGCGCAACATCAGCCACTATGTTTAGTCTTTGATTCCAATCCAAGGCGGTGTGACCTTCTTGTCTATTACCTTATTAAGGAGAAACCAAACACAACAAAACTATAATAGATTCTATATAATTAATAGTCAATACTCAATACTCAATACTCAATACTAAGTTTGCAGATTATAATAATTCTGTAGCGATTGAAATTATACAGTGCAGATACTCAGTATTTATTG
Source organism: Hippophae gyantsensis (assembly GCA_030763125.1). Taxonomy (NCBI): domain Eukaryota; kingdom Viridiplantae; phylum Streptophyta; class Magnoliopsida; order Rosales; family Elaeagnaceae; genus Hippophae; species Hippophae gyantsensis. The sequence continues at coordinate 2,679,398 of CM061034.1, read as the reverse complement.
ATGTCGAATAGTGGGTGCTGATGAGATCCACATATGTTATTTTTATCACAGGGACAAAACACATATATGACATATCACCGGTGTGATTTTCACCTGAAAAAGGTAAAACAAAGACACTCTGTATTGTGTATTGAACCTTTATGCATGTATTGTAGTTCATGTGTGTCTAATTTTTCATCATTAATTAATATGCATGTGTATAAAAACATAACAAATAATATAATACTTATATATCATAAATTTTTCATCATTGATTTTAGTGATGGCATATAGAACTACTCATTACAGCTAGTCTCAAACTTACCAGCAAGCAGGTCAACGAGGCTTATGTTGGGAAATAACGCAAATTCCCGATAAGCCAAACTTATGAGAAAGTAAGAATAGAAAATAACACACAAATTTGATAACGGAGTTCGGCCAATCTTGCTTACGTCTCCGGACCTGCTGTAGATCTTTTTACTGAAAGAGGAGAAATTACACAAGGTGTTTACAACACTCACAACCCACAACCCAATTACACCCAAGAAAATTACTCTCAATTTTCTCTCACAAAAGCTTTGCTCTCTAAGCTTTTCTCTCAATTGGAATGAACACTTTGGATGGTTAATTCATTACAATTACACATCTATTTATAGGAAAATTCACTCCTTGAATTACTCCTTAAATTAATGGTTCCTTGAATTACTCCTTGAATTAAGCTCCATGTTTTGCTCCATATTTTACTCCATGTTTTGCTCCATATTTAACTCCATGTTTTGCTCCTTAAATTAAGGAGCTTTATAACAACAATCTCCAACATTCTCCCACTTGAAGACTGATTTCAATCTGTCTTCACACCTCGATCAATCGTGACTTTTCTAGTCTTTGTTACTCTGAGACCAGGCTGAAGTTGAGCCTGACTTTAGTTTGACAATAGTCACCACATTTGTTAAGATATCTGCTAGATTTTTGCTTCCTTGAATCTTCTCCAGTATTAAGACATCATCTTCCAATAGAGATCTGATGAAGTGGTAACGAAGTTCAATATGCTTGGTTTTAGAATGAAATGCTGAATTCTTTGGCAAGTGTATTGCACTTTGCCTATCACTTATCTGCAGAATATTCTTCTCTGTTTGAATCTCGGTTAACAAACCTTGAAGTCATATCATCTCTTTACTAGCTTGATTCTTGCTACATACTCGGCCTACTGTAGTGGATAGAGTGACAATTTTTGTATTTGTGACATCCAACTTAATTTGTAGTTCCAACGGTAAATATATAACTCTTAGGTGATGCTTCTTTGATCAACTTTACCTCTAAAGTCTGCGTCTACGTACCACTTGTACTTTTAATTCTCCTTTATTAAAGTACAAGCACTTTTGCAATGGTGCCTGAATACCTCAAAAATCCACTTGATTGCTTCCCAACGAGTTTTCCTGGATTTGACATAAATGCTGCTAACAAGCTCCAGCTGCGTAGCCAATGTCTGGTCTCGTGCGGAACCATTGCGTACATCAAACTTCCAATGGTGAGGCATAAGGAACCTTAGCCATGAATTCTCTCTCTTCACTGCAATGCGAGGGAAGTCCTTAGATAGGCGAAAATGGCCCGGCCAAGGGTGTGCTAGCGGCAGGCATCGCCCGTGTTGAATCTCTACAAAACACGATTGATGTACTACTGCACTGAGATCGCGCAAGGATCTTTTCTTCTTATTTCTTATGATTTGCATTCCAAGAATCTTCTTTCTTTGGACCCGAGTCTTTCATGTCAAACTCATTTGACAATTCTTCGCTTCAACCTTTTAATATCATCCATATCGAACCTCTTACTAACATATCATCAACGTAAAGTAGTAAAATGATATAAACTGGACTATATCTCTTGAAGTAGCAACAATGGTCAACATTGCATACGGAAACCTTCCTTGTGCGTAAAGTTGACAAACTTTCTGTACCATTGTCTCGGGGGTTGTTTTAGGCCATACAAACTCTTCTTAAGTCTGCATACCATATTCTTCTTCGCTGTTTCTGAGAAACCTTCTGGTTAGTACATGTATATCTCTTCATCTAAATCTCCATGAAAGAATGCGGTCTTCACGTCCAAGCCCATTCCCGGATGAAGATCTTGAATGACTCTGATACTCGACAACGATCGATAGTATTGAGCTTGACGGGAGCCGAGCGTCGGTGTAGTCAACTCGCTCCCTTCTATTGAAACTCCTTTAACAACTAGGCGTGCTTTGTATCTCTTGGAACCATCGTACTCCTCTTTCACAAGGTACACCCGTTTGTTGTGAAATGCCTTCTTTCCCATAGGTAACTCATTTAGTTCCATGTCTGGTTGGAGATGAGAGATTTCATTTCTTCTTTCATAGCAAGCTCAGCAAACTGCTTCAGAATCTCGAGTCCGACGAAGCTTCGTAGCATTCGAGCTCCCTCCATAAATCGGTCAATGACATATAGTTCATGTATCTCTTTGCTAGGCATGCGGGGTCGAGAAGACCTACCGATATAGGAGGCTGGAGTAAGAGGTTATGGTGTGTCGAATGTTTGTGTACTACTGTCGACAAGTTCCTCTGGTTGAGGGACTTGTTACAATTGGTCTGCATTGCAGAACTATACGGGACATCATTTATATCTGCAAATCTTGGCTCGTTCTCTGCTCTAAGTCATTGGCGTCTATTTTATGCATATCATATACATCACCTTTTCGTTGAAAATCACATCTCTACCGGATAACTTTCTTCTTTTCGTCATCCCAAATGTGGTAGCCAAACTAAATCCTCACCATAGCTTGATGAATGTGCATTTCTTGGTTGGGATCGCTTTATTCTGCCTTGATCAACGATATGCCTGAAATGCTACACTGACCAAAAACTTTTAGATGTGATAGTTTCACCTCTTTTAAGCTCCATTACCTCATACGGTATTCTATGCTCAATGGAACAGAATGGGTCTCGGTTGATCAAGTATTGCCGTGTTGGTCGATTCTGCCCCAGGCGTTTCGGTAGACCTGACTGTATACGAATGCTTCTGGCTCTTTCTATCAACGTTCGGTTCATACGCTCAGCTACACCATTGTGTTGAGGCGTACCTCGCACAGTTCTTTCCATTCTGATCCCGTGCTCATAGTAGAAATTTTGAATTTGGTGTCTTCATATTCACTACCATTATCGGATCTGAGCTTTTTGATCTTCAAACCCGTCTCATTTTCTACCATATCTTTCCATCTTCTGAAAGCCTCAAATACTTCAGACTTATGTTTTAGAAAGTAAACCCATACCTTCCGAGAGTGATCATCGATGAAAGTCACGAAGTATTGTTTCCCACCAATGGATGAGACGGTTGTTGGTCCCCAAACGTCAGAGTGAATAAGCTCTAGCCTTTCCTTCTTTGAGGGTGTGCCACTTGTCTGAAAGCTGACTCTCTTTTGCTTTCCAAGTATGCAATCTTCGCACATGTCCATCTCTACAGACTGTAGACCTGGAAGTTTTCCTTTTGAATGCATAATCTTCATTCCGCTCGCTCGTGGCCTGATCTGCAGTGCCACAGGTTTGGTGTTTCATTGCCTGCTGCAATTGTGATTGAACAACGTGCTTCTACTGTCTTGTAAAGAGTGCCACTTGATCATCCTAAGTTACATGATCATCCTCTTCTTGTAATTTCTTGGTACTATCGAATCCCAGGTGATCACCCTTTGTCATTTTGAGATTTTGTTTTTCACCAAATCCAAACACGAAACTTTTTTTCAATTGAATTTGACTGATTAGTTAATCTTGTTAGAAACTCAGGCTTAATTTAACCCAATAAGATCTCGTTAAGTTAAGGGTTCATCAAGTTTATAAGCAATTTTGATGCTTATGTTCTTAGTCGATGTGGGACAAGGATACTTAACAGCTCTCTTACACACGACAGATAAAGGTAGACATTAGTGTCACGGTGAGATTATGATAGAGCCCAATTAGATTCAATCACATAGAGGCTAGACTCAGTTCTGATACCATGTTAGAAACTCAGAATTAATTCAACCTAATAAGATCTTATTAAGTTAAAAGTTGTTTAAGTTTATAAGCAACTTTATTGTTTTTTTTCTAATCGATGTAATACAAAGATACTTAACAAATCTCACAATAAATTATTTATTGTTCTCATGTTTATATTTTTGGTTATTTTTTTAATAGAAAAGTTTTTGAAAAAGTTATTAACTAATAATTTTTAACGTACTATGAGAAATGTATGTCATGTTTTAAAGGTTTAGTAACACTTATAAGTGTTTCACCAGTATCGTACGAATACTAGCCTGGGATGTTTAGTTAAAAACAAAACAAAACTAGCGTACGATTAGGAAGAATTGTTCCAATGATTCAATGGCTAAATTCAGTGTATTACTGGACGTGTCATAAATAAATAACAAACATGTGTAAAATAAAATCACATTTTATACTAATGTGATTTATGTTAATTTATTAATTAATTAATAAAAAATAAGATTTAATATAATAAATGGAGAAAAGATTATTTATTTTAGTTAAATAAGTAATAATTTATTAATTAATTAATAAAAAATAAGATTTAATATAATAAATGGAGAAAAGATTATTTATTTTACTTAAATAAGTAATATAAAAAATAAATAATTATAATCTACTTGCTTATCAATATTTTAATAATTAATAATTTATTATCTAACTATTTCATTAATAAAAATATATAAAAATTAAATTTATAATTTAGATATATATATTATAAATTATATTCTTATAGATAAAATAAATATACACAAAGATAATGTCAAATTTCCGATCACCTTTATCAAAATATTTATATCTTAGTATAGTATATATTAAATATAATAGATTTAATTATATTTTATAACTTTTATTTATGCATAAAATTTTATTTTAATCTTTTAAGAAAAAAACATAAATTTATTCTTTTTACTTAAAAAGAATAGCATAAACATTTTATAAAAATAAATAAATATATTTTTATTTAAAAATTAAAAGTAAAAATTATTTTAAATAAATGAATTATTTATGCATAAAAAATAACATAAAATAAGGTGAATTACAATACGTGAAAATATAACAAAGACTCAAAGCATATGCCCATTTATCTACAAAAGAATCTTTTTCTTGTTATTATTTATTGTTTTTAAAATATAATCAGATTATGTTATTTCTTTATCTTTTTTAAAAAATTTACTCGATCTTAAATTTTATTAAATTAAAATATTATATTAATAATTTTCTCGCTTTTCTCACTTCATTCCCTCCTCTTTCCAATCAAATTGACTGGTACTTCCTTTGCACGCTGCCCGCGTTTCAATCAATAAACAGGGTCAAAAGTGAGTCCCTGAATTACGCATTGCCCGGTCTGCCCGAAGACTTTCTATCGTCTCATTATATGATTCTTCTCTATTCAGTCTCTTCTAAAATCTCAGGTTTCAACAAGGTCTCAACCATGGCCAAACCCGCCGAAACCGTTGGTTTCATATTATTCTTCTTTTTTGCTTTAGCACACGCTCGTTTTCTGTCTGATCTACTACCGCTAAATGAACGCATCAGCATTGAGCCTTCGAAGAGTTTGCACGATCAATCAGCGGCCAAACCAATCACCACCATCGTCCTACCAAGCGAAAGAGCCGAGACTAGACCAATACTTCCCGAAACTTACGTCCGAGCGACAGAATCAATTCCGGAACACAAGAAGGTGTCCAAAAGTAACGATGGGACGCCATTAGAAATAATCACTTTTCGTAAAATGAAACGCCACTTCCCAAGGCGTCCGTTCCCCTTTGTTCGCCGTTGCCGTGACCAGCATCAGTCGTTCAGGCCTTGGGGATCACATCTTCAAGACCATAAAGAAATTCCATACGGCAATGATATGATCTTGTCCAGGAACGCAGACAGGAGGTTTGATCCTGTGGTTCGCAGCACTACTCCAACTAGATGGATCACTGTCGGGCGATTCCCTGATGAGCATGACGACATCCACATGGACCACCGTCACAAGCATGTTCCGGTCCATCAACGTCGTCATGACCATCGCCACCTTCATCATGACCATCACCATCACCATCACCATCACCATCACCGTCATCGTCACGAGCAAAGACAGATAGAGGATCAGCACGACCTCAAGCAGGGATTTCTGAAAGGTTTCCGCAAGTTTTTGGCCCACATTTGAAGCAATATGAATGTGTTGCTGTTAATGTTAGTACTTAACAGTAATGTGTTAACGCTTCTTTATTTATTTTCCTGAGGAATGTGATTCTGCCCATTTACCATTGAGGTGTAGAAACATACATTGCCCTATGTATGTATATGTACGACTTGTTTTGTATAAGCGCTTGCCAATTTCATGTGATATTATCCACCATTGCAAGTCTTAATCAAATCAAATAACAATTTTTTAGTTACAAATACTTTCGTTAGCAGCAAATCTTAAAGTGGCTCCAATATTTTGAACTTTCAACCAAATTTATGAACAAATTTGCTGACAATAACATGCCTGCATGTATGTTTAATCGGAATAGCAGATCGAATCCTCTGACAATTGAAATTTTACCCGTATTTTCTTTTTATCTAGCTCCAAATAAAAAGGGTACAACGGAATTTATTACTTTCAACAAAAATACTAAGGCCGTTCGTAAAAATTTCGTTCCAAGGATGTTCGGCTATGTATGTCCAAGCACACAAGCAGCATCTCCATATAGCTGTTTGCAAGTCGTGATATTATGAGGAGATTTGTGCAGATCCAGTGTGACTGCGCGGCGGAAGAGGTTGTACCAATATAGAAACTTTCGTCGCTTAAAAGCATATGCCAAATGGTCAAATTCTTTGACACAGGGACGATATCGTGTCGAATTTTTAATAAATTCAAGATTACGCATAGTTACTTTTTTATTTTAGCTAAAAGGAATTGACTCGCCCCCCAATTTCGATATACGTATTCCATTGGGCCGCATTTCGCACCAATTAAATTTCGATGAATAATTAATTTACTTAAATAACTCCCCTTTTTTCTTTCCAGTTTGTCAAATTTCCATTATATGATTACATGTAAAAAGATATAGATTATTTTTAAGATCAAATGTATTTAAATTTGTATTTTAAACAATCTTATTACATCCAGTTCTATTCTTAATTTATTGCAATTATGTAATAAATGTATTTTGATATTTACATGGTATCATTATATAAGTATATGAATTTTGTGATGAGTTTGTAAAAAATGATGAAATATACATAAAGACCTCTATTTCAACAGGTCAACAGTTCAGAATTTAGTCCTCTGCTGGGCTTAGAAGCCCAAGTTGAGTTTTACCTTTTTACGAAGTTGATGCCAAAGTCCACTTACTTCGCAGCTCCATCCTTCTCTTTTCCCGGCATCGCTAACCCTCGTTCCCATCCCTCAGTCTTCTCCGTCTGTGAAACCTTTCTATCACAACCCTTGGCTATTTTGGTGGAGAGGATAAACGGAAGAAATATAAGAAAAAGGTCAGCGCTAAGCCATTTGACATTATTCGGGCCAAGTTTGTGGGACCCTTTTTGAAATTTGGGAATTTTATGTTTTTTGTTGTCATTTTTATGTTAAAATCAAACTTCGAAACAAATGAATCTTTTGCTTTTTATTTGATAAATCCCATGTTCCCATTTTCTGTTGTATTTTTGTGAAATTTTGAAACAGAAATGGTGTAGATTGAGGAGAATATAGTATACTAAAGCCGTGATGGAACAGGAAGTTGACAATGGAAGGGACGGAACAGTAGTAGATGTATTTAAAAAAAAAACAAACATACAAACAAATTTGCAGTTTCCAAGGAATTAAATGCTAATTGTCTGAAACCATACTCCCGTAAGCAACCTTGACTGGTATCTTTTTGTTGTAGTTTTGGTTCATCACTGTTTTTTTTTAAATGATAGGTGATATATTTTCGAGATACCTGACATTCAGTAATGCATCTGAGCTTGAGAAGTCCATGAATGAAAATTGATTATAATGATCAAAACAGTACAACATGATTATTGATCTTGGTATAACAATTGATAATAGGCAGGATTTCTATCCATGGTCTTTTGTAGATTGTCAATCTTGTTTGCCTTGTAACCCCTCCTTCCTTTCGTTATCTTTTCCAAAAGTTACTCATTGCCTGTATCAAGCCTTTTAGCATTATTCACCCCCTTATTCTTGTGATTTATGTCCAAATGATATCTCCCCTTCAAAATTGTGATATTTTGTACTTCATTTTCATATTCCACTTGCATTAGTCTTTGGAGCATAATTAGTTTTCTCTTTAGCTCTTACATCCGGACTTCAAGGAAAGTGACAGGAGAATAGAAGGTATTCCATTTCCAAAGAAGATGTCAAAGTCGTTTGATGGAGCAGTTAAGACATATGCTGCAATCTGGAAAACACTTCTGCAAGCACATCAAGTATGTACAGTCGGTGATGATTAGTTTGTGCACGTATATTCCTAGGCATAGATTCGAATTACTTTATAAATGGAGACTAGAGGACTAAAAATTGTCGCTACACTGTTCTTTAGTTTTGTTCGTCACTAGATGATTTCATGTGGTTGCAAGGTAACAACATCTGGGAAACTCTAATATAAGGATTTACATTGAATCTATTTAATTCGGGTTTACACTTGATATGATCTTTTAGACAAGGTTTTCCCTATCATTATCATATTAGATTTAAAATTGCTATCAAATCATCTGAGATGTTCTCTAAATAGGGGTGATCTCATTGTATCTGTTAGAAATAGTTATGTTGTTGATTTTTTAATATTAAAATTGATGTTTCTTTTCCTATCATTTTCATTCTAAAACCCTATGATATTTTGTAACTCCCCTGTCCCGTTATCCGTCTATTCAGGACTTCATAATATTTGATGGATCGCAATTCTGTATATTTTATTTGAAGTTCCCGGGGAATTCATTAGAGGAATGTTTTTTCCTTTTCTGCATCAATTGCACTTCGAGAAGCTGAACTTGTGATTACCTTTTTATTGTTCTCAGGAGCAAGGACTTTGTAGGTGTATTGAAGAGGTATTCTTCTCTTTCACTTATCCTAGGCTTGATATGGAGGTATGTGCAACTCTCTCACTTCCTTCTGTCTTCTATGTTTCTAACAACTTATGTCTTTTGTAATTTTCATGATATCCTCAATAATAAGGGGATAACATACAAGAATATTTAATATCATGCAGTTGCTGGTTTTAAAAGAAAGGCAATCATAGAACTGAAGCTAAACAAATGCTCTTTGATCATTAGAAGAGTGGCATATTTGCTATTATAATAGCAAAAAAAATATTTTACAGAGAACATAAGAAAATTAAAGATTTTCATTGAAATGACTTGATCCTTACAATAAAAAAACTACTTTGTATATAGAGTTTACAAGGTTCGACAAAGGTATAACATGATTTAGGAATATAATGACCATAATTTATACCAATTGATCTTTTGGTCTATAACTTCTTGGCAATTAGATTTTTCTCCAAATGTCACTTTTAAAAGTGGTGATTCTATAAAAGTAAAGTCATCAATGTATTTTTCTGTTTAATATTTACTAATTTTATTCAATAAGTGACACTTTTAGGGTTAAAATTATTAAAATATTTATTTTTTAGTGAAAAGTGATGAAAATATATTTTTTTGAAAATTTCTGAAATTTTTATAAATTTTTTAATACAAGACAAATCAAAAGACGTCACTTGGATGACACAAAAGTAAGGTAGTTGACGTGACACACCATGTAATGGGTGTAATGGGTCAATCTAAGCACATTGCACGTAATGAGTGACATAATGTCACATGTCAACATGGTGTTCGTTTCGAGTTTGTCGTGTGGTTAACAGGCGTGTTACGCGTCGTCACGTGATTTTTTCATTCTTTTCATCTGAATGCCATGCAATCTGTATTCGTGCCTCGTGGCATTGACTCAACTTTTGTTGACCACGACTAGTCTAGCTCGTCACATGTTGCATTCCTATTGATTAGCGTTATTATTTTTTCCTTTTTTCATCTCAATCTTTGATTTAAAGTTGATTCAATGGTCCAAATTTTACTCAAATTTAATTTAATCCCTTAATTTCCCCAAAAACACCAATGAGCCAAAAATTATCAATTTTTTTATCAATTTTTGTTGTCAAGAGGAGAGATATTGATTGTATTTATTTTTTTTTTCTTTTGGGTTTCATATTTTTAATCTTTCAAGAGTTATCCCCTCCCCTCGCCTTTAGATCATTAGTCTTTAGTAATAACCTTTGTGTTAGTTAATCCTCGTCAATAGTAAAAGCTAATAGAAGGATGAGCGTCTCATTATGAAACTACTACAAGCTTGCTTCAAACGTGTTGTCATTGTTAGGTAATCTGAATATCAAATAGACAAGTTTAATGGCTAGAATTTTGCACGGAATTATTCAGTATTACCGTAAATTTTAGTGTTACTGGCCGTATTACACAAAAATGCATGTAACAAGCCCAGTGGTTATCCCGCTGATTGATAATAAGATATATCCATAATTGATTGTTATATGTGGTCATAAATGAAATGTGTTGCATGAAGCAACGTGGAATATAGAAGATACACAAGTAGATATAGGCGAGATCCACCTGCCAAGCCTTTTATTAATTTCTTCCATAAACTATATAAATGTATCACGCCTAACTCTAATTTTGATTTGATGATCAACAAAAGTTTCTTTCATATTCAGACAACAATTAGAAAGGAGGGAAGGAATATTTGGCGTTATTTTTGATTGCGATATTTCTCTTATTATAAAAGGCTTTTTTATTTGGAACAAAGAGACATAATGCCTTGCTACAAAAACAACGGCACAGAACATTAATGAAAATTCATGCCTATAAATAGGAAACGGCTGTGAATAAAAGTTGCCATCAACGCTTAAAAAGTACTTAAAACTAACCAAAACACAATACATTTTACTGAAACTTTAAAAATTATTAGAGAATCCCTAATAGAAACATGCTACTCTAATTAGCAAAGAACCTCCCAGATCAATTCAGGATCAAAAGAAGGCATTCTTGCTAGCGAACAGCCATCGTACTCCGATTCCTCGGCCATTGCCATGGAAAATTCAGTGCAAACAGAGGGTGATGAATTCTCAGACTTCCAAAACCCATCTTCTGAAACAGTCGGCGATAACAATTCATAGCTTGAATTATGACCAAACGTAAAAGGCAAAGACATTGATGACGACGAAGATGAGGAATCAACCTTGGAAGTTTTCTCATTATCACTGCAATTGTCATTAACCCTTGGCTCTGCCTTCTTTGCTTCCTTTTTGGCATTTTCTTTACTCGCCTTCTGACAAATGGATTGAATTTTGGCATCTACAGAGCTCTTCAAGGCATTTAATCTGCCATCACAAAATCCAAGCTTACTCGGGTCCTTCATATTTGGAAAATTCAAGCGTGCATATTCGCCTCTTAGCTTATAAGCTGCTCTGTCATAGGCATATGCGGCAGCTTCTGCAGTTTCGTAAGTACCCAACCAAACTCTCATTCTGTTCTGAGGAAGTCTGATTTCGGCGACCCATTTGCCCCAATTCCTCTGTCTCACACCCCTATAATGCTTCTTCTTGACTGGAATGGTGTAAGTTCTTGGTCGAATAGATTCTTGAACAGGGTATATTTGCGAATAAGCGATAAAATTGCCGTTTGCTCTGCTTTCTTCGCCGAATTTTTGGAGAAGAACTCTCTGGCGGTGATAAACAGAGGAACCTATTGGCTCGAAAACAGGGTTTGTAGTTGAACAAGGTGGTGGGCACTGAGAGAAAATGGAGTCCAAAGTGTTTGTACCTCCTGTTAATATTAAGTTCGATAGACAAGTTCGGATGTCATAACAGTCTGTGTAGGCAATAGGACCTTTGTTTTCTTGGATGCTGTCCATGGTTTTTTCTTATTTTCCGGAGTTATTTTTCCCCGGGAAATTGCCAAGGAAAAGTATCTGAACGCTCGGAAAAATGTACCCAAAAAAGCGATTTTCTAGGAATCAGGATAGTAAAAAATGGTTCCCTTTTCCTATACAAAGAGAGATAAAGGTGTTGAAATGGATAAAGAAAATTTTTGGTTTCTGACAAACTGGTCCGTTAAAATATATGAATCAGTTTGTATGCAAGGAGCTACTAAGTTAAATCGATAAGAAATGTCGGGTTAACAAGAAGAACAGGGTGAGAAGATTTAGTTTAGGCAGAAAGAGAGAAAGAAAGGCGAGATATTTGTCTTGGTTTTGAAGAAGTGTTTGTATCAGAAAGCTTAATACTGCGATGGGTCTCCAACACTTGTGTATGTATTTATAGCTGCACTTTGCATTTCTACTTAGCATTATACCAAAATATTTATTTATTTATTTATTTATTATTATTATTATTATTTTATTTTTGAATCACGCATCATTTATCATATTTGAATATGTATAAGTTATATGATTCAAATACTAGTTATGATTACTTGAATAATATAGTTATTTATAAAAAAAAAATAGTAGATATATGTAAAGTCTTTCGTGATAAAGGAAAATAATATTTATAATATTCTTAAAAATTGTAACTATAAAAATAACAAATATTAAACTCACTTATTTTTAATACAAAAATATCAAAATGTTAAGGTCTAAAAATTTAACATTGAATATTATACAATTATATGCTATCAATCAATTAGATTCATTAAATGTTATACTCTAATGAATTAGATTATATCTTCAATGTTATCATCAAATTAGGATGTTATTTTATTTAATTTTTAAAAACTATTTTTGTATATTTCCATACTTTTTTTTTTCTCAAATCTAGGAATTAGAAAGGTATAACGGTCTAGCATTAGTGTTTTTTTGTTGTTATGAAATTAGCAATTTCTAAAAAAAATTCTCACTTTATTTGTGAATTGTGATGATTACAAATTTGTGTTAATTAGTTTGTTTTTTTTTCAATTGGTAAAAGCTTGTGTTAATTAGTTAGTTTGTGGAATTTTGGGTTTTTAACATCGCGTTGTCCCATTAACACTTACCTCAGTGGTGCAGCTGCTTCTGATTCAAAAAAAGCTACTTTTTTTGATTGATTATATAAGTCGGTTAGAGTCAGTCAGCTAGCAGCTCTTCAGCTAGCTCTTCAATGTTCAATTTAAAGTCCTCTGTAGCAATAAATCCAATCCAATGGCCTCGAGTGTCTTTTTCAAACAGATATCTTGATTTTCTGTTTCATCTCGTGGAGAAGATTAAATATTTTGACTTTTTATCAACAATCAAATGCTCTTTTCGTTGAATTATATCTTTCACAAAAGTCAGCTCCTCCAGCTGGTATATATGTGTAAACAAGTATTATGACCTTTCTAGGAACCTGCTTATCATTTGCTATTTTGCTAAATCATAAATGTTTCCAAACCTTCTTTTAAGCTATGAATCATTCAACTTAGCAAAAAGCGTATGCATGCAAACTTGCAAAAACCAAATGATCAGTATCTTTTTTCTTCTTTTTTTTCTTTTTACCAAATATTACTTGGAAGTGAAGTATTGATTTTTTTTTTAGAATCAATACTTGCAAGGAAAATCCGTATGAAGTACTGAATTTAAAATTTTGTTTAAAAGTTTCCTACCTTTACAAATTTAAGACCATTCACCTTAATATTTTTAACGCTTTTTTTATGAACAATATGTGAGTGAAATTTCAGAAAAGACTACTAAAAAAATACGCTTGGTAAGTCTCTGCTTTTCAAAAAATGATTTGTACACTTTAGTATGAAACAAAATAGGATAAATCGATAAAAATATTATTTAATTATTGTATTTTTTATATTATTAAATTATTTTTCATCTTGTTTACAATTTAATTATTTTATTTATTTTATGTATATTATTTTATTAATTTTTGTTTAGTACCGTTATATATCGGTAGCATATTTAAAACAAATCAAATAATTAAATGATATATTTATAAATTTGAAATAACTTTGATAGTTAAATGATATATTTGTAATAAATTATTGTTATATATATATATCACTTAATTATTTAAATGATCCTAAACTTATTATTTAATTATATTCATTTTAAATTATTTATTAACTTTACCAGGTACGATGCCTTCAAATGGAGACAAATAAAATATTATAAGTGAAACTAATGTAATAGTTTAGTTTTATAAATAATATGAAAAATAATTTAATAATATAAATAAAATAAATATAATAATTATGTAATATTTTTTTTAAGTTTATTGAGTAAAATAAGAGAAGTTTTTGCACCTATATTTTTGAAGAAATTTTCAAATCTTACTTATTTCATGATACTTGAAATGCAACTGCTTATTTATGGCATGTCTGGCTATGTCCTTTTGGACGAGCTCGTGAAAATTGAAAAGACATCCCCATAATGTTCAAAATTATTGACTCTCGCCAACATACCAAAAGCAGCTTTTTTTAAAGCATGTGAACAGACCTAACCTTTTTCATTCACCCTCAAGTGCATTCCTCAAATAGTATTTATCCCCTTAAATCTCTTTCTTCATGTTATAGCTTATTTCCTTTTTCTTTTGACCATTTCCTCTCTGGCCTTAATTAATCCAACTTCTCAGAGAAATTCACCTTTCTATTGTACCATCAATAATAGTTTAAGTTTCAATTAATTGAAAAGGGACCAAGGGTAATGAGGTCAATTGTTGTAAGAGTTTATGAATAAGATTTGACGTTGGTAGACTTTTTCAGACAGCTATGTAACATATTATGAAGGGCTAATTGCCTAATCTTAATTTTTCAATGACACAGTAGTGGCATTTAATCAGAGTTCCACCTTTACAGGTTTCCTTTACTAAGGTACTGCAACAAATGAAGCGTTTTAACGATATCAATTTACTACCACCCATAAAGGTTCCACCAAAAACCCTCAACAAATATTACTTGTTTCACAAATACAAAGAACATTTGACAGAGATTACAGTAACTTAAATGAAAGATTGAACATTTGCGTTCAATAGATAATATCTATGGGATATTGTTGATAGAACAAAGGATCCACAAGAAGGAAACTAAAGAGATAAAAATCTCATTTAACGAGACAAAACACCCCAAATCTAGCTATTAGGGACTTCAATAGGACTAATCAGGTTTTCATCATGTGATGTTTGAATAATTCATATTATACATGATAGACCTATTATGAAAAATCATATTCTAATAATTCCAGAAAAAGATATGTTCAGAAAGTCATAGACATAAATCGATTGGTTTATAGTTTAAAGCATAAGGAGTCAATTTATCTTATCACCTTTGATGCATGAGAGGTTTTCTTGTCTCATGATGACACTTTAGTCATTATAATCAAGATTACACATCGTAAAGTGTGCGAGATTTTGGTAGACAATGGTAGCTCTTTAGATTTATTATACTTATTTGCTTATTGGATATGAGGATATACCCTAAAGAGATTACACAACAATAAATTATGTTAGTGGGTTTCAATGGTAATGAAACCATGTTACTAGGGACCATATGTTTATTGGTCTCCGTAGAAGAAGAAATAATTCTTACGAATTTTGTGGTATTAAAACACCCCTACATCTTACGATGCAATTTCATGTAGATCATGGATCCATAAGATAAAAGCAGTACCTTTTACGTATCATTAGCTCATTAAGTATCCTACTATCGAGGGGATTAAAGAAATCAAGGGAGAACAGGACAAGGTGAGGAGTTGTTATAATATCGCCATGAGAAATGCATTACCCCCACTGTCAAAGTAGCAATTAAAGAACAAAAACTGTTCGAATGGGAGGAGGACACCACGAACAGACGAACAAACTTTGATGGTAAACCTCAATGATCATGACATGATTCACATACAAGATATGGGGGCCAACAAATCAGTGAAGATCAACTCCAAATTGATCCCTTTGTTAAAAGTTGCATTTAGTGATTTTTGTAGGATAATGTTGACCTTTTTGCATGGAAGCCTAAAGAAATGCCTGACATCAATTCTAACATCATTTCCCATAAATTATGTGTTGATCACACCATGAAATCGATCCAACAAAGAAAATGAAGATTCACTCGAGATAAAGGCAATATCATTAAAAAAAGTAAATTCTTTAAAGAATGTGTCAGATTTGTGAAGTGACATACCCTACTTGGATATTGAATGTGGTGTTAGTGAATAAACTAAGGGGGAACACTAGATGTGTGTCGACTTCACAGACCTGAATAGGGAGACATCAAAAGATTATTTTCCATTACCTAATATTTGATCGATTAGTCGAGGTAATAGCTAGTTTTGAAACAATGAGTTTTATGGACCCTTATTTGAGTTATCATCAAATCTAAATTCACCCTGGAAAAGAAGAAAAAACATCGTTCATCATGAAAGAAGGTACCTAATGTTATACAAAGATGTCATTAGGCTTAAAAAATGCAGGGACTACTCATCAAAGGATGGTCAACAAAATGTTTGAAGACCAAATCTATCGAAATATGGAACTCTACGTGGACGACGTGATAGTAAAAACCATGTCAAGGACCATATTTCCAAATTTCAAGAGGTTTTTACTATAATAAAGAGTTACAAGTTTGGATTTAATCCAAAAAAGCGTGTTTGGGTAACCTCGAGTAAATTGTTAGGGTATTTAATATCATTCAGGAGCATAGAAGTCAATCCTGACAAAATTTCGACCTTGGTGAACATAAGATCCTTAAGTTATCTTTAAGGAGGTTTAACAATTAAATGGTCGTATAACTACCCTTAATCGCTTCATCTTCGAATGTATTGAAAAATGTATACCGTTTTTTATTATTGAAGAAAAACAATGAGTATATATAATTTAATATTATTGTTGTTGTATATAATTATTTAAATAAAATTTGTCTAATAATAATAAATTAAATTTTGATGATATAATTACTTTTTTTCTTTCTATTCATCATTATATAATAATTAATGTGAAATTTGTGAAAGAGAAATAAGATGTGTATTTTTCACTATACTCATAAACTCATGGTCAACCACCGCTTAAAAAGTAAGGATTGAGCATGAATTTTTTGGCTCCGTATTTTGTTAATCATTATTTAAAATGTTGTTAAACGCTCCACCGTAAAATAATTATCCTATCAGAAGTTTTAATATGGGTTGACAAAAAGTATGTTTTGGCAGAACGTAGATTTTGGTCTCGCATCGCCGACTAGTTTAGTGGTTCTTGCTCCTCTATCCAAGAACTAAGTTAATATTATATAAAAATATATTTATGGATAATAATTATAATTTATATTAAATTTAAAATATATATTTTTAATATTATATTAGGTTAACCATGTCATTTTCTCATTGATCTTATTTTAAAAAATATGAAAATAAAATAACTTTTAATCTGAATATCGATATTTTTTAATATTTATATTATTGATTTGGTATTTATTATTGTTTAAGTTTATCTTAAAAACACATGTATTCATAAAAATATTTCATTTAATCAGAAATAATATTTATGTAAAAAAAATAAAATGTAATTTAGTTATTTAATTTTATTATTATTTTCTTTCTATCTTTTCATCTTTCTTTTTTTTTTGCTTATTTTTTTTATTTTCTATCATTTCTTTTGTTTGTCACACCTCTATCTATTTATATCTCTTCATTTTTTTTATACTAAATAATAAACCATAAATCATAAATCATAAATTATAAATCTTAAAGCCTAAATACAAAACTATAAATCATAAACCATAATTGTAGATCGTAAATCATAAACCATAAATCGTAAATCTTAATCTTAAACACTAAATTTAAGAAGAGAGAATAAGAAACAAAAATATATTTTTTTAAATAATTTAGATATTTTTAAAGTGTCATTCGTGAATTTATATAACAATAGATACGGAAAAGATTAATATGTGTATTAATAAAACAAATATTCTAAACTCTACTTAGCCTATAAATTTGACATTAAGAATTTTCATGACACGAATGGGATTTAAAATTAACATTCTCATCCCACCTATTTCTTATTCTCATTAATTTTTGGATAAAAATATATACAATCAATTAAAATAAAATTTTCAACAAGAATTATATAATTTAAAAAGATAGTTCTTGAATCAAGATTGTTCGAATTAAAAAAAAAAATTATCTCACAAATCTTGTTCATACTTATTAGGAGATAAAGATCGAATTAGAATCCAGAAAGTTCCAACAATTATTTACAAATTATCAACCTAATTTAATATTATTTTATTTTATAATTAAATTAAAAATATTATAAGAATATTTTATTACTTAACCCAACCAACTTTTGCAAATTTCTTCTAAAGATTTTATTTTATAGAAAATTATTTTATAGGGCCCATTGATGTGATCTTGTTTGATTTAATAGGGCCCACTAATACTATGGATAATCATGATTATCTTTGAATGCGATGTCTCTGTAATCTAGCAAGCTAGCTAATCACCCCACAAGCTTCAGATAAAAACAACTTTATTTTAAATAGTAAAACTATATTTATTTTTTTCTCTTGTATTCTTCAAGACCAATAATTAATTAAATGTTCACATGTTAGGGCAAAAAAAAACTTGTCCGATACAAAGTTAATTGCTTCTTCGTGCATTTCTATTACATCACAATATATAATGAACTAACTATTTGCAGGCATATGAAATTATTTAAAAACAATGACGATCTACTGTTTATTTCGAAGAATGTTTTTTAATTAGTTTTTGCTATACGAGAGAGTTGGGTAATATGATGCTATACCAAGTACTTAATTATAAAATTAGAAGCACGATAGAAGTAAATGTTTCTTGAAAACGTAGCTTTAAACAAGATTCAAATTAATTATCCCAAAGAAAGAAACAAAACAAAACAAAAATGCCTACTCAAACATAATAGAGATAGGAGTCAATGATTGACTTAGACTTAGAGGAAAGTAGGAGAATATAAAAAGAATGACACCCATCTTATCAGTAATTATTCATTTAGAAAAAAAATAAGTGATTTTTGTCAACTTGTCATATGATATAGTTGAAATCGATTTACACAAATCTTTTTATAATTAATCCATCTCCAATATTACAACTAATATAGTATTTATACATTATTTAAAATATATATTAAATTAAGATTTATCATTATTTTATATATTACTTAAAATACATATCAAATTAAGATCTATAATATTACTATTTGAAAAATTAGTGATATATTAATGCTATAAATATATCATTAATTTTTTTTATTAATATAAATTTACTATTAATTTTTTTGTTAATTGTATAAATTTATTATCAATTTTTTATTAATTATACAAATTTATCATAATAAATATAATGTAATTATTGAAAAATAAAATAAAGATAAATGTATATCATTAATTATAATTTAGTATGATTTTTATGAATATAATTAAAAAATATGTTTATAATTTTAAAAATTATTGGATAGTGTATTTATTAACTTATCTTCCATTTAATCATATTAAGTTTTTTTTATTATAAATTTAATCATATTGGACTGATGGGTCCTCTTGATTATTCATATAACGTTGAATTCAATGGCTCCTGGTCAGGTCGGTTTGAAAATCTCCAATCTAGTGCGTAGCTAGTGATATTCATACCTCTTTCCTAATTCCACCACCTCCAACACCTCTTCAAAGCTTCAAAATTTATTTGCATATTTGATATAATATTTATTAATAATTTATATAATATATAACCATATAAAATTAATAATAAATATTTTTAATAGAATAATTTATATTTTGAATGATATTTAAATTATCTAATATATTTCTTAATTACCTATTAAAATAATGTAATAATAAAAATTTATTTAAATTAATATATAATTTATTTTTATATTTTAAAAATAAAAATTATTTTTATTTGAGATGGAAGAAAAAATAAAAACAAATAATTATAAAATTAAATTTTAAATAAATTAAATAAAATTTTTAGTACAATTTAAATCGATATTTATTACAAGTATTAAATTGACATAAACTTATAATTTTTATTTTATAAAATATATTCATACTATGTTACAAATATCATCCATATATACACAATATATACACACTTAATAGTAAATAAACGAACCCCATAGATAACCTAATTAATAAGTTCTAAAATTTCTAATAGTAAATAAACGACTCCATAGATGACCTAATTAATAAGTTCTAGAATTTTTAATAGTAAATAAACGACCCCATAGATAACCTAATTAATAAGTTCTAGAATTTTGGAGTCTCAATTAGTAGGATTTTGATTTTATTGTATTAGAGGGATAACAGTATCTTCTCATTGGTAGTGTGCACGTTAGTGAGATTGTTGTTCTTTTAACACATAAAACGGGTTTACCATTAAAGACTTTATTATATAAAAATGTAAAAAATATTGAAAAAATCAACTATTATTATTATTAACACAAATAAGATATATAAGTTTTTTTTTTTTATCATTAGAGAGATTGTTGCATGACACATTATAGAATAATTTATTTTACTCTCTATTGTTATAAAAATAAAAAATGTAAATGTAAATGACAATAAATATTAATAAAGATTGTTTAACATCTAATATATCAGAAATTTTATATAGCTCATTCTGTTGAAAGCTAGGGTATATAACTTTGTTTTTATATGTGTCTTTGAGTTGTATTTACTGTAAGGGAGCTCTATCTTACGATTTTGAGCAATTAATTGTAATCATTAAATATAATTAATTATTTTAATTATAAAATAATTTAAATTAAATAGTACATATATTATTATAGTTTAAAATTTAAAATTAATCAATAATTTTTAAAATAAAGTTAAAAATTAAGTAAAAAAGAAATATATATTCGTTATTATATATGTATATATATATATATATGAGGGTAATATAACTGCTTAGATTGCGATATGAAATATAGAACTGATTAGATTGCTATGATTTTGTACATCTGTTTACGGTTTAATTCTAAAAGGTATTTAAAATAAGATAACAATTACTATAAATGTAAGATGATTTTATAAGAAAATATATTTTTGGTTTATTATGAAATTAATTAAGGGCCTGTTTGGCATTGAACTTAATTTTTTTTAAAAATTAATTTTAAAAACAGTTTAATATGTTTAACCATATTTTTTAAATTACAATTTTAAAAAAATATAAAACTATTAAAAAACGTAAATAAATTATTACTTGTTAATAATCGTCAGTTATTATCTAAAAAAAAATTGATATTAAAGAATTGTAATTATGAATATAACTGTTTTCCTCCGTTGCTATGATATCTCTAGCTAGCTATGTCCATTCTTAGTTCTAAAAAACAAAAAATATGTAAACACCACTCACTTGCTTTTACTGTTTTAAAGAAGACATTGGAAACACGAAGATCTACATTTCCGTGAGACGGAATGGCAGACATTAATAGTACATTACTGTTATTACTCCCACGTATTTTTATTTGTTTATAAATTTTTTCTTTCTAATATTTGAAATTTAGAAACTTATATTGTATAATGCTTATAGCCCCTTAAGTACGGAACCTTTTTGCGCCTTTCAAAAAATAAAAGCAAATAAGTTAAATTGTGAAAAAATAAAAATAAAATGTTATAATATGTTATATGAGCTAAATAATACTTATTAACTCTTAAAAAGCTCTAAGCATTTCTAATTTTTAAATTTTTAAGTAGAGAAAACTTTTTAGTATATTAAAATGGATAAAAAAAACAGTTAACTTTATGATTTCATGGTTGCCTTCTTTGTTACGTGTTGTCTTGATTTCATGAAGAAGAAGAATATCTTCTTTTAAATGTTAAATAAAGGTGGGGCTAGTTCAGGGAAGATTAATTATAAAAAAAATATATCAATTTTAATTGCATCCTAGGTTATATACTTTAATATGTAAAATTATTAGGATTTGTCCCTTAGAAGTTTAGAAGTATATATTTGGAAATTTTATGGACCTAACTATAATTTCTCTTGAAAAAAAGAGGTACAAGAGTCTGAAAGGATATCCAAAAATGCCCCGAAACAGCCTTTGAAGGGTTGGGCGGTTAACAAATGAATTGAAATAAAGTACACGACCTTATTTTATATTTAATAATAAAAACATAAAATTGATATATTTAAAAAATTAAAAAAAATAAGAATAATATGTTTAATAATTAAAATACATAATTATATATATATAATTTAAATCTAATTTAAACTTACGATTTATGATATAATGTTTAGGATTTAAAGTTTATAATTTAAGATTTAAGTGTTATTTGTTTTATTGAAATAGAATAAAATTAAACTTAATTCATTCTAATTTTATGTTTAATTGTACTAAAAAGTAATAATAAAACGTAATCAATTTATAAAAGAGAAAGAATTTTTTCTCTCACTTAAGAATCATGATTCAATTCATATCTTAATTTTTTTGTTTCAATTTTACCCTAATTCCAAATATAATCCTAGATTCCAAAAATTTATTTAAAAAAATAATAATTTTAACCCTAAATCTTAATCCACAAATATAACCATATACCCTAAACCCTAAATCTCAAAATCCAAAACTCTAAATTCTAAACACTATTTAGAAAAATAATAATTAAATAATATTATTTAAATTTTAGAAAATATATGACTATTAAGGTAATATATAATGTTTTCTATTCTATTCAAGTTGTAAATTAAACACTTTAATACTGATTCCTACTTTGATTCCAATGGTCAAACCAAACAATACTGTTTCATTTCCATTTACATTTTAATTTCATTACGTAAACTAAACATCACTTTAGAGTTTAGCAATCAATAAAAAAATATTATTAATAAATAAATATTTTTTTATTTAAAATATATTTTTTAATTACTAACCTCAAATTTTTACCTATTTTACTCTTAACTATAAATAACGTTTATATCAAACCCGAACTTTGAAATTGTCTGATGTAATTCCCTTACAACAACTAACCAATTTCATAGTTTAGAAGTACTCCATCTATCTTATATATTATTTTAATATATGTCTTATTAATAATATCATGACATATAGTTTAAAATATTACTTTTAATGTAGAGTTTTTAAAAAATTTGAAGACTTTTTAAAATGATTTATCATGACTTTGTTAATAGAATAGAATTTAAGATAGATTTTTAAGACATATTTTGATACCTTAAGTGTACACGAGTTAATGTATTGATAGATTCAATGTCTCATGTTATTAAAAAAATTAATTTTAATACTTGAATTTAAGTATTGATATCAATTTTAATCATTTTGAATAATTTTTTTTGTTAAAATTTGTCACGTGTATTCTATATGTCAAATTGGACAAGAAAATTTGTGAAAACTTAAAGGAAAAAAAAGACAAATAATAAAAAATAATAATCTAATGGTTAAAAAAATACCAACAATTAAATTGATATATTTAAATGAAATATTTTAATAACATGAAATATAAAAAATATATATACATTAACTAATTTATCGAATCTCATATAATAATAATAATTAAAAAAGTTTAAATATAAGATTAATTTTTTTATGTAAACATATTTCTATTATCATTAATAATTTGAGTTAAAATTTTTAACAAAATTACATAAAAATTTAGAATAAAAAAATTACATTATTAATTTTTTCATCGGATCATTAAACTGATGAAGTTAATAATAGTTAATAAAACAGAGGTCAGGGGATTAGGGTTTAAAAAATATTAAATAATCAGTCTAGATAGCAACAATACTTTCTTTTTCTTTGTTAAACCGACAATAATTTTCTTTTCTTTTTTGTTTGGTTAATACGGTAAGGACGGATATTTGAGTGAAAGAGTAGGAAAATCGCAGAGATGTTATCTCAAAACTTCAAGCATTCTGATTCTTTGAATGTTAATGACATATTATAAAAAAAAAATTTAAATGTGCTCCTATCATAGTAGACTAGTAGTTTTTAAACTCTTTTATTTCATGTTGTAGTTAGTTGCCGTTGTAACTATTTCTTTTTATTTTTCTTTACTACTTGTCGTATGCGAGGTATAGTGTAGGAATGAGTTAGTTACTCAAAATACAATTTGGAACCACGTTTTGAGCAACGATTTTGCCTATTAGCGTTAGACTCACGAGAGAAACACTCAACTTGGAATTTTGGGATTTGTTAACTTATTTTTTCTCTGTTTGTATCAGATTTCTTGAGGAATAGTCGATGAACTTTCCTTTTTGTTCTTAGTGAATTCTTGTTGATCAATTCAGTTTTTGTTCTTATTTATCTTTGAAATATTCCCTGCATCGTATTAAGTTATTCATAAGAATTGTGCAAAATTTCATTCTTCATTGGAAAATACTACAAAAATGAAGCAATTTATGATGTCATTAAGATGTATACTTGTCATATACTATTAGTGAAACCTTGGCAACATTATGTAAATGTAACTCACAAAGGAAAACAAAACATCTATCTATTTGATTGGAATGATAGGAAAATAGCTTACTACCAATAGTTATCCAAACACTCACCAACCTACAAAAGAACTATCATCAACTCCAATGCCAAACCTAAGATCATGCTTACTACTAGTGTCCAAGGATTTATTAGGAAAGCACAAAGTACCAAAGTGTTGATAGCCCTTTGAACCATATAACAAAAGGAATCATTCCATACCCATCCACCCTTGGTTCAAACTTTACTAGAGGAATATGCAGAACTTTCACTAGAGGAGCTGCCCTTAGAATTATCACATATAAGTGACATTAAACATCACAGACTTCATAACTAGATCCAATTTATCTAACTTATCCCATTACATGCTTATCACATGGACTTCATAAATAGTGGATGATATGTTACAAAAAAAAATTATCCAAGAGAGCCTTATGTTATGTTCTGTTCAAATTGACTCTCAAAATTCAAAGAAATGGTGTTTGTCTAAAAGATATAAACTTTTCTACAAGTTACTACATGAGAAAGTTCTAGAATGACCTAGTGATTTTTAGAGGGAGTTAGAGTTAGATGGACTCAACTCAAGCCTAGAAGATTCTAGAATGTTTCAAAATACACTAGCATGTGTTGGAAGATGTTAAAAGGTGCTAGAAGGTGTTGAAGTATTCTAGAACATGATGGATGGTTCATGAAGAATGTAGAAGTCTCTAGAAGCTTTCGGAACATCTTAGAACTTGCATGAAAGAACTAGACAATCCTAGAAGACTCTAGAGTTGACTAGACTTGATTAAAAGGTCCTAGAACCTTATGGCATGTGATAGATAAAACTAGAACAATGTAGATACTCTTGTACATTCTAGACATAAAAAGATCTAGAAACTTGTGTCATAATCTTAAGCATGAAGCCACACTATAAATAGACATATTGGTCTTCATTTGTATTCATCATTGGGATCCTTAGAAAATTGTAAGATAACTTCTCTAAGAGCAATACAAGGAATTCCTTACAAACTCTCTTTTGTTCTTGTTTTGCTCTTGAATCCTCTAAATCTCTAAGTCTTTTTCTAGTCTATTTGGAGTGTTTTGTTCGTGTTGAAAGACATGCTTAGTACAACGAATCGTACTAAGTGCCGCACGATTGCTAATTGAAGTCTAGGATCATGACAATTAGCCCTTGTGCTATTCCACCATTGTTAGTACCCAAGAAGAATAGTCCAATAAGGATGTATGTGGATAGCAGGGCTATTAATAAGATTATCATCAAATATAAGTTTCCAATAACTAAAATGGAGGATATGCTTAACAAGTTACAAGGTGTATAAATGGTTAGTGATATCTTTTGGCTTGTGTAATACCTCTAGCACTTTCACGAGGCTCATGAATTAAGTCCTAAAACCATTTTTCAATAGTTTTGTGGTTATCTATTTCGATGAAATCTTGATACATAGCAAGAGTGAAGAGGAGCATGTTGAACATATTAGGTTAGTTTTGGATGCAGTTAAATTGAACAAATTGTACTTGAACTTAAAGAAATGTGAATTTTTTACTACAATGCTACTAATTTTAGGGTTTATAATCAACTTAAAGGAAGTTTATATTGATGATAGAAAAGTTGAACCCATTAGGAGTTCACCCTAACCAACAAATATCCATGATGTGAGAAGTTTCCATGGGTTAACAATTTTCTATAGAAGGATCATTAGAGGTTTTATCTCTTTAGTTGCACTCATCACTAATTGCTTCAGAAAAAGGAGGTTTTAATGGGGTTTAGTATACGTGGCTAGCTTCCTACTCATCAAAGATAAACTTAGTTAGAAAAATGTCTCCATGATAGGTAGTGGGACAATTCTATCTCAAGATGGAAGGCCTATAGAGCTTTTCAATAAAAAAAACTCAATGAAACAAGATAAAAGTGGAGTGTTTATGAGTAAGAGTTTTATGTCATTATTAGAGCCTAAAGCACTCAGAACACCTCGCTCAGAAGGAGTTTGTGTTATACATTGACCATCAAGCAATGAAATTCATCAATCCAATAAAGAAAATATGTTAAGCACATGCTAGGTGTGTAATTTTTCTGCAAAAATTCACCTTTGTGTTCAGACATAAATTAGGACAATTAAATAAAGCAATCCATGCTTTGAGTAGGAAACATAACCTGTTACATACTCTGAGAAATGAATTGATTAGTTTTGATCAATTGTAGGAATCCTATGTAAATGATGAGGAATTTAGTCAAATATGGACTAGGGGTAAGAACTTTGAGAATTTCATATCCAAGAGGGATACCTATTCAAGGAAAACCATTTATATGTCCCAAAGACTTCTTTATGCGTTCAACTAATTAAAGAGATGCGTGAAGAAGGATTATCTACTCATTCTGGTGCATTATGCTAGTTTCGATCTCTATCATCACATGATAGAGGAGGTTTCAAACCAAATCCCTACGTTTCTTCTTCGTAAATTTAGCTTCCCAAATATTCCTAAGACTCTTAAAAACATTCATTTACATCAACCTTTATACATCTTTAATGATATATCACATGTATTATTTAACAAATTAAATCAATTCTTCAATTTTAAAAATAATTCTGACAATATAATGGGCAAATATACATGTTATTAACATTATTATAAAATTTACGATGTTTCCACCTTTTAGGTAAACTTTTAGAATTTAGTAATTCTTGATTTTTATAGATTTTAACAAGGTATAAGAACCAAAAACCTTGGCCTTCATCACAAATTGTGCTAAAAGTAATTTTACTCGTTAAACGTGCTTCTGTAACAGCACCTTAAAAAAAATATGGAAACTGCACCTTTGGACCAGATATAACTTGATCAAACTATCGCCTCAACGGAAGAAACCAACGCCACGCAAAACCTAGCTTTGTGAGGTCTTAGGGGAAACACGTGGAACATTAACATTAACTTCTTTCCATGAGGCGAAAAATAAATAGCACCAGAAGGAAAGAAGGAAAGGGGTAAGTTTATAATTAAAATTAACAAAATGAGGTCGAAACAATACCAAAATGATCGGGAAAACCTTGCCTCGTTTAATATGCCACCTTAGAGAGACCCCAAGGATGATAAGTACACAGAAAACTTAATTTACGAGGCAGTCTATAATATGTACAGTCACAAGAAAAGTACTAAAATGATAAATCTGGAAACGATGACCTTCATGGTGCTAGATTGAAGTATCTCATGCTTTAGGTTTGCTTGCGCTCTTGTACATGTTGTCAATGACATTCTGTGTAAAACAGTGGGGAAAAAATCATACTTCCAGTATCAAAGTGGATATACAGTGGAACCAGAATCCAGACTATGACAAAGACATGAAAATAAATGTTATAAACAAAAGGCTTTGCATAAGCCAATCTTGGAACCGAAAACCACAATGTCCTAAGGCATTCACAGATATCGTATCAAGACACAATCTAAAGAAATGCTTGCTCCAGCCTTGAGATTTGGATTAGAAAATCATATCATTACTGGTACTTTATGATGTGGGATGAAAAAAATTCACACATAAAGAGTTACCTGATAGTGCTTCAGCAACTGCGGTCTCTTCTTCTTATATGTTGGAGTTATGAGGTCACGCTCCATGTCAAATGGCACGGGATCTAGGTGAATAGCTTTAATAAACTCAAAACCTTTCAACTGGGAAGAATAATAGAGAATTAAAAGATATCAGTTATTAGGTGGAGATAAAAGTTACTCAAGATGTAATTAATGGTGCCAAACTTAGAGGAAGAGAGAACCTTTTTCTCTTTGGCAATCTTGTTGAGCTCTCCTAGTAGGTAATCCTTTGCCCTTGGATCTTCGCATAGCTTATTGAAGTCACCAGATATACCATTTTCTTCAGCCCAATGTTCAAGTGCTTGCTTGTTAGGGTTTGCAACAGCAATAAGGAAAGACTCAAAACTGTTCCCGTAAGTCCATATCTAAAATAAAAATAATAAATTTAAGGTAAAAAACACTATACTCTTCTCAGCTGGAACAAACCATAACAAACGCCAGATGGCAAAAAGTTCAAATGTAGGATAATATTTATTTATTAAAGTTTTTTTTCTTTTTGGGTTAGGGGGTGGGGGTGCGGTTTCTTTTACTGGGTTTGGAAATTAATTCATTTAGTTTTTCAGTCCATATATCCATCGGAGTAGATCAGACAGAAAACAAGAACACTAAAACTTAAGCCTTGACATGGCACTAGATCTTCAAAATAAAAAAAATAAAAACAATATTTTAGAGCAGTTTTGATTTTAAAGCTGAAAAAAGTCTTGATAATAACCAATGGAGAAATGAATCTTAAATTCCTTTTAATCCACAAAAGTGCACAAGAGGCTAATTTAACAGCGGATAGAACAGTCTGTCAATGATTGACAATGCCAGAACCTTGGGCATAAGAGAGAATACAGCTTATAGTGAAAAGAGCACATGAGACAATACAATGTCTTTCCCAAAATTAAAGGCAGCCTAAAGGCATGAAAATATTACGCAGATTTTTTCTCAAAAGATTACACAAGCTGATTATCTCATGCTCAAGGTGTCAGTATCATCTATAGATCAACTTTTTTTATTCATTCTAATTTTTTATTAAGACAAATACAAGACATGGAAATGGAAATGGTGAAAGAAGAATTGAACTTACCGAATCAATAGCGGAAACTTCACCATATATGTTCTCTAAGTTTTCAACAGCCACATATTCTCCTTGTGAAAGCTTGAAAATGTTCTTCTTGCGGTCAATGATTTTCAAGCTTCCGTCTTGTTGCCATTCACCAATATCACCTATAAGATACATATTAGAAATATTGAGACAAGACAGAAGTGACAACCATTCGGGGAATTGAACCAAAATAGATGGCAAAGTGGCAAAAATTGCAGCATAGGCCTTAAAACAGCAAAGCATAATTGCTTACAGAAATGCAGGTTTTAATGGTGTTATAATGCCTTACAAAATTTTGCTCTAGAAATCATATATTTTGGGTACCTTAAATCGAATGGTTCATTGATACAAGCAGTCCATTTTTGAATTAAGAAACCCATACAAGATACCTGTATGAAACCACCCATCAATCATGACCTCTTTGGTGAGGTCTTCACGTTTGAAGTATCCTGAGAACAAAGTGCTCCCCCTTACACATACTTCTCCACAAGGTGTGTCTGAAAGTGCATCATATCCCATTTCAGGTACAGATTCCAGGCATACTTCTACATTTGGTACTGGGGGACCCACTGTACCAAGCATTGACAGTTCATTCGGTAGTGAGACAAATGTCCCAGCACAAGTTTCGGTTAAACCTACACGATGATTGATGTGGAATCCATTATCCGCGTTCATCAAATAATATGAGGCAGCATGCAAGCTAGAGAGGATATGCATATATAAGAGGTACGTTGTAACTTCTGAAAACAGCATACCATATCCTTGCAAAACATGAGCACAGGCCACCACTCGTAAGAAAGCTTCAACATGGGTAGAAAGAGGTGCCGCTCCAGAAAGAATAAGTCGTACGTTACCTCCCAAACCTTCCTTTACCTTAAAGAATAAGCAAAATCAATGAGATGCAACACAGACAACATGAGAGATACAATCATTGTTCATAGAACATGTGGAAGGTCAATCGGCATATCCAATACCTTACTAAAGACAATTTTGTCACATAATGGAGATGCCTCTCCATGATTATGCCCCTTTTTCATATTATGATATTTGCTGTGAAAGAGGAAAAACATTCATCAGATGGGCAGCAACAACATCATTATTTAGTCCTTTTGTTTACAAAAAGTGTCTTTAAATCCCTTTTTTTGTGAAAAATGTGAGACAAAGTTAACTTTTTATCCAATTTTTCGTTAATATATAACGGAATAACACATATGTCATTTGTATGTTTATATTTTTTGATAGTCATATATATAAAAAATTAATATTTAATTAAACAATTACTCAAACTTTTTAAGAAAAAAAATTTCTTTTAATATTAAACAAAATTTCCAATAAATCTTAATCAAAATTTTCATTGTTTAATATCTAAAATTATACATTAGATAATGAAAATTTATTTTAAGTTTGATAAAAAGATTTGTTAAAAAATTTGACTAATTTTTTTACTTAAAAATTACTTTATTTAATATATGTCTATCGAAAAATAAAAAAAATGTATGTATCACATGTACTATTCTGCTATATTTAACAAAAAATTAGATGAAAAGTTAATTTTACTCTTATTTGGCACCTTTTTACAAACAAAGAAACTTAAAAACACATTTTTTAAACAAAGGGATCTCCATGACCATTTTTCCTTAAATTTATATCATCTAAATTTCAAGTAACACCGGGTAAAATTGCACTTATGCATTGGAAGAAAATTTGCAAGAAAATTATGGGCAACAAAGTACTCTACAATAATTATATATTTGCCTTAAGCAGTGGCTCATAATTGGAAGGACGTCTACAAAACAAAAGAAAAGGAAAAGGGGGAAATAGTTGAATGTAAATTATTAAAAAGTATGGATGAATAAATTGAAAGTAGATATCAACCAAAACTTACTGCAAAAATATACAAGTGAACTGCACTTACTATGAGTACGCAAAGTTGAACATTGTATTTTGTAAAAAGCCCCCAGAAGAAATCTTCTGCGTCAAGCCTGGATATTTACAAAACAAATTTACAATCTAAAGATAAAAGTAAAATTTCACTATAATAATTGCATCAATTAAAATGCCCAGTTTAGTGTCAGTGCAACAGAGCGTCATAAATGATGCATTTCACAAATCTTATTTGGAAATTTGTATACAGAAGATCAGAAGTTAAAAAGCAGATCAAAATTTACCTGAGTAGATTCGGTCAAGCACACGGGGAACCGCGCAAAAAATAGTTGGCTTTAGCTCTCCAATGTCTTCAAGTAATAATTTAACATCCTGCAGACTAAACAGTTAAACAGTTTTCTATCAAACCCTTTGTTTAGGAAAAGATAAACTATTAGTACGCATACTCACCCCACGCCAGAACCCTATTGACGCACCATGCCAAATAAACAACTCCTCAATTACTCGATCAAATATATGTGCAAGTGGAAGATACGACAGATAAACATCCTTTGGATGCAGCTACAAATGGAAAAAAAAGATATGGTTGTGAAAAATCCAAAAATGAGAAATGCAACAAGATAAAATAAAGAGGAGACATAATCTGAAAAATAGCTTTCGATTATTGTTTTTGTTCCTAAAAAATTAAAAGTAAATTACCTGTTCATTTACACTTTCTAGTAGTCGTTTGACCCCAGCCAAAAGAGAAATAATGCTCTCATTTGATATCATTACTCCTTTGGGGTCACCAGTTGTTCCACTGGTATACATAATCGTACAGATATCACTTTTCTTTTTCACTGGAAGATCAAAATGTTTGCCATTTCCCTGTTGGAGAACATCCAAATCTTAAATCGAAATATCAATAGCATTGAGAGTGGTATGAAGGTGAGTACAACAGAAATAAAGAACAAAGAGTAATACAAGGCAAGAATAAATAATAACAAACTAATAAATAAGATAACCAGAAAAACAACCTAGTAATTGCTTGTCACTGTTATTAGTCGATGAATTATATAACCATCTAAGTAAAACAAAAATAAAAATGAAGCACATAAATATAGAGATGTCCTCTAAGTCATCTTTTGTTGTACTTTTCTGAGTGGTAGTCAAATTTGATTGCCGATTAGTAAATTTATGCCTACATGTTTGCATAATTTGCACTGGCAGATTGTTAGCAAAGGGAGAAAGAGAAGTGGTAAGGAAGGGAGGGAGAGGAGAGAAAACTTTGTTCCCTTTTATTGATAGAAATATTCTCCTAAGCCATCTGTGTATCAGAGCACTGTTATTTGGGTTAATTTCGTATGAAGGTAAGTTCTCATATACATCAATAAAACTAAAAAAATATAAAGAAGCTCAATAAAATATAATAGCCCACCACTTCCAAAAATTCCTCCCAAGAATATATTGCTAGCCCATTCATTTCAACTGCTTCTCTTTGTTCAGGTGTAACCTTGCCGAAGCTCACGATTGCTACATTATAAAACACCAAATGATTATCTCTTGCCGACAGATGCATAGGTAAAAGATAGAGAAAATAAAATATGACTTACTTTTTAGATTACTTGTCGTGTTAGGAAATGTTTTCAACAGCTGGCATGGTAAAGACAATTATGCATAAGAGTAAAGAACAGTGAAAGGGCCATCTTAGAATTAGAATAATTCAACTCAAACTTTCAACAAATTTTCACAACTAAAGCAGATGTTTTACAGAGTGATTGTTCAATATATGCAAGTAAATAACAAATGTATAGCATCATCCTCAAATGTACGTATGAAAATCATAGAGAGGAAGTCAAAATCAGTAACTTGACATGTATACCTCAGGAATCTTTTTTTCTTCTGCAAAAGCAAGGGAAACCTCAGCATGGTTTATGATGAATTCCACAGCACCAGCACCTAGATTATACATCAGAAGGGAAGTCAAATACTTAAGCAGATGATACAAGGCACAGCTCCTGTACCCAAATCAATTAAGTTAGCTGTGATAGAGAACCAAGGAGCATACCTAAGGTGTCATATAAAGGCACACAAAACAGAGCATGAGCATTGCAAGCCTGCATCAGTTTTGCGGTATTATTAAAAAAATGAAGAGAAAAAAACACTATTAAGTATGAACATCTAACAACAATTACAATACCGTAAAGTTATATATATATATATACACGAATACTTCCAAATAGATCTACATGCCCACAAGGATGCCCGCCAAAATTGGGACAACACAAACCTTCTAAGAATTATATATGATGCATGTCCCAACATATTCAAAAGGAACAATAGAAGCCCACATTCCACCATGATAAACTTTTTGAATATCATGTGCTCAAAAACCTCAATTAAAAAAAAGAATAATAATCAAATGAAATCAGAATGAAATGGAGGAAACATAAGGTGGTAGTCATTGTATGAAATTTAAGCAAAGGCTGACAGCAGGATAAGGAAAAAAGAAGAAACCATAGTGGATGGGGGCAAAGGAATTACCTCCATGCTTATAATCCATTCTGGGCTATTGGCACCAAAAATACCACACTTATCCCCCTGCAATCAGAAAGAGCATGTACGGTATAAGCAGAACCAGAATAATAATGGCTTGAAATAAAATGTCCAACAAAATGTTGGCATTTAGCCAAATATATATATATTTTTGGTTGCCACGTACTTGTCCAAAACCACAGTTGCGAATGGAATTTCCAACTTTCACCACCAAGTCATATACTTCCTTGTAAGTCTTCCAAATGTATTTACCAGCCTGCAAAGAAACAACAAGAAGGTCTTAGTATCAAATCAGATCATAAAAGAACAGGCCCTGGCACAGACAAAATCATCTGCAAGTAAAAATACCTTCCCGTTAACAATCTCACGACGACCAAGCATTGGATTTCCGGGATATGTCTCCACCGAAATGCTATAAGTACAAATATGGATAAGTTTAAACCACCAAAAAAGTTTAATTAGATCATGTCGATAAGGCTCGCGGGCAAGAATGGAATTAAGCACGGGCTAATCAGATCACAGTATTAAACGACACACGAGATTATTCCAACATCAAAAAAGCTATCCAGCGAGTTGCTTAATGAGAACCTACTTCTAGACCTATGATTTAGATTTTAGTCAAACTCAGCTCAACATGTGTATTTAAACTCAGCTCAACATGTGTATTTCCAATAAGATCACTCTAAAAACAAGGAATTAAATAAAGCAAAAAAACAGATGAATCCCAAAGAAAAGGATCTCGGGAATCCTCAAAGATGCATAATAGTAAAATGAAATAAAAAATGAACATGATCAAGTCAACCCAATTTTCTTCCAAATTAGTAAACAAATTCGTACATGAGAGAGAGAGAGAGAGAGAAGAGTAAACAAATTAGTACCGGAAGACATCCCAGCAACTATCCAGTCCTTGAATTGGAGGTAGAAATCCATCCTTGGCGAAAAAGCTACGATAAACAGGTCCAAGCGAAGGCCTACCATCCTTGGCTTCCTTGGCCTTCTCCACTTCAATTAGATACTTGTATTTCTTTCCGACCATTGTTTTTTTCTCTCTCTTAGACTCACTTCTATCTGCTTGTCTCTGTGGATCTGATGGGTCTCTTACTGGCTCTTGTAGCTTGTTGCTTAGCCACAAATTTGAGTATGTGGCGGACAAATGTTTGACGACTGGTAGGATAGATGGATCTGATGGGTTTCAATAGCTCTGCGATGAGAGTGAATTAGTGAACGAAAGGTATTTGTATTTGTGAATGGGACAAAGAGTCCAAGAAGATAGGCGACTGTGGGTTGCCGAAGCAACCAAAATGAGAAGGGTTGATTGTTGTTCGTTATTTTTTTCTTTTTGCTTTGTTTTCTTTCCGACGTCGACGAATATTTATGACGTCAGATAGAGGAGAAAATTCAAGGTCTACGTTTCTGTTAATATCTTAAGTTTATCTCGTATTCCGTTTTATCCATATTTTGTCCGGAGAAAGGTTTTCATCGTCGACTTGTGGCGGAGCCCAGAGAAAACCTTTTGGATCGGTATATTTGTTACTCGTTATATAAATAACAACCCATATAGTTATTATAAAACTAATATTTAAATTTTATATTTAGTTTTATTATTATTAAAATTAATTATATAAAAATATTTTTTTAACTTTTTTTATGTGTTTTGTTTTTCTAAAATTAGTCGATAAATTAGTTTAATAAAATTGAAGTTAAATTTTATGTAAAAACTCATTAATTGATGCACGTTTAATGTTTTATCAATTGATTAGTATCATAAAACATTTTTAATCTCATACAATGCTGTTAATCAAACATTTATCTTGGAAAGTTCCCAAATCCTTTTTCACTTATATAATCCAACTTTTTATGTCAAAAGTTGATATTTTTCTCATTATAGCTCACAGTAACAACATTTGTTTCAACAGTAACATTGATGTAATAGAATAAATTTCTCAATACACCTTTAAAGTATACCAAAAAATTTCTACACACCTTTAATTAACCGTGCACTCCTTTGTAGTTATAACCTATGTTGTCTAAAGTACCACATAAGATTAAGTTCTTTTTTAATGCTAACATATGTCTTACATTCTTCATCATAAATGTTGAATTATCATTAAGTCAAACCTTCATTGACCCAACTCCAATCATATTACATGAATGATTGTTACTCATGTAAATAATACCACCATTCACTTCCTTGTGATCAACAAATCACTCATGGTAAGGAGTCATGTGAAAGACCCCAGCACTATTATAATTGCTCGGAGAAATCACTAATGACTCAACATTATCATAACCCATCTCATCGACCACCATTGATGCATCTCCTATACTAGATTCTCCCTTGGTTGTCTTTCCTTTCTCTTGAAAATCTTTGTTGAAATGCTCATTCTTATTATATAAATAACACTTCACGTTGTCATTTGAACTATAAGATTTTGACTGATATTTTCTTTTATCTCTACTTTCACTTATTTCTCCACCTCTTTCCCTCAAATACATGGCATCACTAACACCACCATTCCTACCAATGTGAAACATCTATGTTCTCAATTTTAGTTCTTTTGTTCTCAAGTCAGAGATAAGTAGTTCCAAAGAGATATCATCTCTTTCATATTTAAATCCATTTTCACTACCTTGTAAGAATTCGGTAGGTTATGTAATAGAAAGTGAGTGAGATTCTCATCACTAAAATCCTCTCAAATGTTTGACAAGTCATTTGAGATTTTTTGACACTTCATAAAGTTAACCTCAAGACCCTTGAAGCAATTATTTGAAACTCAAACAACTATTATTTCAAATGAAACCTTCGAGACATGGTCCTTTGTATGTATACCTCGTCCAACTTCTTCCATATTGATTTCATGGTCTTTGCATTTTGAACCTCACGAATCGCATGATCGTGCAAATGCAAGAAATTATAAATGTAAGCCATCAACAATAATTATTTTCTTGAAATTCCATAAAATCATTAGGATATTCTGAAGTCTCATATAGAGTTTGAACTACCTTTTGTTGAACTAATAAACCATTTTATCTTACTATTCTAAATATAGAAGTTCACGGTGCCATCCTACTTCTCTGTTTCCATTCTACTCATTTTCAACACACAATAGTTGTTTTAAGATACAATTACAAACCATAATATAAACCACCAAAAATTCACACACATAGCAACCGTGAAATACCCCTAAGTTGAACAAAGCTCTAATATAACTTGTTATATAAAATGTGAGCCTCTAGATATTGTATAAATTCAAGAATCTAAATAAGAAAAAAAATTTCTCATGCAACAACACCCAATGAAGCAATATTCAACAACCAAACATCAAACCCTAGAAATGATATATCAAAAGTAATAGGAATAATGCAAGAAAAAATTAAAAGAAAGAAAATATTAAGTTTATAACGGTTCAATACTCCACATCTTTACCCCTTTCAAATAGAGATGATTTTTACTAGCTTCTTTTAGAGATTACAAGTTACGATGGAGATACCTTGAATAAAAATACACACTTAAGAGATAATAATACTTAAAAAGATTTCACGAAAAAAACCCTAAATCTTTCTCTTTTCTAACTCTTATTCCTCTTTCAAATGACTTCCTTTCTCTCTTCTCACTCTCACATACTAACAAGCAAATCTATTGGCTTTTAGGGCACTCTTTAGTGCTTATACACACCCAAAATGAACTATTACAATTGTATCTCTAAAAAAATAGCTTATTATCCAAAAAAAAGTGTCATATTTTGTCATTTGTTCTATTTTTTTAACTTACTCCATTGATAGTCAATAAAACTAAGAATCAAATTTTATATACAAACTCTTCAAATGATACACGTTTGATGCTCGATTGATCGACTGGTACCAAAAATCATTTTTAACTCCGTATAATACTCAACCTCTATGCTTGAATTAATTCTAAAGTATTCCCATGAATTTTCATCACAATATCAAAGTATTCAATATTCAAATATTATTTATCCATTCACATATCTTATCTCTTGATATTGACACAATCTGTCTTCAACAACAATAATATCCAACTCTCGCATTAGAATTCTTGACACTGGCCTATTTACTCTCCCAAATTTACTCACTAAGAAGTTCTAAAATAAAAATCAGAAATCCATTCAAGTAATAAAAAGATTAATACGCTTTCACATAGTATTAAAAATGGGTGGAAATTAATATATTAATATAGATACACATATAATACATGTCTAGAATTTAATCCTAATCATATATATATATATATATATGATTGGAGAAAGAAAAGAAGAAGACGCTAGCTCAAATTAAGATTGGAAAAAAAAACTTGTATTAATGTGATGACAGCGAAAAAGATGATGAACTGGATGGAGAAGGTGTGACGGGAGAGGAATCATCAGGAGAAGTTCTACAAAGTGGGCAAGTCGTATTCATTCTGAGCCATTCGTCAATGCAATTCACATGAAAATAATGGTTGCAATCTGGTAAGGTCCTCAGTGTTTCTTTTGGTTCGTACTCACATAAACAAATTGAACAAGTTTTATCATTGGGCTTGGGTAATCGCTTACTCTCCCCGAGTTTGGTCTTAGGATATGACTCAATAGTTGGCCCATCAAGGCCCCTTACAACAATGGTTATTGGTGGAACAGTTGAAGCCGAGAGATCCAAGTCAGGTTGGCGACTTTGACTATAATAACCATTGATTCTTCCATAAATGTAGCTTGAAAGCCCAATAATAAAAAGGAGTCCAGGTATTCCAACTCCTATAATTATGCCGTACTTTGCACCTCTGGGAAGCCCTGTATAGATAACATGATATCATATCGAACCAAATTAGTTGTCTAATAATCTAAATAAACTATAAAGGTGTTAAACGTTAATTTCCTAGTAAGTTCGTATCTTGTACTGGTTGACTATAGAGACACAGTAATATCACTATTGAGTAGACAATTTAATTAGAACATATTGATTGATTGATCGATCGATCGGTGCTCTCAACCATTCCTTACGGTAAGATTAAATCATCCGGGGAAGAATTAATTTTTAATTCTTTTAATAAAAATATTTATTTATTTGCTTACCATATTAATAAATATATATTTATATTAAAAATTAAAATAAAATAACATATATAAAATAGTTATGATACAATTAATAAACATTAATAAACCGGATGACCCAACCACTTTACATTCTTCTTCCACAATGCGGCAAAAACAGTAGAGACACTGAAAGATAAAGACGCGTGTTGTTATAGGAAAGAAAAGAAAAGAAAATTCACCGAAACACTGGAACTAAAGCTAGCTTAAGACATTCTCAGACTGTTTCCTTTTTCCTCCACCTTGTTAGATGGAATTTAGAATTTCGGGATCAATTTTTTTCTTTTATAAATGCGTACATAAATTTACATATATATCACAATTTAAATAATAATTTCTTATTTATTTTATAGTAAAATATCAACAGTTTTATATCAATTTAATAATTAATATGTAATTCGAAAAACATAGCATTAATCTTTCGGAATTAAAGTGATCATACTGATCAATGAACAATATCCCAAAAACAAGACCCTATTATGATGTTAACTTCTTATCGAGAAGACTAAACTGACTTTAACAACAGTACAAAAATACTCAAAAGAAAGAAAGATAAAACTTGAACGTACCCTGTTTGGATCTACTGGAAGCAGAGCTATAGCAACTAATCTGCGACTGTAATGCACAACTTCCATCATTTGATTCGCAATTGCAGTTGGGTTTGTTCCATTTAAGCCGAATATCATGGGTAAAATCCATAAATCTTGACAAATTCGATAACGGAATCAAAGCAGCCTTAATCACCGAACACGATGGAGATGACGATGGTGACGGTGACGGTGAAGCTGTGATTGGTCCATCTCTGACTACAAATTTAGATGGTACAGCGACAACCACGAAGTCCTTGGTACTGCCGCAAGTAATCAGAGTGATCTGATACCAAGTGGGTACTTCCCAAGAACAATTGAAGAAGGTGTACTCGTCAAAACGATCCACCAAAAAAGGGGAAGTTGAAGCATTGAAATCATGGGTTAAGAAACGTTGTGGAAGGCAGTCATTGGGATCGTTGATGCGGACGGTTTGATCTTCGTAATTGATATCTTGGACGGTGAAGTCTCCTAGAACTGGAAGACTGAGAATGGTTTGGTTATCAGAATTGCAAGAGAGATCAAATTCACGACTATATCCACAAAGAGGTGATTGGTATTTCCTCAATCTGAAAGGAAAATGAACTGTTGGGCCATTTTCTGAGCAACTATTGGAGTGGCACTTCGTAATATTTGCAAGTACTTGTGGAAGGACGAAAAAGAAGGATAAGAAGAATATTTCTATGATACCCATGTTTGCTTTATGCCAATTAGTACAGAAATAAGTACTAAGAATCCCAAGATTTTTGGGATCGAGAGACAACTTTTGTTAACTGCAGTAGGCAGGAATTGTTTATAAATAAAGAGAGTTTACAGCAAAGGCAGTCAAGAAGTAATTTTTAGGTTCAATTGTGCATAATAGTGTTAGAAGAATCAAATAACTAATTTTTCTTAAAAAAATTATTTTTTATTAATATTTTAAATAAATTAATATTATTTTCTTCACAATTTATTTTATTAATAAATAAAAAATTGATAAAATTTGTTTTTTATTAAAATATTTTATCATAAAAATTATTAAAATATTAAATGAATAATTCAATTTTTATTGTAAAATTTATTATTTTTTTATATCTTTTATAAAATATAAGAAAAATAATAAATTTTATAATATAATAAATTAATTAATACAAATCTATTAAAATAAAGGAATTTTATGACATATTAACTCTGTTCTAAAAATTAAAATATATATATAGGTTTGACTTTGAAGTCTGAACCTTACGTGTGGTGTGGAAATGGAAGTTAAAAACGAATACTAATATATTATCGGCTGCTGTAAACAACTTTTCATTAAGTGGGAGTCAGGAGGACAATGGGAATAGAAGTAAAATGTTTAAAGAGCAGCAATAATATGAATAAAAATAAGAATAAATTCCACATCCCAACCTTTTGACTCATTTATGATTACGACCAAAGAAAATATATACAGTAATGAACAGAGTAAATGTTGGACGAAGTCTGGTATTTTATGCACTCAATAAATCTGACATTAATTTACATTAAAAATATATATATATATTAGATATAGTATAATATATATTATTATTACTATTAATAGTTAATTTTGTACTCATTTATTATACTTTTATATTTTCATAAAAATAAATAATGAAGATCATTTTATGTTATTACATATCTATATTCTCATTCAATAAAATTACCCCAAAACCAAACATGTAAAATATTGTAAATAAAAGGAATGATTTGGATATTAATAAGTATAAGTACATCATCTCATTCACACATATATAATACATTATACAGAGAAAATAAAACATAAACAATATTGTTTGACTGTGGCTACACATGGAAACTTCGATAATATATAATTCATTCATATAATTTTTTTCAGAAACCACTGCATGGTACATATTTATGCCTATGCGTTTAAGAAGGATTCCCAACTTATTTCCAAGAAAGTCTTGTTCATTTGACATTTTTTTACTTCTGACGCAATCTAATACTGCCACTTCTTTTTTTTTCCTCCATCCAAAACAGTGTAATTAATTATTATAAAATTTTATTTATTACTCGTTACAACTCACTCACCTAAGTGTATTCAATAAAAAATATTTATATTAATTAAAGTTTTAATATAATTATGATGTATAAAAAAATTTCTAACTGCCGAACAATTTAGAGATTTCATAAAATAAAAATACCAAGTCTCCTTAACTCCTAAAAGGAAATTCTATTTTTTTCCTTCAGAATTACTCATGAAGATAAGCGAAATGTTTTGCAGTGGATAAACATAATGACAGATAACGAAAAAGATTGAAAATAAGAAAATAAGGCAGAAGAGTAAGAGACTATTAGGATCAAGAGAAATTTACAGAAGAAGAAGAAGAAGAAGCTGATGAGTACATTTCATTGAAGCTTACCTTCATCTATTACAAGATACATATATTTATATACCTATTTTAGTAGTATATTTAAATACAAAGTGTAAATTATTTGTAACATAATAATATTCCTTTTCATTCACAGATTTGTGTAATTCTTTTGTAACAAACTGATGTCATTTGATTGACTGAGGAATATTGAACCACTTGATTAATGATGAAATTTCCTTTACACATATTTCCTTGTACACAGTTTCTGTCGATCATCACGTGCATTGCGTGGGCTTGCTTTTGCCTTGATTGTTTGTTGCATTGCTATCACATGCATGTGCATTTGTATTACTTGGGTTGCTATTTTGATTGTTATACCAGTGATTATCACACTTTGGTGCAGCTAGTCCAGTATCTTCATTTTCCTCATTTGCGTGCATATTTCCCTTGATGTCCCCCTCAAACTAAGTCCCATGATGAAGACATTGAGTTTGGATCTTAGATTAAAAAAATGAGAAATGAATAGAGGCTTTGTAAGGATGTTAGCTGGCTGTTCTAACGAAGGAATATGTTGTGTTGGGTTATTTTTAATAACACAATGAGTGGAATAATAAATTAAAAGAATTATATTTTGACCTATTATTATTCTCATTGAGTTCATTAAGTGATCGGAGAGTCCAATTAAACATCTTATACGATATAAACTTCGCAATATGTAATACCCAATAGTAAACCTAGTTAGGGTTAGTGGAGTTCTCATTAGTTTACTATACGAGGACCGTTATAAGGTTTGGTCCCAAAGGTTAATCACTCTCACCTCTCTTCCTCTCTTTTCATCTATTGATTGAGAACTCATAAGAGAGAAAAAATTAGTCTATGAAAGACTATAAAACCCTTAATATGTTCTTCAATCCTTCATCATGGTACCCAATAGTAAACCTAGTTAGGGTTAGTGGAGTTCTCATTAGTTTAATATACAAGGACCGTTATAAGGTTTGGTCCCCAAGGTTAATCATTCTCACCTCTCTTCCTCTCTTTTCATCTATTGATTGAGAACTCATAAGAGAGAAAAAAATTATTCTATGAAAGACTATAAAATCCTTAATCTGTTCTTTAATCCTTCATCATGGATTCATGTATATTTTTTATTGTTTTGCGTAATCTTGATAATCTGATATGAGTCTAAGATCTATGCATGTATTTAGATCTAGTTATAACAAGTAGTATTAGAACCTTGCTTTATGTTAGATTATTAGGATTGATTATATTGGTTGTGATTATTGAATTCTATGTATATACACATAATTTTAGTTTGTTTTATAAATTCATATGACTTTAGAAATTTGATTCATATTATGTGTATTTTCATTAATTACGGTTATATAATTGTTGTATAAATGATAAAGATTATAATATATATAAATATGATGCGGTTTTGATAATATACATCCATATATGTCTTTGAGTTGATATCTTCAACAAATCATTTTTTTATCATGATTTATCCCTCTAATTGGCATATTAACAATTATATCATCAATGGTTAATTTTAATGAAAGTTAACATTTACATGTGTAAAAAACCCAAAATACCCGTACATCCACCCATACCCTTGCAAGAACCTCTTCCTCGCCAACCTACCCATCCCAACCATGAAGAATGAGGACAACAAGGGAAAAAAGAATATCAACTAGAACATGATTGAGAGCGATGTAGGGTACTTGAGAGAGCTTGTTGAACAGAAGAGAGGATATGAGGAGTTCTAACTAGTTTTTCTTTTCTTCTCTCTGATTATGCTTTTAGAAAATTTTCAACTTTAGAGACCATAATAGCTAGCTTCTTTTCCAATCTGATATAAAAAACCTTGTTGATTTTCTATAACATATAAGACTAATGAATCAGACCTCTTCGGTATTAAGCTTTGTAGCCTCATCGAAAGCTACTGGAAATTTTGCCTCGAGAAGTAAAGATAAAAGATAA
The DNA here is from genome assembly GCA_030763125.1 of Hippophae gyantsensis. Lineage (NCBI taxonomy): Eukaryota > Viridiplantae > Streptophyta > Magnoliopsida > Rosales > Elaeagnaceae > Hippophae > Hippophae gyantsensis. Next base: position 2,635,927 of record CM061034.1, on the reverse strand, counting down.
GTTAGGTTGTATCCAAAAGTGATTTTGTAAATGTTATCCAAAGCAAATAGTTGAAAAATGTCATCAAGGATAGAGCCAGTTGTTACTGTTTGAAAGAATATATGAATTAAATGATGAGATAATTCTGTATCTCCAATAATCTTAATGAATTTACACAAAAATTTGGTGTTGAATTCGTGGCTAAAGACTTGTTTTTGAAACTTTTAGCTTTTTACTATTGGCAGAGAAAATTTCATCTTTGGGAAAAGTCCAACAATGAACTTCCCATCATCACTACTCAAAAGTCTCAAGATTCTCAAGTCACAATTTTTTCTTCTTCTTCTTTCATAGTAGACTAGTTTCTTCATTGTTGGTATGAGTGGGTTTGTTGGTTGGCTTATATGGGTGGATTCGTTGGTTGATTGGTATCCGTGGATTTACATAAAAGGGGTTCACGCTAGGGTATGGTTGGTTGGTGTAGGTGTATGAAAGTATTTTAGGTTTTTTACATATATAAACGCTAACTTTCGTTAAAGTTAAGTATTGATGGTATATTTGTAACAAATTAAATGTTTGATGGTATAAAAATAATAAATTAAATTTATTAAAATAAATATTTTTAATCCATTAAAAATATTAAAATTTTACACTTATAATGTTTAATTTTCATAAATAACAAAATTATAAGTGTTTAATTTAAAAATTATAAACCTAAAATACTTATTTATACATAATAATAAAAACGTTGTAATATTTTTTCAAAAATTATAAAAACTCGAACAATTAATATAATAATTAAAAAATGAATTGTTTAAATTAATTAATAGTGAGATTTATAGTTATTAGCTTCCTTTAATTAATATCCCGACCCTTTTACCCAAAAGTGAACATTAATGGCTTAAATCATAAATCTCATCTTAATTAGGTTAAAAGAGAAATATTAAAAAAAATGCATTTAACTTTTTTTTATACCATCTGTAACATTAACTAATCTCAAACTCATTTAAATTGATTTTACAAATGCCTTTCTTTTCACAGCTAGAATGTTTAGTTTCTTGTCTATTTCTTTTTAATGCTTTGGTCCATTTTAATAAAAATTCACAATTTAAGAGAATAATTTAATTTTTTTATACTACTTTCTTCTGCGTAATTCACATGATTAATTATGGGGGTATTTATTTTTTTTAAACTAATTAGTTTAGGAAAAAAAAAGATTGAAGCCATTTTTGTCTAATAAAAAGCTGCTTCAAATCCTACCATTTCTACGCAAACTAGAAAGACGTTAACCTCTTGATTTTAGCCCTTATACGATTTAAAATATTATCATAATTTTTTGTTGTTGTTGTTTAGGATACTTTTGATGCCTGAACTAATTAGGAAGCAAATAACTTGGAAACAACACCGATCAAACTTGCATCAATTTTATAATTAATTAAGCGTAATGACGTTGATACAATAAAAATATATAAATATTTATTATTAATTATATTTTAATATTATTATTATTGAATAAATTTATAATTAGTAAAATATACTTATCATAATAATAATTTTAAAAAATATGACTACACTTAATAAAGTTATCATTACGGATCAAATCAAGTTTTATTTTTAGAAATAATTAAATATTAAAGGTTTAATTATAATGGTATAATCCTTTCGTATATATAATTTTATTTTTAATTTGATCTTAGTGTCATCTTTATCTTTGCAGAAAAAATGAGAAGTATATCTGACAGACACTATTATAAAAAGTACACATAATCTCGATTTTTAATCGTGGTCATAAGTCTATAATCACGATTATAAAAACTGAAACCTAAGTGAGAGAGATCATAGGTAACGATTTATGATCTCCATTTTTAACCGAAGTCAAAAAGGGTATCTATGGTCTCGATTTTTTAAAAATCAAGACCAAATGAGGTACTTATGACCTCGGTTATTAAAAAACCGAGGCCAAAGAGGGTACCTATGGCCTTGGTTTTTCTAATAACCGAGGTCATAGGTACCCCCCTTTGATCTTGGTTTTCTAATAACCGAGGCCATAGGGTATACATAAATTAAAAAATATATAATTAATAATTATAATATTAAAAATTAATATAAATTACAATAAATTTATTAAAACAATATTAAAAATCATATTATATTAAAATTAAAAGTATAATTACATTCGAAAGTTTATTATACATTAAAACATAATAAAAAATTACTATTACAAATTGACTTTTTCCTAATAATTACAAGCATAAATATGCTACAAAAAAGATTATAATGATAATTCTATATTTTTAACTGATTAAAAAATCTCTCAAGTCTTTCTTGATTCTATCTTCTATAAACTGAAGACTAATGCAAATAAGAACAGAAGCCGCTTAACGCCAAAGACTAAATAAAGACAACGCAATCAAAGACTGTAAGAACGCACCAAAGACCAAAGACTAGAAATTTCATCCTCATTTCCTACATCTTTTGCTTTCTCACAAAGTAGACAGACAATGTATAATGTTTATCAGAGTGGTGAGATGGTAAGTGGGGGTAACTTATTTCAATGTCAACTCATCAAGTCTATGTAAGTGATTTCTTAGCCTTCATTAAAGATTTCTCATCATTTTTTGGAAATTTTTCATATCCATCAATGGTCCTCCCCAAAGATTGAGGCCCGGTGTGCCTGGTGTGCTTGGTACGCCTAATGTTGTTGCGCCTGGTACCTACCATGAAAAAGAAAACAAAAAAAACTACAATAGCATGTGATCATCCATAGGCCTAATAACAGCCAATTCATCAGAAAATGCTTTCATTTTATCAAAATAATCCAATACATATAGATTATCCAAGGATGATTTTATATGATGTAAGAACAATCTTTATATATTTGCAATATATTACAAAGTGCATAACATATGTACTAATATATTCAACAATTAATTAATATAATTAAAAAAATAATGTATTAGTACATGATCAAACCAAAGTTTTTTTTTAAATAGAACTATACTTGACCCTAGTGATAGGGGCAGAACCGACGTCGCCGATCCTGCCCGTTACTTTGGTTTTATCTATTTATAAAACTCTCGCAAGTGCACGAATCATTTCGTAGAAAATGATAAGTATACTCCCAAGGTCGATCTAAGGAAGGAATGTATGTGGTTTTTAATTTATTATTCAAACTTTTAAAAATGAAATTAAATCCTAAACATCCTGTCACGATATTTTGGGGTTTTGTGTTTTTAATCTACTTACATAAAAATAAACATAGATTCAATAAATATTTATGCAAATTTTATCTGTTAAAACAGTGGAGTATTTATGGATATAATAACTAAGTTAATTATGCTTGCTCATATTATTTAGGTTATTAAAGATATGAATTGATATTTATTGATCCTATCTTTTTGTATGAATACCACCTTTGGTGGGGTTAGATATTCTTTGTTAACTAAACAAATCAATTAACACCTATGGGTGGGGTTGATAACTAATTTGGTTAATTAAATTAATTCTTTTTTCTAAGAGATTGAAAATGAACCATTTAAATGCCACCTTTGGTGGGCTTAGACAGTTTAAACTTTATTCAAGGTGTCCAAATTAAACCTAAGAATTTAGTTATCCGAGTACTAACTTTCAAGTTTTAAAACCACTACGGAAAACATGTTGTCAATACATTTTCAGATAATAATTCTTATAAAAACTTTTGAAATAGAGCTTCACTCTAACTAGAGGCGATTGTACCAACAAATAAAAGAGCACTACTCTAAATCAGACCGGATAACTAAACCTTAAAATCTAATTTTTAGGTTTAAGTTTGTAATGAAAAATAATATATTTCTCTCTAACATTCTTAATATAAAATCTTGAATAAAAACAAAATCAATTCATTTTAGAGATTTTTACCTATTTAATATTTCGCAAGCATAACAACGTTATTATTACATCATGTTTACTAACAGCCAGCAGAGTTAAATTTAATCACAGACAAATTAAATATAACATGTAAGAATAAAGCATAAAAAATAACCGTAAAGAAAATAAAATCCTTACAGAACTTCGACGCTATTCCCGTTGCTGGAAAACCTCCAAGCGGAATTTGCACTCCCATTTATTGAATCAAAAAGCTAATAAATTACAAAAACATAACTAGTTCTTCCCAAAAAGGGAAGAACTCTAAAACTAAGAGAAATTAACTAAAAACTAAGAAAAACTAAAAAAAGCCTAAAAATCTAAGAAAAGAGAGAAAGAAAGAAGAGAGAAGTGTGTTTTGAAGGTGTGTTTTGAAGTTAAGGGAAGGGGGGTATTTATAGGTGAGGATGGAGAGAAAAAGTAGAGAAAAAAAATATAAAAAAATGTAAAAACGCGGATTAGTGATGGCTGACGTCATTTGATGACGCCAAGATGGCGGTACCTTGTCTTGTAGCGGATGAACAGTTCCGCAGATGAACAGTCGTAGCGGATGAACAGTGCGGATGAACGATGGGCGGATGAACGATGAGTCGGCGTTGGCGCCGGTGCGATTTTCTCCTTTCTGACATTTTTGTCCTTTTTGACCCATTTTGTCCAATTTTTCAATATTTGTTGACCTTTCCCCATTTATTTATTAATATATTTGTGATGTATTGCTTCCAGTATTCCTCTTTGAGTTTTTAAGTTGCGTTTTTAAGCCAAAATACCTGAAAAACAATAAAAATACCCGTGATTCCGAAAAAGATAAATTTATATAAATATATGATAAAACATATAAATATATATATTTTTAATCAATTAATGTGCATTAAATCATGGTTATTTTAGTGCTTTTTGAGCACTCATCACATAGGCACCAGCACAGAAACAACACTAGGACAGAAGGTCCAATGCGAAGTTGAGCATAGAATCCAACTTTTTGAATTGTTTTTATGAATCTTACTAGATCATATCTGCCTTAAAAATTGTAATAAAAAACACATAAAATAGCTTAAGCATATAAAGAAAATAATTCAGATGGGAAAAAATTAATAAAGCACAGAAGTAAATCCACTGAAGAAGAAGAATATCCACGTCCACGTCCACCATGTGCTAGCTCTACCTATAAGGAGAAGGTTAGAACATATGCCATTAAACTACTGTAGCTAAAATATGAGGAAATAGATGAAGCCAAGGAATCCAAAAACCAAAACTCTAGACCAAACACTCTCAGGGGTTGCATTAATTCACATGCCAAACTTGCACAACCATAAATTAAAAGAAATTAAACCCACACTTCTTAATTCACAACAAAAAATAAAAGAAATTAAACAAGCCATAGAATAAGTTACCTCAAATAGAAATTTTCAATCCAAATAGAAACAAGCAGCAATCAAGATCTTACAAACCCACACTAACTCAAGTTAACCCTAAAATACAAAACAAAAGTAAAACACAAGAAAAATCGGGCAACGGAACGAACCCTATATCTTGAAAAAAATCAAATCAAGTTAACCACGAAATCTAAAATCAAATTGGATTTTGGAAACAATACTTACCCGAATCTGGGTTGTGAGTGACGATAGTACAAACGGTCGGTCGACAAGGTGCAAATAGGGGAATATGAACAAAACAAAACAGAGAGAAAAGAAGAAAATAGAGAAAATGAGCTGTTGTAAATGTCGAGTGGGGTGCTGAAAAAGAGGAACTATTGGGGGAGATCATCGTCAATTTCTTGAGGTGCGACGCGATGCGACGCTATTCATTGAGAGAGATAAAGACACGAACTCGGGAGGCCAGAAATGATTTAGGAAAAAAATGGGAGATAAGTAGGTTGATGATAAGGTATATATTAATTAGAAATTACATATTAATATATATAAGTAATAGGAATTTAATTATAAAGAAAAAATGGAAAAAAGAAGAAAGAGATAAAAAATGAAAATAATTTGATATATATATATATATTATAAAAGAAATAAAATATATTAAATTAAATTAATAAAAGAGAAAAATAAAAAAAATTGTAAAGTAATTTTTTATTTTTTTTAAATGAATGACGTATAATATATTATTTTATTTCGGTTTTAAAAATATTAAAAAATTTATTATTTTAATTATAATTATAGTTATTTAATAAACGTTGTTATATAAATTTATTTATATGTATTTAAATATTTTTTATAATTTAACTTATAGTTACGATTATTAATAAAACTGAGACTATGTATATATACTAGGGGTGTTCATCGGATCGAAACCGTTAAGTTTATGTTTATCCGATCCGATCCGAACATCCGATCGGATTGAAACATCTTAATCCGCAATCGATCCGATCAACTTTTACATCCGATCAATCCGATCCGTAAAATATTCGGATAGCATCCGATCAATCCGACCAATCCGATCAATCCGATCAATCCGATCAATCCGATCAATCCGATCAATCCGACCAATAAACTTAATTAATTATATTTTTGAATTAAAAAATTAAATTTTTACATAAATCATAACATAAAATCATTTTAATTAAAAGAAACCTTAAAAAATCAAATGAAAAGATTAAAATAAGACTAAAATGTTCAAACCTATATAAAACAAAAATAATACAATTAAGTAAAAAACGATGCCGATTACAATAGTTATTTTAATAAATTTAACAATTCATTCAAATAATAAACAAAAAGATAGTTCATAATAATCTAAACCTAAATTAATTTGATCATTTCACTCTTTAACATCCATTGGCATCTTAAAAATAATCTTGTCTTGAATCTTGAGAACAATAGCAAAAAACTTCAATGTGTCATCACCTATTAGCCATAATTTAAAAAATATTAGTAAATTAATAACTAAATATATAAAAAATAATATATGAAATACATATGAAATAAAATAATAATATATCGTACTCAATCAAGGGTTATATCTTTAATGTCTCTCAACATATCTACAAAATAGAAGATAATAGAAAGTGATGAGAATATTAAATCATAAGAGAATGAAATCAATTATTAATGAAAATTAAAATAATATTACCTGTTTCAATTGCTTCAATATCATCAAGGGAATCACGAATGTTAATTATTGGTGATGATCGAATCCGCGAGTACAAATAAGTGCTTGGAGTTTTGGGGACGATGACACAAAAAGAATCAAATAACCACTCCCCTCAAGAAAATGCAGACTCAGAAGCTACAGTTGATATAGGTGTAGCTAAAACATCTTTGGCAATCTTGGAAAGAACCTTGTATCTAGATGAGTTCACCTTCCATCAACTTAAAAGATTAAAAGACTCATCATCCACATCCTCACATGTCTCACCCAAATATTTATCTACTTGATTTGGTTGTCTGTCTTTTTGCATCTTTGACACGCTTTTTTATAACGATCCATCCACAGTGAAAATGAATCAATGTTACAACTATCCACTTCTTCGTGTCTAAAGGTTGCGGCGTAGCTTGGACATTTGCGTAATACAAAACTAAATCTTGATCAAACATATTATTCAAAGTTTGTCTAAATTTCTTCATCGTATGACCAACCATAATATCATCTTCGTCACACAAAAGATCCAAACAAATTTTCAAACCTTGTTCCTTACGCCTTGGATCAAGCAAAGTTGCAATAAATAAAAAATCATTCATCTTATCTACACCTCCCAATATTTATTGAACTTTGTTATCATTTCTTTTGCCATTTTGCTTAACAAAAATCGTATTTTCACAGAAACTCAATTGGTTATGTATGAAACAAATTTGATCCAAAAATAAATTTGAAGTAACATATATGAGAACCAGGAAAACCTCGATGTTGCATCATAAAATATTTTCAAAAACCTCACAAATATGTGAGCATTAGACCAATCAAACATGTGAGTTTTGCAACTATCATTTCCAATGTTGAACTCTTATTTAAATATCACATCATCTTCTTCTAAACGTCAAAAGCGTTCAAATCTTATTGCGACTTAACATTAAATAGGTAGAATTCCACCTTGTTACTACATCTAAACATAAAAGTTTATTAGTATCAATCTTCTCTTGCTCCGCCTGATCCTTAAATTTTAACAACCTTGAAGGTGATCCTTTGACATATTTCCCCTTCACAACTTCTCTTATCTTACTTATGCTTGAATCATGTTCTTTCAAGCCTCTCGACAACCAAATTTAGAATATGAGGCCGCACATCTCATATATGCATATGTTGACCATCTAGTATTGCACCACCCCAATTGTTCACTTTTTACGCAAGTAAGAAACTAATGTATTATTTGAGCTAGCATTATCCACATAATAGTAAATATCTTATCAATTCCCAATCTAACAAGCAGCGCCTTCAATTGCTTTCCCAAGGATATCACGCTTTGTGACTAGGAACTACACAAAAATTTAAGATTTTTTTAGAGTTTCCAATTATCATCGATGAAGTGAGCGGTGAGACACATATAATTCAAATTTTGATGTTCACGTATGTCGGTGGTTAAACAGACTTTGAAATGATTTAGAGAAAAATTCTTTTAATTTATCCTTTCCTTTAAGAAAAGACTCAAGCAATCTCGTGCAATAGTGGTATGAGAAGGAACTTGGAACCTTGGTTCCAAAACTCTACTATACTTCTTAAATCCTTCATTCCTCAACATGACTAAATGGCAATTCATCAACTATAATCATTTCTCGTAGTTGCAAGCCTACAAGCCTCAATACTAAATGTGTGTGCACGACAAGTACACCTTCTTTATTGTTTGTGACATTTTCAAAAGCTAAAGTTTTTTCTTCTCATATCTACCAGGAAATAATTTGCATTTGCATAGCAATATGAGCATTTAAGTTTGATGTACCAGGACTTCTTCGGATACATACACATACTCCTTGAACAATATTTACATCTCTTTGCGATCTAAGCCTTCACCCACTATATCAAAATGTTTCCGGCAGAGAAGAGGGAGGTTTAGAAAACTTTAAACACCTTTTCCATCATAGCTATCATAGAAGGTTCGGGTTTGTCATTCAATGCTAGATCTTTAGTTTGGTGGAGCATTTTGTGGATTTTTATATTGATTTTCAACATCGATGTGGGTAGCACTTCCACTTACGGTGGTTGCAAGTGGACTATCCGTAGTAGAGGTATTTTTTTCCATCTAAGATAAAGTGAGACACAATTAACTTAATGCAATAAACACATTGTGTAGAAAAGCAGTTGTTATAATGTAAAGAAGCATATTTACAACCAAAGTAATACAATTTTAAATAAATCCATAAAAACTTATAAATACATATCTTGTACTTAAAATTATTAAAAGATATGTATTAAAGGATATGTAGTTGGAGGTTTAAATGAATATAAGTGGTGAATTATGGTGTACCACTTGCTCCTTCGTGTCATCCAAATACTGTTTCAGATTTATGTAATGAATAAAATTTCAATTCGATTAGTATAATAAAATATGATTATTATATTATAAAAAATAGAAGAAGCATATATGCCCATCTCATGCGAAGTTAACAATGAAACTTAGCGTTATAAACTGAGGTTATATAATCCAATTAAATTAATTATTTTATCTTATTTATACTTGTATAGACGAGCTTAAAAAGAAAATTCTAAAGGTTAATTTAATTAAATAACTTGTTGAAACAAGCTCACCTTATATTAATTCCCTAACAGCTCTATATCAAGAGATAATAAAAATAAAAATAAAAATAAAATGTTGCACCATTCATGTGAACATATATCCTAATTATGAGTTATTATGAATACTTGTTCGGAGTGAGAATGAGTAGATCTTCTTTTAGACAATTGATTAAACGAATATCTGAACTTATAATATATATTTTGGATGAAGAATTACATAAAATTAAAAATAGTTTTTTTAATTCATATATACAGATATAATGAGTATAATACAAAAAATACTAACTAAAATTAAGCTACAATCTAAATAAATTAAAATAATTAAAAAGGCATAGGTCCTTATTATATAAAAATTAGATAATTCTATGTCTTTGATGGTGGTACCTAATTCACACCTAAAATGACAAACATGTAAACTCTATATTAATTTCATTTTTCACATTTCCCCCTCCTATTTACTAAGAGTAATAAATTTTTATATAACTTATATTTTATGTATCATAAAATTATGTTTTAACTGCATGTCATTAAAATCATTTGTAAAGAAGTAAAATATTTAAAACATACAAATATGAGGTTTAAAACCTCACTGTCAATGTTAAAGCCCAAATAAAAACAGTGATGGATTCAAAATTCACGCAGAATCATAATTTAGTTAGGGAAAAGTTATCAATAATATATAAATTGGGTTAAAGATAAAGTAACGTATCTTTTATAAAACTTTTTTTATTTTTTAAAGATTTTTATACAACTTTTTTTCTGGACTCCAAACTCTGAAACAAAAATACTTAAAAATTATTGATTTAATAATGTTTATGTTCCTCACCGTAAAAAGTTAATAATGTTTATGTACCTTTTGTGTGAACACTGAGCAGGGAGCAACGCAAGAAAGCAAAGAATCAAACAGGGAGAGAGAAAGAGAGATGGAGGCTGTTGAGGCAGCTTGGAAATGAATTAGGTTAAGAATAGATAAATGGGTAAGGTTAGGTTAGGTTAGAATAATAATTAGGTTTATTAATTATTAATTTATTATATGTATATATTTTTAAATAATATATTAAATATATATATATATATATTTAATTTAATAAATATATATTAATTAAATATATATATAATTAATTTTGATCGGATCGGATGAATCGTAGTGAAATCCGCCATCCGATCCACACTTAACGGATGAAAAAAATTTCCATCCGATCCGACCATCGGATTGGATCGGATCGGATGAAAAATCAACGGATCTGATCGGATCGGATGATCGGATGATCGGATTTTTTACACACCCCTAATATATACTATGGTCTCGATTTTTATTAAACCGTGGTCAAAATCTTATTGACCCAATTTTTAAAAAAATGGAGGTTAAAAAAATTTTGAGACCAAAGAGTAGTAATATTGTGATCAGTTTAAAGTGCGGTGGGATGAACCTAATTGTGTAGACCGTGAGAAGCGCGGTGAAATTTGTGGATTTAAAAGTGATATTGGTTTCAAAACTGCATACTCTATTCTTTCTGATCTTCTTGGTACGTATATTGCACACATAAATTGGAATTAGATAGTACAACTAGAATATATTTGCTACCGCTGACAAAAAGACCTCAGCATTTAAATTTTGCCAAAAAACTCTAATTTTTATTATGATCGTGTGACATTTATGTCATTTTCATTAACAAGTTTGTTTTTCTAGCCTCGTTTCTGTTAACAACATTTGTTTTTTAAACAACATTTTTATTAACAACACATATCACATAACTTAAACGTTAAGAATATTTTTGTTACCTGCTCCACGTAAATATATATATATATATAAACCATATTTAGTTTTTGGATTTTCCTTTTCACTAACAATAGCTACTATTTAATGACACAATATAGTTTTAACATAAGAAATGTAAAATGTTATTAGTTACAAATTCTTATAAAATGTTAAAATGTTGTAAAAAGGGGAGGAATATTTATATACATATATATAACTAATTTGGCTTAAAATAAATTGGAAAAATTCCTAACTATTATTTATATTGAGATAAGATCAATGACGTAAATATATTTTATAATTTATTAGACTTTCATATCTTAAATATTGATATTTAAATGATTAATTTTTTTCATTCATTTTCTCATAAATCATCTTAACTGTTCAGATATAAAAGTAATAAATTGTATAATATATTTGTATCGTTGATCCCATACTATATTTTATTTATGAATAATATATAGTTATAGAAAATCGAGTAATACATCATTTGTAAAAATTTTGAAATTATGATAAATGTCAAGGTTCATCTAGAAGTTTCTCATGTTATGTCTATTTGGAACATTTTTTAAATTCATGAAGTTTTATGAGGAAGAATTGAATTAAATAGTCAGCTGAGAAATGACATATTAAAGAACTATATATGTTATGAAAGTTTGATATTTTAATTTTTGATTAGGTATTTCAAGAGGTGGCGTGGCAGGCCTAGTGATAGGTAGCGTTGGATTGATGTTACTGGGATTGGTAATCTTGGTTGGCCTTAGAGAAAATTACCTGCGCGTTCAAATACAGCGAAATGGACGAAACGTTGACGTCCTGTTAAATCAAGCTAATAATAATAATATTTCATTAATTGATGATAGTAATGGTCTAGATGAAGCAACGATTGAATCTTTCCCCAAGACTTCGGTGGATGATAATATTAAACTCCCCAATCCTAATGACGTAACTTGCTCTATATGTCTCATCGAGTATCAACCTAAGGAATCTTTGCGGACTATACCTCATTGCAATCACTATTTTCATCTCCACTGTATTGAGCATTGGCTCAAGAAAAGTGATAGCTACTTGTCCTTTGTGTCGCAATTTACCCGAAGGATCTTGATCTAATATCTAATTAGCATTTTCTTAATTACTTCAATTACATCTTTCATTTATACAATAGTTGTGGAATTATATTTGATGATCTCAGTTAAAGTTAGAGCCTCCAATCGATTGTATGTTCGAGGGTTATAACCCTGTATAAAGTACGATATATATAATGAAGTTGGTGCTGTTCATTCTTTTGATTTTAAAATGTATTTTATAGTTTTCAGTTTTTAGAAAAACAAGTAATTAAGGACAATTAATTTTATTTCAATGATTTCATGATTAAAATATTAATTTTTACAATCAAATGATTAAAATACAAGAAAACATGTGCCACTGACAAGAAACAAATAAATTTAGTAGGAAAAATTTGATAAAAAAAATCAATAATAATAAATATTCAATATAAAATTACATAAATATATATTTTTATTTTTTAAAAATAAAAAATAAAATATTAATTATCATTAAATATTAAAATAAATTTTTTATAATTTTTTTTATATTAACTATTATTTTAATATTTTTATGATTCTATTTTTATCATAAACTTAAATTTATAAAACATTTTTTCTAATAAGGGTTAGAAAATACTTTCTTTAAAATGAGTATTAAATGTATATTAAGAAAATGTCTCAAATATATATATATATATATATAATTAATTTAAAAAATTTAAAAATTGATAATAAATTCGGTATAAATGATTTATTTATTTAAAATTGTATTAATTTTCACCTCCAATAAAAAAATATTTATTTATATAATAAGAAAAACGAATATACATTTTTTATACGGTTAAAAATAAAACTTTATAAAAAAATAATTTATATCATGTTATTATTAAACTTAATAACATACCAAACCACATAGCATGCAATTAAATAAAAATAAATCCCTGCTTAGGTAAGAATTAATGACATATAGTTAGTGAGTTCCCTTTAGTAAATTTCTGCAGAAAGGACAGCTTGCATTTCTTAGAAGCCATTGATCAATACAATAAGCATGAAAGTAGTGATTACACTCTGTTATGTTCCTTAACGTTTCTCTTGGTTCATACTCTGCCAGAAATATAGAACAAGTATTGTGTTGTGAGTTTGGAAATGGAAGGCTCTTATCCCATATATTTATGGGATAAGATTCAATTGCTAATATATTTATTAGACCTCCTCCTTCATTATTAAAACTTGAATGTTGTAATTGGGGTGCTTCCATTAATGAAACTTCCCTATTATGTTCTACAATGTCGTTCAGATCGCCTCTATTGGGCTCGAAAGCTTTGTATAATCACAAGAATGGTTGCACCTATTGCTAATACTATCCCAGTACTGCCTATTACTGTACCAACCAAAGCACGCTTCCAAAAATCTACAAGACAAAAACATATATATAATCATTTGAGTATGAAAATGACATGTATTTCAAATTTAAGATGTAATACAAATAATATGATATATTATTAATATTAGTAAGTATAATTGAATCTATTAAATTTATTTAAGATTTTGATATATAATAGTGTTATTTAAGTTTATGTATGGTTAGCTTGTACATATAATTAGGACATTTATCAGTAAAAAAATAAAAATACTTTATACTACAAATTTTTATGATCTCAAATGGTGTATTGAATTGTGTTTGATTCATAATTTTGATATTGATATTGATAGATAATAAAATCATAGGATTTCTTATATATAAGAGCCAATAAAATTTCACACATTATTTGAGATTTTCATAACCTTGTGATATATAGTATGGCTTTTAAAAAAATCATCTAAGAGGCAAAATCACATTTAAGGATCAAAGGGGGTACGTGATCTATAAAAATGTAATTTTATATATAAAATTTTGTCATTTTAAGAAACTAAATCTTATATAATATATAGTATAAAATATTTTACATTTAAATTTTATATGTAAATTTAATTATTTTTAATTAAAATTCAATAAAATTATAACGAACCCTATAAATTAAACTGAATACTTCACTTAAGGATAAATATTGTGCTAAAAGATCGACTGAGTTTTGACTTTTAATAGCGTAATATTAATATTAAAAAATTATTCATTAATTATAAACAAAGTTAAAATATTGATCCAAATAATTTAAAATAAAGAATAGAGAAAAATTGTATGTTTTCTCTTTTTTTTCGCACCTCCTCTTCTTAATATTAATTAATCTAGACTACTATATACTAGTTTAATATAGAATCAAGCAATAATTCCTACTAGCAAGATGGAACTAAGGTAAATAAATAAATAAAAAAGTTCAAATGATTTATATAATTAAAAAAAATTAAGTACATACAAAAATTTGGTATTTAAATTTGTACTCACACTAATGGTAACATATCAAATGAAATAATTTTTTTAAAAAAATAAAATAATTTCATCATTTATAAAGTCATTTTATCAAATGACACATAATAACTATTTTGAGTATAAATTTATGTATTAATATTCTACCATGGTTAAAAAGTGAAAAAAAAAGCAAATAAGTAAAATTCAAAATTTAGTAAAAACTGGTCCAAACTCAATCAAAAATCAATGACAAACAACCGGCTATGAGTCATTTTTTAAATAAAATTTGCCTATATATATGAATGTGCTTTTATCCTATTGATGGGATTTTTAAGACAAATGCTCAATGTTCGATTTTATTGCTTGTTGAACCCAGTTCCTTTGAATTTTGCACATAATTGAATTTTTTTTAATAAAATAATACCTTGTTGTTTGATCTTAAAAAAATTGATAAAAAAAAAATAACTAATGCAAAAATTTAGTGTGAGAAGAAAAAAAGTAGCAGCCTTTCTCTTTCTTAATTAAAATAAGTTTAAATGGTGCAAAATGAGTGAATATTTTGGAAAACGCTTTCCAGCCCAAGTTGAAAACATTTCATACATATGATCTCATCAGTGTACGCCAATTATAAATTAACAAGTAAGCTTGAGATTGGTCCCTAAGTTAGCCTATTTAACATTATTCTAATTTTATTTTTTTAAATAATGCTTAACAAGTTAACATTTCAAGAGAGAAGCAACATGATGATCCTAAACAAATGATGAACATGGTGCAAATTAAATAATTAAGTTCGTTGTGCCTGTAATCTAACCTTTCAAATAAATGGGTTTTCGTGGTTTGTAAAATGATCTGAATAATTCATTTTTTTATTTTCAGTCACAAATTTAAATTACACAAAATAAGTTTAATAAAAAATAAATAAAACTAATTGGAAGAGTAGTTAGAAAGGAAGGAATTAATTAATTAATGTTTTACTTGGAAGGTTAAAGCAAGCAATTTGGTCATCAGTAGGACTCTTGAACCCACAAACCCCATCACGCTGTACACAGTCTCCACAACTGGGTTCGTCCCAACGCAACTCGATAAAATCATTAAAGTAAAAGTCCAAAATACTACGTACCGGAACCATAACGTCAGAGATAACCCTACACGACGACGACGATACTGGTGAGCCATTGAACTCAGTTGGCACAGCCATTACCGTGTAATTATATCCGCTTAATTAGACATGAAATTATAAACTCTTTTTTGGTGGGTGTGAATTTTGGCGAACATGCATTTTAGAAACGTAAAGCTTACAAAGTTTTCTACTTCGAAAAGCGTACTTGAAACATCGAATTCTTGCTCAAGTAAACGTTTTGAAAGACAATTATTGGGATTTTCAATGTACAAACTCTGAGTTTCATAGGAAATTTCACTGACGATGAAGTCCCCAGATGGAAGAGTAATAATAAGACTTGTACTGTTAACGCACGAGAGCTCAAAACCAGGATACCCACAACGAAGGTTTTGCGTATGGGTATTGATCAAATAATTGAAATGGGAATTCCACTGTCGGTTCTCCTGAGTATCGTGAACAAACTTTCTGAGGGCAAGTTTTAGCATAGCTAGTAGTTATTGAAAACAAGATGAGGAACAGGGTTTGACATCAAACTTCCAGAGTAGCTCATTTTTTTTTAACTCTGAAATAATAAGCAAATTCAATTCTCCTTGATCCTTATCTAGATGGATGTATATATGTTTGTTACTGTTGGAAAAATCGGGTATATTTTTCCTATTCTAAGTAGTAACTATTTACTTATGATTTAAATGAATAGAACTCAAACTAACCCAACAAAATAATGCTATTGGAAATATAATGCTAAAATAAACTAAAACAGATATTGAAACAGAAATATTAAAGCAGAAAAATAATAACACCAAAAATTTAACGAGGTTCGGTACAAATGTTACCTAGGTCCTCGGACGTCGTTGAACACTTCCACTATCTTCAAATGGATGAACTCCAAAATTACAACTAATTGGGCAAAATTGAGCTAATCAATTACCCTTACAAAAGAGAGGAAGATTTACAAATTTTGGGATGTTTACAAATGGTGAAGGAAGACTTTATTTATAGCCTAAATCCAACACCCATTGTCTTCATTCTAACCAATGTGGGAATTTTCTAATTTGCTCACTAAAGCTATATAACAAATCTCCACCTTAGCGACTTAGTAATATTAAATGATTTCTTCAATTACTAGATCGACGCGCCATTGATTTGCGAGGATGTTAATCAAGTCAGACAATGTTTGAACTTGATTGTTGTTACTACTTTGGTCATCATATCTGCCAGGATTCTCTGTCGTACTAATCTTGAACTAGTACTCCACCTTCTTCAACGATAATCTCGCACGAAATGATAACGAACGTCAATGTGCTTTGTATGCGTGCATGGTAGACTTGGTTCTTTGCTAAATGAATATACTTTGACTATCATGAAAACACCTTAATATGTTTTCGACTCTCAAGTCTTCAAGCAAACCTCGTAACCAATAGCTTCCTTCACGTGACCTGCGTAATCGCCATATACTCGCCTCGTAGTAGGCAAAGCAACTGTGACCCAAGGTAGACTTCCAATGGACCGGTGCTCTAGCAAAGGTAAACACGTAACGGTAGTTGATCGACGTTTATCTAAATCTCTGCGTAGCTCGAATCACTGATATCCACGCACGTTGACCAACAATATTATCTGTTGAAAATGCTAAACCAACATCTACGTATGTTATAATATACCGTAGAATCCATTTCACCAACCAATGTCCTTTCTAGGGATCGTACATGTACTGGCATGGCCGCGTGTGAAATGTCAGTCTTGTACACACCATTGCATACATCAAGCTTTACCAATAGCATTTGCATATGGTACCTTTGCCATATATTCTCGTTCTGCATCATTTTTAGGAGATAATTGAGCACTAAGCTTGAATTGAGGAACTAGGCGGAGTACTTACGGGTTTTGTATGTTCATTCATACCAAAACGTTGTAGTACCTCTTCAAATATTGACTACGGGTCAAACTAAGCTTCCCTTCTTCCCTTGTCTCTGCTTATCTCCCATCTGAGAATCTTCAAGCTTCTCCCAAATCTTTCATTTGAACTCTTGACTTAGTTGAGCCTTCAACTTCTCAATTTCTTCTTGGGCTGCTTTGATCACGATTAACATATCATCGACGTCTGATAGAAGGTAAATGAAAGACTCATTTTATAACTATGCGAAAAATACACAATGATCATGATGTGGTGTTACATTTGTAACATAAAGCTGATCAAATCGTTGTACTGCGCCTTGGAGATTGCTTCAATCCATACAATGATTTGTTCATTACAAACTAATCTTTACCAAGAACATTAAACTGCATTTGAGACATATAGATTTTCTCTTCTAAGTCAGTGCAGAAACGCGGTTTTACATCAAGTTGAACTAGTTCCAAATCAAATTGTGCTACCAAGGCCAACAAAATTCTAATGGAAGAATGTTTTAAAAGCCGGAGAAAATACCTCGTTATGTCGATTCCCTCTCCACGAGCGTAACCTTTAGCTACCAATCTTGCCTTGTAGCAGAATAATACCATCTTTGTTAGGAAATCCATCTTTCTTTGCATACACCCATTTACATCCAATTGCTCTTGCCCAGGTAGTTGTGTCAACTTCCATGTTTTATTCTTCGAAGAGGCGAAGTTCTTCATCCATGTAGCTTCTTTCCATCTTTCAAACTTGTGGCTTCGATTGCTTAACTTTATATATGGAAGGAATATCATCGTACCTGTTGAAAGTGCATAGGCCAACGTATTCTTAAACCGACAGGTTAGATCTTCAAAATCCTTGTATCGAGCAGGTACCTTGACATTTTGTCGTCGTGGCTTTATCATCATCGTAGTTTCTTCTTGTTCTTTGTGGAGGTGTCTTCCGGGGTTAAAACCTCTTCATCGATTCATCTTACATTGGAGGATCAACTTCTATCTTATCTTCACTAACTGGATTAACAATTTTGCTTTCAAACTCCACTTGTTTTGGAGTTTGCTCCACCTGCTCTAAAGTGTCATCAATCTTCTTAGTTACCTTTTGCAACAAAGTAGATTCATCTAAGGTAACATCTCTACTAAAGATTATCTTTTTTGTTTCAAGACACCATAATCGATATCCTTTAGAACCAGAAGGGATCCCCAAAAAAATGGCTTTCTTGGCTCTTGGGTCTAACTTTGATTCCATTACATGGTAGTATGCAATTGAACCAAACACATGTAAGAAATCGTAATCTAGCGAGGTTTTCAGGACCGTATACCTCGCATGCGGCGTTTTGCCTTCAAAGTAGGCGATGGTAAACGGTTGTGAGATGACATGCGTACGTCCGGCCTGAAATTTCCGTTTGCCTAAACCAAGATTGACACAACATACATCGAACCTTCTCCCGAAGTCCAGGTTCATACGTTCTGCAACTCCATTTTGTTGTGGTGTTTTTCGAATAGTGAAGTGTCTCGTATCCTTCTTCTTCACAAACTTTCATAAATGGATCGTTTGTGTACTCGGTGCCATTATCGGACCTCGAACGCGATCTTTACCGGTCTGAATCTCGATCATCTTCTTCCATTTGAGAAAAATTTCCAAAGACTTCATCCTTCTTCTTGCATGAGATACACCCAAACTCTTACGGAAAAATCATCAGCGAAAGTGACATAATAATGTTTGCCAACTATGGATGGAGTTCTTGTTGGCCCCACGTACATCGGTATGGATGTAATCCAAAATGCTCTTTGTATTATGGAGAAGCGGTGCCAAAAACTTACTCTTTCTACGCTTTCCCAATACACAATGCTCCGCAATTCTAACTGGGTTCTGCACCTTTTAACAAACCTTGTTTTACTAGAATCCGCAAAGCTTTTTCACCAGGCGTGTCCCTGACGCATATGCCACATCTTGGTAGTTTCTAAATCTCTTTCTTCTCCTCGGCTACTGTGCTGTCGTCTTAATCCCGATACCGTATACTAAGGTAGTAGTACAAGTTATTCTTTCGAACACCTTTCATCGCCACCAAGTGCTCGGAAGTAACCTTGATGTCCCATTTTGTATGGTTATAGTGAAGCCTTTTGATTCTAAGACTCTACGAAGAATGAGATTCTTCTTCATATACGGAACATAATATGAACATACATCGAAGACCCTGGTTGAGCCATCTTGATTCTTCAAACGAATTATACCGATTCGAAAACTTTGCATGGATAATCATTACCATGAAAACAACTCCACCATCTAGTTCTTCAAAGTTAAAGAACCACTCCTTATTAGGAGACATATGGAAAGTACATCTTTGAATCAAAAATCCAATCACCAGGATGAGATCTTGTTGACGAACCAACCAATGCAAAATCGAATTTGAATTGCTGACACCACACATTTGTCCAGTTACCTGACTTTTCCTTTCTTTTGCACTTCGGACAATTTTTCTTCCAATGGCCTTTCTCGCGACAAAAGCACATTCATCTTTACCAATTCTTCCTTTTGATAGAGATCTACCTTCTCCTTCCTTTACAATTGTTTTGCGGACGTCCTCTTCTGAGACAATGCCTCTCTTGCTTCATGCGGTTTCTCTTGATAGCGATGTCTAGACCTTGTTGAAACAAAGCATCTAGAACTTCGCCTTGCCATCCGAAAATGACCAGGTTCCATCAAACTTCTCCACATCGAACCTTGCATTCATCACCGTAGTTACGCAGCGTGGATGACTAGCCTTTGTTTGAAAGAAAATTTTCTTTCGCCATTTCTTCAAATTACAACAACTAGCAACTATATTCCAATAGCAAAAAAACAGAATACAAATAAATGCCTAGGTAGAAAACCTTGGCTCGACCATTGTTGGGAAAATCGGGTATATTTTCCTATTCTAAGTAGTAACTATTCAACATGATTTAAATGAATAGAATAACTCAACTACAACAAAATAATGCTATTGGAAATATAATGCTAAAATAAACTAAAACAGAATGTTGAAACGAAATATTAAAGCGAAAATAATAACACCGAGAATTTAACGAGGTTCGGTACAAATGTTACTGATGCCAAGTCGTTACCACCATTCCACTATCTTGAATGGATGAACTCCAAAATTATTGGGGCAAAATTGAGCTAATCAATTACCCTTACAAAAGAGAGGAAGATTTACAAATTTTGGGATGTTTACAAATGGTGAAAGAAGGCTTTATTTATAGCCCCAAATCCAACACTCATCTTCATTCCTAACCAATGTGTGACTTTTCTAATTTGCTCACTAAGGAGCTATATAACAGTTACTCTTATAATCTTCTTTGGAAAAGGCAAGTCTGGAAATAAAAACGATGACTAAAATAAAATATATATACAGAATATGCTGATCTATACATTTAGATTTTTATGAGGCATCTATTTAATAAATTTATGTCAGAAAAATTTAAAATTATAGTGGTTACGATGCCTCATTATTGAAATAATTTTACTTTTAATTTCTTAAAAAATTATATAATTTTTATTGTTATAAAATATATATTTGTATGGTATTTTTAAATATAATAAAAATATATATGTTTTAAGTAGTAAAAAACAATCATATGTGTACCATCCAAAAAAAGATTCGAATTATGCTATCAAATTAACATAAATATAATATGTTTTAAATTTTATAAAAATTTCCATCTATGTTAATAGTAAAATACTTTTTTTGTCGATACAATCGCAATTCAATTGTAATCATATTATTGGCTATCTACTTTGAACGGGTTCTTTTTTCTTTTTATCTTCAATAATCAGAATTTATATATGTTAATAAAAAATTCACAAATGAATTGACAATTGAGATACATTTCAATTGGAATACATAACATTACTCACATTAATAATATTTTTCATATTATTGCAATCGCTTTTGATATATCTGCCAAATGAAAAAGTACATGCAAAAAAAAAAACTGATTTTAATAGCGCGTTGCTAAAATTAATCAGAGTATATCCCCCCTTTCTTTTTTCTTCAAACGATAATTAGTTATTTATTAATAAATCATATTGGTATTGCCAAACAACCAATATAATATACACGTACAAGATAACAGTATCTCTAAAAAAATCATACTCATAAAAGGAAAAGAAAAGAAAAAGGATAAAAAAATTCAAATTCTTGTTCTTTATTTCTATGTTCAATACATATTTGTTTAAAAAAATATATCTGTATTGTTTATAATTTTAAAAAAAATTGATAAATCAAAATTTTACCTTTAAACAACTATAACTTTTGATTCGAGTATAAGAACTACTATTGTAATATATCAAATCAAAATTCTTTTATTTTGTTCTAATTTTGTCTACTTCATTCAAAAGAATCATCAAACTTACTTTTTAATTCTTTTTTTTAAATGAGTCACATTGTGATCAAGATTTTTTTATAAAGTCTTCTTTAGACTTTCTTTTTGAGATTTTCACCAATAAATTAGTTACTTCTTGAAATTAGTTGAACTCTTTGATTTTGTTAAGATCACAAAAGAAAGTTGGTTCGTGCTTTGAGTGGTAAAAGATAAGGGAGATACAAAAAATAGGTGAAATAATGTTAAGGAACCATACTCTTGTTTCTGTTGACCACGCTATTTTGATTCGCTCTATCAAGACTTATCTTTATTTTTTCCTTCTCTAGCATAACTTCCATATTGGCTCGATGTCCCTTAACCAGATCTAACTCTCTTTCGAGATTGAAGAATTTTATCACCTTTCTATATGCCAACTTTAAAGTACAAGGGATTGTCTTGGTTAACTCTACGAACAAGTCGTAATTCTTTAGGAGACCCTACCTAAATCCTTCTATAGCGATAAAGTTAGGACAGTAAGAGATTTCTAACTTTTCTTCCCTGAATCATTTCATATACTTTTTCGTAAACTCACTTCTCTCTTGAATAAGTAAGAAGATGTGTGTGACTCTTTCCTTAGGGGCTTGTCATAGGTATAGTTGATGATGAACAACTTGACAAATTATGAGAAAGAGGTTATGGTACGGGGCACCAGGTTGTTGAACCACTTTTGGGTGTCGTCATAAAGGATAACAGCAAACAATTTGCATATAATGTCATCTCTTTTCTCTTATGTGAGGCTCATGGGGGTCATGGTCGTCTTGAAGTGTTGTACGTGTGTTACAAGGTTTGTAATTCCTAGATAATCAAGGCACTTGAAAGCATTGAATTTGGCTGGTGGTTCGTCATTCTTTATCTCATCGGAGATGGGGAGACACATAGTTTCTCATAGTCCTTATCCACGTTATAGAGAGTCTTGCCTTTTTCATGCCTTTTATTGGCTACTTTCAAGACCTAGTCTTGCTTCTTGTTAGCTTCTTCCAATACTTGAAATCATACCTACTATTTTTTTCCTTTACTGTATCCACTACTCATTGCTAGGTCTCGCCAAGATGGAAATGGGGTTGCCTTTGACTTCCTATTCGTCCTGATTAGGCCCGTACATGACGCACTTTGGTTTGTTTTTGTTAATCAAGTTGGTGGCTTGATCATCAAAGGTTCGCACACCTAATTAGAAGTGTAACAACTTATTCTCTCACTTGGTATACTCAAGTTCTCTTTTTAACTCAAGGAGTTGAGGAGCCAACTCTAGACTAGGATTAGCCTCTATTCCATCTTCATTATGGGTTTACAAGGTCTTGTCCAATGTTGTTGCAACCTTCTCGTTAAGTAGTCTTAATAGTCATTCATCACACGTTTCTATCATGATTATAAAAAATAGATCAAATTAAACCATATATTCAAACAATATGTATATTCTAATTAGGATAACTTAGTAAGATAGATAATTGATACAATTAATGTAATTACATATCGATTAACAAATAAATTTAATTATTTTAATTAATAAATAATTATTATATTAATTCTAATATTATAATTAATTATTATAAATAAAAGTATTAATGCTAAAAAAATCCGGACGTAGAAGCAGAATCTCTGCACTCTGCAGGCTAGAAATCCCAAGTGCAACTTCTGTTCTTCCTTAGATAGGTTTTTAAATTAGTGTATTTGGTTTTTACTAAGTTATAATATAATAATATATTTTTTAAAACTGATTTGATGTCAGCTACGACTTTAGATATTAATAAAATTTGTGAGATAAATTAACTGAACTCATGTTTTTTATTTAATTTTTAATAAAATAAAATAGTAATAAAATATTATTAATTGAGATATTTTATTTATCTAATAAGTTTAAATAAGATAAATAAAAATATAAAATATAAAAAATAATAATTTATAATATAAATTTAGATATATTAAAACTATAATTTTAAATTACATAGATAATATTATATTATAAATTTATAAAATATATTAAATAAAATAACATAAATCATTTTATATCTTTATTCTTGTATTTATAAAAAAAACAATAGCGTGTTTTTAAACTCCCTGCCCCCGTCCCTGCCTCATTAGAAGTATAATTAATTTAGCTAAATGTTGATGTTTGAAAGAAAGAAATATGTAAACAATTGGTAACATTTTGACATTTTTAAAAGAATATCAAAATCACCACCTAGTACCACCGTTTGATGAGCAAAATCTTAAAAGAATCATTATAAAACGAATATAACTGTGTAGAATAACAAAAGGAAATAAAACAACTATATACCGAAGATATATGTAATTGTAATTTGTACATAATTAATTTAACTAAATGTTGATGTTTGAAAGAAAAAAATATGTAAACAATTGGTAACATTTTGATATTTTTAAAAGAATATCAAAATCACCACCTAGTACCACCGTTTGATGAGCAAAATCTTAAAAGAATCATTATAAAACGAATATAACTATGTAGAATAACAAAAGGAAATAAAACAACTATATACCGAAGATATATGTAATTGTAATTTGTACCCATCGAACTAAGGCAAAATGACATATCAGTAGCTATTTTTAATAAGAAAAAAAAATATTAAATCATAGCTATGAAATGTTTATATTTTAATTTTTTAATATTTTAGATGAGTTTAATTAATCTTATAATTTAAAAATATAATCAATTAAGTTGGTAATAAAAATCACGAGAGTAAAACTAATGATTTATATTATAAAAAACATAAATAAATTTAAAAAAAATTCAATAACTTTTAGTATCAAAAGTCATAATATACTATAATTCACGTCACTTAAATCCAACATATTCAGTTAAAAAAGAATAGGTAAAAATTGAATGGTAATAAATTTATAAAATTTTATTAAAAAAACTATTAACGATGAAAATTTTATTTTAAATAAATAATAATTATTATCATTAATAAAAAATAAATATTTCTCAAGTTTTGATTTTAAAAATGTATTTTAACAAATAAGAATTGATAAAAAATTGTAAAAATTAACAACATTTAGTTACTCACAATTTCAATAAATAGTTATACAATTTAAATTAAAACAAGCACTGAGCATTTTACAAAAACGTATGGACAATATCTTTGAAAAGTTACATGATATTTATTATGTATATATTAATGACATTTTAGTATTTAATAATAACTTAAATAATCATTAGATATTATTAATGTCTTACAAGAATATAAGAACGAAAGATTTATCCTATACAAAAAGTTATAATAGCTTAACAAAAAAATTAAATATCTAGGATTAGAAATAGAAGATAAAAAGTATTATTTTCAACCTCATATATTAAACAATATATATAAAGAATTTCAAGTGAAAACAAAGATAAAAATTAATTAAAAAGACTTTTTAAGATATTTAACTCATGTAGAAACATACATAAAAAAATTAGCAAAAATGTGAAACCCATTAGAGACTAAACTCAAAAAAGGATTATGTATGAAAATTATGACATACATGGACAAGTTAAAAGCAAGTAAAAACTTGTCAACTTTATACCACCAATATCTAGATGATAAAATGATAATAAAAATAGATATTTTCCATGAATATTAGGAACAATTCTAAAAGTAAAAATAGATGATAAATATGAATATCTTTGTAAATATACATTAAGATCTTTTCAGGATTTAAAATTAAATTATCATAGTAATAAAAATGAATATTTAACTATTAAAAAAACTATAAAGAAATTTACAATATATGTTATTAGTTCAAGATTTATTATCAAAATAGATAATAAAAATTTTAAATATTTTTTAAGAATTAATATTGTAAATGATTATAAGTCAGACCGATTAATCAGATGACATCAATCATTATGAATTTAATATTGACTATTTACTAGGAAATAAAAACAATTTAACTAATGTATTAATGGATAATTAACATCTCTCACATTCTCTTAGAAACTTATTCATTTAACTCCACTCTTTTTGTCTTTTATAATCTTCTATATAAGAAGAAGTAATTAAAACTTTTTTAAAAATTCTTAGTACTTCAGTTGTAATAAATTATTATCATAATAAAATTTTCATAACTTTTTATCCATTTACTTTTCATGTTTAACATACACTACTACAAAATGTGGCATTTAAGTCTATATGTAAAGTCATTTTTTTGAAAAAAACCAACTTATAATGAATTTAAAGTCGATTCAATGTAAAATCGATGCTACATATAGCGTTGGTTAACATGTCGAATCGACCCTACACGTGGACGTAACGTCGGTTGACATGGTGAATCGACGCTATCCACCTGTGTAGCGTCGATTGACACGTAAAACCGACGTTACGTCCACGTGTAGCGTTGGTTGACACATAGAACTGACGTTACACATGTGAATATTTTTTTTCTCTTCTTTCTTTCCCAAACAAAAACTATTTCAAGCGTTACATAACTTTCAAAAACCCAAAACGTCCTCCACTCTTTCTCATTTTTCGACCACCTACGACCGCCAATTCCAGCACTGGTTAGTTAGTTTTCTTCCTCTCTAACTTATCTTTTAGATCCCCTATTTTTTTTAGCAAAATACTCAAAAAAAATTATATCCATTTCTCACTTACAAAACATAATTTTTTCTTTATTTTCTTCATTTTGTCACTTCATTTACTCTTGTAAAAAAATTAAAAATTTAATATCGATTTACGCGTTTAAACCGACTTTAAAAATCGTTTTTATAGTAGTGATATTTAGTTCAGTTATAAAAACTATATTAAATTGTATCATAACAATCAAAATTTACATGTTAAAAAGTTTATAATTTTCTGAATAATTTAGTTACTTAACTTTTAAAGTTAATATATTTAGTTCAATATTTTTAAATATGAAAATTATGAAAATTTTGTTAAGAGATTAAAGCATTAAAAGCAATAAAATTAATGGAAGAAAAATATAATTTGTCTATTTTTTTACCAAGATTAAATTAGTAACCACCTAATAAGAACTAAAAGAAATTATAATTCAAAATTTAAAAATAGAATGAATTTTCTAAGTGGTTATATTATTTAAATTAAATGTGTTATTTAATTTTTTTTTAAAATTTAATAAAATTTTTATTATCTAATACATAAAGTAAGAAAGACCTGAAAAAGAGTCACGGACCATAAATAAATGAGCATTGTCATTTCACTCATTTGTCGCTCGAAAAAAAGAAGAAAAAAAAAACTGAATTCACGTAACATAAGTTTCAGTTTAATAATTTTCTATTGGAAATTCCGATCCACACATTTAAGTACCCTGCTATTCTCTATTTTTTCCAGCCCTACCACATTAGGTGAAAAATTCTAGACTGCTTATATAAAAGGTTTTGTAAGTTTATGGGTTTTGAAACCTGTATTGTGCTGGGAAGCGCTTAATTGAAACTAAACTAGGATCAGCAAAAGGGTTGTAAACTTTTGGTCTTGAGGCAAATAAGAGTCATGGGAAATTGCATGGAGACATGCAATCAGCAGCCAACAAAGGAAATGTTTCAATATTCTGATCACCAAAAAGAAGAGAGAAGTACAGAAGCAAAAAGTAAGGTTTTGAAAAAATGCAGATTGGGAAAAAGTAGCTTAAGGGTCAAGATTGTGTTGACAAAACAAGAGCTAGATTGGCTTATGATTCAACTAATTAAAGACCATAAAGGAGATTATAAGAGCTTAGAAGACGTTTTGGTAGAGATTGAGAGAAGAAGAGCCAAAGTTGAGTTATGGAAACCTTCTTTAGAGACTGTCATGGAGTGCCCTGAAGTTGTTGAGATGGATAGGTCATGACTTTCACACAAATTGTAGTATTTTCCATATTTCTTTTATTGTTTTCTTTTTTATAGTTCAGAACTTTATTTCTCTTTCGCCTTACCTCTTCTTTAATTTTTTCTATAATTTACATGTTGAAAACTTATTTAAAACTTATCGTGTGATTTAGATTTTTTTTTTATAATTATAAGTTTTAAGAATATTGTTTTTTATAATTCCCAACTTAGTTATTATTTCCTTTGTTTTGAATCTTTTGACGTGGGTTACCAAAGTTGTAACTAATATTCTTTCGATTATGCTAGATAGAGGTTAATTAATAATCTAATTAATTACTATTTTGCTTTATTTTCTATAATGTCAAGTATTGGCTATAGTTTGTGACTTTTTGTTTCTTTGTAAAAATTATAGTCAATTATTGACCGGAAAACTAATAAAGGAACACAACAACTTTGATCAAATTTGTTGTATCAAACTTGCTACCGGGTTCCCTACCCAATTAGTAGTTAAAGAAAATGCTTATAATCTAACACCTAATTAAGATACATGTTATTATTTTTTTAATAATTATATTATCCGTACACAAGGAATTGAAATTCAAACATAGATCTCCTGCATATACAAATAAACTATATATGTTAACTTAAGAGCTCATTAAACAGATACATTTTATTAAGTTGAAATAAATGTACTCGTTTAATTATCATTTTTTTTTTGTTGAAGTTAATCAATCCCGTTATAAAAATACATATATATTTATTATTTGTAATAAGTTGTTGTAAAATAAAAAATTATATAAAAACTATCTATAATTAAAACAATTGAGATCGCTTTTTCTTAACATGTTATTATATATCATATAACTGGTTACTATATCAACAATTTGTCTAAAATACGCTGGCAATTTGTTCGTCTTGTCCCTTAGCATACCCCAAATACTCCTCCAATCTTAGTTTTTTTTTTAAATTATAGATGTTCAGATCAGTCAATGAGTCATGTATATTGATATTATAGAGGAAAAAAAATTCATTACTTAAAAAACAAAGGACGTGAAACCCAAATAGCTCCTTAACTTTCACAAAGGGCACTTTGGGGATTCTTCTTTAAACAAGTACAATTAAGTCTATAAGTTATATAAATGACGCACATAGATTTTTTATTATTATTTATTTT
Source organism: Hippophae gyantsensis (assembly GCA_030763125.1). Lineage (NCBI taxonomy): Eukaryota > Viridiplantae > Streptophyta > Magnoliopsida > Rosales > Elaeagnaceae > Hippophae > Hippophae gyantsensis. The sequence continues at coordinate 2,606,883 of CM061034.1, read as the reverse complement.
AAGACTTGCAATGAAAGATTTTTTTTTAATTTTTTTAAGACTTGCAATGTACCTTTATATAATTTATGAAATTTTAAGTTTAAGCAAAAATAACCAAAGTAATTTTTTTTTTTCAAAAGTTACGGGACTACTTACTATTTATTAAAAAAAACTTAAATATTTAACTTTCATTGTAATCACCCAGACATAGCTTAAGGGTTCATCATAAGAAGCTTAAGACTTCTTCGGAAGGACGTTATATGGGAATTGATCATGCTGGCAAAAATCAAAAGGATGACATGATAGGATGGAAAGGACAAGATAACCAGTAATATTAAGTGAATATTGATAAGACTATAATATCCAATGAAAACAAGTCCGTGGCCAAAAATAAAAGAACCATTTTTCTCTTTCTTCTCTTCAAGACTAGTTGCTGCAATATCATGGCTTCAAACATCACCATTCCTAGTTTCCAAGGTCCTCTTCTTAAATCCCACTTTCTTGGGAGAAATAATCTCTCTCATCATTCTTACAAACCACTCTCTCATCGTTCTTACAAACCACCACCAACTCAACACCTAAAACCATGCGCTAAATTCAATCTATCTGAAATACTGGGAGGCAGAGGGCTCTGCAATGGTGAAGAAGGTCTACTACAAGAACTCAAAAGAAGCGTTGAAGAGCAAGCCCCTCCAGTTTTCATCAATGAGCCAGAGAAATCAAAGGTTCCAACATTATCAACCATTGACAGTGTTCCAAAAGATGCCTTCGAAAAGGAACTAATGGGACTAACAGGGGGATTTCCTGGTGGAGAAAAGGGTTTGGAGTTATTCATAGAGAAAAACCCTCCTCCAAAAAAACCAACAGCTGCGGGGTCAGGAACCATAACTCAAATAGTAAGCTCAAAGAAGCCCGACGCACCTGAATTGCCATTGTTAATGCCGGGTATGATTGCCATAGTCAGTAACCCAAATAGTCCATATTACATGTACTGTGGCATTGTTCAAAGAATTACTGATGGAAGAGCTGGGGTTCTTTTGGAGGGTGGAGTCTGGGACCGTTTAATTACTTTTCGACTGGAGGAGCTACAACGCAGAGAGAAAGGCCCTCCAGGAAAAAATCCCAGATCTGCAGTCCTAGAACCCCTGCTTGAAAAGGATTCTGAGTGATGTTTTTTGCTTTCTAAAATCAAAAGCATGTATAATTCTGTCAATTATTAATGTGCAGTTTTGACATTTCAATTTCGGCAATTAAAATGTAGACACTCTCTTAAAGTTCAAAGTAAAATAAATGGACAAATGTAAAGAGATTGTTTAAGCATGTTATTCAGCGTTACATTTGATTAGTTTATATAACATGACAGTTTTCTATTACTGTAGTGTTCTTCCACAAACCATGTATAAAGCGAACTTAAAATCTTTCAAATATTTAGAAAAGTTAAAGAGTATAATATACATCATGTGGTACTTGAAACTCCATCAGATGCAGCCACCCAACTGCCAAAAGATAGCAGCATCAAATAAGTATAATGAATCGTAAGCCATAAATTGAGATGTCATACAAGAAATCTACACAGCTATGGTATCTGCCTAATGCATCAGCCCGCAACTAATAATCAGTAGGGAACGGCATTCCAAATGTTCAGATGTCAAGTGCTTCCATGCAATTTTGATATTGAATAACAGCAATAACAACTACTAGGCATGCAAATTTCAGTACCACACCGACTTCAATGAATAAAAATGACTATACACCATAGATGTTAATTCTTAACAATTAAGTTTTATAATTAGATCATATGACACAAAAAAGCATAGAAAGATACAGATATGAACATAAAAACTGGGAATTCAGAGCGACAAATAATAAATTAAATTCTACAAACCAGAACAGCCTCGATTTCTTCATTGGATACTGGTGTTCGTCTGGGCTGAAGTGAAGCTTTCCCTCCCAAGGTTGTTGACCCTTTTGAGCCTGAATAGAAAACTTGAGCTGCATCACCAGCATTAGATGTTGCTAGGTTCTGTGATCCAGATTCTGGAAAGTAAATTCCTCAATAGTCAGTCACGTCTGACTCTCACAAGTTCTTCAGATTAAAAGTTATTATATACAAAGTCTAAAATACACATATATGCATGACAATACACTAGGATTCAATCAATTAATCAAACATCTATACGTAACCTTAGCATCTTAAAGGATTACTAATAGACATTATGCAAGGGGATATGTTGAGAATAATTAGAATAATAACGGTTAGTTTAATAACGGCTAGTTTAGTAACGGCTAGTTTAGTAACGGTTAGTTTAATAACGGCTAGTTAATAACGGCTAGTTTAGTAACGGCTAGTTTCTCTCTTTCAATGTATAAATATAACATTAGATATTAAGCCAAAATCAATTCAATAACTCTCTCAACAAAAATCAGAGAAAATCAACATGGTATCAGAGCAGGGACCCCTGGCAGTGGAGGAGCTACCCGGCACTACCACCCGTGGCAACAATAAGACCACCACCGTCCATCGACACAGTCGATGTGAGGGGGAGTGTTGAGGAAATAAGTCCCACATCGACCAGGGAGAAGGCAGCAGTGCTGCTTATAAGACCAGGGCACCCCTTAACCTACAAGCTGACTTTTGGGTTAAGAGAAGGACCCGGTTGAATAAGATTTTTTTTTTTAAAGTTCATATATAAAAGATTTATTTATCTTAATGATTAAATAATAAATATTTAATATACATTATACATTATACATATATCAGTATTGTAAGAAGGAAGGACACAAGCGCGAGGAATGCTGGTGTCTCAACCCTCATCTCTGGCAAAAGGGAAGACGAGGTGGAGGCTTCGTCAGAGGGGGAGATCCGCGACAAAATCGGGTAGAGAGCAGAGAGAAAATGGGTTACTCTACACAAAAGGAAAAAGGGGATATGAGTACAAATGAGGCTGAAAAAGAAATAAAACATGGGGTGGATATGGATCAAATGAGGCAGCTGTATACACAATTATCCGCGATGTTTCAAGGAAAATCTCAAAAAACCTTTAGTATGATTACAAACCTTACTCAAAATTCTTTAAATTTCAAATAGATTCTTGATTCAGGTTCAACTGATCACATAACTGGAAATAAAAATTTACTCAATAATTACAAAAAAATTGAGACTAAACAATTTGTAATCGTTGCAAATGGTGAAAAATGAAAATTTTAGGAAATGGTTCAATTAGTCTCCTTTCAAGAAAAATTTCAAATGTTTTGCATGTGAATAATTGTACATCTAACTTGTTATCCATTAGTAAAATCACACGAGACTTAAATTGTGAAATTATATTTACATCCAAAAATGTGATTTTTCAAGAATTGATAACGAAGAATATCATTGGTGAAAGTTTTCTAGAAAATGGGCTTTATATTCTAAGTAAAGAAAAATGCAACTTCAATATTAAAAAAGAAGAAGAATTAGGCACTCTTTGGCATAAGAGAATTGGACATCCTTCCGATAAGATTTTGAAATGTATTTTTGATTTCAAACAACTAGATTGTAGTAGTTGTGAAATTTGCAAATTAGGAAAGCACACAAGGTTATCATTTAGTTTATCCAATTGTAAAAGCAAAAAACCTTTTGAGAACATTCTGATGTTTGGGGACCTGCTCCAATTGAGTCATTTAATGGTTATAAATACTTTGTTATATTTATAGATGATTTTTCAAGAACCACATGGTTACACTTGTTAAAAAATAAGAGTGAAGTATTTTCTCAATTTCAAGAATTTTATAATTTTGTAGAAAATCAATATGATGCAAAGATTAAAACTTTTAGAAGTGATAATGGAACGGAATTTGTAAATCAAAATTTTACAAATTTTTTCAAGCAAAAAGAAATTTTACATCAAACAACTTGTATTTACACACCCCAACAAAATGGTGTGTCGGAAAGAAAAAATCGACATTTACTTGAAGTAACAAGAGTACTTTTGTTTCAAAATAATGTTCCAATAATTTTTTGGTCGGATGTTGTTCTCACCGCAACATATTTAATTAATAGATTGCCAAGTGCCAATTTGAATTTCAAAAGCCCACTAGAAATCTTCTACCAAGAAAAACTCAATATCTATCATTTAAGAGTATTTGGATGTACATGTTATGTGCACAAAAATAAACAACACAAGTTAGATTATACATCAATCAAAGTTATTTTCTTGAGAAATTCATCTCAAAAAAAGGGTTATAAATGCTATGATCCGATTAACAAAAAACATTACATTTCAAGAGATGTGACATTCCAAAAAAATGAGTCATATTACAAAACACTAGAAAAGGAGACTAATAACCAAGAGAAACCAAATGAATTTACATTTCCATTTTTTTATTCTGAAGAAGGAAATATAATAGTAGAAAATGAAAATGAAATAATCAATGAGAATGAAGAGGAAGAAACTTCTCAAAGTGAGGGAGAAGATGATACTATCGAAATAATACCATTGAGAAAGTCTAATCGAACTCCACAACCTACAACTAGATTACGGGATTTTGTAACATATGAGGTAAAATATCCTATCCAAAATTATTTATCTTATGAAAATGTTACACCACAATGTGGGACTTATTTCCTCAACAGGATATCCATTTTGGCTTAGGCAACTTGAAACTGCATATGAATTACATCACCATTATATTGCCTGCCAAAATTATTTATCTTATGAAAATGTTACACCACAATGTAGGACTTATTTCCTCAACAGGATATCCATTTTGGCTTAGGCAACTTGAAACTGCATATGAATTACATCACCATTATATTGCCTGCCAAAATCATTATCTTCTTTCATAATGTAAATTATTAAGCCTTTCAAATTTAGCAGAGCACGCTCTCCAAAGGGTTGTTTCTTACTTCTTCTTAGGTTTTCCAGCACTAGTTTGTCAAACTACTGCAACTACCATGTTAAGGTCAAAACATTCTCCAGTTGGTCAGGAAAAGCTAAAAGACCGCTACTAAGCACTTTGACGTGGAACATAACCTCAGCTTATTCTTAGTGAGTAAAGAATAATTTGCTGTCATACAATCATACTCTCATTGCAAATGATTTAATCCACGACTAGAGGCTAATGTTGAAAACTGAGAGGGATAAATTTAACTAAAAGTCTAAAAGTAACCTGGTTAATCAAAACACACACACAGATACAAAAATTAACCAGTTGAAATCACTTGCGATTAAGCAAACAGATACACTAAAAACCCGATCGATGACCTTAACAGTGTGAATAAGAGGAAAATAAATACAGAATGCAAATAAGAAAATTGTAACACTAAAAAGGGCAAAAAATAATAATAATCAAAATTGAACCCAAGGTCAGCAAAAACAAAATCAAGCTTTGCTCGAACAAATTTAAACAATCCAATGCCTGATAATAAACAAAATTAATCAAACTACAAATCCAAATCATCGAGAGAATATAAAAAAGAAAGCTAAAATCCAATATATAAAGCTATTAGATCAATTACAAAGCACCATCCATATTGAATCACGAAAGCAATTAAATTATACACGTATAAATCTATGAATGTACACATCTTCTGGATGGAAAGATAGAGAGAACAACAGGCAAGAAGTACAAAGGAAATATAATAGGATTTTAGGGAGCTCGTATTCCGTAACATGGAAATGGGAACAAAGATTAAAAAAAAATAAAAAATATAAAAAAAATAAATAATAATAATAATAATTGATAGGAAGACAGACCGGAGGTGGATTTTGGATGTCTCTGCGGAAATTTGATGCGAGGGATTCTCTTCATCGCCTGGATTCCGGCTCCACTCATCTTCTCTCTCTGTCTTTTTTCTATTTCAACCCTCCTATTTAATGAACAATGCTAGGACGCGCGTTTGCGGCGGTTTGACCATCTCGGTGAGAATATGATTCTTTACTTATTTTTATTTTTATTTTTCAAATATATCAATTTAAAAATTAAAATATTATTTTTTATTAACAACATTAATTTAACATATTTATTAAATATAAAATATATCGTTAAGATTTAAAAAAAATTATAATTAACCTTTACTTCCTCAAAGAGTTATCTGTTTTTTTTATTGAAATTTCCATAATATTTTTATTATTTTCATAAATATATATAAAATAATTATTATAATTTTAAAATTAATTACATATTATATAGATAAAATTATTATTAATATAAAATAATAATAATAAATAATTTATATATTATTATGAGGTAAAAAAATATTTTATAAACTTTTAATTGATTAAAAAATTTAACATATAAATTCATTTAAAAATATAAATATTTTCCATAAGTTTTACCAATCCTTAAAATTTAAATCTTCTAACAATTTTTTTATTATATAAATATTAAAATCATGAAAAGATAAAAAAAAAATAGAGAATAATATAATGAGTTAATTATATTTTATCTCTTAAATATATTCTACTTGTTACCAACATATTCGTAACATTTATAAAATTATAAGCATGTCATAACATATTTATAATTCTAAAATATATAAAAATTTAATGTAAATACATTAAATTTTTATAAATAATATGTACATATTTTTAACAAATATATTTATAATTATAGAATTTTAAATACATTATAAAAATATTTGTGATAAATTTAATACGTTAGAAACATAAAATATAATTAATCAATAATATAATATACAAAAAATTAATTTTAAATTTTTTATTATGTAAATTTTTAATAATAATATTTTTAAATAATATATTTTTGAGTAATAATTTATATTTTTTTATCATTAAATTACATTTCATTATCTTCATTACAAAAATACATATAAGATGTGCACGAATATGTTTAATGTACCATATTGATAGGTTAAATATAATTATACTTAATTATATTAAAATTATTTTATGTAATATTTGATGAAAATTGTATAAAATAGTTGGATAAAATTAATGATAAATATTTTAATACAATAATTTATATCTAAAATAATATTTAATTTACTTTATATAATTTTCTTATATATCAAAATAATTTGATTATAAATTTTTATTTAAATCAATATTTAATTTATTTTTATATTTTTATTATATTTTAAAAATAAATTTTTAATTTTAGATTAAAAAAATTAAGTCACATGAGTTTAAAATAATCCTATAATTTTTATTATATATAATATAATCTTATTTTAGCATCAAACACATAAATATACAAATATATATATATATATATATATATATATATAATTAAGATCTTTACGACGATATAACAAATGTGTCTTGTGTATACAATAAGAGATGGTCTTTTAATTTCAAGAAAAACATAAAAAAAAGAATTATCTTTCGTTAAAGAACAAGTAAAGAGTTATTCGTGATGCTTTTAGAATAGATATTATTAAGTTATTTTTTTATAAAATGTGATATTTTATTAATAAAAATTATAAAATAATAATAAAATGAATTTAATAAGGGTAAATTTTTTATTTTATTTTAATAATTTAAAATTAAAATTAAATATTATAATATTTTTTATATCATTTTTAGTAAATTACTTTTATAAATTTTATATTCTATAGAATTTTTATATTTTTTGAATTTTTTTATCGTGTTTTCTGCAATTACAATATTTGTATCAAAATTATAGAATTTAATATAAACTATACAAGTCATAAATTATAAGATAAGTTACATTAGAATTACACAAATAAATTTTCTCTTGTATATTATCTTTAAAGACTTTTACTCGGAGTTAAATATTGACATATATACTGTGTTATCGGAGCTAGAGCAACATTTGTGTTATTCATGTATAGAATTTTTTTTTAAATATAAAATTTATAAAAATAGTTGAAAAAAATGTTATTTTAACATTCATGCGTATTCAAAGCAAACTGTATAAAATATTTACTCTAACAAATACAAATGTGTTCCACAAACCCGCCCAAAACTAAATAAGCGACAAGGGTTTTTTTCTCCTAGTTTTTTAATATTTACAATTTTTACGTCATTATTACACTATAATACATTAATATTATTTTTTAAATTAAAATGTCCTCGCTTGAAAAATATGATAATATATATTTTTTGTTATTATAATATATTTAACATTTTAATCCTCTATTACAAATTTACAATTGAGATGTTAAGCTAAACTGCAATACCTAACAGTCATACCATCGGGGGTTTGGTGTTACACTTTATGCGAACACGAAGCGACCTTCATCAGCTTCTCTATCCTTATCTAAAAATCTCTTCATACGCGTACGATTCCGCGCTCTTTAGTTTTTACTTGCCCCATATATTTTATGTTTCTTCACTTACTTTACATGCTTTGTCCAACTTAAAAGTTACAACTCGTTTAACTTCATTAAAATTCGAAGACTTTTTAACGAAGTTGTTATCCTAGAAATTTATTTTCTTCTGATTATGATTAGATTGATCGTGCTCTAAACCAGGAGTGATCCTTTTGTTTCAATGGTATGCAATTTAACCCATAATTCTTGAGGTTGTTTTCCTTGTGTTCCTGTGCTTTCCTAATTTTGTACTGTTTCAAAATATTCATCCGAAGATTTTTGGTGTACATATAATTAATTTCTTAAATAATATATTGAAGAAGTTTGGGTCTCAATGCCAGTTTGTCGAATTTCAAGTTTTAATATTTTGCTTTTGAATGATGGGTAGAATTACAGGTTTTGTAGTGCATTCATATGAAACGAATTTTAAACTCTAGTTGAATTATCTGATTTTAGTGATTCTATTTTCCTTGTTTTTGTAGAAAGCCTTAGAATTTAGGTTGGGATTTAAGTTATCCAGGGGAAGAGAAAAAGGTATGTTTGGGTTTATCCACAGAAGCCAAAAGTAAAGGACTTTCTACACCTAACTTAATGTAGTTTTATAGGCTTATAGCCTTGCTTAGATGAGTGCGTTGCATTTCTCTCTATTTTGTTGTAATGTTAGTTGAAAGCTTGCAGTTAAATTACAAGAAAAAGGGCCTAGTGTAACCTCCCAATTCATCCTAGCAACACTTTAGTTTCATTCATCCTAATATAATCTCCCAATTCATACTTAGCGAGCCCTCTCCACCCTTTGAAAAATATTTTCATAAAACTTCTATGGCCTAATGTATGTTGAGCTCTTAATTTTCATATTCCTTTGCTCTGCTTGAACCGTCTCCCAGGTGACAATACTTATTGCAAAAATAGTGGAAAATTATAATACTTTTTCATCTCCTATTATGGTTTTCTTTTTAAAATTTGCCTTGCTTCTGAAATCGAAGCACTAGATTAAGTTAATGGGCTACAAAAGTATGAGCTGCATGTATGATCAACAATCTAGAATAGTTTCTCTTTACAATCATACAAAATGTCTCTCTTGTACGATGATCACAAGCTTGAATTCTCTTCTAGAACCAAAAGTAAGCTTCATGGATGATGGCCTTGGGAAGATAAAGATTATTGCAGATCACTTAAAATTAAAAGCTTCAGCACCCTTGGTGATTCTCATCAGAACATAACTTCATCTATTTTGCAGTCAAGAGCTGGGTATTATTTGAGGTATTTCTTCATAAATAAAACGCAAAATGGAAATAAGACAATGTTGCAGTTGTTGATTTCAGTTTGTTTCATCTGCTGTAGGATAGGTCATATAGCCTACATGTTGAAGTTTTTTAGTCTAGGAGGATTCCCGTGGAGCGCTAGCCTAGGTGGTCACAAAAAGGTTGACTTAGCAGTTGTTTTTTAGATTTTGATTGGTTTTAGTTAATTTCCTTGATTTCTTACTAGAAATTTTGATTATACGTTCAGTTAACTGCTGCAGAAGTTGAATCACTTCGGTCCGAGATCACTGAAGTAGAAGAGAGAGAAGCGCACTTGAAAGCTCGGTAAGGAAATTTGATGCTTGGTTTTGAATGAAGCACCTATTGTGTGTAGCATATTTTACTTTGATTTTTCTCTACATTTTTTATGTAACAAGTCTTTGACAGAGCTAGGGGGGAAAAAAGCAGAAGCCGAAATTATTTGCTGTTTTAAATTTTATATTTAATTAATAATATCTATGCTTTGACCAGTAAAAAAAAGTCCATGCATTTAGCTTTGAGTGTTTGAAAGAAAGCAGGGCTTATCTTCTTTCTTCATTTGCCCTTCTTTGTTTAGGTAATTTTGCTCGAAAATTACCTTATTCATGAAGCAAAAACTTGAAACTGTTTTTTCAGTCATCTTATTGCATCACATGCCTATTGATGAGACTTGCAGTGCATACTCTTTATTTCATTTCTACTTTTGTGCTTCATTATGGCATTGCACATGATATTCAGTTCTGGTGACATGCCTGGCTTTGTACAGGTTGGAGCATGTTGATGAAATTTTGCGGTCGGCGCATCTGTCTAGCTATTTGTACATAAGAACTGTAATGCCTATCCTCAAAACTTTTGTTAAGTTTCATCTCCTTGTAATATTGTATCTGTCTTTGAGTGATCATATCCCTTAACTTCTGATTAATAGAGGTGGACCGCACTGCCAGGCGAACCTCCTCCCATTGATGATGCTGATGTTGATGACTGGCTTCCTCGTTTTGTTGTCCTTCAAGGACAATGTATTTTATTTTACATGCTTTCGACAGGTAATTAATCCTCATGTGATGCTCAATATTGTTTGTAACTTGTGCTTTTTGAGCAGAGGCATTATGCTGGCTACTTATTATGTCTTATGCAATGCTAGAAATTGCGTCATAAACTGAGGAAACATTGTCTGTCTAGCACTCTGATTCAGTCAATTTTTTTTCAAACAATTGAGAAACTGAGATTGTGTAGCAAGCAGGAGTCATCCAATCAGTCTTGAGAAACATGAGCATATTCTTTCATGTTCTTTACTCAATGATATCCACCATAAGTTGTGTTTTGATTGGCAAACTTTAGCCCTGCCTTCTGTTGCTTTAAAGTTTTACTTGTAATGGAAGAGTAACCTGATAGAATTGCTCTTGTCAATGCTGTAGTTATTGACCTCTTTGACTTGCCTAAAGAAATATTCAATAGAAATTTTTTCCTTTTAGTTTAAAAAAGATTCATTTCACCAAGCACGGTTAGTTTGGGTCAAGGCTTAATTATCATCATTGCCAGGGATTTTCCTCAAAAGCTTCAGCTAGCTTAAATTCTCTTTCAATTCAAAAAGGACATGCAACATGTACATTGGTAGGGACTATTTGAATGAAATTTATCTCAGCAGTGCACAACCTTGCATGAGAACTCAATTTGGCACATGCATCTAACCTTGCCATGATCCATATGATACTGTGTAACTAAAACTTTTAAGTTCTATCTAAAATTTGTCCTCATATTTTGGAAAATTTACATTATTTGATTGCTGATGGCTTTTTAGACGTACATGCAGATCTGAGTCCTCAAGAGGATACCCTGTTATCTGATGTTGTTGAAATAGGTTCCTTACCAAGCTTTATACGAGAAGAGGAGGGAACTCAATATGTATTTTATATCCTAACCCGTTATGGATTGCGGTATGAATGCTCAAGCATTTCTAAGATAAAGGTATTCTCAGTTTTTCTCTCAGATACAGATAAAGAACGTAGCTACTGCTATCAGTTATCAATAGGGTGTAATAATGTCTTACACAATACAATAACATAAATACAAACACTACTTGAATAAAAAATTTAATCATAATTGATCAATAATTTTTTCATGTCATTAAAAATTTGTTATTTCTTGCTATTATAATAGACAATACCGATACAAAATTAAGTAAATTTTTTTATGTGTAAACTATCACGTGAATACGATACGATTAATGCTGAAATACAATAAGATAACACGACATGAAGGTGGCTAACCTGACACAATTGATTCTTCAATCCTTGATTTTGTCGATGCAAAATAACTTGTAGAGTCTAATTCCAGAATCTTTTGGAAGTTGGAACAGTCAAAAGATGAACTGTTTTATAGAATTAGTAGAGTAATACGGATGTCGCCTGATCCATTAATTTGGGAAAGAAGTGGTTGAAATCACTAGGGGGCTATTGTTTCGTTATTGATATCTTCTTGAATCCTTAATTGATTCGTTTTCTCATTTTTCTACTCTTTTTTTTTTCAGGTGGACTCCTGGTTAACCACGTTACAAACTGAATGCAAATTATTGTGTTCTGATACTTCAGCTCCCAGTGAAACATGATATATAATTTACATTTCTAAGTTATAGAATAGTTTGAAATTTAGATGTGTACATGAATTAGCTAATTAAATCCATTCATTTAATCTCTGTGTATATGACAGCATCTAACTGAATGTAAAGAAACAATTTACTCCTGTATTTATAACAATAATAATATTCTTAAAGTTTGTAATTATAAAATAGCATTCATTATGTTCAGTGCTATCAAGACTTAATTATTTTTTTATTTTTACTTGCATCATTCTGATACATGCATATTTTACTTTATTTTAAACATTAACTTTCCTTAAGGATGATCAAGTAAAAATAAAAGTGTATTTGAGTGTTGCTAGCATTGAACTTATATATATTTTATATTAAAAGAATTCAACTCATTATTTTATATTGGACGTCGTTTAAATTGAACTGTAATAATTTATATTTGTATAATGTTAAAAAAATGTTAACTGGGTGATATTTTTGTTATAACTTTTAAGGTGTTATTTTAATAATTTCACAAAATAATATAAAACATCAAATTTGCGAAGAAGTTGAATTTGGCAAATTGATGGTTGAAAGAAAGTTTAATATCACGATCCTAAATTTCAAATAACGATCGTGCGGTACTTAGCACGGTTTGTTGCACTAATCTTTTAACTCAAATGAAATACTTTAAAGAGATTAGAAAGGGACTTAGAGATTTGGAGGATTCAAGAGCAAAGCAAGAACAAAAGAGATTTTGTAAAGAATGCCTTATATTGCTTTTAGAGAGGTTATCTTACAATTTCTCAAGGATGATTACAATTGAAAACTAATAGGTCTATTTATAGTGTGGCACAAAGCTTAAGATTATGCCTCAAGTTTCTAAATTCTTTTATGTCTAGAATGTACAAGAATATAGTTCTAGTTTTATCTACAATGTATCACAAAGTTCTAGGACATCCTAGTTAAGTCTAGCCAACTTTAGAGTCTTCTAGGATTGTTTAGTTCCTTTATGCAAGTTCTAGGATGTTTTGGAAACTTCTAGAGACTTTTATATCTTTCATGGACCATCCATCATGTTTTAGAATATTCCAGCACTTTTCAGCACCTTTTAACGTACTATGGAACATTCTAGAGTCTTCAAAGCTTGAGTTTCCAACTCTAGCTCTCTCTAGACATCTTTAGGTCACTCTAGAACTTTCTCATGTAAAAAAGTCTAGATCCTTTAGGCAAGGACCATTTCTTTGGATTGTAAGGGACATTTTGAGCAGGACGTAACACCCTCCCTCACTCAAGTTCGCGACGCTCTCGTCGCGCTTTCAAGCTTGAACCTCTCTATGTAATATTTGAACTACCACAAAGAGTCTTCAGGTTCCCAGCTTGCCTTTATGTCCGAAGCATTATTCCACTTAATCAAGTATTCCTGATAACTTGGTACTCCCCTACGTTGAATTAGGCGGTTTGTTAAGATAGAGTCCACTCCTCTATCGAAGGAGGTTACTACTGCGGTGGGCACCCTCTTTGATTCTCCTCGACTTGTGTCTTCTTCGTCTCCATGATAAGGCTTCAACATGCTTACATGAAAAACTGAATATATTTTAATCTTCGTAAGGAGTTGTAGTTTGTATGACACCTTACCGACTCGCTTAAGAACTAGAAATGACCCTTCATACTTCCGTACTAACCCCTTGTGAACCTTCCACAAGGACTTGAACTGTTGGGGCAATAATTTGACAAGGGCCAAATCTCCTTCTTGAAATTCAACCATCCTTATTTTCTTGTCAACCCACTTCTTCATCTTTTTAAATGTCTTATTTAAATAGGCTCAGGCTAACTCAACTTGCTCATGCACACCTTGGTAAATTTGAAGGCAACGAGACTCTTTCCTTCATAGCTTGTGGCTAAAGCATTAGGAGTCATAGGTTGTTGTCCCATGATGATCCTGAAGAGACTCTTCATGGTGGGCTCGCTTCTCTGTAAGTTATAAAAAAATTGGCTTACATCCAGCAACTTAACCCAATCATGTTGGTTGGCACTAACAAAGTGCCTGAGGTAGAGCTCCAACAATGCATTGGCACGTTCTACTTGTCCATCACTCTGTGGATGAAAGCTTGTGAAGAAGTTCAAGTCTGATCCTAATAACTTGAACAATTTTGTTCAAAACTTTCCAGTAAATCGAGGGTCTCGATCACTCACGATGTTGGATGGAATTTCTCAATACTTCACAACGTGCTTGAGGAACAATCGTGTTGTCTCATCCACAGTGCAATCTGCTAATATTAATGTTACATACTTATTGAAACGATCAATGACTACAATGATGCTGTCAAAGCCCTCTAATTTTGGCAAGTAAGTAATGAAGTCCATTGAGACACTCTCTCATGGTCTCTTTAGGATAGGTAATGGCTCTAACAAGCCTTATGGTGCATGTTTCTCCGTCTTGTCTTGTTAGCATACAAGACAAGTTCGCACATAGTTTTCAACATTGTCTCGTAGTTGAGACCAGTAGTAAATTGACTTGATCAAGGCAAATGTGTGTCTCATTCCTGGGTGTCCAACCCATAATGAATCGTGACACTCCTTAATAAGTTCCTTCCTTAAGTTCCTCCACTTTGATACAAAGATCTGATTCTACTCCTGTTGTAGCAATGCTTAGAATAACTACTCTCTTTCTTATTTTGATTTGATTAAAAGTTGAAATTATTTAACTAACTCTTTTGAGAACTTTCAAGTTTGGGAAAAAGAGAGTGATAAAGTATGGTCGTAAACTTAATGGAGACAAAGATCCACAAAAATCAGAACCTGGAACCATCAGAGATGATATAGTTGTTATTGTTGGAAGGTAAGAACCAAAAGATCTTTCCGTTCTTGAACTGCTTCCCTCGGGATAATACCTATGGATTTTTGAGTTTGATATTGTTTCTTTTCAAATTCTAACTTCTAAAATAAGAAGAATACAATTTAGCTGGCACATGTGTTACTTTATTGGAACCCTTGTTATGTGTTTGATGTGTAGAAATATTATTCATGGGAGTGATGGCCCAGAGATTCCGAGGATGAAATCAAGTTATAGTTTAAACCAAAGGAGTTGGTTAATTACACAAGCATTTAAGAGAAATTGAAAGTCAAGTGAATGACTTTTTGGTGTTTTATTTTCATGTCTATTCTGACAATTTTAAGCCCCACATGAAAAGTGGGAAGAGGGTGGAAAAAACATTGATGTATTTTAAGTAGAATAAAATTGTGTCATAGAGGTGAGTTTTGGCATTTCTTGGCACAACATTCTACTCAAATTGCTTGACGCAATCAAACTTAAATTGGATGTGATAAATACCATAAAACATTGATTTTCGCCATGGACTTCATGTTTTAATTTTTGAGACTCAAATATTTTAGAACCTAAATTAATTATTAATAATGATGAAGAATGAACATTGTACTTGTGTTTACAATAGTTTATCATTAGTCTTAATTTCAATCTCTATTTGGCTACTTTGCCAATCAATCGCGTGGAATAAAAAAATTTCTCTTCCCTTCTCTTAAATGACAAGATTGAAAATACAAATCGGGCCTTAATTTATTAAATGAGTGATTTTATTTGTATATTGTATTTACTTGGGGTGTTTATTTTTTTTATTAGTTTTTAATGTAAAATCTCACTATTAAATTTGGTGAAATTTATAGCAAATTATGTAACATTTTAGGTATGTTCTTTTTAAGTAATATTAAATATCTCAATTGTGTAATTTATAACAAAAAAATTAATTTTAATTTTTTTTTATCTCAAATTATAAATAGTTTTTTTTTAAATCTAAGAAAAATATAAAAATAAATTATTTATTAATTTAAATAAATTTTTATAATAAGTAATAATATTTGATAATACAACATATCGTCTAAAGAAACGTACGTTAAGTATGTTAGATGGTCATGTAAGTTACGACATATCTTTGTCCAAAAACATTTAGAGATAATTTCAAATAACTTATTCTAAAAAGTGTATTATTATATTTATCTGTACCAGACAAAAGATTAAATTTTATATAACAAAAAGTTATAATTCCATCCATATTATCTATATGTTTGATTCGAAGGGAGGTGCGACTAAATTATATTAATAATTGTAATTATTTTGTATTAATTTTAAATATATTTAAGTAATAATAATAGTTATGAATGGATATATGTTTTATTTTATTTTTATTTTTTAATATTTATTTAAAAATATTTTTAATTTTTAAAAATTTAATATTAATATAATTCTTATTCTATTATATTATTTAAAATATTGATATTAATTTTTAATTATTTATCATTATTTTAAGTAAAATAAAAAATATAAAAATAAGAATAAATAAAATTTAATATAATTATATATAATAATATATGTTCGATTTTAATTAACCACAATTTTGATATTTAATAACTATTTATATTCTATATCTTCTCGATTAAGGTTATTTTGAAAAAAAATTATAATTTATTAAAGAAATAATGTATTAATATTAATTATATTTAATTTAATAATTAAATTTTATAATAATATTGATTTTTATTTTTAGATAGTAAGTTAATTAAATTTATTTATTTTATTTGTTTAATTTTATATAGAATAATTAAATTTGATAATTTTATTTAATTAAAAATATTTAAATTTAAATTAGAGTAATTTTTACCAAATACATTTGTTTTGTTATTTTATACACAAGTTAACTTAAGTTTGTAAAATTTCTTAATCGACTATATTGATTTGGTTAGTTTTCTAACTTCCCGTCACGTGAGGCACACGATATTGCTGGGCATCCAGCCAAGCGGACCTAAAAAGCCCTAAAATTAAATCCAATTTTATTAAGGATACGTTTAACTCCTAAATTGGAGTCCGCCGATCTCGCTATGCTTCTTTCTCCCCACGCAATTTCGCTTCGCTATAAAAGGTGACCTACGTCTTTGGCGACATTGAAATTACTTTCTGTCTTTTAGAAAAAAGCAAGAGTTACGAATTTCTAGCCCTAGTTCCGCCGAAAATCTCTTCCTAGTTACGGTTGCTTCGAACTTCTCCTCGATAAAGAGGTATGCTTTAATTTAATGTTTTTTGGTTCTTTACCTGTCTTACTTTCTTTGAAACGATTTCAGATAACCTTTGTGGATCCTTTTTATTATTATTATATTTTAATATGCATAAAACGTAGAAAAAGATGAAAATTTTATAGTAAGAAATTAATAATAGTGATTTTCTTTAAATTAAACAAGATTTTCTTTGCGGATTAGAGAGTATGTTATGCATCTTTGACGCGTTTCTCGTTTCCTGATCGGAAAGAATTTGTCCGGACTAATCCTCGAACATCGTTTGATAAAAAAGACTGGAAATAACTTATTTTTTTCTTCGTGATTTTGTTTACGGTTATAGTCTTCGGGTGAAACACAATTTGATTCCCTTCCATAGCAATGAAAAGTGTGGTCCTTTATAACCATGAACAATTAAGTTTTCATGGACAACTTCCATGGTACAATCTCTGATTATGCTTGACTTTTTTCTGATTCTTCAGATGGCTGCTAAACCACTGACTAGTGAGACGATAGCACTTACTGAGAAGAAAATGGATATGGCATTAGGTATGGTTCTAAGCGCTCTTCGTACTCTTTTTGCAGTTGTTTTGTAGTTTATACTAACTATGTCTTTGATTCATTTTTTTTCATGTTTGTTTATGCAGATGATATCATCAAAATGTCAAAGAACAATACATTTAAGACCAAAAAGCAGCAAAGACCTCCAGTAAGAATCTCGGCAGCACTCCCCTCCCCCCCCTTCCATTCTGTGATGTTTCAACATTATAATGGCATCTAATTCTGTAACTCTGCAGAATAAAGGTGGGAGATTTGTGAAAAATGCTGCACAAGAGAAAAATGCAAAGATGCGCCGATTTATGGATTCAAGATCTTCTCTTAGACAGGTAGGGTAGGATTGCTACCAGCATTGAGTCGGTGTACTTGTTACTTTTTACATGTCATTTTCTCCGAAACAGTTCTTAATTCATGTCATTTTCGTTCAATAGGGTGTCTTAGCTCCGAGAAGGTCAAATTTCAAGGGAAATCAATTTCCTTTGGCTTCTGAGGCTGCTAGGAAAGCTGCAGTTGCACCCTTAGGCAATAAACCTTTTGGCCGTAATGTGGTGGCTAATTGGAAATCAAGGTAATTTATCTTTTAAAACTTGTTGCTTCTTCTTGGAGGTATTACAACTTTTATATTCCATTTTACGAGCTATATAGTCAACATGAATGAAAATAGTGGTGGTTTTTGTTAACCCCTTGTCGATTATGTCAATTTTATGGTTTTCTGTAGGTAAATATGGTCTTTCAATATTGCTTTTGGCCTCTACCCCGTGCATTGGAATAGACATTTCAACTAGCTGCGTAGTTTATGTTGTGCACGTCAGGCAGCCAATTTGGGAGTATTTCTAAGAGTTGACTGTTTCTGTAAATGTTATCTTGAATAAATTCCTGCATCATAAGCTTCGTATTTGTGGTCTGAAAATTTTCCAGACGTCCACTGTTGCGTGCATATCTCTTTGATCGTGAGGTTTTAAAACTGGGGTTGATTGGTTTTAATTTGGTTGTTTAAGCAATGGTGAAGAATGGTAATTTCATTTAAAGGAGATTGATGATTAGTTGACATAAAGAGTCTCAAGTTTGAAGCATAAACTTATGCCAAGTTAGAAACCCTCTTGATAATTTAATGCTGTACTTCTGGAAATGCTCTTTTCCCGACATCAGACTTCTTTACAACTACTGTCATTTTGGTCTTTGTAGTTGTCCCTTGACTTGACAGTGTGTTATGTTTCTTCTTTACTAGTCCTCAGGGTAGTCATGATACTATTCTGTGTTCAGTTATTTAATCCAGCCTATATCATGCTGTGAATTACTGCTAATTTTCACCATATGGACTGTTAGAGCACTGTCATTGGAATGTGGATGCTGATTATCCATCAAAATCTTATTCTCGTTTCTCTATCCTTGATGCTTGGCCCCTGTATTTTATTGTAATGGTTTTAATGAACTGGGAAGAGCATTGCATGTCATTAACTTGCACAACTTAGTGTCATTCATGGGACATTTGACTTGTGGAACTTCTCTATCATCTGCAGTTTATGCGAGTTCATCCATCCTTTTGAATGTGATATTTCTTGTCTGCTTCCTGGATGGTTTGGTTTTCCACCCATACCTTCTCTGAGTTTCCATGGGTTGGAACAGATGTGCATGGTTTGCTCATTATAAATTTTATTTGAGATTACTTGGGAGTTTTGAGTTTTTGAATCTGATATAAGGGCTTAGTGGTCAACAGATGTGATGGAGACTGATTCTATCACCAAGGGTTGGGAAATATATGCACGTGTTAACTTGTAGAAGCCTGTGGCTTCTTTGTGTGATGTGTCAACTTCCTTTCTGTGCTGGGGTTGGTGTTCAGCTGTGAAACTTATACCTGCATTCAGTGTGAGAGTTGAAGTTGAATTGGGAAAGTGTCAGACAGCATGGAGAGAATTTCTATATCAAATTGTTCCTGATGTTAGGTTTTTCCTCCAGATTTTTCTCTTGAAGGAAAGAGACTTTACAGCGAGCGAGAGCATTAAGCATCCAAACAGCAGAAGGATCTACATTTTTTAATGACTTTCTAACCTTTTGATAGTTTATATTATTTACTGTTAGTTGGGCATTTTATTGAATCTGTGAATTTTGATGGTAAAGACATTACACTTCAGTTGGGTGCATTATCCCCCTAAGTCTTGTGACAGTTGCTGGTGCAGGCATCTTAAACATGGAAGCTCTTTGCAGGATTGGATACGGTGGAAGTTTGATTTTATTTCACATTCTTTTTTTCTCTTGTGGGTGCAGGGTTGGTGCTCCATCTGGCCAAAGAAGGGCAGGTGGTAATGTAGGCTACATAGCAAAGGTACTGTATTGCTCTTTTTTTCATGTGTTCCCTCTTCACTGGATCAATGTGCTTTTTGGTTAAATATCGTAATTTGATACATGCCAGATTATCAAGTTCTGTTGCTTGATGCCACTTTGTAATTGTGGCTTTTAGCTGTTTCTAAACGACACCTTTCGGAGGAACACTTTATGCACCTTTTGAATCCTAGATTTATGTTTGCAAGCTATAGATTTCAACATGTAATTTGGTATGTTTATTTTGGAGCTTTAAAAATCTCACATTCTTTGAGGTTTGGGTTTGAATTTCAGCCGCCACAACACCAGCAAGGTAACAACATTATATGGAAGCAGAGGCCACAAACTTTGGATTCGTTGTTTGCAAACATGAAGGAGCAGAGAATGAAGATTTTTTCACGCAAGAACAATGCTACTGCTGTACAACGCAATAGAAATGGCCAACAAATGCCCCCATGGGGACGGGGTCGATTCGGCAACTGAAGCCTTATATCAAGTTGCGATTTATCTCTTGTACACTTAAGGTGCAAGTTGGTTACTGTAGGGGGTGCTCACATGCTAAACACAGTTTGAATCTTCGCCGTAATTTCTCTATTATTTCTTTTTGTTATGTGGAACTTGCCAATGTATATATACTCTTTCAAGATTTGAGCCACTATTCATTTTCTTTGTGTTCCTCAAAATTTGATAGCATTTTTTTTTGTCAGACGCTTTACCTCTTTACTAGGTTTGCCTAGAGCTCGTTACTAATATTCAGATACAATTACCAAAGCAAGATTTGAAAGTAAAAGTGCCAACTCTTGTTATAAGAGATTAGCCGAAGAACGCCAATAAGCAACAGAAAATAACCAAGATGCGCGTGCGTACATAAAAGTGAGAATCCAATTATCATAGCGTAATTCCCTTAGCCAAGCAACAAGGCCAATGACGGAGCCAATTTTTTTTATTTGGTTTTTTTAAAATATAATTAATAATATAATATTTTTTTATTAATTATATTCAAATTTATACATTTTTATATACAAATTTATTTTAGTTTTTAATATAAGATTTTATCTTCTATAAGTTAATAAAAATATGATTTTTTTATTTTTTCTCTATTTATATTTTTTATATAAAAAGAATATTAAATTCTTTAATTCAATGTTTTTTTGAATAAAAATATTTTACTCTAAATAACTTTAGATAAGGAAATAAATGGGTTTTTTAATAGATTTTTTTTAATAAAAAAGGTAATAAATAAATATTAAAAAAAATTTATAGATATATTTTTCTTAATAATTTAAATTCTCTTTTTCTTTGATTTTTTATTTTCTCATAAATATATTAACAAAAAAAATCAATAAATAAAAAAATAAATCAAACACTTTCTATTATCTTTATTTTTATTTTCTTCTCTAAAACATTTAGAATTTTAAATCATGTATATATTTTGTCTTGATCTGCTCCAGTGGGCTGGTTGACTCCACCACATTAAAGCATATAAGCTAGACAGGACTTGGGTTGGCCTAGTAGCAGGCTAGGTTTGGAGAGTCTAGTTTACCTTACCACTATGTTAACATATATTATATTATTATAGAAAGATTGAATGTTGTGGGGATGTAGCTCATATGGTAGAGCGCTCGCTTCGCATGCGAGAGGCACGGGGTTCGATTCCCCGCATCTCCATCCGTATTTGTTTATTTTTTTTTCTTTCCTAAGTCACTTGAACCATATCAACGGCTCATAGCTCATGACCAGTCGCAGTCTCGTACATTTCACTGATGACCACCTCTTGTTCCTCATCTTTATCACCAGTTTTAGCCACACACACACCAAAACCTCCAACTTCGAACCTTAATGTACTACTTTGTTGGCCTCTTCTTGTTTCAAACACTATCCGCGAAACAAAATGACCTTAAACTTGAGCTATTCAAGGCTTCCTCGTTTATCCTGTTACCATCCTCCCCTCTCCATACTCTCTGAGAGTCTTATCTTCAACAACAACTCGAACAATGCTTCATTGCTCGGGAACTTTGCTTTGAACTTCTCAAGGAATTTGAGGACCAATGCTTCTCTTAGTGAAAGCGAAAGCTCTGGTAGACTAGCAGACAGTTCAGTTTCGGAACTGTTTGATGATGAGTTCGTCTCCCATATTTCGGTCGCTAAAGATGCCCATCAAGCTCTGCATATGATTGCTGAAAGGTCTGGACAAAATGGAGGCTTCGTGAGCGCTTCTGATGGCTGTAGGATTATACTGGCTGCGCTTGAGCGAAATAATCCCGAGTTGGCTTTATCTGCTTTCTATGAAATGCGTGCTAGTTTTGAACAAGGTACGTTTCTTGCAACTTTCAGTTGGTTTTTGCTATTGGGTTCGTCTGATTTCAAGAAAGACTTTGATTTAAGAAAGAAGTGGGTTTTTAATATGTTGAATTTTAATATTGTATAAGGCTTTATGTGGGTTTCCTATGCTAATTAACCACTGTAAAAGTCTGGATGGTTTATATGAGTGAATGAAATCTTGATCTCTTCACAATTTGGATGGTGGGTAGGTCAGGAATGTGCTAGTACATACTTTATTTAGGATGGTTTAAGCTAATGTTAATCACTCATGTGAAAACAGAGGTTACTGAAACTGGCCCTTTTGTTGAGAGGTGGAAGTGGTCCAGACCAGACATTCATGTTTACACAACACTTGTTCAAGGTCTCGCAGCATCGCTCAGAGTTTCTGATGCTCTTAGAATCATCAATAACATTTGCCAAGTCGGAGTATCCCCTGCTGAGGAGGTAAAAAGGATTTGCCTTTTATTTTTGGAATTGGGATTTTAAAGTGCAATTGGTTCACTGCTTAACTAGATCTCTCTTTTGTAAGGGGAGGGGTGGTGGGGGGGGAGGAATTCTTGGAGTACCAAAACTAGGTAGTGGATCAGCTTCGTAATCATTTTTATTGTCAACCTCATGTTATTTGTAGAATTTCTTAGCATAACATAGTAGTAATTTATTTGGTGTTTTATAGGTTCCTTTTGGAAAAGTGGTGAGATGTCCAACTTGTATGATAGCTGTTGCTGTTGCACAACCACAATATGGCATTCAGGTATTATTGTACTGTCTCACTCTCCTGTAAACACATTTGCAGATAGTATTTTTCATTTTCTTTGAGTTGTTGAAATAGCAAAGATAGTCCTCCCTGATAAAAGCATCACAGATGACGTTTGGAGTAAATTGAATTTTTAGACACACTGAAATATTCCACATTCATCTTGCAGATAGTATCCTGTTGTAAGTGCCGGTACCAATACGAACTTGTTTCTGGCAACATAATTAATATTGAGTCAGAAGAAATCAGGTTGAGAATTTTCCATCTTAGTTTTGATTGACAGATTGCTTAACAAGTCCATTGTACTTTATAACCGCACAGACAAGATCATTTAGTTTGTTATATAGCTACTACCTGTAATGCATATTTGTACTACAGTAATCAGTTTTATCTTCTGTATATTTTTTTGTGCAATGTGCGTTATATTTTTGTGTGGTGTTGATCTTCGGATATTGGCCTTTTCTAAGGATCTCCTCCTGCCGAACACAGCTTGGATATTCCAGCATGGAAAAGAGGACTAAGATTCCTGCAAATAAAGAATCAAAGCATTCCTTCTGCTGTTCACTCCATAGTGGTATACTTTTCTAGAGGCTGAAAGTGAACTTGTGCATTACTCCCATTATATGCATTCAATATGGCATGTCTTGCACTGCCAATAATAAATAATATCAAATATCAGTGTCCCTTTGGAAGATATTTCTTGGTTGAGCCATGCAAAACATATATCAAACGGCATCATGTTCTGGCTTCTGACATGCAACCCCTTTAACAAATTTAGATCATACTTTTTTCTCTATTATATGAAAAGAAATCATAAAGAATCTGCAGTGCTATTGGCAATCTCTTCTTTATTTTGTGCTCTGAAACTCTCTTCCTTTCTTGATCACTTTGTTACCTTCTTATTTATAGGTCCAAACCCCTTCTGGCATGGCTCGTACACACCGCTTTGCAACTGAAACAGTTGATCTTCCAGCACAAGAAGGAGAAAGAGTAACTATTGCTTTAGCAGCTCCATCAAGTGTTTATAGAGAAGTAGGTCCTTTCAAATTTAGTCCAAAAGCCCCCAACTTATATCCTGGTGAGCCTATCTGCCTGACAAATCACGAAGATGGAAGAGAATCACGATTATTACGAGCTCCAACAAAAGATGGAAACTTATCTTTAACTAACCCTTCCATTTTGTTGCCACTGATTGCTGTGCTGGCCTCTGGAGATGCTGCTTCCGGAATTGTAAACCCCAACCTTCCCCAGCTTCTTCCAGTTGCTGCAGTAGTATCTCTTGCCCTTGGAGCTACTTTAAATGTAGTGGTTTTTCCAAAGTTGGGTCAGGTGAGCTATTGGATCCTCTAAACCATCAGCAAACTATTTTAATATTAATTTAAGCTAGATAAGGACAACGATCTAGACTCAAAAATAGTGGATCCACCAACATCAACACAAAAGACAGAAAGGAAAAAAAAATTACACTACCAATCAAGCTAAAAACCTTATGAACTCAAATCTAGAGAAAATCAAAAGAAAAAGTAAAAAAACAAAAAACAGTAAACAAAATATTAATCATCAAAAAGCAAAGGGATGCAAAACTCTCAAAAAGATCTAACCAAAACCTGAAAGCATGATTCCACTAGAAAATCTAGGGAAAAGGCGAGCCCAAGGAGATCAAAAGCCGCCCGGAGAATCTAAAAGACGATGAAACCAATGAGGTCTGCTGGAGATAGAGAGAGGTAGTGGAAAGGGGACGGTTGAAGGCAGAAGGTGATGGCTGTGGGAATTGAAGGGGGTGGTGGCTGTGTAGATGAATGGGAAGGAGATGAAGAAAAACTCTCAAGATTTCTAGTGAGAAGGCAGAGAGCCCAAACGTGAGAGAAACAGATACAGAGCTCTGATACCACAACATAATGTTATTGCACAGATAAATTTTACTTAAAAAATTAATAATCATTGTTCATTTTTCTGACATGCTCACTTGACTACTACTTTCATGGTGCCAGATTCCTGAGAGGTCAGCAGATACAATTGCAATTAAGCAGCAACTTTTATCTCAGTATGACACTCTGCAATCTCGCATTAAGGGTCTAAAAGAAGCTGCTGAGAAAGAGGTAAGCTGCCACTGAAGCCAAAAAAAAAGAAGGAAAAAATAATAAAGTATTGTCAAGCCACAGAGCTGATCGTTTGACTTCACACTAATTGCAAGAAAATTTGTTTGTACAGGTTTGGATGTTAGCTCGGATGTGTCAACTCGAGAACAAGATTTTGGCTGTAGGGGAGCCTTCTTACCGGTGAAACCTGTTAAACATTGTTTTTGCTCTTCCTTTAGATTACTAGTATGACTACTTACATGGTGCCTGAAATTGTGTTTTTTATTAAATATAGTGCTCGGAAAAATAGAGTCAAAAGAGTTAGAGAAGGCTTGGAAAACTCTCTAAGGGGACGGATTGAACTGATTGACAGCTATGCAAGAGTATGTCATCTTCATTAGTGAGCACATTCTCCCCCTTCAAAGTTGTGTGTTCAACTTCCTTTAACAAATGTCATTCATGTTAGCAGATTTCATCCATGATTGAAATTGAGGTAGAATTGAGCTCGGATGTTCTTGCAGCTGAAGCAGCAAGCAACGTGGTATGAAAACTGTACTTGTGATCTTTCAGTGCCTTGATAGGAGTTTTAGGCTCTAATCATTGAACTTTCTAAATTCAGGAGAATATTGCTGAACAAATACAGCAAATCATGGAGTTAGAAAATCTTGAAGAGGTACGTACGTTCTCTAACTGTAGAAGCATATTTTTTTCTTGGATGAGCGAAAGCTGGATAATCTCGTTATGACATTGGGAAGACTTAGAAAGAGGAGGAAAAGAACAAACAAAAAAAGAAAAAAAAAATACTTAAATGCTCAACTAAAATTTCATTGCAAAATGCATAAAATTAGTCTAATATGAATTCATCTTCCTCTACAGAGATGGAAGTTACAAGCTGAAGCTAATGATGAGGCTGAAAGACTTCTTAGTTCTCAAGAATCTCAACCATTACCCACTCAACAGATTTAAAATTTTCGAGTTTTCTATCACTATTTCTTGAAACAAGTGGTTTGTCTCGCCAGTATCGTTGGACTTCCACTTCAAAGAGAAAAATTAAGGTTGAAATTTATTTTTCCTTTAAATTCTCCTTTTACTTAATTTCTTTTCTCACTCCGGAGGTTGAGCTGTTGTACAAATAAATTGTAAATAATATTACAGAACACTGCATTAAATATTTGTTCTTGATAAAAAAAAATCATTAACTGTTATGGTTGTTAGCATCCGTCATTAAAATACATAAATCATGAGATGAAAGTAAACTCAATTCAGAAAAATAGAAATCATATTTATATATACATAGCAGATTTCACATTAATGACAAAACATATTTATTAACATTTGTTCATTATATTAATTCTGTTTCAACATATTTTATAAATTATTGATATAATTTAGAGCTATAAATAATTATCATAATCCCATAAAATAATTCCAACAAATAGAAATAAATAAAAAAAAGGTCTCACGAGATACTGCTTTCTCTGATATGTTGGGCATCTTTTTTTGGGATTGAATAGCATTGAGAAGGCTTATTATATTGCTTATATAGGCCAAATCCCCTTTTTCTTTAATATTTTGATTTTCTTTTCTATAAAAAGATTCATTAAATTTTTGTTTCAGGTGCGTAATTTTTTTTTCAATCAAATGATAATTAATATAATTTAAAATTTAAAACGATAGAATGCTTATTGTTAAACCTCTGCATGAAGCACGTGCCTAATTTATTCTTCACCGTATAGAATTTGATACGAACCCCCGTTCCAATATATTTACGTAAGAAATAAATTTGATACTTTTAACTTAAAAATATCAATTTTTAAATAGATTACTTAGATTATGCAAGCCAAATCTAAATCGTGGTGCGTGAGATAATAACAAGATTGATAATACTGATTCAATAACCATGAGTGAGTCACATTGTTTAGTAAGTTAAATGATTATGTGTTTATAAGGAGTAAATATTTTTTAAATGGTACGACCCGTTTTGAGATTTCTTTTTAAAAATAAAACCGTAAGGTCTTGTTAAAATTATAATTATAGACAAAAGCAGACAATCTTATACCATATAGATCAAGTCCTAATAAGGTCATGATTTTGATACTAACTAATAATGTCATGATCTTATTAGGTCACGTGGATTTGCATTTTTATGAGGACGTAATATTCCCTAAATGGGAGATGTATGATGTAATGTGCCAACACATATACTACATTGTTTAGAAAGCTAAGTGATTATGTGCTTATAAAGGGTGAACACTTTTTAAATGACATGACGTGTTTTAAGGTTTCTACCTAAAAGTAAAATCGTGAGGTCTCATTGAACTATCAAGTCATGGTTATGGGCCCATTAAACTTACAATTATAGACCAAAGCAAATAATCTTGTGTCACGTAGAGTTGATCATGTCCTGTTATAAGTAGACAGATTAACTGTTATGTATCAATTGATATCAGAATCATGATGACCCTACTAGGTCACATGGGCTTGCGTTTTTACGAGAATAGAATATTTCCTATATTGTAATAAAAAAAATTAATGACATAAATAAAATAATTACAATATATATTCCAATGATATATGTATAAATTTATCTTATTTAATATGTAATTTCTTTTCATTAACTTCGTATTTTAAGTATATAATTTTTTAAATTTAAATTTTGTCTAAATTTAATAAATTTTTAATTAAAATCGAATAAAATTTAATATCAAATATATAATTTTAAAAAATAATTATAAATAATATTAAGATAGTACAAAATACTGGTAATAATATTCTCTGGACACTTCACACTCATCAAATCCATACAAAATCATT
Organism: Hippophae gyantsensis; assembly: GCA_030763125.1. NCBI lineage: Eukaryota > Viridiplantae > Streptophyta > Magnoliopsida > Rosales > Elaeagnaceae > Hippophae > Hippophae gyantsensis. Next base: position 2,578,871 of record CM061034.1, on the reverse strand, counting down.
CTCTATCAGCGAAAAAATATATATAATTTTCTCTCTATAATTTTAAAGTAAAATTTTGTTTGCTACGCTGTTTATCGTCATCACAGGAACAAACTTTTTGGTCTTTGTATCAATTCCTATAAATTTGATTCTTTTCGACGTTTTTTTAGGATCCGTAAAGTTTCACGCTTTATAGGAGCTGTTTGCTCATAGTCTCAGTCATTACATTACTACCTAACATTTTAATTCTCCAATCCTCATGGTTCAGACAGTCATGAAGAAGAACATTCTGGTCACTGGCGGTGCTGGTTACATCGGTAGTCACACTGTTCTTCAGCTTCTGTTGGGTGGTTTCAATACAGTCGTTGTAGATAATCTAGACAACTCTTCCCAAATTGCTATTGACAGAGTCAAAGAACTTGCCGGTGATTTTGGCAAAAACCTTTCCTTTCACAAGGTTCGCCTTCTATCTTTTCTTTTGACGTGTTTTCTTTATTCGAATTTCGAAGATTCGGTTTTCATGAGCCACATGTGGGGGTGTAGGCTTTTGCTCATTGGGTTTGAATTCTGAGATTTTTTAAGACTTCAATCATTTGATTGATCCAATTTTGTCCTTGGGTTCCACGAATTTTTTCCCATTTTTATTTCGGTTAAAAGAAGAAGCTTTTTTTGGTGTTTGTCAGGTATAATGAGTAATGGTATGGTAATTATGGTATAAATAAATTTATAAATGAAAATATTATTTATGTAAGAAAAATTGATAGTATATTATATCATAATTAATATAAATATAAATATAGGTATAAATTTAAGTGATGATAAACTTCCATTATATGTAATTAAGTGTTTATCAATTGAAAAAAAAGAAAAAATAGGAAAGAAAGAAAGAAAGTAAATAACTCTAAAAAAAATGTATAGAAAAAGAGAAAGAGTCAATAATTTCTCTTTTATTTCTAAATTTAATTCTTAACCTCCCTTAGGAATGATTCCGTTTCCTGCATTTTTATTTTTTAATTTTATCATATATTAATTTTGTGATAATTTTTTCCTTCAAATAATTGTAATATTTCAAATATATTCTTTGTTTTATGTTTGAAATATAGACAATTTTGTATTGTATGTGCTTGAATTTTTTTTTTTGCAGCCATCAAATTTCGTTCAATTCTTTATTTTATTTTATATAATATAGTTGCTTGTGTCATACCATACTTTATTTTTTATTAAAAATGTTGATTGCTTAAGTAAAATTTAATTTTTAATTAATTAAATATTATTATATTAATTATTATTTTTAAATAAAAATAATATATTAATTATAAATCAAATATAAATATAAAAGTAGTTTTATAAAGTGTAATTTTTATTCTTTTGATTCTCATTTTGGATATTTATTTCACATTTTAAAGATAATATGTTTCTCATTATTTTGATTCTTTCAAATTGTTAGTAAACATTTTAAAAGGGATTCAACACATTTATTTTGATTCTTTCTTAATTCAATTCTTCTTTATTCTAATTTTTTCTTATTTCAATTTCGATTGATTCTCATAAAGTATTCATAAACACATCTTAGACAAGGCTTGGATATTTTGTATATAAAATATTGAATTTAATTTTTTTATTTGTTATGTTTTAGATTTTTAGTTGTAAAGTGTATTTAATGAACGGTAGGCATTGTCATTTAATAAAATTAGAAATGTTAATTACATATTAATTTATACGTATTTTTATAATTATATCACTTATATTATGATACTTTTACAACTATATCACTTATATTATGATACATGATAGAATTATTTTAAAAATAATAAAATGATTCAATTTTTTAGATAATTATGACACATTGAAGTTTAACAATATAAGTGTAAAAGTAAGTAAAGATTTATAAAAGATGTAGAGATTTTTTATAGACAAGGAAAATAATTACTTTATCTTTCTTAGTTTATTTAAGAATCGTTTTTTTCATTGACGAAGTTAAATTGAATTAATGTATAATTTTTTTAAAAATTTGGAGAGTAATAGGATATTAGCGTAAAAGAAAACTAACGTGTATGTTTTTATCCACGTACACTTTTTACATCGCTGGACCAACTGTATGCATATGTTTATTGTCCTTTTTTCATCCTATGCTTTTAATAACCATTTTTAACTTTCGCTGTTGGATTTTGTTAATTGCTGTGTTCTAGAATCTCAACCGCTTAACTAGCTGCGAAAATGGGTTTTTTGAATTTTTTACATTGCGAAATATTCACCCTTTTTTTGTCTGTAATTGCCCTTTTTATTAAATCTTTGTTTGCAACTGTAGGTGGACCTTCGTGACAAACCAGCACTTGAAAAAATATTTTCTTCAACTTCGTAAGGATTTCCATTCCAAGAAAAAGGCTTATATTACCTCCTAAATATGCAAAGTATTTTTTGTTAAATGATTTATTACATGTACAAAGAGTACAGAGAGATAAGAAGAAAGAACGATTTAATGTTTGTATTGGTGTGATTTAAAATGTACATAGAGAATCCTATTTATAGGGTTGTAACAAGTGTAGTACAAGTGGAATAGTAAGTGTCGTACAATTGAAATAATGGAAGTGTAGTATAAGTGAAATAATACAAGTGTAGTATAAGTGAAGTATAAAATTAGTATAAGTGAGTTACAATAGCAAATATAACTTAACATCTCTCTTTAAATTCAAGGAGGAAGAGAAACAATCAACCTGAGTTTGGAAACTAATTCTTGAAATCTACCTGATAGATGAGATCTGGTGAAGATTTCAACTGTTTGATCTGTGGAGGATATTGATTTGAGACAAATAGTGTCTTGAAGAACATGTTGACGAACAAAATGACAATCAATCTCGATATGTTTTGTTCGTTCATGAAATACATTATTGTGAGCAATCTAAATAGCACTCTGATTGTCACAATATAGGATACTTGCAGTTGATTGGAGAATACTCATATCATCAAGTAGCCAACGTAGCCAAAGAAGTTCTTGAGTGATGTCAACAAGAGCGTGATATTCAAATTCAATGTTGGATCGAGAAGTGAAGGATTGTTTCTTGCTTCGTCAAGATATGAGAGAGTTTCCAAGAAAGAAACAATATCCAGTGATAAAGCAACGATCAGTTGAATCACCTGTCTAGTCAGCATCAGAGTAAGCGGAAAGAAGAAGATTAGACTTGTTGGAGAAGTGAAGACGATAAAACATGGTGCCTTTGATGTAGCGGAGAATGCGAAGAACCACAATATAATGGGTAGACCGTGGAGTATACATGAATTGACTAACTAGATGAACAACATAACAATGTTAGGACGAGTGACTGTGAGATAAACAAGATTGCCAACTAGTTGTCTATATAATGTGGCATTTGAGAGAATAGTACCATCTAATGGAGTAAGTTTGACATTGGTTTCTAGAGGTGTTGATGCAGTTTTGCAATCAATAAAGCCAGCCCGATTAAGAATATCAGAAGAGTACTTTTCTTGAGAGAGATAGTATCCTTGAGAATCAAATGAGATTTCTAGGTCCAAGAAGTAGTGGAGACGATTAAGGTCTTTTATTTCAAATTGATGGCTCAAAAATTACTTGAGATCAATAATGCCATAAGAGTTATTCTCTGTTATGATCATATCATCTGCATAAAGGAGTAAAATTGTTATAGTAGAAGTATAGTACAAGTGAAATAATACAAGTGTAGTACAAGTGAAATATAAGATTAATATAAGTGAATTACAATAACAAATATAACTTAACAACATGTTATTGTTGAAGTTCATATTATTGGTTTCTTATGCCATGTGTTATTAACACCTGTAACTATATTCTGTTGGACATTCCAGATTCCATGCTGTTATACACTTCGCTGGATTGAAAGCAGTTGGTGAAAGTGTACAAAAACCAATGCTGTATTATGACAATAATTTAATTGGGACAATTATATTGTTTGAAGTCATGTCTGCACATGGTTGCAAAAAGGTTACCTTTTTTAATCCTTGTTTATCTGTCAAGTCCAAGTTCTTTTGCTCCTTGATTATTGGCTCATTGCCTAATGGAGCAATTATGTATTTGATTCTATCTCTCTCTCTCTCTGTGCGGTCCCTTTGTTGGGAGGATTCTCATCTTTAAGATTCCTTGTTCTTTAAGATGTTGCCTATGTGTGATCCGACCAAGTGCTTGTCCGAGTTTTATTTTCATTTTGATTGTCAATTTTGAACTTTACATCTCACAACTGATTAAACTATTTTACATTTCAGCTTGTTTTCTCATCGTCAGCTACTGTTTATGGTTGGCCAAAGGAGGTCCCATGTACAGAAGAGTTCCCGCTTGCTGCAGTGAACCCATATGGGCGAACCAAGGTAAGATTTGGGGCTTATTTAGCTGCCTCTTAGTTGCAACATCAAACAAATGTCTGGTAAAGCACTCAAGAATGATATTATATTTGTTAACATCGCTTGACGATCCAATTTTACAGCTAAATTACTAGTTTTTTAATGAAGTGATTTTGGTATTCTCTTCCTTGATGTTACTAAAATTAAAGAATGCCATGCATCTATCAGCTTTTCATAGAAGAGATCTGTCGTGATATCAACGTTTCTGATTCTGAATGGAAAATCATATTGCTAAGATACTTTAACCCAGTTGGTGCACATCCTAGTGGTCATATTGGTGAGGATCCCCGTGGAATCCCAAACAACCTTATGCCCTTCGTGCAGCAAGTTGCTGTTGGCAGGAGGCCAGCCCTGTCTGTATTTGGAAATGACTATTCTACAAAAGATGGTACTGGGGTATGTATTCAGTGTAGCTTGCTGTTTTCATAAAAAAATTATAGACTTGCAATAACCTGTGAGAATATTTCTCTTGTGTGATCTCTTTAACTTGACTCACTTGTTTCCTTTGTATTCTTATCCTTAATTAGCTGCCTCACGGAAATTTTATTTAAGATGTTGGAAGTGTAGAAATGTTATTCTATCTTGATATAAACATCATTGATCGTTTCATAGAAGTTTGATAATTAATATGAAAATTGTACACAAGTCATCTTCTGGTGAATTTTTTACCTTAGTATGTTCAACTTTACCTTTATTACCTTTACCGGATCAGATTATATGCTTTTCAAATCTAACTCTATGGGAATAAATTTTGGTGTTTATTAAGCCTAGCTATTGTAGAGGGATATTCTAGGTTGTCAGGGTCTATACGTATTTTTCTGTGTCATTTCTAGCTGTATAAGCAACACATCAGAAAGGATCAAAATTGCTTTTGATATCTTTTTTTCAGGTGCGCGATTATATTCATGTAGTTGATTTAGCAGATGGGCACATAGCTGCATTACGCAAGCTTGCTGATTCCAAAGTAGGTATGAGCATAAAATTTGTCATGTTTTCACCTTTCTGTGTCATTTCTGATCCTATGTTTGAATCAAGCTTGCTGCATTGTGTCTATGAGATGCAGCACCATTTTGTTTTACAGTGAATCATTAATTCATTAGCAAAAACAACACTTTTATAATTAATTAGTCATATGGATGATGATCTAACCATTTGAGTGATAATATGTAGCATGAAAGCGAAGGTATGTTTCTATATACTATTATCGTGTTAAGAAATTCAATGGGGAGATTAGATATCAGTTCACCAATGGTGTGTAGACAGAAGTATATGCGAATCATTAGGTAAACTTTTAGTAGTTCATGATATCATCTTAAATTTTCATTTATATCCTTCTAGGTTGTGAGGTCTTCAACTTGGGCACTGGAAAAGGAACATCGGTATTGGAGATGGTAAGTGCATTTGAAAAGGCATCTGGAAAGGTAATGGTTTATTTTCCCGCATATGTGCCAATCGTGTTCGCTATAAAATAACTGGTCTGCTTAGGTGCACTTACTGTATGCTTGATTATAAATTGGATATTGCTTACTTAAGTGTTTAAAATCTTACTTTGCGCGTTCGACGTGCATGTATTATAATGCACTTGTTCTGTTTAATTTTCTTGTCCTTGTTCTGTTTTGATGTTATAAGCCAAGCAAATAATAGTGCAGAAGTGTTATAGCTCTTTGTTTCCATGATATTCATTGAAATGTAGGAGCCCTATGCTCGTTACAAATCTCAAATTTGAGAGGAAATGGATCCATTCCTTTCTGATATAATGGGATTTGCTTAAGATCCGAGCATTTTTTATTTGAAAATATAACTTTGAATCTTTTAACTTGATATAACTTGTTCAACTCTTTCTATTTAGTTTGATGGTTTTGATGATTCTGTTTATGGCTAAACCGATGTTGGTTCAACTCTTCTTTCTAGAAAATTCCTCTTAATATGGTTGGACGACGACCTGGTGATGCAGAAATTGTTTATGCATCAACAGAGAAGGCAGAGAGAAAGTTGAATTGGAAGTATGTACCAATTTTCTCGAAACTCAGTTGCGATTTGCAATCAGTAGTTACAATCCATAATGTTGGCACAAAGTAGCTACTTTTTTAGAATGGCCACTTGTTCCTTGTTTTACTGCATTCACTTTGGGGTTTTCTTAAGAGCTTGATGGATGTTGCTGTTGCAGGGCAAAATATGGCATTGTTGAGATGTGTCGAGATCAATGGAATTGGGCTAGTAAAAATCCATACGGTTATGATTCTGCAGAGTAGCCCAGTAACTAAAACCTGATAGTTGTGATATTATACTCCCTCGAAGTTTAATTTATATGATGATGGTCAACGTGGTGCTATGAATTTATATAAGGCTAATTTACAATTGATTTATACTGCATTGTCCTATTCTTTCATAATTGATTGAACTTTTGGTACGGTCCCCTCTATTTTGCTCTAAATAAAAATAAGTAAATAGAAAAGTCAAGAATGAAATATTATTTGATATTGTACTAAAAAGTAACTAGTTGTTACCTTCAAAAAAAAAAAAATTAGAATCGGAAACAAATTAAATTCCTTGCTATTACAAATAAAAATAGCATTTAATTCAATTTTATTGAAATATCATCCCATGATTATAATAAATCTAATCGTCAGACAGTTTTGATTTTATTAGGATAATTTTGTAAAGTGGTGTTTACAATAAAAAGTACTTTTATAGATTATAGTGTCTTTTATGCATTCGTGAACGAAAATGATCAACGCGTTTTCAATGGTGCTTTATGAGAACCTCTTACTTTTCAAAAAAATACTCTCAAATATGTCGGATCTACAATTAGTAATAAATTTTTATACAAAACTCCAAAGTTTCATCAATTGTACATGGTTATTTTAATAACAACAATAATAAAAACAATTTTAGTTGTCAAATGATAGCAATATAACTTTTTATTGTTTTAAATTCACCTTTTACAACTATTGCATTCCATCGAGCTTTTAGTTTTTAAAAATCAATACAGTAAATATTCTTTAAATAAGTTGAATTTTTATTTTAATCTCATAATTATATAATTTATATATTTTATTGTTATAATTTTTTAGGTGAACTACATTAATCTTAAAATTTAAAAATAAATTAAATTTTTTAAAAATTATGATTTTTTTTCATAAATAAAATAAGAATCATAAATTTTATTAATAAAAAATATTTATAAAAAAACACCTCTCTCTCCTTCCTCTTTTTACTCTCTTTCCTTTTACATTTATTTTTCTCTTTTTTCGTCATAATTTTATTAGTAAAAATAAAAAATAAAATCTAAAGAGAGAAAGAAAGAGAGAGAATCGCTAAGAAAAAGAAGGAAAAAAAAGTGAATGACAGAGAGAAAAAAGGGAAGAAATAGGAGGAGAAAGAGAGACATTCTTGATTTTTTATTAATAAAATATATAATTGTTATTTTAATTAATTATATTTTTAAATTATAAGATTAATTAAATTTATATTAAAAATTAGTACTTAAAATAAAATCTATAAATTATATAATTATAAGACTTAAATAAAATATATAAATCGATGAGTCTGTTCTTTAGGTATACAATACTAGTGATTTTTTTGTTCTTAACCTATATTTGACAGTTAGAAAAAAAAATTTATCAAATAATTTCAAATTTTAAATAAACATAATTATTTCTTTTAATATTTAAATATTTTTATTAATTTTAAGAATTATTCATTCATTTAAATTTTAATATTTATAACATCTATATTTTTAAATAACTTTATTTTAATGTCAATATTATTTGTATAAATTATTTATCAACAAAACAAACCGATATAACAAATAAATATAATAAATGATATTAACAAATTATCTTAATTATATGATAATATAAATTAATTATGTAAATATTATTATAATTTAAAATTTTAATTTAATGAATAAATATTAAATTAAAAAAAAGTTTAATTAAATAAAAATATATATTTATCTTTAAATGTATTTAAATTAATAGTTAAAAATAATTTGTTAGTATGCCAACTGGAAGAGTATATAGTAAGTACTTTAGCTTTTGAGGGTGGTTGAAATTATTAGATTTATTTTTCGAATCTTGACAAGTGATGATAACTTCCAAATAATATCGTTTTGGGCAATGTAATAAGATTATGGTATGCCTTTGTGAAAGAAAATAAATAATAACAACATAAAATTAAGTGTGCGAATCCAACGGATTTCCTGATGTGAGGCCAATTGGTGCCGTTAAACTCAAGTTTGAACTTTGAATTGCTTTAGTGGGTATTGTGTGAAAAAAAAAATGATGAATCTATAAATTCGGTAAATCTGAACTAATTTATTAAATTTGTGTGATTTTAAATTGATAATTTGATTAAAATATAATAATAAAAAACATTTGAAATATATTAAATATATATATATATATATATATATATTAATTATATCCTTTCTATTAGTTTCAATTTATTTAAGAGTGTTAAAAAGAAAACTTAAGATAAATAAAATAATTATTTTTCTTTCTTAATAAAAAATACACAATGTGATCTCCATTTTAACACAATTTTACACTAATATTATTTATATCCGATGTATCATAATTAAAAAAAAATTACTTCATAATTTTTCAAGATAATTTTATCATTTATCACCATATAAATAGTTTGTTGCAAAGTTCACATAAATTTTATATTTTTAACATTTCTCATTTAATAAACAACAACTTATACTTTTTATTAAACACATATTTTATAAACATATTTAAAAAATTGAATATATTAATCTTTTAAGATTTTTTCATATGTTTTTATTATACAATTTCTTTTGATTTACTTAACATGTAAAGTTGATGAAATATTTTAACTTCATTTAGTTCTCTCTTTATATTTATTACTCAATTTTATATATATTTTAATTATATTATTATCGTGATATGTATGACTTTTTTATGCAGTAAACAATTATATGTTGATTGATGGTGAAAAATTAGAATACGTAGTCCAAACCAATTAAAATAGCAAAAAAAATATTATAATTCGTATGAACCTAATTCAATTTATTCAGTTAAATAATTATATCGAATGAAGCAATTGATCAGATTAAACAAGATAAAAATTCTACTATTCAATCAAATGATTTTAATGAAAACTATATATATATATTATTAATGAAAACTCGTAACTTTGCAAGGTTCACATGAAGCGCCTCTTGTTAGCTCTTTGCTGATAATGTGGTTGTGTGGTTAAGTAGACTCAGGAGTAGCATAGTTGGTTCAAGTAATAGACGTATAATGGTTTAAACAGTTAACTTTAACTTCAATGCAATTTTAGAAATCAAATAGACGGATTAGATTGTTCAGTGCAAATAGGAAAAAAACTATACGAGATAAATGCATGCACACAGAGGTGCGCTTATAATTAATTTCAAAATAGTGAGTGATCTAATTTGTTAAACTATGTATCTATCTATTATATAATTTAACCATGTTAGGTGGAGGAGATTATTACGAAATAGTAAATCAAAGAATTAAAGCTTAATTCAATAAATAATTATAAGAATCTTTAATTTAAGAGAAATCAATCTCTCTGTGTATATATAATTGTAATGAATTAATCATTAAATTATCAAAATCTAATTGTGAAAAAAGTTTTAATAAGAAAAAATTGAAAATATTTTTTTATGTGTAATTGAGTTGTGAGTTATGAGTATTGTAAACACTTTGTATAATTTATTCCTTTCAGTAAAAGATCTGCAACAAATTCGAAGACGTGAGCAAAATTGGCTCAACTATGTTATCAAATTTGTGTTTTATTTTGTTTATATTTATTTTATCATAAATCTAACTTATTAAAAATTTGCATGATTTTTCAATATTATGTACATACTTGTAAATGTGTTTTGAGTATAAGTGATTAAATTCAATAAAAGTTGGAATAAGTATATAAAAACAATGTAAGAATAAGGTTACTGATATATTAAAATATATTGTTTAGGTTGAGTCATGAGTTAGGTCGATCTTTTTAAGACGTTTTGTGACTTTATCTAAATTTGTGTAAGCAAATACAACCTTGGAAAAAACAACTCAGAATCTTTTTATGTCTCAAAGATTCACTGCATTGATGAAATGTGGAATACTACACCTCTAAAAATTTATATTACTCGAAAATCTGAAAAAACAATTCTAAATTTTTTTTCTTTGATTTTTTTATGAAGAAATATAGAATTGTTTTTAAATTGTTAAGTTATTTTTAAAAAAAATGAGAGTTATTGTTATCTATTTATAGTTGAAAAAAAATGTGTAAAATTCACACAATTATGAAAATAATAGTCACATTTTTTAGTGGATATATAACAATCATGTTTATTGGATGAAAAAATAATGGTCACATTTCTAGGTGGATACATAACAATCATATTTATGGGTGGATACATAATGGTCATGTTTATTGGGTGGATAAATAAAAGACATATATTGGGTGGATAAATAAAAGATATATATCGGGTGGATAAATAACCGTTATATCTGTTAGAAAGAATAGTCTTAATAAAAATAATTCTCAAAAGTAAAGTGTCATCTCATCTCATATACACACAAATTCGAGCTCAGTATAACATGGGCCGATCGATTGTTCGGACAACCGAAGACAACGCTTGCACATGAAATCATGATTGTTTAAGTCTTCTCTCCTTTCACAAATATGAGTACCTTTTGGGACATAATCCTAATTACAAATACTTCTCTAATTAAACATCTCGTAAGAGATGTAAATTAACAATATATGATAAAAAATTTAAGAGAATAAAATTTGTCACTTATTTTTGTTATTTAATTTTTGATCGAAAAAATAATAGTTAAGAGATATAAATTAACAACAATATATGATAAAAATTTAAGAGAATAAAATTTGATACTTATTCTTGTTATTTAATTTTTTATTGAAAAAACAATAGTTACTTGGAGCAGTTTCATAAGTTGTAATAGAATCAATAGTTATATATGCATGCGGATAGGCTTTGCCAATGTAATGAGATTGAAGAATGTAGTAGTTGAAGGAGATTATTTGAATATACCGTATTAAATAGTATTTAATTATACGGAAATTATATTTTTGGAATATTATTTTTTAATTTTTATTAAAAAAGAATAAAAATGTACAAGTTGGTGACCTGTCAACTTAAATCTGGGGAGTTTACTTGCCTCAAGTTGCCGTTACGATAAAGAGATTCCAGTGTCCCATTAGGTGGCCAGTTTTTCAGTTGAATACCATTTTGAAATAAGAACACCTAGTAAAACCTCTCAGCTCCAACTCTGCCTCTGCTCAATTCACTTTTAAACTTCAAATAAACTCCATTTATACGACGCCGTTTCGTGTTTGAGGCGTCAGATCCACGCTATCTGAGTCTGAGACCATCGTTGCCGACGTCGATCTTTTTGCACGGTAATGGAGAATCTCATCTCTTTGGTGAACAAAATTCAGAGGGCTTGTACGGCTCTTGGTGACCATGGTGAAGAAGCTAGCGCATTGCCTACTCTATGGGATTCCCTGCCGGCGATCGCTGTTGTTGGTGGTCAGGTCATTTTCTGAACCTATCAGCCTGTTTCTCATAAAGTCATATTATCTTTTGCTTGAATTTCTCTTTCTTTTTGTAAATTATTTATAGTTTGTATGCCTATTTCATACTGGTTGTGCGAGCATTTTTCTTTTTTGTTGAAACTTGTCGAGATCTAGAATTTTTTTGTTTAGAACTAGTTCAGCTTAGCTGCTTTGTTGGTCAGGAGGAGGAATCATAAAACTTGGGAATTATAAGCAGCCACACGGCTATTTATCGCATATTGTTCCTTAATGGGATTTTGAATATGACCACGTGGGTAATTGAAGACAAATTGGTTAGCTCATTCTTTTTTCTTTCCTCATTTTGGTTATCATGTTTGTTGGGAAAATCGGGTATATTTTCCCTATTTTAAGTAGTAACTATTCACTTATGATTTAAATGAATAGAACTCAAACTAACCCGACAAAATAATGCTATTGGAAATATAATGCTAAAATAAACTAAAACAGATATTGAAACAGAAATATTAAAGCGAGAAAAATAATAACATGAGAAATTTAACGAGGTTGGTACAAATGTTACCTAGGTCCTCAGGCGTCGTTGACCGCTTTCACTATCTTGAATGGATGAGCTCAAAATTACAATAATTGGGCAAAATTGAGCTGTCGATTACCGCTTCTGAGGAAGATTTACAAATTTTGGGATGTTTACAAATGGTGAAGGAAGGCTATTATTTATAGCCCCAAATCAGACACCATCTTCGTCTAACCAATGTGGGACTTTTCTAATTTGCTCGCTAGAGCTGTATATAACAAATCTCACCTTAGCGACTTAGTAATATTAAATGATTTCTTCAATTACTAGATCAATGACGTGCCAATTGATTGCGGGATGTTAATCAAGTAAAACAATGTTTGAACTTGATTCTTTGTTACCACCTTGGTAAATGCATGTATCTGAGGATTCTCCGTCGTGTAATCTTAGAACTAGTACTCGCGCTTCTTGATAATCTGCGCGAAATGATATGACGTCGATGTGCTTTGTACGTGCGTGAACTTGGTTCTTTGCTAAATGAATAGCAACTTTGACTATCACAAAACACCTTAATATGTTTTGACCAACTCCCAAGTCTTCAAGCAAACCTCGTAACCAAATAGCTTCCTTCATGGCCTGCTGTGTATACTCTATGCAGCCTTAGTAGGCAATGGTACCAAGGTAGACTTCATTGATTGGTGCTTTCTAAGCAGAGTAAACACATAACCGGTAGTTGATCGACGTTTATCTAAATCTCTGCGTAGTCGGAATCCTGATATCCGAATTATACATCAACAATATTATCTGTTTGAAATACTAAACTAAATATCTATGGTATTTATAATATCTTAGTAGAATCCATTTCACGGCCAACCAATGTCCTTTACGGGATCATGCATGTACTGCTACGGCGCAGCCATGTGAAATGTCGGGTCTTGTACACAATTGCATTGCGTACGTTACCTGGCATTTGCATATGGTACCTTTTCGTATATATTCTCGTTACTGCGTCATTTTTAGGAGATAATTGAGCCTTAAGCTTGAATTGAGGAACTAGCGGAGTCTTACGGGTTTTGTCGTTCATTCATACAACGTTGTAGTACTCTTAAATATTGACTCTGGGTCGAACTAAGCTTCCCTTCTTCCTGTCCTGCTTGCTTATCTCCGTACGAGAATCTTCAGCACTCCCAAATCTTTCATTTGAACTCACGACTTAGTTGAGCCTTGACTTCAATTTCAGCAGCTCTTCGATGCAATCAACGTATCATCGGCTTGTCTGATAGAAGGTAAATGAAAGACTCGTTTGTAGCTTGCGAAAATACACCTGAATGATCATGTGTGCTTCGGTGTATACATTTGCAACGTAAACGCGGTCAAATCGTTTGTACCCAGCCTTGGAGATTGCTTCAATCCATACAATGATTTGTTCGGTTCTGAGCCAATTCTCTGCCAAACAACATTAAACCTTAGGTGAGACATATAGATTTCCTCTTCTAAGTCAGGTGTAGAAAGCGGTTTTCACATCAAGTTGAACTAGTTCCAAAATCAAATTGTCTGCTACCAAGGCCAACAAAATTCTAATGGAGGAATGTTTTACAAGCCGGAGAAAATACCTGTTATAATCGATTCCTCCATACGATAGCCGCTTAGCTACCAATGCCTTGTAGCGAATACCATCTTTGTTAGAGAAATCCATCTTTCTTCGTACACCCGTTTACATCCAATTGCCTGCGCATAGGTAGTTGTGTCAACTTCCATGTTTTATTCTTGAAGAGAGCGAAGTTCTTCATCATGGCTTCCTTCCATCTATCAGCTTCAGGGCCGATTGCTTCTTTATATATGGAAGGAATATCATCATTACCTGTTGAAAATTTTTGACATTTGTATTCTTAAATGGCGGTGAGTCTTCAAAATCCTTGTATCAGTGGGTACCTTGACATTTTGTCGTCGTGGCTTTATCATCCGCATTTTCTTCTTGTTCTTGTGGAGGTTCTTGGGTTAAAACCTCTTCATACGATTCATCTTCATCAATGGAGGATCGAACACGTCTTATCTTCACTAGCCCGGATTAACAATTTTGCTTTCAAACTCCTTGTTTTGGAGTTTGCTTTCCTATTTCTACAAGTGCCATCAATCTTCTTAGTTGCAGCACTATGACAAAGCTGATTCATCCAAAGGTAACATCTACGCTAAAGATTATCTTTTTGTTTCAAAGACACCATAGTCGATATCCTTTAGAACGAGAAGGGATCCCAAAAAAATGGCTTTTCTTGGCTCTTTGGGTCGACTTTGATTCCATTACATGATAGTATGCAATTGAACCAAACACGTGTAAGAAATCGTAATCTCAGCAAGTTTTCCGGACCATTACCTCCATGGCGTTTTGCCTTGAAGACGATGGTAAGCGGTTGTGAATGACATGCATCACGTCCGCAATACCGGTAATCTTTGCTTGCCTAAACGGCGTTTGACAACGTACATGAACCTTCTCCAAAGAAAGTCCGGTTCATACGTTACTGGCTCCGTTTTTGTTGTGGTGTTTTTGAATAGTGAAGTGTCATCTTATCCGCCTTCCACAAAACTTTCATAAATGGATCGTTTATTGTGCCGGTGCCATTATCCGGACCTCGACGGCAGTCTTTTTACCCGAGTCTCGATCATCTTCTTCCATTTGAGAAAAATTCCAGCTTCATCCTTCTTCATGAGATACCGCCACTCTTCTTACGGAAAAATCATCAGCGAAAGTGGCATAATAATGTTTGCATTTCATGGATGGAGTTCTTGTTGGCAATACATCGATATGGATGTAATCAATGCTTTTTGTATGGAGGAGCAAGCGAAAGCTTACTTTCTCTTTCCCGATACCATGATGCTCGCGGAATTCTAACTTAGGTTCTACTTTGCCTTGCTTTACTAGAATCTGCAAGCTTTTTCACTGGCGTGTCTGAAACGCGTATGCCACGTCTTGGTAGTTTCTAAATCTCTTTCTTGGCTGCTGGCGATCTTTGTCGATAGCGTCTTACTACCAAGGTAGTAGTACAGTTATTCTTAGAACACCTTTCATCGCCACGAAGTGCTCGAAGTAACCTTGATATACGTTTTGTATGGTTATGGTGAAGCTTGCTTTTGATTCTAAGACTCGCAGAGATTCTTCTTCAATGCTCCGGAACATAATGAACATCTGTCGAAGACCCTGGTTGACCATCTTGATTCTTGAAGCAATTGTCTGGAATTCCCAAAACTTTGCATGGATAATGCATTACGTGAAAACAACTCCACCATCTAGTTCTTCAAAGTTAAAGAACCACTCCTTATTAGGAGACATATGGAAAGTACATCTTGAATCAAAAATCGATCACCAGGGATGAGATCTTTGTTAGCCAACTAATGCAAAAATCTGAATTTGAATTGCTTTGCTTCTACGTCATCAGTTACCTGACTTTTCACTTTCTTTGCTGACTTGGACAATTTTTCTTCGATGACCTTTCTCGTGACAAAAGCGCATTCATCTTTACCAAGTCTTCCTTTGATAGAATCTACCTCTCCTTCTTTTTGTTGTGTTTGCGGACGTCCTGCTACAGACAATGCCTCTGTTGCTTCATTCACACTTTCTCTTTTATCTTTCTTTCTAATTTATAACTATACAAAGCGGTACAAACTTCCTCAAAAGATACTTTATCCTTCCCAATGAGTGGTAAGCTCGTAATAAGATGATCAAACTCATCCAGGAAGGGAGGTAACAACATCGAGCTAAATCTTCATCTTTAAAGTTTCATCCATATTTAACAAATCGCTACTAATTGATTAAAAGCGATAATGTAGTGGGTTATTGTAGTACCTGGAAGGTATTCAAATCGAACAACTTCTTCTTGAATAGTCGATTAATCCTCACTCTTTCATGAACTTGTTCTCTAACGCCTTCCTGACTTACTTGCGGATATCTCGTGAGCACGTATACTTTTGTTCTCTGAGAGACCGAACGGATTGCCTGCACACATGCCAATCGGTTGATATTTTCCTTTCTACTTCATCTGCTCCATCTGGTTTCTCTTCTGAATAGCGATGTCAGGCATTGAAACAAAGCGTAGAACTTAAGCCTTAACATGCGTGTGAAATAGCTAGGTTCCATCAAACTTCCACCGAACCTTGCATTCATCACCTAGTGGGCGTGGATGGTTTGGCCTTTGTTTGAAAGAAATTTTTCTTCCGCCATTTCTTCAAATTACAACAACTAGCAACTATATTCCAATAGCAAACAAACGGAATACAAACAAATGCCTGGTGCAGAAACCCGGCCTTTCGATACCAATTGTTGGGGAAAATGGGGTATATTTTCCTATTCTAAGTAGTAACTATTCAACATGATTTAAATGAATAGAACTCAAACTAACGAACAAAATAATGCTATTGGAAATATAATGCTTAAAATAAACTAAAAAGCAGAGATATTGAAGCAGAAATATTAAAAGCGAGAAAAATAATAACACCAGAAATTCGAGGTTAGAATTGCAAATGTTACTGGTCCTCGGCGTCGTTGACCACTTTCACTATCTTCCAAATGGATGAACTCCAAAATTACAACTAATTGGGCAAAAATTAGAGCTAATCAATTACCCTTACAAAAAGAGAGGAAGATTTACAAATTTTGGGATGTTTACAAATGGTGA
The DNA here is from genome assembly GCA_030763125.1 of Hippophae gyantsensis. Lineage (NCBI taxonomy): Eukaryota > Viridiplantae > Streptophyta > Magnoliopsida > Rosales > Elaeagnaceae > Hippophae > Hippophae gyantsensis. Next base: position 2,561,768 of record CM061034.1, on the reverse strand, counting down.
AGGAAGGCTTTATTTATAGCCCCAAATCCAACACCCATCTTCATTCCTAACCAATGTGGGACTTTTCTAATTTGCTCACTAAGGAGCTATATAACAATGTTGTTTCACAGAGCTCAGGCAAGTCTTCAGTATTGGAAAGCATTGTTGGGAAGGACTTTTTGCCTCGTGGATCAGGTAATTTAAATTTACAAAGTTTTGCTTCAATGATGGATTTGACTGTTAAAGGAATAATAAATGCAAAACATGTGCAGGAATTGTCACTCGTCGTCCTCTTGTCTTACAGCTTCATAAGCTTCCTGAAGGCAGCAGAGAATATGCGGAATTTCTCCACCTCCAGAGAAAAAGATTTTCTGATTTTAGTAAATCTCTTATCTTCTGCCTTTTCTTTTAAGTTATTTATTTAATTTTTTTTTTTTGGGTGAACTAAACTATGGCACATTTTGCTGTTGCTAATTGTAAGATTTATCACCATATAAAACATCATGTATTAGATATGGCTGAATTTTGGCACCAGCACTTCTTATGTGATGCATCAAGTCCGTTTCATGGAAAACACTTTAGAGCACCACCACACCATTCAATAACACTTACGTGTCATAAATCTCAACGGTTTTTTGTATTTTAAGGAAATTTAATCAATGATCATTTAGTTAGACGGATAGAAGACTTGGCATCTATATGAATATGTGACTCTTTGGGATTATCTCACCATGTTAAATAATATTTGCATAGCTGCTGTGAGAAAGGAGATTCAAGATGAAACTGATAGAGAAACTGGACGATCTAAACAAATTTCCAGTGTCCCGATTCATCTTAGTATATATTCTCCCAACGGTAAATATTCTGTATCTAACCTCTCTCTCTCTCTCTCTCTCTCTCTCTCTTTTCTTTTCTTTTTTCCTTCTATATATTTTTGGTGTTTGGAATTTTTTTAAATTAGTACACATGAATATTCAGTATTAGTACATCAGAATTTATATCCTGATACTATGATGACAAATTTTACCATTTTACTTAACTGTTGGCAGTTGTCAACCTGACACTCGTTGATCTTCCCGGACTTACAAAAGTAGCTGTTGGTAAGTAACTTTGTTGGGATTACACATCGTTTTCATATGTATACAAAGAAACTTGTTATCTTAAACCATCATTATCCATTGCAGAACAACTAGATAGGTAATTCTCCTCTCCCATTATTTCTCAAAAGATGATTTGTTATGTTATTAGGCTAAAGTATTGTTTTCAATGGTATAGAGGGTCAACCAGACAGTATTGTGCGAGATATTGAGAATATGGTTCGCTCCTTCATAGAGAAGGTGATATATTATTTGGCTGGTCTTTTATTATCTCTTTAAACTTCATTCGGCTATCTGAGGATAATAATTTTATGCTCATGTTTGATGAAGAGCAGCCCAACTGTATTATTCTTGCAATTTCACCAGCAAATCAAGATCTTGCCACTTCTGATGCAATTAAAATCTCTCGTGAAGTAGATCCTACAGGTAACTGCTTTTTTAGAACATGGTTCATCTCTACTTCCATTTATTTACACCTTTGAAGCTTTTAGTGGCTATAGTCAGCTCTTCCAAAGCTCCTCAATTTGGACCATATGTTGCCTTATTCATTTGATTGCTATCACTTTTCAGGGGAGAGGACTTTTGGAGTTTTGACTAAGATTGATCTTATGGACAAGGGTACTGATGCAGTCGATGTAAGTTCATTGTATTAAGGAGGATCATGTGGTTAAATGCTCTTTAAGCATAAAAATTAAGGAGAAGAAAACTTCCTCAAAAAAAAATTGAAAAGAAAAAGAAATATTTTTCTTGTATAAGATTGAACTTGGCGGAATGGGCGGGTAGTATCTGATATTGAAAAGTGCGAATAATAATAATTTAATTTGTAACCAAGCTATGCCTGATTCAGTTTTATAGGCATGTTTTGTGTTACAGTGACAATAATATGTTTTTATGCTGCTTGCTAAAGCAACAATATTAATGTTTTCTGGTATCCAGCCATATGTGTTTTCAATATTTCTAGATTTAATTTATAAGAAAGAAAAATGTCTTTTCAAGTCACAACATTGAGAGATTTTTGTTTCTGTTATGTTACTGGTAAACCTGGTGACTGTATGTCATGATAATTGTTATGTGTTTTGCACAACTTGTATTTCAACTCTTGAGACTCATCTTCCCTATATGATGTGTAGATTTTGGAAGGAAAGGCTTATAGGCTCAAATTTCCTTGGGTTGGGGTTGTGAACCGCTCACAAGCAGATATTAACAAAAATGTTGACATGATTGCTGCTCGCCGTAGAGAACGTGAGTATTTTGCAACCACACCAGAATACAAGCATCTTTCTCAAAGGATGGGTTCTGAGCATCTAGCAAAAATGCTTTCTAAGGTACAGATGTTGGCATCCATGTTAGTGTTGTATACTGGAAAACAAGATTAATGAATTCTTCTGCTATATTACATCCATGTTAGTGTTGTATGCTGGAAAACAAGATTAATGAATTCTTATGCTATATTACATCCATGTTAGTGTTGTATGCTGGAAAACAAGATTAATGAATTCTTCTGCTATATTACATCTGGGATGGTTAATATTTCAGCATTTGGAAAATGTCATCAAGTCCAAGATCCCAGGCATCCAGTCCCTTATTAGCAAGACAATTGCTGAACTTGAAGCTGAACTAAGCCGTCTTGGAAAGCCTATTGCTGCTGATGCTGGGGTAAGTGTTATTTTCTTGGCTATTTACACGTAGTTCATGTTTATAACATACAACTTTAGTTATTCATTGCTTCTTTTGTGCAGGGAAAACTATATTCAATCATGGAAATTTGTCGTATTTTTGATCAGATATTCAAAGAGCATCTTGATGGGATGTGTGTACCATGCTTTCATCACCATTTTTAATTGCAGGATTCATTTCTTTATCTTATTCCACTATGGGTAGAGTTTTTGTAAACCTTAATGTACTATCTTTATTTTTGTCCACAGACGTCCAGGAGGTGATAAGATTTACAATGTTTTTGATAACCAGCTGCCTGCTGCCCTGAAAAGATTACAATTTGATAAGCAACTTGCCATGGAAAATATCCGCAAGATCATTACTGAAGCTGATGGATATCAACCTCATTTGATAGCTCCTGAGCAAGGATACCGTCGACTCATTGAATCTACTTTAGTTACAATTAGAGGTCCTGCTGAAGGAGCTGTGGATGCGGTATGCATGGAAGCTTAAACAATAAAATTGATGAAAAATCAACTTTGCATTGTCTTTTAACTTATAAATTCTTACAGTCCAGCATTTATTTTCTCCAATAATTCAGAGATACTATTCTGCGTATAATGCTTGTTGTTACTATATCGGTATTGTTGTCTGATGATTACAGATTCATGGCACATTGAAGGATCTAGTTCACAGGGCTCTCAGTGAGACTAGAGTAAGTAGTCTCATCAAAATTGGTTACTTATATTGTATATATGAATCTTGTTAACAGTTTATATGACTTGCTAGATCATGCTGCTTCACCAAAACTATTTGGAAATGCCTTTTCTTTTTAGGTGACGGGACTTGCACATAGATTTTGACTTGTAGGTAGGCAGAGGTATAAGATGGGTCAGGCTATTCGGGCCCATCTAGGCCCGGCCCAGGCCCTATCCATCAACTTATGTACTGGAGTGAATCAATCCGTTGGGCCTGTTAAGCACGGCATTTTTTAAATTTGTTTTTGTAAATATAATCAATAATATAATACTTTTATTAACTACATTTAAATCTATGTACTTTTACATACAAATTTATTTTAGCTTTAATATAAGACTTTATTTTCTCATAGGTTATAAAGATAGGTAGATTTTTTTATTTCTTTCTATATTAATTGTTTTTATATAAGAAAAGTAGTAATTCTTAAGTTCAATATCTTTTGAATAAAAAATGAAAAAAATAAATGAAGTTATATTACATTTAATGTTTCCTCTATAAGACTTTAGATAAGAAAATGAATGAGTATCTTAATAGTTTTTTTTAATAGAAAAAGTTATAAATAAATGCTAAAATAATTTTGTAGATAATTTTTTTTTTTAATATTAAAATCTTTGTATTGATATCAAAAATTTAAAAACTATCAAACACTTTCTGTTATCTTAATTTTTGTTTTATTTTTTAAAGCAAATAAAATTTTAAATCATATATAATACACATTAAAATTAGTTTTTTAATTAAAGATAAAAGTTAAAAAAAAAACTTAAATGGGTTTATGGGTAGACTTGGACTATAACTTATTAGGCTGGGCCAGGCTTGGCACACCAGTCCAGTCCAATGGGTGGGTTGGATTGGGCCAGCCTCCTTACATAACTATTTGTAGGAGAAAGAATATTTATGAAATTCTGAATATAAATTCTATTGTTTTTTTTTACTCGAGACTGAAATTGACTTTTTGTGTACTAGGGATGCAATTATAATTCGGCAGAAATTAGTCTCGGCAACACTATAAACATTTTGTAGAATCTGACTGGCTATTGAGTTATGCTGATATGAAATGCTCCAATTATGTAATCTTTGTTGATATATCTTGGGTTTTAAAATTTCAAAGCTGTTAGTAATTTTTTGCATAACTTACAGGAGCTGAAGCAGTATCCAGGTCTTCGAGTAGGAGAAAGAATATTTATGAAATTCTGAATATAAATTCTATTGTTTTTTTTTACCCAAGACTGAAATTGACTTTTTGTGTACTAGGGATGCAATTATAATTCGGCAGAAATTAGTCTCGGCAACACTATAAACATTTTGTAGAATCTGACTGGCTATTGAGTTATGCTGATTTGAAATGCTCCAATTATGTAATCTTTGTTGATATATCTTGGGTTTTAAAATTTCAAAGCTGTTAGTAATTTTTTGCATAACTTACAGGAGCTGAAGCAGTATCCAGGTCTTCGAGTAGAGGTAGGGAATGCGGCTATTGAGTCACTTGAGAGAATGAAGGAAGAAAGCAAGAAAGCAACACTTCAGCTAGTTGACATGGAGTGTAGTTACCTTACAGTGGATTTCTTCCGTAAGCTTCCTCAAGATGTCGACAAAGGTGGCAACCCATCACACTCTGTTTTTGATAGATATAACGATTCATACCTCAGGAGAATTGGTATGTCATATAGACTGAAAAGTGGACTTCTCCCTGCAGTCATGCTGGAACATTCTACAATATTCTATTTTTTTTCTTCTACTTAAGGACTATCATTCATTTGTGTATTACCTTGTGGAAACAGGAACGACAATTCTCTCTTATGTGAATATGGTATGTGCAACTTTGCGTCACTCCATTCCCAAGTCCATCGTCTATTGTCAAGTGCGTGAGGCTAAACGAAGCTTGCTGGACCGGTTTTTCACAGAGTTGGGGTCAATGGAGGTATGGGTCCTCATCATTTTTTTTCCATATGCTTTGTTTTGTGCTAAACTAGATTAAACAGAAGGTAACCTTGAATTAATATTTTTCTGAGTAGCATAGGCGATTGTCATCGCTATTGAATGAAGATCCAGCAGTGATGGAGCGGCGAGCTGCCCTTGCTAAGAGACTAGAACTGTATAGGAGCGCTCAAGCAGAGATTGATTCAGTTGCTTGGTCCAAATAGATATGCACCACATTTGTATGTACCATTTGGCTAGTGTTGGCTTGATTCATTTATTCATTTTTCTCCGTTGCAGGGAAGAAGGGGTTTTTTGGTTATGTTGTATTAATATACTCAATTTTGCTGAAAGTGGTGATTGTCATTGTTTAGTAGGTGACATTATTGGTTATCTTTTGATCTATATGCTCAGTGATAAACGAATATTAACTTTTTCCATTGTTTGGTGTCAATGGGAAGAAATTCAAATGTGCATGCAGATTCCTCCCTTTTAGAGCTCACCAGGTGTTACTTGATCATCCTATTGGGTGCTACTAACTTGGGCATCCGGACAAGTTTAAAATTACAGGAAAAACAACAAAAATAATACTTTTAAAAGTTATAATCACAAAAATATTATTTTTATATTCAATTTATATATTTGATTCTTAAAATAATTTTTAGCACATCATTTCATATTTAAAATTGTTTAAATCATATTATGAAAATTTAGACCTATTTGTTAAACATAGTTGACGACTCTGTGAAAGTAGAGTCATTAATATACTTTTGTACTTAATTTCTGTTTATTTTATTCAATAATTTGTATTTTTTAGGTTAAAAATATTAAAATATTAACTTTTAATGAAAAAGGGTAAAAATATAATTTTTAAATTTTTTTTAGATATTTTTATAAATTTTTAACGCATAATCAATAAGCTGTTACGTGAATGTCATGCAAGTAGTGGAGTTGACATAACAAGCCATGTGGTCGCTACGCAATTGGAAATTTTTAGTTAAACATAATTGACGATTCTGTAAAAGTAAAGTCATCAATACATTTTTTGTACTTAATTTCTATTTACTTTATTCAATAAATAGTATTTTTTAGGTTAAGAATATTAAAATATTAACTTTTAGTGAAAAATGATGAAAATATAATTTTTAATTTTTTTTATGAATTTTTAACGCATAATCAATCAAAAGTTATTACGTGAATGTCATGCAAGTAGTGGAGTTGACATAGCAAGCCATGTGGTCGTTACGCAATTGGAGCAAACAAATCATGCAAAATTGTGCGTATAGAGTGATATAGCACTTTGACACGTGTTAACACATCATTCATTTCGAGTTCATTGCGCAATCAATTGCCTCTACTTGTTGTCATGCTATTCGTATGTTTCGTCCAACTATGTGCCACACAAGTTGTATTTGCAAATCACAGATTGTCGTGTGGCGTCGGGCTTTGATTTGTTTACTACATTTTGCATACCATTTTGCTTGTTTTTTATCTTAGTTCTTGATCTGAAGTTGATTTGATGGTCTAAATTCTACTTAAGTTATATTTAACCTTCTAATTTTCCTATAAACTTTAATGAGTCGTAATTAACATAATTTTCATTAGTTTTTGAAGCCAAGAAGAGGGAAAATATAGAAAAATTCAAAAGGAAATACAATTTTGATGGAGATTTAAGAAATGATTGTTACAATAATTCAAAAGATCGATTGTATTTCTTCTTCTTAATTTCATTAATTTTTATGTATTTTTTTTATGAAAAATGAGTTTTATGAACAAAATTATGTTTCGTTAAATTATCAATTTAATAAATAATAGGAAATTTAATTGACATTAGAATATGATTATGTTAATTATTATGCGGTGAGTACTTTACTTGAGAGATGAATAAATATTATATTAAATTCAATTAATTAATAATTATATTGGAGAGATTTTAATGATTCATATGTTTAGAATATTGAGAATTAAGTATTTTTATATATTTTTTTAGTTATTAATTTTTATTTAATTAATTATTGTTATTTATTTTTAATTATTTTAATTTTGTTTCCTTAAAATATAAAAATACAAAAAAAAATTATTTTTATTTCTTTGTGTTAAAAATTAGTTTCTAATTACATAATTTCTGTGAGAACGATATTTTTGTATCATTATATTATTTATTACGATACATATACTTACATATTCATTAAAGTATTCGATTAATAATCTAACTAAACTTAGTTCAATTTGTTGTTTTCCTTGTTCACTAATGGTTTTTCAAGAAGAAAGATATTTAAGCAAACATGTTTTAATGACATTTTTTTAGGGTATGGTCTAATGTTACTCAACCATATTTTTTACTTGTATTTTTATTTATGGAATAATTTGAATTTAGTACCAATTAATTGTAAATTAAAAATTAAATTTAGAGAAGATGATTGTAAATGTTATATTTATTTTAAAAATGACATTTAAATTTTACATTTATTTTTATAATAATTTAGTATTATTGTTATGAAAAAATTACTATATAACAATAAATAACTATTTTTCATGTTTTTATTTTTTTTAATTATAATTTATTTAAATTATTACAATTTTATTTAATGAATTAAAAAATTAAAAATATAAAATTAAAAAAATATCTTTGTGCAGTCATTTTTTTAAACAATATAACTAAATTTTTATAAAAAAATACATAATTTAAATATTATTTTTATAATAAATAAAAGATTTTAGATGTATTTTTCCAGATTGATGGGTAAGAAAAAAGTTCGTGTGATGAAAAAAATTAATACATGTCGTAGTTTTTATTGGATATATCGAGAAGAGACGATTTGAGATATAATATACCAAGTCAAAAAATTGCTGATGATGCCGGTCCAGATGGGACAATGGACTTTGATCCTATGTTGTCAAGATTGTCAAATTTAATCTTAACAATCGCTAAAAAATAAGTCAAATACTTAAAAGAAAATGTTTATTAGACTAAATTTTAAAAAAATATTATTAAATTATTCTAATCATTTTATTTGTATAATTGAATCATGTTTTATCTTATTTATATTTAAAATAAATAAATAATTTTATCAATTTAATTAAATTAAAAAATTTGATCTAATTTAAAAATTTAGATTCAATTTTATTGATAAATATCAGATTTAGAATAAAAATATATAATTTGTTAAGATTTTGATTGATATATTTTATAATTCTTTACAATTTTATACAAGTTAAATTATTAATAAATGTATATTTTATTTAATAATATATTATATTAAAATATTATACATATTATAATTATATTAAATTAATATCTTAGATTAAAAACTTAAATAAATAATAAATTATTATAAGAATATAAAAATTATTAAAATATATATGTAATTTTTTAATTTTTTAATTTTAATTATAAATAATAAATTTTAATAGAAAAATAAAAATTATAATATTATGTATATCGTGTTTTATATATTATAATAATTTATAAATAAATTTTAACATAAATTTAATCTTTTACAATTCAAAAATATTTGATCTCTCCAAATTCTTATCAGAAAACTGATTCGGATGAAATTAGATAGACAAAAACATACAATTTTTATCTATTGCTCATTCTGAATTTATATCATCCTATTTATAAAAATTATTTATATTATTATATTACTTTTTAGATTAATTTATAATAAAATTTTAAAATAAATTTATATAATTAAATAATATATTTTTTAAAAACATTTTATGATATACTGATACTATAAATTTAACATTTTATAAATTATTTCTTAGAAACGAATCGAAAAAATGTTTAGGTAGATTTACCATATTTATTCTCCCGTGGAACTTTCTCCCTGGATTAAGGCACGTATTAGTATAAAAAACGACGTTGTCGCCGGGCCTTCCATTTTAAGTGACCATAGCATCTCGAATCCGAATCTTGCAAAGCGTCGGAGAAACGAGTTTTAAATTGTGCTGTTCTGTCCAACCACTCGGATTTCCTTTCAAATTAATCATTTGGAGCTATTTCTAACTTTTGGAATTCGTCGAAGGTACAATTTTTTTAATCCAAATATTATTTTCTTAATTCCGCGTTATTTTTACATTAATCTGGTATTAATCTTGTATCTTTTTCTACATATCAATTTTCTCGTAATTTCTGTTTCATTTCAGAGTCCTTGGTTGTTTATTTTTCAAGTCTCTCAGTGGGTTATCCCATTTCAGTTTCTTCTTTTAACAAACATTTTGATTACTGGTTTGAATGGTAATTAGATCTATTTTTGTCTGTATCATTTCTTACTATTTTCCCTTATTCATGTTAAATATGCTTTCTTTCGTTCATTTCTGCTTTCATATGAAGATTTTGGAGCACCTATTTGCATTTGCAATTTTTCCGATGCAGTTGTGGCAGTTTGGGGAACTGCCAATTGGGTTTTGGTTCGGAATCGATTTTAATACTCAACTTGATTCTTTTAAGCAGATCTGATTTTTTAATGAACCATACATTAATAATGCGTATTTTGCAGAAAAGCTTTCAAGGCGATAGAGGGGGAAAGAGACGAGGTAATCTCATGTTATGGCTTCTGAGAGGGAATGTTTTGATCTTTCAGGACCATTGCACCTGACTTACATTGACTGGTGAGATCCCTAATTCTTCCTCTTATCCATATAAGAAAGGACAAAGATATACATTGTTAAAGGATCCTAACGAATGGTATTTGTTTATTATTGAATTATAGCAAGTGAACTCAGATTTATACATCTCGTTAGTGTTAAAATAATAGAAATGAATGGTTACACTCATTTACATAAGCTTTGAGATCTTGGGATAATTGGTGTATTTTGTATTTTATGGTATTAGTCTTTAGGGTTATGGAACCGCTTTTCTTTTTTATTGAAAATGATTTCTAATGGATCAAAGCATTTTAAAAGGGTTCTTGTCAATCTCTATAAAAATTGCTTTCAAAAGGTTGAGAAGTACTATTTGTGCTTTTAAAGATAAGTAATTGATACTTACATTTAGGAAAAGTAATTTTCAATGCATGCTCCTATCTTAAAATACTTATCAAAGTGCCACTCAAAATTACTTCTAATATTTTTATTCCAAATATCTAAGTACTTATCTTAAAACCACTTTTAACCAATCCACTTTTCTTGAAATCACTTCTAAAAGAAGCATATCCAAATAGGCCCTTAGTGGTATTAGAGCAACATAGGTCCTGGATTAAAATCCCCTGGCAACCTCAAAATAAATTAAAATCCCAATTTGATTGGCCTCGACAAATGATTGAGGAAAGTTCTAGGGTTTGCAAACGTAAGGTGCTTGAGCTACTTTGTTATAGGCATATCAGTTGCTCAATTGATAGATTTTATGGAAAAACAGAATGCAACATCTGTTTCAACAAATCTATAACTTGGTTCTTAATATCTTTATCTGACCGATGTTTTCCATTCTTAGTTCGGTTTATATGTAGGGTGCTTGTCTGAGAATTTGCAGTTGTTGTGACTACTATTAAAGAAAATCAATATACATGTGAACCAGTGCAGTTTAGTAATGTGGCATCTTTTTTCCAATGAGATCATGTGTTATGCATTATAGTTGGTGGCAACTTGATTTCAGATCATAATGGATGACTAGGTTGTAGACTGGTAAAATATATTTTGTGCAATATCCAGTTATATTCTGCCTCTACCCCAATAATGCTGTCATATGGGATCAATTGATTTGATTCCTTTTTTTTTTTCAAAAAAGTTTATCCGCTGATTACATTAAGTATTAGTTTTCATGAAACGATGCAACCTTTGAAGTGCCATTTGCTCTGTGTTGCATTTGGTATTTGCTAGGTGATGAATAACATTTATAGCTGCTACGTTGTGCAGGGAAAATGCACATCACCGAAGATCTGTAGCTGCCAGTTTGGTTCAGGGTGTCTACATTATTGAGCGGGACCGTCAGGAAAACCGTCAAGATACACGAGCTCTTGGTCCTCCTTGGTGGGAGTTCTTCCATTTTAAGTTGCTCCATCAACTAGTGGATGACACGGATCATTCTGTCTTTGGTGCTATTTACGAATTTAAACCTCATGCATCTGTTTGTAACCGCTCTCTAGATGGAAGTCCTAGATATGTAATTGCTTTTCGAGGTACCATAACAAAGCCTGGTTCCTTTTCACGAGATGTTGAGTTAGATATGCACTTAATTCAGAATGGACTTCACAGGACTTCTCGCTTTGAGATTGCCATGCAAGCAGTACGTAACATGGTAGCTGCAGTAGGTGATTCAAATGTGTGGTTAGCTGGCCATTCCTTAGGGTCAGCCATGGCAATGCTTGCTGGAAAAACTATGGCCAAGACAGGAAATTTTCTGAAGGCGAAACTCTTCAATCCACCCTTCTTTTCAGCCCCAATAGAGAGAATTAAGCAAAAGCAAGTGAAGCACGGGATTCGGATAGCAACCAGTGTGATAACAGCTGGACTCACAATTGCTATGAAGGCTAAAAATCAAAGGAACAATGTAACAGAAGACTCATTTGCAGCTCTATCCACATGGATCCCCTGTCTATATGTCAATCCAAGTGATCACATATGTTCCGAATATGTTGGCTATTTTGAACACAGGAAGAAAATGGAGGAGATCGGAGCTGGAGGCATTGAGAGATTAGCTACTCAGAATTCACTGGGGGGTCTTTTGTTGAATGCAATGGGGAAAGAGTCAGAGCCGCTGCATCTAATTCCTTCAGCCAATTTGATAATTAACTTGACTCCGTCAAGGGACTTCAAAGAAGCTCATGGAATTCATCAGTGGTGGAGAGACGATATGCAGCTGGAATCCAAGCTTTACAAGTACCGTTAGCTTCGTCATGCAGTATGGTATTTTATTTGGTGGTTTTGTCAGCTTGATATTGTTTTATTGAATGGAAGGGACCTCCTCTGCTTTATATTTGTGAAATTGTGTGTACAGTGAATTGCATCACCATTTTGAAAAATCAAAATAAGTAATAGTGTTTCCCTTTAATCGTAAAACAAGCACATTCTAATTGATTTTAATATATGTATTTAACAAAATGAAAAAGATTGTAATTTTACTGGTAAGTGGTGGGCTAATAATCCCAGTAAGAACTGGACATTCTCAATGGTTTATCTATTTGTTATAAAACATCTGCTAGAGTAAAACCAAGCAAAATCGTTCTTTCTTCATTAATTTCAAATTTCTTCTTTTACTGCAAAACGGTCCGAGTTTTACAATAATGAAACTGACTTGCATAACATGTTATCACACATGTTCCCTATTAGTCTATTCCATGTCCCTTGACTTAATCAATCAGAATTGGGTAATTATAAAAGTCCAATTATTATCATTTCCCATTGTAGGGATCGCCTTTACTTCTACTCTAATTAATCTCTCAATACTTTCGATAAAGCAAAAGCAAAAGCAAAATCAAAACGACAAAGCTTTCACAGAACCGAAGGTGCTTTTTTCTCTTCTTTGATTGTTAATGCGTCACAGGGTTAGCACAGGTTACTCAACTGTACTTTTATTCTTATTTTAAAGGGTTTAATTCAATTAATTCCAACACTGAAAATTAAAATAATAATCTTATTTAAGTTGAGGATTTTTACATGGGTAATGCAAGTGATAAAAATATTTTTCTTCCACTCCTTTTTTCCATCCATCCATCCATCCATCCATCCATCCTTTCTTTTTTCTTTTTCTTTTTTCTTTTTCAAAACATGACCAAATAGGAGGTGTGAAAGAAAAAAAAAATAATACTAACAAAATTGCTTTTGAATTATTTTTCATGTGTAATATATATATATGTAAAAATCTTCAAACCAAATAGAATTATTGTTACAATTTTATTATGTCTAAACATAAATGAAAATGGACTGGTACGTAACCCCCACAGAAAGCTAGCCGCTGCTTAAAAAATGGAAACAATCCAAAATATTTGCAGCTTAGACTAACACTTTGTTCCAATTTATCCAGAACTATTATTAATTAATATATTTCCAAACTCTTTTTATTAAATATTTAGTAGTTATATATTTTTTAAAAATATCACAATCACTTGTTATCATTATTATTATAATAATAAAATAATCTATTTTTATATATTATTATTATAATTAATATAATATTATTTTATTCAATAAAATTATATAAATTTAATTATATTTATTAATGATATTATATGAGATTATAATTTTTAACAATTATCATCAAGTTTTACTAAGAAATAAAAAAAAAAACTCTCGTATAACAGCCCTGTATTCGAAAGTTTAGATTACAAAATACGAAGTAAAAGTGGAACATAATATTCAATTTTAAAATACAATTTTTACACTTACAAAAATAGAAAAAAGGAGAAAATTAAAAGAAAAACTAAAAGAGGAAGAGAAGAAATTAGGATTAGCAATGAAAACCGAGCACAGATCCATCATTCACAGAAACGGCAACCTTGCACCCAGATTTGGCCTCCGCATGATGACTAAAAAAGTTCAGGACTCTTACCCGACCCGTCATCTTCATTCTAGACTGGATTTCCATGGTGTCGGGTCTGACTCGCAGCCCACCTCCTCCATTCACACTGTCCCCAATTGACTGTAACGATCCCATTCCGAGTCCGGCGGACATTGGATTCTGATCCGAGACGGGAAAAGACTGAACGGTAAAAGTAGCAGCCATGAACTGAGTTTGACCCGCTTCGATCTTACCTGCGGGTATGAACATGAACCCGACCTGATTACCCGAATAGAGGAGCTGAAGAGTACTGTCATAGTGGCGAAAGGCGGCTTTGTTGGGATTTCGAACGGCGACATATTGCGAGAAGGTGAAGTTAACGGTGCTGTTAGAGATAGCGAAAGAAGGAAGCCGAACGGAGCTGACGGAGATCTTGGGTTCTTTAGGTTTGAAAACGGTGAAGTAAACGGTAAGAATTACGATAACCAAGAAAATCAAGAATATTGTGGCCAGTATACACGAGGCCAAGTTTGTCCGGCCAGGGGGTGGTGGTGGTGGCCTGCGAGGGTCAGGTTTGTTCATAGCTAGCTTAGTAGCTTCTTAACAGAAAAAAAAAATAATGGATCTATGCGTTCGTGGCCTCACCTGTGGGTGTGAAGAGTGTATAGGGTATGTTTGGCTACAGAGTTTGGTGGTTTATGACTTATGATGCCATATAAGGAAAATGGTGGGAAAATACTGTTTGGGTTGGGGACCATTTTTTCTTTTTAACTATGAAAGTGAGATTTTCGGTATTTTTTTTTTGAATGCATTAGTTTTGGGAGAGAGAGTAATGTTATTATTAGAGTGTGTAATATTTATTTTTGCTAAGACTCTGTTAATATAAGTTAAAAAAGTTTATTTATTAATTTATTATAAAATAAATCATGTTGTCCATTATAATAGAAAAAAGGGAGTAAAAATGTAAAATTCATGTTACCAATATATATAAGTGCTCATCTAACTTTGAGATTTTTTTCGTTGAAAGGAAAGTATCTGAGAGACGGAAATACTGAGACATAGAGAGATTAAAGAGACCGGCTCTATAAAAGAATACTTCGATATCATTTCCAAAAAATAAATAAAAAGAATTTTATATAAAAATTCCTTAAAAAAAACTCTTTCTTGGGAATTTCGGTAGGCACTGATGTTTCTTTAATGGAAAATGTTTTCTTCCAGTATTATTACTAACTAAAATCAAATTCACTTCTTTAGGGGGAAAAAATAAATTCAAATTCAGTAAAATGTATTATATAAAAAACTTGTTAGATGATAATATGTAATATATAATAATAAAATCTTAAATTAGTTTTATATTAATATAAAATCTTAAATTATATAATATATATTTTTTATTTAATAAAAAAATTACTTTAATACCCTAGAAAAAGAGAGATTCAATTTCAAAAGCTAAGCTTTGAAATTGTGTCATCAAAAAAAGAAGAAGCTTTTTGAAATTGATCCATTATGTTTTAAGTCATTTGGATTAGTTCATTTGCTATTATAACACTGTGATGCCTATACTTGGTAGCATGGAAAACATACAACTCCTACAAAGTGTTGTCATATATACAAGTCACCTTCATGCGTATCATTATTTATGTACTTACCGGCATAGTCTACCTTAGTGTAACTTACTGGTTAAGTTATCTATTGTGTATACAAGGATTGTTAACACTAATGGGAAGCAACAACTTTCAGTTTGCACCTTATCTCCTTATGTGCATTATGTTATTCTCTCTGCTCTCTAAGCATCTTAATATTTATACAAAAACAAGTTTGTAAAACTGTTTATAAAATAGGAAAATTACACTTCAATCTCCTTTGATCGTAAGACAAGTTACGTAATCATGATTAGATCTAAATTCATTACAAGTAAATATTTTGTTTAAAATGAATTGTTAATTTTTAATCCATATATAAATTATATTTTTTTTATTTCGAATAAAAATTTAATGATAAATTCGTAACACGTAGAAAATAATTATAATGTATTTTTGTATGTTCGAGGATTAATAAGTGATTATTTTTATTTTTTAATAAAAATTAGTTTTTTAATATACAATTGTAATTTATATTTTTATAATAATTTAAACTATTTTGATTATAACAATAAAAAAATACTGTAATTTAAATTCTAAACCATATATATAAGATATGTATCGAAACAAATTTATAAATCTAATCAATATTAATGCTGATTATTTTAATTCATATAAACTTATTGAGTATAAAATATTACTTTTCACTAATTATTATTAGATGATATTTTTTTTATAAAAAAATAATGAATAGATTGAATAATTATATTGAGAAGTTTTATAAAATATGTAATTATGAATAAAATATTAATAATAACTTATCATATATTAAAAATATCAATTATATATAATTGTGATTATGTTTTAAATAATTATAAATTATATTTATAATCGTTTTTGAATTTTTTATACAATTTAACTAATACACATTTAAATGAGACTTGATTTACAAACCTTTAATATATTAAAACAAGTTTTATATTTAGAATTCGTTATTTTTAATATATAAATTTTATATTTAATATTTAATATTATATAATATATACAATTAAATTATATCTAAAAAAATTATTGATTTCGTTACTATATAAGACTATATCTCGTCGTGTTAAATTAGACTGTGATACGTATATTATAATTATGACTAATAATTATTAATTTTTTGGTAACTTCTTATGGTATAACTACTTTTGTTATGTTTGGTTTCTTATATTTTTTTCATCTTTTTGTATTGGTACATCGGGTGCCTATTAAATTAAATAAAGATATTACCTTATGAATTGAGCTAAAAAAAACTTGAGCCAAAAAAATTTTTTTTGAGCTAAAAAATATATTAATAAATAATGAAATATTTATCTCCCCTAAGAGAAGCAATTTTTTTTACAAAAAAATTATTCATTATGCATAAATTAATGAATAACTTTTTAATAGTATTGTTAACTTGTACTATTATTCTCTACAACATGTCGTTTTAAAAGGAACTTTTATACTTTCATAGTATTTTTCCTTGCCTCTTTGCCTTTGGTATATTTGCTTGTGCATTTTTAAAAAATAGCTTTCAAGATAATATGGTTCTTTGAGATAGGAAGTATAAAATGTAATTTATGAGTCTAAGAGCTCTTTTGACAAATTTTTCTATTTAATTCTGAAGTGCTTGTATATAGTAAAAAAAAAAAAGGTTTTACAGAATATCAGAAGCATAAATAAATCGAACTTTATCATAATAAGGAAATGATATTTAGTTCTGTAAAAGAAAACAATGAATTAAACTGGTCCTTTAATCAAACAAGCTTTCAAAGACTTACTGTGAGGTGCGCAAAACACCACAAATTAGAGGTAAAAGTTCAATTATTAACGATGTCTAAGTAATGTAATAATACTATCTTAATAAGGGGGAAAAAATTAATCAACAAAATTGGGCCCGTAGTAAAAAAAGCCCATAACTATAAATATCATTCAAACACCGCCACAAACAATAGCCGTTCTTTAACCCGCCAAAACTTCTCTCCGCCAAAAACTATGGCAATCAGTGCTCTGCTTTTGATAATGACCATTGTCATCTTCTCCATATTTTCACATACAAGCTCTCAGCTATACTCTCAAGATTTCTCAGATTACACCATCTCATCCATCTCTCCAATCTCTGAATCTCTGACAGCACCAACACTCCCACCACTTTCTCCATCAGTGCCTGCCTTTTTCATCATCGGTGACTCCTCCGTTGACTGTGGCAACAACAATTTTCTTGGCACACTAGCACGAGCTGACCGCCTTCCTTATGGCCGAGACTTCGATACACACCAACCCACTGGAAGGTTCTGTAATGGAAGAATCCCCGTTGATTATCTTGGTAATATTGTTTTTCTTGACTTTCCATTAGTTCATTCGCCTTATTTTCTTTTAAATTATTTAAATGGGTGGTAGTAAAAAGGAACGAAAGAATCGAAAATTGATCCTTTTCTTTTCTTTACCTATTTTGCGGGTTTCTTTTATCTGAATTTGATCGTTCTTGGGTTTGTACGGGTTTTGTAATCCCTGTTTAGGTTTTCCAAAACTGAAAAAATCATGAACTTTGGAAATTAAGGATTTAAGGTGAACGAGGCTGGTGTATTAAAGTTTATTTTTCCTTTTTTCCTGTTGTTTTTGGGTTTTCTTTGAAGACCCAGATGGTAATATTTTAAGAAAATGATTTGCGCTGCTTTTACTTGAAGACATAGCCCCAATGGAGTTTTTATCTTTTAAATAGATTAAGTGAAGCTTTCTTAATTACTTATCTTTACTTTGAATTCCTTTCTAGCAAATCGTCTTGGGCTTCCCTTTGTACCAAGCTATCTTGGGCAGACTGGTACCGCCATAGACATGATCCATGGAGTCAATTATGCATCTGCTGGAGCTGGGATTATATTCACTACTGGGTCTGAATTGGTACGCTTTTTACTGTTGAATATGGATTATGTAAACTTGCAGATTAACAAATGGATTCAAGATCATTACTGTTCTGTAACTTCTTTGTTTTATTTGATTCAATTAGATACTAGCAATAAGTCTGTAGCAAATCAATTACAACACTCAAGATGCTGTTAACAGAAAATTTGATAAATAAGTTTCGTATTTCAATTTTCTTTAACTTAAAATTTTCATCTATGGACAGGGTCAGCACATTTCCTTTGTACAACAAATTCAGCAGTTTACGGACACCTATCAACGATTTATATTTAGCATGGGGGAGAAAGATGCAGCTGAGCTTATTTCAAAATCAGTGTTTTACATATCAATTGGAATCAATGACTTTATACATTACTATCTGCGTAATGCATCTAATGTGCAAAACCTCTATCTACCTTGGAGTTTCAACCAGTTCTTAGCTTCTACTATGAGGCAGGAAATTAAGGTTCTGTCATGACATTACTTTTCCCTAGCTATACTGAATGGCCACGATGTAATTGTAAGATGTTAAGAGTTCTCCAAATTAGAGAACTTTTTAAAATCTCATGAAGCATGTTTTTTGATTTTTTTTAATGATTTACCTGCACTGCACCTTCATATATAATTAAAATCAACACATTGATCATAAATTTAATCTCACTACAGATTTTCCAACATGTTGTAAAACCTGGTTACAGAATACAGATCTTGATTTTCAAAGATAAGATGGTTTTGGGAGTTTTTTTGAAATATATGTATTCATTGTTGGAACAGAAAATCTATCACTTAGATGTCAGAAGAATTGTTGTTATGGGGCTTCCACCGATAGGTTGTGCTCCTCACTACTTGTGGCGGTATGCAAGTGAAGATGGAGAGTGTATTGAAGAGATAAACGACATGGTTATGGAATTCAACTTTGTCATGAGGTACATCATTGAAGATCTCATTCAGGAGTTTCCGGATTTGAATATCATATTCTGTGACGTGTTTGAAGGCTCTATGGATATAATAAAGAACCACAAACGTTATGGTGAGAGAGGTCATTCATTCATTTTATGTACCAAAAGTTTCATGGTAGCTAGTCTCCACATTTCATGCTGTGCATTTTGCCTATTTTCAGGTTTCAGTGTCACTACTGATGCGTGCTGCGGGTCGGGCAAGTTTAAGGGTTGGATCATGTGTTTATCACCAGAAATGGCTTGCACAACTGCTTCTGATCATATTTGGTGGGACCAATTTCATCCTACGGATGCTGTTAATGCGATTCTTGCTGACAATATCTGGAATGGCCTGCATACGAATATGTGCTATCCCATGAACTTGGAGGATATGGTAGTGCACTAGGGTTAGTGACCAATTTAAAAGTTACAGAACATGTTCACACTACTGCAATATAAGGAAATGATCCTGATAATTTTTGGGTTACCAAATCATATATTTCATATACTAAGAGTTGAAAGAGTTTTACTTTAAGAGTTAACACATTTAGCCAGATTACATGACAGTGCTTGTAACATTTCTTTGTAACGTACTCTTCTGGTTGATAATGCAATGAGAACCTACCATTTTTAGTGTTTATGTTGTCTTAATGTCCAGTCTCAGCACAAAACTGGGAAAGCCTCTTGGGATGTCCCTGCATCAGATAAAGTGCACAGCAACTATATCATAAATAATCAGCAAACAGAATAGTAGCTACTTTTGACCAAAGAGAAAGTAGGGTAACAATCAATACTTCCTATTTTCTAATGCAAATTTTGTAGAGTTTGCAATAATCCAAAAAGGTTAACAAGATAAGCCCGATTTCATGTTGTGTTTTTTAACATTATATTAACATTATTCTTAAGTAACGCGAAACATTTTCTTTTTATATACTAACAATTAAAACTTAAATTACTAGATTAAACAATAAATTATTAAATATATTGATTAAACCAATAAAAATATAATCTCTTATTTTTAACATTAAAACTCATAAAATAATACTGGTTTAAATTACACGTTCAATAGAAATAAAATGGTAATATAATATTAAATTCACGCAACTATTTTTTTTTAAGACACAATCAATCAATATTTATTTAGAAAAATAAGTAATGTGATCATGGGAGATTACGATATAAAGTAATAGAATAATAACTCCTGTACCAATTGACATAACAACATTGCTTTTAGTGTTGAGGTTTTTAGATATTGAAATGATCTAGATTTCGTTAACGTGGGTTAACTACATTTAAACACGTAATTAACACGAGTGTGAAAGTAATGGAATAAATATAATATTTAAATAATAATACCTTAAAGATAAGGTAAGGTTCCATGGTCTAGCGGTTAGGACATTGGACTCTGAATCCAGTAACCCGAGTTCAATTCTCGGTGGAACCTATTTTTATTTTTTATTTATTGCAAATAATTCTTTTTTGTTTAACCAATTTGTAATAAATCATGAGTATCGCGTCAGAAACACACAAGCGAGGAGGGTGTTGACTGTTGAGTGGCCATTATTCATTTCAATCTCAGTGCTTCAGGAACAGTCACAGAGAGTGGTGCGGGTAAGAGAATGGGAATCGCCGTGGCGTCAGTCCCAGCACCACTTCATCTCCATTTCTCTCCACTCTCTCACACCAAAACCCGCCAATTAAGATTGGTACGCCCAAGAAATCTGAAAACGAGCCCATCTAAGCCTCTCAATTACCTCCTATCCTTCTCGACTCTTTTCTCAGCTTCTGCTACTGAAGAAGGCCCTCCTCCGCTTTCTCTTCCTGAAGATTCACTTGATGTTCAATCGAACACTGACCAGCTTCCCCTAAGGTACCTACTTCCATTTTAATTCAATTCTGAACTTGGATATTCTCCTATTGAATCCCTTCTACCCTTTGTCTAGTTACCCAGAATGGTGCCTTTTTGTTAGTGCAGGGGTTGTGAAGCATGTGGAAGAGAGGAAGTGGAAAGGGGATGCAATGGTGAGGGAAGAATACAAGGTGGAATTGCTACAATTCCAGGCTTTGGTTGGTGGCCAATTAAGGCTTACAGGCCTTGTCCTGGCTTTCTGGCTTCTGGTGGTAGGTATAAGCGTCAGGGTCAGAACATGGATGAGGTTATCTCTGGAAGAGGGAAGAGAACAGCTTCCAAGAAAACTGATGACATTAAGGTTGAGTCCGGATAAAATATTTTCAATGTCTTATTTGTTTGAAATTGGAAAAGTGAAGATAGAACACACGAGTTTTCTTTTACCTATAAGATGAACAAAAAGTTCTTTCTATTCCATTGCAATGCACAAGTGGATAGTCTCATACATACAGGGGTTTCTTCACTAGTCTTTCACATTATACTTGCTTTCTCCATTTCCATTATGCATTCAAAGCGATACAAAGTTAAGGATTGAAGTTTCAATATAATCCATGTAGAAATGACTTTCTACAATCCATACAAAAATAGTAGGTATCTATTCCAGATTGTTCTGAGTAGTTAAAGATGAAGATAAAAATTATTCAGGAGTAGGATTAGATATTTCCCTTTCTCTTTGATTCTTTGTGGCTTAGCAGTTCTTGTTGTTAATCCTGTTTGTTCATTGTTTAATTTCCCTGATTTATCTTATTTTTCTGAACCGAACCAAACCAAAAATGGAGGGCTTAGCTTTTGACCCATGCATCTATCTATCTATGGGAACAACGTGAGTATTTGTAACGGGGGAAACTTTTAACTGCAAAAGCAATTAATTGTCACGTTCAACTCCAGTTTGGATTTGTTTTTATTAGAAATGATTTTCAAAAGAAATGATAGGATCAAAAGTGGTTTTAGAAAAATATTTAAAATTATTAGAAGTTGTTTTGAGTGATAATTACGTAATTATTTTAAGAAAATAGCATATATTCAAAACTTATAAAAGCATTAGAAGTGTTTTTCAAAGTTTTAAAAGTACTCACATAATATTGTCAAACACCACTGTGTCTATTTTACATAATAGTTAACATTGACCTCCAACAAAGCCACAAGCTTCTCCTTAAGCAAAACTAAGCATTAGCAGTGAAGTTACCAAGTAAATGTAATCTATTTTTGAGAATCTCAAATAAGTTGGAGAAACTGGGTCTCCAACATCCTGCTCTAAAGCTCTTGCTATGATGCATTAGAGGGACACTTGCACCCATTTTCATTCTCTCAATCAAGCCCTCTGCATTGCCTTGCAGTTTCTTATTATCAGTCATCAGTTTCACTCTCCAAACTCCATCACCACCTGATGGTACTACGACTTCAAAAGCTAAGGCTGGGATCAATCAAACTTTACATTATAAACTATATAGTGGTATATGAAGATATATTTTATATGATACCACTTCCTCATAATTTATACCTTACCAAAACACCACACACCACTTCCTCCTGGAGACCAATCCACCCCAACAAACACAACTCTCAGACGGATCGAAACTATGGGTAGAAGAGGTTCTGGAACTAAACGAATCAGGATAACTCAATAGGATATATTTAGTCATGCACGACCAGAGAAAGAAGTGGGGAGACATGGGTGTGGTGGGGCACGGTTCTTGCCATGTTATGGAAGTTGTAAGATAATGAATGGGAATAAGAAAGAGAGATGTCCAAGTGTAACAATAATCATCATCGGATAATGGTTTAGTGCATTGTCCACTTTATGTTTGAGCTTACGATTTAAAATATGTGCCTTTGTTGTTTTGGTTTTTGGCACGTGTATTTAATGTTCAACTTCAAGGATTGAGTTTGTGAATTGTGAATTGTCATTTTATGGCAAAAAATTGTTTGTTTGGTCGTTTTATTTTTATTGTATTTTTTGAACTTTCTTTTAGTAATCCTCTCAGTGAGTACTGAATATTGCAAAGGATTTGTTGGTTAATATTATTAAAGCGAAGACAAAAAAAAATACACATGTAAAATACGACTATATGATATGTGATTTTAAAATCCAAAACTAAAAAAATAATTATAAGGGCCCAACCGGGTTCGAACCGGTGACCTCTTGATCTGCAGTCAAATGCTCTACCACTGAGCTATGGACCCTTGTGTTCGGATGTAAATTTTATATTTTATTAAAAATTTGATAATCCGACCTATTATAGTACCCATTTTTTTATTAGTTTCTAATACGTCAGAAGGAAATAACGGCGGCAAATCATGTGCAATTATTTATAAAACAATCAGTTTTTAGATGTTTAATTGTGATATTTAGATTATTCATGGTCACGTCCCAAATCATAAGTTAGTTATCACACCAAGTTCTGTTTCTTAAAATAAAAATTGTTGATATTTAGGATTTGAAAAAAGGTGTAATGTAAACGATGTTTTGTTTTATCTTGGTAAAAGCATTAGATAGAAAAAATGGTATAATTGAGGAATCTGATTTAAGGATTATCAAGAACTGGCTCTTGAAGATCGAAGTTGACATCGTTGCATACCCTGCGAAAGAATACGAAAATTATGATAAAATAAAGAAAAATAAAAAGTTGAACTGTTCATTTTTGACATCTTGTGTTTTTCATACGGTACTTCAATCTTTCAACTTAAGAAGACTCCACCCGCACCAACATAAAGATATTAATGTTTAATGGATTAAGACTTTTTTGAATTCCATTATTTTTAGGTTACTATAAAACGAATTTATATAATTAAAATATCTATTTTATTTATCATTATTTGATTAAAATATTCATTTTATATAATAAAAAATTAATACTTATATGAATTTACTGACTAAAATTTAATAATTTATATGAAAATTATATAATCAGATGTGTTAAAATTACACATATTTATTTACTTCTAGGATAATTTTTCAGGTTTAAATGTAAAACAATGTTAAGTGATTCATAAAAGCCATTTCACTAGAGCTATCACGAGCCATCTTATGTTGATTCCACTTATTATTTACAAATTTTAATAATATTATTATTACATTATTTGTTTTGAAGTAATCCAAGCATATGCTGATATTAAACAACACCATTTCAACGAGAGGAATGTAACGTACACAAGAAAAAGGAAAAATACCCGGTCCTTGTATAATGTAGGCCTCAACTACCATCAAAATGTATAATGTTTTTTTCTTTCCTTTTCAATAGTTTAAATTTTTAAAAGAATTAGTAATAACATTCCAACCACAACTTTTAAAGTAAAATCAAAATTAAAAATCATGTATTTAAAATTTAATAATTTTAATTATTAAATTATTTATTTACATAATATATAAAACAAATATTTATTAATATCGATAAATATATAAAAATAATATTAACATGATAACTTAAGTTTTAAAAAAATTTATTTTACAACATTCAATAATCACCCTCAATTTGACATATTGGGCTATTTTTTTCTCACTAGAAGCTTCTAAATTATTTATTATTCTTATAATTAATAAAATAATATTCACACTTATCATATTATTTAATTTTATTTCAAAAAAATAATTACACTAATCTTAAGTTTCATTATTATGAACTCTGAAATACCACGTAATTACTCATCAGTATCACACAAGTAACATTATATTTTCCTTCAGATTGTAGACTCAACAAATTATTCATCAAACTTGTCCGATTAAGCTCAGTAATTTGAATCCTCAATACATTATACATTACGGAAATCAACATATATATAGAGCTCTCATTTTTCTCATATACCTTATTTACACACGTTAAAAGATAAACCATTTCGGCCTCTTCAAGAAGGAAATATATAACATAAGCTGTGTATTAGTCACCCCCAATGAATTCTTCAAAACTCTCTCTGAAATTCCCAAAATATGGATGATGGTAAACAACTATTATACCATCTTTTTTCGCTTCGCTACCTCTTTAATTACTTTCATCACTAAATTGTATTTGTATCGGTACTCGTACTCAGTATACTACTAGAATGCTGTTAAGCAGTTCAGTGGTTCTCTTGTTCTGCAAATATGTCCAACAGAGAAATTGCCTGCAATTTTAGAGCAAAACTAATGAAGTACTCATCCAAAAAATTGCTATTAAGTGTAAGTTTGGTTCACATGATTAAAAAGTAACGAAAATAAAAATAAAAATAATAATGGAATTAAATAAAAAAAGAACGATATTACTTTTATATTATTTCGTTTAATAACTGAAATAAAAGAATGTACATTTTTGATGTAAAATTAGAATGTAATAGAAAATATATTATTATAATTATTATATTTTTTTAAATTAATAATTAATACTTTAAAATATTATTTAATATTATTTAAATTTTTAACTTATTATTAAAACAAAATATGTTATTAAATTTTTTTTTAATAATTATTACTTACAAATATAATTTAATATTATTTATTTTTCTAAATTATTATTAAAATAACATCAATTTATTAATTATTTTTTTCTATATAATTTACATATATGTAAAATTAAGAATAAAATTTAAATAAAAAACGAGTTTGAGAATAGAATAAGGATTATTAAAAAGGTAATAAAACTGTTATTTTTTCTGTCTTAAGAATGCATTACACATACATTCCTAATCTAGGATACAACCACCCATAAAAATGTATGGAATCAATTACATTTTTACTTTCATTACTACCAAAAAAAACATATCACAAGATTATGATTCTCAGATAGAAACATAAAGCACTTTTATCTGAAACTATTTTGACAAAAACTATTGTTAATGATAACACAAACAAACGGACATGTGCAAAAAGCATATTTCAAGAGTCGGAAAGAAAAATCACCTCAGGCACATTCAACTCGAGACGGAACTTAGGACCATCATAATGGTGAAGAATTGGCCTGAAAGAGTCCTCCTCAAGTGGATCAAGTATTTTCCTTGTCACAACTTTAACCTATTCCATAAAAGAAAACACAATAATGATAAATCTAAAGTTCATTGGTGACAGAAAAAGAACAAAGAAAAAAGCAGAACATAAAAAAGAGAATAATTTAAAAGGTATCCAAGAAGCACCCAAATATTATATGATTATGATTAATGAACCATTAGGGTCATGAATTAATTTGAAGATAAAAAGACTAGAATCCAATGATCTACCTGAGCAGGAAAACGTGAATTGGAAGGACATTTCTTGTCCTCCCAAGCTGTAGGATCAATGTTTGTCCCTCCAAAGCTTGAAGCCTGTAAACACATTTTTATTACTATTGATAATGATTCAAAATTATCTTATTTTTCAAGGATCTAACCCATAAATTGTGTATGTTACACAACAATTAAATATTTAAAGGGTTTAGACTTAATTGATTCCACAAATTAGATGAAGTAAAGGAAATTAATTAAATACAAACCTCAAAAACTCCATGGAGTTGGTGGGTGGAGTAGTTGTAGAGGAAGAGTGGCAATCCTGGAGTTATCGCCCTAACCGAGTCTCGGTAACGTGGAGGCAAACCTATAATTAACATTAAAAAAATCAGAAATTAATGTTTAAAAAATTGACATTAGATCAATATAATTCAGCTAAAAGCATAATGAAAATGTAAGGAACGAGCCTGATGAATCCAATGGTTTCAGTCTTTCAGATTCTTTCTCAAGTAATTAGAGGCAAACTTAATATTCAAAA
Source organism: Hippophae gyantsensis (assembly GCA_030763125.1). Classification (NCBI taxonomy): domain Eukaryota; kingdom Viridiplantae; phylum Streptophyta; class Magnoliopsida; order Rosales; family Elaeagnaceae; genus Hippophae; species Hippophae gyantsensis. The sequence continues at coordinate 2,534,864 of CM061034.1, read as the reverse complement.
TAGAAAATAAAAATATATACATAAATAGCAGTAACAACATACCAAAAAGCTGCCTCTTGAGGTTCTCCTGCATGGTATCATTATTGCAAACAAAGATATATCCACCAATGGTTTCATTTCTAGGAAGAGATTCTGAAGCAGGAAGAGTCTTGAACTTTTTATCCGCAACACTTTTGCTGTCTTTATTTTCATTATTATTATTATTATTGAAATGCTTCTTATTGCTGTTCTTCCCACCTTTACCTCCATAATCTTCATTTTTACCACTATTCTTATAGCCTTTGAGGTTAATGTTGTTGTTAATATTATAGTTCGTAGGCTTGGAGAAAATCCCCTTATTGAAGCCACTGTTAATCCCAATACTCTTTTGAATCTGAGACCCACCACCAAGAACTGCTCCTGGTCCAAAACCAGGTGTTTCAATCTTCCAATTATCACTGAGGGCGTTCAAATTTGAGCTTTTGCCCTTAAAACCACTCCACCCATCGTCAAACATATTGATCTCGGCACTCTTTGGCTTGAAACTGTTCCAGCCATCGTTAAATCCAGTAGAATCAGATACTTTTGCTTTGAAACTATTTCCCCAGTTAACGTTGAATCCATTGAAATCTGAGCCTTTAGAATCAAGATTGTTCAAAGAATTGACATCACCACCGACTCTTAAATCAAAATTTTTCCTATCACCCAGCCTTTTGGTTCCATACGAATTGCTCCATATCGAATCGTTGAGAGTAAGATTGGCAAAGTTGGATGACTGATGACGTAGTTGATCGCTGAATTGTCTAAATGATTGGTTGTTGTTCTCCATTTTAGAAGTTCTTCTCAAATTCGAAGAAAAAAAAAGACTCGATCTGAAGTGTATTAATAAAACGAACTTTTCTACACTGAAAAAAAATCAAAAGATCGGAAAAAATAAAACAGAACAAGAACAGAGAATAAAAGGAGAAGAGAGACTGAAGAGGGATGAGAGAGGGAACGGAAATGTAAGAATTAATTATAACAAGTGGAAATTTCAACTTTCAAAGAAAGTGAGTAGATATATTAAGGATTGCGTGAGGTTGCGTCAAATTATAAAGTAACAAAAAGCAGAATAAATTGATAAATGATAATTTAAATTTTGTTTTCATACAAAGTAAATTATGAGTTAAGTACGAGTATAAAAACAAAGGAAAAAAGCGGAAAAAAATTAAAATTTATATGAATTTGATATAAATAATATTATTTTTGTGGTTATAAGTTTTAAAGATATAATTTTATTATTTTATTTTTATTTTTTATTAATATATTTTTTAAATAATTTATTTTATCTATATAATTATATAAATTTATAATATTGTTAGTATAATATTGATATTATTTATTTTTTTATATTTGAATTTTTACACGTTAATTTTAATTTATGTTGTGAAAATTTTTTTCCATCTACTTAAATATTAAATTATATTATTTAATTACAATTTAATTTATATAATTTTAATTTTTTATTTTAATTAAATAAAAATACATATTTAACATATAATATTTATGGTATGATTTTTTAAAATTTTGAAATATTAATAATAATTTTTTATATATTATTAAATTACTTGTATTATTTTTTAAAACATTATTTCTATAATTATATAATTAAAAATTATTTAAATTATATTTGATCGATTAATTAAATATTAAAATATTTTTTATTAAATCTTGAAATACTATTTTTGTTAGATTTGATGAGTGTTATTTTTTTTTTCTTTTTTCCTAACGCATTTTTACGTGATAAACATCAAGGACGTGGTGCATTAAGGGAAGGGGAGAGAAAAATATCGGAATGGGTGGGTGGGTGGGTGGGTGGGTGGTTTGAATTTGTAGTCTTCTGGAAGGAGTAGACTCTAGGAGTTTCGTTGGTGTGATTTTTTTTAAGAAAAATATATAAAAATATTTTAAATTAAATTTTTTATAATATTAAATTTTTTAAATTAAAAATATTTTAATTTACTTCATTAATTTTATAAAAATAAATTACATTATTTTAATAATTTTTATTAAAATAATTAAACGTAAATAAAACACAAATTTTTAACGATAATAAAATTATAATTAATATAAAAAATCATAAAATAATTATTATTATAAAAAAATCACAAAATATTCATCTTTTTAATATTTGTTAATTGATATTATTTTTTAAAATATTTTATTAATTTTTAATTTTTATTAAAATTTAAAATATATATTTAAATAAATATTTTTAAATTTTATTATTGTTTATTTTTATTTAAATAATTTCATATTAAATTTTATTTGTATCCTTATTAAATACTAATTATTTAATTACATTTTAATTACTTTATATAAAATAATAATATTTTAAATAAAAAATCATTAAAATAATATAATTTTTTATCGATTAATGATTTTAATAAATTTAAGAGAGTAAATAAAATCATTTTTAATCTATGAATAAAATCATATAATTGATGTAATCGAAACAACTTATATAATACATTATCCTATTTCTTATCCGTAGATTGTATTTATTATTAAATTTAATTTTTTTATCTTTTATTAAACATTTAATTTTAAAAAAATATTAATTTTAAATTTTATTAATATAAATTTTATCTATTGAACTTGCTCAAGAGTAATGTTGGAAGAAGAAATCAGAATTAAGAGAAGAGAGAAAGATGTAGGCACAAAAGTGAACTGAATAGCTGTAAGAGTAGTATGAAAAGCATGAGCAAATCAATTTTGAGATTGTACATAAAAATTATTAATGATATGACCCTCTTTCTTGCAATAACTGTAGAATTTCTTGATGCAATGTTTTGCAATATGCCTAATTTCCTTGCAACTATAACATTGTGATGGAGATCTTGATCGTTGATGCCTTAAGCAACATATGCCATATTAACCAAACAATATATGTCATCGTAGTATAAAGTGAAAGCCTTAAATTTGAGATTTGGAAATACAGATGTTAAATTCACTAAAAAACATAACAGATACCATTAGTGGATATTAATGAAAAAAATTTACTAATTATAGTCCAATGAGTGATAGACTTGAAACAACTTTGTGTTTTCAGGCTAAAAGAGCCCAACCCATGCTAGAATCAATATCATTGAAATTATCAGAATGACAAGCCTGTAAACAAAAAATAACTATTTAATTGACGTCACATGGACTTCAGTCGGAACCTCCAATGTGTTAGATTGACGTGATAACCAACTACACCACGACACCATTTGGATTTTAGCTTACTTTTCATTATATATAATAGTAAGTTGAATGATCCTTAGTTAGAATAATGTTTAGGAATTAGAAATTTCAAAATACATTGTTCTCATTTCTTTTCCCTTGTTGTATAGCTCCTTGGTGAGCAAATTTGAAAAGTCTCACATTGGTTAAGAATGAAGATGAATGTTGTATTTTGGGCTATAAATAAAGTCCTCCTCACCATTTGTAAACATCCTAAAATTTGTAAATTTTTTTCTCTTTTGTAAGGATAATTGATTAGCTCAATTTTGCCCAATTAGTTGTAATTTTGGAGTTCATCCATTTAGAGATAGTGGACGTGATAAACGACGCTCGATGACCTAGGTAACATTTATACCGAAACTCGTTAAATTTTTGATGTTTTTATTTTTTTGATTTAATATTATTACTTTAATTTATTTTAATATTATATTTTCAATAAAATTATTTTATCAGGTTAGTTTGAATTCTATTCATTTAAATCATAAATGAAAAATAACTACTTAAAATAAGAAGAATATATCTGATTTTCCCAAAACCTCCTAACCCCACCCGAACATTGTCTACTTCATACACACTTCGAAAAAATAAATGCTCTTTTCATGGCATATCATAAATACTTTTTTTGTCAAAGTGATTGCATCAACTAATTCCTAGCTAATGAACGTTGTCGATCAAGTTCAAGTCCCTTCTAAGGGCAAAAAAAAAACAACAGCTAAACTTTTGGCAGCCATGAGTTCCTCCCCCCCCTTTTTTTCTCTGGCGAGAAGCTCTGGTCCTTTTTTTTATAGAGCCAGAGAAAGAGGAATGGAGGTAAGCATTTGCTGCGAATATACAGTCCATAAACAATTTAGAGCATTTGCTGAATATTCAAACCATTGAAAACCATTTTAAGTTCTTATAGTGATGATGACTACAAATTTAAGTTGTTGAGTTCTTTATTTTCTTTTGTGTGTTAACAATTTGGTCCGTTTTGTACATGGATTACAGTTACTTATGGATTTGAATTTTAATGAATCCATTGATTCCAGTCCATATTTTATATTCAGCCCAATACTGATTCTATTGCTTCAGATCTAGTATGATGTATTTTATTTTAATTATTTGGAGCCTGATTAATAACTAATGATGTTCCAAATGTTGTTCAATAGAAGAAACATTAACTAATCAATTGCCTTCTAATGCAACGGCATATGTTTCGTATGAGTGTGTAAATGTTATTTAAAGTAAAATATTATAAACGTCAAGTAATTAAATGTTATATGTGATGTGATTAGCTTAGTTTTTTTATCTTCTCTTTTTCTCTTTAGACTAAATAGACCATTTCATTTATATTCCTCTTTTTAGGCTGTTACTCATATAGATGGGTTTGTTTTTCATGCCTACTATGCAAAACTGAATCAAAGCTAGAAACTTAATGACCCAAAAAAAAAGAAAACATTAAGTGCGTAGCTAAGACCCTTTATTTGTATACATGGGCTGCTCAATAAAATATTATAACTTTCTTTTGATGGGCATTCCCTCTACCTATCACGACCTTAATCTTTCAAGTATTGATCGTGCGGCACTTAGCACCGTCCGTTGCACTAAGCCTGCCTTTGAATCCGAAAATGTAACTCCAAAGAGAATAGAGAGAGTTTGCAAAGAATGCTTTGTATTGCTCTAGAGAGAGTTTATGATACAAATGCTAAGAATTCCCAAGGATGAATGCAAATGAAGACCAAGTGGTCTATTTATAGGGTGGCTTCTAAGCTTAAGAATATGCCACCACATTCTAGATAATTCTATGCCTAGAATATACAAGAAGGTTCTGTGTTTACGTACAATGTGCCACAAGGCTCTAGGATCTTCTAGCCCAACTCTAGAGTCTTCTAGGTTTGTCTAGCTCCTTCATGTACACCTTAGGGATGTTGTGCAAGCTTCCAAATAGCGGCTTCTACATCCTTCGGGACGTTCCGTAAGCTTCCGGCCGGCTTCCACATCCTTCCCCGAACCATCGGCGCATTCCGAGAACGTTCCAGGCCCATTCTAGCACCCTCCGTGTGCTCGGGAACAATCTAGGGTCTTCAAGCTTGAGTTGAGTCCGTCCAACTCTAGCCCTTTCTAGAACTTCTCTAGGCAACTCTAGAACTTTCCATGTAGAATAGCCTAGATCCTTTAGGCAACCACTATTTATTTGGATTTTTAGGACACGGTTTGGGACGTGACACCCTCCCCCCACTTAAGTTCGCGACGCCTTTCAAGTCGCGCCCTTCAAGCTTGAACCTCTCGATGTCGTCTTTGAACCGCCACAAGGATTCCTCGGGTTCCATTTCGTTTCTTCATCCGAGGCGTTCTTCCATTTGACCAAGTATTCCACATAACTTGGTATGCCTCTTCGACGGATCAAGCGGTCCGCCAAAATCGAGTCCACTTCCTTGTCAAAGGAGGTTACCACCGCGGTAGGCGCCCCTTTTGGATTCTCCCACGCTCAAGTCTTCCTTTGTCTCCATGAAAGGGTTTAAGCATGCTTACGTGAAAGGCAGGATAGATTTTAAGCCTTGGAGGGAGTCAGAAAGCTTGTAAGACACCCACCAACTTTCTTGAGGACGGAAATGGTCCTTCGTACTCCGCACTAACCCGCTTATGAACCTTCCGCAAGGTCTTGAATTGTTGGGGCAATAGTTTGTGACGAGGACCAAATCGCCTTCCCGAAATTCTACCATCCTCCTCTTCTTGTCACCCCATTTCTTCATCTTTTGACGCCTTATTCGGATAGGCTCGGGCCAACTCCGCTCGTTCACGCCACGCCTTGGCAAACTTGAAAGCACCGGGCTCTTTCCTTCATAACAGGCCAAGGCATGGGAGGTCATGGGTGGCCCATGATGATCTCGAAGGGACTCTTGTGATAGACTCGCTTCTTTGTAGATTATATGAGAATTGGGCCACATCCAACATCAGCCCACCCAATCGTTGATTGGCACTAACAAAGTGCCTAAGATACGCCCAAAGAACGCGTTGGCGCGCTCCGTTTGTCCGTCACTTTGGGGATGAAAGCTTGTGGAGAAATTCAAGTCTCGATCCCAACAACTTGAATAGTTCCGTCCAAAATTTCCCCGTGAATCGTGGGTCTCGATCATTCACGATATTGGAAGGAATTCCCGATGCTTCACTGACATTCTCGAGGAGCAAACGCGCGTCTCATCCGCCGTGCGATCCGTTGAGGCAGGTATGAATGTCGCGTACTTGCCGAAACGGTCAATGATGACAATATGCCGCCAAATCCCTCGATTTTTGGCAAGCAAGTGATGAAGTCCATGAGACACTCTCCCACTCGGTCCTCTCGGAATGGGTACGGCTCTAACAACCCTCCGGTGCACGCCGCTTCATCTTGTCCTGTTGGCACACAAGACAAGTCTTCACGTAAGCTTCTCGACATCGTCCCGAAGTTGAGGCCAATAGTAGATAGACTTGATCAAAGCGGTGCGCCTCATTCTGGGTGTCCGGCCCGCACATGCGAATCATGGCACTCCTTGATAAGCTCTTTCCTTAAGCTCCCCATTTTTGGCACGAAGATTCAATTCTACTTGGCATAGAGTAGTCGAATCACTCGGCCCAAAAATCGTCTCGTCTTTCCTTCCTTGATGAGGGCAAGGAGGTTTTGAGCAAGGGTATCACGCTCCAACCCTTCTTTGATCCTTTCCGGCCAGAAGGACTACTCGGCCTCTCAAGCTAATTCCGCTTACGACTCATCGCCCACCACATTGGCCTTACTGTGCTTGTACTCCAACCGTAGTCAAACTCCGCCAAGAAATCTTGCCACTAGCTTGGCAGACTCAACTTCTTTTGAGTCCGAAGTAGCTTGTCAGCAACATTGTCGTCGTGATAACAAACGAGAACCCAATAAGTAGTGTCGCCACACCCTTAGGCAATGAATAATGGTCGTCATTTCTTTCTCTTGCACGGTGGGGCCGCGTTCAGTGTCATTCGGCTTGCGGCTCTTCATATGCAGCTATCGGACGCCCTTCCTACATCAATACTCCACCAATGGCAAAGTCCGAAGCATCCATTGCAGCTCGTACATCTTGAAAGTGGTCCGGTAGGCAAAGCACCTGGGTTCTTCACTAACTGACCTTCTTTAAGTCTTCGAATGAGGCTTGGCATTCACCGTCCATTCCCAAGCCTTGTTCTTTGGAAGGGTTAGTGAGTATTGGGCTCTTCATTGAAAGTAGGACTTGATAAACCTTCCGTAATAGTTCACCACCAAGGAAAGATCTGTCTCGGGAACGGCGGTGAGGTTCCCATTCTTGGATGGCTTTCACCTTAGCCCCATCCATCATCAATTTCCCATCCTTTATCCTATGCCCCAAGACATCACCTCATCTGGGCAAAGGAACATTTCTCCTTCTTGACGTATAGCTCGTTTTCTCTTGGGACCTCGAACACCTTCTTCAAATGTTCTAGATGTTCTTCCAAAGTCCTAGCTATATATCACAATGTCGTCAAGATATACTACCACGAACCGATCGAGGTAGGGATGGAAAATCTTGTTCATAAGAAGTGCGAGAAGGTATGGCAGGTGTATTAGCGAGACCGAATGGCGACAAAGGAACTCATAGCGCCATACCTGGTTACACACGTGTAGTCTTGGGCTCATCCCCTTTGGCTACGCGTGCACGGTAATAACCCGACCGCAAGTCCAACTTTGTAAAGTATCTTGCATTCCCCAATTGATCAAACAAATCAAATAAGTGGGATAGGATACTTGTTTCTTGATCGTGATCTTATTTAGAGCAGATAGTCGATGCACATTCGTACGAGCCATCCTTCTTCCTTTGAAAGAGAACCGGCACCAAATGGGGCTTTGGAGGGCCTTATAAAGCCAAAGATTCAAGAATTCATCGAGTTGCTTCCGCACTTCGCTAACTCGACCCGCCATTCGAGCATGGGCTCATTCTTTGGTGGCCTGATGGGGTTCCAACTCTATTTCACGGTCTACCTCTCGCGGGGGTAACTGCTGGGTAATGCTTCCGCATTACATCCTTGAACTTGTTTAGACATGACTTGCACTTAGTCGGCAAGCTAGGCTTTGGTGACGCCTCTTCATCATCGTATTCCTTTAGGATGGCCAAATAACTCTCTCTTCATCCCTCTTCAACCCTTGAATTGAAGCGCCGAGAGAGCTTGGGTAGTAGGTCTAGTGGTCCTCTCCGTCGGTACCACACATGCCTTCGCACCATCCACGATGCACATAGAGTTTGAACATGGCACCAAGAAAGCTCTTACCCGGTCCAAGAACTCCACGCCGAATACTGATAGAAGTCATCCATGTAGCGCGACACCGACAAATCCACTCGATCACTCCACACCGAGATCGACGCCTTAACTCGAGCGACTCCAATGTAATGGCAACACGAGTTAACCGCTTTGAGAGAACCCCTTCATTGACAACCTTTAGGTAGAGTCTCTTTGCTTCTTCCATCGAAACAAAGTTGTGCGATGCACCCGTGTCGACCAATGCTTCGCGACCTTACCGATGGTGGCATCCACGTACATCAAACCTTTAGGGGGTCTTCGGGCGCTCCGCAATGCACTAAGTAGGCGCAAAGAACCCATCTTTGCACCATCGTCCGAATCACCTCCATCTTGGTCAGGCGCTGGAGGCACCAAGGCAGACTCAAGGCCTTCCTCTTCTGGACATTCGCGTGCCCAATGCGGTCCGTCGCATATAAAACACGTCACCCGGGCTTCGAGGCATTCCGATCCTCCTTCTCCTTCCGCTTTGTCCCGTGGCTTGAATGAGGAGCCGTCCAGGATTTTTGGGACCCCCGATTCTTAGCATGGCCCACCACTCTTTCCTCCACTAAACTTTTATACGAGACTTTCGAGCTCTCCTTGTTTGTGGAATAGTCAATAAAGCTCTCCGGTTGCGATGGCCGGCCGATAAGTCTTGACACCACGTCGCTTGAGCTCCAAATTAGCCCATGATTGGAGACCGTCCATAAATAAGAATAAGGGCATCCTTGTCCGAGTGTCGTGGACTTCTAGCAACAAGGTTGTGAACTCCTTCACATAGTCCCTTATGCTACCCGCTTTGCTAATCGCCGCACCGCCCTTTGCCTCCTCCCCGGCGTTTACGGGGAAGAACTGCATTTTGAATTCCCTTTGAAGTCATCAAAGGTATCAATCGTGCAAACCCCTCGTTGCACATCTCCACGTACCTCCGTCTCCACCACAACATCGCAGTGTCGGATAAATACATGGTCGATAGCTTCTGGGCATGGTCCGTTATGCCAAGAGGCCTCAAAGTATTGTTCTAGCCCCCATAAGAAGTTGTCCCACTTCGGCGTTCCTAACGCCATTAAGGTCTTCTCGTGGGAACGTCCACCCTCTGTAGCCTCATGGCGACGTGGTTGCATCTAGTCCCCGCGACCATAGCCCGCTTACAGAACTAGATCACCACTTTCATATCCTCCATTCTATGCAATACATTGATGAGTTCCCTTGACAAGATCCCTTACCTTGGCAAGATTCCGCGCCTTAACCCATCAATCTCTTGCCTCAATCCACCATCTAGCTCGTCGAGTGACATCTTAACCGCTGCATGGATTTCCACATCCTCGGCCTCCAAGACATTGCAACGCTCCTCATAAGTTGTCAACCCTGGCCGACCAGCCTCCCTGCTGTCTGCGCACTTCCCACTTCGTGCTTCCAAGCTAGAAAGCAAGTCTTCGACTTGGCTCGAGATTCCTTCGGGGCTTTCCGCACTTCCGCACTTCCTCACGGCCACGTTCCATGGGTGGAACGTCCATGCTGGTGTAAATTTGGTAGCGGTGTTCTTCATTTTTGCCAAAGATAGAGACACTTTAACTGCTCCCGATACCAAACCGTCACGACCTTAATCTTTCAAGTATCGATCGTGCGCACTTAGGCACCGTTCGTCGCACTAAGCCTCGCCTTTGAATCCGAAAATGTAACTCCAAAGAGAATAGAGAGTTTGCAAAGAATGCTTTGTATTGCTCTCAGAGAGAGTTTATGATACAAATGCTAAGAATTCCCAAGGATGAATGCAAATGAAGACCAAGTGGTCTATTTATAGGTGGCTTCTAAGCTTAAGAATATGCCACCACATTCTAGATAATTCTATGCCTAGAATATACAAGAAGGTTCTAGGTTTATGTACAATGTGCCTGGCTTTCTAGGATCTTCTAGCCAACTCTAGAGTCTTCTAGGTTTGTCTAGCTCCTTGCTGCACCTTCCGGGATGTTTCGCAAGCTTCCAGCCTTCTACATCCTTAAGACGTTCCGTAAGCTTCCACGGCTTCCACGTCCTTCCCGAACCATCCGGCGCATTCTAGAACGTTCCAGCCCCATTCTAGCACCCTCCAGGTGTGCTCGGAACAATCTAGGGTCTTCAAGCTTGAGTTGAGTCCGTCCCGACTCTAGCCACTTTCTGACCTGCAAACGCTCTAAAACTTTCCATGTAGAATAGCCTAGATCCTTTAGGCAACCACTATTTATTTGGATTTTTAGGGACAGTTTGGACGGGACGTGACATAGGGCTTTCTTGCCAAGCCAAATTGCACCAAAGTATTTGTAAGTCTCATCAAAACAAATTCAATATTTTTTTTTTAACAATTGAAATATTTATCCTAAACTTAAGTGGAAACGAGCAAGTGAACTAATTAAAATATCATAATTTTTGGAATAAAACTTGAACTCTAAACCTAATTATTAACATAAATAATATCCAAACCAACTATATATGTTAGAGGGCCGGTTGCAAAATGAGTTCATTAATTAACAACTATTTCGATTACATGTGATAAAATAAAATATTATGCAAAGACAATTAACCTCTGTGACCTTTGGAATATATATTGGTCTTTCGTCTAATTCGAATCTTAGCTGTGTTTCTTGTAAGTTATATTTAAAAGTACTTGATTTGTGCGATTTGAGATATTAGTTGTTGAAACAGCTTTGTCTAAATTAAGAGTGTCACGTAGTACATTAATTTTGTAATTGCTTAATTCGCACAAGTGTCTCTACTTAATTGACTACTCCATAGAACAAGATTATGTAATAACAACTTCAATATATCTTGCTCCATCACCTAATATAATATTGGATCTCATCTTCTGACGTTTCATATATATAAACTTAAAATCTCTGTACATGATATTTGACAAGTTGTGTTATATCAAGTAAGATTTTTGATGAAAAAAAAAACATATTTTTAAAATTAATTGACTATGATGATAACGAACTTAACATGTATTAAACCCAAATTATGGGCAAAATCAATAATATGCATTAATCCTTTTACTTTGCTCTAAATAGATGTAATTCACTCTCTCTAGCATACGCAAATAGTACTCTTTGAAGAAATTTATTGTTGATAAATCATAAAGAAAAAGAAAGTTCTATATATACCTCAAAAAAAAATTGAAGCAACCTTTCCAACTTGCTAGAAATAATTTATATTTGTTTAATAAACTTGTATCTTTATTGAAGTGTTCATAAGAAATTATACTATTAAACTACGAACTAATTGTATTGTTAGAAATTTTTATTGTTAAAATATCAGCAAACCAATTTTGCTTTTAAGTCGACATTAATTAAAGTTAATAAACTCACTAAATTGGTTGCTAATAACTGTTAATGAGAGTTACATGGATGATTATGATTAATAATTGAACATGATCATAATAATCAAGGTTATCTAGCAAATGGGAGAGTTAGGACTTTGTTTCATCTATTAAATTGATCGAATAAGTTTAATAATTATTAACTAATTACCATAAAAACAAACAATAGTAGTATTTTATGGCTTTCAAAAGCTCTTAATAGTTAATATATATTAGGGAGTTAGCAGGGCCCTTGAAGTTGAAGCATCATGGGCATTAATTTGTGGACTCGTGAGGAGAATAATTTGTTTTTATTTAATTAGAGGAATATGCCTCAAAGATCCTCAGTTTACTTCCAAATTTTTTTGTTTTGTTTTTCTAATTACCCATTATTAATTTATTGTTATATATTATTTTTTACCTCCTATTCTAGTTGGGGAATTCAAGCAATTAAACCGGCTGAGACTCTTATCTTACTAGAGTAAAAAACTAATATGAAACTTTATATATATAATTATACACTTATTTCTTAATTAATTCCTTTTCATTTATATGTATGTTCTGCTTGGTCTTTAGGATATTTGAAAGGTCCTCTTACTAGAAAAGTTCAATACTTTTACCCCAAAATAAAAATAAGATTATAATTCCTGTGGGTGTCATTACTTTTTGTTTTTTAATTTGGGAAAAATTAATCTTAATAATGAATTATTTGAGGTAAAAAGAAAGATGCTTTCTGGGTCACCCAGTTCTGTGACAAATTTTTAAAAATAAACTGAATGTAAAATAAATTATGTGTTGATGCCCAAAATTAATTAATAACTGCATAATGATGATTAATTCCATTACCAGTTAAACTGAAAGCCACAATAAAGGAATTTTTTCCTCCCCCAAGAAAAGCCATAATGAAGTTTGCTTTACAGGAAAATATAGCCTTTCCTTTTTGTTTTGGCAAATAGGGAAGTAGAGCTTTAATATAGCACCAAAGTTGATGACCCTAGTATCGGCTAGTAACATTATCAATATTCCCAAGTCCTAACGAGAATTGCATTATATATGTTTCCATATCTATGTTATATATTATGTAGTAGAGCTCTTTCGGCTCTAGAAGCTGTCCATAAGCCAATGTACAGCACAAAAGATGCTCATTACGATCATCATCATAATGATTTTTATTTTTTTAATATTAAATGATAAACAATTTGAGTGTCTAATGTAGGATTGAGATTTAAACCTTAAATTTTTTTTGTGGGCCTTTGCAACTAGAATGTGAATGCGTTTGTAAATTACTAATTAAATTATTAATTTCTCAAATTAACGTCCAAATCAATGTAGGCAAAGATAGAGAAAATGGAATAAGACAAAGCTGAAAAAAAAAAATGATTTGACCTCGTAGCTAAAAGAACAAGAATGGTATGTATAAGTATTGGTACCTCTGGAGTGTGTGTATATAAATAGTAATCCTCTCTTCTTTAATGCCATCACTCTAAATTTTAATTTGACACCAAAAAATATATATATAGCCCAAGTAGTACGGTTTAAAAATTAATTATGTTTCATATTCATGATTAATGCTGGTAGGTGAGCTAACATTATTCTTGGAGTTCTTCATCACGCATGGAATAAAAATATGCACAATTAAGGAAAGATGCCGTATTGTCATAATAATTTTATTTAAAAAAAATATCAGAGAATAATATTTAATAAAAAAAAACCAAACGAAGAAAGGGGATATAAGTAATATTTTAAAATTATTTTTTATTTTGTAGTAATTTTTTTTACTACGAAAAGGAAAAATTATAATATAAGTAAGTCAATAATAAATATTTTGTAAGGAAAAAAATAAAATTTTGAATAAATAAAGATTAAAAAATAAACAATATATACATGAAAGATAGAAAAATAAAAAATAAAATAATTATAAAATTTTAGATTTTTAGAATTTAAATAAATAGTTTAAATAATTTTTATAAAAGAAAAATTATTTATATTTTGGTAGAATAAAAATATAATTTAAAGATAAAATATATAATATATTATTTATTAGTATCCAAGTTTTTATAAAAATTATTTATATTTTGGTAGAATAAAAATATAATTTAAAGATAAAATATATAATATATTATTTATTAGTACCAAAGTTTACTTTGTTGTTCATTTATTACAATTGGATCAAAGTATTAATAGACAGTGGTATTTTTGCAGTAAGAATAATATTAGAAGGAAAATTACTTACTTTCAGGTACAACTTGTGAACTGTGACTCGATTTTGGTAAATTATAAATATGATTTTAATCATTGGGCTTCTTTATTTCTTGATCAAATTGATTGACCATGTGTTTAATGCAAAGACGTTTACCATATCATATACAACAGAATTAGTATATCGACATTGGTTCCTACCATCTATATTTATATGTTTCATTAGAAAGGGTTGATTTTAAGTCACAATTTCAAATTACATAAAGGATTTGTTTGTTCTTTGAAGAAGAAGAAGAAGAAAATAATTAATAATGTGATTATGAGCGCTAATCATTTGTTTTTAAAGATGTATAGATTTATTGGGACTCATTAAAAATAATAATCTTTACCAAATACCTATATTTTTTATTCTGATTTTTTCAAAATATCCTTCCATCTCAAGCAATAAGTATAATTTTATTAATAATTAAGAGATTTTTTGATAAAAACATATTAGAATCATAATACTTTGGAAGAAGGAATATTTTTTCTTCTCATCCAGTGAATTATATAATTCATATTTCTTCTCACAAATGAATTGGATTCTATGGAATTGCAATTTCTGTCATTATAAGCTGCAAATGAACATAAAAAAGTAATAGTTATTTTTTTTTCTTCTATTATCACTATCCAAATATGTCCTAAAAATAACAAGATCCAAACTAAATCCACATTAGCCGGGTTGGCTGGATTCGACATATTTTTCAACCCAACTTGTAGTTTTTGGATTGAGAATTGTTTATTACAAAATTAACCGATATGTAATTTAACCTAATTCAACCTAATCTATAATTCATTTATTGGTCATAATAAATTGATTTTTTAAGGTTATATAAAAAAAATTGTATATTTTAATTAAATATGTTTTATGTTTTGAAATGATGAAAAATTTTATATGCAATATTATTAATCATTTATTTAATTTAAATAATATTTTGTAATAAAAGAATAAGAATGATAGTAATATTTTTTAAAATATCAAATAAATATCAAAAGAATAAAAATTTATTATATAATTTTTTTAAAAATAAATTTAATGTTTAATTATATAGTATATATGGTTGGGTTTTGATAGATTGTATGTACGGCTTAATTTGGATTTTGTCCATCCTAACCTCTACTACTATGAAAACAAAATCCCAACTAGCATTGTAATTTTTTTTGGCATACAAAATCTTTATTGGATTCCCTGGATTTTTAAGCATGAGAATAACAAAACGTGGAATGAGAATTGAGGACGGAATTCCTATTTTATTGATAAGTGGTAAGATAAGTACGTATATGGTATTATGTTATTTGAAATTTTATATATGTTTATTATAATTAAAAAAGCATATTATACCCTCCCTTTTTTTTAATGAATCAAAATATGCAATAATATTGATACTTTAAATATAACACATGATAAACTTTATTATACTAAAATTATCTGAACTGACTATTTGTATAATTTATTAATAATAACGATTTTAAATTTTCGTTCGCAATATACAACTGTTATAATCTATGTCATGCATTGATTTAATTTTTATGTTACTTTTTACTGTATTATTAAAATTAGAATTAAGATATGTTTTTTTAAATATTATATGAATTACACAAAGATACTATTAGGTGCTTGCAAAAATTAAAAAAAAAATAATAGAAAGATTTTTACTTGAAGGTGAAAGACTCGTCTTATCAAATGGTGAAAATATCGATTACATCAAAATTAACGAACTGTCGTGAGTAAACATATATAAGTATTAAACAATAATTATGTATTGTAATTCACCTTAACTTTTAATCATATTAATCAAAATAATGATTCGATAATAATAAATATTAAAACTATGAATATTTTTAAAAACATACTATCAATGATAAAAAAATTATATTATCGAGATTTATTTATTTATAATAGTTAATATATTTAGATATTCTATTTAATTATTTCAAAAAATTTAACTATTTATTATACAATATTTTAATTTATTAATCAATTTATTAATTAATATAAATATTATAAATACTTAAAAATATATTTATTAAATGAAAAATTAATATAAAATATAAATAATTGATTATTATGACATTTTATAAAATTTTATTAAAAAAATCATATTTTTATAAAATTTATCTAATTTATAGGAATTTTTTTTAATAAAATTAATATTTTTATAAAAATTATATCTCGATATTTTTATTATTATTTTAAGTCTCAATATTATCACGTACTTCCTTTTCTATTCGGCCCCGTTTAGACTATAAGACTCCGATGGAGCCTTAAATTCTAAATTGTTTAAACGAAAAATTAGGTGTTTACTTGGAATTCAAGGGCAGCCTCAACGAAGATAGCTAAAAAAAGGGGGGGGGGGGAGCCTCCACCAAGGAAGCAAAAAAGTCATTTCCTGCCTATCAGATTATCATGGTCTCTACTCTCTACACATGGATTGCAAATTCCAACCACGTAAATTAAACTAAACCTTAAGTTTATTTAATAGAATAATTCTATATATTATAATTTTTCATTAAATATAATTACATAAATTTAATTTAATTTATTAATAATATTATTTATTATTATATATAAATAATTTGTTTTTATAGTTTAATAACCTACCACCTAAATATTGCAAAATCCTAGGTAGTGGAAAGTGGGAAGCTTTCAATGATAAACTTCAATTTGTGGGGTCTTCTACTTTCTGATATAATGATATTCAATTTTTCCCCTTTTTTTATTTTTTACTTTAAAAACGATTTATGGTTTGATGTGCAAATGAAGTTTTTGATTTGTGAAAGCCAACCGGCAGCCGTGGAGCACCAACCAAATTAGTCTATCAAAAATTCTTTTTATCTCAAATTGAAATAAAAATTTTAATATACGTATTTAAATAATATTAGTTATTATAATAGTTTATTTTTTAAAAAATTAATTTTTAATAATATTTAATATCAAAATTAAAGGTTATATATTAAAGATTCAATAAACTTTTAAACTATATTATACTTAGAGTTAATATTTATGCAAAATTGATAAATGTATAAAAATAATATTAATTTTTTTAATAATTTAAAATTTTAAATCTCAATAATTTATTTTAATTTAATTATTAAATTTAAATATTTGATCTATATAATATATAGAATTAATATTTATAATTGAGTAATAGGTATATAAAAATAATATGATATTTTTTTTCAATAATTTAAGATTTTGAGTAAGTTACGTGTCCAACAAACTATAATAATAACTTCTACAAATTATAATATCTCAAATATTGGATATTAGTTTTTAATTCAAGGTATAAAACAAGGACCTTAATTCAAGGAATAAAACAATTATCTTAATTCAAGGAATAAAACAAAGAATTCTTAATTCAAGGAGTAAAACAAGGAATTCTTAATTCAATGAGTAAAACAAGAAATCCTTAATTCGAGGAGTAAATCAAGGAATGCTTAATTTAAAGAGTAATTGAATGAGTAAAATTTTCTTATAAATAGCTATACAATTGTAATAAAAAGATGAAGAAAATAATACAAACTAGAGAATTCTTTTGTGTAGAGTTATTTCTTGTTTTTTCAACATGGTATCAAAGCAGAAAAATTAACTTGCTTCTGCTTTATTATTATCTTAGCATTTTCAATCTTTAAAATGACTGAAGACAAGCCGCTAGGATCAGAAGCTGAAAGTTCATCGATGCTTTCCTTCATGAATATGCATGAGGTGGATGTCAACCCAAATCAAAGATTAAGCTCAGTCTTATTGAATGAGTTTAATTACTTGCCTTGGTCAAGAGTAGTGTCTCTGGCTCTAGGTGGAAGGTCCAAGTTGGGGTTCATAAATGGAAGCATCGAAATACCTTATGTTTTCTCACCAACCTATGAATCCTGACTTAGTAAGGATTAGCTAGTTATGTCATGGCTCCTAAATTCCATTGAACGTAAATTAGCTGAAATATTTAGTTACTCTGAATCTGCATACCAACTATGGGAGACGGTTAAAGAAATGTATGGCAGTCAAAACAATGTTGTATGAGTTTTTCAATTAAAGAAGAATATCTCAGATCTGCAACAAGATGACAAGTCTTTTGTACAACTCTTAAGAAGCATGAAAAGCATGTGGAATGAGTTGGAAATATATCATTCTCATACAACTAATGTAGCTCTACTATGAAAGAGAGCGGAAGAAGATAAGATATTTCAACTTCTATCCAGTCTCGATTCAACATATGAAGATATACGATGCCACATACTCATGAATACTGAACTTCCTTCCTTCACTAATATATGTGCGACAATTCAACGTGAAGAAGTAAGGAGGAAAGTCATGAACAATGGTACAATGGCTACTGCACCTGAGGCAAGAACCTATCTAACCAACGAGAGGAAGTACAAAGGGAAGCATCTAAACTTGAAGTGTCAACACTGCAACTATACGGGTCATGTTAAGGACACATGTTGGATTCTACATCCAGAATTAAAACCTGATTTTATGAATGAGTTTATGTTGTATCTTCAAAGCAAGACAGGAAGAGCTAGAATTGACTGTGTGGATAGCATAGAAGAAGGAAACTCGACAGCATTGTTAGGCAAGTTTGCGGGTTTCTTGATAGATATAAAACTCATACCACAAGAGGACATGCAAGGTATCATAAAAGCCTTTAAAACTGCTCTTAAAATAAATATGTTGCATGATTTTTGGGTTGTAGATTCAGGTGCCACAGATCATATGACAAACCATGTGTCAAAGTCTCATAAGTTTGAAAAATTAGCAAATCCTTCTCAAGTTTCAATTGCAAATGGTGAGAATGTAAAGGTTTTAGGAAAGGAAAAAATAAAATTAATGTCAGATGAAATCGAGTCGGCGGTTTTATATGTACCTTCATTTCCCTTCCAACTTATGTCTGTAGGAAAAATCACAAATATCTTGAATTGCTTAGCCATTTTTTCTCCTCACAATGTCATTTTTTAGGATTGTGCCACCAAAAAGACGATTGGTGAAGGGTTTTACTTAGATGGTCTCTATTATATATCCAAGAGCAATCCCAGAGGTTTTCAAGCCAAGTTTAACCCTATCCAAGATAATCAATTGTGGCATCAACGTTTAGCTCACCCTTCTCCACCAATTTTGTCAACTTTATTTCCAAACTTAAGAAAAGATGCAATTGCATGTGAAACTTGTCACTTGTCTAAGGCCACTAGATTGCCTTTTAATTCTCCCTTGTCTAGGGCTAGTAAGTGTTTTGAACTAGTTCATTCAGATGTATGAGGACCAACTAATGAATCTTTTGATGGTTATAAGTATTTTGTGATTTTTATTGATGATTTATCTCGAGTCACATGGTTATATCTTTTAAAGTCTAAGAATGAAGTTATTGAGGTATTTAAGGACTTTCATAATCTTGTTAAAAATCACTTTTCCTCTAAAATTCAAACCTTAAGGTCTGACAATGGCACCGAATACATGTCTCATATCATGAAACAATATTTGAGCATTCATGGCATTATGCATCAAACAAGTTGTGTTGGCACACCTCAACAAAATGGTGTAACTGAACGCAAAAACTGGGACTTACTTGAAAAAACTAGAGCATTAATGCTACAAATGAATGTACCAAAGAGATTCTGGTCCCAAGAGGTTATGGCAGCTGCTTACATCATCAATAGATTACTCAACCGAGTCTTGGATTTCAAGTCTCCCCTAGAGGTTATGAAAGGAAGGAAAATTAACCTCTCACATCTTAGAGTCTTTGGCTGCATCTGTTTTGTACATATTAAATCTCATCATCGAGATAAATTGGATCCTAGAGCTATTAAATGTATTTTTCTTGGTTATTCATCTACACAAAAGGGATATAAGTGTTATGATTCCCAACTTAGGAGATTAATTGTGTCTAAAGATGTTCGATTTTATGAAACTAACCCTTTTTTCAGCAAGTCACATGAAATCACAAGTCAAGGGGATGGCATCTTGGATATGTTTCCATTACCAAGAATCGAACTTGAGGCTCCACAACAACAAGATCTCAGCCATGTCAACATTGATGCATCTCTTACTGAAAGTAACAATGAAGGGTCTCGTCTTAATGGTACATTGCATAAAGATGGTGATAATCAAGATGATCCTCACAATATGGTACAAGATATGAATGAGTGTGAGATAACTCCTCCTGCTCCATGACGTAATCCAATGCGTGTTAGGAAACCTCCCACAAGACTTCAAGACTTTGTCACCTACAAACCCACACATTCCATCTCAAATTATGCGTCATATAAGATAGTGACATCAAATCATGCCGCATTCCTCAACACTATATCGAATTATAGTGAGCCTCAAAACTTTTATGAGGCCAACAACCAAGAGGTGTGGAAGGAAGCCATGCAAGAAGAACTTAAAGCCCTAGATCAACACAACACATGGAGCATCACTAAACTTCCAAAAGGCAAGAAAGTCGTGGGGTGCAAATGGATCTATAAGCTCAAATTCAAGTAAGATGGATCAATTGAGAGGTATAAGCATTACTTGTTATGAGATTATAATTAAGGGATGCTAGCTTCGTTTGTTTACTAGGTAAAATAATACTTTGTGGATTTCACATTATGTATTATTTAAAAGGAGAAAATAACTCTTTACAAATATGTTTTACTTTTCACCGCACAATATGTTAATTCTTAATTACAAAATATGAAGAAAAAATGACAAGTTGACAAGTTCACGATATATATAATCATGAGATGTATAAACATTCACAATTAATTTTGAGTTATATAAAATTTATAATGTAGTGACAAAAAGCAGTTACACACCTACATCACATAAGGGCAGATTCAATGCGTGAACAAGATTATATAACACAATAAAAAAAAATGTTTCAGTCAAATTAATAACCAATTTGTTTCACATTCAAATGTACTACTACTCCATAAATTTTTAAATAAAAAAAAACTCAAATGTAATTGAGATATCTTAATGCATCTACTGAAACTTATCATTAAAAAAAGAAAAACATATAAATTTTTTTTAACTAAATTTCTTAATTTGTCTATACCAAAAAAAAAAAAATGAAAAGAACATGAGACGATTAACACCCTCGGAGGATTTTATATATAAGGTAAGTCCAATCACGTGAATTCCTATGCACACGATTTAGTACTTTTAACAAATCTAACATAACTAATTTTCATAGTAAAAAGAAGACTAATTAAGTGAACATTTTTATAATTGTTACTACGTAAATACATTACTAGAAAATATATAGGAATTTCTTTTTTTTAACATATTAGAAAATAAAGAGATGAATTTAGGACTATCTTAAAGGTTATGCATGTTAATATTGTGTATGTTTGTGTTTGTATGTATACTAAATTCAAATATTTTTTAATATTTAAAAAAAAAATATTTTTAAGTAATTTATTCATTATAATAATAAAAATATCATATATTTATCAAATACAAAAAAATTAATAGTTAATTCCAACTAAAAAAAATATCTATCATGTAGATTTGAGTTTGTGTTATGTATTTATAGTTAAAATTATAACTCCAAAATTGCACATATATAGCAAGATAAAAGGGGAAATAAAACAGTGTAACAATTTTTTTTTTCTTTTTTATCAAAAGTTACCTAGAATGAGATAATCCAATTTTTTTTTTTTTTTTGGAAAAAGTTTCAAACTATTAACATTTTACTAGCTAGTGATCACATAAAATATACTGCAGATAGTCATAGATATGGTACGTGATTCTTGAAGATTAGATTTAAATAATTAACCAAAATTTAAGAGATGGAGAGCACACAAAGTGGCTAGCTAGCTAGGTTTGAAATTTGAAGGCATCGCGTCTAGATTTGATAAATATTCACATTATTATTAGATCAAATATTCTTGTTGAGGGACATGGAATTGCTTAGGTTCTTAAAGATGCAAATTGCAAAGAATAAGAACAAAAAAGAAATGATCATTATTATAAGTTAAGATTGGTTTATATATCCTTTAAACAAATAATCCATGCATCACCGCTTATTCCTTTAAAAGTTATTATTTTCATTAGTAAAGATGTAAAGTATCCAGTACTGCTCGATTGCCTAACTAACATAAACAATTAATTGGGCGGTCCATTTTACTCCAATAATTACCAATCCAACTTGCAAATTTGTATTATTCATGGATTCTTTTATCTTTCTATTTCTATATATCCCCCATTAATTCTTCCCCTCTTTTTTTTCATAGCATGCATAAAATACATTATTCAACCTGTGACTTCTTTATATAAGTTCGTTACTTACTTAAACAACCCGAAAATATCCTTAAAATTATGGATTTTCTCAGTTTTAGTTTTTTTAGTAGAGTTTTTAACTTATTTTACGGTGCCAATTATAACTTATAAGAATAAAAATAAAAGTATATTTGAAATTAATTAATGCTACTAGGCTGAAATACAAATGGTTCATCAGTTACTTTCCTTATTTTCAACTTGAAGTGTTAAAAATAAAAAAAGAAAGGAAGAAACATTTTTAAAAAAAGTAAGATACCGAAATGCAGAATGTGAATATATATGTAGTTTAGCCATGCTATTAACAACTTTTATATATATATATATATATATATATATATGAGTGTTAGCAACAACTATTGAGTAACAATAATATTAATAATAAAGACATAAAGTTATATATGAAGTATCTTTGTTTTGCGTAATGTTTTTGAAATATTGCTATGCATTATTATATTCTTATTTAATATGATTTATCTAGTTATCTATGGTTTTTTACTTCAAGTTATTTATTTAAATAACATCATTTACCATTTGATTTAGATGT
The DNA here is from genome assembly GCA_030763125.1 of Hippophae gyantsensis. Classification (NCBI taxonomy): domain Eukaryota; kingdom Viridiplantae; phylum Streptophyta; class Magnoliopsida; order Rosales; family Elaeagnaceae; genus Hippophae; species Hippophae gyantsensis. The sequence goes on along the minus strand of CM061034.1, from coordinate 2,511,980 downwards.
AATTAATTTCAATTTAGCTTAACATTGCATTAATTTAGATGTTTTGGAAATTTTTAATGTTTTAATAATTATTTTATTATTTTTCTTAATTATTTAATATTTTCTTTTCTTGTTTAGCTCACACATATAGTTTAATTAAATGAAATTAGATTTTAAATTATAACTTAGGGATATAATTGCTAAAAAATATATTAAAATTTATAGGTAATTTGATATTTAAAAAAACCTTGCTGAGATTTTTAATATTTACACAAAAAATATTTTTAAATTTCTGCGAACTTAACTCAACGAACCTTGTTGACTACTTCGAAACAGTCGATGAAAAGGATAGAAAGTAATAGAATTGTATTCCTCACCTAATGTCATGTTTAGTCAGTAGGAATGAAACGAAGATAGAATTAATTATTTATAATTTTATGTTTGGTCCTATTATAAATTAGAAATTAAATATAATCTATAAATTTTATTTTAATTAATAAATATAACCTTAAATACTATAACTTAAATTTTAAAACTCTAAACCCTATTTAAAAATAATAATAATTTTAACCTTAAATTCATAAATATAACCCTAAATCCTAACCCACAACTATAACCTTAAAACCTATATCCTAAATTTTAAACCTTAAATCATAATCCTAAATCTCAAAACCTCAAACCTAAACCCTAAATTCTATTTTAAAAAATAATAGTTTTAACCTTAAACTCTAACTCACAAATATAACACTAAATCTTATATCTAAAACCCTAAATCTAAATCTTAAACCCTATACCCTTATACTCTATATCTTAAACCCTAAATTTTAAATCTTATTTAAAAATAATAATTTTAATAATATATTTTATTTTTAAATAATAATTATTTAGAAAAATAATATATTTTATCTGACAAAAAATAACAATTAAATGACATTATTTAAATTTTATTGAATATAGAAATATTATAATAATATATAATATTTTTCATTATATTTTAGTTGCAAACTAAATACTATAATATTAATTAATTCTTTGATTTTAATGATTAAACTAAAAAATTATAAAATTATGTAATAATAAGTTGTGATTTAATCTAATAATATATAATATTTTTATTACATTTTAATTGTAAATTAAACATTATAATATTAATTAATTCTTTGATTTTAATGAATAAATTAAAAAATAATAAAATTTTGTAATAATAAGTTGTGATTTAATCTAAATTGAATATCTAAAAAAATTGTCCGAATTCGTTTTCAAATTTGGATAATTTTATTATAAAAGAAATTTTATTAATTTTAGAATAATATTTTTATTTTAAAAGTTTTAAAGTATTTAATTATTATATTTGTAATTTAAAAATATCAATACCCTCCGATTAACAGAAACGTAATTATTAGTAAAATTAATAGTCATTGAGAATGAGAACTGACCTTCGTTACCAAACGACGTCTAATGCCATGTCATGCTTTTCCGATTCCCACCACGTCAGTTTAAACTCCCAGTAAAAAAGAAAGCCCGTCAGTTTAACCTCATATTTCGGTTAAATACTAACTGTGGTTAGATCAGGTTCCTACAATTAGACAGCAAGGACGACAGAGTTCGAGTTAAAGCTACAAAGTCGCGTATAATAAGACGCGCGCAGAGCGGTTTCGGAGGTTTGTTATTTCATAGTAACGGCGTTTTCCCTGGATTCCTTGCACAAAAGTGGAAGAGATAGAAAGAGAGTTTATATAGAGGGAGAGATAGAGAAAGGGAGCTAACAATAAGAAAGTAGTTTTTCGGGAGCTGAGGAAGGTGGTTGTGTGACGGTTGCAGAGAGTGCGAAGTGTGGTTTTGCGTTACAGTGAGGGTGGGAAATGTGTGAAAAAGTTATTGTAAGGGTGGCGGAATCGAAAAGTTGGGAACTTTGTGATTAATTAGTTCATTATTCATTATAGGCACTGTTAGTGTTTTTAATTATAGGTATATAACGAAGTAGACATAATTTGAGAAAATAAGAGAGAGAGAGAGACAGAAAGAAACAGAGGAACTAAGAAAATATATGAGCTTTTTTCTGATTTTTTGTTTTGTGGTTATTTGGTCTTTGTTGACTTCGGTAGCTTCAATGATGGCGAATCATGGAGGGTCGATTTCGCAGCCTAATGCTTCGACTAGAGGCGGAGGTGGGATTTCGATTTTATCTAACTTTATTGGGTGTTCTTGAGTTTCCTGAAAAATCAATCCTTTTCTCTGTTGTTTACAGGGGATGATTTGTATCCGGAATTGTGGAGGGCTTGTGCAGGTCCACTCGTTGACATTCCTCGTCTCGAAGAGAGGGTCTACTATTTTCCTCAAGGACACATGGAGCAAGTAACTGTATGTTAGCTATCATTCTGTTCTCAGATCGGTTTTGCTTGTTTTGTAGTATATTTTCTTCGCATGTGTTACCCAAGAATAAGAAGAGTGGTTTGATTTTTTCTATTACCTTTTTCATTTTGTTGTTTCTATTTTTTGTTATATGCAGTTGGAAGCGTCAACAAATCAGGAGCTGAATCAAAGGATTCCAATGTTTAATCTTCCCTCGAAGATCCTTTGTCGTGTCATTAACGTTCAGCTATTGGTATTTTCTTCTCTGACGTTAGCGTATAATGTAATATTTATTGTTCAACCTTATTCTTTGTTTGGTTACCGAGAAAGGCTATGGTCAATTGCACATTGGATTCTAGAGATATAGATGATGGCATGGCCAGTTTGGTTCTATATGGCTCCAGTAAATGCAAGACCATAGTTGTTGTTGGAAGACTAGGTCATGTCAAACTACTTATCTTGGTTTTTGGTATTTGTAGGCGGAACGAGACACTGATGAAGTTTACGCACAAATTACTTTAGTTCCAGAACCAAATGTAAGAGAGAAATTGTTTTCTTACTGATTTCCACGGCTTCTAAATTTTGGTCTTGGGTCTCTCCTAAAACTGAGTGGCTTTTCTTATATTTCGAAAATTCTCTAGCGACCTGATCCCTCAAGTCTTCCTGAGCCTCCGAGACCAACGGTTTATTCCTTCCGTAAAGTTTTAACTGCCTCTGATACGAGTACGCATGGTGGATTTTCTGTGTTAAGGAAGCATGCCGCTGAATGCCTTCCTCCACTGGTAGTGTTTGTTAGAATACTATGTTTTAGTTTTTACTTTTATTATTAACTCAATATTTGTTTTTTGTTAAATTTCATTTTTGGTTCTTCTTCAGGACATGACACAGGCAACTCCGACTCAGGAATTAGTCGCAAAGGATCTTCACGGTTATGAGTGGCGATTTAAGCATATTTTCAGAGGTGACATATGACGTACTCTGCTATATTCTATGGCAGTTATAAATATGTGACTCATATTTAAGAGGAGATTTTATCATGATTTACTGTGTGATAGCCTTCAATCAGAGCCTATTCGCTCTTTTTCAGTTTTCTGTTTTGATATGGGCAGGTCAACCAAGGAGACACCTTCTTACAACTGGTTGGAGTACATTTGTCACTTCCAAGAGGCTAGTTGCTGGGGACACCTTTGTGTTTCTTAGGTACGTGTTCAGTATACCCCCTCCTTTTTGTAGTTGTCACTGGACTATCAAGTAATTTAATTGAGAAATATGAAATTTGCATTTGGTGCACATATTTTTATGTCTTGTGGTAAATCTCTAACCTATATAAAGTTTCTGTTTTCAGAGGAGACAATGGTGAATTACGTGTTGGGATAAGGCGTTTTGCTCGTCAGCAGAGCAACATGCCAACATCGGTGATTTCAAGTCAGAGCATGCACCTAGGAGTGCTTGCAACTGCATCTCATGCTGCTGCAACCCAAACCCTATTTGTTGTTTATTACAAACCTAGGTACAAGATACTCATGTCTATTCCTAAGAACTTTACTAGATGACTTGGTTGAATTTTTCCTACTGGATATGTCTTATTATCTTTGATTTATTGTTGCTGGTAAAATTATTCAGGGCTAGCCAATTCATTGTTAGCTTGAATAAGTATTTGGGGGCTGTCAACAATAAGTTTACGGTTGGTATGAGATTCAAGATGAAGTTTGAGGGGGAAGATGCTACCGAGAGAAGGTAGAAGAGCTCCAATACATGATTGCTTTAGATAACATTGTGTCAGTATTTTGATGAACATAAACTTCTTTCCTACCAGGTTTTCAGGCACAATTGTTGGTGTTGAAGATATTTCTCCTCAATGGGTAGATTCAAAATGGCGATCCTTGAAGGTAGTCCCTTGTTGATATTACTCTCTCTCATCCTCCTCTGTCCTGTTTTCTAGGACCCCTTTCTTTCAAAGATCAAGATAAATTTATTTTGTCTAATGTATAGATTCAATGGGATGAATCTGCGCCCATCTTACGACCCGATAGAGTTTCTCCATGGGACATTGAACCCTTTGTAGCTTCTATACCTGCATGTCTGACCCCACCGGGTGCAGTAAAGAATAAAAGACCTCGACCACAAACTGAAATCTCATCTACTGGTCTGACTCTTAATTCTATCTTGCTAAGCTTCGTTTTCCATTTTCCCATTTCTGGACTAAAAAAAATAAAAAATCCATGACTCGTTACATTGTATTTTTCTGGGGATGTAGATAATACACATTCGGCCGCATCATCTGTCTGGAATCCCAGTCTTAATCATTTTAATGGTATAAATCAAGTGAATGGTGCAATTGATGACAAAAAAAGTGGACACCGGATTGATATTATTAGCAATAGCAACTCAGTTCCAATGATTCAGACTGAAGGTACCTGGCTTTCTTCTCCAAATGGAAGTTCCCAACAAGATGCATTTGAAGAATCCAAAAGAGCATCTCCATGGCCTGTTTTCTCTGGGCATTTGATAGACAACCAGTCAAAGCCGGATAAAGAACCTGTCAACTTAAACCAAGTTGATAAAGTGAAGAAACTTACCATATTTGGTTTTGACCTGATTAATTATTCCTCAATTTCTCGTCATGTAGAGAAGTCACCCTTAAAACCTATAAATTTATCTAAGGGAACTAATCAAGGGCGACCTAGTACTTTGTCAGTACCTGAGTCAGACCAGAAATCTGACCTTTCAAATGTTTCTAAAGAAAGGGTTTCTGGACCTTCACCAGTTCAACTGGAAGAGTCACAGACCAAACAGATTTACTCAAATTCCTCAAGAAGCCGCACTAAGGTGATGACAGTGAAACGTTATTTGTATTATAACCTATGAACATTCTGAATTTTGTAGTCTCTTGAGTGATTTTCTGAATTATGTTGTATCTTGTTGGGACACACAAAAAGGTTCAAATGCAGGGGATGGCTGTTGGTCGGGCAGTGGACTTGTCTATGTTGGATGGCTATGATCAACTATTAGATGAATTGGAGGAGATGTTCGACATCAAGGGAGAGCTACATACACACAAGTGGGAGATTGTCTTCACTGATGATGAAGGGGATATGATGCTCGTGGGCGATGACCCATGGTCGTAAGTATTCTTTGTTACTACTATCAACCAAAAAGCACGTGTACTTTATTTTATTTTATTTTTTTGTGTGTATGTGCAGGGGTGGATATGTAAAAGGGCAACAAAGGGCATGTGTCCCCTTTCATTTTCTGAAAAAAAAAAATTAATTGTAATATTTATAGAATTATAGACAAATTTATGCATAAAATAGAATTTTACCTTAGTAGATTTTAAATTTTAAGATAATTCACTACAAATTCAATAGTTTCAATAATTTGAACATATTTATACTCAAATGAGATATATATATATTATCTTTATTCAGCAAGAAACATCTAGTAATCACGAAACAAATAGTACTATTTTTTACTTTTAGTGTTCCTTCTGAGTTCAAATCTTAGATCTGCCATTGTTTTTATGGTTCTTTGGTTGTAGAGTAATCACTAAACCAGTATGTATTGTACTTGTGTGAACATTGCTGTAGGGATTTTTGCAGAATGGCAAAAAGAATATTAATATGCTCAAGCCTGGACGTAAAGAAGTTGAATAGAGGGAGTAAACTTCCTGTGTCTTCGCTGGAAGGTGAGGGGAATGTACTAAGCTCGGATTCTGCGGAAAATTGAAGCATCAAACTTTTTAATTTTTGTTTTTCACTTCTAATTTTCCATGTGGACTTTGTCCGTGCTGATGTTTGTTTGTGGAGTAGGCTATGATCTAATTTTGGTTAGGAATGAATAAGGGTTGAAGTTGGAGTAAAAAATAGTTTTTTTTAGTGTGAACTAGTGGATGGAAGGCATCATGAGGTATAGATGATGAGTAGGGATTAGAAAATGTGGATATGTCCCCTTTGTAATTGGTTGTTGACGATTTGGTTAAGGAAGCTTGTGTTATTTGTTTGTTTGTTTGTTTGTAAGTATATTTATGATTATAGTAGTGTAATGGGTTACGGTGGTCAATAAGCTGACCTTGTGCAATCTTCCGTTGCCTCACATTTTAAATGTAAGCTATTTGATGTAAGAACACTAAGTTTTTGTGTCTAGTGTAAAGCCTTTTGATTGATGACTGATAGTTTTTTGTTTTGTTCGTTGGATGAGTAGACATGAATTCTTGTGGTTCGGTTTCTATGGCATGTATAAAAAAAGGTTTACAAACCTACTTTCGTTGTCATCGTCTGTTACAATTTTGTTTTATTTATAAAGTTAAATTTATATTATAAGGTAAAATATTAAAATTCTAAAGCATCATTTTTAATTAAAAATTGATATAATTATAATATTAAGATTATATATTGTGATAATATTAATACTTGAATTTTTTCCTTTTTTTTAATTGTTATTTACATTTATTACTAGATTATATAGTTATAATTTTGTTATTGATTTATTCATGTACAAATAATAATATCAAAATTATGTCTTATGATAATACATATTTAAAATTTATTTTTTTATATAATTTATTTTATATTTATTATTAAATTATGTGATTATGATTATGTCATTTGTCTACTCACACATATTTTTTTATATACATCATAAAAAATATTTTATGATGTATATAAAAAAAATAAAGGTTTACTTTCCTTTTTTGTCATTGTCATCTATTTAATATGTTTTACTAATAAAGTTAAATTTATACAATAATGTAAAAATATTCTTTTTATAAAAATTACATAAAATAATAATAATATTAATATTTAAATTTCTTTCTTTTTATGTATATGATATTTTGTACTTATTTTTAGATCATATAAGTATGAGTATCATTTATTTATAGATATACGAAAAATAATATCAATATTTGAATTTTTATTTTTTTATATGTGATATTTTATACTTATTATCATATGGTTATGATTATGTCATTTTTCTATTCATATATCAAACAAATATTTTAAATATATATATAAAGTCAAATTCATATTATGATTTAAAAAAATGAATTTTAAAGTACTATTTTTTAATAAAAATGTATACAATAATTTTATCAATATTATGTATTATGACAACACAAATACTTGTATTTTTTTTTTTGTATATAACACTTTATATTTACTATTAGATTATATGGTTATGACTACATTATTTATACTCATATATGAATCAATTTTTTTTAATTATAAAGTCAAATTTATGCTATGATTTAAAAAAATAAATTTTCAAAGCATCGCTTTCTAATAAAAAATATACATAATAATAATATCAAAATTATATATTCTGATAATATCAATACTTAAATTTTTATTTTATTGTATATGACATTTTATACTTACTACTATATTATGTAGTTATGATTGTCATTCATCTTCAAATTATACTTAAATTATGTTCTTTATCTAACTCATATATGATGAAGTTACACTTAAATAATATTTTTATAGTTTTTTAAATTTAAATGTATACTATAAATTTTAAAAATTAAATATATAAAGCATTATTTGCATACAATGAAAATATCAAAAATCTTAAATTTATACTATGAATTTAAAAAATTATAATTTTAAAAGTAATGGTTTGACTTTATAGTCGTCCCTTTAAAAAAATTATAAATTTAAAAAATTATATTTTTGAAGCATAATTTGTATATAATAATAATATCATTACTCTTAAATTTATTATATGAATATAAAAAGTTACTTTATCATTTGAAGCATAATTTGTATATAATAATAATATCATTACTCTTAAATTTGTATATAATAATAATATTATTATTTTATCCGGTCCGATTTTGCCTAAAAAAATTTAACAAAGTCAGACCGTTCATATAGTTGAAACGGACCGGACCATTTGGCTATCCAAAATGTTATAACCGAACGATTTGGTCCGATTTGGTTAACGATTTTGAAAAATTAATAATACATAAATATGATTTAGTTTAATATGATATAATCTAATATTGTACAATCAATTGTGATGTTCATTCATCATCATACATAGATAAATATTATTGTTAAATACATAAATAAATACATAAAATGTTATCAAAATCTAAAATAAAAAAAAAGAAATGAATTCCAAATATCTCATTTACACAGAATTCTTAAACATATACAAACATCCAAACTCACAATCAACAACAATATATCATTAGATAATAATATTTAAAACTTACTTATTATTAATCATCAATGATCATTATATTGTCTTTAATGAACTATACAATCAAACAAAATCAACATCTTCATAAATCTCTAGGTCATAATTGTATTCTGGTAAGAGGACATAGTCATTATTAATAGAAGAATAAAACTAATTTTGACTATATATTAATGCCTCTACCATTTTAGAATTCAAAAAACTCCTAAATGGATCAAGAATGCGCCCTTCTGTGCTAAAAAATTATTCTGATGCAACAGTTGAAACTTGAATTGCTAACACATCACGTGCAATGAGAGAGATGATAGGAAACCTAAAAGAATTTGCCCTCCACCATTTCAATATATCAAACTTATCCAACATGACATTTTCATATGGGGTGTTCAAATATTTCTCAACCTCGGTCTTCAACTCCAAACTATTTTTCTCCTCTAAGCGTTTAAGAAATTTCAACTTTCTTATTTCCTCAAATGAAGGAATCCTTCCTATTACATCTTGTGATCGAGTCATATTAGATTGAAAATATTTTTCATGCACTAACATATAGTAAGCTTTGAACAGATCCATAAAAGCATTTTTGGCATTATCTCTCAATTTTTGAACAATTTCTAAATCATAAATCTCTTCAAATAAGAATTTCAAATACTCTAATTTGTACCTTGGATCAAGTACAAATGCAACATACAACATCTTATTAGTCTTATTTACATTTCCCCAATACTTCCCAAATTTTGTTTTCATGCTAGTAGCCATATTTTTCAACAACAAGTCATCGAAACCACACCATGTAAGTATTTGAGATTGAATGTTATGAAGTTCTGTAAAATATAAATTTGATGTAATACATAAAGATGCACTTAATTCTAAAGTAGAGTCATAAAAAGTCTTCAAAAACTTGACAAAAACACTAGTATTCTTCCAATCATCTAATGTTGGATGCCCAACATTCGATCGCTCCTCATGAAAATAAAAAATAAAGTTTATTCCTTCCTCTTCTTCAAGATGATCAAATGCTTTTTGAAAATCTAAAGAAGATTTTAACATTAGATATGTGGAGTTCCATCTTGTAAGCACGTCTAGCACGACACTTCCTTTGGATTCAATGTTTTCTTTAATAGAACATATTTTAAACTTTTGTAATCTCAAAGGAGAAGATCTAAAATATCTCACAGTGCAATTAATACTCATATTTTCCTTATGGGATGAGTAACACAACTTTTTTTACAATAATGACATATAGCTCTAGGATTTTCTACATCATAGGGTAAAATATATGAAAAATGATTCCATATTTTTGACATAAAATTTTTTGGTTTCTTTATATCATATTTGTTATCAGGGTAAACATTACTTACTTTTATTCTTCTTTTTGAGACGAGTCATTTAAATTCTGTGGTGGATTTTTCATTTCATTCGGATGAATTTCAGGTTCAATGTCTTCACTCATAGACATAATAAAGTTTGAAAATTGACTTGATCTAATAAACTCATGTAAATCATCACCTATATATAGAATATAGATTAGTACATATTTTTAATATATTTAAATATTATCTTTTGTACTTAATCAAAAATCATTTCAAAACTAAAATAACTAATTAGAACAGGACAGACATATTATGATATAAACAGGACAAAACATTATCTAACATTTTATTACTTTCCTATCATATATTTACAAAATAAGGCCTTGATATGTTGGTCATGTGTGTATTGTGTAGTGTGTATATCATCGACAATGATTTGAATATTTGATTATTTAAAGTTGTAGGAATTATTCAAGTAAAACTAACAAAAAAAACATGATCTTTGGTAAGTCTAAATGGTAAATATATAGATTTTTTTTTAGCTTTAGTTGAATGTCAAAAATTATAAAATTTATAAACAATTAGGGGTCACAATTTTTAACTTCACAAGAATATAAATACATAATAGGCATGAACAAATCACGGACAAAAACATGATTATATTATAATTCATCACTATTATTTTATAAATTTAAATTCACATCATTACTTATTATTATAAATTAATTACCAACACGTGAACACAGATAATAGACCCAACATGTTAACATGACACGAATCCATTATACGAACACAATACAAACTTAACAAACGTTGGGTTTCTTGTAAGATAATCTGCATATTCTACAGTTAGTCTTCTGATCCTTTCACAAAAGCTGTTCTTATATTAGATTCTAATTGAGAAAAAAAAACTACTACTAGTAGACCACATACTTATTTCTTGATTTTTGTCCATAGATGTCATGACACGACGCGACGTGAGGAGAAGTGCCTAGCTGCTGGTGGAAGCGACGCAAGGAGAGGTGGCTAGCTACTGGTGAAAGCGACGCGATGAGAGGTGGCTAGTTACTGGTGGAAGTGACGCGATGGGAGGTGACTAACTGCTGGTGAAAGCGACGTGAGGAGAGGTGGCTAGCTGCTGGTGGAAGCAACGCGATGAGAGGTGGCTAGCTGTTGGTGAAAGCGATGCGAGGAGAGGTGGCTAGCTGTTGGTGGAAGCGACGCTAGGAGAGGTGTCTAGTTGTTGGTGGAAGCGACGCTAGGATAGGTGTCTAGTTACTGGTGGAAGCGACTCGATGAGAGGTGTCTAGCTGTTGGTGGAAGCGACGCTAGGATAGGTGTCTAGTTACTGGTGGAAGCGACTCGATGAGAGGTGACTAGCTGCTGGTGGAAGTGACCCGAGGAGAGGTGGCTAGCTACTGATGGAAGCGATGCGAGGAACGGTGGCTTGTAGAGATGCAGACGGCCAGACCCATAACCCAGAATCAAAGCGGTAGAGGAAATGAAAAATTGCTAGGGTTAGGGTTAACAAATGAACGCCTTAACTCGAAAACAAATTATATATATACCCTTTTACGCGATCAGTTTATATAAAAAAAATTAATTATTTAATAAAACTAATCCGGTTCGATTCGGACGGTTTATAATTTTTATAACTAGATTAAGCCGTTTTAAAATCAATTTTACTTAATATAGATCAGACTTGACTGTTTCATTTACGAAACTGCTCGATTCAATCCAATTCGAACCAATTTTTCAGTTTAAACTAATTTGGTTGGACACCCCCCTAATACATATAATAACAATAATAAAACTTAAACTTAAGTTTTATATAAGATACTATGCACCTATTATATCATTATAAAATTATGGCTATTTTTTTATCTAACTAATATATGAATTAAATTACAAGTTATTTTTATAATATTATTATTTAATTTAATATATTTTTTATAAATTAGTGTTTAAGTATTTTAATATTTATTTGAACAATTAAATATTTATACATATAATTCAAAAGAATTAGAATGTTATTTTTTTTCAAAAAAAATTATAATATTATTTTATATTTTATATTTATATCAATTATATCATTTTTATTAAATAATTATCTAAAAATAAATTATATAAATTAAAATTTAAGTTAATTTCTTGTTAATTAGCACACATTAAAATAATATATTTTATTTATTTATTATATATATATATATATATATATACTACATTTTATTATTTTATTAAATATAAATATAAATTCGTGGCTCCCGACAAGCAACCTACCTAGTATGATAAAAAAATGTAAATCAGTTAGAAACCAATAAAGTTAGTTGTTACTGTTGTTAATATCCCGGGTAAAACAGAATTAAATATTAGGATAAATAGATTTTTTCCTACACTATATCGTTTATTTTTTTAAAAAAATAAAATATCAACTTTTAATGACAAAAGAAGTAAAATTATAAAAAATATTTTTAAAATTTATAACAATAAAAATAAAATTCTAATAATATTAAATTGTGTATAATTAGATGATGTTTAGCAAGTTTATATGTTTATAATTTAATTTGAATAATATTTAATATAAAAGAATGTGTTAAATTTTTTTAATAAGAAAAATATATTTATTTTTCATATATATATATAATATCATTTTTATATTTATAAATTTTAAATATACTTTTAGTTAACATACAGCAAGACACACACGTGATTTGTGATTCATTTTTCACCATTTATTTATTCTGATGTCGTCTTGTTCAAGGCTTATCTCTTCACTAAAGTTAAATTTATGGGCACCAATGATTCTCCTTTAGCCATCGTGAACAGAAATAATGCAATATTAATTGTCATTCTCTTTTCCTTTACCTCATTTGGACATTTGAGCTTTTAAGTTTTATTTGAGGGTGTGTGAGTAAAATATTTATAATAAAAAATTTGTTATGTATTATTAAAAGAAAAAATTGTCATCTTTGTCCACGGCACTTGGTTCCGAAATCTATCATTGAAGATATGGAATATCACTTGCAATAAGCAAACAAAATAGATTTTTACGTCAATATAACATGAAATGTCTCAAATTAAAATGAAAAATAAAATATATAAATGTATTAAATAAGATAATATAATTTTAATATATAAAAATAATTTTACAGACTTTTCAACAGGTAATGACGTATTGTGCTCATGTTGTCAAATTTCAGCGGGGTCCAGACTGATATTAAAGTAAAGCTAGCTGCCAATATCAACTTGAAAACTAATCCTCTCACGTTCATCTATACTCGTTACTAAAACCTAAAACATTCTCTAATGCCTTAACTACTTTTTACGTGTGAAAATTATTGGGTATTGTGTTGTTATTTTTGTATTTTGTTTAAACTATATTCACATATTTTTAATATTATAATTATTTTTAATTAAATTATTTATTTATAACGATAAAAAAAATAATTTACGTGCCTTTTATATTATTGGTTCTAGTCGGAATTGACACCTCCGGAAATAAACATGCTAAAATGTGCATACTATGTAGTCTTTCCGTTGTAAAATAATGTTTTTGGTTATTAAAATTAATGCACTTCTACTAGTTTCTATTTCTAATAATAACTCAATCCCCTCCATAAAAACTATAGCATGGAAGCTTAGAAACTAATTAGGACGATCATGCAAGTGAAGAAGTTAGTTCACGATGTATACAACTGTAGGGGAAATTAATAAAACAACATGACATTGAATTGAGAAAACTAAATAGTTATATTTTGGGTTGAAGCAAATTCAAAACCAATGTATAAATTCTCTCGATTGTTGTATGGTACAATTAATATACACACAACATTTTTACGAAGAAAAAAAAAAGTAAATAATAATCTCACAAAAGAGATAAAATCTTAATGTATTTTGTAAGTTATTGAATTATTCGGTTGAAGGGCTCTAAGAGATTTTTTTTTTTCCATGAATAAGTATTCATATCTATTTATTTTTAAGTGGTGTATTATAATTTAACTTTAAAAAAAAAAACATTTTATTCGTCTTATTTTTAAGTAAATCACCTATAAATAAAGACCAAATTAACGCCTGCTCTAAGCCATCGAAATTATATCACCAAAAAAATATAAAAAAAAATGGAGAGTGTAAGAGGAAACAAACCAAGAGCTAACCCTTATAGTGATGTGAATCTTCCTCTACACATGCTTGTGTTCTCTCGTCGAATTCTCATCAACCGTTTGTTTGCTCTACTCTACTCCTCTGCTATTTTAGCTCTGCTTTATTACCATTCACTCAAACTCATCAAATCAATTAATTCGTTAACTATCTTCTTCATCAATTTTTGCTTTCTTATCTCCGATCTTGTTCTTGCTTTCTGGTGGATCTCAACTCAATCTTGTCGTATGCGTCCAGTTTATAGACATGAATTTCCTGAAAATTTGAAAAGGATAGTAAAAGAGAATGATTATCCAGAACTTGACGTGTTCATTTGTACAGCAGATCCATATAAAGAACCGCCTATGAACTTAGTAAACACTGCCTTATCAGTTATGGCTTATGATTATCCAACTCGTAAGATATCCGTTTATATATCTGATGATGGTGGCTCAGCTCTCACTCTCTTTGCTTTAATTGAAGCTGCCAAATTTGCCAAACACTGGTTACCTTTCTGCCGGAATAACAACGTACCTATTAGGAACCCTGATGTTTATTTTGCCACATCTGACCATTTTTCAACTTTTGATGAGACTCGAAACCTAAAGGTAGGATTATTTTTACATAAATATGCATTTACCTTCTTCTTCTTTTTTCCCTGCTATGTTGTTCTTGATTGATTTTCATTTTACTTTTATACCATAGCTATTTTTTTTTTACTTGTTTCGTTTCATATATTTTCTTAAAAGATCCATTTATTCAATTATTTTTATTTTTAATCCTTTAAAAAATTTATCTTTTTATATTATAAGAATATATATATATATATATGAAAAAACATATAATTTTTATCTTATAAAAAAAAACATATGTAACAAAGAGGAAAGAGAATATACTATCCAATGAATTGAACATATTTTCTTTTACATCGATAAAATCTTTTTCATAGCTAGTTAATATATATGATTCAATTATATTTTAGTATCTCTGTTTTTTTCTAAATTAAGCTATGATCTTTAGGGGTTAATATTATATAATTCATTCTTAATTATCAGTTAAAAGATAAAACTAAACATTTATAACTGATTTACATAATTTATATTTAAATTTGAGATCTTATTATTGTTAATTATAATTATTTAATATTAAATATTATTTAATTAAATTATATTAACGTTATTTTATCCATTAACACATAAAGTACTAAATTATTTAACATGATTTTATTTTTAATCTTCACCATAAAAAATATATATTTATTTATATTATAATAAAATATAAATATTTTTTTTTGGTTAAATGAATTTTTTATGTAATAAAATTAAAATTATTTTTATTATTATAAATTTTATATTATTATTTTATTTAAATTGTTTTTTTTTTTAAAGTAGATAAGCTAAGTTATGCTACTATCGACAACTTGGGGCTATCATTTCTTGGAATTACTATCATGTCTATCACTTCATATTTTGCGGTGGACTAGTTAATTTTTTTTTTTGGAAGTCCAGATATCTAGAAATTATAATTCCCTGTTTGTTACTTTTTAACTAATTAGTTTTTTACTCCTTTAAACGTTAGCAGCTTGCGCCAATTTTCTTTTGTCATTTTTTTAAAATAAGAAATTTTATTAATTTGATACATGAAAAACTCAAATACAATAATAAATATATCAAACAAACGTATTATAGCATAAATATAATTTTAAATTATTTTGATATAATTACCGACAATATATTTTTCTATGAATGAATTTAATAAATATGATCGTATTAACATTAACGCATTAGTTCCCATCAAAACTTATTATTTGTGATTTGTTAATAAAATTCATTACTTTTTTTATTTTAAATTATAGATTTAAATTATATTAAAATATTATTTAAATTTAAAAAATAATATAATATAAATTAATAACTTTATTAATATTCAATTAATAAACTAACATATTTATATTAAAATTAAACCTATTATAAAAAACACGTTGAAACAAAAATAAAAATATATTTAAATCGTTATAAAGTAAATTTATACAATAATATGATACCTTAAACTTAAAATCTCTATAAAAATATTATAATTACGATTAGTTTTATTAAAATAGAGAGAAAATAAAATAAATATATAATTACTCAGAGTGAGAGCCCATACAAAGAGAGTCTCATCGTATATCAAAATTAAGCTCTAGAAGTTTAGCCAAAATTGATGGGGTTTTCATTTTTCAATTATATAAACGATGAGTAATGGTTTTCCGGACCACATACATGCCAATTGTACGATACATGTTAGATGCAACTACGGATTTAAGATTTGTAAAGTGTAATTTTAGATTTACTAATTAATTTTACTCGTACAAAAAGATTATATATATTTAATTTTAGTAAAAATATATACAAATTAGTAAGTTATTGAGTATTAAAAGTATAAAATTTAAGATTTATATTATATACAGTTATATTTTATAATATAATTTATCTATAATTTTATAAATATTATACATAAAATTCTATTTATAGAGAGTTTAAGTGTGAGATATGTGTAAATTGTACATAGATTCGTTATATGTACTTGGGAAAGACTTAAAGAATTTATACTAGAATTACACCACCCACTACCTATTATATCTCATAAATTTAACAATTATTTATATGTTAATGAAGTAAATCAAGAATAACAAGCGTAGTCATATTATTAAAGTAGATTTTACTAATGCATGTCATATTTACATTTTAAGAAACCTTAGATATTAAATTGTAAAGTAAAATATTTATTTATTCTGAAATTAATGTTTTAAAAATATAATTACTTAACATGAATCATATTCACCTAATTTATTTTGATGTTAAGTGATATTATATAGAATTAATTGAGAAAATTAAACTATATGATAGATGAGAAAATTATAAGCATTAATTACACAGATTTTATATGAAAGCATGAAAGTGAGGATAGAAAATGTGGTGGAGAGAGGGGAGGTTAGAGAAGATGATATCAAGGTTAAGCAAGATCGTCAAGCTTTCAACAAATGGAGTATTCCTGGATTTACCCGCCAAGACCATCCCAGTGTCATCCAGGTTTTCATATACATCATCACTTAGAGTACTACATGTATTTAATTTGTTTCGTTGTGATTAATAAAACTAAATTAATTACCTAGAGAGAACTAATGGATTTACAAATGGTGGTTTGTAGGTAATATTGGACAAGAGCAAAGACAAAGACACCACTGATCATAAAATGCCAAGCCTCATTTATGTCTCTAGAGAGAAAAGCAAGTATACACACCACCATTTTAAAGCAGGTGCCCTCAATGTACTCGTAAGAAACACCTATCACAATTCATTTTGAATATTATTATCGTTGTTATTATTATATATTTTCTTTTTATTAATTAATGTTTTGATTATAAATCATATATGTAATGAAGATTCGAGTATCAGCGACAATGAGTAATGCACCAATAATCCTGACATTGGATTGCGACATGTATTCGAACGATCCTCAAACACCTCTTCGAATGCTTTGTTACTTTTCAGACCCTAGACTTCAAAAGGAATTAGGGTACGTTCAATTCCCTCAGCGTTATCGTGGAATTAATAAGAACGACATCTATGCTGGTGGTATCAAACGACTCTTCGTAATTCATCCTGTGGGCATGGATGGCTTACAAGGCCCAAATTATGTTGGAACTGGTTGCTTTTTCTCTAGACGGGCCTTTTTTGGAGGCCCATCAAATTTTGTTGCTCCAGAAATCCCTCAATTAAGTCCAGAATATGTTGTCAATAGGCCCATCCAAAGCCCACAAGTTATGGAATTGGCACTCCATGTAGCAGGTTGCAACTACGAGAAGCAAACCCAATGGGGATTCAAGGTAAATTTATTAATTAAAACCGGTTGTGTTTATAATATTTTTGTGATATATAATAATACTCTTAAATAAATAGCAATTACGATGGGGATTCTATGATAAATTCACATATTTTTGTACTACAATGTTATGGATTGTAATTAACATTTTCGAAATTAGGGATTACATGTGCATATATTTATCCATAAATATGATTTGAACTCACAATATTAAAATGCTCACAAGAAGTAAATGCCCTTGTATTATGAGACAATAGGTGGTTATAGTCAACACTCTTAATTGGCTGATTTACATCATTAGTTGTTAAGCCCCAGTTTTGAAAGGATTTTTTTTCTAATTGAAATATGCAGATGGGTGTAAGATATGGATCCCTAGTGGAGGATTTCTACACGGGTTACCGTTTGAAATGTGAGGGATGGAAGGCTATTTTCTGCAATCCAAAAAGAGCTCAATTTTATGGGGATGCCCCAATCAGCCTTTTGGATGTGCTAAATCAAAGCAAAAGATGGAACATTGGCCTTCTTGAGGTTGCTTTGTCTAAATATTGTCCCTTAACATTTGGAACTAAAGCAATGAGCTTACTTATGGGCTTAGCTTATGCTCATTGGGCCTTTTGGCCCTTTTGTGCCATTCCAATTACCACCTATGCATTCCTTCCACAACTAGCTCTTCTCAATGGACTCGCTGTTTTCCCAAAGGTAATGTATTTTAAGTTACAGAAAAATAGTCTGAGTGGAACATATGTTCATTTAAGTTTTTTTTTTTTTTGATAAACTAATAATCGTATTAAGTTATAACTATATCATAAATTTATCATATTATAAAGATAACACTGAAGTACCATTAATGTTACAAAAATATAATCTCAATACAATTTTTAATATTTCGTTACTATATTTATAACACAAAAACGTTACAAAAAAATCATTTATGTTATTTGAATGGTTTTTTGTAACACTTATGAAACTTAAGTGTTATATTTATAACCTAATAAATTTAGATGGTATGTTTGAAACTTTATTAATACTTCAATAAATGATGTATCTAGGATTTAAACTCAAGAGAGATACTATAAAATAGTAAAAAATATTACTTTTTCTATTACTATTCACTTCTTATGGAATAAAAATATTATATATATAATTTGAGTGTAAATATGTTTAAAAAATGAGAGTAGTACATTTTCCTCCTCAATTCAATATAATTCTACGATTTTAATAATACATTTTTTTAGTTTATTATTTATTTTTTGTAACAATATTTTCTATTAAAAAGTGATTGTATATACATAAAATTATTATTTTTTAACTGCATCAGTTAGAATATTTTAACTTGAATAAATTGTAATTAAAAAATGAATAAAAATTAAACAAAAACATAAAAATAATTATTTTTTCTTCTACGATCACTTTTTAATATTAATATGATTAAGCTATCACAAAAAAAATATATAACCTAAGATACATTTTTTAAATAAGTATAAGACTCAACCAATCACCTTTGTTAAGTTATAAATAGCTTTTTCTTTTTATAATGTGTTTAGGAGACAATTAATATGAAAGATAATTATAGATTAAAAAAATAATCTAATAGTGTTATTTAATTATTATATCGGATATATTTGTTTTTTGTATGCGAGTAGAATTGTTCTACTAACTTTCAACCCTGGTTTAATTGTAGGTATCTGAGCCAAGGTTTCTCTTGTATTTATTCCTTTTTATCGGATCATATGGCCAAGATTTGTTGGATTTTGTTGTGGTGGGTGATGGCAGTGTACAAATGTGGTGGAATGATCAAAGGATGTGGCTCATAAGAGGACTTTCAAGTCATTTGTTTGGATTTGTTGAGTACGTTTTGAAATCATTTGGAATTTCTTCATTTGGGTTTAGTCTAACTAGCAAAGTCATTCATGAAGAACAAAGCAAAAGATATGAGCAGGGGATTTTTGTGTTTGGAATGCAATCACCAATGTTCGTACCAATGACAATGGCGGCCATAATAAACATGGCAGCGTTTGTTTGGGGACTTGTGTTGGTTTTAAGAAACACGGGCAATTTAGTGGAATTGTTTACACAAATGCTTATAGCGGGTTTTGCCATTGGAAATTGTGTGCCGGTTTACAAGGCTATGTTTATGAAGGCTTATACAGGAGGAATTTCAGCAAGAACCACCATAGTTTCTACAGTTTTAGCCTTTGTTCTGTATGTTGCAGTCTATATTATTTTGAGGAAGCACACCATTTAGAGTGTTCCTTCCTCTCTTTCAGTCTTTCTTATGATATATTTGCCTATTCATGTCATGAGAATTGAGAATGGCCTTTACATTAAGTAGTACTAGTATCAAGTTTTGGCGTTGCCAATTGTATACCACTTTATAAGATTGTGACTCCAAGGTGTGAAATGGGAGGAATTCCTATAAAAACCACTTGATATTACATTAAGTAGTAATAAATATCAACGTGGGCCTTTTATTAGCATGTTTTGCAATCAATTTTGTTTTTAAGTTTTATTTTCTAAACCCAAATTTTCAAAATAAATGTTAAAACTTAGTTCCATCTTTACACACGTTTTTGAATTATTTTTAAAAACAAATTTGAGAACCATATTCTAAGTTCAATTTTCATTTTATTAATTAACTAACAAAGAAAACTTTTATTTGTTGTGACTTGAGAGGAAATAATACAAGAATACAGAATATTAACAAGTTACAGATTTTTTTTGTTCTCTAAATGAATTAGAAAACTAGTTTAAAACATTTAAAAACAAAACAAAACTTAGTTACAAATCAAGCCTATCAAATTTTCATACCTTGTCAACCATCATAATCCCCACGAGTCAATTAGCTACCAAATAAATGAGAACAAGCACACAACATTTCAAGTTGAATATATCTGCTGTATCTGCTCCCATTAAGCTGTAATCAAGTCTGATCAAGCAGGTGAATTTGCCACTACATAATGTGTAAGCTGCTTATTAACAGCACAGCTTTTTGATTAACTGCATGATTTTCCTATTCACATTAATCCAACTATGAGACAGAAACAAATGGAATCAAAATAACAGAGGAATGGCAATTAAAACTGTAACATAGGATTTTACAGACAAACGTAACTCTCTTTCCACAAATCTTTTCTTTTCTTTTTTTCCCCCTCTAAAAGCTATAAAAATGAGTGAATCAATATTTCCTCTTCTTTATCTTGAAAGTCATTGATCGGATTACTTCATCATCTGCATTCAATGTCTCCTCCAGAATTCCAATGGATTCGGGTTTTGTAAAGTAGGTGAAAAGGAGATAGATACCATCCAAGTAAGTATTAGTCTCACCAGCTTTGTTTTTCTTCTTGATGCTGTAAGCAAGTGGAATTACCCCTCTATTGAATACCTCAACATACATACCTCCACCAGCAACAAGCAACTGTAAATTGCCAATCATAAACAAAAACGCTTCACTGCTCAATTCCACTAGTAACTATTTTCACAGCAAAGTATAGAACTGTTCTCAGAAACAGCATGAACAAAACGAATTCATGAGCATTTCTTTCAACATTATAGAGCGTTCCATCATCATCATAAAAATCCCAACTACCTAATCTTCGTGCTAACAAAATATATGTATTCCTTCTACAAAAGAAGCACTTTGCTTCCCCTAATTTTTCAATCAATAAAACGGGGTTAAATGGGAAAAAAGGAAAAGAAAAATAGAAACTTTACCTCTTCGTACTTCTGGGTAAGTGTAAGTCTCTCGTCTTCGGACATGTCGGGCCTCAGAACCGCCATTGTCTCATACGGTCGGAGCCCAGGTGGGCACTGCGGTTCCTCCTTATCCTCAAGGGCTGCCAAGCCGCGTACGGCTGAAGATGGCGGGTCGCCTTCCGACCCGAATCCTCCTTCGAAGAACGACCCGGAAAAATCTAAACTCTGAGCCTTAACAGAAACGCCAGGGTTGGCCTTACTAAAGCTCAGAACAGGTTTCGATTTAATTGTAAACGGTTTTGGGCTGCGCGCGAAGGGTATGAATGGTAGCAAAGACGATAATGGAGAAATAGATTTTGGGCAATATGAGGGCTTTATTGAAGAAGATGAAGTAGGAGAGCTGAGAGTGCAGGTGAGTGTAGAGGACGCCATTGCCAAGATCGGTTTCGGAAACCAGAGTTCTTTACTGAGTCAGCCGTGAAGGAGTAAAGACTCAAGTGGATATATAGATAAGGTACAGTTCTACGCACAGCGGCTCACGTTAATGTGTCTTTACAAACAATAATTATTATTTTTTAGTCGTCTTTACAAACAAATTTGTAATATTATTTTCTTCATGAAAATTTTTCGTAATATTATTTTTTATATCATCTATATCTATTCTACAAATATATATAAAAATCCAAATCAAGTCTCATAAATTTTTAAATAAAAGTAATCTTATATTTTAATACAATAACTATAATTACTCTTAATTATTATATAATTTAATTAAAATTCTTAATTTTTTATCAATTAAATAAATTTATTAATAAAAATATAAAATAAATTGTATAATTTCATTTCATATCTCATTTAATGTTTCTGATGAATTCACATGCAATATCATCTTATTTCATTTAAATATAATTTTATTTAAATTATAACCCTATTGGACCTATTATCTCATTTAAATTATAACTCTATTGAATTTAACTTTAAATATATCTCAAATTATTTTTTCTTATTAAATTTATATTATAAATCATTTATTATTATTTTTATTTTTTTTATATTCATACTTATTTCATTTAGATTCATTAAAAATAAATAACATATTTTAATCAATACAGTTTCATTTTTATCTCGTCTCATTAAAAATTAAGATAAGATGAAATATATTTTAAAAATTTATAAATTATTTCATAAATATTATTAACATTTCATCTTAATTATATCTCAAATTATTAATAGTTAAAATATTAACAATTATTTTAATTATTTATAATTTAATTAAGATTTTTATTTTTAATAATAAATTATTAGTAATTAAAATATTATAATTATATAATTACAACCTATGATAACCATTCTAACTAAAAATATCAGAAGGATATATATTATAAAATAATTATAGCACGTTCATTATCCCCATATTAAAAGAAAATACAAATGAAAATTAAAACAAAGAAGAAACAATATATCTCACAACAGTATATATGAACACTTGCCTTGACAATATTCGCGGCAACTGACACTCTAACAACACGCAAAGGCTACTCCAGCTTTTGGAATTCATGATGTGGAAATGGGAAACTGATGTACATCACCTCCAGAATCTAATTTGGCTCGAAAGATATTGATATTAGACATCTTCTTAACAAAACGAGTAAATCGAATCCAATTATGATGCCCAAACATGTTATTGTCCATCTTCACAAAGTTGAATGAAAAAGAGGGATTTTCTAAACCATCTGTGTAAAATTTTGACATCTTTACGATTTGAACTAGTGATGAATCATCTTTTCAGCTTCAAGAATCAAGAGGTACATCACGTGTTTTAGCAGTCTAGAATCTGTCTCAGGAAGCCTTCTGGGCTACTGAATGGGATCATCCTTTTTATCTTCCATGTCTTGTATTTCAAAACATGAACAACGCAAGGTAAATCTATATCTACCAAACATGCGAGCAATCGAGAGGAATCCATCTCTTACTGAAGTACTATAATAGCCAGCTGTCAACTCTGATCGATGAGACTGGATGTCATAGTGCCAATGAATCCCGGCCACTATAGCTTATGTATTAACTTCGGTTCCCCCAAAAATTGTTTCAACTGCCTGTCATATCCTTTCTCCACGCAGGATCAACATTCTTAAGTACCATTCAAGAAAAAATTCACCATATGGTGTATTCCAAAATCCATCATAACTTCGAAAGAACTCCTTATGTTGAGAATTCTGCATCAAGTTGCCTACCCCTATAGGGACACCATTTCCCCATTCAAGCATCCCAATATCTCTTGGACATGCATTCAGGGACGCTAGAGTATACTGGAAAGAACAACTAAATGTAAAAAGGACATTAAGTGTAGAGAACAACAACGAAATGATAGGAACTAGCCTAGGCTCCCCAAAAGAAAAGGGAATTAAAAATACAAAAAAGGAAGAAACATCCTTGAAACATATGCCTGTGATGATATCCATAAGAGCTAAACCTTGTCTCTACGGCTCTACCTTATCATAATACTGAAATTCTCTAAGTTCCCGAGGGTGCCAAGTCCGTGTTAGCTTCAGTAAAGTGCATGAAGGATATCTTAATTCACCAGCAGGACCCATCCCAACCAGAATCCCCTGCAAAACAACATCAATTAATAAAATTATCAAAAGTCACCAACCATGACTCAAACCGATGAACAGAATTGTGGAGACATTGTCTTAATATTATTTTAATGTTATAACAACACCAAGAAAGGGTCTAAAAAATTCTCTAAACCTCCTCATCAAATCTGTGTATGCTTGGATCGGTGAGCGGCCGCGTAATCATGAAGGATATCACATCCAAGGGAAATGTATTCCGTACTGCATATACCAAACCTATCAGAATATGCTATATCTGAACCTTTCTCCAATGGGGGTTCAGATTCTTCAAGTCATGTTGAACCCTAGAAAAATCGTATATCCTCAAAGCAAGATTTGGGAATGAATGACTAAAAAAGCATATTCTTTTTGCTCAATGAAGCACCAATAAACAAATTGCTAGACATATATGATACGGGTTATAATACGAAGACCATTTACTCTTCTAAGTTGTAAGACAATGACAAGGTTAAAAAACAAACAAGACAAGGAAAACGCTTCATCTCATACCAGGCATATCTTGATGTAAATATGCATTTGGCAAAAACTTGCATATATTTTAGGTTTAATTGCACAGCATAATCCTTCTTAATAAATGAAATTTTATTTTTAATTTACATGCAATACACGTATGTTTTCCTAATAACGTAGAAAAATAAAATTACATATTCAAAAATACATTACATGTGTTTTTTTATATTGTAAAATACATAGATTTTTTAAGAAATTAAAAGTGAAATAATGTAAAGAATTAACTCATATAAAAATCAAAATAGAATTTTAATCATTTTAGTTATTAATTAGAGAAAAACATCTTAAGGGTCTTTTACATTAAACCAAAGGGATCATTTAATCCCTTAAAAAAATGTGTATTTTGATTCTTTACTTTTGTAAAAAATACCAAAGAAAGATAAAAACTAGTTTTTATTAATATCTTGAATAAAATAATATTATTTCCTCAATATTTTATATTATTTATAAATAAAAAGGATAAATATGATTTTTTTTCTATCATATTTTATCATAAAAACTATCAAAATATTGAATGAACACTAAAATTTTATCATAAAACTATTAAAATGTTGAATAAATAATGAAATTTATTCTTTTTTAGTACCTTTTACAAAATGTAAGAGATTAAATGATATCTTTTATAACTAAAGAACTACAAAAATCTCCTAATATAAAAACACTTAATTCGCCTCACCATATCAATTAAATGACTTTGATATTAGCTTTGTGGACTGCAATGCCACATGGTATGCACCCCCCCCCCCCCCCCCCCCCCCCAATCTCACTGGTCTTATTTTAATATATTAAAAAAAACTACAAAAATACCAGACGAAATTTCATGCGAATAGGAACTCATTGCACTTTATAAAAACCAGATGCTGAACCAAATAACTTCCCACAAATCCCGAGGAAAATGGCATAAGCATCCATAGAAAACCTTGTACTAGTATAAGTAACTATTAATGTTCTAGAATTGCAACTTGGAAAGGACCAAAGATATCAATTAGACTAACCAATGACGGTCGCCGGGACCCGCTTCGCATTGATGAAAGACCATGACTGAAGAACCACACCTTCGAGCCAGAGCGAAGATCTCCAAGTACCCTTGCCAATTGTAATCCCTAGGCTTATTCCTCTCCACTAAACCCCATCAAACCTCCATAACCACGCCATCCACTCCGACCAACGCTAATGCACGAAAGGACTGCATCAAGGACTTCCTCCTCCTCATCTGGCCGGAATGATCCACAGAGTCCAAGGCAGCGTGACGTACATATGGGATCCCATCCGGCGTTGCTACGGAAAACCATGGAAGAGCTCGTATTGGAAGTGGCCGTTGTCTGGGGAGACCGAGCCGCCGGAGCCTGATGGTTTGGATGAGTTGAGACGGGAAGAGATTGCCAAAAGACGAGTAACAGTGTGAGTACTGAGTACGAATTCGCTAAGAGTGAGCCAGAGAAATGGTTGGAAATTGAGAGAATACGGTAAGTGACTTGTTCCGAGTACAACACAAGGATGCTGAGAAGCTCGGAGGAGATGGAGAAGAGATCGCCATTAACAAGTGCAAGTGTGCAGGATTCCAAATTATTGGTGTTATATTCCTGCAGAAATAAGAGAAAGAATGGGTGTACTTTTTTTTGTGGAGAATGGGTGAGCTGAGAACACTGAACAATGCGTGTTACGGCAGATGTATACGGAGCAGATGAACATCTCTCGTCATATGGGCCGACTGAGGCTTTCTTAAGATGTAAATAGTCAGGCCCGAATAGCATAAAAAAGTTTTGTTCTTCTTTCGGCGTAATCTAGATCTTTGTCGTTAAATTTCAACGAGTAAATTAAATTACTCTCAAATGGCACACGGACAATAGTTGATGTCCCCGTGTACTTATTATTTTCCCAAACTTATTCCAAATTTATAAGAACTCGTTTAGTATGACTTTTTTTTAGGGACAGCTTTTATTTTTACCTAAAAAGAAAATTGAGATTGTTATTTATTTCTGCATGGTTATGATGTGTGCACGACTGCGTTCGAACAGCCACTATTAAATTCAAAGTGAACAGTATAAAAATCCATAACATTCATTCAGGTCATGACCTTTTTTCCCAACTGTACGTAGAGTACAATTGTAAGCTCTATTGTAGAGGCTCCAACCTCTGAAGCTCAAAAAAGCATAATTTACAAGCGACATTCATGCTTTTGTAAAAATTCCAACATATTAATGTCACATTCTATTACATTTCGCCCGAGAGCCATTCAAATTATGTCAAGTTTGAAAACGGCTCCCATCAACATAAACCCGTGTTCAGCAGTTCAGACCGTGACCTTTCAGCCAAAGCAGCAGCATACAATCACCATGTATGAAGAACGCCCAATGTCTTTGGGTACTCAAAAAGTGTTCTCAAGCATGGATAAAAAAGAAAAACTGGACATTTTGATTGGTAAAGATCGATAACTCATTGCCTTGAAAAAAGCTGCATCAACATTCCATAACCAACCAAAGAGAAACAAACATAATAAGCCAACATTTGATGAAATTGATGCATGGCATTCAACATTAAGTTGTGACAACTGTGGTTAAACATAACTTTGATGCAATATGACAAAGACATGAAGACTGAAATATCATGCTGTCATTGCCAAAGCCCCACATAACGATCAAGTATACAGAATGATAACCACTACAAAAAGGCATTGAACGAACTCTATGACAATTGACATGTAACAATGCAAAATGTGTCAAGACACCAAATTCTGGTAAAGATAGAAGAAGAGAGAAAAATAAAGGTAAAAAAAAAACTCCAAATATTTATGGAGAAAAATGCTGACTGTACCACTGTTGACGAAGGGCCCAACTCCCGAATAAATCTACAATTCCATTAACTTACAAACAAAAGAAACGACTACTAGCCCTTTGAAGACAACAATGGAAGGGCCTGATGGGGGTTTTCATGTTTTTTTTCCTTCTCTCAATTCTCAATCATATTCCTCGAACACTGTTCAACCTGTTTCTCTTCTATACTATCACCTGTTTCTGCCAAGATGGCAGAGACATGACATCATCACCACTGAGATCCATCACAGCAATGACAAATAAAAGAGTAGCTAACTCTGAACTGATATTGAAATACTGACCGCCATTGACCCAAACACCTGACCTGACTCATGATAGTATGCAGTGCAAGACACCACTTAAACACCCAAATGCATGCAGAGAATGATATTATGCCTGCTTCAAAAAGAAATTGTCCGACTGATGGCCAACTTGGCCCACTCAGCAGATTCTTTAATCAAAGGATCATCTGACGACAAGCATTCGTTTAAAAAGTCATTGCTTGACACAGATTGCTTAATCAAGGGGCCAGCACTGCTACCAAGTGTATCAGCAAGGTCTCCAAGCACCCCAATTGCAGTCTTACTCACCGCATCATCCCTAAAAGCAAACGAAAGAAGATCATACAACATTAATTTTAAGAAACAGGTAACAAACAAAAAGTAGAGTGTTCTTAGAAGAGCTTACATGTCTTTCTCCGTGTATAAACTATCCAAGAACTGCAAAATATGGGGAGCATAAGGCAACAATAGTTGACTCTTCGCAGATCCCTTAAATCCTTGAAATATCCCAGAGTATGCCTCCAAAATTCCATTTCGCAAGGTATTGGTGTACTCTATCATATCATCATCAGCACCTGATATATGGACAGATAGCTCTGCAGCACTCTGAAGCATGGGCATAGCATATATTAAGTACTTCTCAAAGTTCTCACCAATTGCCAATGCAATGTCACCAAAACAGGAAAATATGGGTGGCTTCACAGACCTATGCAACTGGTTACTCGATAAATTCTTTAGCAGTTGAGTCATTATCCCATCACAATAATGAAATATCTTATCCTCCAGAGCCCTGCAAATATCCCCCACTACACCAACAGTGATGGCACAAACTTGGTAATCCTCAAAATTCTGTAGACCCATTTCCAAATACTTGTAAAACTCTTGCATGTATTTTGCAAAATCAGAACCTGTTGAATAGGCAAGGGCTCCAATGGCAAGCATCGCCTCCTCATGAGCCGTGGCACTTCTTGAAGCAAATACTCTCAAAAATAGGCCCATCATTTGGTCAGCATATTGCATAAAGACATGCTTTGTTGGTTCAGATGATCCAAGTTTCTGTATAATGACTTGCAAGCAACCACAAAGAAGACCCTGTAGCTCATTCTGTTTCTCCCTCTCTTCAGACGAACTATTATTATTCTGTGCCTCAAGAGTCTGGTGGAGTTCCATCATAATGACGGGAACTAATTGCATCACCATCGGACCTGTCTCATCAGTGGAGCACCTGACAACTTCATTCAAAGTCTCATAGGCTGCTGTTCGGAGACGTGATTCACCAGCATCATCCCGGTGAGTGACATTGAGCAGAGCCTGAATAATATCCTGAAAATAGGGAGTCAGTGGGGATGATGGTCCCACATCTTCATAACCCTGTGCCAAAAAATAGAGAGCACCACAGGCTTTCTCAGCAACATTGGGTACGTCTTTCATGCTTTGAAGAAGAACTGTAATAATACGTTGGCAGTTTTCTTGGGTGATTATAGATGTGTCCATTGTCGATCCATGCAAGAATTCAAACATTCTTCCAAGAGTCCAAGCAGTTGTATCCTTTACATGGTTATTTGGATCCTTCATTAGTGCATTAAGCATAAAGTTCAAAGCAACATTAACAAGAGGCATGAGCTTATCAGGGGATGGGCCCTCTAAAATGGAACCAAAAGCATAAGTGGCTGCCTCCCTCTGTCTCCAATCTGGTTTTGTTATGTTCTCTTCAATGAATGGCATTACAAGTGGAACAACATCATCTCCAACTGTTCTTGCAACCAAACCCAAACATGTGCCTCCAGCCATTGCAACATTCCAAGCACCCTCGTCCTGATCCTGATCCTCTTCCTGCTTAAGTAAGGTTTCTAATAACAATGGGACAAGAACAGGGAGGGCCTGCTTTATGAAATAAAAGCAAGGAATATCAGAATCCCCACTAAAATCACCCCCATATTCTTCTAAAATATCTATTTCCTCATCACAGATCGAACTCCAAAATTCAATTGCTTGAAGCGCAACAGGCTCTTCATCTTCCTTCACAGCTTTGGACGTAATTGTAAATATGTCATTCATATAAGGAGCCAGCTTGTCATAATATGTTGAAGATATGGAAACCAAGCACTCAAATGCTGCCTGTCGAATCTTAGACTCAGACGATAGGGTAGCCTCACAGACGACTCTCATAATGTAGTCTCGCTCCATATCATTAGAGAAATTTGCCTGAGCAAAACCCAAAGCATTATACAGTGCTCTCGTGGCAGCAAGCCTGACTTCGTTACTGCTCTCAGAAGAACTCATACCCTGAACAACAGCTGTGAGTATCTTATTGACCTGACCTTGATCTATCACATCAGGAGATACTTCCTCACATATGTACCCAAGAGCTTCAAGTGTTGCCTGTCTGGTATGAGCAGGAAGTTGGTGATTATTAGTCAACAGAGCTTCAATCAGTTCAGGCCACTGTTTGTGGGGCAACTCTATACCAGCAACCTTTGCTATGACTTGTGATGCAGTGGACCGAGCATCAGAAGGAGAAGAGAGGGTTTTTAACAAGAAGGACTTAATCTGGGCCTTAACAGATGGGTCCAATACCAACCATCTTTGTACAAGTTCAAGCTTCCTATGCTGTTCCTTGGCATCCAAGGCATTCTTGAGAATCAAACCAGCTAACTGACGACTCTCAGCAGGCTTATCATCATTAGCCAATTCCCCAGCAAGAGAGAGCAAGAAATTGGGAAGATTTTGTTCTTGAAATTGTTTAAGGTTGTCTTCTGCATGCTTGCGCACAGCACCGTCCACTGATTGTGCATTTAAAAGAATTTGTGTGACCTCCAATGCCATTTCTGCCTGAAACAGCAAAATAAACAAATTGGTATGACACTTTGTCCGGGAGGGGGGGACATAATTCTGAGAGCAACTAATCATATCACTTCACACGTACAAGCCACACCAACTAATACACAAGGTGCATAAACTAGCCACAGAAATAATGTCATACAATACCAGTGAAGGGCAAAAACTGAAAGAAAAACAAGTAAAAAAAATCAGAGTAAACGTTATCGTCAATTCTCAACATTAATCACAATACAATGCTTGTTTTAGCTCTAAAAATCAAACAAAACATCTCTACAATTCTTAATTTCTCACGCAACTTAGATTAGAATAAAATCAATACGTAGCACGAGTTGTAAATCTACAGAACTAACAAACTTCAAAAGCCACCTTCTTCTAATTATTTAATAGCAGTTATCTATAAGAAGAATAAGAAAGCATAATGATTTCATTAAAATTTGAAGCTTTCATTGTGAACCACACCTATAGAAATAGCTATCGAAAACTTTTGGTAAGAGACAGATAAAATATGAAAAGAAATAGAAAAGCAGAAACTAAATAAAAATTCTTTCTTAATTGATGGAATTGAACTAGAATGAAGTTTATTTTCCATACAATCGCTTGATGAAATCACTAGAGCAATGCAGTAATGATAATACGACTACATATTCTCATTTCTCATTTACAAGAGCTTCAAGAGACTATATCCATTAAGAAATGACTGCAAATATGATTTTTCAGATTTGATCAGTATTCCCCCCTCTAAATCAACAATACCCAGCATTAAGCTTATAAATAATTCTAGATCCAGATAAGCTTTGAATACCATGTAATAGCATAAAGTAACTAAATCGTGCATCAACTATTACATTTATTCATCAATATATTCAATAAACAATATGAAACAAACAGCATATGCAGATACCATGCTCTTGTGTTGATACCAACTGATGGAATACACGCGAAAAATTATGGGCAGTATACTATTCAGATAGCAAACTGAGGACAAATATTTCGGTCATAAAGCTTGTTTCTTTAATGTTCATGACCACAAAAAATGAGCATTTAAATATTTTATTTGGCATCATTTTTGGACGAATTCTCGGCGACAAAGTAGAACACTACAATAGTAGGAGGAGAAACAATAAAAAGCTCATAAAGTTCAACAAAATCGATGAAGTTTCAATCAAACAATTGACGAATCGTGAATCAAAACACTGGGATCAGGTCTAGTAGTTGCAATCGAAAAACATCAACTGCGGAGCAATATAATTAAAAAAAAAGGAAAATTAAAAAAAAGAAAAACTTACTCAAAGCGAGTTAATGAGTCAAATCAACGAGAGAAGGACCAAACGATCAAATCGCCTCAAAGAAAAAAAATGGATTTAGATTAAGTAGATGAAGAAAGAGAGCGGCGACTGAAACCCTAGCAGAGGGTGGAAACAAAAGTAAAGACTACTTTATTGTAATAGTGTTTAAAAAATTTAGTAATATTATTATAATAATACCCGAAATACATCTTTTTTTCAGGTAGTGTCACGCTATACTTCATGAGCGTTTGCGCGTGAAATCCAATGAGTTTTTGAAATTATTTCCTTAATCCTTATGGACTCGCGGCAGTTAGTGGGCCAACTAAACCGGCGAGGGAAATACCCGGCGTATTTGATTGGTTCCGTTTCTTCACGCGCGTCTAGGATGCTCCCGATTGTGGTTACGCTTGCTATTATCACCGTTATCATTACAGTTGTTTATTATAGGTTTTTTTATAAATATTATTACTGTATAAATTTTAATTTTATAATAATAATTTTATTTAAAAACAACGATATTAATATATAATTAATATTAAAAATAAAGTAATTAAGATAATAACAAAATGATAATAAAATATTTAAGAAATTTTTATTAATAAAATATAATTATTAATAATAATAATATTTTTATATAATTAATATTTTTAATAAAATAAATATTATATTTTTTTATTATATTAATAATTTATTATATTATTTTTTAGTGAGGTGATTATTATAGGTAGCAATTTTTATTTTATTTTTCATTTTTGACACGGTATATTTACAAATAAATCTAAATATTTATTTAATAATAAAAGAAAATTATTTAAAATCATTTATTTAAAATTTATAATAATAATAATATTATCTTTTAAAATAAATTTAAATATATATCAGTTAATATTATAGGTATTCTTTTTTTATAAATTTAATTTATTTAAATATATATTTTATATTTTATAGTAATATTTATGTTCAAAATTTTTTATAAAAATATAATATGCATTGTAATTATTTCAACTATTTTTATACTTTTATATTATATATAAAAATATTATATTATATTCAAAATTAGTAAATATATTAAAAAGAAATCTTCTAAAAAAATAATTCAAAAGAAGTGATACGTAAAAAATTGAGATATCACCGTCTCATACAATATTTTATTTAAAATAATTATATGATTTAGATTAATAACATGTTTATAATTGATTCAATTCAATTTAAATAAAAATGATTAGATTTTTTATATTTATATCTTATAGTAATAATAATAAGAGCAAAAATTCGTTAAATTATATTATTTTAAATAAAATTATATTTTAAACCATATTTATTAAATAAAACAATATAAATTTATTATTTTTATAAAAAAGTTATAAAAATCTATTTTATAAAGATAATATACTTGTGTTGAAAGTAGTACAATATAAATTTATTATTTTTACAAAATATATTTTTACGATCATTTTTATAAAAATGAAGAATTTATATTAACCCATTTAATAGATGAAAAATTAAAATATCTGTCTATTAATTTAAATAGTATTTTTTTAACTTTAAATGATAGCATCCTAATGCATAAATACTAAGATGATTTTACCTTACAATACTTACTTGTTTTGTAAGATACATTCAATATTTTTTAAAAAATTAATTTTTTAAAATAAATATTACATGCTAATTTTTTAAAATAATATTCATTTTAATTACATCCTTAATAATATGTCAATACATGAGTTATAATTATGTTATTATTTTTCAATAATAATATGTGTTTCGTACTCTATAGTAACAATTAGTTCATAGAATAAAATTGAAATGAAAATGTGAATATAAATAGGAATAGAATGAAAATAAAACAATATTGTTTGGTTTGATCACTATAATTAAAGTAGGAATTAATATTACAGTATTTGATTTATAATTGGAATGAATAAAAAATATTATATATTATCTTAATACCCCTATATTTAGTAAATTTTAAATAATATCATTTAATTATTATTTTTTCATCAGATAAAATACATTATTGAAATCATTATTTTTATAAATTATTATTATTTAAAAATAAAACATATTATTAAAATTATTATTTTTCTAAATAGGATTTAGGATTTTAAGGTTTAAGGTTTAAGATTTAGAGGTTTAGGGTTTAAGGTTTAAGGTATATGTTATATGGTTTAGGATTTATGGTTATATTTGTGAGTTAAGGTTAAGGATTAATTTTTTTTCTAAATAGGGTTTAGGGTATGATGTTTAGGGTTATATTTGTGGGTTAAGATTTATTGATAAAATTATTATTTTTCTAAATAAAATTTAGGGTTTTAGGTTTTTGGGTTTAGGGTATGGGGCTTAAGGTTTAGGGTTATATTTGTAGTTAAAATTACTATTTTTAAATAGGATTTAGGGTATAAGGTTTAGAGTTTTGGGTTTTGGGGTTTTAGGTTTAGAGTTTATGATTATATTTAGGATTTGGGTAAAATTGGAAAAAAAATTAAGATTGAAATGGAATCATGATTCCTAAAGGGGAGAGAAGGAATTCTCATTCCTTCTCTTTAAGTAATTGATTTCATTCTATTCTCACTTTTTAGCACAATCAAACATAAAATTAGAAGTAATAAATTCCAATTTTATTTTATTTTATTCGAGTTAACTAAACACTACTTATGTGTAACAAGTACACCGCTCAAGGGATATGGATTACCTTTGTATACAAGACCTCAAGCAGCTCATAAATGCTAATTTAGATTGATTATCCAATTGCACCCCACAACTAACAACCTATAAATCTTTGTTATTCAAAGCAAGTGATGTTGTCCCACTCAAAAAGCCCTACGTTCTAATGATGGGTGTATTAAGAGGCCTAAGGACAATGACCTGGTTCTGTGTAGAATTACTGTGTATGTACTATAGTAACTCAAAATAGAGCGTCTACCAATGAAACCTCGACACTTGTCTCTTGTGGAAAGCATTGGGGAATAAAGTCGAAGTTACCTACGAAAAATTTACAGCAACGTAGGAAGGCCCATATCAAGTATACGATATCACTCTAAAGGGTCTTATCGGATAGAGAGCAATGGTATAAATGGGGAATTAAGCTAAAATTATGAACATTTAAATAAATATTATGTATGAACACTCTACTTGCAATATAATCATAGACGACAAAGTTTGTTTCTAGATCATTTAGTTGTATTATTTTATCTCGCGAAAAATTAACTTGAGATCCTCTAAGTATAAAATAAGGTGGCCTAATGGACCCCCCACTTTGGGATGCAGGATAATAGGTGTGTTGCCCATCCTAAGAAAGAATCTTGAGTTCACCAAAATGGATCCCCTATTTGAGAAGCGTATATAGGGGGTAAGATTCAATTCCACCATTGCATGTCTCATGTCTTGTTAAAATTAACGCAATAACTCCCAAGTACCTATTGAGATGACCAAATAGACCCCCTACTTGGAATGCGGGATAAGAGGCATGTCGCCCATCCTAAGAAAGGGTCTTGAGTTCACCAAAGTAGACCTCATCTTTGGGAAACGCATATGAGGGTAGGATTTAATTTCACCTTTGCATGTTTCTTGTCTCGTGAAATATTAATGCAATAACCGCCAAGTATAAAGTAAGGTGGCCAAATGGACCCCCCACTTGGGATGAGAGATAAAAAGTGTATCACATGTCCTAAGAAATGGTCACGAGTTCAGCAAAATGGACCCCCTTTTTGGAAAAGTGCATATGGGGGTAAGATTCAATTTCACCCTCACATGTCTCCTATCTCGTGAAAATTTAACACGATAACCCTTAAGTACGGAGTAAGATGGCCCAATGGACCCTCAATTAGGATGCGGGATAAGAGGCATGTCGTTTGTCCTAAGAAAAAGGTCTTGAGTTCACCAAAATAGATCCCTTCTTTGGGAAGCGCATGTGAGGGGTAGGATTCAACCCTCTTTAGGAAGCGCATGTGAGGGTAGGATTCAATTTCACCATTGCATATCTTTTATCTCGTGAAAAATTAAGATAATAACCCCCCAATTATGGACTGAGATGGCCAAATGAAACCCCCAACTTGGGATGAAGGATAAGAGGAGTGAAAATTCAAGAAAAGATTAGTGCTACAAATCAAGAGATTTAGTATATATCTTATTCTTTTCCATTCTTTATTAGTTTTTATGTATTTTTTTATGAAAAATTTAAGTTTTATGAACATAATTATGTCTAGCTAAGTTATTAATGTAGAGGTCTTATGAACCTTATTTTCTACATATAATAATATAATATTTTTATCCTAATTAATCCATAGAAGTAATTAAATAGACTTGGAAAAATTATTTAGTTGTTTATCTTGATTAAATAACACGCATAATTTTTAAGCAGAGATGTACGAATCTTATATATGTAATCTATAATTGATGAACTTAATAAGTAGTATGCAATCTAATTGGCATAAGAGTGTGATTGAGTTAATTAATATATTACGTGTAGTTTACTTGAGAGAGAAATACATACTAAGTTATATTCAATTAATAATGTAATTGGTTAGTAATTATTTTAGGAGAAATTTTAGTGATCATATGCTTATGAAATTGAAGAATTAAAGATTCTTATATTGTTTTCTTATATATCTTCGTAGTTGTTGAGTTTTGGGATTTAAAATTACTTGTTATTCATTTTTTAGTTTTTATAATTTGTTATTATCCAAATAGTATTCATAATAATTATATTGATACTCAATTGTAAGCTACACAATTATCAATGAGATCAATATCTCTACTTAAGTACATTATATTACTAATACGACTCGTATACATGCAGTTAGCGTGATCAAGTTTTTTGCGTCATTATCTAGGAGTTTAATACTTGTAACATATATCAACAACAGTAATTACTATACTAGTTTATACCTTTTACATTTTATTTTATTGATTCTGTTGCATGCTTAGGTTGACAAGTGAAAATCTTGTTCCTTTTGATCCAAAAATATAGGGAATCTTATTTCGCTTATGAAGAGAATGATTAGCACAAAATCAATCAAGGGTTATGGTAGAAAAAAAGGAATTAATAAGCTATAATAGTACCCTAAACCTTTTAGGGATTTTGCAATCCCTCGAATAGATAGAGCCCAACCATCTATCGGTAGATTGGTCATCAATGCTAATAATTTCGAACTCAAGTCAAATGTCATTCAGATGGTGAATTGTGGAATCTGTAATGTAAATTGATATTGTTGACTATATGAACTATTTATAGGCTACGTCTCCTATATATGTATCTAATGCAGTTATGGAGTGTATTGAGACAAGATCTAGGCTCAAAGCACCTATTGAGGAGCCACTTAAGTTAGACCTTAAACATTTTTCAAACCATCTCCGTTATGCTTTTTTAGGTGTAAACGAGACACTTTCAGTCACAATTTTCTACTAGTCTAAGTGTGGAGCAAAAAGAGTCACTATTGAAGGTGCTTAGCAATTTCAAAAGAGCTATGAGTTGGTTATTTCTTACATCAAAGGCATAAGTGCATCCATATGTATGCACAAAAATCTTGTTAGAGAATGGAGCTAAGCCTATTAGGGATACACAATGCCAATTAAACCCTATTGCAAAAGAGATAGTGAAAAAATAAATTGTTAAGTGGTTGGACATAGGGATCATTTACCCAATATCAAAGAGTACATGGGTAAGTCCAGTCCAATATATACCGAAAAGAAGGAATCATTGTGATAGTAAATGAGTCAAATGTATTAATACCCATAAGGACTACACAGGGTGGAGAGTCTCTATGGATTTTCGCAAGGTGAATAAAGCTATAAGGAATGACCATTTCTCTTTCTCATTAATGGATCAAATGCTTGACAGATTAGCCAGATATTTCTTCTTTTGCCTTATAGATGGGTATTTTGGATATAATCAGATCGTCATGGCACCCAAAGACTAAGAAAAAACTACCTTCCTATGTTCTTATGGAACTTTTGCTTTAAGGAGAATACCATTTAGGTTATACAATGTACTTGTAACATTTCAACGCTATATGATAGTTATTTTCTCAAACACAGTGGAGAAACATTTAAAGATATCCATGGATGACTTCTCAGTCTCTGGGAACACATTTGATGAGTATTTACACTATCTTTCCCTAATGTTACAAAGATGTGAAGAAACCAACTTGGTTTTAAATTGGAAAAAGTGTCACTTTATAGTACACGAGGATATTATATTGGGCCACAAATGTCTTAGGTAAAGGTATTAAGGTGGATATAGATAAGATATAAGTTATTTAGATGTTACCACTGTTTACTAGTGTAAAATAAGTTAGGAGTTTTCATAGGCACGCGAGCTTTTACTGTAGATTTATAAAAAAATTCCAAAGTTTTCAAACCTTTATGCAATATTTTGGAGAAAGATGTGCCTTTTATATTTGATGATAAATGTTTAGAGATATTTCAAGTACTTAAAGTTAAATTAGTATCAATATCAGTTATAACAACATCAAATTGGAGCAAACTCTTTGAATTAATGTGTGATGCAATTGATTTAGCTATTGGAGTTATTTTGAAATAACGAAGAGACAAGATGTTTAAAGAGACAATTTTCATGAGACAGTTAGAGGGATTTGAAGTGTTGGAAAATGAGGATAATGTATATCTTCTTAATAAATCTCTATATGGATGAAAATAGTCACCAAGACAAGAGTACAAAAAATTCAAACAGTTTATATTGAATCAAGAATACCAAAGGTATGAAATTGATGATTATGTATACTATAAAGAACAATGCAAATGAGTGATGGTGTATCTTCTTCTTTATGTGGATGATATGTTGCTAGCATGTTAAAATATAACTGATATGTAGAAGGCTGAATTCATGCTCAAATTTGAATTCGATATGAAAGACTTAGGATAAATCAAGGAAGATCTTAGGCATGGAAATACATAGAAAGAGAATAAAGGGAGTGTTAACCATCTCCTATATAAGTTACATTGAAAAGATGTTATGGAAATTTGGCATGCAAAATGCCAAGCTTGTTAATACTCCATTGGCTACACATTTTAAATTATCATATGGTCAGTCACCAACCATTGAAGTAGAAAAGGAAGAGATGGTTAGCATTCCCTACTCTACCGTAGTTGGTAGCCTAAGGTTTGCTATGACTGGGATAAGATCTAATCTAACTTACTCAATCAACTAATAGATTTATGGCAAACCCTGGTAAAGAACATTTGGTTGGTGTTAAATAGATTCTTAGGTACTTAAGAGGATAATTTGATTTGAG
Source organism: Hippophae gyantsensis (assembly GCA_030763125.1). Lineage (NCBI taxonomy): Eukaryota > Viridiplantae > Streptophyta > Magnoliopsida > Rosales > Elaeagnaceae > Hippophae > Hippophae gyantsensis. The sequence goes on along the minus strand of CM061034.1, from coordinate 2,472,827 downwards.
ATTGATATATACAAGATCTACAGGGGTTGATATGGTACAAGGTTTTTCATATGCAAATTTTGCTGGAGATATTGACAAAAGAATATCCCTAATAGGTTATGTGTTCTTTTTGTTTGAAAATACAATAAGTTGAAAGTGTAATTTTTTTGTTCAAGCGTTGAACCGATTTTAAATTTTAAGTCATGTTATTTAAAGTTGGTTTTTAACTAATTTTAAAACCCAATTTTGTAATAGTAATATTGACACTCTCCATGATTGAGGATGAATACATTACGTGTATTAATGCAGTTAAGGAAGCAATATGGGCACAAAGACTGATGATAAAATTAAGAGTTTATAATGGTGGTATTGGTGTGCATTGTGATAACCAAAGCTCAATTTATCTAAGCAAAAATCTCATGTTCCATAAAATAACTAAGAATATTGATGCGATGTTCCATTTCATTATAGATATAATAACCAAAGGGTTAGTGAAAGTGAAAAAGGTAACAATTCAAGATAACCATTCAGATATAACGACTAAGGTCGTGGTTGTAGGGAAGTTTAGGCATTGCCTAAAATTGCTCGAGTCATGTGAAAGAAGGTAATTATCTAGAACTATTAAGGGATAAGCATAACATATTCAATTGATGTTAAGGTAGAGAATTGTGAAATGTAACAAGCAATTTTCTGAATGATATATACTTGATGGGTTGCATATGGACTATTGTGGCATCTAGTGGTTCTGAGCCCAAATGAAATAAGAATCGAGCCCATTTAGGCAGTAAGGATGTAGTGTAAGTGTGTGGGTGTTGTATAGACTATTGTATAGCTTATTAATAAAAAGCAAGACAATCAGTAGTAGTTATGGTTTTTCAATAATCTTGTAACAGAAAATAGATTATCAAAAAGGTTATCAGGTTAGTGCAATCTTCTTATATCACTTTGTAAAATTTGATTGAATTATTGGAGCTTTTAATTAAGTTAGCTCTCATAGGCCAGACTTTGTTTAATGTTGAAGCATGTAAAATTCTTGTGTGTAGTATTCTAATTTTATTATTTCTTGAGTTATTAGTTTTCTTGTTTGTAATAATTATTCATAATATTAGCTCATCAAGATTTAGTATGGGGTTTAGAGAAATATTTTTAATAGATACAGACACAAATTGTGTAATGTACTTAAATTTATTCATAGTAGATATATACATATAAGGAATAAAGAAAATAAAATTATTTTTGTTTCATGTGTGTGCACACACGTGAGAGATAATGTTTGTGCTAAGTAACAATAAGCAATGTTTTTACTTTTAGAATGTTACACATACTTTAGTAGAGTTCAATCCTGATATTTTTATACCACATTATTGATAAATACCATATAAGCAATAATATTAACGATAAATGTAATTTATTTACTAGTTTTTGATCCTGTATGTTTTATTTAGTGTTAATTATTGAGTAATAGTTATTATTATTCTAAAATTGTATATTTTATACCACATTATTGATAAATACCATATAAGCAATAATATTAACGATAAATGTAATTTATTTACTAGTTTTTGATCCTGTATGTTTTATTTAGTGTTAATTATTGAGTAATAGTTATTATTATTCTAAAATTGTATATTTTATTAAAAAAATAAGTCTTTAAATATATAATTTAAAATTGTTTGTTGAAAATTTGATATTAAATTTATTGTAAAATAATTTATTATAGTATTGTTTACATAAATACTTAGATTTATTTGTTACTTTATTAGAAAAATGAGATGATGTTTTACCTTAAATTAAAATATAATATTATATCAAAAATCAAAATTAACGAAATTCGAAAAATCAACGATTACTTATTTGAAGATTTAAAAATTAAATTTTAACAAAATAAATATTAAAATAAAAATATGTTTATAAATTAAAACCTTACAGAGATAATTACCAATAACGATAACAAACAAGATAATTATATCACTAAGTTAAATCAAAATCAAAATCAAAATCAATAACAATTAAGAAATGTAAAAATTTAATCATTTGATAAATTTGAACCAATTTATTAAATTTTGAGTCATTTAAATTAATGATTAGATTAGATTAGATTAAGAAGTTATCAATATATTACAATCAGATAGATCGATAGATTGAACTATCTATAATTTATTACAATTTGGTATGAATCAAATAAAACAACGTATTTATATTTTATACATATGTTAATATTTTGAATATTTTAACACTTTTTATTATAAACTTTCTTTTCATTTACTTAATTTTTAAATTGATAAAATATGATATTTTCATGAAAATTTGTGTTATTTAAGTTATATCTTTTCACATTTTGAACTTAATTTTATATTTATATTGAATTTAATATTATAATATTTTTATTTATATTATAAAAGTTATGGCTTTAACATATATTAAATACTTATATATTAATGGTAGATAAAAAATTTAAAGTATATAGACAAAATAAATGATATAAAAGATATTATATATTAAATTGATACGATCTGATCCGTTTAATTAATGAATCGAATTGGATGAAAGCAAGTGATTAAATCGTAACGAATAAAAATTACGTAATCTAATTAAATGATTAGATTTGATTAGATAAATTCAAATTTTATTTTAATCATATAAACATCCATAATAATAATGATAAAATTTATAATTAAATGAAAATATTGGGTAAATTGTTTTTAAAATTTATTATATGTGAATTCATAAAATTTAAATAAAATAGTCCAAAATTTATTTAATGTGTATTCATGAAAATTAAATTAAATAATCCAAAATTTATTCAACATGTACTCATTTTTATTTAATAATAATAATAAGATTGGAAATTAATAATTCATTTATAAAAGTTTAAATAACATTTTATAAAATTTTTGGATAAAATTATTCTCATATTTTAAAAAATTGAATACTATTATCTTTGTTAAGATTCGACTTGATTTCAAAAAGAAAAAAAACTTAGAGAAAGACTAAGACAATTGGTTTAATATGTAGATCTCATATAAGATACATCTATTTATAAAAAAATACTTATATAAGTGTTAATTGCATAATTTATACACATTTTTACATGTAAGATGAGTATAATTGGTATACAGTACAACATATCAGGAATTAAGGTTGACCCAACTCAGATTGATCATTAAGATCGGGCTGATCACCGAGCTTAGACTGGTCATTGAGCTCAGGTTAATCGCTAAGTTTGACTTGACCTATAGGTATGACATTCAGAGTGTTTTGCCTTTCATCTCGAGTTGATGACTTAACTTGAGCAACTTACGTGAGTCGGATAACTGATTAATCTGGATATCCAAATAATCCTTATTTTTTTTAATTGTATGATTTATTTTGATTTTTTATTTTTTATCGATCAAGTAATAAATTATTAGTATTTAAAATAATAATCATTATATTAAAACTATTAAAACTATTAATTATATGTTATTTTTTATATAATTATAATATATTATAATTTTAATTAAAATTAAATGTGTTTGGTAGTAGTAAGTTTCAAATTTTTTGATATGGCTGGCAAACGACGAGGCGCTCAAATAATGTGCGCATTACGGTGATTAATCAACGACAGTATGTTTATGAATGGGAAATCCCAGTCAAGAAGACGTTCCGTCCGTGAAGTAGTTGAAATGCTGACACGCAGGCAGTTTGGAGAACAAGCGGCTCAGATAGTCCCAACACAAGGTCTAATGCTATTGGCTTGACGAATCGTCTCTAAAATTCTATTGGCCCATGTCATCATGAATGACATGTTCCCACAAATTACTCTAGTCCGGTTATAGACGTGCAGGCAAAGGCTCTATAAAGTCTTAGAGACACGCGGGGTGTCTAAGAAATACCAAATAAACCAAAGCCACTGGAGTGCTCATCTGAATCTCAAAGAAGGAACAAAAGCGAGGATCGTTTGTTTGTTAGGAAGAAAAAGGCTCAGAGATTTGTGCAAGCCATGGCTCGCTCTTGGAGAGCACCAAGATCTCTCATTGTACTGGCAATCGTTTTCTTTGGTGAGTGTTTGTTTTACGCATCTTAGATCTCTTTGGTTCGTATAGTTTTGTTTCTTGTTACGGAAATGTGAATGATCTACCGTCGATTTATCCGTTGTGCTCGCATTGAACTACTTGATTTTTGCTTACATTTGAAGGTCAGGTCGCTGAGTAGTGAGTATAACGAGATTTTTATTTTTCCTTGCATTTTGTGATAGAGTTTCATGAAGTTGTAGATCCGAAAATGATAACCGATAAAATTTTACAATCAATTTCTCATGAATTTTTGTTCTTGGTTGGATTTATCTGTGCGTCATATTCGATCTTTGTTGAATTGTTTCTAGAATTTATTAAGAGAGTTTCTTTTGAGACGATGCGCGTCAGAAGGTTTTAGGATTATATTATTTAAAAGTTACAATTTGATAGACTAGCAATCCAGTGGATATCTGCTACAAATGTTTCCGTTTTAAAGATGTTGATCTTGATGTCTTTTTTTTTGTTTTTTTAATTGCAACGTCATGTATCTACGGGCTTTTGGAGTTGGAAACTTGTTTTAAATGACATGGCGTTACTTACCTTTCAGACGGAGTGCAACTTTCAGACGGAGTGCTGATTCCATTGCATGTATTTATGAATAACCAATTGTAGCTGCGTATATCTTTGTATTGGCACTAACATGTTAGAGCTTTATAACAGGTTGCCTTTTCGCAATTTCTATTGCCACAGAGGAAGCTGCTAAGTTAGGAACAGTTATTGGGATTGACCTTGGCACAACTTATTCTTGTGTTGGTGTTTATAAGAATGGTCACGTTGAAATCATAGCTAATGACCAAGGAAACCGTATTACCCCATCTTGGGTTGGTTTCACCGACAGTGAGAGGCTGATTGGTGAGGCTGCCAAGAACCAGGCCGCTGTCAATCCGGAAAGGACCATCTTTGATGTCAAGAGACTCATCGGGAGAAAGTATTGCATACTTTTCCATTTCTTGTTGATTTATGATTGTTGATGTAACTGATGAATGATAGTATGGTACTAAATGAGACTAAATATGTTTTTTTCTATCCAGGTTTGAGGACAAAGAGGTTCAGAAGGACATGAAGCTTGTACCTTACAAGATTGTGAACAAGGATGGAAAACCTTACATACAGGTGAAGATCAAGGATGGTGAGGTTAAGGTTTTCAGCCCTGAGGAGATTAGTGCTATGGTTCTCACTAAGATGAAGGAAACAGCGGAAGCTTTCCTTGGCAAGAAAATCAAGGATGCGGTTGTTACAGTTCCAGGTAAGGATATTTCAACTTAATTCGCCATTATTTTAACAATCATCTTGTTGATCTTGGAAGTTGACTTGTTTTCTTGGCTGTCAAACAGCTTACTTCAATGATGCTCAGAGGCAGGCTACCAAGGATGCTGGTGTTATTTCTGGTCTAAATGTTGCTAGGATTATTAATGAACCAACTGCTGCTGCCATCGCATATGGTTTGGACAAGAAAGGTGGGGAGAAGAACATCCTTGTTTTTGACCTTGGTGGTGGGACATTTGATGTCAGTATCTTGACAATAGATAATGGTGTGTTTGAGGTTCTTTCCACTAATGGAGACACACATTTGGGAGGTGAGTCAAATTTCTCTTTCCAATTGCATATAATTTATGTTACTCAGCACTCTTTACCAATGTTGCAAGAGGCTATTTTAAGCACCGAGACGTTTTCCTTCAATAAGGAGGCGTAATGACTTTCAAAGAAACCTTGAAGATATAAATAACAACAATTATGAATCTATAACAACAATGAAAATATAAATTAATTAAAAAAAAGTAATCATATGTCTACACCTCAAAGCATGGATTTGGAAAGATTAATATGTTCTAATCAAATAATATACATTATATTTATATATCAATAAGAGTTGGCAACACATAGAAAGAAAATTAATTAAATTAGGGAATATTCATAGTTTTTGTTCTTAAAATAGAGAACATTTATTCTCTTAAAAAGAAGAATATTACCATGAAATTACATCACTATGTAAAGAAGAGAGATAAGTTGAAAACTAAAAAATAATTAATATTCTGTGGTTTCTAAATACAAGTATTTCAATTTTCAAACAAATCAATACATAGGAAAACGCTTGAGTTTTTGGTTTCAAACAAATCAATACACATCCCTAATTTGGTTTGTATAACTTGAGTTTTTGATTTTTTTTAGTACTTTTTTTTTTAATTTCAATTTTTTTACGTATATTTGTGATCCAACTGTAAAAAATTTAAATTTTTTGAGGCTTAAACCTAGCCTCAAGGAGAAAACGCTTCAAGGCTTGAGCATCACAAGAAAAAAGCATAAGCCTCAAATTCCCTCAAAGGTCATAGCCTCGATACTTTTTTTGTGCGCCTTGCTGCCTCAGAAATGCCTTTTTCAATATGTTAATTTTGATCTCCATGGTTGTTTTTCATAGATTTTTTAATGTGTAAATGCATTTTCCCTTCAGGTGAGGATTTTGATCATAGAATTATGGAGTACTTCATCAAATTGATTAAGAAAAAGCACAACAAGGATATTAGCAAGGACAACAGGGCTCTAGGAAAGTTGAGGAGGGAGGCTGAACGTGCTAAGAGAGCTCTGAGTACCCAGCACCAGGTCCGTGTGGAGATCGAGTCTCTGTTTGATGGCATGGACTTTTCTGAACCATTAACCCGAGCCCGATTCGAAGAATTGAACAATGATTTGTTCAGAAAAACCATGGGTCCTGTGAAGAAGGCTATGGATGATGCTGGCTTGCAGAAGAACCAGATTGATGAGATTGTTCTTGTGGGTGGAAGCACTAGGATTCCAAAGGTCCAGCAGCTTCTCAAGGACTTCTTTGATGGAAAAGAGCCAAACAAGGGTGTAAACCCTGACGAGGCAGTTGCTTATGGTGCTGCAGTACAAGGAAGCATCTTGAGTGGAGAGGGTGGTGATGAAACCAAAGGTACAGTTATTTTTTTATGTAAATATTCGGGCACTCTGGATTATATTTCTTAAAGTAGCGAGTTTGGGCTTCTTGCTAAATGACAGAATTGACCGTTATTTGGGCTTTCTATGTGCAGATATCCTTCTTTTGGATGTTGCTCCATTGACCCTTGGTATTGAGACTGTTGGTGGGGTTATGACCAAATTGATTCCGAGAAACACTGTGATTCCAACCAAGAAATCTCAGGTTTTCACTACCTACCAGGATCAGCAAACTACAGTCTCCATTCAGGTACTGTTTTTCTAACTAATTTGCCCTCTGGAGCCTTAATATGTCAGGCGATACTAAATCCTCTAGCATATATCTATCTCTCTAGAGCTTAATAATGTTAACCATATTCAGGTCTTCGAAGGTGAGAGGAGTCTTACAAAAGACTGCAGGCTACTTGGTAAATTTGATCTTAACGGAATTCCTCCAGCTCCTAGGTTAGTTCTTTCAGTTCCACCATCATATTTTCTTTGAGACTTCCCAATTTATTTTGATAATTTAATAGTTATTTTTCTTCCTCTTTGGAATGAGCAGGGGAACCCCTCAAATTGAAGTGACATTTGAAGTTGATGCAAATGGTATCCTCAAAATAAAGGCAGAAGACAAAGGCACTGGTAAATCAGAGAAGATCACCATCACAAATGACAAGGGGCGCTTGAGCCAAGATGAGATTGATCGTATGGTTCGTGAAGCAGAAGAGTTTGCTGAGGAAGACAAGAAGGTGAAAGAGAGGATTGACGCCCGTAACAGCCTGGAGACTTACATCTACAACATGAAGAATCAAATCAATGACAAAGACAAGCTTGCTGACAAACTTGGGTCTGATGAGAAGGACAAGATTGATACAGCCGTAAAGGAGGCTCTTGAATGGTTGGATGACAACCAGAATGCAGAGAAGGAGGACTATGATGAGAAGTTGAAGGAGGTGGAAGCTGTATGTAACCCGATCATCACCGCAGTTTACCAGAGGTCAGGTGGTGCCCCCGGTGCTGAATCTACTGAAGATGATGATGATTCACACGATGAACTATAAATATAGGGTTTTTTTTAATTATTATAATGCCTACTGAAAAAGTAGGAGGGTAAAATGGGAATTTAGGACAATCAGATTTTGTTTTTTTGTAATTTTCTGAATGGTAGAAGTGGAGAGGATCAAACTATTCATTCTGCTTCACAAGTTCATTTTTGGAGAAGATATAGTATCTACTTGTAATTTGTCACAGTTTTTTATTTTCTAATATTGATTTCCTCCTTTCCGCGAATGGTTAAACGGTAACTTATGGGGGTTCTTAAAATAACATAAAAGGCCTTGTCTTAAGTCTTAAGGAAATAGAATTGCTTCAGAACGTACCTCCAAAACCCAACGTATTAAGATCCTCTGCAAGATGGGCAAGCCATATAGCTTACCAACTTTAGGAAGCCTTTGAAAGTTTCAGTCTCAATGCAAGGTTCTTTTTCTTCCAAAAGTTTCTATCCCAAGAAGAGTTTTTGGGGGGTTTTTTCGTTTTAGTTTTCACCTTTATCAATGAAAACAGAGGGGTATGTATAATAATTAGATATAATAATAATTAGATATAATAATATATATATCCATATATATATAAATATATTCTATTCATATTTCATATATAGAATATATTAATTAATAAAGATTAATATATCTCTATCCATATTGAATTTCGGATACAAAAATGATAGAATCTTTTATGATTGGGCAAAATAGGAGTTTCCGTATAGAAAAAAAAAAGAAGGTAGACAATAAATCCAAAATCCAAATAGTAAAAAACGCTTTTCAATATGGAACCACTATTTAATGAACTAATAAATTAGGTGTTTCCAGCATAGCATAGCATAAGTATATATAATAGGAAGGAAAGAAAAGGGAGAACGGAATTATAACGTAACACTAATAAAAAAAAGAAAAAAGCGGGGATATGGCGAAATTGGTAGACGCTACGGACTTAATTGGATTGAGCCTTGGTATGGAAACCTAACAAGTGAGAACTTTCAAATTCGGAAGGAAACTGGAATTAAAAATGGGCAATCCTGAGCCAAATCCAGTTTTCATATTCTTAAAACAAACAAGGGTTCAGAAAGCAATACAAAGGATAGGTGCAGAGACTCAATGGAAGCTGTTCTAACAAATGGAGTTGGCTGCGTTGCGTTAGTAAAGGAATCCTTCCATCGAAACTTACGAAAGGATGAAGAATATCCTATATATACGATATACGTACTGAAAAGTAATCTGAAAATAATTAATGACGACCTGAATCTTTTTTTTTTTTAGAATTGATATGAAAAAAGAATCGAATATTCATTGATCAAATCATTTACTCCATCATAATCTGATAGATCTTTTGAAGAATTGATTAATCGGACGAGAATAAAGATAGAGTCCCATTCTACATGTCAATATCGACAACAATGAAATTTATAGTAAGAGGAAAATCCGTCGACTTTAGAAATCGTGAGGGTTGAAAGTCCCTACATCCCCAAAAAGGCCTATTTGATTCCCTAATTATTTATCCCTCATTTCTTTTGTTAGCGGTTCAAAATTAGTTATGTTTCTCATTCATTCTAACTATAATTTTTAGCATTCACAAATTGATCAGTTGATCAATTTTTTTCTTATCACAAGCTCTGATACATATGATATGCGGACAAATCAATATCTTTGAGGAAAAGTAATTCCAATTTGAAATTGGAATTATTTACAATACATACCATTACTCATACGTTAATGAAACTTTGGAAGTTTTATTTTGGAAGATCCAAGAAATTCCATGAGACTTGGATAAAACTTTGGAATCCCTTTTTATCTTTTTAATTGACATAGACCCAAGCTATCTATTAGAATAAGGATGGTGCGTTGTGAATGGCTGATAGCTCGATTGGTGAAGCGAGAGGTGAAAATCCTCGTGTCACCGGTTCAAATGCTGTTTCTTTGTACACAGTCATTTATATGAGTATCTATTCTACAAATTCATTGGTATGGGTCGACATACATATTCATTAAGAGTATGAAATCATAATAGTATAAATCACTATACATATATATATATACATTTCAGGGTGTGGATATATACCTCTTAGATTAGATTTCTAGAATATTTAGAGATGAGTCAAAGTATATGTATAGAAAATATGTATAAAAAATTTGATTTTGTTTCCTCTTCTTTTTTATTTGTTCATACCATCTTTCCTCTCCTTCAAAAAGAAAATACTTCATATATATTCAAAAAGATCAATTTTGGGGTTGAAGGGTGTGAATAGCCAAGAGGTCTCTCAGATAGAGTACAAATGCAATCTGGCCCCCTTCATCCTTTTATTGCTTTCTATTTCCTTTTTATGTTCTATTTCTTGATTTTATCCCATGTAACTTTCTGGAACCTATCTAAGTGATGCGGCGATGTACATAGCGGATTCTCGCATCATGAATTATTTTAGTTTCATCTTATATAACATTGACCCGGCTCATACGAAAAAATTATATTTCAAAATTTGAAAATATTAATGAATCCCTCAAATTTTTTTTTTTAGCCTATCTATAATATGTGAATGAGACTTTATCTTTCTGATCTATAAGAGAATGTACAAATATTCTTTAAATATTTTGAATTTTAGTTAGTTTCTGATTATTCAATGAGCATCTTGTATTTCATAAAAATTAGGAGCAATATAATCCTTACGTAAAGGCCATCCTATCCAACTCTCAGGCATTAAGATACGTTTCAGACGGGATGATTATCATAAGAGATTCCCAACATATCATAAGACTCCTTTCTTGAAAATCCGCACTTTTCCAAACCCGTAAAAGCGGACGGAATTTCTTGGATTGCTGTCCGGAGCAAATACTTTATGCATACTTCTTAGGTTGATCTATACCATACTCTTATTCTTGTAAGATGGTACACACTAGCTAACAGTCCACCTGGTGCTACATCATGAGCACATTAGGAACGTAAATAATTGTAACCATATACATATAAAACGACAACAATGGAATGCCAATCCTCTGGCTTTATTGTAAAGTCTCTATTCCTTGGTAATCGAAGCCCAAAGAATCTATGAACTAGCCCATGTGTTTGACTAACCATGCAGACAAAACGACCACCGCATCTTTTTATATCTCCCCCATTTTGATTTGTATAAGTGTTATAAGTATTTCACATTTACAATGAAATTTATGAAGATTGACTCACCGTTTGTTATTCTCAGACACAGACTGTACAAAAAAAGGATTCCGCCTAATTTACCGATTCATTGGGAAAATACTGAATTTTTGTACTTGAAAAATGCTTTAGGAGGTATTTGAAGTAGATGGTGATTGAAAGTAATCCTTGATCGTAATTTCCGATATAAGTAATGCGTGCAAGGCAAAACATGGTAGTAAAACACCGATTCTCCTGTTGAGATATAGTTCGATCTTCATGGAGATTTCCCGAGATATTTTTTACGAAGTTTTGTTATAGCATCTATACTTGACCTCCATTAGGTGGACAGCCTGGCAAATAAATATCTACAGGAATTAGTTTATCCACCCGAACAAGCATTATAAGAATCAAGATCGAACATACCCACGTTATTGTACATGCTCCCATAGCAATAACATATTTTGGTTCAGGCATTTGTTCATAGAATCTGACTAAGGAGGGGGCCATTTTCATTGATTCTTACCTGCTTTGTTAAAATAAGGTCTGCTGCTCAGGACTAGATCTTGGCACGATCCATAACGATCAAAAATCGAATCGTGAGCCTATTAATGAAGCAAATTCAATAAAGCAACAACTGGTACCGTATAAGTGGCCGTAAATGGAGAGTCTTGACCAATTTGAAAAATCACTTGATGTAGTTGAAATAGCGAATTTTGGGTTGTTCGATCAAGTAAGTGAAACTCAATAATGGAATTCATAACTGTCCTCAATGTTATTTTTTGATTTCTTTATTGTCACATGAATATTCAAGAACTAAGACCATTCCAATGCTCCTTTTCGCCATGCATAAATTAAACCAACGGTTAGGATAAGCACGAAAATGAAAGCTTCTATAAATACGTATACCCCTAATACATCAAAACTCATTGCCCATGGATAAAGAAAACTGCTTTCAACATCAAAAACAACAAAAACTAGAGCAAACATATAATAACAGATTCTAAATTGTAACCAAGCATCCCCGATTGGTTCTATTCCCGATTCATAACTAGAAAGTTTTTGGTCCTTTTCTAATCGGGGCTAAAACTGAAATTAGAAATGCCAAAATAGGAATAACACTTGATATTATTAGAAATGTCCAGAAAATGTCATATTCGTAAAGCAGAAACATAGAGTACTCCTATTAATGTAGAAAATATACCGGATTGATATTAGTCGATTCGAATTGGAATTAACTGTCAAGTCATCTATAACATAACCGTTTAGTTAAAATATTTGTTTTGATCGAATCGCCCAGTTTCGTTTGTTTGCTGTGATATATGTCTTGATTCAAGATTATACACTATAATTCCTTTTTTTTTCTATTCTATTATTACATTGAACATTGAATTCTATTCAATTTCGATATAGATAGAATATCAGTTAGTCTATATTATTCTTATACAAATAAGACTCTCTTATTTTCGACTTCCAAGTTTCTATAAAGAATTAAAGTAAAGGTAATTACAAATAGAATTTAAATTTTTTGTTTAGTTTAGAATTGGATATTCTTTTTCTATCTAAATTATTTCTAATTTTAGATAGAAATTTTTAATAAATAGAAAAATAGAATAAGAATCTATATTCTATATATTTCTAATTCTAAAAGAAATTTTTTTTAGGGCTATACGGACTCGAACCGTAGACCTTCTCGGTAAAACAGATCAAACTTATTATTATCAAAATGATTTGAACTATTTCAAAGACCCAACATGCATTGTTTTTGCATTGGGCTCTTTCGTTAATCGATAGAAATATCTATAGTCTACCATCTTTTTTCTTGACAAAAAAAGAAAAAGACGGTTCCATGTCTCGATTCATTATGAATTCGAATCCGGGAGCACTACCAAAGTTTTTCAAAGAAGGATTATCTGACTTAGTCTTCTCGCCTAGACCAACTTAAGTTAAATGGAGTCTCCATCGTTTCGATTGAATCAAATATGAAACTTCATACACCTTAAAGCTCATAAGATAGAACGAAAAGATAATTTTTTTCGAGGTCCTTATACTCATTATGCCTGGCATTGAATAAACAGAGTATTCACCTTATCAATATCTACATATTAATGGTGGGTTCTATAATTGCGTGCCTAAACGGGCACCTCAATCGAAACCACTTGTCGCTATTTTTCTCTTGTTTTGTTCCCTAAAAGTCATGTAGAGTAAGACATCAATTTCTCAATAAGATAAAATCTTTTGATTACATAGTCGACTCCTCTAAAAAACATTGGCGCATCGTGTAAACAGGTGGTTTGCTACCTAATCGCAGCTATAGCTCTTATTTTGATACATATTTTATCATGTAGATAATTTATTGTCAAGATGAATATTCCATGACCAAATATTCTATACTCTTTAATCCATTTGATTGGTATTGCTTATAACCAATATTCCATTTATAATCCATCGACGTGATACGCAACATTTGCTTTTATTTGTGTTGAGAAATGACCTACTTAACTCGATTGTTACAGTATTCCTTTCAGACGGCGGGCGTCATTGGTTCAAATCCAATAGTAGGTAGAACTTATTAGATACCATCTTCAACAATATCTAATAAGTTTTTCTACTCACCTTTTTTTTTATTTATTTTGTATCTTTTTCATCTTCATCCTACTTTATTTCATTTTAAAATGAAATTTTTTTTTTCGTTGCATCGGAGATGAAGCGGAAGCGAAATAAGGCGTATAAACAAGTTCTGTTTATACACCTTATTTCGCTTTGCTTATTCGACACACCAACCGATTACGACATTGCATTGATAGCCTCTACTCGCGTCTAGCAGTCCCGAGAGCCAGTTTGCCTCAGTGTTTGTCTCTTGCCTTCACTTTACTCAAGTTAACTTCCGCTAGTTCAAGAGTTTGCCGAGCTTCTTGTGGATCAATGTCACTACCCTTTCTCCCGCATCATTTACTAATACGGTAACCTGCATGTGCCTATTCTAGCAAAACCGCCCATCGAGCCATCGTTAACCATTGGTCCTTAAGGCGTATTCTCAAAATACCGATATCTATAGGCGTAGCAACAGCGCATGATTGGGTATACGCCAATTTGTCCACTATTAGTAGATAAAGCGATTTCTTTCACTTCCGAATCCCAAACAATTCGATTTGGGTCGATGCACACAAAGATTTAAGGTCATTTCTTCAATTTACTCTCCGTTTCTAAGTTAGTAGCGGGTAGCTTTCATCGATGTTCCCTACCAAATAAAAAGCACTGCTCAAATGTAATTCATCTAATTCTCCGTAAAGGATCAATTTAAAACCTCTAATTGTTTCGCTAGACCAACATATTTTCCTGGGGAACGGTAAAGACTCTCGAAAAAGGTTGTGATAAGAAACGCTCAATTTTTCGTGCTCTTGCTACGGTTAAGCTGATCTTCTTCTGGATAATTCATCTAATCCAAGGATAGCTATAATGTCCTGAAGTTCTTTGTATACGTAGAAGTTTGTTTAACTCTTTCTGGGGTTCATAATGTTCTTTACCAACGATCCGAGGTTGGAGCATAGTTGATGTTGAATCTAAAAGATCTGCTATTTGGATAGATACCTTTGGCAGCTAATCCTCTTGATAAGTACGGTAGTAGCATCTAAACGCAAATGTCGTGGAGCTTGAGGTCGGTCACAATCATCGTAGTACATAAACCGCTTGAATCGAAGTTATGGACCCCTCTTTTGTAGAAGTAATTATTTCTTGCAAAGAACCTATTTCAGTACTAAGGGTAGGTTGATAACCCACAAAGAGGGCATTACACTTGATAAGGCGGATACTTCGGATCCGCTTGGACAAAACGAAAGATATTGTCAATAAATAGAAGTACGTCTTGTTCATTAACATCTCGAAATATTCCGCCATAGTTAGAGCGATTAAACCAACTCTCATACGAGCGCTGGCTTCATTCATACATCGGCAGTAGACTAGAGCTACTTTTGATTACGCAATATTTTGTTCATTAATTACTCCGATTCTTTCATTTCCATGTAAAGATCATTTCTTTCACGAGTACGTTCACCTCACACGGACACGCCCTACATGAGCTTTGGCAATGTTGTTGATCAATTCCATAACGAGTAATCGTTTTACCCACTCCGGCTCCCAGAATAGTCCTATTTTTTCCTCCACTACGATAAGGGGCTAAAGGTCTACTACTTTAATTCTGTTTCAAAATCGACAATTTTGTATCTAAGCTGTATAAAGCTGTGCGCAGATCTATGAATGGGGATGTTGTGCGAGTATCTACTGGGACCTAAATTATCAATGGGTTCTCCAAGCACGTTGAAAATTCGTCCCATACAAGCCCGCCGACCGGAACACTTAGAGGAGCTCCCGTGTCAATCACTTCCATTCCTCTCATTAGACCATGCATCTCAGAAGACTCATACTCGAAAATAACTTATTTCCTAATAATTGTTGTACTTCACAAGTAAGATTTATTTCTTGACCAAGAGTATCTCGACCCTTAACTATCGTAGCGTTGTAAATATTAGGCATCTTGCCGGCGGAAAAAGATACATCCAATACGGACCAATGATTTGAGCAATACGCCTGTGTTTTTTTTCAAGCGGAACCCCAGGACTGAAGTAGTAGGATTTATTCTCATAATAAAATAAAAATATGTTAAAATTTTTTGCGAAAATTATTGAAATAAAAAATCAAAATATTCGATAGTAAAGCAAGTTAAGTTGATCGGTTAATTCAATAAGAAATGGGCGTTAGCATTGGATTCCGTTGGTACCATCCAACCAAAGTTAATTCAGTTGTTTACTTATTTCATTTCAATGAATGAATTTTCAAGTTCAACCAAACCGATTTTCAATAAGTAGATGAATAAAAATCTTGAGAAAGTCTTTCATTTGCCTATCCCTATTATTATAGACAATACCATTTATATTATCTTTGGAAAGAGACTCGCTATAGAAGAAAGCTTGGCGGAGCAATGCCATATAGTAAAATCTAGTGTGATATTAGCCCTTTGAAAGCTACATTTTGTATTGTATGCCAAATTTACTCGGTAAAATGTTGAAACTTAGTAATCCGGGCGCCCAAAGTCCATAAAAGTAGTGCATTTCCTCTTAAAAGTAGTTGGCACTTGATTGGTTTGCTATTCTATATACTAATTGTAGGCCAGTGTTGTGAAAGTTTTTCTACTAGAAGAGGCCCAGCAATTTCGAGTGTCCCACAACTTTTTGTGGGTAACCATATTGTCATTTTACACGGCTTATATTGTTATTATATAGAATAATTCATTTTATTCAATAATAATAATATTAATATATAATTAATAATAGAAATAAAATAAATATTTTATATATTTTTATTATGAAAATAATCTTTATGAAATAATTGATTTCAATCAACGATATTGAATGATTAATTAGTTAAATACCCCGAAAAACGAAGTTAATGAACACCACTTCTATAGAAAACCAGTATGACGAGATATATAACGGGCAGATCTGCTTCTTTTGAACTAAAACCCGACGTTTGGATTGCCTGAGCCTGCTGCGGCAACTCCCATTCCACCTCCACCGTGTGAAATGGCTTCCAAATTTTCATGATCAATCGATTCATTCAATTGAATTTTTTCACCGTTCAACTCACTAACAAGTTTATCAATCTTTCTAAATTGATATGGCCATCTTGCATTATAAAGAAATTGGCGAAGATCGAACCTATTGTCCTCTGGTGAATAACTCTGCAAGGAAGTTCGATAATAAGGAGATTGTGAGACTAATATTTCAGGGCTCAGTTGAAACTTGATACATACCTCAGCATGATAGGACGGTGTTAGTACGGTCATTTTGTGTCTGTTGATGGAGTAGTACTTGAAGAAGTATTTAACTTTCTCAGCCACCTCTGATGGCGTTAATCTTGCACCCCATCTGTGGCAGAGATTCTACAGCAAGCAAATCATAAACCAAAACTAATTAGACAACTGTTTATGCAAAATTATAATCCCAGAACAGTTATTGATTATATAAACAACAAAACAAGTCCTTCTGTTATTACATTCCAAAAGACTGCCATAACTACATGAAAATGAAAGGATGAACACACCACCCTTACTCTTGAATGCCAACAAAAATGGACTCTTATTCTACACGTAGGTTATGCATTCAAGGCTAATACTGAATTATAAGTTAAAAAAAAAACCATTTTCATGACATCTGAAAGACTGAAAATGCTCGTTGAAGAAATGTCTATAAAGCAAACTGATGACCTAGGATGTTAAAATTCTTTCTTTCTATCAGACAACATTAACGCTGGAATTCACATCTATTATGAAACTCCATTTCATTTTCATTTCACCACCAAATTGGTTTGAAGGGAACGGAACAAAAGCTAAGAACTATGTTTTGTGTACGTGTTTGTTCTCATAAACAAGATAGCTTGACACTGGACATGAAACAAACCTTGAACATTGATACAGGGCCACAGCGGAAAATTTTCCGTAATCTCCCATAGATTGAGAGTTCCTCGTATGTCATTCCCATGTCCACTTCGTCTAGCTTTCTCCATGAAATTACCATTAGCTCAACCTATATACATTTAACATAAATGTATTACTAAAGACTGAGTTACAAAATACCTGACTGTAGTTGGATCGTATAGGCTCTAACTCAGCAGTAGGTGGAGCTGCTTCAATATCGGACAGGGATGAATAACCAAGATGCTTGGCAGCCCATCGCAGAAAGGACCGTATATCTGTCTTACTAATACTTCCGATTGGATTTATATCTGCTGAGCTGCAATCATACTGTGAGCAACAAAAATCATGATACATATCATTCAAAATATATGCAAGGTGAGATAATGAAGGAATTCAGAGATTCTCACATTAAGCCATTTCAATCCATAATTTAAACCAGAAACTGAGTACTTGCCTTAAAATTTGATATAAGTTATGAATCACATGCAACTTAAAAAACTTAAAGAAAAACAAGATCCAACCATATGTAATAATGTTATCAATTAGCTAAATAGCTTGATAAATAAGAGTTCTTGAAATATAGTTATAGCATAAGTCAATATTACCTTTGTGAGATAACCACGTAATCCTTCATCTACATTAGAGCTACCTAGAACAAGATAAAACCCAGGCTTACTATGAACCCAAGGCAAGAGTGAGGCTAACATAAAAGCTAGTACCATCCTCACTCGAGCTTGAATATTTTGCAGGCCCAAGTTCTCAACGTTGGAACCACCATCTACCTGTGAAAGCAAGAGATACCTTAAGTGATTAGGCTTGAAATCCCAAATTAATAAAAAGTTTCTTTATGGCACGACAATAATGTATTTAGTTAAGCCAATCAACAATTCAACATTATGTAATGATACCGGAAAGAATCATTGCATAACATAACTGATCTTTGACATAAATAAATCCAATAATAACTGACTTCCTCTCACTGAAAGCAGCATTAACAGAAAATCCATGATTTGATTGCCTCAACTGGACACTTTCAAACTACTTCAAACATTGAAACTAACTACACTCAAGTTAGATGGATAAAAAGCACATCCAAGTGGCCTCCAATCCCTAATCATGATTCATATGGCAATAATACTTTTTGATTTCTGCTAAATATTACAATTGGGATTTCCTCCTCACTTTATAACTTGGAGAAAAGAATAAACATATCTAATTTCATGCCAAAGCCATCTTAACCATCAAATGCATGGCATCTGAGCAGGTAATACAGATGCAATCCCCAGTCTCCCAAAGTGAACTTTTAGGCATTAATTTGCTTTAAAATTTTCCTCTTGCCTTGTAGCATGGTCGCTTCCCTGTAACTGTTTGAAACAAGGATAACAGTGCAGATACGACACTATCTATGCAAACATCAAGATGCCATGAGCCAATCTCATCTGCTAGAAGCCTTGCCCTTGACTTCGTGGCCTCAGAACTGCAATGAAAAAAATCATTTTATTGAACCGCTTATTTTCAAAGTTAAGCAAATATTTTAAAGAAATCTAAAAAGAATTTATTAAAACAGCCATAGTTCATTCAAGGTCATCTTTGATGTTTCAAAAAAAAAAATTCTGGCATTTCCCCTAATATATCAAACTGTATCTGTCACGACCTCTACTGTTAGAAAGGATACATATAAATTGGGTATGACACAGATTTCTGACATCGTGAAAGACCCTATATGGTTATAGTGACTTTGATGAGCCAAACGCAGTCCAGTTAAAGACAGAAATATAAAACTTTGACATTAGATTAATAGTAGAACATGCAGTATACTTGAGTATATCTAAAACTAAAGCTTATATTCACAATTTCATATAGATATCAAATAGTAATGCAAATCCAACAAAACAAAAGGCATGAATACAACTCTAATAGATTAATACCAGGTATTGAAGAGAATGTAATATACTCATGACCATAGAAAAGCCTAAATTTTCACACATGTAGAATATATGCACTGACCTGTTCTCTGTTCCCATATATACTGTGTAAAATATACGTTTTGCAAATTCTCTGCAGTCAGTAGGAAATTGTCCCTCGGTATAATGTCCAACCCGTGTGGCATCAGCTTTGACTTGTTTGTCCCCATTTTTAATTTCTGCAAGCACATGCAGAATCTCAATTGGTGATGAGCGAAAGTTTCTGACTAGGCTACACCTGTAACTAATGCAATCCAAATCACAAAATAATGTTGATAGATAAAAAATAAGTTCGGAACAAGGATACTTGGTGCAACTAGAAACTTTTTTTGTTTATTACATGTGAAACATTGATCTTATGCAACAAGAAAATTTTGCCAGCCTTCTCTGGCCAACAGTCATTACATTTAATACTTCAAAATAGTTTCTAAAAGTCACTTTCTCCCTCCAGTAGTACATAAGGAAGTAACAATGCATGAGGAAAGCTAACCCTTTACAACAAGTTGGCACATAGAGCCAACTATAGCAGCTACAGAGGAGCTGTCTGCACCACCAGAAAGAGGTAGCAAAAATCCAGAAGCACCACTTCTTCGTAAATAGTCCCATAGCCAGCAAGCAGGACCATAAGATATTTCTTCTTCAGGACAGTGATAACTAATCTGTATATTGCAAATTATATTAAATGTAGAAGAGATAAATGCAAAGTGACTAGAGTATTGTTAAACTAGTACGTCATCATGAAAAGAATGTAATTCATTTCAAAGAAGGATTCAGATGAAATCAAATCAAAGACTAACGAAGAAATCAAATTAGAACTACTGCTATCCTCTATAATGGTCCCAACTCTCCCAATCTCCAGGAAAAGAAAAGGTATTTTGAGAATATTTCTGGAAAAGTCAAAATTAAATCTATGCTCTCATCCAACTTTAAGAAATCCATTATTGAAATGGTTGGGTCATTGCATTAATTGTTGGTTGAAAAGAAACTTACACTACGTGGACAAGAGAGGCATGTTTTCAGGTTAAAAGACTGACAGAGATTGTGTGGTGCCATGACTGCACACACTTTTGTTTTGCAGCTTGCTTGCTCTTGAAAGCTACTTATAGATCCTCTGAGACTAGAAACCTGACATTAAATAACAAGTTATTGAATTATCAAATAAAAATCTGAATAAAAATTTAGTAAGAAGCATAACCAAGTTGTACTGTTTCAGTAAAAGTATGAGTCTGACAAATATGCATGCATTGTTTCAGGGAAAGCAGAAGGGAAAAGAAGTATGCAAGTATACACTTAGAAGAGGTGGCAGTTTGAAAAGATCAAAGGGTCAGTGGTATTATAAATAAGGAATGGTTCATACAGTTAGAGGCATGACATAATCCTTGATAAGTATAAATTATATGCAGAAATGTAAACCAAAAGCTCCGATCATGCATTCATGCTGTATTGGCAATAGGCATTCATTTACATCAAACCTTTTATGGACTGCACGTTTAGAAGGCATGTATGAGACACAGAGATTGGAAATTAAATTTGACTCCAAATGGATACATGCATAAGACACATACTTACATAAGCAACTCAAAGATAACACGTACCGAGTCTAAATCTATTTGAGCAACAATAACTTCAACATCTTTTAGAGAAAATTGTGAACCTTGGGCAATCAAATCTCCATTTACAACAACACAAGCACATCCATCTGCCAAAAAAGTAATTGGTGGAACCACTGATCAAATAAAGTACCACAAAAACCAATGCACTAATTTTCAGAGAATTACTAACGCAAAACACCATGCCCTTAATATGAGTCCTGGAGGAATATTATAATGCGTTAAGTGAACAGAAATAACATGCATACCATAGTAAAGGCGACCTCCATCACATCCTTGGTGATTACTGTATATGTAAACTCCTCCACGAGTGTGAGTAGCACCAATAATTGCACGGAGACGAACATCAAGCTTTCTTAGTTGGTGATGACTTCCACTTGCATTTAGAAACACTTCAACCCCATTCAATGCAAGCTCAGCATGGGGAGGACTAGGAGTGAAAAGCTCTTCACAAATTTCAACGGCAACAGCTCTAACACAAAGAAAAGTTGTGGCCAATTTATCATGTTATCATATTTTTATTAGGGGTGAGCAAGGACGTAGACAGGAATAATGTCTAGAGGAGACACCATGCGTAAATTTAATAGCAAAAATGAACAATTTTCGTACCACTTGAATGACTATAGTAAAATTTATAAATTTTTTAATCCATTTATTATAAAATAATATGAAGAAAAAAAACACTGTTGATGTTCCAAAAATTCATGAATTTCAATATTTTTGAATATTACACCACAAGTGTTATATGTTAAATGTGTATTTTTATCCAATTAAAATAAAAACTCAAAACTTCGTAAATTAAGTTGTAACAATACTAAATAACATAGCTTAATATCTATACAACGGACAAAAAAATGAAAGAAATTAAACAACATAAATTATAATAAACATGTAAAGAAATTCAAGTATGTGAAAGAAAAATAAATAAGATCAATATTACATGGTATAAATAACAATAAATATTTATATAATTATATGTGGTGTAACACATAATGGTTAAATTGTATGAGAGACAAAATGCATTATTTTGTAACACATAATATTTTTAATATTAAAAAAGTCTAACACATCATTCAAGTTGAATTATAACCATTTAAATTCGTTCAATATTAAACTCCGTCCAATGGAACACGTTTGATATCATCACGATGCTATTTTTATTATTATATATAGGTTTTAGGTGTTATTTGATGTAATTTACCTAAAATTTATGAGAATATATTAAACATTTATCACTCTAGTAAAGTTTAGTTTATACAAATTGTATAATAATAGAGTAAGAGTGAAAAACATACGAGGAATATAAATTAACACGTAATATAACAAAATGAAAGAAAAAATAATATTTAAATAATAAATTTGAGAGGGACACTGTTGTATATTTTTGTAAAATAAAAAGGCACATTTATAAATACAATAAGAAAAAATCTTTATCGAAATCTCACTTAAATGTGGCTCCATCCATGCGAGTGAGCTACCTATTCTTTCTAGCACTTGAAATACTATCCTAGCAGGCTAATAAACATACAGCTTGCTGGTGAATTTGGATTAAGGCAAGATGTAGGCTGAAACATCGTGGAGCTAACTCTTAAGGTACTGACATTTCCTGTTTGATTATTTCTTTATGTATTTAATTTGAGGTGTGTACAAGTGAAATTGAGAGGGCATACAAGCATATATATATATATACACATACTAGGACGTGAGAACTTACGTGTCAAGAAATTGAATATAACCATAACCAAAAGGCACCAACTTCTGCTGTAAAGCCTGAGAAAAATCATATGGCAGCTGAAAGTCAACAAGTTGGTCTCTCTGTTTCCAGGCAGTAAACCACCTGAGTTCTCTGTAATTTCCATCATTAGCAAGCCACATTTTTGGGCGTATCATGATAATCTTCCGGTTCGTACATAAAACTTGACAATTGTAACGCTCTGAGTCTTTGATAACAGGCATGCCAAAGCTGCAAAGTATACCGTCCGTCCAGTCACCTAGTAATAAGTCTTTCAGACATTCCCATCTGCAACAGCACAATAGAAACAACTTAGAGGTTACTTAAAAAGTTCCTAGATATCTTCAATAATGTAAAATACAAAACAATTACATTACTATAACAAGAGAGAAAATCCAGATTATTTGTTTTCTTGACATGAGGGAAAAAAGAAGATTGCATCAATTACATAGTAACTGTGCAAATAGCTGTAATCGAACACTTCCATACCCAAACTGAAAGTTGTTTTCTGAATACATTTTGGTAGAAATTGTAAATAAGTTATGCTTCTTAAGACAAAATAATGTGATACTATAAAGCAAAAAAGCGAAAAAGTCAGCAGAAAGCTCATACGCGTGGTTAACAGTATCTAGCTCCAAGAAATGATCTTCACATCCATAGCCAGTAATCTCGAGCTCGGGTCCTAGCCGAATTACAGCTCCAGCTTCTTTAGCTCTCACTATGGACTCCTTTATGTTCTTCGTATTGCAGTCGAAATCCATAGCCCATTGGTTCAAATTACATGTAGCTACTTTTAGAAGCCTCATCTCTATCGCTTCCTCTACACCGAAAATCCCACAATGGTCAAATGGAAACACAAAAAGAAGCAAGCTTTATGCGAACAAAATGCCTTTGGCTCGGTGAAATTACCAAAGCTTGCAGAGTAAGCGTTGTCGATTGGAGCGAGAGAAGAGAGTGGAGATAGCTTTGCGTTTGGAATATCGGAATTGGATTCCTTACGAAGAGGCTTATGTATTCGAATTTGTAAATAGTAATGAGGACTTGGTAAGCCAGACGCTCCTGGTCCTGGACCCTTGGACGGGTACGTTCAACGATTCAAGCTTCAAAGTCGTTTGTTGCGGTTCTGACACGTCGTGGGCTTTGGGGTTCGCAGCTGAATAGATGAACACGTGTCAATTGAGTCAAACGGCTGCGCTTGCGCTTGCGCGGTTCTCTGTGCCCTTGATTAATATAATGCGTGTTAGTGGAGCACCCAAAGGCAATCCCAGATTGTGATTGGATTCGGCCTAGTTAAGTCAATTGAGAAGGGAGGAGTTATTGAGCCCATAACAAACACGAGTCAGGGCTTCATTTGATACGCTATCGTTTTTTCAAAGGTTCGGTAACTTAATGGTACACTTAATAAAAAAATAAATATATATGTAATCATCTAGGGTATTTATCTAAAAAGGCATATATTTTATAATAGTTTAAAAAATATCATATATTGATTTTATTTTAAAAAAAGGGTAAATTGAAACCTATTGAACAATTTACCGGTAATTATATATTTTTCTCTCTCCTCCACTCTTCCCAGCCACTTTTTTTTCCCTCTTTCCAGCCACTTTTTTTCCCTTCTCTTAAGCAACTTTTTTTTTCTCTCCTTGAAAAAATCAAACTTTACATTTTTTTTTTCTTAAAAAAACCAAAAATAAAATATCCCCATTTATTAAATTTTAATAAATAATATATAATTTTTTATAACAAATAACTTATCAAAATATAAAATAATTTAAAATAATAATAATAAATTATAAAATTTTAAATTATTAAAAACTTTATTAAATATTTATAACCATTTTTATGAAAAATTATTGATATTTTTTTTAAAATAAATTATTTAAGATTAAAAAATTAAAAATAGATTACATTATAACACATATCTCTAATATTATTATAATTTTTATTTTTATTAAGATAACAAATATTTATTAATAATAATTTTATTTAAATATTAAAATATAATTAATTAGATATATTTTATTATATTAATAATAAAAATAATTATAATAATATTATATTGGATAATATTTTGACGCAAAGTTTGCGTAAAATGTTCTATATTTGTATTTATATCTTGTAGAAAGTTGGATATAGAGGTTTCGATTTTTTTAATAATTTAATTATTTTTATGAATATTATTTTTATATTATAATTATAATTTTTATGAAATATATTTAATAATAATAATAATAATATATTATATTATTTATGAATTATCAAAATACTTAGCGTATCATTTTCATATAAATTTATATTTATTTTATTATAAAATAATTTATTTTTATTTTTTTAAATAAAACTTTAATATATAATATAATAAAAGAGATTTATGTATTTAAAATTAATTATAAATTTATAAAATGTTAATATTTTTTATGTTTATAATAATTATGTTTTGTAAAATAGAGTTTATATATTTATTTATTTATTTTTAAATAAAATTGATTAAAATATATATTGTCAAGTTTAAAGTTAAAATGTGCCCTTTTTTAAACTAAAAACAATCTTAGCCCTTTTTCAAACTATTGTAAAAAATATGACCATTTTAGACAAATCCCCTATTTCTAAAGGTGACATAATACTATACGAATAAGAAAATGATATGGATACAAAATTTGGTAAAAATTGATCAATATTTTCATGTTATTAAAAATCTTATTATTATTTACTATTATAAATAAAAACACGAAAAAAAAATTGAATAGATTATTTTATGTGTCAACTAATACAAAAACCTGATATGATTAAATATCAAAACATAACACGAATACGACTAACAGGACATAATTATCACCTTTAAATATAAGTGAAGAATAATTTTATTATTTAGAAGAATTTATGCTTAATAGTACCCTTATTTAATAAAATGTACACAAATTGACTTATATTTTTATAGTAGTAAACTAACGGTATATATATTTAATTTAAGATACATTAATAGTCCAAAATTATAATTTAATTATAAATTTTAACATATGACACATGCATGATAAAAAAATTAAGAGTGAATTTATCTTTAATACAATTTTTCGCCAGTAAATCACCTTTCTATCTTCAACTCGTTATTTTTTAGTTTTTTGCATGAGTATCATGTTATATGATTTTATCATGTAATATTTTTGCAAACATGTCATTCGTATATTATACCATATAAACCATATTTTCTCTTATTTAATAATTTGTTATCTTTGTTACGTAATATATCTTCTATTGGTTATAAGTTCTCTTATGCTCTTTAGTGTTTTTATATTTTGCATGATCTTTCTCATCTTTTGCTTTAGATGTTTTTTTGATAAATCTTATGTGTGTTTTTTAAACTTAAGTACTTTAGTGTTGTACACTCTTTAATTTATAATTGTTGCTTGTTGTGATTTATTATGTGCATTTATATGTTATATAGATTATTTATTTGTTTGTAAGACTCTAAACTTATATATAATGTTGTGATTAGATTAATATGCTTAATTGATATTTCTGTTAATTTTGATTGTTCATATAGAATAAACATGTCTCTTATGTTTGGTTTTAAAACTCGAATCTTATCACCTGATTTTATGTTTTAGTATCAAATAAAACATAAAATTTTCATCGCAAAGCTATAATCTTCAACATAAATCGATTATGTTAAGATTTTTTCAAGATTTTCTCTTATATATTTCTGATTTTGTTTAGTTTTAAGGTTAAAATATTTTTTTTAATTGATAATATTTAATGATTTTTTTATTCTTTGGTTATTTTAAAGTCAAGTTTACCCACAATTTTTTATATGTATGCATAAATTATTAATTAAATTTTAATTTTAAATAATTAGTATACCTAAAATTAAATATAGAATTTATTAGTATAATTCTATGAAAATATAGGTCAATATGTACATCTTTTGTTAAATAAAGATACTATTAATGTACCAAACTTTTTAAATAATACACTTATCTTTTACTTATGTTACATGTGTTAAATATGTAATGAAATCTCTAATTTAAAATATAAAATTTGACCATTTGTATATTTTAATTATATAAAGAGTAATATTATATATGAGTGAGCAAATAATTCGATCATTTTGTTTAAATTAAAAAATTTGATCTGATTTTTCGGATTCAGATAAGATTGGATTGATAAATTTGATAATCTGCTCAGATTTGAATTGAAAATTATACAATCTATTCGGATTTGGATCAATAAGTTTTATAATATGTTATATATAATTCGGACCGAATTATAATTAAATTATAAATAAATACATATTTTATTTTTTAATATATTATATTTAAATATTATGCATATTAGAATTATATTAGATTATTATTTTAACTTAGAAATAAATATAAATATTTATAATAATTTAATAATTGTATGAACGTATTTTTTAAGTTTTTAAATTTTTTTAGTTGAAATTATAAATAATAATATTTATTACAAAATGTTAATTTAAAATTTAAACTCGTATATGTCATATTTTATGTATGATAACAATTTATAAATAAATTTCAATATCAATATAACTTTATCTGATTCGAAAAAATATAATTTATTGAAATTCATATTTATTATATTAAATGATCATACTCGAATTAAAAATATTCAAATTCACTTTAATCAAATCTAATTCAGATCGATCGAAAACTATATATCCAATATTTACTTCAAATATTATCCTATTTTGATAATATAAATATTTTCAAAAGTTACATTATCTACTAAATTACTTTATTGATTTATTTTCTATTGTTTTTTACTCTATTTAGTCTTAATTTTTAAAATAACATCTAATAATTCATATTACTTTATAAAGTTTTGTTATAAATAAAATTAAAAAAATAATTATTGGTGGATAAATATTAGCATGGAGAAATATCAGACTATTCAGCGCCTATTCCGCACTTGCTCAGTTGTATGTGCCCTAGATTACTAGAATGCGTGTTAGTGGAGCACCCAAAGGCAGACCCAGATTTTGATTGAATTTGGCCTAGTTAACCCAATAGAGAAGGGAGGAGTTACTGAGCCCATAACAAACACGAGGCAGGGCTTCATTTGAAACGCTGTCGTTATTACTTCTATTCACACTTCTCACTTCTCACAGAGAAGCGCAAGCATAACTGAGAGGGCCATCTCGTAGTTAATCTTCAATCTCAGCAAAACCCTTTCTCGACCATCAGGTTTCTGAGAATGACAGAGGTGGCGAGCTCTGTGGTACATGAGGTGCTGGGCCGGCGGTTCCTTGATGTGGACCAACCAATCGTCGACTACATCGTGAACGTCCTCGCCGACGAGGATTTCGATTTTGGCATCGATGGAGAGGGTGCTTTCGAAGCTCTGGGCGAGCTCCTTGTAGCTGCCGATTGCGTTAGCGATTTCTCCGAATGTCGCTCCGTGAGTTTTTTTTTTAATTTTTTTTTTTGCGTTTTCTTATTGGTGCTTGGAAAATTCTGGATGGACTAACAGAATGGGCAAAAGGTCCGAAGGTAATGGAATTTTTACCAAATAATTCATAATTATTGGGTTAGTCACATTAAGTCTATAATTTTTGAAAATTAGCATTCTAATCCCTTAATTAATTGGTTAGTCACTATTAGTATTATTATTGTAAAAAATAAGCAATTTTAGTCATGTAATTATCAAAATGAGCACTTTTAGTATATTAAAAGTATTAAAATCAAGTACTTGTAGTTCCATAATTTGTACACTGTAAGTGCCTAACTTTCATGAATAGCGATAATATAGGTGTCAAATTCAAAAATTACGGAATAAAAGTATTCAGTTACACATAATAACAGGACTAATGTAAACTTTTTCCAAAATTAGAGACCTCTAGTACATGTAATACTTACTGGAATAAACTGCTTAAATTAAAATCATGGGGCTTCTGGTGTCTTGCATGGAGGATTGACTTTAGGTTCCCTAATAGAATCGAAGACTGACTTAGGTTAAGTGGATTGCTTCGTACTTTCTTTAATTGACCTCAGATACTGCTTGTGTTCGTTATGATTTAAGTTTCATTTAAGTGAAGTTCTATGAGTTACAGCCTAGTTGATTGAGCAGTTACTTCCTCATGCGGGCTTCTTTGTTTTTGGTGCTGAATATTCTACGATTATGTTGAAAATACGATGGGAAAAGAAGGAATGATTAAGCTAGGAATTGTAGGCATATGTGTTTGGCGATGAAGATAGAGTTTGATTAAATTTGTGCACGAGTTGTTATATTGATTTGAAATAGGGGAAATATGGTTTCGATTTTTCATTTCTTTTATCTTTTGAAATTATGTTGTTTAATGATAGGTATGTAGTAAATTATGCGATAAGTTTGGGAAGCATGGGTTGGTTAAAGCAAAACCAACTGTGCGTAGCCTTCTGACGCCCTTCAGAATGGATGATGGGATGGATGAAGAGGTAGTTCCAAAAAAGAAGCCTGAGGTATTTGATGGTCCTCTGCTGTCTGAACGTGACAAAATGAAGATTGAAAGAAGAAAAAGGAAAGATGAGCGCCAAAGAGAGGTAAAATTTCACTATTAGGACATGATTATCTTAATTGAGTTTTGATTCTAAATCATACGTAGCATACTATATTTCTGGCCATGCTGATGGACATAACTGTTATGTATTTGTCCAAACTGTGTTACTATCGGTTTTAGTGATACACTTGGGCTAAGAGATAGTTTAGTTCTTTACCCTTTGTAAACTTTGTCTTTGAATATTCAGGCACAATTCCTTATGCATTTGGCAGAAATGGAAGCAGCCAGGGCAGGCATGCCTGTTGTATGTGTAAGACATGACACCGAGGGACCAGCTGTGAAGGACATACATATGGAAAATTTCAATGTTTCTGTAGGTGGCCGTGATCTCATTGTGGATGGTTCAATCACACTTTCTTTTGGACGGCATTATGGTGAGTTTGAGACTTTGAGTTTTGCGCACTAAATTCGTCCCTACTTCATCTTTATAGTAACCTAAAAACAATGTGATCTAAGTGGATACAATCTAATTTTATAACCACTCTTAAATGAAATAGAGTAAAATTCTTTTGTATTCCTTGTAACCTGTCACTCCACCAAGAAAGCTTGAATGGAACGTATTAACTAAAAAGTTAAAACTGCCGAATAACATGTATTTTAAACTGGTCTTTCATTTATATATTTTCTGTTGGTATCTGCTGGCTGGAAACAACAGTGTAGAATGGCAAGACATATTTCATTTTATTAAATATGCATGCATATAATTATTTCATTTCAAGCTCATCGACAATCCCCTCAGTATTATTTAGCTTTTATTTGATATACAGTGAATGTTATAACTGCAATGTTTGCAAAAGTTATGGTCATTGGCTTACCAACCAGTGTCATAACTGTGATTGAATTAATCTTTTATTTGGAATGTAATAATGATATTGGGGTTTTCAATGGTGTTACTTCTTACTATGCAACACATCTAGGTCTTGTTGGAAGAAATGGTACCGGGAAAACAACATTCCTTAGGCACATGGCCATGCATGCCATCGATGGAATTCCACAGCACTGCCAAATATTGCATGTGGAGCAGGAGGTTGTTGGTGATGATACTACAGCATTGCAGTGTGTGCTTAACACTGATGTGGAGAGAACCCATCTTTTGGGAGAAGAAGTTCTTCTTCTTGAGAAGCAGGTTGACTACATATTTTTCAATGCAGGGAGTTTCATCTGTTGCGATACTTAGGGTCTGTTTGCTTGTGCTTTTGATAAAAGTGGTTTCAGACAATAGCGGTTTGAAGAAGAAGCACATACAATGTGCT
The DNA here is from genome assembly GCA_030763125.1 of Hippophae gyantsensis. Classification (NCBI taxonomy): domain Eukaryota; kingdom Viridiplantae; phylum Streptophyta; class Magnoliopsida; order Rosales; family Elaeagnaceae; genus Hippophae; species Hippophae gyantsensis. The sequence goes on along the minus strand of CM061034.1, from coordinate 2,442,099 downwards.
TTTGAAAGCAAGCACAAAATGTGTTTTTTAAGTCCTAAAATGCTTCTGGCAATTTATTTATTTTTTGTTTCCCCTGTTTGGTTCTGAAGATCTTTTTTACTGTCAGAAGTGCTTTTACAGGGTCTTAGAAGCAGAAACAAACAGACCCTTAGTTGTTGAGCTTTCATTTGCTTGCTTTTTCGTTGGATTAATCTTCATAAATCCTTTAACTGGGTGGACCTAATACTCTTTTCTGACCTAAAGAGAGAACTGGAGCTCGAGGATGCAACAGATAAGAGCAATAATACAGTTGAGAAAGATGCTATTTCACAGAGGTTGGAGGAGATTTACAAACGGTTTGAGCTTATTGATGCATATTCTGCAGAGGCACGTGCAGCTTCTATTCTTGCGGTGAGTTCTATTATTGACTAGATTGCAACTTCAAAGTTTCTGCTTGTGCTTGGCTTAAGCTGACTTACAACTGGAAATTGGTCACTAACTGGTGATTCAGAGCTTATTCAACCCAACTAGTAACTCATAAAAAGCTGAATTAATGAAACTGGATAAACTGGATGTTGATGTGGTCATCATCTAGAAAGCAATAATCGTTGACTAGTGGAAACTGGAATGAGACATCATGCATATTATATGAAGTTTGGCTTATCATTTTTGGGCCTTGAGGAGGAGAAGTTTATTTGTGCTTTGACTTGTGTATGCTTTATGAAATTGGTTCGTAGGAGTAGCCAATCAGTTATTCACACTTTTATTATCTGCTCTGCAATTTGCAGTATGCTTTTTTATAAATGACTGCCCTACTGATTAAAAATAAAAAAATAAAATAACAGGGACTCAGTTTCTCTCCAGAGATGCAACGGAGAGCAACAAAAACTTTTTCTGGAGGATGGCGAATGCGGATAGCTCTAGCCAGAGCCCTGTTCATAGAGCCTGATTTATTGCTTCTTGATGAACCTACTGTATGTTGTTTCATTATGATTACAATTTCCATGCAAACCTTTTATTTCCATATCTTGTTTTACTTGATCAATAATATCTAATTTTTCTTTCCTCCCCTGTTCTTTAAACTTCAGAACCATCTTGATCTTCATGCTGTCCTCTGGCTGGAGACTTATTTGGTGAAATGGCCAAAGACATTCATAGTTGTTTCACATGCTAGAGAATTTCTGAACACGGTAATTTACTATTGCACTCGTTGTTATGTTTTTTTATAGACTGAGATATTAGTATCAAAACAGTGAATAAGATGTCTAGTTTTGAGTTACGTATTTTCTCAGGTAGTTACAGATATTCTTCACCTACATGGGCAAAAATTGACTGCTTATAAGGGAGACTATGATACATTTGAGAGGACACGAGAGGAACACGTGAAGAACCAACATAAAGCTTTTGAGTCAAATGAACGTTCTAGAGCTCATATGCAGGTCTCTTAATAACCTTATAATTACTTAATGATAGTGCAGCACTTTTCATTGTCTTATTTTTGGATGACTGACTGCCTGTAGATTTCAATAAGCTATTTTGCTGATAATGTTTATCGGGATGGTCTGACCATGATTATGTTCGTATGCACAATGCTTTTACCTTAAACTTGTAACTCCTATTTTACGTGCATGTGTTCTGGCTGAACTGCAGGCTTTTATTGACAAGTTCCGCTACAATGCAAAGAGGGCCTCTCTTGTTCAATCAAGAATAAAGGTCTGTTATTATCTGGATGTGTGAATTTTTTTTCCCATTTAATCTTGAAATATTTCTTCTAATCAATTATAATTTTTACTTTCCTTTCACCTTAATAGGCTTTGGATCGTATGGGTTTTGTGGATGAAGTTGTCAATGATCCTGAGTGAGCATCCTTGTCCTTTTATCTTATACTTCTTTTTATTATGTGTTGTTGCAATTTTTTGTTTCTAAAATCTTTGGCTCTTTTATGCAGCTATAAGTTTGAGTTCCCTACCCCTGATGACAGACCAGGTCCTCCTATTATAAGCTTCAGGTTTGTACTTCATGCAAGGGAATATTTTTTTTAAGTGACTTTTGAGTATTGCAAGTCATTTTGGATCTGGGTGTACTTTTTTGTATCCTCACTTGCACCTAGTGCATGATCCTTCTGATGTCTTATTCTTATTTGATCTTTCTGATGTCATGTTTTTATGCAGTGATGCCTCATTTGGGTATCCTGGAGGCCCCTTATTGTTTAGGAATTTAAATTTTGGGATTGACCTTGACAGCCGCATTGCAAGTAAGGAGCCAGTTCTCACAAAATCGTATTTTGTAAATTGTTATATTTGTGCTCACTCTATGCGTCTTTTTTCCTGTTAGTTGTGGGTATATTTGCATCTTTGTGATTGCTTGCCTTATCCCCTTTCTGCTTCTAGTGGAGCATTTTATTCATTTTAAAATGAAGACTTCTTTTTTAAATTTATTTTTCCATGTAAACGTGTCATTGTCTCAAATTCTTGATGATTATATTTTGATAACCATCACGAATCCAGCATTTACTCTCACATATTCACTTATGTGTATTTGGTTTTTCAAATTGTGGTGCAGTGGTTGGACCAAATGGCATTGGTAAATCAACCATACTCAAACTAATTGCAGGGGAGCTCCAACCTAGCTCTGGTACAGTTTTCCGTTCAGCTAAGGTATTGTTTTTCTCAAACACACTAGCAAGTGTGCTCAAATTTATATCCTGCTGATGCATAAATGATCCAGTTGTCCAATTGGTTTCACTTTTAACCCCTCGGTAAAAAAAATATATGTTGATTTTCTTATAACATTAAAAAACATATATTCATTTACATTAATTGAAAAATAAACATATTTTTTTCTTCCTAAGGATGGCTAAAAATGAAACTCAATGTATGAAAACATAAGTTGAATTTCAAATCTTAAAGAGTGTTAGTTGACCTGCCAATGTATGTCCATCTAGACACTAGAGTTAGTTTTTAGCATGTAGATAGAAAGGTAGAAGACACCACTAGCAACTGTGATTCTGTGGATTGCAGTTTGAAGGCTTTTAAGGCATGGTTTCTCATTGTTGAGGAGGAAAAACAGGATTTCTATTGCACTATCTAAATTTCTTGCTCCTTTGTATATTGTTAATGTACTTTGCTAAGGTTTGCAAACGAGGAGTTTATTTTCTGCTCTAATCAGTTTGGTCTTGTTATCTTTCCAAAAGGTTCGTATTGCTGTGTTCAGTCAACATCATGTGGATGGGCTAGATTTGTCTTCAAATCCACTTCTGTACATGATGCGTTGCTATCCAGTAAGTTTTTGTTGCTGTCAAATCTATCGTACATCTCTATTCTCTATGTAACAATTTCACATCTCTGCAGTGTTATAACTTATATGTGATTTATAACATATTGGGATATGGGTGGTATATTCCTTTGCATCTAAAGAGGGAAGGTGAAGCAAAGCAAAGAATAAAGAGAAACTAACTTCAATAGATGGACTTGCTAGTTGCTATGCAACTTCAAGATACAATCCTGTCAAAAACCAATTCTGTTTTGGTCCAGAAAATTGTGATTCTGGTTTCTATATCATTTCTTTGGCATTATGAAAGACTTAATTAGTATTGGAAAGTCTGGTATCATTAGTTGATGTGATTAAGGCACTGGTTTCCTATCGGGTTTTTCTTCTCTAAGTTCACTCCCATCTTGTCTGAAAAAAATGCAAAGAAACAAGAATAATAATTAAAGAGAGACACCATCCTTCTCTCTCCTAAACCCCACTTTGGGTCTATCCTTTTTTTTTTGGGGCTGAGTTTGAGCAGGCTTCAGATGACTTTTTGATAAACATGATATGGTGCCGTTAGCTCTCATGGGTTGCTTGTTCTGTTGGTTGGCATTTAAGTTTCCATGTTTGCCTATAAGAGACAAATTTATGAAATGAAGTTTCTTCCTCCCAGGGAGTGCCTGAACAAAAGCTCCGATCTCACTTGGGTTCCCTTGGTATAACTGGAAATCTCGCACTTCAGCCCATGTACACTTTGTCTGGTGTGTCACCTCTCTTTATCTTGGATGCTATCTTTTCTTTTTTTTAATGCTCAAAGATTATGCATTAAAGTGAACTATATTATGTTTTTTTGGTGTGGAACTTGTACTGTAAAAGTTGGCATACTTTTTGAGTTGTGATAACAAGACTTACGAGACAAGTATGCAGAACTTATGCTGGCTACAGTATCAGTCAATCAAAGGACCTTTAATAATTTATAGCTGATACTCTATTATTTATTGACCATTGGATAATACCTCATTGCTGCATGATTTTACAGGTGGTCAGAAGAGCAGAGTTGCATTTGCCAAAATAACTTTTAAGAAACCCCACATATTATTGCTCGATGAGCCATCCAATCATCTTGTAAGTGACTGTTTTGAGTTCTCTTTGTGGGCTTATTAACTTTAGTTGTATAAGGATATTAGCACTGATAGTCAATTGGATTGGTCCTTGGGTAAAAATACTAGCTTGCAACTTCGTTATTCTTTTTCTTGAGAAACTGTGCGTTTATAAAGCACTGTCTGGCGAGAAACTTGGTTTTGGGAAGAATTCTAGAAGTTGATGTCTCCCTGAGAAATTTCCATATTCTTATTTTGAAATACAGATGTAGATAATCTTCAATTGATCTATTTTTTATTGTATCATTGTAACTTAACATGTAACTAGCGAACAAAAATTATAGCTTAGTATGTATATTTTCCCTTGCATCTTTCAACTTAAGAAGAAATTGAACAATGTAGAGAAACCAAAGAACTATACATTTATGATACATATACCATCTTAATGTATTGTAGATATATTTACATTCTAATGGATGTTTAATGTAGGACTTGGATGCTGTAGAGGCACTAATTCAAGGGCTTGTTCTCTTCCAAGGAGGTGTTCTCATGGTAAGTTCTCCCTCAAGAATCTTATTTGTACGATAAGGGAGAGAGAAGTCGAAAGTTCTCCAAATAATTCATTCTAACTACATGATTATCATTCTTATATTTGTTTATGGTTACAAATTTGGTATGTATTATTGTTTGCAGGTAAGTCACGATGAGCATCTGATATCTGGAAGTGTGGATGAGCTATGGGCGGTCTCAGAAGGTAAAGTGACACCGTTCCATGGCAATTTCCACGATTACAAAAAGATGCTCCAGTCCTAAAACAACATTGTCATCACAAATTGATTGAGGGTAAGCAGAATGGTTAGATCTCTTATGCACAGATACATGTACTCCACTTACGGAGGATTATATATTATGACAAATATAACGGTGGTTATTTTTGTTATAGAGAAGATTTATTATTTTTATTTTGTTCCAAATTTGAGTAGAGATTATTTATTCCTTTGTTTTGGAGGCTGATGAATATTGTTGTTCTATAACTTATAAGAGGGCCTGACCCTGAGTGAAAGTTGTGTACTGGAGTTTTCAACATTTTATGCTCAAGTTTCTTGGCAAACAGAATTGAAGAAATTACCATGCCATGGTCATTTGAGAGAGTGTTTACTAGTTCCATGACAAAAACAACATATATGCAACACAAAACATAGGACACTTTTAATAATTGAAAGATTATGGGCATATTTACTATCACCATAATAGGTTGGGACAAAAAAAACACAGTTTACTCTTATAAAATATATTATCTCTATTTTATTTAAATATCATTTTATTTTATTCTGTTTATATTATAGTTTTAACGTGCCTTCCTTTGAATATGATTTTTATTATTTTATTTATTATATTTTCACGTTACAAATAATTATGTTTCATATATATATATATATATATTTGTATTTTTACTTGTCATTTAGTTTTATGTGAAACAAATGATATATTTTAACTAATATTATCCCATCCCATCGTGAAAAAAGATGTGATGTATCCTTAAAATTAGTGGATTATATCATAGATTAATGTTACATTCCATCTTAATTTTTGCATACCATTTATCAGGACGGTAATGTGGTTAAAGTAGGACTATCATATATTTTTGCATACCATTTATCAGGATATATTATTATCATGTCATTTCGTTCATGAGATGTCGTTGCTTAAAACTGATTGGTTCATCTTTTTTGAACAGAACGATCTCTAAACCGAAAGGTTATTTTGATTCGACTTTTTTTATTTAGCATAAGCGTCAGTTAGAAACTCACAACCTGCTCTATTCACAAGTCACCATATTTTTAATAGCATGAGCACGGGGCTAGGCCGCAAGGGAATGTTTGTTGACTGACCCAAACAAACAAACACTAAAATGGCCATCTTATAGATATCATATAAAAGACATAATGCGTGCAAGAATTGATGAGAAAATGGCCAACAGTTAAGTGTCTTGTAGATTCGTTGCTAAACGTAACATAAAAGTGTGATTATTAATCAATGCATAATATTTTACAAAAATAAAAATATTATATATATATATATATATTGATTATATTGTATTACATATTAAAATTTTCTTAAAAAAATAAATTTTTTATAGTTTGTTTGATCATTTAATTTGAAATTAATTCTTTAAAACTATTATTAAATCATTACTAAAAAATAATTTTTTATAATTTTTAAATAACAATGAGTTGTTTGGTCATTGTTTTTAAAAAAACTTTTATAAAAAACAAGAAATTTAAAACATATGTTTTTTTGAATTTGACAAAATTATTCTTATAAATTGTTTTTAGTGTGAAATATTTATATTTAAAATCTTACATTATACTATTTTTCTCCTACCATAATTTTAAGTATTTATCAATAAATTAAAAAATTAAATAATATTTAAAATTAGTAAGTTTCAAAGTGATACAAATTAATATAACATATGATATATATTTGTTTCTATTATATGTATAAAACATATGATGAAATAATCTCTTCAAACTTGTATATACATGTTATAATTGGTTATGAATTTTAATTTATTATAGTTCTAATATTTGATAGTTTTTTTGTTGAGTTAAATTTAGTTTACTAAATGGGAAAATATGATATAATAAGAAAATTAATATTTTAATAAGAGTAATGTATGATTATACTTAATTATTAAAAAATGATAAAATAATGAAAGTTACGATAAAATTAAAAATATTTAAAGTGATATTAAATTAAAATGGATAATATTATCATGATAATTTTGTTATTATTACAATAAAAATATATAAAATATCTATTTTATGATTAATATTAGTTATATTTGAATATCATTAATATTTAATAAAATTATCATTCATGAATTATTTTTCTGAAAACAATGATATAATATAACAATTCATTAAATAAAAATAAATTAAGATAGATAATATCTTATGATAATGTTCAAAAAGTATTAATTAAAATATAATATGTACTTATTCACTAAATATATTACTTAATAATCTTGAGATCCAATGCTATTAAAAATATATGTTAACATCTTTTCTCAATAAAAATAAAAAAATATTTAAAATATATACTTTTTAAATCGCAACTATATTACATATATATTAAATAAAAAGAAATAAAAAATTCAAAATTTACCTAAACTAAACCAAGATAATATTACATCATATTTAGCAAAACAAAAAGCAAACGTAATATAGGAGTAATATGCCTCCGTCTTTTCGGAAAACAAGTTCCGTGAGTTTTCCGTGTTTTTCGGAAAAAAATAATTAAAACCTGTATTAAATGTTTTCAATTTTTTTATTTTTAAATTCATATAATTTTTAAAAATTATAACTTAATATTTATGATCAAATATATTAATTATTTTTAAAATTACTTTTTTTATTTTTAAATTATTTTATCAAATTAATTGTATAACATCGTAATAAATAATATAAGTGTAAATAGACGTAATTAGCATTCATTTTATAAGAATGTATAAAATATAAATTTATACTTACTTTTTATCAAAATTATTAATATTATATACTATGTATTATAATATAAATAAATTAGATGGATGCATATATTTTAACATTTTTCTTCGCCTTTTATTAAAAAAATGTTAATGATGTATATATATAATTTATATTATAATACATGTAATGTTATAGAAAAATATTATTTTTTAATTTTTAAAATAAATATGATATATTTATAAAAATAAGTGATTATATTTTTTCTTTATAAAATATCGAATAGGCTTGATTCTTACACTTTGATGACAAGGAACAAACACTAAATAAACACAATGATAGTAATAAATTGCTTACAAAAAATTTTGTATAATACGAAAATATGTATAGAAGATTTTATATTGATATTAATAAAAAATATATAATATATTATATACGAGATTTCTTTAAAGTAATCACACTATTTATTATTAATAATAATAATAATAATAATAATAATAATAATAATAATAATAATAAGATAGTAATATTATTGGTATAATTAATTATTATTTAATAAGAATAACAATAAAATATAATTAATTATAAAAATTAATATATAGTTTTTATATTTTTATTATGTTAATAATAATAATGATTGTAACAATATATTATTTTTATTATGATTGTTATTGTTATAGGTAATTATTGGATTGATTCAATTTGTAGAAAAATAAATTAGATAAAAGTAAAAAAAAATTGGCTTAAGGTATACCTTCAACACCATGATCCTATGTATAAACATAATCATACTATTTGTGTCGCTTTGGGCATGAGCAAAGATAAATCATTTGAAATGACTTATAAATGAATTGGGTTCTATATGTCTAACTAATAATAATAATATTTTTTTATTTAAAAAAAGTTATATACGTGTTTTTATTATAGGGTTTAATGATATAATTTAAAATTATATTAATAATAAATATCATCAAAATTATTAATTCAATTGTACAATATTCTCTTGTTACCAGATAAGTATATAGATAGAAAAGACGAAATACAAATACCATTTAACAAACAAAAATGGAAGGACCAAAAGTAAAAAAATAATGCCCAAAAAAACAAGACACGAAACTAAACGTTACCGGAATAAAGCCTAGAGGACCATAGAGACGGAGAGATACAAACCAAGGGTACGCCTTTTTTAGAGCAATTTATTTCTCCGAATGACACTATTTTTTAAATATTATTTAAATTATTACATAAAAAAACTAAAATTTACTTATTATTTTAATTTAGTTCGTAAATTTTTCTTCATTGTATAAATACTTTTGAGTATTATTCTATTTGAGATAAACTCCACAACCAAATAGAAAATAATGAATGAAAAATATGAATATATATTTTATAATATGAGATAAGATAATTAATTAGATTTTTATTTCATAAAATTATATATCTTATTTTAATAAATATATATATTTATATTTTATATATTTTATAATTTATTTTTAAGTTATGTTTTTATTATATTAAAACATTAATAATTTTTATTTTTTAAAAATTATTTAAATAATTTATTTAAATTTTAAAAATCTAAAATCTTATATTTATTTTATAATTTATAATTTTTATCTTAAATTAATTTATAATTAGATTATATTGTTTAATATGAAATGATTATATATTTATTAATATATATTTTATTTATTTTTTTTATACAATTATTATTTATTAGTTCAAATTTTTTTTCTTCGTTAAATTATTTTTCTTATCAGTTATTTTTTATTTATAATAAAAATAAAAAATAATATTTTAAATATTATTTAAACTCCTGTTTTTTATGGAATCTCCTGTTTTTTTCATTAGAAATCTCAATTTATTCATATAAAAATTTTAGGAGAAAAAATAAAAAATAAATAAATTTTAAAAAAGGAGGGATCTGACAACCGTAATCAACTGATACCATAATTTTAAAAATATTCTTATTATATAAAAAAGCCTCCTAAAATGAAAATTTTAATAGACGGTATTTGTGGGTATTCGATCCTTACTATTTTATAATTACCTAATTTATATAATTTTTAAATAAATATTATTAATTTTATAATTTAAAAAATAATTAATTAAATTAAAATTTTTAAAGAATAAAATAAAAATTATATATTTTATTAATAAAAAGATATAAAAGAAAACCTCTCATCTCTCTTCCCTTCTTTCTCTCTATTCATTGTGTATTCTTTTTCTGTCTCTTTCTCACCATTTCTATCCATCCTTTTTCTCTCTTCCTCCGTCCACTCTTTCTCTCTCTTCATTCATTCTCTTTTTTCTCATCGCTTACTTTTTCTACTACTTATTTTTTTTTCTCCAATTTAATTTTCTATCTTTTATAATAAAATAATAATAAGAAAAAAAACATATAAAAAAATAAGAAATAAAGAGAAGAAGAACAGACAAAAAGTAGAGAAGGAAAGAGAAGAAAAGAAAAGAAAAGAAAAGAAATAGAGATAGCTTATTTTTTATTTTTTTATTAATAAAATATATAGTTTTTATTTTATTTAAAAAAAATAGTAATTTTAAATAATAAGATTAATAAAAGTTACAAAATTGAAATATATAATAAAATGAACATCCATCCTTTTTCGTAGTCTTTGACTCGACGAGTGAGAAAAACCTGAAATATGATTCCAATTGCCGGCAACTCTCATCCTTTTGTTCTGAATTTTTTATTATTTTGATATGACCAGTGTCTTCTGCTAGGTCATTATGGCTGTTTCTATATCATCCTTCTTACCTTGTCGTCAATCCCAATCCCATTCTTCATTCTCTTCCAACAATGGCGGATTCTCAGCTGCCTAACAAACTTTCGTTTTTCTTTTCTCTATTGATTTTATCGTTGTTACTAACAATCATGTCTGCCCAAGAAATTTCATCTCCATGCAGTTTTGATTCAGGTCCTGTGAAGCCTGCAACCCCTTTGGTTATATTCCTTCAAAGAGTACAAGAAGCCGCACTTAACACCTTTGGAAAATCCAACTTCGATCCAAAATTCTACGTTGATTTGCCGTTGAAGTACGATTTGTTATCCACGGAGGTGCGTTTTGATAAGCTTCCAAGGTCTGCAAATGGGTCAATATCAGTTGAAGATTTGAAAGAGTATATTGGAAAGTACTTTGAGGATGCAGGGGATGATATGGTGTACGCAGACCCAGAGGATTTTTTGCCTAAGGTGAAGAACCCAGAAATGAGGGCTTGGGCATTGGAAATCCATTCTCTTTGGAAGAACTTGAGTCGAAAGGTTTCAAATAGCGTTGGAAAACACCCAGAATTGCATACTTTGCTTCCTTTGCCTAATCAAGTTGTCATTCCTGGCTCTCGCTTCAGAGAGGTCTACTATTGGGACTCTTATTGGGTCATTAGGTTGGTTTTTTTTGTTCATAATGTTGTTCTTCTTTAGTTTGATACTCGATAAGTTTGTAATTACATATCTAATTAATTAGAATAAAATTAATACGTAATTTTTGAATTATGATTAATTGAAAAATGATTAACAACCAAATGTAATCGTGTTTAATAAATATAAATCGAAAATAAATAAGTACTTTACATACTATATTTAAGTGAAAACAATCACAATAATGATTTTAGAGAAAAAATCTTGTGTACTGATCTACCTAACTATCTAGTATAAAAATCAATATTTAATTACAAAGATTATGACTTAAACTACCCTTTAAGATAATGCATTCAAAGTAATCTATTTACAAACCGTTACTTTTCTCACAATCTCTACAAGGTGTATGGATCTGTATCAACATTCCGATAAACTCGAGTCACACGAGTAATGGAATCGTTCAACCGACACTTGAAAAATTAACACAATAACACTAGTGCAAAATATGTCTTAGAGCAAATTCAATAATGAAAAGTTTCAGCTTAAAGATTTAAGAATAAATTATTTAATTTAAATCATCTAGTAAGTCTATAATAATAGTTGAAGCACAAGTTCAATAAAGATAGTTTATTTAAAGTTAAATAATCAAATTAAATAATTATAATCATACACACAATTATTTGACCCAAACATTCAAGAACTTAATAAAAAAGAAACTATATGAACATATAATCACAAGTTCATAAAATAAATAAGCTTATCAATTAACCAAACATAACCATATAATGTTTGATAGATTAATTAAAGAAATAAACCTAAACTAAATATGATTAAGTTTTTATAAAACAATTTTCAGCTAGGTTGTGAGTTGTTTTGATTGAAGAGTTTCTTGAGTCTTTTAGCTAAGAATTTCAATTCTTCGTCATCCTCGTCATCCTCATCATCATCATCATTAGTCATGGTAGTTTTGAAAGCGTGTCTTTGTTCTTTAGAGGTGTTTGAAAACTAAGCTAATGAGTTCCTTAATACTAATTTGTCCATTCATTCTTAGGTTTAAGTATGTCAATATTATTTTTAGTAATCGTAGGTGATTCTTAACCATATATAAAAAAATTCCACTCTCTTATTTGTAAAACGTAAAAAGGCTCTCATACGAGCTTTCTAGTATGGATAGTTAGACCCATCAAAGAAGGGAGCACAAGTTGTAGACGAATCCTTCCTCAATGATCCATAACTAGGTCCTAGGAAAATACTAAATATATCTATTGACTCACTGATATCAATTGGAAGTTTGTAATTACAGATCTAATTAACTAGAGAAGGGTGAGTAGGTAGTTTTTGAATTATGACGAATAAAAAAATTATAAGCGGCCAGACATGTAATCATGTACAATAAATATAAAGCGAAAATAAATAAGAACTTGATACGTGATATTTTAGGTGGAAATAAACTAGGCCACAATAATGATTTAAAAAAAAAACCACCGATCGATTAGATCACCTAACTATTCATTATGAAAATCAATGTTCAATTACAAGGTCAGAACTTAAATTGCCCTCCACGATAATGCCCCCAAAGTAATTTGCTTATAAGTCGCTGCTTCTTTCACAGTCTCCACAAGATAGGTATACGGATCCGTATCAATGTTTCGATAAACTCGAGTTACACGAGTAATCGAATCTGTTCAACCAACGCCTGAAAAATTAGCACAATAACACAAGTGCAAAATATGTCATAGAGTAGATTCAATAACGAAAAAACCCTAGCTAGAAGATTCAAGAATAAATCATTTAATTTAAATCATTTATCCACCCTAGAATAATAGTTGAAACACAAGTTTAATAAAGATAGCTCATTTAAAATTAAATAATCAAAACAAATAATTATGATTATACACATAATTATTTGATCAAAACATTCAAGAACCTAATCAAGAAGAAGCTATATGAACATATAATGACAAGATCATAAAATAAATAGGTTTATCAATCAATCAAATATAATCACACAATGTTTGACAAATTAATTAAAGAAAGAAGCTTAAACAAAAAATGATTCAGTTTTTGCAAAACAATTTGAAAGAGAGTATAAAAAAAATTAAAAGAATATAATGAATGTGTTTTATTGAAATATGAAGTATTAGGTTCTTTATATAGGAAAGGTGAAATCCTAATGCTAGGTTTAGGACCAATTACCAATCTATCCATAAAATAATTCATAAACCAATAATTAATAGAGACAATTTGGTTTGAGTAATCAAATATGTTATAAGTTAAAGTCGTAGTTGTTCGATCGATCCAGATGATATCTTGAGCAGTTATATATCCAGATAAATCAAAAGGTAATCTCTCACATTTTGCTAGGGAGGAAATTAAAAAAATGGAATTTTTCTCGTAGCCCGGCTTATTCCTCTTTTCCAATCAATCAAAACCCTTTTTGATCAATCCAATAACGATTAAAATAAACCAGAGATTAGGTAGATGGAATAAAATCAATCTAGTCCTCGATCGATCGAACCTAACTCGATCGATCTATCCCAATTTGAAAATCAACCCGAAAGGACGTAGATCGTACAAGATCGATTATCGATCGATCTAACCCATTCGATCGATCGATTCAATACTTGATTGATTAACTAAAGTATATACCAAATATTCCTAAGTGTATAACATGTATTCTAACGTGCATAAGGACGAATATATACCTGAAACATGTTAACTTGAAATTCGAAAGTTTATTCGGCTTTAAATAACGGTCATGAAAACGCACCTAGAAACTAGTTTACATTTAAATATTTTGTTTACGAATATCGCCAACACTCATATATACCTTATAGTCTTAATAGTCCCTCCTCTGAAAATTAAGTTCTTTTAAAATTGCTTATCCTTTGCTTGGAAGCGTTTTCATAATAACTTATCAAAGCACTTTTGCAAAGAAGTGATTTCAAAATTTTGAGAAGTATTGGTAATATTTTTAATATAAATTCCGTAATGATTACTTTTAAGAGTAATTAAGGTTGCATTCTTACTAGAACAATTACTAAAATACAAATCAAAACCACTTTTAATAATTTTAGTTAAAGCCTAAATAGTTCTCTTGAAATCACTTATGACAAAACTCCACATCTAGGAACCTTGGGCTTTTGAATGATCATTCTTCTTTTCTTTTATTTTATTTATTTTTTGTCATCCCAGAACAACACCTGAGATGGAGTGTTTATAATGTGTCTGTTATGAGGTTGATTTCTTAGAAATTGTGTTTATGATCGGGGTATATGTGTTGTGCAGGGGCCTGCTAGCAAGTAGAATGTATGATACAGCAAAAGCAATTGTGAGTAACCTCATTCTCCTCCTAGAACAATATGGTTATGTTCTTAATGGGGCAAGGGCTTATTACACTAACAGAAGGTAATGCTTGCTTCCCAACTGTTACTTTTTAAATGCTGTTGCTAAAACAATATCAAATTACAATGTGTCATAGTTGGAGATTACTTATAGTTTGCCTATTAGTGTACTCATTCAATTACTTAGCTGTTAGATATATATTTGTATTCAATATAAGTTAGTTACTGTGAAATTAGTTTGTTACTTCTAAATGTACATGTGTCAAGTAAAGATAGCTAATACTGTTAGTGAGGTGACAATATAAGAACCCACTCTTGTAATTGTTCTCTTATTGAATGAATTTCAGATCCTAAATCTTCTTGATATTTCAAGAGCTCTTCTTCCGCTTTCAACCCCGTCTTGAGGTTTCACAGTAGCAAATGTTTTTAATGTCTTTTTCGGATTGTCTAAATCAAAATTTTGATTTTCTGAAGATATAACAAATTAAGAATTCTTTTAAAACTTTAAACGCTCAGTGTGAGCTTGGGCCAAATTTTGCAGCCAGCCTCCCCTTCTGAGTTCAATGGTTTGTGAAGTATACAAGAAGACTAAAGATTTGGAATTTGCTAAAAGGGCTCTCCTTGTATTGGTAAAAGAATATCAATTTTGGAATTCTGGTATGTATATTTTCAAGACTGTGCTTTGATGCTTAATCAGATACTTTTAGAATTTATATACATCGTTCAAAATAATTTATGTTTGCATATTCTGCTTTGTTTTGTTGTATTGGGTTATTTCTCTTCACCAGTGTCTCTATTTTGTTCTTGTAGGAATACATAAGGTGACAATTCAGACACATGGTTGCAATCATACTTTAAGTCGATATTATGCAATGTGGAATAAACCCAGGCCTGAATCTACTACTATTGTACGTTTTTTTTATCTTAATTAATCATTAATATCATGTTACCGAAATGAATTGTGGGATAAGTTATCATTTGATTTCCAAAATTTTCTGTTTTCTACCTTTTGTCTCTTAGGACAAGCAACTTGCCTCCAAAATCTCTAACACTTCTGAGAAGCTGCACTTCTACCGGGAAATGGCTTCAACTGCTGAATCCGGATGGGATTTTAGTTCAAGATGGATGAGGTAACTTTCTATGTAATGGATTGAAAACTGTTCTGTATCACTTCTCTCATCTGAGAAATATTAAATACATAGCATATCAATGAAAAGATAATAATATAATAGATGAAAGCATGCATATATACTTGGACATTGTACATTGTACATTGATATAGCTAGTAAAAAACGTAGTTGTTAGCATTTAGTAAGTGAATTTATCCACGTATTGTTGTACTTTAAATTTATTTAAAGTGAGTATCTCTATGGTTAGTTAACGGCCATGAATATAAGGATATTTATATCTACAATTTTTTATGTTCAGTTTGGACCGAGATTGTTTCAATCACATGGTGTGGCTAAAATGCATTCATTTTGTGAGTTGATTACAACATCATGTTTATCACTTCTAACAACTTTTTATTGTCTGATTGTAGGAACGTCCCTGATTTTACAACATTAGCTACAACATCAATTTTACCTGCTGACTTAAATGCATTTATACTCAAGGTATGTCTGGAGATATTGATGGAAGATAAAATAAGGTTCATGAAAAATTATAGTGATGAGACCTCTTTTGTCTATTACTTCAGATGGAACTTGACATTTTCTACTTGGCAAAAGCAACAGGAGATCATAACATGTCTAAGAGCTTCATGGAGGCTTCTCAAGCAAGGAAAAAGGCAATGGGGTCTGTTTTTTGGTCTCAAGCAATGGGGCAGTGGCTTGATTATTGGCTCAGTGATAATACTTGCAAGGTGCTCCTTTTATTTAAAACAACATTTTACCTGCTATAGTTAAAGAAATTCATTTGCAACTGTTCGAATGTTCTTCATATTGATGCCTAGGAAGTTCAAACTTGGGAAGCAACGAACCAGAATCAGAAAATATTCGCTTCAAATTTCATTCCTTTGTGGATTGAGTCATTTTATTCAGGTTTATGAACACAAACCCAAATTCACCAAGATACATATGATCTATATTTATAGATTTGATGTATTGAATTCCATAAAAAAGTCGTGACAATTGAATTACAATTGGACCCTGCTGTTGTATTGGTTCTTTTTACTAAAAAAAAAAAGGAGCTCAAAAATACTCCATTATTATATTTGTTTATAAGTTAGCATATGCAGAAAATGACATTATTCTGTTTACTGTAAAGATGATCATTTGGTGGACAAAGTCACGAGAAGTCTGCAGAGTTCGGGTTTGCTTCATGTTGCTGGTATTGCCACATCGTTGACAAATTCAGGACAACAATGGTCAGTTACCAGTTTGACTTTAGAGTACACTTGGGTGGTATAAAGCATGGAATCTGAAAACACATTTTGTGCTTAACAGGGACTTTCCGAATGGTTGGGCTCCTATTCAACACATGATCGTCGAAGGTTTGGCAAGATCTGAAGTAGAAGAAGCAAGATTACTGGCTGAGAGTATTGCTGTTAGATGGATCAAAACAAATTATGTTGCCTATAAGAAAACCGGATCCATGCACGAAAAATATAATGTGGAAAAGTGTGGAGATTCTGGAGGAGGTGGTGAATATGTACCGCAGGTATGATTACTTTAGAACAATCTTGTTACACGATTTTCCCTTTTAGCTATGGTAATGCAGCTGCAATTAAGAGTCATTTTGGAATTGTTTCTCCTTTATTTGAAAGTGTTTTTAATGGATCAAAACACATTCAAGGGTGTTTGATATTCTCTATGAGAAGTGTTTTAAAAAGTTTGAGTACTATTTGTGTTTTTAGGATAAATAATTTTGAATTTGGATGCATGCTCTCATTATAAAATAATTATTAAAGTACCATTCAAAATCACTTTTAACATTTTCATCTCAAATTCCTAAATACTTATCCTAAAACTGCTTTTTTTAACCAAACAATTTCTCTTGAAACCACTTCTAATAAAAGCATATTGAAACGGCTCCAAAAATACATATATTAACCAAATTAAATTTTTGCTGATAAATAAATTTGTATTGGTTCAAGTTGATTTCTTGGATTCAAGATTTACCTACTTGATTTAAATTCATTTTCTGTATGTTGCAATACAGACTGGTTTTGGATGGTCAAATGGGGTAGTATTGGCATTCTTGGAGGAATTTGGATGGCCTGAAGACCTAAAGATAGACTGCTGATTTGCTTAGGTACCACATTGAAATAAATTTATTGAACAATGTAAGCAATTGGGTTAATGTTACTTAGCCTTGCTTTATTGAAGTATTATTATTTGCATTTTGCAATCCATTTTAGAACTCACACTTGTTCCTGTATCTTTCCTATTTTCTGTCATTTTTAGTATTTAATTTATGATGATAATCGATTCTAGATTACAAGAATAAAATTATTCGATTCTAGTAACAGGTAATTGGTGGAATTCAACTTGTATTCTAAGATTACTCACTGTGGGTAAGACACAGATTGGAAATTATACTCTAAAAGCAGAGCACCAAATGAGAGTTTTGATTGCACAATAATGTTCTAAAGCAAGTCGAGTTTTTTTTAAAATAATAATGTTCTAAGGCAAGTGGAGTTAGTTGCTCAAGAAGTGGTGTGATCTTATCAGAATCTTAACTTATGAATAATCAAAAGGTTAGATCTTAATTAATTATCGAAAAACTTCCATAAGCTATTGGATTATCCTTAAAATCTAACCAGAACTCATACGTGTCAGTTGATCACTTGGGTAATCATTGCATCACAAAAGATTTAGGCTTTATATAATAGGTAGCCGGTGATCAGTGATAGATACTCAGAAATTATTCTATTCAACTGGTATATTAGCTTATGATAAAAGGGCAACCCCAATAAATAAAAATAAGCCTACTAGCATTTTTGGACCGGTAGAAGTTTATTTTTTATATTATTCGTGTTCTTTTGGTCATTTATATTAATAGAGTTAGTTTTTTAATATTACCTTAATTTTCTTATAAAAATGATGAAAATGATATGTTGAGTAAAATTTAGAATACACAACTCTAAATTTTATAATATTAGATCCAAACAAGTAAACAAACTATTTGTATTATACCCACTATAACACCTTTCAAAGGCAACTCATAAGTTGAAGAGAAATACAAACACTAAAGAGAAAGCTCTCAACTCACACTCAAACTAAGAATACAAAGACTTATTTGTTTTTGATGGATGATGAAACCAAATGCAAGGTAGGCTATTTATAGTCCTCACCATGCAATCTACACCACACAAATATAAAACTAAGAAATAATCCTAGCCACACAAATCTTATCTACACACTTCTCTTTTCTACAACCTTCAACTACTTCATTTATTTCTACAACCTTCAACTACTTCATTTATTCCTCTACTTCTTTAATTATTATGTTGGTGTTGATTTTCAACACTCCCACTCAACACAAACTCTCACTATTTTTACTGTGTTAAGTTGACGGCGAAACATTTCGAATTTGCCAACGCTTAAGCTTTTTGTGAACAAGTCTGCAACTTGATCATCTGTCTTGATTTGCCTCATTTCAATTTCTTCTTGCAGAACTTTTTCTCTAATAAAGTGATAATGTACTTCAACATGCTTAGTTCTTGCATGAAAGACCGGATTCTCTGCCAAATGAATTGTCGATTGATTGTCACAGTACAATGGTATTGCATAATCTACTTGCTGATGTAGATTATTCATTAGTTGTATCAACTATGTACACTCTTGAGCTGCCATTTTCGCTGCTCGATACTCAGCTTCAGTAGTTGATAATGATACCGTCGGTTGTCTCTTACTACACCAAAAAATTGTTCCAAAATCAAGCTTAAACACATACCCAGTTGTTGATCTCTTGGTGTTATGATCTCCTACATAGTCAGCATCACAGTAACCAACTAACTTATTGTCTCCACCTTTCTTATACAAAAGACCATAGTCAATTGTACTCTTCACATATCTCAATATTCTTCGAACTGCTTCCAAATATGGCTTCTTTGGATTTTGCATGTACCGACTCATTACACTAACTGCATAAGAAAATGTCAGGCTGAGTTAAGGTTAAGTAGATCAGACTGCCTACCAATTTTCGATACATTGTTGCATCTTCCAAATCTTTTCCTTCATGTGCACACATGTTGGTATTTGGCTCCATCGGCGTCGAAATTGGTTTGCATTCAAGCATTCCGAATCGCTTTATTAAATCTTTGGAATATTTTTACTAACAAAGAAATATTCCTTCTTGTGTGCGATCAACCTCTAAACCAAGGAAGTGCTTGGGCTGGCCAAGTTCTTTCATCTGGAAACGGACTGACAAATTCTCCTTCGTTCGAAGAATTTCTGCCTCATCATCACCGGTTATGATTAAGTCATCCACATATACTAGCACAATAGCTAGCTTTCCTTCATTGGCTTTAATAAACAAGCTGAAATCTGCAGGTGTTACTGAATAACCACTTTGTGTCAGAAATTCAGCAATCTTACCATATCATGCCCTGGGTGCTTGTTTCAATCCATAGAGTGCTTTTCGAAGCTTACACACATATTCAGTATGATCTTGCCTCTGAAAATCCATTGGTTGGATCATGTAGATTTCCCGATCCAACTCTCCATGAAGAAAAGCATTCTTCACATCCATCTGCCATAACTTCCAATCTTTGTTGGTTGCAAGTGCAAGTAGGACTCGAACAGTTGTAAGTTTTGCCACTGGACTAAACGTTTCATCATAGTCTAGTCCATACTGTTGAGAGAAACCACGAGCTACCAATCGTGCCTTGTACCTCTCGATTGACCCATCTGGTTTACCCTTTATTTTGTAAACCCATTTGCAGGATATGGGTTTCACATCTCTTGGCTTTCGCACTAGATCCCAAGTTTGATTTTGCTGAAGTGCATCGATCTCTTCTTTCATAGCTGTCATCCACTCAAATCTTTGTGACGCTTCTTCAAACGTCTCAGGTTCTATTGCTTCTTCAATTATGGCTGCATTGGCATATTTGGGATTTGGCCTTCGTGTTCTTGTTGACCTACGGAGTTGAGATTGTGGAGTGGATTCTTTTATTTCACTAGGCCCATCTTCTTCATTTAGTTGTTGATATATGCCAGTTTGCCAAGGATTCGGAGTTACTCTTTGTTCGGCACCATCATCGTCTGGATCTTTGGATTCATCTAAACTTGGTTGGAATTGAATAGTATGCTCTTCCATCTTTTGTTGCAGCTTATCTCAAAATTCTCTTGAGTCTGGCAATGCTTCCTTCTCTGATGACCACCAAGAAGATGCTTCATCGAACACCACATCTCGTGAAGTGTAGCATCTTCCACTAGTTGGATCACAACATTTCCACCCTTTTCTCTGGCTGTCGTATCCCACAAAGATACATCTAACAGTTTTTTTTGTCAAATTTGCTCTGTAAATGATCAGGAACAAATACATAACACACACAGCCAAATACTCGAAAGTAGCTAACTGTAGGTTTCATGTTCCATAGTTTCTCAAAGGGTGAAACAAATTCTAACCTTGGTTGAGGAAGTCTGTTGATCACAAAGGCTACAGTCCTCATCGCTTCAGCCCAAAACCTCCCAGGTACATTCTTTTCATGTAGCATACTCCGACAAATTTCTACAAGATGACGGTTTTTTCTCTCTACTACACCATTTTGTTGTGGCGTGTTAGTACAAGTGTATTGATGACGTATTCGACATTCCCTTAGGTATTGAGAGAACTCGTTTGAGCTATATTCTCCGCCGTTGTCTATGCGCAAGCATCGGATCTTCTTTCCAACTTCTCCTTCAGTTGACTCTCTAAACTCTTTAAACTTTGAGAATACGTCAGATTTTTCTTTCATAAAGAAAATCCACACATACCTTGAGAAGTCCTCAATAAATGTCACCATGTATCGCATACCGCCAATTGATGGTTGCTTAACAGGACCGAATACATCAGAGTGAACTAACTCTAATGGTTCTTTTGCTTTAAACTTTGATTCCTCATATGGAAATTGGTGAGCTTTACCATATTGGCATCCTGCACAGACCGTGTCTATTCACACGTCTAATTGAGGAAGCCCTTTAAGCATCGACTTCTTCACCATCACACTTAGCTTGGAATAGCTAACGTGACCTAACCGCATATGCCATAGATCTACTGTCTTATTTCTTCTTGTCTTGTCTACATATGTAGATTCTGCTGACATTACGTAGACTGATTCCAATCATTGCCCCTCCATTGTTGGTGTTTCTAAGATTTTGAGATCACGATACACCTTTACATCTTGGGGACCGAACAAGACATAGTGGCCTGATGATGTTAACTGAGCCACAGATAGCAAATTTTTCTTCATTCCTGGGACATGATAAACATCTTGAAGTGGTACTTGGTTAGTACTATATCGAGGTGTAACTATCGTCTTACCGATGTGGGCTATCGGTAACCTTGAGTTGTCAGCTGTTACCACTACACGACCTCCCTTGTACTCAGATATGTTTTCCAACTTCTGTTTATCACTTGTCATATGATTTGAGCAGCCCGAATCTACGATCCAGTCATTCTTGTAGTCAATTTGTTTTAATGTTGTCACCTTAAGAGCCAACTCTTCTTCCTCTGTAGCGAATAATGCTTCGGCATCCCAACCATCTTCGCTATGCTCCTTAGAACTGGAAGTAGCTGTATTGCTTTCAACATGATTTTTTCTTACTCCAACAATCTTTTGCCATGTGACCCATCTTCCCACAATTATAACATTCATCGTCAAATTTTCTATTGTTATTGCGGTTCTTCCAAGCTCCCCCTGGACGAAAGCCTCCCTTTCCTTGAGGAATTTTTCCTTTGTCGCCATCATTTTTATATCCATTTCCATTGTACCGCTTGAAAGTGCCTTTGCTTTTGCTGGTGTAGAGTGCTTCTTCTTCACCCTTCAGTGAGACTCCTCCCATTTGCTTAGCCATAGCTTCTTGACTGGCTAACAAATTCTCAAACTCAACAAGAGATGGTTGTGTCGGCCATCCTTGTATAGCGGTAACAAACCCTCGATATTCGGGTCTCAAACCATGAATAATTATTCTCTTTATCCTCGTTTCTCCAATAGGAGCTTTTGGATCTAACTCTGAAATTTCGCGGCATAACGACTTTACCTTGTGAAAGTATTGGGAAATCGTCATGTCGCGTTGCGCCATTGATAGTAACTCGTTCTCCAAAAGTTGCAATCTTGTATCATTCTTCTTTGAAAAGAGTGTAACAAGAGTGTCTCATGCTTCCTTTGGTGTTTTTGCATCCCGAATGTGCTCCAACATTTCTTCTTCATCTGTGGTCTTCAAATCAAACATCGCTTTGTCTGCTTTAATTTTCCACTTCCACAAGATGCCGTTTGCATCTTCCACTATTGGTTGTGTAACTTCATCACCACCAACAACCTCCCACAAGTCTTGACCTTGTAGGTAAGACTCCATACATGTTGCCCATATGTTATACTTTTTGTTGTTGAGCTTCTTGATTCCTCCAACTACTTGAAGATCACTCATCGTGTTGGCAAGACTTCGACTATACCGAACAAGCTTGACTAATAAACTTGCAGAGTATCAAACTCCTCACGACTCAAGATAACTCCACTAAGAACGATCCTTGACCGTCCCGCTCTGGTACCAATTGTTGAGTAAAATTTAGAATACACAACTCTAAATTTTCTAATATTAGATCCAAACAAGTAAACAAATTACTTGTATTATACCCACTATAACACCTTTCAAAGGCAACTCACAAGTTGAAGAGAAATACAAACATTAAAGAGAAAGCTCTCAACTCACATTCAAACTAAGAATACAAAGACTTATTTGTTTTTGATGGATGATGAAACCAAATGCAAGGTAGGCTATTTATAGTCCTCACCATGCAATCTACACCACACAAATCTTATCTACACACTTCTCTTTTCTACAACCTTCAACTACTTCATTTATTTCTACAACCTTCAACTACTTCATTTATTTCTACAACCTTCAACTATTTCATTTATTCTTCTACTTCTTTAATTATTATGTTGGTGTTGATTTTCAACATGATATAGATGTTAACGGAATTAAATAATAGATCATTTTTATAAGAAGTTAAATATTGAGGTATTTTTGCTACTTATCTAAACTTTTGGGTGATAAAACATGTATAAGTCATGAAAATAATAGTAAAGGGTTATTTGCAAGGAGGACATCCAAGATGTGATACCAATTGAGTTGGTGATCGTTTTAGGGTGAAGTTGCTGTATTTATAAGTCAATTAATAAACAACTGTTAGTTTATAGGTTAATGACAATTAACAACATTGTTTCATTAAAAAACCCTTTATCAAATATTCACAGGGTCACATATCTGCAAGTGGTGGGATGGTTAATCTCATAAAATCATAAAGCAAATCCTAAATCCAAATTTTTAAAAGAGTAGGGACCCGGCCGGATTTGGGGTTCCCACTGCAAAGAGTGGCAATCATTGAAGAATGGTAGTATTCAAAAATGACACTGTTAAGGTCTGTTTTAATAATCATAATTAGATATAATATTATATTTGATTGAATGAGGAAATGAGTAAGTGGAAAGTAGTTACTTGAAATTCCAATCTTTACATGTCATCTTTTTAAGATTTGATCCTCTCTTATTGCTCTCATCTTTGTTAGTCAAATAGAGTTGGCTAACAAAACACCCAGATTTGATATTATTTTTTATTCTTATTTTTTAGTTATTATTTTAATGATATTTATATTCAAAAAATATATCAATTTAATAATTTTTCATTTTATTAAAAAAAATTCACATCATATACACTTTAACCATAAATATTTGTAGTATTTTGGTTTATTTCCATTTATGGAACATTAATAACTTTTTTTTTCATTATTTTTGAGTCTCTGATTACATATTTTAATTTTTTTAACTTATTTTACCTTCTCATTTTACAATTTTAATGCATTAAAATATTAATTTAAGCACCAAAATGGTGAGAAAAAAATATTCAATGTTTTAGAGATAAAAAGAGATTAAAATATCACAAATATTATTCATTAAAAATATATTAAAATATCATAAATATCCTTCATTAAAATACATATAGTGCATAAGTGTAGAAAATTTATATTTAAATTAAAAGATTATTAAATTGATATTTTTTAAATGTGTGTATGTATCCTTAAAAATAAAAATAAAAAATACTAAGAATAAAATTATATTACTATTAAAATAACAAATCGGTTAAATATTGTATATTATATTATCTATGGTATCTGCCTAATATCACGTAAAAAATATTTTTTTATGGTAACTTGAATTCACTTAGCATAATTTAATTATCTATTGTTAATAATTGATCTCACTATTTCCACATCCAAATTTTATATTCAATTAACAAATTACATGTAATATAGATATTAATGCAATTATGAATCTATTAGTAGCTTAGTAGCTGGAGGAGGGTTGTCTCATAAAGTTATAATTTTTTTAATAATTTAATAATTTTACCAAAAAATTAGTTAATTATATTTTTGTAAAATTGCATAGACACACGTTTTAATCCTTGGTAGAACGTGAACATTTTAACTACAAGGCCAAGCTTATTACTAGCTAATTTGCAAGAACAGTACTGTACGAGCAATGAACTAGCTTTCTTTCTTTCTTTCTCTTCCAGAATCCTTCTCTTATGTCACAATTAGGGGTGAGCATCGGTTCGAAACCGCAAGTTTTAGGTCAATTTGAATCCGATCCGATCCGAAGCAAATTATAAATTATTCAATCCGAATCCGATCCATTGTACATGTCAAACCGAACAAATCCAAAACCGCTAATTTTAAGTCAATCTGAATCTGAATCCAATCCGATCCGATCCAAAAATTATTCAATCAAAAAATTATTCAATCCGAATCCACCTTAAATGCCAATCCGAATCCAATCCGTTGTACATGCCAATCCGAATCCGCCAATTTTAAGTCAATCCGAAAATTATTCAATCTAAATTCGCTTTAAATTCTAATCCGATCGGATAGGGTCAAAATTTTAATTTAAATATCTTAAAAAATTACATAAATAAGCAAATTATGAAATATCAATATAATCTGAACTGCTATAAATGTCAATCCGAACAAATCCAAATTTGATATAATTTCAACATATAAAATGAAAAATTACATAAAATAAAAAAAAAACTAAAATAAAAATATTTTTCATACAAATTAAAAAGTAGACAACATGATTAAAAATAATTCAATAAAAATAATCAAAAAGAAAAAAATCAACATCAATTACATAATTTAACTCTAAAAAATTAAATATCAATTACATAATTTAACTCTAAAAAATTAAATATCAGAATGCAGAGTGCAGAATGCAGCAAGCAGAGTGCAGAGTGTAGAATACATAATGAAGAATGCAGAATGCAGCAAGTAGAGTGCAGAGTGCAGAGTGTAGAATGCAGAATGAAGAATGCAGAATGCACCAAGTAGAGTGCAGAATGCAAAATGCAGCAAGCAGAGTGCAGCGAGCAGCGACTGGGACAACAAAGGTGCGACAGCAGAGCGGCGATAGCAGATCGACGAGCAGCAGAACAGAAAGCAGCAGAACTTGAGAAAGATGGAAGCAGTTGGAAAAATATTAGGATGAAGACAGAGAGAAAGATGGAAGCAGCTGGAAAAAATATGGAGGCAGAGAAAAAGATGGAAGCAACTGGGCAGAAAGATGAAGCTGTAAAAATTATTAGGCTTCTTAAGAGATTGATGGCTAGGTTTAATTAGGTTTAATAAGTTAGGTTAGATAATTAGGTTTATTAATTATTATATACTTATTTTAAAATAATATATAAATGTATCGGATCGAATCGGATTGGATTATTAGGATTTGAATATTTTCAATCTGAATTCGAATCCGAATCTGAGCGAATTGATAAAATTTAATTCGAATCCGATCCGACTTCGGATCGAAACCATTCATTGTTTTCAGATTTGATCGGATTAATCGGATTGATCGGATTTTTTGCTCACTCCTAGTCACAATGTAGCTTTCCTTTTACTTGAAAACACACGTAACAAACTAATGACGGAGCATATTCGACATATAATTACCAATTAAACATTATTGTTCTCTTGGGAGTGGGGAAAAAATGAAAAAGAAAATTAAATAATTGAGGGAAAGTATTTTATGTATTAAGTTGAGACAAAACACAATTTGTGTTACCATATATTGATTGGTATTTTTTCATAAATTCTCTCATTTTACGTGAATTAAATATAACCAAATAAGTATTTCTATCTATTAAAAAAATGCATATTAGTTGAGATGAATATTATAATTTGTGATGTATTGCTCATAATTGATGTTAATAAAAGGTTTTTTTTATTATGAAAAGGTTACTTTCTTTAGAGTTAGCAGAATGGAAGTCTAAAAAGACTCAAAGCAAAAAGAAGATTAATGCCAAGGTGTCAGAATGAGAAGGATAAGGCTACTTTTTTTTTTTTAAGGCTAACGAGGTTTGTGGAAAAGGATAAAGATTAGTGAGAGGACAAAAAAAATCTGGAGGGCCTCTTACCACAACAAATTACTGATATGGACTGGAATTTTCAGCATAGAATAGGAGCTCCATGGACAGTCACGAGTTTTTGCTTGGCATAATCCATTGTAAAGTCTATTTCCTCCTATGCAGCTTTCAAACAAATTGTTTGGGTGCTGTTGTAGAATTCATTTTATTTGCCACTTTATTTTTATTTAAAAATATTAAATCTTTTTTTTATAAAAATAAAATATTTTAGTTATTATTAAATAATATAATATTATTTTATTAATAAATTTTTTTGATATAATAAAATAAATTTAATGGATAAATTTATTATTTTATTTTCACCTTAAAAAATTAAACTTAAACAATACAATATAATTTTATTTTTTGATTAACTCTTCTTATAAATTTTATATTTTACGAGATTTTTAAGTATTTTTTGAAAAAATTTATGCATTACATTTTTCATAGGTATTGTATTTAGATCAAAATTATAAGATTAATGATATTAAAATTACATAGATGAGTTATCTTCAATCCATTATACACGTAGATGGTACAACACATTAGAGATGCACCGTTAAGTATTAATCTATGAAAGTAATAAACATGAGAGGGTTCATCCATATAGTTTAAATGTCACTTATTTTATAATTTTTTGAATTATATAATTCTTATTTTGATATTATAAAGTTTATAATTTCATTCAAATATTATATCTGTATATATAGAAAAATGTTTAAAAATACAAAATATATATATATATATATATATATATATATATTTATAAAAATAATTGAAAAAAATTTAAAAAATATCATACTGTTTAAAATCAATTTTAAATTATTAAAATAAAATGATAATTTTATTTTTATTAAATTTACTTTATTATTATTCTATAATTTTTTAATAATAAAATAATATTTATTATTTAAAAATAAATAGAGTTATTTCTATTAAATTCACTTTATTATTATATCATAATTTTTTAATAATAAAATAATATTTACTATTTAAAAATAAGTAGAGTGTTTCGTTTTTACAAAAATAATAATTTAAATATCTTTTATAAAATTAAAATAATTAAAATTACGTAAATAAAATTACTATATATTAATATATTTAATTCAAATTATTTGTAGTCCGAATTTGATGTTTTACGTTGAAGTTTACTGTCATCTACTCTGTATACATGAAAAAACATCACCTCCTTTAATTAGCACATCCAATTTCATTATTAGTTTGATTTATAATTTAAACGAGTCAAATTCAAAATTTATAATGGGAATAAATAAATCACTCTATTTTTTAATAACTCATTCCAAATTATTTTATTTTTAAAACAAAATAAATTCAATTTAATTTATATTATTATATTCAAATTATAAAAAAATACACACTGCATTATTAAAAATCAACTAATCTATATTTTTATACTGCTACACGTATTTGTATAAAAAATATATTTTATAAAAAAACTTATAAAAAATAAAAAAGATTAATTGATTTCTAATCAGACCCTTATCATTTGAATATTTTTTTATTTAAATATAATAATAAATTAAAATAAATTTATTTATAAGGAAAAAATAATAATTACAATGATTTATTTATAAAAAAAATTGAACTGTAATTCATTAACCTGAAGGTGTAAACTTTAACGCCTTGGCGACTAAGTTTTGAATTGTTACAATTCCCCTTCGACTTTTGATTTGATATTACATGTACCATCGACAAAGGATATAGCCACACATTTTTTAGAGAGTAGATAAAGTATGTGTTTTTCATAACTTATTAACGTCACTTACACAAAAATTACTTACATTTATACAAAAAAAACTTTATAAACATAGTAATATATTAATAATAATTAATAACAATATAAGAGAATAAAATTAACTAAAACGTTTAAAATTTACATCATGAAAATTATATTACATGTGTGAGAGTTGGTAATTGATATTTAATTAACTTTGAGTTTTTATTTTAATGTTATATTGTATTAAAATTTTATAACATATTGGATAGAAAAATTATCATATATGTATGATCTCATTTAATTGGTCTAGTAAATTTTGAAAAATTAAATAGGTACAATACACACAATCATGTATATATTTTATTATTTAAATTTAAAATAAATATTAATAATATTTTAAATGATTATAAATTAATTTAATACATGTAAAAAATCTCGCATTAATGATGCATTGTATCAAATTGATATTTTTTAAATAAAATATTACTAAAATATCACTTTAAAAATATAAATAAAAAATAAAACTATAATATTATTAAAATAAGAAACCCTTAACAAACCATGTTGTGCTTTTGGAAAAAAGATTGAAACATAAAATTTACTCTTAAACATATATTGAAATAAATTTATTTTTCAATATTTGTTTAATTTTTATATAAATTGAATAAGGTAAATTAGTGATACAATATAAAGCCGAGAGGAATAAGAGCTTCAAACGTATGAAATTTTGTGAATTATTTTCTTTTATCATCTGCCTTTAGGACATTAGTAAAAAAGACATATCCACTGTTTTCGTCCAAAACCTTCATATGTTGGAGAATTCTTTTTACTACTTTAGGATTGCATATTCCTATAGAACTAAATGTAATATATAAACAAGAGTTAAAGAAATTTGGGATTAATAATATATAGTTGGATGTGAAATTATAAATTTATATATTTTTATTAAAAATATACATCTATTTATATTCATATGAAACTGTAAGTTTATATTTTTATTAAAAATATACATATATTTATACTCATATAAAATTTTAAATCTATATTTTTTATGAAAAATATACATCTATTTACACCCTATTCATATTTAACAAAATTTCCTTACATCGAAGCAAAGGTGCTCTAACAATACTGCTTACCAAAACATTTTATATCCCACAAATATTTTTTTTGTCTCTCTTTTTTATTATCTAGAAAGTAAATTATTAAATAGTTTGTTCTAAACGAAAGCTTTCAAAATACTTGACAAACAATGTCTAGCTTCCAATACAAACCATAGATTCTAACCAAAAACTAGAGGCCATATTCATGGGTTCGCAACATCTGTGGTTTAATTTACACATATGTGATTAGGAATGTATTTTTTGTTATTTTAATTAAATAAATAATTTGTTAAAAAATAAGGAAAGCAAAATTAGAAAACTCATAACCCATCACATTTAATTATGCATGTGATAATATATAATCAATTGGGTATCCAAACAATTATATTTTATTTTTATTACGTTTTAATATTTTAATATACAATTTGTTTTTTAAATAATTAATATGAAGTAATTTAAAACATATATTGTTTTTTTAAACGATTTAAATAAGTTTTTTAAAGTAATTTTTTAAGCTTAAACAGTTTAACACAAAACATATACACTTTTTCTCTTTTAAACAATTTTTTAAGCATAAACATTACGATATTAAAAAAATTAAAAATGAGATTGTTTTGTTTCAATAGGGAGTAAAAACTTCTACAATATTAAAGAAAATGAAATTTGAGCAAAAAAAATATCCAATGTGCATTTAAAAACATCAAAATGGATAGAAAAATAACTAATAGTACTCCGTGGACAAAAAAATGTAAATATTTCATAGATATCCTTCACTAAAAGCATGTGAAAAGTGTATCATATTGAAACATTTTTTAAAATATAGATATCACTAAAATAGTACATGAAAAATATAGAGTAAAAAAGAGTATCAAAAATAAAACTATGATATCATTATAATAACAAAGTAAATATTCATCATATTCAAAATAAATTCTCAAAAAACACTAAGGGTGTCCATCGGTCCGGTCCGGTTTTGGTTAAAAAACATTAACCGGATCGGACCGTTTATATTACTTAGATCGGATTAGACCAGATCAGACTGTTTGAAACAGTTTTAATTAATACAAACTTGATCGGACTATTTGATTTATAAAACCGTTCGGTTCGGTTCAGTTTTTGGACATCTTTAATAAGAAATAATATGAAAATTTTAATATATTATTAAACCGGTCCGATTCAGTTCGACCAGTTTAAAAATTAATACAAATTGGATCAGATCGTTTGAAAAACAAGTTTAACTAATACAAATCGGACCAGACCGGTTTATGAACACCCCTACTAACTGCTATATAAAATTTTCAAACACTAATAATTCTCATAATTTTTTGTCAATTATATAATTTGTTATACTTTAAAGAGACAAATAATGGATAAGTCTAATAACTATAGTAATTAGAGTACTTATATTTAATAGTTTTTTCGTAACAATTTTAATCTATTAGTTTTAAAAAGAGACAGTTTAATCTATTAGTTATAAATTGACGGTTTGATCTACATGTTCAAAATTTATTTTTTTAAAAAATATTTTTTTATAAAAGAAAGTTTTATTATAAATATCTGTTGACGCACTTTTATCAAAATAATAATTTTAAAAAATAGGAAAATGAAGAAAAACATAAAATTAACATTTTGATATGTGTTGTCAATTTTCAAAACTATAATTTAAAATATCATTAAAAAACCATTACATTTAAGTGATATATTCTAAAAAACTAGTAAACTTTACCGGTCACCTTCCCTCTATTTATTTACAAGTAAATTTTATCTATATTGTACTGCTTATCGCTATCAATGTTAGATAATAAATGAATGACGAGTTACTCAAGTAGACTAATTTTAATGAAAATATACTTTAAATTCGTACCTATCACGTATGTGTACCATAAGTCTCTACTTTTACAAAAATAATCGTATAATTTTTTTTTGTAAAGTAATGGACTTATACTACCGCAATTGTCCACTATTTTATAAAAGAAAGGCATCACAAGTCTAGTACTTTATGAAATGAATTTTTACAATATAGTGGATTTTTTCTGCTTCACTTAATAGGTAGATAACTAAAATACATTTTTCATTAAAAATAACGATTTTAAACCACCCTTTATTTCAACATTACAATACCAACACATTTTACCATCCCATAAGTTTTCTCAATTTTATGATTTTGTTATATTTTAATTTATAAGTAAATTTTATCATATGTTGTGCTAATTACCTGTATCAATCCTAGATGATAAATATAATAACTAAACTATAATACAATTTTTGAAAATACAAATTAAATTTAAATATTTTGAAGTAAAAATATACCAAAATATAGATCTATTAAGAGGTTAAGAGTTATAATAGATTATTCTCTATCAGAGATAAGACTTTATGTGATGTTAAAAGAGAGACATATAGATAACATATTATAATTTATAATAAAAATTATCTAACATAAAAATAAAAATATAATAAATATTAATATCATTAATGTATAAGTCTTTAAAATAAAAAAAAACATATTAAAATATAAAAATAAGATATAATTTAGAATTATAAGCCTCTGAGTATATATAAAATACATACGGATAGAAAAAATGAAAGCCTTGTAGATACAATTGTTTTTTTTTGTCTATGCTTGTTTCATCAATTTTTCTAAACACATTAAATTAAATTAGTTTTGTAGTTGTGATAAAAATAAATAAAAAAATAAGGGAGAAAATATTAAAGAAAAAAAGGTAACTCAATTCCGCTACTTTTAACGAAAGTTTACTTTAACTTCATACCTATTATGTTGGATAATATAAGTACGTTAACTTAAAAAAAAGAGCCGTAAAAGTTTTATTTTGTAAAGTAATATACTTGTGGTACCATATTTTTAAAGTGGATAAGTGAAATAACAAAAGTCTCTTACTTTATAAAATGGATTTATACTATCCAATTAATGATAAATTATATGATTTTAATATTTTTTATTTTAAATATTATTATTTTTTATCAAATAACTAAAAAGCGATTAAAAAGCAAGTTTTTATTTTTAATTTAAGAAAAATAAATAATATTGAAATTCAAATAAAAAATTATTTAAGATATATAAATAATATATGAAATTCAAATAAAATTTATTAAAATAAAATAGCAACAATTAACAAATATTAAAAAAATTATTTTGTGAATATTCTTTTATATTAATGATTATTTTATTATGGTTAAAACTCATATTTTAATCACGTTTAATCATTTTACGTATAATAATATTTTAATAAAAATTATTAAAATAATATAATTTATATTTAATTAATTCTTTTTATAAAGTTAAAAACAATAATAATATCATTTATAATATATTGGATTAAATATAACAACTAACTTAATCCTTAAACTTTTATAATAATTTTTGTATTTAAGTAATAATTTTTATATAATATATATTATAATTATAAGTATATAATTAATTAATATTTATTAATTACGTTAAATTTTTTTTTATTTAATCACTTCACATATATTTTATTTATTTTATTATTATTTATATGTTTATTAAATATTATTAACGTATATATATAACTATATATAATATATTATATAAAAATACATATAATTATATTTTTTTAAAACTATTTGACGGAACACTTAAACGATATTTCATCCCTAAGGTAACATTACATGCAAAGGAGAGAGAAACTTTAAAATATACCATGCATGGAACAAAACGACTCCATTCGATCTCATAGGAGAGAGAGCAATTTTGAGGAAGTCGAGCCATTCAAATACATTAATTTACTCCTCTATGTCCATTTCTAACACCTCGACACTCGTGTCTTCTTTCTCTATTTTGATTTTTAATTAATCGCCGTTCGCCGTTCGCCCTTTTTCTACCAAATCAACTATACAGTTTGTTTAATTTAAAAACAATAAAAATATTTTGAGATAATTTAATCAAAAACATATAAATACTATATTTTAATATCAAAATATATAAAATAATAACATTTGTACCGGATATTTTCATTCTTACTTATAATACGATCTAATTTAACTTCGAATATTATTAAAATAATTAATTTTATCATTATAAAATTTAAAAATATTATTTTTTAATTTAATTATTTTCTTAGCAACTATATAAACTTTCATCCAGTGTATTAATAGTAGACACAATACACGAGCACCCTTTTAATCATTCTTGTGTTAGTATTCATCTCATTAAATTTAGGATGGTATAAGTAGTGTAAATTTATTGTATAACTTTTTATATACTCATTTATGGATTTAAATTAATGGGTTTGTGTTATTTGATTTTTATAATTTTATAATTTAAAAGTATGATTAATTAAATTAAAATTTTAAGTGTTTTTAGAATAAAATAAAATTTATATATAAAAAAAATTTAAAAACTAAAAAAACTAAAATCATCTCTCTCTCTATATTATCTTAATTTCTCTCTCCATTCTCTTTATTCTTACTCTCGTTTTCATATTTTATTAATGAAAAAAATTGAGAAAAAAAAAGATTGAACAAGAGAGAGAAAAAGAGTGAATACTAGATAGAACAAGAAAAAGTGAACAAGAGATAGAGAGAGATAATAAACGGGAAAAGAGATAATAAACGGGAAAAGAGAGAAGGCGAGTGAGAAGGGAAAGGAATAAAGGAGATAGAGAAGGAGATAGAGATAGGAACAGCGTGATTGTGATTTTTTTAATTAATTAATAATATTTTTAAATTATAGAATTAAAATAAATTTGTAAAATTAAATTAGTAATTTTTTTATCTTATATTTATTAAAATTTTAATGGATGATATATTATTCAATTAAATTATTCTTAAAATCTCAATTATTCGCATCAAACTCGAACTCTATATTTTAACCTTTCTCTCTTCAACACTGACAAATATGTAACCCTCCCTAAACCTTCTCTCTCCCCTAATTGATTCTACACCACCAATGATAAAATGTAATCTAATTCATTCACTTTCCGCTTCAAGTCCTCAAGTTGGTTTTACCTTTGACTCTCTCTCTCTCAACCCCATCTCAAGTCTCAAACCCCGTGCCATTCCCATATCACTTACTCTTCCGTCTTCCACTCTGTGTTTAATGCAAACTGGCTATAGGCTGCTTACAACGAGCCCTTAATAACCCTAGTTTTTGCCTTTGTCCATTGTTTTTTAATCAACGTAGTCAGATCAGTCACATACTCCTCTCTAGTCACTAAATGTAAGCCCAAGCCTAAACACACAAAATTCAAACAGAGCAAAATGCTTGAAACCGTAAAGTATCTGATCGGTGCGGTCGGTGAGAGTGGCTACGGCTCCAAGTCTACAGCTGAACAGGTTACTGAAAGCTGTTACAATCTTAGTTCCTTTACGGCTATCATCACCGGTAAGCTTATACATATAAATGATTTAAACCGTCGAATAAAATCGCTTATTTTTATATAACGTCGTCGTTTTTGTCCTTATGACGATGACTTAGGTGCTACTTCGGGGATTGGGGCCGAAACGACTCGAGTTTTAGCCAAGCGCGGCGTGAGGCTTGTCCTTCCCTCTCGGAGTCTCAAAGCTGCTGAAGAAACAAAGGCTTGGATCGTTTCTGAGTTTCCGGACTCGGAGATTGTAGTCATGGCTCTTGATCTTAGTTCACTCAGTTCGGTTCGTCGCTTTGTCTCTGAATTTGAGTCTCTTCAGTGGCCTCTCAATCTCCTCATGTAATTTTCTTAGTTTTTCCAACTGTTTGTTTGCCAAGAAAACTCACGAAATTAACTTATTTTTTAAATGTATTAATCTCAGTAACAACGCCGGAAAGTTCGCGCACAAGCACGCGATTTCCGAAGACGGGATTGAAATGACATTTGCTACTAATTATCTTGGTAAGCATCGGCCAATAAAAGAATAGATATTAATTATATTGAGGATTATACCGGAGTTAATTACGGAAGAGTCTGTTTCCGTTGTATCATTCTCAGGCCATTTTCTGTTGACGAAACTTCTGCTGAAAAAGATGACGGACACGGCGAAGATTACTGGCATTCAGGGCCGAATCGTGAATGTTTCATCGAGCATTCACAGTTGGTTTTCCGGTGATACAATCCGATATGTCGGCGAGATAAGCCGAACTAAAAGGTGATTATAGAAGTGAGCTGACTCCGAGATCAAAGCACAAAATCGGGAACTATAACTGAACTGATTCCTAGATCAAAGCACAACTACGATATGTAGTAAGTTTGACCTTTTCATTATATTTTATTTTATTAATTTTGATTAAAACTTGTCTGGTTCTGATCAGGCATTACGATCCAACACGTGCGTATTCGCTTTCGAAACTCGCTAATGTTTTGCATACCAAGGAACTTGCTCGGAAACTCAAGGTTGATTATTAAAAAATATGATAATTATATAAAGGGAATTTTGTTTTTTCCTCTTCATCATTGTTTAGCGTTGTTGCGAATAATTTCTTTTAAATATTTTTAATTTAGCAAATGGAGGCAAACGTTACCGTGAACTGCGTTCATCCAGGGATTGTAAGAACCAGGCTTACCAGAGAACGTGAAGGCATTATCACAGGTCTTATCTTCAATAAATTAATTTTCAAAATATTCTTTCAATAATGAACTGAATTGTGATCTTTAAATGTGTAGATTTGGTGTTCTTTTTAGCTTCCAAGCTTTTAAAAACAATCCCTCAGGTAAATATTACTTTATAATTTCGAGCATTAAAATTTGGCTTATTTTCATAACTAAAATAAAATAATTTTTGTTTTGTTTGCCTGTTATAATGTTGTAGGCTGCAGCAACGACGTGTTATGTTGCCACCAATCCTAGGTTGACAAATGTGTCTGGAAAGTACTTCGCGGATTGCAACGAATCCTTGCCGTTGAAAATGGGTTCCAGCATCAGCGAAGCTGCTCGTTTATGGAATGCCTCTGAAATTATGGTCTTCACAGACCCAAAGGCGGTTTTTGATTAGTTTAACTTAGAATAATAGTTAGTAGAGACTAGAGATATATGGAAGCAATACTGGCTAGAAATCATATCTTAGTTTTTAAATGATTTCTTGTATAATTATCGATGAAGTACCCTAATACAAGGGTAGATCGAGCTAGGAAAGAAGGAACATTCCCCTAAAGTATAAGTTTTATATTACTTTCTCTAGCTAGTAAAGTGGACAGATAGATATAATTTTAAATAAGTAATTTTGTATATATCATTAATGTACAATACATATAAGTGGTTTTCTTAGTTGGGGTTCTAGTTAAGTTATTTTAAGGAGTATTATTTTGACTTATCATATGTATAATAATACCTAGCAGTACATAAAATATGCGAATATTGGTGTTGGAATGGCTAGCTAGCATAAGTATATAATGATTTTATGATGATACAATGATTCAATGTTTTAATAATTAATTTAACTACTTTTAGTACAAATTGGTTGGATTGGAGATCATGAAGGTGCTTGGAAACCCTACTTGTGATATTTCTATGTTAGTAGAACACTTCTGATTGATTTGTCTTCATGGGAAACAAATATAAGGTTTGTTTTTCATAATAAAAACAAAACAAAAATAATTAGGAGATGAGCACTAACAAAATGGGGTCGGTAAGTAGTTGCATGTGGTGGTTGATTTTTATTTTTTTATTTTTTGAAAAAGGGGTAAGTTAAGATGAAACACTACACCAGTATTCTTACATAACTTATATAGTTACCAAACGAGAGTTAATTGATTACTTATATCTAGTATGAAATTTTGAGAGAAGAATTTAAGTCTTGAAACTAACACCTGAAAGTCGCCAATGTCAACAGTATCTTTGTATTGTGATGATGGGTTATGGGTCCTACTAACATGCATTCACTGGCCGTGCCTACGGTATGATATGGTGGGCTAGTTTGATGCATGCGTTTAAGGAAAGAAAGTTGGACTGAATTAATGTATACTTCTTTATACACTTTATTATACATTCTATACATATATTTATTCATCTTTCTAGAATAACTTCCACTTCACTTAATATAAACAATATAGGTTAATCTATATAAATATATATATTTTTTAAAAAGATCGAGTCAACATATGATTCAAAATATATTGTTTAAAAACATATGTTCATAATATTTGTAAAAAAAAAGTTACGTTATGTACATACACTCAATTACAGTTACAAAATGTCTTTCTTTTTAGTAATTTTTTTTTTAAAATTGTACGCACTCAATAACAAAATGAGTATATAAAAAAATAAAAAAACATTTTTTTTTTGAGAAAAACTAAAAAAATTCCATATTATTAACATATATTCCTTTTTTTCTTTTTCCTACCAAACTCATATCGAAGTATGTGTTTTTATAGGATTAATTTATACACTTTTTGTTATAGCTGCCTTTTTTAAAGAATGGGATGTACTTGAATTTGTTTAGATGTACCTAGAATTGGCGAGATATTAATAGGCACAGAGGTGGTCAATAACAAGCCCAATGAAGCCCAAACTCTTAAACCCTCTACGTATCCGACAAGACCCCCAAACTGTATTCGAGTAACCTGCAGCTCCTAAGCACCACCAGAATGGCGATGAACTTTGCCCAGGAAGCTGCCCAAAAGGTCTTAGCTCAAGAAACAATACGCTCTGCAGCCAAACAGTCTCAGCGTTTACTCGTCGTCCCCGTCCGTCTCCGCCGAGCCATCAAAAAGTACCTGCGAGGTCTATAATCCACACTCCCTCTCTTTAGTTTGCTTGTATATTTTTTGTATATATTCAACTCAATGT
This sequence comes from Hippophae gyantsensis, assembly GCA_030763125.1. Lineage (NCBI taxonomy): Eukaryota > Viridiplantae > Streptophyta > Magnoliopsida > Rosales > Elaeagnaceae > Hippophae > Hippophae gyantsensis. Next base: position 2,403,382 of record CM061034.1, on the reverse strand, counting down.
TAACTACTCACGCTTGCATACGGTGTTGGGTTTTTGATAATAGAACAAGAGGAGCCTCATCTAAAGAAGAAGTTGCTAAGATTATCGGAATCATTGAGCGAAATTAAGTATGTGAATCTGCAACTTACATCTGCAACTGCGAAGGAGCTCGTTGAAGACCCTTTGAAGTGTGCAGAGCAATCGAAGCGGTGGAAGATCAAGAGTTCTTATGGCGACATTGGCATTGAGTATGGAAATGACGAGACCGTGGCTTATGTTGCTTCTCGTATGCCCGCCGTGTTCTCTGCCTGTTATAGAGTTCTCAGCGAGGTACGACAGAAATAAAATTTAATCATGTGGGTATCTAGTACAATTTGGAATTATGGGTACTTAGTTTGGTTGTTATTACCTGAGGAACTTCAAGAATTGGGGGGGGGAATCTATTATTTTTACTAGAAAATCAGCACCTTGAACTTTGAATTTATGTAATGTCGAATTAAAGTTCAGCATTTACTCTCTTGGCAGCCATTGGGTTCTGGAGGAGCGTGTTCCTTTTCTAAATTTCTGTGTCAACTCTTTTACTTCTATATCATGTCAGGTTCGTAGAAGGTTACCTGGCTTTTGTCCAAGAAGAATACTGGATTTTGGTGCTGGCACGGGCTCAGCCCTTTGGTTAGGAATTCAGGTCTTTACTTTGAATAGTTATGTAACTTACAAGGGTTCCCCAATAATTCTGTTACTGGTGGAATTTGTAGGGCACTTCGAGAAGTTTGGCCACATTCATTAGAAAAAGTAAATTTAGTAGAACCATCCCAATCAATGCAGCGTGCAGGCCGGAGCCTCATACAAGGTTTTAATTTTATTTTTCCATCTAAACAGCCAAATTTTACTTTTAGACCCTTAGATTGCCTATGGTGCAGAAGATTTCTTGCTATGAATAAGTCATTGATATCTATGTTCTGCATGATTTTAATCAGCTCTTAGTACACACATGTATGATTACTTATTGCTACCTGAATTAATCTTTCTCATTGATATTTAGGCTTCTGTTATTGTTGTCTTCTCTTACATGGTTATGTATACTTTTGAAGATTGATTATTTCAGATTATTTATAGCTCAACTTCTTGTTTGTGAATTCATGCAGTAATGCTTCTATGTGTTGAGACGGTTAGTGACATAGATATTTACTTTATGGTGTTTTAGGTCTTAAGAGCTTGCCACTTATACATAGCTATGATAGCATCCAATCGCTCACCAAAAATCTCAGTAAGTCAGAAAGAGAACACGACCTTGTGATTGCTGTAAGTTGATTTATCTATAATCTCTTGCCCTAGTTGGTATTTGAATCAACTTTTCATAAGATTTTTTTTTCTATCCTTTGAAAGTCTCATCATATATTCCCTGATGCTGATACTAATTAATGTATTATTTGCGGACATATTCGAAGTCTTATGTCCTTGGAGAGATACCATCGCTGAAGGACCGCATCACCGTAGTGCGCCAGCTCTGGGCTCTTACACAGGATGTTCTGGTACATTTTCAGCTTACATGAGTATTCTGTATAATGTAGATAAATTAAATGTGGTCTCATTTTGTTGGTTAATGTTACACTGACTTGTAATTGTCATAAATGAATGGATAGGAAACTGGAGAATACTCGTGAACATATTAATCCATGTGATTCTTAGTTGCATGTGTTGATTTAACTAACATCAAATATTGTGTACCAGCACCCCTCTAGTAGAGTGGTAAAGGCTTGGTACTTTCTAGGAATAGCCTGTTAGAATCCCCCACTCCAATTATATATTTAAAAAACTAATCAAATATTATGTAGGTTTTGGTTGAACCTGGAACATCACAGGGATCTAATATTATATCTCAGGTGCGGTCGCATATACTATGGATGGAAAAAAGAGTAAGTTAATTGTTTTCAGCTCGTTTTCTTGGAGATAAGACGTTTTAGTATGCTTGTTTAATTACTGTGAAAATAATATGATTTTATGTACCATTCGTATAATAATATGCTATTGACATCAGAAAATCCGGAAATCAAAAGGCGAAACCAATGAAGAATCTAAAGACTTGGTTTCTCAAAAGTGCGGTGCTTTTATAGTCGCTCCTGTAAGTACAATAGCATATCTCTTCATATATTTTTCTATAAGATACACATGCATGTAAGTGTGTACATATGTCCCTTTGTGCATGTACATGCATGTTTTTGTACTTTACTGGAGCCTAACCTTTGCACTTGCTTTTAGTTTGTATTTCTCAATTGTTATTCATTCAAAATTCTTGATGCAGTGTGCTCATGATGGTGCATGTCCATTAGAGAAAACAGGAAAATACTGTCACTTTGTTCAGCGTTTGGAGAGGACATCTGTTCAGCGTGCATATAAGGTTCTTTTTCGATTCATGACTTTCACTGTTTGCCAGTGTTTGGCACAAAATATTTATGTTTCTTTAAAACATAAACAATGTTGGCACAACTGGAAATGTCAAGCAAAGGTGCCATAAAATAATAGGAATTCAAATTTCAAAACTATATTAAACAATGTTAAGATATACTCGTGGGCCCCGTAATCTACGGTGGGAGGGTCCGTAGGTACTTAAGGACTAGGTCTAGGTTCGAGGAAGACGAAAGGAACTCGTTAACGTACCTCGGATTGGAGATGGAGTTTACGGACCCTCCACAGTAGAGTACGGGACCCACGAATATATCCTAACATTAAAAGGGTGCCTTTTTATGAGGGCTATCTGCGTGGGCCCGTAGTTTTTATACAGTGGGGGGATCTGTAGACTCCACCTCCAATTGAGCTACGACGCATTTCTTTTGCCCTTCCCCAGCGAGTATATCCTAACAAACAGAAATATAGAGATTGTCCTAGTGCCTACCTTTTCAAATGCTTTGAACTTTCTTCCATAGTGCAAACGTATTTTTTCCTCCTATATATCTATCATAGTTGTGAACTTGGATCCTTCAATATTGAGAAGCAAGACTGTTTTACTTTTTCTTTCCCCTGCAAATTTTCGAGGTCAAAATAGTGTGGTTGATTGTTTCTTATCTCATCGGTGACTTTCTGCAGCACTCAAAGGGTGGGCCTTTACGTGGATTTGAAGATGAAAAGTTTTCTTTTGTTGTGTTTAGGAGAGGACAGAGACCAAGGTGAGTGATATGGACCCGTTTTTAGAGATATTCCGTAGAAGGAAAAGTTGAGTAACGGTTCCATGTCATGATATTTGATTATGATCAGGGAATCTTGGCCCCTTGATGGTGTGAAATTTGAGACTTTGAGGGAACAACATGCTAAAAGAAAACCTGAAGATCTTGAGATTGACTATGGTATGGTTTACATTTCCGCTTCTTGTTTCCTTGATAAAATCTCCTGCAGCTTCATGGATAGCATGTTATTTGATTTTTTTTTAATTTTTGACCAAATGATGTTTTGGGGATTGGGGGATTTGATCAGGGAAATGCCATACTTTTACCATCGCATTAGGAGGCGACTTGCCATGTGATTTGATTAATTGCTTGCATACATTAATGAAATTCTCAATATTACTTCATAAAAATTGAAACAAAATGTTCTCTTGTCCTTGACAGAGGACTTTATTAGATCCCAACAAGTTGATGTTATTCCATATGAAGAACCAGATCCAGTTAACTATGATTCTGATTTTGTGGAAACTGATGATGCCGAGGAAAATGATGACAAAAAGGAGGGAGAAGGAGGAGGAGAAGAATCAGGTCGTGCTGATCTTGGGGGTGGTTGGGGTAGGATCATATTTTCACCTGTTAGGAGAGGCAGGCATGTAACAATGGATGTCTGTCGATCAACCAAACAAGATGGCTCGGAGGGTGAATTTCAGCGAGTTGTGGTCACACGGAGTAAGAACCCCACCTTACACCATCAAGCTCGAAGATCTTTCTGGGGTGACTTGTGGCCCTTTTGATGTAAATTTTATAAATTGTTGACCTTGTAATTCTATAATAAACTAATTAGTGTATTCAAAGTTAATTTTTTGTTGATTATTCTTAATATTAAGCCATCTTCTGTTCTTTCTTGGGTGATCAGTTAATGCTGTGCTTTGAGAAACCTTAAAATTTGCCAACTGCCACAAATATGTGCATGATTTTTTGTCATTAGCTCGCCTTTTTTTTTTTGTTCTTTTCATTGAACCAAGATATTTATAAATCAATTTAACAATTAGGAGGTAAGAGGGATATCACAAGTTAATTACTTTTATAAAATGGATTTTTATGATATTTTTTTTTGTAAGAGATAGTGGGATGGTGCCGTCACATTTAATAGGTAAGGAATTATAATGTATTTTTGTTAAACTTAATAGACTTTAAAACATCAATTTTTCTTACATTTTTAAAACCAAAAGATAATTGAGGACAAAGGAAACAAAATCTCGAGTGTTCCATGTAATACTAAAGTCTTTGCCACTCTATATTCTAGAATGGCGACTTTAAGACACAAAGTGTAAGGGAAGTTGCTACCGTTATTTGGAGCAGAGATAATATATATATTATTACATATTGATTGGATAGGTTACAAAATTCCTTTAGTGGGACAAGGAAAACCTTAAATACTAACTATCAAATGCTAATTTGCGTCTTACTTGTTACTAAGAAACCAAAAAATTAACATTTTTATTTTGGTTGATTAGAATATAATCAGAATTAATTAGTTTGATCGATTAGAATAGAATCAGAATTTATTTATTCTAATTTTATGTTTGGTTGGATTAAAATGTGAAAATGAAATAAAATCGATTCTTAAAAGAGAAGAAATCAAAATTAATCTTCCCTTAAAGAAATCATGATTCCATTCTCATTTCAATTTTTTTTTATTTTACCTCAACTTCAAATATAACCCTAAACACAAAGCCCTAAAACCTAAACCCTAAGCTCTAAATCCTAAACATTAAACCCTAAACTTCATATCCCAAATCCCAAAAACCTAAACCATATTTAGAAAAATAATAATTTCAACTCTAAACTTTAACTCACAAATATAACCTTAAATCCCAAAACCCAAAACCTTATTTAGAAAAATAATAATTTTAACCCACAAATATATTTCTAAATTCTAAACCTTAAACCCCAAATCCCTAAACCTTATTTAGAAAAATAATAATTTTAATAATATATTTTATTTTTAAGTAATAATTATTTAAAAAAATAATTATTTCAATAATATATTTTTTCTAACAAAAATATAATAATTAAATATTATTATTTAAACTTTACTGAATATAGGGATATTAAAGTAATATACATAATTTTTCATTCTATTTTAATTGTAAACCAAACATTATAATATTGATTTTTTCTTTAATTTCAATAATCAAACCAAATAAAAATGTTTCTTTTCGATTTCGATTTCATTTCGTGAATCAAACGATATCTTAACCTTAAATTGCATTCAAATATAAGTGCATATTTCTTCGAGTGGGAGAATAATATATATGAATGTAGGCACATATATATATATATAAAGTAGGGCTCGATCTTAGAATGGGTTTAAATTTCAAAGCAGCAAGGAATTAACAATAGAATCCCAAGTCTGATCCTGATCTGCCTTATTGAGAAGCTGCTGATATTCCTTAAAAATCATGTCTAGCATATCATTATTATCATCTTTATAATTTGCAGCTGGTATTGAACAAAGATCAAAGCTGCGTTCTTGATTAATAAAGTTACCATAATCATTATTAACATCCTCAAACTGAGGCCAAGACGATAATAATGATCCCTCTCCAGTACTCATGAGCATCATTATTCCATCATGATCATCATGAGTACTGTTGTTCCTTGTAATTGATGAGGGAGAAACTCTAATAGGCTTTGGCTGATGAATCTTATTAGTGATCATCTTTGTTATTTTTCCAAATTGATCAGCACCACAATTACCATAATCTGATTTCTTCAATTTCTGATAATTATGATTAGCATTTAATTTGGAAGTAGTGTTATTATTGACATAATTAACAAGTCTTTTGGTAAGATGGGAATTCCAGTAATTCTTAATCTCATTGTCAGTTCGGCCAGGGAGTCTTCCAGCAATTAAAGACCAACGATTTCCAAGTAGAGAATGAAGCCTTAATATTATTTCTTCATCTCTACTTATGTTTCCTCTTTTAATATCTGGTCTCAAGTAATTCATCCATCTTATATATATATATATTATTTCACATTAAACAACATGTTTAGTACATAAAATAATAAATTAATTATTAATATAAAAGTAGTATGTACATACCAGCATTCTTAGGCAAAGTTCTCCATAGACCTTCACCATGCTTGTCAATATAGTTAACAAGCAATTTGTCTTCTCTAGCTGTCCATGGTCCTCTGTGCAAACCTACCTTTGAACTACATGGTGCTCTGCCCAATTTTTTTTTCTCCTCTCTCTCTCTTTCTCTCTAATTTTCTTATTGGAACGTATAGCTCTAACACAAGGCGTTTAATTTGAAATTATAAACACAAGGGTTTAGTATAATTCATATTAATTGTATTCCAAGAGAATAATCAAGAAAAAACAAATACTTAATTTCAAATATTCCAAGTCCGTTAAGGGGCCCTTTCGCCAATTATATTATAGGCTAACTCTGGTTATATCTACCAAAACTTTCAAAGTGCATACCCTCAAACTAATAAAATGGATACTCAAGGGTAATTGAAAGTTTCCACGGATGTATTTAGAATTGATTGTGTTCCATATAGTAATTGACCCAATAACGTCTTCATTTAAGATCTTTAACTAATTTTATTTATAAAAAATTATTGGCTAAACTTTATGTTTGTATAATCACTCACAAGTACAAATAAAGGAAATCTGTAATACATATATCACTAAATTTTTATTTATTAGTATATTAAAAAAAGTGATTAATATGTATAAAATTATAAAAAATTTAATTAAAGCATTTTTAAATTTTTAATTAATAAATTTTTTATGTTACTAATTATCTTAATTAATTAATATTAATTAAAAACATTAAAAAGAAAATTTATGAATGGGTAACAAGATAATCATAGTGGAGATATTTTAAAATTCTATTTTTTAGTAAAACCATCACGTCCATTATTTATTATGCCAAAGAATAAAAGAATAAATTTTAATCAAAAAAATAAAAAAATATACGATAGGATGATTAAATAATCAAAACTGATGAGATTTTAGTTTAAATGCTCAGAAAATCGTTACATTTGTTATTTATTATTCCACAGAATATTTTTTTATTAAAAACATAAAAATTTAAAAGTAATACCAATCAAATACACAAATAAAAAATTATAAATTATTTTATGATACATATTTTTTTAAGGGTTAAGAAAGTCAAGTAATAAATTTTAAAGATATTATAATGATTTCATAATAAACATGAAAACTTATACATTTAAAATAATTATAAGAAAAATACTAATGATACAATATTATGAATAATGATTCACATTATGAGAGAAATACTCATCTTTGAAAAAGTTTATATAAGATAACTTCAAAATAAATTGAGTATCAAATGGAAAATAATATATATTATTAAACTTAATTATTTTTAGAAGAAAATTTTGAAATTTTCAAAATTAAATATAGTTTAATTTTATTAAAGTCTAACTCAATTGATTTAACGAGAAGATGAAGAGGGACGTAGAAGGCCTAAGGTCTTTTCTTTTCAATGCTAGATGAATAAATAGAATATTAGAATTTCAAGAGATTTTAACAGCCAAATAAATTGATGCGAATTTATTAGAAAAAAAAATTTCTAGTTTTCAAAAAATTATAAAATAATTTAGATGACATAATTAAAAATAAATTAAATAATAATTAAACAAATTAGTCAAACTTTTAATGTAATGCTCAGTTAAAAATCAACTAAATGTACAATTGATATCATTTAAATTAAAATTTAACTAATTAAATTAATTTAATGTTAAATATTATGTAATTAAATCCTGGTTAATATTTTTTGGGTGCTATTTTTATTTATTGTAAATTCTAAAGGTATTTTTCTTTAGGTAATTTCCCTTACTTTTTTCTTCTGAATGTTGAGACACCAAAACACTTGTGTTAGCGAACTGGTTGCGGGTGATGATGGTTTTATTTCAAGTACTTTTTTATTTATCCAAAAAAAAAAAAAACAAGAAAACAATGCTCGAACTACTTTGATGTTGTTGCTAATTATCTGAATCACAAATTTCTTTTACAGGTGGGATTATATTAACGCAAGTTAAACATTGACTTTTTATATTTCCTCATTTACTAAATAATTATTTTTAATTTTATTTGAGTATTAACATAAATAAAAAATAAAAATGTTTAAACTTGAATAATTTAATTATTATAAAAAAAGCTTGACTAATTTAATCTTCAATAAAACTAGCAAGTAGTCAATTTTAACCCATAATGTTCAATTTGGGAATTAACTAAATTTGTTGAAATTTCCCACCCAAAAGTACACTATCTCAAATGAAATTTGCAACACAATCCACAAATACAAAATCTTTCTGAATATTCATATGGGGCTCTATGAGCAAGCTTCCATATCAAACTTTATCTAATTTTGGACACGCAGTCCTTAAACAATTAAAGAATTATATAACTGACCTGTGTGTATAAGATCCTTATTCTGGACGGCAGTGCAAATAAAATTGAACATCGCAGCTATGCTCTACTGTAATTCTATGATTGAAATACACACGTAAATTATACTTGTATTTGGACCTCTTCTTATCATCAATGAGAGCATCCCGTATTGTGCAAAACTATATATATCAGCACAAGGTTATTTCGCAGAATTAAAGTTCTTCAACAACGAATTGGCAACCCATAATTGTGGAACGTTCTAATCCTTCCATCCCAGCTAGCAGTAACAACCACCAGACCCCACAGGTGAGGAGAACCAGACATACCTTGGCAAGCATTCCTCAAAAACTTATACTCTGATTTACACATTGTAGGGGACACTGCCATTGAACTCAAGTTTACAAGTGTCTCTTCTGGCCAGGTTGCAGATCCCCTGGTCAAAAACTCGGACAAAAAAGCACGGCTTAGAGAGAAACAATCAGGTGAAGAGAGGGGCATTTTGTGTTCTAAACGTTGGTCGAAATTGTGATACTTCACACTCCCACAAGATGTAGGTGACGGAATGGTATTATCAGCTGTGACTTTCAGACCACCCCATGGTATTGCAATTGATGCATTTTGGGACAGGAAACTCTCAGAAGACCATATGTTCTTTGGCCGTGATGAAATCTTGTCCTGGTTAATGTAATTCCAGATGTAAACATTTGAATCCTCATTTGCTGAGAGAATATGTTTTCCATCTACAGTGAACGAAGCGGACATCTGGCTTCCTGAATTACGAAGACCTAATAATGGAAACGAGACAAAGTAAGCATGAAATAAATATGAATAGACTGTTGAGTCAAAATTCAATATAGCCAGCACCAAAATGATTGAAACACGTCCTTTAAATTTTTACATCACATACAAAAACTGGTAAATAAAATGATTTCGTAATTTATTGGCACGTACCCCTAAACTTGGAGATCACAGTAACCCCATTAAGTATCCGTACAAGCGAATCAGCTGAAGTGACCATGACTTTGCTCGGATCAGCTGGAGAGAACTGAAGACTCAATAAATCAGCCTAAATATTAAAGAAAAAGAACAAAAGAGAACATAATAATAAAAAATAGGGGAAAATAGCGTGAGAGTACTTTTGATTCTGTGAAAGACGTTTTAGTTTATAAAATGTATTATTTAGTCCATTTTTTTTCATGAAAAATAACTACTTATGGATTTTTGACAAAGAATTTTAATAAAAAAATAATATTCAAAAAATACCAAATGTCTTTCCTTAACATCTTTTTTTTTTAAGTAAAAGGATTAAAAATCACCTATTGTAACCCAAGGAACTAAATGATATTTTTTGACCGCTCTTCACCCTAAAAAAATAACGAACTACCTGAAAACCAGTTATCCTATTCCCTGGTGACTTCTTTTTTGCTTGCAAGCAAACTTGAGCATCCTTTTGCAGATGATAATCTGAAAACATAATAGACAGAAGCATAAGAACCAGAAAGAAGAAATTAAGTAATAAATTAATTGATTATAAAAAAATCTACTTCACTTTATGAAATTATAAATATATATGAATATTTGAGAGAAGGTTCAGCAAATCAAATAAAGACAGAGATTAAAAAAGTCCCAAAAGAAAGATGTTCAATAACCTCACGTACTTACCGAAACTGATATGTAACTAAATCATTCCATTTGTTCAGGTGACTGTATAATTGGTCACCAAACCACTTTATTGTTCCAATAACAAAACTAACACGCAAAAATTTGGGCATGCGTTATGTTTCAATAACAATAAAAGTGGTAAGAATCTTCCAAGTTGTTAGTTTATTAATCATATCCCAATTTCACCTTAACAATTTGCACATGCTTAAATTCTCTTTTTTATATCAAACGATACCAAAAAACATTTTGATATGATTTGAACCTGTCATTTGAAATATAAAGGGATGAGTCTTACTGCCAAACATATGCTTACTTTCTTAAAAATACTTTTAAGTGAAATGTTAACTCATGTTCGTGCAAGGATGCTTAACAAATAGAGCAGGAAATTATCAATTATACCCTTTAAGATTTTGCCTTTCTTCAAGGATACTCCTAACGTTTATAAAAATGTCTCTAATGCCACCAAGGTTAGACTATTAATCAATGATATCCCTCCATATTATCAGACGTTAATAAAATCTTTTAAAAAAATTCCTATTCGAGCTGGAATATGAGTTGAAATAGTGGACATGGCTTGAAATTTGATTGCAGAACCGACATTGGGTCTCTCTTTTGGCTTAATTTCAACTATCATGACTTGGGATTATGGCATACAATCTTGGATGGGGAACCTTAAGAGATCCCTCCCAGATGACCTCTAGGTCAATAAGAAGCCAGCTTGGACATGGTTTACTTTCATCTCTCAAGTATAAATTTAAGATTCATAGAAGAAATTCACTAGTGAGGCCAACTCGTGGTTATAAAGATTGCGGAAGAAACATAGTTGAAAACACCCCGGTAATGCCTCCATAAGCTGCTGACACCAGTAATTTTCGACACCTATTTCCTCCGTCTCCAACTCAAACAACAAACACATAACCCATGACAACACAAAACAAACAACTCTCAAAAATAGATCTTAGTAAATCTAAAATCAAGAGACAAAGGAAAATCCTACACAGAGGATAACAAACTCATTCATAGAAAAAACAGCTTAAAACCTAAAACAAATAAAGATGAAAAGAGATTCGATGGAGGATATGGGAGAAAAGAAGATGGAGGCAGTGGAGAGAAAAGGATGAATAACCTAGTTGAAAAACGAATTTTCTCTCTCTATTCTTCAAAATCAACCTTCTACTAATTCCATTGAACGATGAAGGTATCTGTGACATTTTACAGACAATGGAGGTATCCTTTTAGGAAGAAAAAAACCTCAGGGGTATCATTGATAATTTTCCTATATATAGCATAAAGGTTTGGTTTTAGCCAATTTATACATACCTAAAATATTATAAAAATGGCAGTTGCCAGTCATGGAACCTACAACTGCACCCTGCAAATTTCAAAGCAAAGAAATGGTAGGTGAAAAAAATTTGATAAGGATTGCACTCAAATAACCACGCAAAGAAACACTAGACCTTTGCATCAGGGCGATATAAAACAGAAGTTACTATCTCTTGGATATCTATGTAATCAATAACCTTGCAGTGAAGAACTTCCCAGATGCGAACTTTACCATCTATTGAACCACTTATGAAATATTTATCCTCCAGAGGGTTGAAATCAACACAAGTCACTGCAACAAACATAATTAGATAATGAATGTGAAACTAAAAACGTTAAGAAGGATTCATATGCCATGAAGGCGATAACAACTGATGTTCACCAAATTACCGGTGGAATCCATAACAAACAGCAATGCTCACCATAATTATTATGACAAAATACTCTAAGGCATCTGTTGTATCCCACTTGCCACAAACGAACTGTCTTATCTACCGAGCATGAGAGCAAAAACTGCAGTGCAATCAAAGAAGACAAGAATAAGAATTACTTTCTCGAAGTTCAGTATTCAACAAAATTGTATGGCTCGAGCAATTAGAAGGATTACAAATTGTGCTCCTAACCAGGATGAAATAGTCAACAATAACCAATTGCTTTTAATTACACTAACCCCATTATTCGACCATGAGAGATCCAAGACTTTGCCACTGTGTCCCCGGAATTCATGCAGAGGAGTCTCTAATAAGTGGAACATCTTTGGAGGAAATATGACACATGCTGAATCTGATGATTTCAATCTCTTTGCCTTGCCATTTTTCTCACCGTTCATGCAAAGAGGATCTACCCTGGAAAGGGGGTTCATAGTGAAATTTACACAAGAAGGGTCACTGGAAATGTCCAATTTGTCTAATCTCTCATGTTCAATCACCTTCCAGATGCGAACAATGCCATCTTCACCAGCAGTTGCCAAGTACCTTCCATCAAGGCTGAACTTCATTTTCAAAATTGAGCCCTCATGTGCTTGCAATTCTTGTCCAATATAAAGGGAAGATAGTTCCTTCGTCCGCTTTTTGCAAGGATAAACCTGGACTCTTTGCATATCCTTCCCCAATGTTGATTTAAAATCAATAGGGTTCAAAGCAGAATCCCCATATCTATCAACAATGCACATTCCAACACCTAATTTTCTTAACCAACCTACCTTCACTTTCTTCTTTGAATCGACAAAACATCTGGAATTCTCAACCTTTGTCTGCATCAATGGCCGAACTAAAGATCTGCTGTTTTTTTGCACTCCATGTAATTCAGTAAGAATTCTACCTCTGCTCGGTTCATCTCTAATGAACTTCCTCTCATTATTTAATCTTCTGACTTCAGACACATAGTTGTCCTCCAAAGCACGATTACCCTGTGACTCTGGAATTTCAATTGGGATAGAAGACGAGCTAGATTGACTTGACCAAGTCCCATCTTCGGAACTCGAAGTTCTCAACACAGCTCCACTATTTTCTGTAACTCTATCAATACCCATTTCGATTTCATATGATAATACATCACCTGATTCCTTCCTCAAATATAAATCTTGTTCCAAATCCATACCCATCCATTTCAGGAAATTGTGGCGGCGCTCCTCTACACTACCAAGGTTCTGAGTCCAAACATCATAAATTAATCTACCAGAAAGACTTGAACTACTGTCCTCGGAACAATCTGAATCCCAATCTGATACAGAAGAAAGTTCCTCAAGGGTATCATAAAATTGATCATCTTGCTCTTCATTGCAATATTCTATCTTTTTCATTTTTTTCAATTCCGCGTTAAACCCATGAGATCCTGACGAAACAATAGTTAGAGAAAGAAAATTGAAACTGATTATAATTAGACTAACAATCTGATATCATACAAGGTTCCTCTTATTTAGGGATGATAACTCTAAATATAAAATTGTTCACTCTTGAACAGTCAAAAAGATTTTACAAGGAAAAATTGCTCAGTACATCAAAATAATCAAGAATTTTGGTCCCAATATCACGAGAAAGACACATGAAAACAAGAAAAAATCAATAAAAACAGAAAGTCGAGGGTTTTTTTCACCTGGGTTACCATAAACTTTTGGTCAAACCCATAAATTTGTTTTGCTGCATAGGGATTTCAACTTTCACAATCGTCCCTCTCATCCACAGGACAGGAGCTTCCCAGTAAAGTTGGCAAAGAATACAACAAAATTGGAACGTTTATTAACGAAATATAAAATAAAACAAACAAAAAGGTAAAAATTTCCTCGGTAAATGCATTTTTCGTACGAAGAAGAAGCTAGCGAGCCATAGGAAGTGGGCTTTCGTTGAGTTTGTATTTTTTTCAAAAAAAATAAAAACATCAATAATTCATGTTACTGATCATTATAATTAAAAAATAAATTTTATTATTTTAATTAATAATTACATATATATAATAATAATTTAATATTTAAGAAAGAGTAATTTTATATGATATTATTGAGTCATCAAAATCATTTAAATGGATAAAATTGTAATTATTTATTATATTTAAATAAAATATAAAAATTATTATATTTATTATACATAAATAATATTAAATAATATAATCATACTGTTTTTTAAATTAAGGAAAAGATAGAAGAAAAGAAAAGAAAGAAAGTGTTTTTTGGTCTTTTCGAAAGTGAGTATGTGTTCCTCCTTCCCGTAATTAGTTGTATAGATGGTACTTGGTTCGGTTTGGCTTGCTGCTTAACTTTATTGGACCGTATTTGTACTCTTTTAAGTTGCGACCACGATAAGAGAAAGTTTATATTGTTAGAATATATATATATATTAATTATCATTGTTTTATTTTTTATATTTTATTAAAAATATATATGTATCAAATTTTTAAAACTAAAAAATACACGTATTTTTATATTGTATGAAACATTTATATTTTTATATTATACACAATAAAACGAGAATTATGAATTATGAAAAGAAATTAAAAATAAAATTATATTTATTAATAAATTTCTATTTTACGGTTAAACCAAAAAAAATCTATGTTATAAAAAATATACATAATATTATATTTTTGAAAATACATTAGATATATATTTTTAAGTCATAAAAAATCACATATTTATTACATGAGAATTTAAAAATGAAACCTTAGAACGTTCATTCTTAACGATCTCTTAAATAAATTAAAATATTTTATTTTATTTACATATTAATATTATCACTTATTATTATTTTTATTTTTATTTAAAAGTAAATAAATTAATTTTAATTTTATTTTATTATAATTTTATAGATTTTATTTTAAATTATCTTTCTTATTTGATTTCACCGCATAAATAAATACAATAATAATTTTTAAAAGAACGAAAACAATAACTTTGAATTTAATTTCTGGTGGGTTAAGTTTTTATTAGGTAAAATAAAGTGTGCTTGTGACATGTCTAAAAAATCAAAAGACAAACATGTTGTTGGAATATATCCGATATTATCGAGATATTATTATTTATTTTTTTAAAACGCTTTTATTTGTTTGCTTGTTTCGTAAGCAAAGCAGTGCCCTTAATTAGAATGTTGAAGAAGGTGGAGCAAAATAAAAAAAGAGGAAAAGTCGTGGAAGAAGGATGGGCTGCTTTTAAGTTCGAACTTCTAATCTTGGGGCAGTCCTTTATTCTTGTGATATTATTATGTTATTATTTTAATATTTATTATTATTTTAAGTTTTTAAGTATTATATTAAAAATATTTATATTTTTAAAATAATATTTATTTGATAAAAATAATTTTTATATATAAAATAATGAAAAATAATTTAATTTTTTTTTCAATTTTTTATTAATTTTTTTTTCAATTTTTTTTACTATCTCTTATTTTTCTTACACTTTTATTTATTGAAAAAAAATATAATTTTTATATAATTTAATTTAAATTTATGGATTTTACTATTATTATATTCGTAGAGATTTTAAATATATGTTAATTTTGATTGTTTTAATTATTTCATGCTTCATCTTTTTAAATATTTTTAAACTGTTTATTTTCAGACATATATACCCACCATCGTTGGTAGTCATTTCATTCTTTTGAAATAATGAAAAAAATATTAATTTATTAATAATTTGTGTAATTTTTAGATACAATAAAAAAAATATTAAAATATATGATAATAAAATAACACGAGATCTTAATCTATTAATAGAAAACAGTAACACACCAAAGGATCTTAATCCATTGATAACAAACACATGCACATGGACAGGCACAAAACCTCAGAGGCATTAATAATATAATATCAAACGTATTTCTTCCGCAGAATTAATATTAAAGCCGAAGATTGGAATCCATCGTATAAATTTGGTGGGCCTTAAGCCAAGTACTTTTCAGCTATTTGTCTTGAATTTGTCAGGCTAAATATCATCGGAAATAGGGATGAAATTTGAGGGATGGGATAGGTCATAGCGTCGTAGTCAATCCTACCTTGAGGGAAAATTAGTATTTATTATTGATTTAAATAAAGATAAAATTTTCATTTAATACTGTTAAATTCATCATTTATTTTGTACTATATTTTTCTTATAATAAAATAATTAAATTTTTTATACAAAATAATAAAAAATTAAACTGCTTGGCACAACTAAAGAATATTGAGTGATTTTTGGCCTTTTATTTTATTTATATAGGTATAGGCTGTAGTAGTTACATTTCTAATGCTTACCCAAAAAATGAAACGAAACAAAAAACAAAAAAAAAAAGTAGCATTTTTTATGCTTATTCTTATATGGTCTATTTACATATGCGCATCGAATACTCAATCATTCATTTCCCATAATGTCAAGCAATTGATCCGTGTAAATACGTGGGCAGTTCGTTTCCATTCTAAGCAGATTTCAAATCTTTGAAAGTTTAATCAAACTCCTTAGTAGTTGACGTAATGATCTCTTTTATGAAAAAATAAAAAAAAATGAAGAAGAAGAAGTAATGATCTGGAAACAAGAAAGAAAATGACGAATTAGATTGCGGAAAAGGGTATGTTGGCCTGTGAAACAATTGTGGATAAAATACTAATGGATCTGGACTTGATATATATATATATATATATGAGGCCCAAAATTTAACAGCCAGAAGTTACGCTCTTTTGTTCTGTTGTTCGAAGTACTGCTACAGTGTTAGCAATTATAATTATACAAATCGTTATAAAACAAATATATAATTATTAATTAAAATAATATTATTATTATTTTTAATTAATAATTATTTATCACATAATTTGTTTTATAACGATAACTTATTACAGGAAGACTTTTTGTTGTATAAATAGACAAGTCATGTAATGTCTATTTAACAACCACTCTCTCAAATTTTGAGGTCCCAAATGTTTAAGTGGCCCTGTGGTCCAATTTCAGTTGCCGTTACGTGCTCAAATTGGGGACAGTACGGGGCTTCAAACTTTTCAAGAGTTTTGTGCTTAGTGCGGTAGTGAGGCCCTCTTCTCACGCACCAACCAATATTACTAATTTCAAATGCTAGAATCCCACAGTTGACTAAGTGGGCCTGTGGCTGGGTGGCTCCTTTGATTGGGTTAAACATAGTCCCCATGGTTTGGTGCAACGTCACTTCGTCACCTCAAGAGAGTTTGGATCAGTGATTCCCCTTTCTCACAATTCACCAGTTCTCTCACTAAATTTTATTTATAGAAAATGAAATATTTTTATTAATAATTTTACTGGGATTTTTAAAAAAAATAATGGTACAACAAATTAAATAATATTTAAAAATTAACTAATTAAGCCTTTTTTGTTTTATTTACAAGTTTACAACTGGGCCAACAATTAATTGCTTATTTGGTTCAATAAAATGCAGTGTTTTCTCATGAAATTGAAGCTATTCGTGAGCCAACAATACCAAATTTGATTCAAGAGCTCCATTATGCATGCACTTAGCCAAATGCGTGTAATTCGGATTCCATCCCGTCCAAGAAGAAAGGCCATGTAATTGTTTCCAAGCATTAATAGAAAATAATTCACATGGTACCCTTTGACCCAAGGATATCTTCAATGAGATCGTTGGGTTTTGGTTTAAATTTAAATATTACATCCTAAGTATATATATATATATTTATAAATTTATAATTTTTAGTTACGAGACTTATTTGTATATCCAAGAATTTTTCATCAAACGAAAACACCTTTAAATTCGAACAAATGTATAGATGTGATAATAAATGATCAAAAATTTAGAGCCAACTTAATCACACTTTTTATATCGTAATCCAATAGAAAACCCATCATTCATTCTCTTTTGAACCTTTCTTGGACCATTCACGTAACTTACGCGGTTACATTTTTATCTTGCAAATACATACAATGCAAATTGAACCCAACTTTTGATACTATTTCTTGAGTTTAAGATTCCAATCTAAAATATTAACTTATTAAAAAAATTAATCTATCCGAATTATATACTTAATTTGCTCTTTACGTTCGCACATCATAAGAGATCTCCTCCGTCCTTTATTATTAGAAGTTCTTATAAACTCTAAACACATGATGATTAATATTTACATTCTGTCAAAAAACAAAATCTGAAAAAACCTACAAGGTTTGAACCAGTTAATAGTTTTCTTCCAAACAACCGGTCGTGATCATGAAACAGCTAAAAACTGTTGGCAACAAAACTAACCTTTTAACTTCCATAACTGCAGCAGAGCTCTAAGTTCGATGTTTTGAGTACTTCCTTCTCTAAATCTTAAGCTCGTCTTTGAAAACACGTGTATATAATATGATAATACATATCCACTATAATTTTCAAGTGTGATCTCTATTTAATAATATATAAGAGATTGCAAAGGTTTGGCATATATTATTCTATTCCTTATCTTTCCATTCACAATTAACTAGATTTAGTTTTGATGTTCTTTTACACACCGATGAAAGAAAATTTACACATAAAGTCATTTAATTTGTACTAACGAGACAATTCAATTACTTTACTTTCAAATAACACACTTAAATCGTTATTTTTTAAAATATTTATACGTTTAGTCCCTTTTCTTTGACTAAAATATACCTCAAAAGGGATCGTTAGATAAATAAAATGATTATAGTTTTTAATTAAATAATGATTTAAATGAATCATCTAGAAATAAAATAATAAAAATTTAAAAATATATTAGCATTTATTATTAAATTGACATCACGAAATGCAAAACATTTAAAAAAGACGGGACTGGTATAGTTTTGTAGTATCCATGTTTTATTAAAAAATTAACAAATTGATTAAATTTTAAAATTATTCATTTAATACCCATAATATAAAAAAGGTAACAGATTCCTCCAACAGATTTTATAAAGCAGTGCATACTTCATACCAAATGTGGACGGGAATTAGTAACACCCAACACAACGTGTCTAAGTTTGAGCCTCAGCATCCCAAATAAGAACCTATTTAAGAATTAAAAGCAAAGATCAAATTTAGCTTCAACAATGACAAACTTCAAAATCTAACTATGAAATTAGTAATAACTCTAAAAGTAATTAATTCTTCTAAAGAAAATATACATAAATTTTAATACATACATTAGAACTATTAGTATATGTGACCACTATTATGCTATTATGCGACAGAGAGAAAACAAACAAGAAAAAGGAATTTGAAAATAAAATGGGAATTATCCTTACCCAAAAAATTTTAAATGGTATTTTTTTTGTTCGTTATTAATCAAAAATGATTGTATCGAAACTTTATGGATACTAAATAGAAACTTTTTCATATATGAGTATGTTATATAGCTCCTTAGTGAGCAAATTAAAAAAGTCCCACATTGGTTAGGAATGAAGATGGGTGTTGGATTTGGGGCTATAAATAAAACCTTCCTTCACTATTTGTAAACATCCCAAAATTTGTAAATCTTCCTCTCTTTTGTAAGGGTAATTGATTAGCTCAATTTTGCCCAATTAGTTGTAATTTTGGAGTTCATCCATTTGGAGATAGTGGAAGTGGTCAACGACGCCAGACACCTAGGTAACATTTGTCTTAGAACCTCGTTAAATTTACGGTGTTATTATTTTTACGCTTTAATATTTTTGTTTCAATATCTGTTTTAGTTTATTTTAGCATTATATTTCCAATAGCATTATTTTGTCGGGTTAGTTTGAGTTCTATTCATTTAAATCATAAGTGAATAGTTACTACTTAGAATAGGGAAAATATACCCGATTTTTCCAACAATTGGTATCAGAGTCGAAGGTTTTCTACCTAGGCATTTGTTTGTATTCCGTTTGTTTGCTATTGGAATATAGTTGCTAGTTGTTGTAATTTGAAGAAATGGCGGAAGAAAAATTTCTTTCAAACAAAGGCCAGTCATCCACGTCAAGCAGAACTATGGTGATGAATGCAAGGTTCGAGGTGGAGAAGTTTGATGGAACCGGTCATTTTGGCATGTGGCAAGGCGAAGTTCTAGATGCTTTGTTTCAACAAGGTCTAGACATCGAAATTGAAGAAGAGAAACCAGATGGAGCAGATGAAGTAGAGTGGAAAAATATCAACCGATTGGCATGTGGTACAATCCGTTTGTGTCTCTCAAGAGAACAAAAGTACACGTTCATGAAGGAGACATCCGCAAGTAAGTTGTGGAAGGCGTTGGAGAACAAGTTCATGAAAAAGAGTGGACAGAATCAACTCTATTTGAAGAAGAAGTTGTTCCGATTTGAATACCTTCCAGGTACTACAATAAATGACCACATTACTGCTTTTAATCAATTAGTAGCAGATTTGTTAAACATGGATGAAACTTTTAAAGATGAAGATTTAGCCTTGATGTTGTTAGCCTCCCTTCCTGATGAGTTTGATCATCTTATTACGAGCTTACTCATTGGGAAGGATAAAGTGTCTTTTGAGGAAGTTTGTACTGCTTTGTATAGTTATGAAATTAGAAAGAAAGATAAAAGAGAAAGCGAGGAATGAAGCACAGAGGCATTGTCTGTAAGAAGAGGACGTCTAAACACAAGAAAGGAAGGTTAGGTAGATCTCTATCAAAAGGAAGACTTGGTAAAGATGAATGTGCCTTTTGTCATGAGAAAGGCCATTGGAAGAAAAAATTGTCCGAAGCAAAAAGAAAGGAAAAGTACAATCGATGCATGTGTAAATGAAAGTAATTCAAATTGATTTTGCATTGGTTGGTTCGTCAATGACATCTCATCCTGGTGATTGGATTTTTGATTCAGCATGTACTTTCCATATGTCTCCTAACAAGGAATGGTTCTTTAACTTTGAAGAACTAGACGGTGGAGTTGTTTTCATGGGTAATGATTATCCATGCAAAGTTTTGGGAATCGGTACAATTCTTTTGAAGAATCAAGATGGCTCAACCAGGGTCTTGACAGATGTTCATTATGTTCCAGATATGAAGAAGAATCTCATTGCTGTGGGAGTCTTAGAATCAAAAGGCTTCACTATAACCATACAAAATGGGGCATTGAAGGTTATACCGGAGCACTTGTGGCGATGAAAGGTGTTCGGAAGAATAACTTGTACTACTACCTTGGTAGTACGGTTATCGGGACAAAGATCGCCAGCAGTTTCAGAGGAAGAAAGAGATTTAGAAACTACCAAGATGTGGCATATGCGTTTGGGACATGCTGGTGAAAAAGCTTTGCAGATTCTAGTAAAGCAAGGCTTATTAAAAGGTGCGAGAACCGGTAAGTTAGAATTCTGTGAGCATTGTGTATTGGGAAAGCAGAAAAGAGTAAGCTTTGGCACTGCTCTCCATAATACAAAGAGCATTTTGGATTACATCCATACTGATGTATGGGGGCCAACAAGAACTCCATCCATGAGTGGCAAACATTATTATGTCACTTTCGTTGATGATTTTTCCAGAAGAGTTTGGGTGTATCTCATGAAGAAGAAGGATGAAGTGCTGGGAATTTTTCTCAAATGGAAGAAGATGATCGAGACTCAGACTGGTAAAAAGATCAAGCGTCAGAGGTCTGATAATGGCACTGAGTACACAAACGATCCATTTATGAAAGTTTGTGAAGAAGAAGGGATAGTGCGACACTTCACTATTCGAAAAACACCACAAAAAAATGGAGTTGCAGAACGTATGAACCAGGACTTTCTTTGGAGAAGGTTCGATGTATGTTGTCAAATCTTTGGTTTAGGCAAACGGTATTGAAATTTGAGGTTTGTGACGTATGCATGTCATCTCGTCAACCGTTTACCATAAATGCGCTCTTGAAGGCAAAACGCCTATGCAGGTATGGTCTGCAAGACCGGCTACAGATTACCATTTCTCACATGTGTCTGCTCCAATTGCATACCACCACGTAATGGAATCAAAGTTAGACCCAAGAGCCAAGAAAGCCATTTTTTGGGGATCCCTTACGGTTCTAAAGCATATCGACTATGGTGTCTTGAAACAAAAATAATAATCTTTAGCAGAGATGTTACCGTTCATCAATCTGCCTTGTTCGAAAAGCTATCTAAGAACATTGATGGGACTTTAGAGCAGGTGGAGAAAACTCCAAAGCCACCGGAGTTTCAAACCCAAATTGTTAATCCAGTTAGTGAAGATAAGAGAGAAACTGATCCTCAATTGTTAGAAGAAGAATCAGATAAAGAGGTTTTAACCCAAGAACCTTCACAGCAACAAGAAGAAAATGCAGATGATAGGCCACGACGACAAAATGTCAAGGTACACTGCCGATACAAGGATTTTGAAGACCTACTGCTCGGTTTAAGAATACAATGGCTGTGCACTTTCAACAGGTGCATGATGATATTCCTTACATATATAAAGAAGCAATCAGAAGCCCTGAAGTTGATAGATGGAAGGAAGCCATGGATGAAGAACTTCTGTCTCTTTAGAAAAATAAAACATGGAAGTTGACACAACTACCTAAGGACAAGAAGGCAATTGGATGTAAATGGGTGTATGCAAAGAAAGATGGATTTCTAACAAAGATGGTATTATTTACAAGGCAAGGTTGGTAGCTAAGGCTATTTCGAGAAGGAGAATCAATTATAATGAGGTATTTTCTCCAGTTGTAAAACATTCCTCCATTAGAATTTTGTTGGCCTTGGTAGCACAATTTGATTTGGAACTAGTTCAACTTGATGTGAAAACTGCGTTTCTACACGGTAACTTAGAAGAGGAAATCTATATGTCTCAACCAGAAGGGTTTAATGTTGCTGGTAAAGAAAATTGGGTTTGTAAGCTGAACAAATCATTGTATGGATTGAAGCAATCTCCAAGGCAGTGGTACAAACGATTTGATCAGTTTATGTTGCAACAGAAGTACACCAGAAGCACACATGATCATTGTGTGTATTTTCGCAAGCTACAAAATGAGTCTTTCATTTACCTTCTATCAGACGTCGATGATATGTTGATTCCATCGAAGAGCCAAGCAGAAATTGAGAAGTTGAAGGCTCAACTAAGTCAGGAGTTCGAAATGAAAGATTTGGGAGAAGCCAAGAAGATTCTCGGTATGGAGATAAGCAGAGACAGGAAGAAGGGGAAGCTTAGTTTGACCCAGAGTCAATATTTGAAGAGGGTACTACAACGTTTTGGTATGAATGAACAGACAAAACCTATAAGTACTCCGCTAGTTCCTCAATTCAAGCTTAGTGCTCAATTATCTCCTAAAAATGATGCAGAACGAGAATATATGGCAAAGGTACCATATGCAAATGCGGTTGGTAGCTTGATGTATGCAATGGTGTGTACAAGACCTGACATTTCACATGCGGTTGAGTCTTTGTGGCAGTACGTACGTGATCCTGGTAAAGGACATTGGTTGGCTGTGAAATGGATTCTACGGTATATTATAAATACTGTAGATGTTGGTTTAGTATTTCAGTAGGATAATATTGTTGGTCAATGTGCAGTCGGATATTGTGATTCCGACTATGCAGGAGATTTAGATAAACGTCGATCAACTACTGGTTATGTGTTTACTCTTGCTAGAGCACCAGTCAGTTGGAAGTCTACCTTGCAGTCCACAGTTGCTTTGTCTACTACAGAGGCAGAGTATATGGTAGTTACAGAGGCTGTGAAGGAAGCTATTTGGTTACGAGGTTTGCTTGAAGACTTGGGAGTTGGTCAAAAACATATTAAGGTGTTTTGTGATAGTCAAAGTGCTATTCATTTAGCAAAGAACCAAGTCTACCATGCACGTACAAAACACATTGACGTTCGTTATCATTTCGTGCGAGAAATTATTGAAGAAGGTGGAGTACTAGTTCAGAAGATTAGTACGACAGAGAATCCTGCAGATATGATGACCAAGGTGGTAACAACAATCAAGTTCAAACATTGTCTGGACTTGATTAACATCCTGCAAATCTGAATTGGCACTGGCGTGTTGATCTAGTAATTAAAGAAATCATTTAATATTACTAAGTCGCTAAGGTGGAGATTTGTTATATAGCTCCTTAGTGAGCAAATTAGAAAAGTCCCACATTGGTTAGGAATGAAGATGGGTGTTGGATTTGGGGCTATAAATAAAGCCTTCCTTCACCATTTGTAAACATCCCAAAATTTGTAAATCTTCCTCTCTTTTGTAAGGGTAATTGATTAGCTCAATTTTGCCCAATTAGTTGTAATTTTGGAGTTCATCCATTTGGAGATAGTGGAAGTGGTCAACGACGCCCGAGGACCTAGGTAACATTTGTACCGAATCTCGTTAAATTTCTGGTGTTATTATTTTTCTGCTTTAATATTTTTGTTTCAATATCTGTTTTAGTTTATTTTAGCATTATATTTCTAATAGCATTATTTTGTCGGGTTAGTTTGAGTTATATTCATTTAAATCATAAGTGAATAGTTACTACTTAGAATAGGAAAAATATACCCGATTTTCCCAACAGAGTATTAAACGAATTTTTTTAAAAAAATATAATCAAATCGTAAATTTTTTGATGAAATATATATATCATAAACTTACGAAGCTAAAAAAAGAATATATAACATCACAAATATTTACCGGTAAATTTGTACCAATTAACAAGAATTAGCATACATGTATCGTCCACAAGAGATAAGAGTTGAGTTAGAGTCGCATTAAAGTACACTTTCAAGAGAACGTGGGTACATAGTGGGGTTTATGGTCCATTTGATAATAAATATATAAAATTATAATTGATTATTCTCTTAATAATTTAAGTTTTTAATAAAATTAATTTTTTAATAACTTCTAAATAATAAAAAGTTAAAGATTATGTCTTCAAACCTTCACCCCAGTGAATTATAATTGTTTAATTTTAACAACTTTTAACATTTTGACAAAGACACATGCTATTGCCTAATGCAATTATAGTTTACATATGGGTTTTTAGACAAGTTTTTTCTAATAAAATTTAAACCCTACGAACTTAGACGTGTGCATATGTGCTACACAACTTTATCACTCTTCATTATCCGAGCTCATGTGTTATAGGGTTAGTATCGACTTCTTAAATATATATTGTTAATATGTATTTTTCTTTTCAAACTTCTTTCCTTTAATTATCTTCCATCACTTTTAATATGCACAGATCATAAGCAAATGAAAAATATTATATATCATAAAAAATATTATAAATATAATTAATTTATCAAAAAATTAATTATATGGTTCTATGGACTTCCCTTTTAAAAAGAAAAAGAAAACAAAGCCGACAATATGTAATCGGTGTATTACGTGAATATTTAGCCAAAAAAAGAAAAAAAAAATGAATTTTAATCCATGTAAAAAAATTTATTATCAAGAAGAAGTTTGATGTATTATATTAAACGGGTTAATATAATTATATTTTATTATATTACATTATAATTATTTCATATAATATTTAATGATAATTTGTAATAAAATGAATGATAAATATTAAGAAATAATTTATATTTATATTTATAATAATGTTTAATTTATTTTATGTTTGTTATTTATCAAAATAATTTTATTATAAAATCTTATTAAAATTATTATTTAATTTATTTTTATATATTATTTACATTTTAAAATAAAAAATTATTTTTAATTAAAATGAAAGAAAAATAAGATATATTTTTAAAATTAATTTTAGGTAAACATAATACTTCATTAAGTATAATTTAGATTTAAAATATAAATTTATTTAATATAAGAGATCTCATTTTACAACTAATTAAGTAAATATATAAAAATTATATAATTAAAATATTTAATATTACGTGACAAATATGTTTTAAATAATCATTTGACATATTATATGTTTATCTTAACTTTAACACCTAAATTTTTATTATATTGTGATTTTTTTATTAACTAATTTTTATTATCAATTACTTTATATCATTAAGATATTTTAATTAGATAATTTTTATATAAAACATATAAATGTTAGAATTTTTAAATTAAGACACTCTAATCGTATACATAGTTACGTGACTAAAATATATTTTTATAATAAAAAATAATAATTTAATTATATAATTTTTTGAAGAAATCATATTGTATTATTTGTGAACGAGATTGTATTAGACAAAATGACTTCTATTTTTCTTGTTTTCCCTCCTCCGGTAAATGGGTATTTGTTATATGGCTCCTTAGTGAGCAAATTAGAAAAGTCTCACATTGGTTAGAAATGAAGATGGGTGTTGGATTTGGGGCTATAAATAAAGTCTTCTTTCACCATTTGTAAACATCCCAAAATTTGTAAATCTTCCTCTCTTTTGTAAGGGTAATTGATTAGCTCAATTTTGCCCAATTAGTTGTAATTTTAGAGTTCATCCATTTGGAGATAGTGGAAGTGGTCAACGACGCCCGAGGACCTAGGTAACATTTGTACCGAATCTCGTTAAATTTCTCGTGTTATTATTTTTCTGCTTTAATATTTTTGTTTCAATATCTGTTTTAGTTTATTTTAATATTATATTTTCAATAGCATTATTTTGTCGGGTTAATTTGAGTTCTATTCATTTAAATCATAAGTGAATAGTTACTACTTAGAATAGGAAAAATATACCCGATTTTCCCAACAATTGGTATCAGAGCCGAAGGTTTTCTACCTAGGCATTTGTTTGTATTCCGTTTGTTTGCTATTGGAATATAGTTGCTAGTTGTTGTAATTTGAAGAAATGGTGGAAGAAAAATTTCTTTCAAACAAAGGCCAGTCATCCACGTCAAGCAGAACTATGGTGATGAATGCAAGGTTCGAGGTGGAGAAGTTTGATGGAACCGGTCATTTCGGCATGTGGCAAGGCGAAGTTCTAGATGCTCTGTTTCAACAAGGTCTAGACATCGCTATTGAAGAAGAGAAACCAGATGGAGCAGATGAAATAGAGTGGAAAAATATCAACCGATTGGCATGTGGTACAATCCGTTCGTGTCTCTCAAGAGAACAAAAGTATACGTTCATGAAGGAGACATCCGCAAGTAAGTTGTGGAAGGCGTTGGAGAACAAGTTCATGAAGAAGAGTGGACAGAATCGGCTCTATTTGAAGAAGAAGTTGTTTCGGTTTGAATACCTTCCAGGTACTATAATAAACGATCACATTACTGCTTTTAATCAATTAGTAGCAGATTTGTTAAATATGGATGAAACTTTTAAAGATGAAGATTTAGCCTTGATGTTGTTAGCCTCCTTCACGATGAGTTTGATCATCTTATTACGAGCTTACTCATTGGGAAGGATAAAGTATCTTTTGAGGAAGTTTGTCTTGCTTTGTATTGTTATTAAATTAGAAAGAAGGATAAAGGAGAAAGCAAGAATCAAGCAGCAGAGACATTGTCTGTAAGAGGACGTCCGCAAACACAACAAAAAGGAAGGAGAGGTAGATCTCTATCAAAAGGAAGACTTGGTAAAGATGAATGTGCCTTTTGTGATGAGAAAGGCCATTGGAAAAAAAATTGAGCGAAGCTGCAAAAGAAAGGAAAAGGCTGTGCAATCGATGCATGTGTATTGAAAGCAATTCAAATTCAGATTTTGCATTAGTTGGTTCGTCAACAGCATCTCATCCTGGTGATTGGATTTTTGATTCAGCATGTACTTTCCATATGTCTCCTAACAAGGAATGGTTCTTTAACTTTGAAGAACTAGACGGTGGAGTTGTTTTCATGGGTAATGATTATCCATGCAAAGTTTTGGGAATCGGTAAAATTCGTTTAAGAATCAAGATGGCTCAACCAGGGTCTTGACAGATGTTCATTATGTTCCAGATATGAAGAAGAATCTCATTGCTGTGGGAGTCTTAGAATCAAAAGGCTTCACTATAACCATACAAAATGGGGCATTGAAGGTTACTTCTGGAGCACTTGTGGCGATGAAAGGTGTTCGGAAGAATAACTTGTACTACTACCTTGGTAGTACGGTTATTGGGACAAAGATCGCCAGTAGCCAGAGGAAGAAAGAGATTTAGAAACTACCAAGATGTGGCATATGCGTTTGGGACATGCTGGTGAAAAAGCTTTGCAGATTCTAGTAAAGCAAGGCTTGTTAAAAGGTGCGAGAACCGTGAGTTAGAATTCTGTGAGCATTGTGTATTGGGAAAGCGAGAAAAGAGTAAGCTTTGGCACCGCTTCTCCATAATACAAAGAGCATTTTGGATTACATCCATCTTGATGTATGGGGCCAACAAGAACTCCATCCATGAGTGGCAAACATTATTATGTCACTTTCGTTGATGATTTTTCCGAGAAGAGTTTGGGTGTATCTCATGAAGAAGAAGGATGAAGTGTTGGGAATTTTTCTCAAATGGAAGAAGATGATCGAGACTCGGTCGGTAAAAAGATCAGCCGCCTGAGGTCGATAATGTACCGAGTACACAAACGATCCATTTATGAAAGTTTGTGAAGAAGAAGGGATAGTGCGACACTTCACTATTCGAAAAACACCACAACAAAATGGAGTTGCAGAACGTATGAACCAGGACTTTCTTTGGAGAAGGTTCGATGTATGTTGTCAAATCTTTGGTTTAGGCAAGCAAGATTGGTGAAAATTTGTGACGTATGTATGTCATCTCGTCAACCGTTTACCATCGTCTCGCTCTTGAAGGCAAAACGCCTATGGAGGTATGGTGCGAAAAACCTGCTAGAGATTACGATTTCTTACATGTGTTTGGTTCAATTGCATACTACCATGTAACGAGAATCAAAGTTGGACCCAAGAGCCAAGAAAGCTATTTTTTGGGGATCCCTTACAGTTCTAAGGGATATCGACTATGGTGCCTTGAAACAAAAAAGATAATCTTTAACAGAGATGTTACCTTTGATGAATGCCTTGTTGCAAAAAGGTAACTAAGAAGATTGATGGCACTTTAGAAATAGGTGGAGCAAACTCCAAAACAAGTGGAGTTTGAAAGCAAAATTGTTAATCCGGTTAGTGAAGATAAGACGTGTGATCCTCCATTGACGAAGATGAATCGGATGAAGAGGTTTTAACCCAAGAACCTCCACAAAGAACAAGAAGAAACTGCAGATGATAGGCAACAACGACAAAATGTCAAGGTACCTGCTCGATACAAGGATTTTGAAGACCTACCTGCTCAGTTTAAGAATACAGTGGCCTGTGCACTTTCAGTTGTGCATGATGATGTTCCTTCCATATATAAAGAAGCAATCAGAAGCCTTGAAGTTGAAAGATGGAAGGAAGCCATGGATGAAGAACTTCTGTCTCTTCAGAAAAATAAAACATGGAAGTTGACACAACTACCTAAGGGCAAGAAGGCAATTGGATGTAAATGGGTGTATGCAAAGAAAGATGGATTTCCTAACAAAGATGGTATTCGCTACAAGGCAAGGTTGGTAGCTAAGGGCTACGCTCAGAAGGAGGGAATCGATTATAATGAGGTATTTTCTCCAGTTGTAAAACATTCCTCCATTAGAATTTTGTTGGCCTTGGTAGCACAATTTGATTTGGAACTAGTTCAACTTGATGTGAAAACCGCGTTTCTACACGGTGACTTAGAAGAGGAAATCTATATGTCTCAACCAGAAGGGTTTAATGTTCTTTGGTAAAGAGAATTGGGTTTGTAAAATTTGAACAAATCATTGTATGGATTGAAGCAATCTCCAAGGTAGTGGTACAAACGATTTGATCGGTTTATGTTGCAATGAAGTACACCGTAAGCACATGATCATTGTGTGTATTTTCGCAAGCTACAAAATGAGTCTTTCATTTACCTTCTATCAGACGTCGATGATATGTTGATTGCATCGAAGAGCCAAGCGAAATTGAGAAGTTGAAGGCTCAACTAAGTCGAGTTCGAAATGAAAGATTTGGGAGAAGCGAAGAAGATTCTCGGTATGGAGATAAGCGAGAGACGGGAAGAAGGGAAGCTTAGTTTGACCCGAGTCAATATTTGAAGAGGGTACTACAACGTTTTGGTATGAATGAACAGACAAAACCTGTAAGTACTCCGCTAGTTCCTCAATTCAAGCTTAGTGCTCAATTATCTCCTAAAAATGATGCAGAACGAGAATATATGGCAAAAGTACCATATGCAAATGCGGTTGGTAGCTTGATGTATGCAATGGTGTGTACAAGACCTGACATTTCACATGCGGTTGGTGGTGTAAGTTGGTACATGCATGATCCTGGTAAAGGACATTGGTTGGCTGTGAAAAGGATTATACAGTATATTATAAATCTTTGTAGATGTTGGTTTAGTATTTCAAACAGGATAATATTGTTGGTCAACGTGCGGTCGGATATTGTGATTCCGACTATGCAGGAGATTTAGATAAACGTCGATCAACTACTGGTTATGTGTTTACTCTTGCTAGAGCACCAGTCAGTTGAAAGTCTACCTTGCAGTCCACAGTTGCTTTGTCTACTACAGAGGCAGAGTATATGGCAGTTATAGAGGCTGTGAAGGAAGCTATTTAGTTACGAGATTTGCTTGAAGACTTGGGAGTTGGTCAAAAACATATTAAGGTGTTTTGTGATAGTCAAAGTGATATTCATTTAGCAAAGAACCAAGTCTACCATGCACGTACAAAACACATTGACGTTCGTTATCATTTCGTGCGAGAGATTATTGAAGAAGGTGGAGTACTAGTTCAGAAGATTAGTACGACAGAGAATCCTGCAGATATGATGACCAAGGTGGTAACAGCAATCAAGTTCAAACATTGTCTGGACTTGATTAACATCCTGCAAATCTGAATTGGCACTGGCGTCGCTGATCTAGTAATTGAAGAAATCATTTAATATTACTAAGTCGCTAAGGTGGAGATTTGTTATATGGCTCCTTAGTGAGAAAATTAGAAAAGTCCCACATTGGTTAGGAATGAAGATGGGTGTTGGATTTGGGGCTATAAATAAAATCTTCCTTCACCATTTGTAAACATCCCAAAATTTGTAAATCTTCCTCTCTTTTGTAAGGGTAATTGATTAGCTCAATTTTGCCCAATTAGTTGTAATTTTGGAGTTCATCCATTTGGAGATAGTGGAAGTGGTCAACGACGCCCGAGGACTTAGGTAACCTTTGTACCGAACCTCGTTAAATTTCTGGTGTTATTATTTTTCTGCTTTAATATTTTTGTTTCAATATCTATTTTAGTTTATTTTAGTATTATATTTTCAATAGCATTATTTTGTCGAATTAATTTGAGTTCTATTCATTTAAATCATAAGTGAATAGTTACTACTTAAAATAGGGAAAATATACCCGATTTTTCCAACAGTATTTTTTATCAGATTTCAATTCTAACTCCGTAAGCAAATAATCCAACAAAAGTGCCGTCTGAGATAAATAAATAAACAAAACTATAGTTGGGAAGAATACAAAATTAAAAACTGCAAAACTAATTAAAAAATAATTGACAACTTTTTGTATTAATTCATATCTCAAAATATTATATTATTTTTCTTATTATAAATTTTAAGATATAATTTTAAATAATTTTTTAACATTTTTTATCCAACTTAAATGCATACATGATATAATCGTTTTCTGAAACAACTTTTTGACAGAACTTAATTATCAATGCTATTAAATGGTTTTAAGATAACCTAATCATTTTATATCTATACTTTGGGTTTAATCAATAAATGATATATTAGTTAATGTATAAAATAAATAACTTGATACATATTAAATTACTCATTAATAAATTCACCCTCCAGCTCTCCCGATGATGTTTTCTGAAAAGCTCTCCTGGTGATGTCATTTGATTGGCTTCTTGACGCGGACCACATGTGCTTTAGTGCGTAGGGGTAGAACATCACCCACTCTCTACTTTATGTTTTGAAACTTGAAAGTGGAGTTAACACCGAAATTTTTTAGATTTTTAATTCTCATATGATTCCATAATATAATTAATTTAAATTAAAATATATCATTTTTTATCTAATAAACATATATTAATTTTAAATTTTCATATGTAAAATCATATATATAATTTAAAATTTAAAATTTATATTTTTTTAATAAATATTATCATCTATAATCACAACTAAAAGATAAAAATAATAAAAAATATATTTATATAATTATTAAATTATTATATATATTTATATAATTATTAAATTATTATATATATTTGTATAATTATTAAATTATTATAAATATTTATGTTTATTTTTAAATTAAAATATTAATTTAATATAATTATGTTATGTATATTATTTAAATATAACATAATACAAAATAAAATATGTATTTATTTATAATTTAATAATAATTCGATCTAAATTAAAATCAAATATAATATATTATAAAATCTATTAATTTAAATCAAATAATTAGATTAAATTTTTCAATTTTAACTAATTTATTAGATTATTTACTCACCTTCAATTAAAAATATATATATGTCTTAGATTGAAACTAATAAGACAATATGATATAAAATAAATATAAATATTTAAATTATATATTAGATAAAATAATTAGTTTTTTTTTAACTTATTATTATTATTATGTAATACATAATTTATTGTTATACAACATATAGTTATAGATAGATTTTTTTTTACATCTTGATAAAATATATTTTTATTTTATATTTTATTAATTTTATAATTACTGTTTTTTATAATTAAAAATAATATCTTAATACTCATTAAAAATAAAAAAATAATGTTTTTTCCATATTATTTCACTTTTTCAAAATAAAAAACTAAATTACTGTAAAAAAAATATGCTATCACTATATTAACCCATTTTTTTATGGGAATAGAGCAACTATATTTTTCAAACAATAGTTAGATACTGACACACTTATATGATGAATTATTATTTTAAAAAACATCATGATTTATAGGAATGAAACAAACTTACATTGAAATAGGAGAATTTTTTTGGTATTTGAGAATATGTACGTATTCTATTAGAGAGAAGCAAGAACAAAATAAAAATAGAAAACTAAGAAGGGAGCGTGGTTGGTAGTTTATGAATAAGTTTCTCATCAGTAGTATTCATTTTTAAAAGGTTTATAATTAAATATTTTTTTAAAAAAATCCTGTTACATATATGTTTTTTAAACATCTTGATTTATGTGAGTAATGAAATTTATTTGCAATATTTGATTTTCGCTATAAAATCACAATTCTATGGAGAACATGCTTTGAAAGATTTTGTTCGGGACCACTAAATCCTATGTTTTGATCTATCACTCTATTTCCCTCCCTTCATTTTCAATAGGTCAATTCCAGTTATTCTTTTTTGAATTACAATGGGGTTTCTTTTTTCTCTTTCGAACACTAAAATTTAAATGTAATGATTCATAAAATAAATCAAAAACTCTTTTAAAAACATTTTAACACTAAAAAACACCACTCAAATTGGATGTAGTAATCCTATCAGCCAAAAATAACGAACCTACCTCATCAACACTAGAGGCAAACAACCTCATAAGCACAACAGACTAGCTAGTGTCGAGGAGTGAGCCAACACCACCAGGACAACCCACCGCTAAGGAAGCCTATTGTGAAGGACCACAAAATGCGCGGTGGTTGAGTAGGCAGAAGAATAGAACAAGGAATTTTAAACTAAAATATTCACATATTTTTAATATATATTTCAATTTTTTTTAACAAAACTTCAAATTCGATCTATTCATAACTATTCATTTCTTCTTATATATATTATAAACAATGTTATTTTACAATTTATCATAATTTGTTTAAAATAAATAAAAAAAGTTTAAGAATTATTTATCTACAATATATAATATTTTCTTATTGTTTTTTTAATTTACTAATTTAAAATATGTAATGCACTACATCAAATAATATTTTAATTTTTTTAAAAATTAAAATAAAAATTTAATTTAATAATAAATATCCATTGATCTACTAATTATTTGATTTATTTAATCCACCTATCAAAACATATTAAATCAGATTGAATATTTAGAACAACAGATCATATCATCACCAAATTGTATAGAATTCGAGTTATTATCATCTCTATTTTCAACAAGTTATTAACAACAAATAATATGACAATTAGGACTCATTTTTTTTAACCTATATTATGTAACACATAATATATTATACAATAAGTTGTTATAAATAAATTTTTTTATGTGATATGATGAAGCCTGCCATTTTAGGACATAGTGGACTAATGTCAGAGGGTCAGAATGATAACACGAGATCATTATTAAAATTTGTAATTATATTTAAAATTTGCACAGGTCAATGTCTTGGACTCTTGGTCATAGTATCTATGTCTATAATCATACTTGTATTAATAAAAAAAAAATGATATCCATATGTATGTTTTTGTGCTAGATAGGAATATCTCAAATATTATTCTAACCGCATTGCATTATGTTTCACTGTTACTGTTGTATATTCATGGAGATTTATTGTTGTTAGGAGTATATTTATGGAATGCATAAGTAAATAACACAAAATATATATGTTGGGTAAACAATTTGATATTTGAGGTTCTTGTATTAACGCATCCAATTATATTGTATAGAATCTGACTTGATCATCTCTCTAATACTTATTATTTTTTATCTAGTACAAAAGTAGTGATATAACGATAAACATAAATTATCTATGTATGTTTACATATGTGTAGTACCAATCAAATTTAAAATATCAATATATGTAATTTTGTATGGTATTGTATAGTTATCAAGCAAAAAGATGATTACACATAAATGGAGTTAGAATAATAGAGACGAGAGTGATGTATGTATATATTTGATTATCTTAATAATCATGGATGATATGTACTCGAGTAAAATAATATATATATATATATAAGAAATAAATACGATATTATGATATAGGATAATTATTATGAAAAATATTAAGTAATTTTTTATTAAATTGCTACTAGTAGTCTTAAAATAATTTTTTATATATACAGTTAGAGCTAGCTAGTGTTTACCATTATTTTGATATCATAAAACAATCACACGTGTTCAAAATTATTTGGTCATCTTCACGGGATTGTATAAATTATAAGTCATATTTTAGAACACTACTTATAAATGTAAATTAAGCTTTCTAATTTTATAATATATTTTATTTATTATTATTTATGATATATTATTATTTTATTTTATTTAAATATCATCTCATCTTATTTATATTATAATATAATGTATCTAAATTTAAATATTTATTATACTGTTTTTTTATTAAACTTACATTAATATTTTTTATTATTTTTATATTATTACGTTTCTCACTTAATCTTATTAAGAATAAATAAGATATATCAATTAATATTATTTTATTATCATCTTATTTTATTAAAAATTAAATAAAATAAGATGAGATAAATTTTAAAATTTAATAAATTATCTCATAAATTTTATTAACATATCATCCCAATTTACATCTCTATGTGTCATAACTGTTGGTGTCCGAAAGAGCAACTAGAGATGTAAATTAAGTCGTCTCATCTCATGTTTTATTCTTTGTCTATAATGAACTCATAGTGTAATATTATCTCATTTTATTTAAATATTATTTTATTTTATTTAAATTATAGTCTTAATATGCTTAAGATTAAATATATATTATATCATTTTTTTATTATAAATTATTATTTATTATTTTTGTATCATTACCTATCTTCTTCATAAGTTTATCAAGAATAAATGAAATATTTTAATTATTATTATTTTATTTCATTAAAAATTAAGCGAGATATAACAAGATAAATTTTAAAAATTAATAAATTTCGTTAATATCTTGTTAATAAATTTTGAGCTAAGTGAATTCCGAAAGGAAGTTTCGGGTCAAACTGCCTATGCATATATATCCTCACTCTAATCGCATCCATAAAGCTGTAGTCAGGAAGAAAAGCTACACTTTTATTGAAAAGCCATGGTATGTTAACAGATATAGAGTTTCAGTTGATTCACACTGTTACAACCTTTATTTTAAAGGTTATGCAACTAATTTATATTTTTTTTAATAAACAAATTAAATTCAAACGTTAATATTTCAATGAAATACTTATGAACTCTCTCTTTCTCTCTTCAAAAGGCGTTGATTGGTCGACAACATAAGACAAACTATAAGCTAGTTTGATATTTAGTAAGTTGATTGTCACGGAAGAGCTTTTAAGGGGTTTTTTTTAATAAGAAAATCCAAAATCAACTGATCCAATAAATTAATTAAAATTGGAATGCATTGAAAGCTTTCGTGCTCATTGAGAGAAGAGAATGAGATTAATGAACGTTTTTTAGATAAACGACAAAAATTGGTAATTATTTTTCTTTAAAAATTAATAAAATTATTTTTCTCCAAAAATTATGATTTTAATTATTTTTAATTAGATAAAATTAATTTTATTTAAATTTAATTAAATAAAGTTAATTTTATATATCTTTTACTATCCACCTATTTGTGAACGTGATTATCAATTCAATAAATTGATAAATATTGATATTTATTTGATAAATTTAATCATGATTATTAATCAATAATATAATTTTAGATAAATAAATTTTTTTAACATGATATGGCGTGGAAGTCGATTAAAAATTATTTATAAAATTAATATTTTAATTATGAATAATTAAAATTATAATTATTTATAAAAAATTGACTATTTTTTTATTAAAATAATTGTAATTAATATGGCGTGAAAGTGATATGGTTATTGAATATCAAAACTATGATTAATTGAAACCAAATATATATTAATATTATTTTATATAAATATATTTTTAATAATAAAATATATAATATTTGAATTAATTAGATTAAATTTTATTTATTTTTATTTTTTATATTTTTATTTTTCTTATAAACATGTGTTAAATAGTTAAAAAAATAAAAATTAATGTAAAATATTTTAAATAATGTAATAGAGTAAGAAATATATTAACATTTATTTTTTAAAAAATTAAATATATTTTTAAATAAATGTTAAAAAAATAAGAAACATAATTAAATTGTTAAAAAACTACTACCGAATTATAATAAACAATTATTAACCGAATATACTTAAAACTAATACAGGATGATTATGGTTATTAGCATAATTATCTAGTTCGTTTTAATGCTCATTTATAACATTATGTCAAATACACGGAGTTTGCTAAGCAATAAAATTACCATTTAAGGGTATATTTGTTATATAATTGTAAAATTCTCATCGTATAATTTCTATATAATGTTTAATTGTGAAATTGTATCATATTATACATCATAAAAACATATAATTATGTAAAGATTTAATACGATCATTGAGTTTGGATCTAAATCTTAAGGGACACATAACTTAATCTAATTGAGTTTTTATTTATAAAATTATGTGTTTTTTGATTTTTTCTTTTATCTTAAGTGAACAATAATATTTTTTAATTTTAAAATATAATAAAAAATAAATTAAGTATTGATTTAAATAATTTTTTAATAAAAATTATTTTATTAAAATATTTATAATTTTATTCAACTATATTATAGAAATTATTAAAAATATAGTGTTGAGTATTTTTTTTAATTATCTTTATTTTATTATAGGTTATTTTTCTATCATTTGAAATAGTAATAATAAGGGAGGGTTGATAATTGATCTTTCATGTGGTAGTATTTTTTTAAAATCCTACAGAGTATTATTTTTCTTTTTGGGTTTGGAATGCTATTTCTTGTTATTAAAGTTATAAAATTGGTAGATCTGATCTAAAGTTAAAAATTATAAAGAATTATATATTTAAAATTTATAATAATAAAAATAATATTTTAATAATATTAAATAATTTTTTAACATTAAATTGATTTAAATGATCATAATTTAATCTAAATAATTTAAATTAAAATAAAATAATGTATATTTAGATATTTTATAGTAAAAATATATAAAAATAAATATAAAATAATATTTTTTTTATGATTATAATATTTAAAAATATTTCATGGAGTCGAGGATTAGGTGCGCGGAAATGATGTTACCCGGAGTTTCTTCGGAAAGAATGATAACCACGTGGGCCTACACGATCGATGAATGCTTGAAAAAGGGATTGAGCTTATCACAACCGTTAACTCAATTAATCTCCTTTGACGATGTAAATGTGACATTTGCAGTGTCTGAACGGGAAATTTTATACATTTGGCATAGACATTTATTTATTTGTATATAAAATATCTCATTTTATATATATTTTAATAATTATTAAGATATAATTATTATATTTCACTCATACAAAAGTATGTTAGCATAAAAATTTTACTTATTAAAAATATTTCGACCAAATTAACTTAAATTAAATTTTAATTATTTAATGTATAATTTTTGATATTAGAAAATACTAATTTTTATTTACTTTTAAAGAAAAAAATTTCTTAAAAAATTCAAATAATTTTTTAATTAAATATTAATTTTTTATAAATATATCTATAAAAAAAATATAAACTTATGCGTAATATATGTGATATTTTGTTATATTTAACGAAAAATTGAATAAAAATATAACATTTATTATTAATTGTCATTTTTTTAAAAACAAAATTACTTAGATAACAATTATTTAACAAATAAAGAGACTTGAAAATATTTCTTTAAACTAATCAGAGCAAACAATACATTTAGTTTAAAAAAATTGATCATTTTCACAGTTAATCCTAAAAAAGTATTTTCACACTCTCTCTTCATATAAACAGCATTACACCCATAATTGTAGTAGTTGGATATAGCTGGCTAGCTAGCCAGTGTTTATCAAATAATTATGTGTTGGGGAAATTTCTCATTTCTTTGATCGATCAGATGAGTACATTAACGATTATGGGTGACTAGAAAAAAGGAATGTCAATTAAAAGAAGATCTATGTACTTATCTTGCTCGTTTTAGTTAACGCGCTAATAAAACATTCAATTCAATGTCATAATTTGTACAATAAAGGGAGTCTATAACCTTCTCTAACAGTTAACTAAACAGCATTGTGCAATTAATGGGTGACGTTAATTTCTTTAAAATTTATAAACAGGTGTTAGAAGGTCCTTAATTTTCCCAAAGAAAGAGATGGGTTTTTGTAAAGTTCACTTTGAAATGGATATATGTAAAACCAGTTGTTGGTATAGTTAATTCTTTTTCGTGCCTGCAAATTTATGCATGCATAACGTTCTGGGTTTCATTTGTTAAATTGTTCTTGATGTTACATCGTACGTATCGGTGCACACAAGGTGAATCCAAGATCACAGGATGAAAGTGGAGCCGTGTTAACAAGGTATATGACTCAAGGTGAACAAAAGTAATTGACCCAAGTTGGATTGTGATGATGGACATATAAACTCGATCGTCTGAGTTGAAATGAACTATTCTTATTTTAACTTTTTGGGTTATTATGATAGCTCTTATCAAGTTGTCGTACTATAAACGAACCCTAATTGCCTTTCATTGACTATATATAAAGATCTTGAAGTATATATTATGATGAGGACGAATATGGATTTTGTATATTTGTATATATTTTGCAAAACATCTTCTTAATTGTCACGCATAATGTACTCTAAATGAGTTAATAATAAAGGCCTGCACCCATGTGACAAGTAGGTAAGCAGATATATATGTATCAGCCACTTACAGTCTTACCGGTTAAAATAGAGTACATTGAAGAAATATCAGTGTGATCTATGACTTTCAAGGTTTTTTCATGCATAAAGTGTTTGTGATTTGTGCTGATAACAGTAAATTATTGGAGTCCCTTTTGTCTAAAGTAATATACATCTTTCATCTGCATTTATTTTAAGGGTTCTCTTTTTTACTGCTACTAATTAATAATTATAACCAAACTCGAGTTTGGTTGCAGTTAAATTAATAACAACACTGCAACTCGTACTTGGTCCTCAATAGTGAACAATAATTGTGCATTATTAAAAAAAGAATGGTTTAAATCAAATGTAGTTTTAAAATAAAGTGCTTTTAAAACTATATTATTCCCAAAATCCTATAATATTTTTATTAATTAAGAATTATTATTATTATTATTATTTTCAATTTTTTTATAAGAATTATTAGCCATTAGTTTACTTATTATTTCAACATCTATTCTCCTTAATTTAACATCAATTAAAAATAACAATCCATATAATAATTTGATGAATATATCATTACTTATAATCTATTTCTTGTGAGCGGTGCTATGAATGAATTCTCCTTTTTTGTGAAAATCAAGAAGACATCGATTTCTCTGTTTTCTTTTCAATTTCGACCTTCAATCCGATAAGAATAAGCGAAGTTGAATTCATCCATGGTTTTAGAGAGAAGTTATACGTAAAGAGAATAAAAAAACTACACCCGGAGGATACGTCAAATATTGTTAATGATGTGTTCACAAACGAGTCACAAAGTTTAATTATTAAAATATAAAACAATAAATATTAAATTAATAAAAGTAGGAGATAAATATTCCAATTAAGAATGGAAATTTTGACTACTTGTTTAGATATTTATGTTTATTCGCAATTAATTTTAGAAATGAAATAATTTTGGATATTGCTGGATTACAAGTAACAATTTCAAAATATGTATAATTATATTGATATTTAATTATATTTTGATATATATTATATTTATTTAATTAATTTATATATTTGTTAAAATAATTTTAATTTTAGATATTATTTATTATCTATCTCATTTTTTTACTCACAAATATAAAGTAACTGTTTTTGAACTATTTCAAGTACGAATTTAATATTTTGATTCGAGAACAATTATATAAAAAATTGTTTCTATCTTTCGTTCATAATTCCCACTCAAATATTCATAGTAATATAAAATAAACAAAATCATTTCGTAAATAAATAATTTAATTATTTAATATAATTTATTTTTTTTAAAAATATATATTTATTTACGTTAGAAATAAAAATAAATAAATATTTTTAAAAAAATTAAAAGTAAAATTTTATGTGTAAAAAATTAAATTTAAATAAAATTAAAATAGAATATTACTAGATTATAAATTCCACGGGACAAACAGTACTGGTCCGGTTATCTTTCTCTCTCATTACACATCGAACAACACATAAAGCAAACGTCATAACTCATTACACATACATAAATACATAATAATATAGAACGTTCATATTTACAAACCTATCTCAGGACATTCCCTTTGATTTCCAGCTTTTCAAACCCAGTCTCAACTCAGAAAAAAAAAAAACAGCCACTTTACTCTTTCTTTGAGGCCTGAGCGGGAGATATCAATTTCCTCTTTTAATTCTCCCTTTGATCTTCTACTTCAATTTCCATGGATACAGCTCAGTGGCCACAGGTATTTATAGATCCATACATATAATTGTTGATCTTTATCTTTAATTTGGGTCTTGGATCTTTTTTCTTAATTAAATAATAATAATAATTGAGACCACTTTGAAAGTGTGCCGCGCTTTAATTTGTTGATCCTTAATTGTGTAAAAAGATGATGGTATTAATTGATAAGTAGTAGTGGGAAGTCCCCACTTGATTTGGATTTAGTTTTCATCAGTTGTTTCACTTTATCTTTTGGTTTAATATTAATTCTTTTAATTAATTTTGTTTTGTTTTTTACTTTTGTTGATATCATCACTTGCAAAAGTGAAAAGCAGCTATAGCTATATACTAATTAATTGTTTTTGTGATTTGTTTAGTTTACATCGATCGATCTGTAGTCTGAGTTTGATTAATTCTCGTTTTGGTTTATAAAAATTAATCAGGAGATTGTGGTGAAACCAATAGAAGAGATGATAGTCACTAACAAAGAGAGGATCATCAAGACAAGATTACCAACAAAACAACAAGTCATAAACTGTCCAAGGTGTAATTCAACAAATACAAAGTTTTGTTACTACAACAACTACAGTCTAACACAACCCAGGTACTTCTGCAAAACTTGTAGAAGGTATTGGACTGAAGGTGGTTCTCTTAGAAACATTCCAGTTGGTGGTGGGTCCAGGAAGAACAAGAGATCTTCAGCTTCCTCCTCTTCTTCTTCTACTTCTTCAATAACTACTTCAAATATCACTAGGCTTCCTGATTCAGCTTCACAGACTCAAGGCCACAAGATCAATCAAACACCACAGGATCTAAATCTGGCTTTCCAATCAACGTCTCAACATCATCATTTCAACAACATCACTGATTTTATTCAAGAAGCTCATCACAATATAGAAAACAACAACAATAATATATCTGTTAATTCTACCCCAACAGATACAAATACATCTCATCTATCAGCTTTGGAACTAATTACTGGACTTACTTCAAGAGGTTTCAATTCATTTATGCCTATGTCGGTGCCTGATCCTAACGGCGTCGTTTATAATACATCTGGATTTCCTCTAGTTCAAGAATTCAAGCCAAGCCTTAATTTCTCCCTAAATGGGGTTGGAAGTGGCTATTCATCAAGTGTTCCTGATCAGACTAATGGGAGGCTATTGTTTCCTTTTGAAGACTTGAAGGAAGTTGATGATGATCAGCAGAATAATAAGGAACAAGGAGAACCAACTGGGTACTGGACTGGAATGTTAGGTGGAGGATCATGGTAATTAATTGACTAATTGTGAGATCAAAAAAATAAAAAAACAAAAAACAATCTGGGTCGTTTAAACTCCCTCTTAATTAATTATTTCTCATCATGCAATTGTGGGTTGGCTTTCTTCGGATTTCTTAATCATAACTTTAACGGATCATAGGATACATGGGGTTTTCTTTATATCTCTTTGCTGCTTATTTTCCTTCTCTATGTCAACGTACAAGTGGAACTTCTTTTTTAAGCTTATTTTAGATCGGCTTCAGAAAATTAGTAGTGATTGATGGGATTCGAATAATATACAAGAATCAATAACATATATATGATCAAGATGAGCCCAGATTTTTTATTAGGGTTTACATGTTACCA
Source organism: Hippophae gyantsensis (assembly GCA_030763125.1). Taxonomy (NCBI): domain Eukaryota; kingdom Viridiplantae; phylum Streptophyta; class Magnoliopsida; order Rosales; family Elaeagnaceae; genus Hippophae; species Hippophae gyantsensis. The sequence continues at coordinate 2,360,550 of CM061034.1, read as the reverse complement.
GAGAGTGCCATATATATAATATTGAACTACTATTTTAGGCTCTTTTTAATGTAATTTATTCTATCGATCACTAGGAGGAAAAACAAAGGGATCATAGCCCATTATTATGTGTACGTATCATTGGGTTTGGCTTTGTTTAATGAGTACGAATACACTACTGCATCGTTAATTATATAGCTTCTATTTTCAAACATTTTTGCTATATATATATATATATATTTGGCTATATATATGTTTTAAGGGTTGTTCATCAGCATTTAGCGCGTAAAGTTCTATATATTGCAGACATAAGAAGAATCCTATGAAATCAAGTATTTAGAGGATGAAGAAGAGCTACATATAAGAGTAAAGAGTCTATAAAAAAGGCACCTTGGATGTTAATTACGACCATTAAACCAAAAGCTCGCCTACTGATTAATTTCTATGACCAAATAATTCTTGGTCACTTTGTTATTGAATTGCATGATGTTTTTTTATACAGCATGATAGATCCAATAATACCTCTAATTATTTTGTTATCACATATTTATTTTTTATATTCAATTAATTACTTAACAATGTCATATAACACATAAAATGCATAACAGTACACTACTCTATTTTATATCATTGTCTTTCCCTTTCACTTTCCCATTTCCCTTTCTTTTTGTAAAACTATTCATATTATCACCAAAATACTTAACATTTTGATAAAATCAAATGAAAAATATACTATTTAGTTAGTATACAACTAGTAATTCCTTTTGCACTTTGTGAAAGACTGAGAAAGATCTGACAAACTTCTGTTCCTTTGGTCCTAGTTTTGGGACCCACAAACATTCCCATTGGCAATTGTGCTAAATAATAATACACCCACTAAGTCGATCCATTCAGATCTACACCCTCCATTTTATTATTTATTTTATAATATATATATATATATAAATTTTGGTTCTTTGCTGTAAGCCACTTTAAATGTGCATATAGAATAGCATTGCAAATGGGTATAGATGTATAAATAATGTGCCACACCTCCCCCATTGTGGAGGTCTTTTTCCTTACCAAATTTGACGGTTTAATTTTATACAACTAAATTAAAATTCTATTTTGTTTTTTTCTCGGTGGACTGTGTGACACTGGAATACTGTGAACAGCCACCCCATGCTCTAATTTGGTACAACCTGACAAATTAGATTCCTTGGACACCAAGAATCCACTCACGACTTCTAAATTACTCACCACGCCATGGACTTTAAACCTTTTACTATAAAACGAACAAACATGGAAACATCACCGTCTATTCGTGAGGTTAATGCTTTTTGATAATCATATCGTAAATTTAAAAATTATATAACTCACTAAGTCCCTTCGTTCAAATATGCAATTATACTACTCTTTTGATAATCATATCGAATGCATTAAATAACATATCAGTATAGATTTAAAAAAAATGAGACACGGAAGTAATTGCGAAACAAACTATTAACATTCCTTTTAAACCAAAATGTGTGATATAAACTGTAGCAGCCTAATGGATAATGAACTTTAGATTCCACATGAAGGAGACACTTACAAGTTATTACAACAAAATATATTTTGTCTGACTACTGTTTTTCCACAATAAAATATAGTTACGAAATAACTAAAGATTTAATACGGGTTCAACCAGAAATTAATAAGAGATGTAATTCGCCAACGTTAGATTGGACAACCAATCACAGTATACAACGTAAAACAGTTACCCAAGCTAGCGGGGGTACAGTATAGAAACAAAAGTTGTATTTCATTTGGAGACATGACGTAACGATACCCTTTTGGCTTTGGTTTTCAACTTCTCTACAGGGATTTACTAGAAAGCATATGATTCTATCAAGGAAAAGAGTCGCCCCAACTTCAAGTCTTCGTTTCAATGATCGCCATTGATTCCAAATATACGGACCTTATGCATGTTTGGGAACTTTGCAACCACCAGTACAAAAACTGCTAGTGTGTTGAAGATGAGCATTGGATTCTCATAGTCTGTCGTGTGTGAGGCTATTAAATACCTGCCGCAATAAGTAAGATACCAACTGTTAAGGTAGGACCATGTTGACAAATTATGAAATGTTGGGCATCAAATACTGTTGCTGCTGGAACAAATAAACTTTATTTCTATTGACAATATACGAGAGATAATGAATCCAACCCAAAAGGATCAAAAGGAAAGAATGTTATACTCGAGAGAAAAAAAAACCATGAAGACGGGCAATATTGACAACTCACATTTTCCAACCAATCAGAAAGTCAACTGATGAAGGTTAGTCCTGCAAATTCACCCAACAATGCAAATAAACAGAATGCTTGACCTATAACAGACAATAGTTTCTTAATCATGTATCTAAGTAGATAAATGAGCTTATATTATGTACTAATCCACAAAGTCATGTACAGAAGGACTTCTTCATAAATCAGGTTTAGGAAAGAAAGAGAAACATTGAGCATCACAACTGGATTCGAAGCAAAATGAGAGAGATCAACTCCTGCTCAATTGCAGAAAGCCAACTCACAAATCAACAAGGAGAAAATGAACGTCCGTCTTCCAAAAAAAAAAAAAAGGGAGAAAATCACATCATGTAATTCACAAATACATTGACACTCAAAGAGCAACATTCGGGTTCCCATCAGGAAGCATTTATCGTGCTGGAGAAGTTATAGCTATCCAAGAGAGTGTCCCACCCGGTAGAGCAAAAACTCTAAGAGTAAGGTCAGGATAGGTAAACTTACTGGTGCATTTTTGCTCTTGTACTTGAAATGCCTTTTTTTTTATTCCCTTCGCTAAGTCAAGTAATTTAATCAAAACTTTGGTATCAGAGTAAAAACAGAGATTGCACATGACATCAAGTGATAAGTCATACCAAATATGGTGATATGATAAAAAGTTTGAAAAAGAAAACTTCTTATCAAAAGAGCTTCAAAATTGAAGCTTTGTTACTGTTTGGATAAACAGAATGCTTGACCTAGGTACTCACGAACTAGGGGGTACGGCCTATCATGAGGTACCCCGCCCTGGTTACAAGAAACGAGCATAAGAAGTGATCGACAACCTCCACACGTGCTGTAATGTTTGGATAAACGGAATGAATGACCTAGGTTCAAACGGCCTAGAGGGTACGGCCTATCATGGGGTACCCTGTCCTGGGTACAAGAAACCAGCATAAGAAGTGATCGACGACCTCCACAGGAGCTATGATGTTTGGATAAACAGAATGCATGGCCTAGGTACCCACGAACTGATGGGCATGGCTTATCACGAGTTACCCCGCCTTGAGCACAAGAAACCAGCATAAGAAATGATCTATGACCTCAGTAAATTGTTACCTCGATGTAGTCCAGTTGGTATACGGACAAAGGAGTGATCTAAATCGTGAGGTGACCTTGGCATGAGATAGTGTCCTAGATATGTACAGGCATGACCTCACCTGAACAAGTGAATCTGCACTCTCGTCAGAAGTAGTTAAAAGTGGTTGCATCATTCGAGTAGTGACACGAGTAACTCAAGATATCTATATATGTGGTCCTATGCACCCATTGAAGGGGATTTGATTCTCTCTCTAATAAAAATCCTATTGCACTAGTAATTCTCCAAATAATTACAATTTTATTGGTTCCTTAATAATATACTTTAACCTGTATTTGAAATAAAAAAAAATTTACACAAAATTTGGGCTTAAAACATAAGTTTAAAGGAGACACTACTTGTTAAATATGATTAATTTTTATATAAGTTTCAAACTATTACAAGTAAAATTATTTTTTCAACAGGGTGAAGAAGAGGAAATGCCCTTGTAATGAGGAGGCGCAAAATGCATGATGAGCAAAGGAATTATGAGAAAATCAAAATCAGTTTCGCGTAATAAGGACAAACCAGATGTACAGAAGGAGCTACTAAAAATTGTTAGCAGTCAGTGTGGTATATTAAGACACTAAAAGATAACTTCTATACCATCATCTTAAAAGAAAGATGCCCAATGACACCATGACAACATTGACCCAAAACAATAAAGAACACTATGGTAAGAGAGTACAGTCTACTAGGCTTAAAACAGGACAACTGGAAAATACTTACAGGACAACAGGCACAACAGTTAGAAATTTTCTGTTTCGGGTTAGTTGCTTTCCATTATCCATCTGCTCCCACCAAGTTAACCTGTTGTAGATACCTTGATCATCCGAAAAGGGTGTTCCTTTCTTCCAGTGAAAACAGTGGTAAGTAACCTGAAACACACACATATATATCCATAAATAGACAGCAGGTCTTCAAGAAATAAGACATAAATCAAACCTTGGATCTGCAAGATGTGGAAGACACTCACGAATTGTTATTTTCGACCAAACAAAAGTATCAATTTTTAATCTTTCACATGATCAAATCGGGGCACTTAAAGTATGAAAGTATACTAATTAAATTTTGATGAGTCAAGCCTTGCGAAGTATCCTAAATAATTTGTTGTACAAATTTCTAGTGGAAACAAGATCTACTTTGTCTCAAACATTTCAAGAACGGAAGAAATTATCCAAAAAATAATTGGGAAAACCTCTATCTATTAAAAGGCACTTCGGCTGAATTTAAGGTTGTGGGATACAACAGTTTCACATAGTATTGAATTTAATGCCTCACTTATATCCAAACATTTTGTATCGAATTCGAACCAAACCCTAAAGTTTTATGTCCCTCCTCAGCTAAAGCTTTAAAAAAAAACTAAACCTTTAAAAAATATAGATCAGAATCCAAAGCAAAAGGAAACGGGGAGATCCAAATCAAAATTCAATTGAGATGGGGATAAACAGCGCAAGGGGGATAAAATATCCAATCGATCAAACTAAAGCATTGGTAGTAAGCAAAAACAGAGACAATAAAATATATAAAAAGAATTATCAATTAGAAAAATAAAAAAGAAAATGAAAAGGAGAGATAGAGGAAATTACGAGAAAATGGAAAAGGTGGACAATGGTCCAGGCGGTGCCAGGAGAGCAAGCGAAGAGGGAGAGGACGATGATCCAAGAGAAGAAAATGAGGAGCATGTAGGTTGTCCAAACCCCTGGATACGTGAACCACTCTGTATTTTTGTTCAGATCCGTCGTCGGCACCGCTGTCACGTACATTTTCTCCTTTCTTCTTCTACTTCCTCCTCCTGCTCTTTTTTTACGTTCTTTATTTTCTTTTTGTTATTTGTATTTTATAATTTCTTTATTTTCCGACTTTCTGATCGAATCGGAGATCACTATTAATGGAAAAATAATGAATCTGACTGCATCGCATCAAATAACCCGATATTTCAATTTTGCAGCAAAATAAAAAAATAATAATTTTCCTGCTTATCCTGATAATGGCCACTGTGGAATTTAAAAAAAAATGCCGAGAATACGTCTCAGCTATTTTTTTTTTCTTCACAAGTTCGCAATGTTGATTTCATTAATATTATTTCACAAACGTTGATTCCATTATTAAATGAACGATTTTGATCGATTTTTATCAAAATATCTAATTTAGATAATATTGACCTTGATATTATGTCCCCACAACAGAGCCAGTGCTTGTTTTTTTTATAAATAACTTTCATGTTTGTCCAAATATCAGTTAGAAAATAAATTTAAAAAAAACATCACTAAATTCTATTTTAATATTCTTAATTACAAGGAAGAGAATTAAAAAATAATAATTTTGTATTATTGATTTATTTAAAAATCATAAATTATTTTTTATCAAAAACCATAAAAGTAAATTAATAAAAAAAATTAGAAAATGAATAATATTTAAAGGTTTCAAAAGAGAGAAAAAATCTTTTGAAATCAATATTTTGAATTAGTATTACTTGAGTTAAAGTGTTGAGTTTTGTTTGAGGACAAGGGGAGAGAAAAGTTTTATGATTTAAACAATTAGAGATTTTGATTGGGATAGGAAGAGATTTATATGTTAATAATAACTCCATTTTAAATCCTTTTTTGCTTTTGTTGTATGATTTAATTCTTAAGTTATAAATTTTTATTTCTATCTAAAATTTTCATTTTATTTTTTATTTTTTATTATTTTTCAGCAGCTATTTCTTAAGTTGAGTTTTTATTGAAATTAATTATTACACTAAGGTATATGAGTAAATATTTTTCTTAATATTTCTCTTTTATAAACTTAGATATTAGCAAACAATTGTTTTTTTAATAACAAGATATTAACAAACAATTAGTTGTCAATAATAGGATTTTTAGGCTAGAATGAAATACAGTACTTTCATTCGTACGTAAGACGCATTATTTAAAAGTATGGTTTGTTTTAATGACTTTGTATCTTATCTAAAATAAAAGGTTCAAGCATTATTTAAAAGTATTATAGTGATGATTTTTAAATTAACATCCATAATAATAAAAAATAATATAATTTATATTTAAATTAAATATTTTTATAATTAAAAAAAATTTAAGTATAAATGTTTTTAATTAATCATCGTTAAATTAAATTTTAATTATTTAGATCGTTTAATTTTAAATTTTATCTAATTTAATAATATTATATTTTTTTTATTGTTATAATTTTAAAAGTTTTATTTTAGATAGGTTTTCAAATAATTTTTTTACTGTTCTTTTTATTTAATTAGAAAAATGTAATTAACAAACTATCGGTCCTAAATTTGGAGAAAATTAGTAGTAGATGGTATATTGGGACGAGAGGATGCTAGCAATTCTTTTATAACATCTTTTTATACCAAATTCATGTATATATTATAAGGTAAATAAATATATTTTTTTACATTTTTTAATAAAAAGATTAAAAATAAAATTAATTCAATAATAATATTATTAATGCTTCAGTCAATTTTATATGAAAATATATTTCAAAAACTTCCTCACACGATGTCAGTGAAGAAAATCGGAGAGCAGCTGAAAGAGTGTATGAGTATATATAAGAGATTATCTCTATCATTGGTAATCCTTCCGCCGCCTTCTAACAAATTAATTGAACTCTTTAATCTTATTATAATTTTCTGGACGATTTTCTTTATTCAATAAACTCTTGATAAATAAAAATAAAAATATATTGAATAATTAATTATTTAATGTGTTAGAAAATTGTTATCATTCATTTAAAAAAATTTAAGATGACTTGATATTTTAGATTAATGAAAGTTAATGTTAATATAATTTTTTTAAAATAAATATTTAATATTTAATAAAAAATATATAAATAATATTGACGAAAAGTATAATTGAGAGGAATAAATATCACTATTAAAATATCCGTATGTTTTGATACGTGTGTTTTGAGATGGAAGAGCCGAGCCATATACAAAAGCATTAGAAAGGTATTTTATATGAGTGGTGTAAAGAGTAGAGAGATAAGAAAAAAAATGATTTAATGATATAATTGATGTGTTTTAAAATATACATAGAGAATCCTATTTATATGGTTGTAATAAGTGTAGTACAAGTGGAATAATAGAAGTGTAGTACAAGTAAAATAGTAGAAGTATAGTATAAGTGAAATAATAAAAGTGTAGTATAAGTATAATATAAGTAAAATACAATATCAAATATAACTTAACATTTCCCTCAGACTCAAGGAGGAATAGAAACAATCAACTTGAATTTGGAAACTAATTCTTGAAATTTTCCTGGTAGATAAGATTTGGTGAAGATGTCAACTGTTTGATCTGTAGAGGATATTGATTTGAGACAAATAGTGTCTTGAAGAACATGTTGATGAACAAAATCATAATCAATTTTGATATGTTTTGTTCGTTCATGAAATAAATTATCGTGAACAATTCTGAATAGCACTCTGATTGTCACAATATATGATAGTTGCGGTTGACTGGAGAACACCCATATCAACAAGTAGCCAACGGAGCCAAAGAAGTTCTTGAATGGTGTCAATAAGAGTGTGATATTTAGCTTTAGTGTTGGATTGGGAAGTGAGAGATTGTTTCTTATTTTGTCAAGATATGAGAGAGTTTTCAAGAAAGAAACAATATCTAGTGGTAAAATGACGATCAATAAGGTCACCTGCCCAATCAGCATCAGAGTAGACGAAAATAAGAAGATTATATTTGTTGGAGAAGTGAAGATCGTGAAACATGGTGCCTTTGATGTAGCGAAGAATGCGAAGAACCGTAGTATAATGGGTAGACCGTGGAGCAGACATGAATTGACCAACCATATAAACAACATAGGCAATGTTATGACGAGTGATTGTGAGATAAATAAGACTGCTAACTAGTTGTCTGTATAATGTGGCATATGAGAGAATAGTACCATCTAATGGAGTAAGTTTGATATTAGTTTCTAGAGGTGTTGATGCAGTCTTGCAATCAGTAAGACCAACCCGATTAAGAATATCGGAAGAGTACTTTGTTTGAGAGAGATAGTATTCTTGAGAATCAGATGAGATTTCTAGGCCCAAGAAGTAGTGGAGACGACCAAGGTCTTTCATTTCAAATTGATGGCTTAGAAACTGTTTGAGATGAATAATGTTATTAGAGTCATTCCCTGTTATGATCATATCATCTACATAAAAGAGTAGAAGTGTTACATTAGTGGGAGTCTTCCGAATAAAGAGGTCGGAGTCATAAGAACTGGAAGTGAAGCCAAAGTTATTAAGTGTAGAGCTGAATTTGGGAAACCAAGCCCGAGGAACTTGTATGAGGCCATAAAGAGTACGACGAGGTCTGTATACTTAATGGGGTGAATGAGTGTATCCAGGAAGAGGTTTCATATAAACTTCCTCGGTTATGCCTCCATTGAGAAAAACATTTTTGACATCCATTTAAAACATGTTCTAGTTTTGGATAACATCAACAACAATAATATTATGAATAAAGGTGAGGCGAGTTACAGGTGCAAATATAACTTAAGAGGCGGATGCATGTATCATTCACATATCATATCTCAATTTCCTATAAATAAATTTTTAAGTATATTATTTATAAAATTACAAATAAATTAATGTATAAAATAAAATTATGTTCTATCTAATTTGTAAGCTTTAAATTTTTAATACTCAATATATTAATCAAAATTTAATAATTTAAATATATTTTTATTGAAATTAAATGCATATAATATTTTTTAATTAAAAATAAATAATTAATATTATTTTTTAATGTGCATATGTAAACCCTTTTGAATGTAAATCTTGATTTTAGTCGGAATATATGGGATATACTTAGTAAACAAAGCAGACGTATCTTTTTTTTACTCTCGTTTGTTTCCTTTGAGAATGGATATGCCTTAAGTATAAACTTGTCTTGTGATTTTTGGGTATAAATTTGGTGATTGTAGGGAAGAAGATACATGGAGCTACGTGAACTGTTTAATATTTGCATTTTTTTTAAGTGTTTTTTTTTTAATTATTATTTATAATTCTCTTGTGGTTCTCTAGACATAACATGTTTATACTTGGTCATATATTGAAAGTGATAATTTAGTGATCATCATACAAATTGTGTGTGCAATAAATACGTAAGTATACGTATCGCAACAAGTAATATAATGATAAGTAAAGATCGTTCTCACAAATATTATTTTATTATAAATTAATTTTTAAAACTAAAAATAATAAAAATCAATTTTTTTTGTGTTTTTATATTTTAAGAAAGCAAAATTAAAATAATTAAAAGTAAAAAGCAATAATTAATTAAATAATATTTTGTAACTAAAAAGATATATGAGAAAATACAATAAATCTCTTGAATTGTAGAATTAATTTTCTCTTGAATCTCTACCAAAATTGTGTCTTCTCTTGAATTTTTCTGTACTTTTCTCCCTTTTTAGCTCTAAAAACTTACCAAAATTATGCTAATGGAGGATAATTAGGGTTTATGGAGTGATTAAGGGCTTAAATAAAGCTCAGGTGTGATCTAGACCGTCCGATCAACTTCAGATCAAAGGCTACGATCAAAACAGGCAAAACTGACAGTTTCAGCCAATCACAACGTGACACGTGGCATCAAAATTCATTGGGTGAATAAGGAACGATGCGTGGCAGGGGAGACCGGTCAGAGTCAATGCTTCCCGAGTCAACAACATGTGGCATGACGTGATTCATGGGAACAGATGGCGTGGTGCATGGGTGACACGTGCCATGACGCGTTAACCGATTTTCGAACTCGGATTGAATGTCGTGTTGACACATGGCACGTGTTTCATCCTCCTCACACCCGGCGGGACGTGATTCGCTTTCTGTGCTTGCGTGGCATCCGCGTGGCTTGCCTAGTCAGCTCTTGTGCTTGTGTGGCATGTCGCGTGACAATTTTTGATTGGTCATGCGTTAAAAATTCCAAAAAATATATTTTTACTCATTTTCACTAAAAAATTTATATTTTAATTTTTTTGACCATAAAAAATATTATTTATTAAATAAAATAAATAAATATTAAATAAAAAATACGTTAATCACTTTATTTTCATAGAGCCATCATTCAAGTAGTTATAAGATAACATCTCTTTTCTTATCATTTATGACGTTGTTTCATATTAACCTAATAATAATGTTATGTCTAGCTGCATAACATAAATAATGTATTTGAAAATAAAGAATATGAAGTATATAATAATATAAATTTACGTACACATATTATCATATTTATTAAAATTATTTAAAAAATTAATCAAAATTAGGATACGAGCGTATGTAACGAGAGATTTAGGATTTAAAATATGAAGGGTCACTATAAAATAAAATACAACTTACTTTATTATATTTAATTATTTTTTACTTGTAGTTGAATAAACATGTTATATGTGTCTTGATTAAGTGTAAATATATTCAAATATATTGAATATATATTGAGTTTTTGAGTAGAAAAATCTTAAAATTTTAAAATTTAGGTTTATACAATTTTATTATATAAACAAATTTATCTATAATTCTATAAAGCACTCAGTATTGGAGTTTTCACAAGTTTGCGTCTTATCAGCATTTGAAACCAATTAGTTTGAGATATCAACCTCAATGTGGTCACTAATTAGTTTGAGATATTATGCCTCATTAAAAAATATATACATAATTGTAGGGGAATTTTCTGAAGATTCAAATGACATTTTTTTTTTGGCTGAATTGAAGACTCAAATGACTTTAAATTAAAGCAAGTAAGATTGTTATTATTTTTTAGTGAAAGATAATCAAATATATTGATAAATATTGTGGAGCAACCGCAACTTTTTGATAGCTGAATTAGGTTTTCAAATGAGTGCATGCAGCTGTGTAAAGTCTTTGTAAAGAGATAAGTTCTCTTCCCATTGGTCATTCATCATGTGAAGCCATCACAATCCAATTGCAGCCTAGTTTTAGCTCCTATTTTCTTTTTTTAATAGAAAGATAGAGACCTTGGATTGGTTTGTCCTATTCATTACCTAATTTGCTCTGTTTTACTTTAACAAATTATGAAAATTAAATTTAGCAGACACATATTGCGCTCCCCACTTTAATCTAAATTTTAAGATGCACTAATTATGGTTTAATATTGATTCTCTATAAATTTAACTGGTAATTTACATGATTTATGGTATTTATAATAATTTAAAGTGTACGAGTCTGTGTAAATATTATAGTGCATAGAATACGAATATCAAACCTAAAACAATGCAGTAATTTGTAAATGAGTATTGATAATAAGTAAAGAAAATATTGGTGATAAAATAATAGTTATCTATTAAATTATGATTAAAATAATTACTATTATGAAGCAAAGAATAAAAAAATTAACAAACAATCAATGATGAGAGACTAGGATTTAGGTATCTCTTAACCAATTCACTTGCTCCGCTACATGTTCTAAGATTTTGACGAATCTTTTTCCAAGCATTCACAATTGACTTCATGTTTGTGATCAAAGAGCATGGGATCGAAGAGGATAGATTTGGGATCAATCATGTACTAGCTCGATTGGTCCAACAATATCATTGTTTTAAGTTCACATTAAGTCGTTTCTATTATAGATAATATTTTACATTAAATAAATCAAATATTATGATAAAATTTATGAATATTATGTGTATCATTTTTTGAGATTTAAAATCAAACAATTTTTATAAATTTTTACATGATGTCAAAGTTTTAATCTATGGATAAATAAAAAAAATTAATGAACCTCCTAACAAAACATGAACCTCACAAAAAGAAAAATAAATGATACAAATATATATAATATAATAAAAATAAATAAAAAATACAAAGTAATGAGTTTTATAAAATATAAAGACTCACACTTTGGATGTATATTAAGAGTAATATTTTACGTCGATTAAAAACAAAATATTGATAAAGTTTATAACGATAATGAATATTCATACCTATTATGTTAACTTTGTAGGATTTAAACTTATTGATTTTATAGATTTTCACACCTTCCTACAGTTGCATAATTAAAATAAATCAAATATTAAGCTTTTATCAGTGATAAGCCATCCCTTGCTCTTTCTTTATAAAATTTACATCGGTAGATTCATGAACTAACTTTAAGCTATATTCACAAACTATACTGGTTTATTTATAGATTATAGAATCAGATCAAGGAGCACTAGGATTAAGTGGGTCTTTCTTTCTTTCTTTCTTTTTCCCCTAGCAAAGGAAGAAGAAGATAACTTAGCTAGTGCTATTACAGTAAGAGCAAAAAGAGTGATAAATATAAGATCTCTCACTCTAGGAGTCCATATAGATATAGTAAGAGCAGTGGTATTATACGGTACAGTTTGTACCGTTTTCTATGCTTTATTGGTGATAGCTCCGCTAATTTTCTTATCTATACGAAAAAAATAAATTAAATAGACGGCTATGATCAAAGTCCCACTTAGAAGAAAATACTAGCGGTTTCAGATGTGTAACAAAAAGAGTTATGAGACCTAAGACCTAAGTTATAGTGCGCTAGCTGATGTTTACACTTTTTCATTTTGTAACACATTTATGCCACTTGCATGTTAACCAAAGTTTGGTTTTAGGTCATTGATACAAGAAGGCCTCCCTTTCTCTAACAGAAGTAGTGGTCAAGAAAACTCGACAGTTCCTGTTTATTAATATCCTAGCAGATTTGTCATGAAAAGTAATATAAAATGTTGACAACTGTTTTCCACAATATACATATTTAGTGATTGAATTTATAATATTAGACTTTGGATACACAAGACATCTTTATTAATTGTTCGGAGGAGAGATTCGATCATATTCAAAAGAATATAAGACAATACCTTTACCACTGAACTACTGGAATGACGGACAAAAACATAAAACCACGTGTACTATATCAATGTCCAAAGGAGGCTTAGTGGCAACCGCCTCTCGTAAGTCTTAAGTTATTCTGGTTTGAATCCTTGCCATTCAATTACCATATGTTTGACCTAGGTAGCTAAATATATACTACGTACATATATGTAACTTATCAAGGTCACTTTGTTTCTTTTTGTCATTAAATCTCAAACTGTTACACTTCATGAAAGTATCAAAAGTACAGTTTTTCAACATTGAACCTCTCACTCTCGGCTGTTCACAGTTAACAGACAGATTGTAATGATGCTCTAAATGTACAAATTGTTAATGATGTAGTCTCTCGTAAAAAAGAAATGTTACTCGATTATGAATTAACGTAGTGTTGTAATGATGCTCTGAATGGACGAATTGTTAATGATGTAGTCTCTCGTAAAAAAAAAAATGTTACTCGATTGTGAATTAATGTAATGTTGATATATATAGGGTATAAATAAAATAAATTCAACAGAATAAAATAATAACATTTATATTTTAACATGATTTATTCTTTAATTTAAGCTAAGTTTACGAGATAAATTTTGAAAAATATTTCATCCATTAATAAAATTAATGGGTACAAAGTAGGAGGTTATATACCAAATTGAGATAAACTCAAAATAATATCACATAAGTGTTTCTCAAACTCACTATTTTTTCATTCCTTTTTTAGAAAAATATTTGCTCTTACTCTCTTACACATACAACACTATTTTAAAAAAAAAAATGTTCATTTGGCTTTGCTTTGCTTATCTTCTTTTGGTGTATTGATGTGTTTCTCTAAGGCAAAAATATTATCTATTTATAAGAAAAATTCCTATCTTTATGTGGCTAAAAATTGGACACACAATTAGCCAAATTTTAACCATAAAAATATTTGATGTATTTGTCAAATGTGATTGTATCTAACATTTTTATTTTTCTTTCTCTTCTATGTGGGCGAGACCTAAAAATCTCCCCTTCCTGACTACATGGATGGCTCCATCAATTCAGTAGCTAAATGAATGTATTCAAAATTCTATCTTGGAAGAATTTTCGTTATAATGACATCATCATTTCCCTTATCTTCAAAACCAACTTTTATGGGAGCATCATCTTTATTAGGTGGATAAACCTGGTCTTCATCTCGAACTTATCTTGGCATTGATGTTGGAGGAATTAATTCCAAATCCGATGAGTTACCATTAGAATTAGGAACATCCTTATTCATTTTGGCAATATCTTCAATGGTCTCATATTCAACAAATACAGCATCACGGCTCTTGACAAGTCTCTTTACAACCAAATCATAAAATCTATAGCCAAATTGATCTTGACCATAACCAATAAAAATACATTGTCTTATCTTGGCATCAAATTTGAATCTATCATCTTTAACGATATGAGTAAATGCTTTGCAGCCAAACACCCGCATATAATCATAAGAAACATCCTTTCTTGACCATACTTTATCTAGAACATCCATCCTAAAAGGAGTACAAGGTGAAAGATTCAACACATGTGCAATTGTGAGTATGGCTTCACCCCAGAAATTTTTAAGCAACTTTGCATGTGAGAGTAGACATCTGACTTTCTCCATCAAAGTTTTGTTCATCCTTTCAGCTAAGCCATTCAACTACGGTGTCTTTGGAGGTATCATCTGATACTGAATACCATACTTTTTGTAGTAAGTAGAAAAGGTCTTGTGTATTCTCCATCATTGTCTGTCCGAATGCACTTCAGCTTCTTCCCAGTTCATCTCTCAACTAAGACATAAAATTCTTTGAAGACATCTAACATTTGATCCTTTTTCTTTAAAATATATACCCACATATTCCTTGAATGATCATCAATGAAAGTAACAAAGTATTGAGCACCACCAAGTGACTTTGGCATTGATCCATACAAATATGAATGAATTAGATCTAAAATATTATTCATTTTGGAAGGAAGGGAACTCTTGAAAGCAACTTTATTTTGCTTTCCTACTAGATAATCAACACATTTCTCCAAATGTACTTCATCCATTCCGGGTAGTATCTTCTTCCTAGCTAGACTTATCATACATTTTCACCCATGTGACTGGATCTACTATGTCATAATTCAGCTGCACTGTCTTTCTCCATGACATTTATTGTGTCAGTGGAGAGCTTCACTTGCATTATATACAGAGTCATATGCTTTTCACCTGTAGTCACTACTAAGGATTCTTTTGTAAGTTTTCATTTTTCATAAATGATGAGTTATAATATCCTTCATTTGCAAGTTTGCATAGAGAGATCAAATTCAAGCCCATATCTGAAATATGCCTAACATCCTTCAAAAATAGTCTAGTTCCATTCTCTGTTTCCAAGCAAATATCTCCTCTGCTAACAACCTTTGACATGCCTTCATTTCCCATTCTAATAACACTAAAACTTCTAGGTGTATATGATGAGAAAAATTCTCTACGTGATATAGTGTGAATTGTTACACCACTATCAATCACCCAGTTGGTCTCGTGTGATGCAAGATTGACAAAATCTCCATCATAAATGATATTTAACTAGTCTATGGCATTTGTTTGCTCATCATCACTACTGTCTTCTTTCTTCACTGATTTACCTTTGTTCGTTTCATGTTCCTTCTTGAACACCCAGCCAAATTTCTAGATATGACCCTTTTTCTTACAATGATGGCATTGAATATTGGAATATTTGTTTGATTTTCCTTTGCTCTTGCCTTTGGATTTCTGTTCTTTGTACTATCTCCTTCCTATGGACTCTGTGATAAGGGTTCGTGCTTTTGAATCTCTCTCCATGTTTTGTTTCTCATATGACAACAAGGCTTCTACAACAACTTCAAATTCTATCTTGTCTTTCGTATAAGTCAAAGTTTTTGTGAGATGATTATATGATGAAGGTAGCGATGCCAACAACATCACAACTTTCTCTTCATCGCCAAAACTCACATTGAATCTTGCTAAATGAGAAAGCTTATTGTTGAAATCGCTAACGTGTTGCATCATGCTCATATTATCTTCCTTCCACATCTGATATAGCTCATTCCACAAATAAAATTTATTGACAAGGTTCTTTAACATGTACACGTTTTTTAGAGTTTTCCATGTTTCTTTTGCAGTCTTGCAATTTTTTGATTCAATATTTTGCAAGACATTGTCTGAGAGATTTAGACGGATTGTACTAGCTGTAATCTCATCTATCTACTCCCACTGTTCCTTGGTGACGGTTGATACTTTCTTTTCTTTTCCCAACAATACATTATGGACATTTTGTTGAATGAGGATTTCATTCAACCTTCTTTGTCATAAAGAGAAATTATTATTGCCATTAAATTTCTCAATATTTACCTTTTGGCTTGACATTTTTTTCCGCTTTGTTTTTTTTCTACAAATAAATACACCCTAAACCTAATAAAATCTTTTCTGATGTGGCAGATTAGTCTATACTGTAACCACATATCATACTAAGAATTTTACTAGACTGGCTCTGATACTAGTTGTTGGGGCACAACGAGTACAAATAAAATAAATTCAACAAAGTAAAATAATGATACCGGTAATTTAACGTGATTCACCTTTTAATTTTGGCTAAATCCACGGGACAAACTCCGAAAAATATTTCTTTCATTAATAAAATTAATGGGTATAAAGTGAAAGACAATACAACAAATTGAGATAAATCCAAAATAGTATCACATAAGTGTTTCCAAAACTCACTATTTTGTCACTTCCTTTTTAGAAAAATATCTAAATATTTTTCTAAAATATTCTCTCTCACTCTCTTACACACACAATACTATTTTTCTTCAAATGAATTTGTTACTTTAGCTTTGTTTTATTTCTTTTCTTTTGATGTATTGATGTGTATCTCTAAAGCAAAAACATTGTCTATTTATAGAAAAAATTGTTTATCCTTATGTGATTAGAAATTGGCCACATAGCTAACCAAATTTTAAACACAAAAATATTTGATGTATTTGTCAAATATAATTGCACCTAGTATTTTTATTTTGTCAAAAATAATTTCACCTAATATTTTTGTTTTGTTACTCTTTTATGTGGGCGGGACCAACACGTAGCGCATGACATTCGCATGTAAACATAGGAGCAGAGGCCATAGATGATGAAATTTGAAAGTTGCTTGTGGTATTCTAATAATCTCAAACTTTACCTACTCAAATCATATTTAAATAATAAAAATACCTTTGAATTGAAGCCTCTAGATTTCTTTATGTATTAAATTGTTCTCGAACAGTACATGAAGAAATACTAATTTAATCTGACCACTATGAGATACCAAATAGCCACTCTGTGTATATATATATGCAATAGTCCCAAGCAGTTATCAAACAATTAAGCCTAACCGATCAATTTTAGGTCTTTGGCAAATCACTCTTGTCTAGTTTTCAAATCAGGTTACTCAAGAGTTGGTATTAAAAACATGGCTAATGAGAAAGAAATGGTGAGTGGATTAGAGTGGAAGATAAAGGTTGTGGATGGTTCATCTAAAACTCTGGCTCCAGAGTCAGGGCTAGCCAGCAGAGTCTTTGTTGGTCTAAAAGGCCTAATTACAAGACTGGTTTTGAAAATGTGGAGATTTCTAAGGCAAGCTTGGAATTTGGGACACAATGATCCCAGAAAAGTGATACATTGTGTGAAGGTAGGAATGGCACTAACTGTCGTTTCCCTCTTTTACTATATGAGACCTCTCTATGAAGGTGTAGGAGGAAATGCCATGTGGGCTATCATGACAGTTGTTGTAGTCTTTGAAAACACAGTGGGTGAGTCTTTAAATATTTCAATATTAGCTCAATAACATGTATATAATGTTCTATACATAATGGGGAAGCTTAGTTTAAGCTTGTGAGTTTGTGATGCTTCAGGTGCAACAATTTATAAAAGCTTGAATAGAATCTCTGGAACCTTTCTTGCTGCATTTTTAGCTCTTGGTGTTCATTGGGTTGCCAGTCATTCAGGAGAGATATTTCAGCCCTTCATCGTCGGGATTTCGGTTTATATTTTAGGTTTGTTATAATTTTCACATTCCTGATTTACTGGTCCATTTCTTTTGACAACGTGAATAATTAATTGAACTCTCATTGTTGACTACTTGTATTTCTTCAGCTTCTGCAGCAACCTTCTCCAGATTTATTCCATCAGTAAAAACTCGATTTGACTATGGAGCTTTGATCTTCATTCTCACGTTCAGTTTAATCTCAGTGTCAGGTTACAGAGTAGATGAACTATTTAATATGGCTCATCAGAGAATATCCACCATCTTAATTGGAACATCCATGTGTATTCTCATAAGCATGATCATTTGCCCCATTTGGGCAGGGAAGGAGCTCTATACTCTCATCAATACCAATATGGACAAACTTGCCAATTCATTAGATGGTAAATACTTTGACCATTTGCAATATGTAGTTAAACTCATGGCAAACTTTACCATTAATATTTTTTACTGTTCTTTGTTTCAGGCTGTGTAGTTGAATACTTTAATAGTAATGAAGACTCTACCTGTAATGACAAAGTATGCAATAAGAAATTGCTAGGATACAAATGTGTGCTTAGTTCAAAGGCAACTGAAGAATCGATGGTCTGTAACAGCAATAAGTTAATATGTTAACAAGGGTTTAATCAAAATTTGGCTTAAACTGATTAAGAACATTGTTTTGTACAGGCAAATTTTGCTAGGTGGGAGCCAGCACATGGCATCTTTAACTTTCAACACCCTTGGAAACAATATCTTAAAATTGGAGCATCCTTGCGCGGTTGTGCTTGTTGCATTGAGGCTCTTAATGGCTTCATTAACTCTCAAAACCAGGTAAGTTGAAGTTCTGAGTTGTGTCAATTTCTTAGTAAACAGAACTTTGTTGTTTTGTATGCTAATATGACACTAATGCAAGCGGTTTTTGTATCTGGTATGAACACCAGGTTCTCGAGAACCCAAAGAAGCTTATCAGCTGCATTGCTTTAAAGCTAAGCTGCAACTCTTCAAGTGTTATAAAAGAGCTAGCAATTACTATCAAAACAATGAAGAAATCATCCAAAATAGATTTCCTGGTTGGAGAAATGAACAATGCAGTAGAACAACTCCAAAATGACTTAAAATCAACTCCAAGCTTCTTCAGTGTTGGACAACAATTGCCAGAAGCTGAAGACAACCAAAATGAGAAGAGTTCAGCTTCGGCACCTCTCATGGAAATATTATCTCTATTAGCTTTTGCTTCTTTGCTGATTGAAATTGCTGCAAGAGTGGAAGATATAGTTGATGCTGTTGAAGAACTTGCAAATTTAGCTATGTTCAAGCCAGTAGCTGATGAAAAGACCCAAAAAAATCACCCCGGTAACAAAATTATATCAGATCACGATAAACAAGAGAACATCATGATTGAAAGGGTTTGAGAAGTTCAAAAATTTACTGCACATATATATTCTTTACAAAGCGGTAATTGTAAAGAGTGAAAAAAAGAAAAAAAGAAGCAAAGAAGTGTTAATGTTGACAGAAATATCAGTTCAGGCAAACACCATGTGTTACTCAACATCCTTGCTCTTTTGCTTTTAAATAGTAGCCTTTGTCTTGAGAATTAATCTAACAAGATTATCAAGAATTATATTTTTTACTTATTGATGTTTTAACTTAAGTTGGATAAAACGTATATCAATTATTAATTTGACGATAAAATTAAATTTTCTCCGATTTCAAGTATTCATAGTTTCGAATCTCACTAAAAAAATGGATTAAACATGACGGGAAGGTAAATTTACAACATAAATCAGTAGCAGAGATCAAGAGCTACCACTAATCATGGATGACGGATCTCAAAACATATATTTATTCGCTTTTTAATTAAATCCTCTAAAACATCATAAGTATTCGATTTCGATTTCGATTTTTGATGAAAAAAGAAACAATTATTTTGTTAGTTCTGATTACATAAGTATGCTGGCCTTTTAACATCTGAGATGAAGAGTATTAATTCTGTGTAGCTCAATAGTGTTGTTTCGGTGTTTACTACTTTTCTTATCCGTGAGAGAGCAATTTGATAAAAGACCCACCTCGAAGAAAGGGTATACATACTTAAGTAGGATACTCTTCGTCACCACAACGTAACGTGTGATTGTAGGCTTGTAATTGTTTCAATAAACAATGACATTCTTCACGAAATGACGCTATATAATATATATATACACAGATGGCAAGAGGTGACGTTGGTTAGATAAGTTTAATCATAATTTAGGCTCTCTCTTTTTTTCCCAAATAAACCCATATTATATTATATTATATTAAAATAATAAAACATATAATAATATAATTAATTAGAAGATTATTAACATAACAACATAATTTTATAACTATAGTTATCAATTCATAATAGATTTTATAATTAATTAAATAATTCATATATAATAATTATTTAATAATTATATAAAAACAATATTATGAATAAATAAAAAATATAAGTAGTTTTTATTTTATATCTACTTATAATAGAGCATTCTCTTGCTACTCGCATCACTTAGTAGCGTTTCAATTTTTTTCAATTAAAAATTCTTACAAATGTTAAAGCATTTTTTAAATATTATGTCAACTATACACAAAAAAAAAAAAAAATAGAACTTATAACAGGTATTTGTAAAATAAACCATACAAAATTAGTTAAAATGCTAAATATAAAATCATATAAACCATATAACATTTAGACTGAAAAGAAGATTCAAACCCACGATAATATTCTTTTGAAATATCTAAAGTTTTTTACATACTTACGATATAATCATATAAAATATATATTTATTATCATCATCATTATAATTGTCCTCATCGTCGTCAGCCTATCATCTTCTCCATACATGTCAATTCTTAAGCTCACTAAAATTAAAATATTGATTTTTTCCTTGTAATATATGTGAATAAATTAAAGGCAAATTGACTGATATAAAATTCAATGAACAAATATTTTAATGATCAACTAGCTAGAGCTGATTAAGGCCTATATGCAAGCTAAAGAATCTTAACAATGGTGAAACTTCTTGTGCAATTTTTTTTTCTTACTTTTCTCTAACTACTTTTTTACTACTTTCAGCATGAGCATTAATTTAGGCTGCTGAATATTCTTAAAATGTACTATAATCAAATTGTATATGTTTGGAAAGATGGTAACTATATGTAGTGGTCTCCATAAGGGTAGTAGAAGCAAGGATGAAAAAGTCATGTAGAATTTTTACATTGAGATTTTAGATTCTTAGATATTGATATATGATATCCATTTTGTGGATATTATGACTATTGTCTATCATATCTAAAAAATGCTATATGTTACTCAATTTATTTATTATATATTTTTACTTTTTAAATAATTTACCTTAAATTCAATTATTTATAATTTTTTTGATCTCCCGTCAAAAGATTGTTTCTTTGAATTGGGACAACATTTTGTATTTCTTTTTATGTTTTTTTATTTGTACATTATTATTACATTTAATTACTAATCTTGCCTATGATTTTTATTTTTTATTGTTCAAATATAGACCCTCAAAAATTATCATTTTATAACTACTATTACAATTGATAATATAAATAATTATTTTAAATATTTTAATTATCTATTATACAATTTTTATTTAATAATTGAGGTATTCATATATAAATATATGATTTTAAATATAAATTATTATTATTATGTTTTATGAAATTTTATAAAAAATTATTAATTAAAAAATTAATTTAAATCATTTTTATATTTTATGAGATTTTATAAAATAAAAATATCATAATTTATGTAAATTATTTTTTAAAATTGATAGATAATAACAATATATTCTATATTTTTATAAAATTTAAATTTTAATATTTTTATTTGTATATTAATTTTTAACATGTTAATTTTTATGTAAAAAAAAAAGCAAGAAATTAACTATTTAAATAAAAAAAATATTTTTTATAAATTGTTATATTATTATAATTAATGTCAACATATTATTCATTAGTTGGGACGGTTTTGGAGGATATATAATTACTTGGTCATTCGAATTTACTGTGACCTACATACCATGATTTTCAACGATCCGGTGCCCATCCTTATAATAGTTCGAGAACGTGTTGTTTCGTATTGGCTTCTCTGTTCCCCATTATTGAAAATCAGTAGCAGAATATCCCAGCCACCGTTACTGAAGTAATTTCCGTGCAGATATGGTTGATGTAGCCGACAAATTGGCGTATTTCCCCTCAGTCACGGAGCTAGACGATATCGAATTGTGCACAGATATTTTTGCAGTGCATGGATGGGATCTCGAACTAGAGATCTCGTCTTTCACCGACTCTAACCCCTCTTCTTCACTGGAAAATCCAACTGCTGGCTCCTCTTACGCAACTTCCAGTTCAGAACCCGTCGGAGGACTACAGCATCGACCTGAACCGGGTTTGAACGGCACTACCGCTCCCGGTTTGGCCTGGTAGCTTATAACTTTGTCGGTCTCAATTATTTGTGGTAGTCTAGGGTTAATTTCTGGAGGTATTGGGCTTGGACTTAGGGCAGCTGGTGGAGTCCTTTCGTATTCACTGAGGATGATTGGATTGGGATCAAGCTCGGGTCACTACGGCGAATCATCGACACAGTTAGTGTCGATGTCGGCCCCTGCAGCAGAGATGTGGAATTTGATTCGGCTTTCGAGAGGGATTACGGTACGACTGGCACAAATTTTTTATAGCAAAGGGTTTATGGATGCTCACCGGACCATCAAGATACGCCTTTGTTCTGCCAGAGAACACTGTGTTCTGATACCTTAGCGGCTTATGTGAATGATAATTTCGTATCCTGGGGAGGGAGTATCCAGTCGAGTGAAGGATTCAAAATGAGTAACAGTTTGAAGGCCTCTCGATTTCCGTTCTGTGCTGTCGTTATGGCTACCACTAATCAGAGGATAGCTATGCTTCAACAGGTATATAATTTAAGTTGCATTTGTTCTTATGTTTTTCCAATTCCGTTTCTCTTCCTTCTTTTTTTCGTTTAATAACTACAATTTAATTAGCCTTTAGTTTAAGTGATAGCTAAATTATCGAAGTGAAATTATCATGTCATGAATTATTTGGATATTGGTAAATGATATCGACCCAACTAATTTTGTTATAGCCAAAACAAAAGTGTATGAGTTGTACATTATATCCTTACAATTAATTACATTTCATTGCCACTATAGTAAGGTAAATTTTTCATTAATGATTATTATTATAGCAGTAACAATTTAAGTTAGTGTCAATATTATCAACCCTTTGAAATTACATGGAATAATTCCGTATTAATATCTTGGCACCATCCGCATTTTTCTTTTTCTTTATTATCTACGATTGGAGCTAATTGAGTTACGGTCAGTCTATACTGATTGAGAAACGGCCTGAAGTGATCAATTTATGCATCCGTTGTGTGGAATATATTCTCAACAAGTTTATCAAGAATGCATTATTTCAGTTATGTGCTTGTCACTTGTATAAACCATAAATGTAAAATTGTAGGTTTGGGGGGAAGGGATCTTAATTGAGCACTCAATGCACGGTTAATGAACCGTGGGCTATTATGCCGTACCTGCATTTTCACAGTGAACCTTGGGGCAGTGACTCTGAGTGGTTTGTGGATTGATTTCTTGGCTTTTATCATTCATATTCATTGATGAATCTTCTGTTTTGCTTCTGGTCTTGATAGACATGCAATTAGTAATTAGTTTTCTATCCTAAGGATTTGGTAGTAAAGAAGTTGAAATATTTGATTACAAGAATGGAAGTTAGCATTGAAATTTAGAAGCGAGTAGAGTTTCAAAGTTCTTGTTTAGTTTCCAGGACTCTCCCTTTTGACTATTCTATTTTTGGTTTTAACTTCCAAGGAGATACTGTGGGAAGTTTTATGGCCCTTCATTTATCCTAACAAGTCTCTGGTTCTCCCCTAAGTACTTTATAGTTGGTGAAGAAATCAATATTTGAAAAAATAATCAGAAGAGAAAATCAATGTTTTCTGAGTATTTTTTCTTAATTTGTATCGAAAATTTACATTGTTTATATAGACAAATATCAATTACTATTTCACCAACCACCATGATTGAATTGCATGGTTTACAGCTGCTTGGTAGGCGCCGTGTATATTGGAAAAAAATGTTTGGCGTCGGTGCAGTGTTTATTGAATTGTGTTGCAGTGTTTGTTGAATTGTGTTGCAGTGTTTGTTGAATTCAACACTCCCTCTCAAGTTGGTGCATAGATGTCTTTCATGCCCAACTTGACTGAAACTTCTGTGAATACTCGATATGAGACTGCTTTAGTGAGGATGTCAGCCAATTGATCTTCTGACTTAATTTTTGGCAATTCTAATGAATTTTCTTCTAACTTTTCCTTAATAAAGAACCGATCAACTTCAACATGTTTTGTACGATCGTGTTGAACTGGATTATGAGCAATATCACATGCTGCTTTATTGTCACAAAATAACTTAATTGATTCTTTAGAAGGATATCCTAAATCTTTCAAGAGAGATTGTAACCATAAGGCCTTACAAAGCCCAAGTGCCATGCCTCTGTATTCAGCCTCTGCGCTTGAACGGGCAACAACATGTTGTTTCTTACTTCTCCATGTTACAAGGTTTCCTCCTACAAAAGTGAAGTAGTCTGATGTAGATCGCCTATCATTTATTGATCCAACCCAATCAGCATCAGTATATACTTCTATTATTTGAAACTTTGAGTTTTTAGTAAACAATACTCCTTTTCTAGGAGTAGACTTTAAATACCTCAAAATACGAATAACTGCATTCATATGTTGTTCTCCAGGATTATGCATAAATTGGCTGACAATACTTAAAGCATAGGCAAGATCTGGTCTTGTGTGTGCCAAATACATCAACCTTTCAACAAGCCTTTGGTATCTTTCTTTATTTGTTGGAACTTGATCAACCTTGATACATAACTTTAATCCTTCCTCTATTGGTGTATTAGCTGGTTGACATGCCGACATACCAGTTTCTTTTAATAAATCTAAGGCATATTTTCTTTGAGATAAGAAGATTCCTTCTTTTGATCGAGAAACCTCAATCCCAAGAAAATATTTTAAGGAACCAAGATCTTTCATTTCAAATTCCTTGGACAAATAACTTTGGAGAGCTTTTCTTTCTTCAAGATCATTTCCTGTTACTATCATATCATCAACATATACAATAAGTGCAGTGATCTTACCATACCCTTTTTTCAGAAATAAAGTATGGTTTGAATTGCTTTGTTTGTAGCCAAATGTCTTCATTGATTTTGTGAACCTACCAAACCATGCTCTTGGGGATTGTTTCAATCCATACAGTGATTTTTTTAATTTACACACCTTTTCATCATAGATTTTGGATTTCTTGATTCCTGGTGGTAAATCCATGTAGACTTCTTCAATTAAATCTCCATGTAGAAAGACATTTTTTACATCAAACTGATATAATGGCCAATCTAAATTTGCAGCTAGAGATACCAAGACTCGAACAGTATTAATTTTGACTACAGGCGCAAATGTTTCTGTATAGTCAATCTCATATGTTTGAGTGTATCCTTTTGCCACCAATCTTGCTTTATAGCGTTCAATCATACCATTTGCTTGATACTTTACTGAAAAAATCCATCGACATCCAACAATTTTCTTTGTCGGTGAACGATCGACAAGTTCCCAAGTTCTATTTATTTCTAAGGATCTTAGTTCTTCATTCATAGCATCTTTTCATTTTGGGTCAACTAAAGCTTCCTGCACACTGTTAGGAATAGATACAGCAGATAATTGATTCACAAATGATATGTTTGATTTTGACAACCGATGTTTAGACATATAGTTACTCATGGGATATTTGACTTTACTAGAAATCTCAGGTTCATACATGACTTTAAGAATACCTCTGTTAGGACGTGATGGAAGTATTTTTCTGGCTGGTTCAATAGTTGGAACATTCTCTGCAAACGATTGGTTAGGTATATCAGCAACTTGTGGAGAAGGAAACTCGTACTCACTTTGTGGTAGTAAGGAACTTGCTTGATGATCTTGAAGTTGATGAGGACTTGATTCCATTTCCCTTGAGTCTTTTCTATATTGAGAGTTATTACCATCTGAATTCAAGTTATTTGTATTTTCCTCATATAATTTGTCTTTCTTCATAAGGAAACAATTTATATGTAAGGGTCTGAATTTTAGCATGGTTGTACTCCTCCTGAAATTCAGGTGTAGATGAGAAATACATTGTATCTTCATGAAAAATAACATCCATGGTGGTAATCATTTGTTTTGTAGGAGGATGATAACACCGATACCCTTTTTGTTGTATGGCATATCCCATAAAAACACAACGTATTGCTCGTGGATCCAACTTGCTACGTTGTTGTTTATGTAGGTGTACAAATGCCACACAACCAAAGACATAATGAGGTAAATTGGGAACACTTGGTGCAACAATTGCTTCACTGATGGCTTGTAGTGGTATTTGGAAGTTAATAGGACTAGAAGGTACCCGATTGATCAAATATGCAGCAGAAGTAATTGCTTCTCCCCAATAAGATAATGACATATTAGCTTCGATCAATGAGGCACGGACAACTTCCAACAAGTGTCGATTTTTTCTTTCTGCAACTCCGTTTTGTTGAGGTGTATCAACACAAGTAGTTTGATGAATAATCCCTTCTGTTTTAAGATATTCTTGAAGCTCAGAACTTTTATATTCTCCTCCATTGTCACTTCGTAGAACTTGAATCTGTGTTTTATATTGAGTACAAACCATTTTATGAAATTTTCTAAATAATACGTTTACCTCACTTTTAGATTTCATTAAACAAACCCAAGTCATTCTACTAAAATCATCAATAAATGTAACAAACCAACGTGATCCTCCCAAAGTAGAGATTTTGGAAGGACCCCATACATCAGAATGTATAACCATAAACGGAAATGGACTTTTATTTAAGGTTACAGGAAATGAGGAACGATGACTTTTTGCTAGTTCACAAACATCACATTTTAAAGTAGAAATATCGAAGCTCAAAAATAAACTTGGAAATAATTTCTTTAAATATCCAAAAGAAGCATGACCCAATCTCCTATGCCATAGCCATATATTTGATTCATCCTTTTTAGATCCAGTTGCTACCAATGCATGATTTGTTGAATCCAAGTCCAAATAATACAAGTTTCCTTACCTAACACCACGACCAATCGTTTGCTTTGTTTGAATGTCCTTGAACACACAAAAATTAGGCCAAAAAATAACAAAACAAGATAAAGCAGTGGTTATTTGAGAAATAGATATAAGGTTATACTCTAAAGAGGGAACAACTAGTACTGAGTCTAAATTCAAAGTACTAGTGAGAGACAAAGATCTTTCCCCAATGACTGGGGTTGTGTTACCATTGGCAGTGCAAACAGTTTTGTGTGAGGATGGTTTTGAGATTTGTCTAGAATCGAATGTCATATGATCAGTTGCACCTGAATCAATTATCCATGTATTATTAAAAACAGGAGAAAAAGCTTTAAGTATCTTACCAATATTTGCTGAGGAGTTTGCAACATGATCTTTTGTTGTTTCAGCAATGGTGGCAATAGACATCTGTCGTGGATTTTTCTTCCGAGAGTCACGGTTGTGATCCCATCAGTCAGGATATCCCACAAGTTCAAAACATCGTTCTTTAGTATGATCCTTTTGATGACAATGAGTACATTTAAATGATGATTTATCAGTCACCCTTCGTTCTTGTTGATTGGAAAAAGAACGATTTTTAGATATCATGGCGGAAGCGTCAACGTCTCCAGATTTTTCCTTCAATGAGATTCGACGTACTACCTCCCGTCGAATCAAGGAATAACAACCTTCTAACTCTGGGATAGTTTCTTTTCGCAAAATTTCTCCACGAACTTGCTCAAATTCATCATCTAATCCAGCAAGAAAAATATGTATCCTTAGTCTTTCAACAGACTCTTGATAGGATATTAGATCATTAGGGTCTTTCATGACCACCTTATCACGATGGTCTAGCTCTTGGAAAATTTCAATCAACTCTCCATAATACTCTGAAAGTGATTTTTCATTTTGTTTGGAAGTAAATGTTTTTTGGTTTAAGACAAATACCTGTAATTCGTCACTTCCATTATAGAATGCTTTTGCCAAAGCACCCCAAATTTCAAGAGCAGTAGGTATGCGTAAATATCGCTTCATGATTTTTGGACTCATTGACATAAGGATCCATTTCTTCACTTTTTGATTTTCTGCATACTACCTGTTATAATTGTTCGATGTTTTTTCTGGTTGTAAATTTTTATCATGAATATAATAGAGTTTTTCTCTCTTTGCAATATGCATTTCCATTATTTGAGACCAAACATCATAATTAGTCTCAATAAGAACAATTCCAGCATTAAACACACCTTCAGACTGAACCGATTGTACAACAACTGGATTTGATTGCTCCATAGGTAATGAAATTATACCCTCTGTCATGTTATTATGGTAACCAAACTAGAAAATGGTGTAATAATTTTAGGATTAAAATTTTTTTCTGTTTTTTTTTAAATATATATTTATACTAAACCGGATAAAAAACCATAAAACCGGTTCAAAATTGGTTTAAAAACTTGAAAAAATGAACCAAATCGGTTTTAGAAATCCAGAATCGGGAAAAAACCGAGTTCAGACCTTTAAAATGGACCGAACCGGCCAAAAATAGAAAAACTGTGAAAACTGAGAAAAACCGGGTTCAATCGAACCGCTGGCCGGACCAACCTGAGTCGAACCAAGGTGCGGATCGGCTACGCCCTCGAGCCGGACTGAGCCGCGCTGAGCCGAGCCGGATGACACGTCATCATCTTCAACCTCCAGACGGCGCGTGGTGGCGCGTGAAAAATGGGTCCTTTACTTCAGGCGGCACGTGGGTGGCTTTTCTTCTACTCTATTTTTACCAAAATGTTCAAAATTGTGTTTAGAGTAATCTGGTAAAATTAGGTGGGAGAAATACTGCTTTAAAAATGATGTTTTTAATTAATATTTGTAGGGGTGTTTGAATGAGAATTTTTTGTTTACGAGAAGAAATATTTTCAGAGAAAGAAATCTCTGTTTTAGAGAACAAGAGTTTCAAATTTGTATAAAGCAACGACTTGGCTTTGATATCATGAAGAAATCAATACTTGAAGAAATAATCAGAAGAGAAAATCAATGTTTACTGAGTATTTTTTCTTAATTTGTATCGGAAATTTACATTGTTTATATAGACAAATATCAATTACTATTTCACCAACCATCATGATTGAATTGCATGGTTTACAGCTGCTTGGTAGGCGCCGTGTATATTGGAAAAAAATGTTTGGCGTCGGTGCAGTGTTTGTTGAATTGTGTTTCAGTGTTTGTTGAATTCAACAGTTTGGATGGTGTCAACTTATTAACTGAATACTTTCTAATGCTTTGTAGGTTGAGGGACCAAAATCTCCTGAAGAAATGCTTATGGTACTCCAAAGAGTATATGAAGAAAGTGCTCCTGTTCTAATTACTGCTAGGATTGATTCTGAGGAGAGAAGAAACAACAGGTGCCTCAGAGAAGAGCAAGTTGCTGCATATAGAGCAGCACTTGAAGCCGATCAAGTATGATGCTCTTTTGAACCTTGATTTTTCTCATAGGGAGCATTTGGCTTCCCATTGATGAAGACTTGTATTTCGAGAAATAAAAAAAGTTTCTTTTGATTCTCCATGTTTAACACTCTTTGTTGCATCTGGCTAGGGAATGCCAAAGAAAAGAAGAGCAGGAACGTCTAGAAAGAGAGGCAGCTGAAGCTGAGTGTAAGCGCAAAGAGGAGGAGGAGGCTCGTGAAAGAGAAATACGAGAAGCGGCAGAGAAAGAGGCTGCACTAGCTCGTGAACAGCAAGAAAAGGCTCAATCCCTTGGTGCTGAACCTGAGAAAGGACCCGATGTCACACAAGTAATCCCCATTGGTCAGAACTTGAATTTGTGATGCAATTAATATTTAACTTTTTTTTTGTGCTAATTTTTGTCTTTTTAAATTTTACTCGGTGAACCAGGTTTTGGTAAGATTCCCAGCTGGAGAACGCAAGGAAAGGAGGTTTCACAGCACAGCAAGACTCCAGCCCCTTTATGATTATGTTGATTCTTTGGGTTGTTTGGATGTTGAAGACTACAGCCTTGTTTCTAACTTTCCTCGGGTAGTATATGGTCCTGAGAAACTCTCTTTATCATTTAAAGAAGCAGGATTGCATACTCAAACTAGCCTTTTTGTGGTGATAAACTCCTGACCGAGTTTTAACGCAGAATATGATTGTTGATATTACTATTAGTTTAAGATGAGACCTTTAAGTAGGATTTATGTACATTCATATTTTTAACTTGTTTAGAAGATAGGGTCTTCTGTCTCTATACGGGTGTCAAATTTTGCTGCTTTTTTTCTTCTGCAAAGTTCTTATTAAAGCAATGGCACCTGCTATAGAATATGTCACTTCAAGAATGCTCTGATTATTTTTGAAAATATGTTCAAACTTGTATAATCCAGTAAGCTTATGGTTTATTGTGATTCAGTTTAATTTCTATGGAATGTGAAATGTATATGTAAGGTGTTTTTTTTATTTTTATAGTGATACATTAATACGTAGATGCTCTCATTAATTTGCAATGATCATGCCCACGGTGAATTTGTCATATTAAATACACTAGCATTTTTAATACAGAATTTGGATAGATAATTAAATTAATTTTAAAATAACATATTTGTTTTACATATAGTATATATAGTGTATATATATCATATACAATTAAAATATTATTTTGTAATCAATTAAACTATATATAATTTATATATATGTTACGGGCTTCCATACTTTAATGCATTTTGGTATTCGAATAAAAATTTTATAACAAAAAAAAAAAAAACTCGTTGCTTAATAGTATCATTAATTTAGGTACTTATTTCAATATTTGGTTCTATAATTTTTACGGTGGCACTTTAGTAATATTTATGTATAATCTCTGGTACGTAATTATTGCAATTTTTGGTACGTGTTTTGATCGCTTGTGTTTGTGCATTGTCCACGAAATTGTTTTCGTATTGTCCTGTATTAGACTTGCAGTTACAACTTACAAAATACAAATAAGTAGCTAGATGTTGGTTTAAGACCCTTTAATTTGGTTAGGTGAAATAACGACACGCCTCCTTCAGTCTACTCGTTGGGCTACTAGCTATCGTTAATTTTAAGAATGTATGATATAAATATTGATATTTTTTAAAAAATAAGGTGAATTATTAATACTTAAGTTTTAATTAAATTGATAGTTAGTTGAATTTTTGAAATTTATGTGAGATTTTATTATCAAATTTTTAAAAATTAATATATATGTTCTTAAATTTTTAAATCATACTATTTAATATTTAAATTTTAAAAATTTTATATATAAATTTTAATTGTTAATTTAAAAATATGTATTTTAATAACAAAGTTATAATTTATGTAAAATTTTAAAAATTTTAGAATCAAATCATATAACTTATAAGTTTAGTAATATTTATAGGTGAAGTTTTAAAAATTTATAATTTATAAGTGAATTTAGTTAAAATTTAAAATTAATATTATATTTTAATATTTTTTTAAAAATAGTATTGATAATTACATTATCAAAAACATGAACGTTAATTCTTTTATTATTATATTTTGTACTTTTAATTTAATAAAAATCTATTATCTTAATCAGTTAATTATTAAATAGATTATTATAAGTTTATTATTTATTTTAAAATGATCATCGAATTAGTTCAAAAGATTTGAGATAAAATTTTAGGAGTAAAATTAATATTTTGTAAAAAATTATTTATTTACAAAAAAATAATGAAAATGAATATTAAAATTTTTTAATTTCAAAAATTAGTATATGGTATCGGTGTTACTTTTGCAATAATTATAAATCTGTATTTTAAGAAATTACCATCCTGATTTATCGACTAACAGAAAATCTGACGACTATTTTTTTTTTTTTTGGTTTGGACTATACAGACCATCTCCAAATTCCAAAGTATTACTACTTAACATGACATAAATCTGTTGTAAGAAAGAAACAAAACATTAGCAAAATTAAGCCAAAAATATCCCCTTCTTTCTCAACCCGAACGAACAAAGGAAAGCTTAGGAATATAAGTCAGGTCATGGCAGAGTCATCTCACGAAATCAATGCCCCTCTCCGTAAGCCTCACGTACCCTTTTTCATAATTATTTTGGTTAACAATTAATAATTAATGATTTACAAAACTCATTTTCAATATTTGATAATTGTGTCTTAATTATTTCAGTATCCGAAGAGAATGATGAGAATAATGCTTTCAATATCAGGTCAACATTGTCTTCATCAAAATCAGATGAAGCCGTTCAGGAAGAAGAATCAGAAGAGAACTCGGCCGTGGAACAAGTTGCTCTAACCGTACCTACCACAGATGACTCGAGTCTACCAGTCCTCACATTTAGAATGTGGGTTCTGGGAATTCTATCATGTGCCCTTCTCTCTTTCCTAAACCAATTCTTCTGGTACCGTACTGAGCCTCTAACCATCACAGCCATTTCTGCCCAAATAGCAGTGTTGCCTTTGGGACAGCTCATGGCTTCCAAAATCACGAACCGTGTTTTCTTAAAAGGCACGATGTGGGAGTTCAGCCTAAACCCAGGTCCTTTCAATGTAAAAGAACACGTTCTTATCACAATATTTGCAAACTCAGGTGCTGGCACGGTTTATGCAATTCATATTGTAACTGTTGTTAAAGTTTTCTACAAGAAACACATCACTTTCTTTGTTTCCTTGATTGTTATTCTTACTACTCAGGTAATTTATTTATTTCTTTTTTCTTAATTTGATACTTAATATTGGGGGGTACTCGAGACTTTTGGGTTTGAATGGTAGGTATTGGGGTTTGGATGGGCTGGGATATTCAGGAGATACCTTGTAGAGCCTGCAGCTATGTGGTGGCCAGCTAATTTGGTTCAAGTTTCTTTGTTCAGGTACGTATGATTATTATTATTATTATTAAACCCATGTACCCAAATGTTGCCGCAAGTTACACAGCTCATGTCCCTTGATGAAATGTCAGTCATTAAATTTCTCAAAGGACAAAAAAAGATCAGAAAAATATTTGCTGAATGGTTTTTACTTGATAAGGAAAAACACAAGCTTTGTAATATTTAACTGCAGGAGTTGCAGAAAATTTTGTATGTGGTGACTGGTGAGCTCGTATAAGTTTCCACTAGTGGACCGTCAAAGATTCAAAATGTTGATTAGCAGTTGGGAAGGAGAAAAGAATCTTACGTTAATACATAAATTTACAAGATATAATCTAAATAATATATGTTAGTAAACTATTTTACAATTATTTTATCATTTTATATTTTAAATTTAATCGATATTTCACTTAATATACATACATCACAATAAATTTATAAAAATCAAAGAAATATATTATATTTTTTTATCATATTAAAAATATATAAAATATTTATTTTAGTATTCTTATTCTTATATTTTCCTTGGAAGGTGTTCAATATATTTCAGATTTTTGTACAACCCCGATCTACCTAATTAATGAAGGTTAGGTATAATTCTGTAGAAGTAAGTGCCCATTACAAATCACCTAACCTTTAATTACTCAAATTTTGCATATATATATATATAAAAACTCAAGATTTCATTTAAGTGAAAAAATACTTATATTTCTCTATCTCCAAATTTGAGGCAACTTTAAAAAATAATTGCACAATTATAACAAAGAAATCAACTAATTCAGTTAGTTGAAAAAACTAGCTTTCTCAAAACAAAACATATTATATGAAGATTAGGTACATACAGTGTTTATCACCACTCTCGAAAAATTAAGTTATTAAAATACGTTAAAGAATACTTTTATATAAATGTTCAAATATTAATCCATCGATTTTTTTATGTCAAATTTCTCTAATAAAAACACAAATTTGCAATATCAGGGCACTTCACGACAAAGAAGAAAGGCCGAAGGGTGGATTGACACGGACTCAGTTTTTCCTGATTGCCTTTTTATGCAGCTTTGCCTACTATGTTTTCCCTGGTTACCTCTTCGAAATGTTGACTTCCCTCTCTTGGATATGCTGGATATTCCCAAAATCAGTCCTGGCCCAACAGCTTGGTTCGGGCCTATATGGGCTCGGAATAGGTACTCTTGGGCTTGACTGGTCCACAATATCATCCTACCTCGGAAGCCCACTTGCAAGCCCATGGTTTGCCACTGCCAATGTAGCCGCTGGATTTTTGTTGGTGGTGTATGTTTTGACTCCTTTGTTTTATTGGCTCAACGTCTACAAAGCCAAAACCTTTCCAATATTTTCTAACGAGCTCTTCACTTCCACGGGCCAAGAATACAACATCACTTCAATAATTGATTCCAATTTTCACCTTGATATTGCTGCCTATGAGAAACAAGGCCCTCTTTATCTCAGCATTTTCTTTGCAATGACTTATGGTGTTGGCTTCGCTGCACTTACTGCTACAATTGTTCATGTTGCTTTATTTCACGGAAGGTATAAATTCAAATTTATATATATCAATAAAAGTCTCTTTGGTATGTTATAATTCATAAACAATGAAAAGTATCTGTATATAATAATGCAGAGAAATATGGGAGCAAACAAAATCAAGTTTACAAGAAAGTAAAATGGACATACACACAAAACTAATGAGGAAATACAAACAGGTTCCTGAGTGGTGGTTTATAGTTATACTTTTGGTCAACGTTGCTGCCACTATCTTTGCTTGCGAGTACTACAATGAGCAGCTTCAATTGCCATGGTGGGGTGTTTTATTAGCCTGTGCGATTGCCATTCTCTTCACCCTTCCCATTGGGATCATCACTGCCATTACAAATCAGGTTTTTAATTAATTAATTTGCTTAAAAATTTTCTTTTTTATTTATTTATTTGAAGTATTTCGAAATGTGACTAAACAACAGTGGAAAGTTATAGATATCTATATAATAAGGTTTATGAAATAATTCAACTATGCGTGTATTTCTGATATTGTAAAACGAATTTAATACAGACGCCTGGATTAAATATAATCACTGAGTATATAATTGGGTATATCTATCCTGGATATCCAGTTGCCAATATGTGTTTCAAAGTTTATGGATACATAAGTATGACTCAAGCCATCACATTTTTGCAAGACTTCAAGCTTGGTCACTACATGAAAATCCCTCCAAGAGCAATGTTCATGGCACAGGTTTGCACTTAATAAATTCAATTGCTTCCAAACATATATATAAAGGTATAGTATCAATTGTCACAATTTATTACACTATTATATCTCAATTATTGAGATTTATAAAGAATATAAGAGAAAAAAATTATATTTTAAATCTAAACGGTTAATACATAATAGTGTAATGAATTATAACTGATACTATTTTATATATAAATAGATTCTATGTTTTAAAACGATCATTGCAAATTAAGTATGAGACATATATTAATTAAAAATACAGGTAGTAGGCACTCTGATAGCCTCATTTGTATATTTGGGCACGGCGTGGTGGCTAATGGAAACAATCCCAAATATATGTGAAGATACATCATCAATGTGGACATGTCCAACTGATACTGTGTTCTATGATGCATCTGTAATTTGGGGTTTGATTGGGCCAAGGAGAATTTTTGGAGATTTGGGTACTTATTCAGCAATAAACTGGTTCTTCTTAGTTGGAGCTATTGCTCCAATACTAGTGTGGTTAGCAGCAAAGGCCTCTCCAGAACAAGAGTGGATTAGACTGATTAATATGCCTGTACTTATAGGAGCCACAGGAATGATGCCACCAGCAACTGCAGTGAATTACACAACTTGGATAATTGTGGGTTTTATATCAGGTTTTATTGTGTATAGATATAAACCAGAGTGGTGGAAGAGGCATAATTATGTACTTTCTGGGGCACTTGATGCTGGTCTTGCCTTTATGGGGGTGCTCTTGTATTTTGCCTTAGGATTGGAAGAGGTTAGTCTCAGTTGGTGGGGCAATAATCTTGATGGTTGTCCTTTGGCTTCTTGTCCTACATCTAAAGGGGTTGTTGTCGATGGTTGCCCTGTTTATAACTGATCATGATTTTATTCCACGCACATTGGTGATTTGCTTTTTTTTTTCTTTTTTATTGTTATGAATTTAGGATGAAGACATTGGTCCTCCATTTTTTTGGTTAAAGAAAAAAAACTTCTCTTAGATAAGTAACTTATCCGTATTATTTCAAATCATTGACCATACAGTATAATTTTTCATAAATCTATCAAAGTTTTCTCTCCACAGTTACACGTAGAGAACATGATAGAGTCATTATTATCAAGTATCTACATGCAAGGAATAAATTCCAGATCAACGTCAAGGACAACGCTCGAACTTGTATCGCTCACCTACAAAGCAAAATGTGAGAACTAATCTCACATTTAGTCATTTATCATGAATGTACATATGTATTGATAGGTGTAATTTTTTGTTTCGTAGAATCCTATGAAAATGTAATCAAAGTGTGTCATGACTAGTTAGACACTGTTATTAATAAATGGCCACTTAGCTTTGTTTTAGATACAACTAGCTTATCAAAATATTTTAACTTTTTGTTTTTTATAGGAAAAAATTGATCTAAATTTTTGAGTTAAATGTTAAAATAGTTCACTAATTTTAAAAATGAATGTATTATTATGAGATCCTGAGCTTTGAAATTAATTTTTATAATATTAAAAATTATATTTTAAGTAGTATTTTTAAAAGTGTAACAATTTATCGAAAATTTTCAAATAAAAATCAATTTTTTGTAAATTTTTAAGCTTTTTTGTTTAAACTCGTTGAAGTGTTCGTCATCGTAGCCGACGGAGATGGTCGTCAAGTGGCCACGAGCACATGGTTGGCAAGAGGCAACAAGTGGGTTGACAAAGGAATTTTCAATGATCAATAAGACCTTGTCATTGTGGCTTACGAGGGTGCGTTTTAGTTATAAAAGGCTGCAGTTAACTCTCAATTTCTCATATCAAATTTTTTTTTTATCTCTCTATATTTTTCTCTCTCTATAAATATTATTGTTTGGATACATTTCTAAATAGTCTATTCAATGATAAAATATTTGAGCTATCAAATAATTTAAAATGAAGTTTCAAATCGAAGAAAAATATCCAAATTTCAAATGGTTAGTAGAGGAGTATCAAAAGGAAATGTTTAAGCTGACTCCTGAATAATCAATGAGGTAATCCTTCCATTTGATTTAAAATTATGATTCATTTAAGTTATGACTTACTAATGATTGTTAAAGTAAATGTTTATAAATTATATCCTAAGGTCACGTTTGGTTAACATAATGAAAAAGTGACGAGAATAGTAATGGTAATGGAATTGAATATAAAAGACACAATGTTATTATTGTAATATTTGACTCGAACACTAAAATCAAAGAAGAAATAAGTATTACAATATTTAGTTTACAGTTAGAATGGAATTAAAAACACTATATATTATTTTAATACCCCTACGTTCAATAAAGTTTAAATAATGTCATTTAATTGTTATTTTCTTTATCAGACAGAATACATTAGTAAAAGTTATTATTTTTCTAAATAATTATTACTTACACATATTATTTAATATTTAGAATAAAATTAAAAACAAGAAAAAAATCTTTTTGATAATTTTTTTCTTCCATATTATTTATAAAATGATACTTAAGTATTAATATATGGTAGTAAAGTCATATTGTTGATCCATCATATTAACACTGAATATCACAAAATTAAAATTAAAAAAAGGTTTAAGATTTAGCTTTTTAGAGTTTATGATTTTAGGGTTTTAGTATTCTAGAGTTTAGAATATAGGGTTTAGAGTTTTAATATTTAAGATTTAAGAGTTTTGGATATAAGAATTAAGGTTTTGAATTTTGGGTTAAGGGTTTCAGAGTTTTAGGTTTTGAAATTTGGGGTTAGGGTTTAAAGTTTAGGATTTGAAATTAGGGATTTATTACTCCAAATTTTTATTCATGCATTATTTTTATAAAAATATCATA
The DNA here is from genome assembly GCA_030763125.1 of Hippophae gyantsensis. NCBI lineage: Eukaryota > Viridiplantae > Streptophyta > Magnoliopsida > Rosales > Elaeagnaceae > Hippophae > Hippophae gyantsensis. The sequence continues at coordinate 2,322,235 of CM061034.1, read as the reverse complement.
CATCATATATTACAAACAAAAGGAAAATTGATGACATAGTTTTTATGAAAAATGTTATAAATGTTGTTTAAAAGAAATATTCGTTATAAACATTTTATATGCATGTATGGAAAATTTTATAAAACGAGTATTAAAAATACATTACACATTACATTTAAGATTTTATGCATGCATTATAAAATAATTTTCGTAGGAAGTATACATGTATATATGTCTTGCGGAGTATGGTACTCATGAACTATTGGTTGCACAGACTATTTTTTGATAGACAATAGGTATGCATTGTATTTACATGTATTCTTAAAGATTTTTCATATATAGGTCTCAAAGTTTGTTTGTTTATAGGTTTAGAATTTGACTGCACATAGGTTGTAGAATCGGATCCCATTGTGTCTTGAAATGGACCACTCATATAATATGAATGTTAGTCGCCCATATGACAAGGACGTTGGCTAATACATATGCCATATGTATTACAAAGTATGACTGTTTATAGGATTGAAAGTAGACCCATATGCATCTCTAAGATGAACTGCTTATATATACATATATTTTGGAATTGATCAATATACATGGGGATTACATGTCATGCATATGAATTTTATATTTAACATATCATATTTTATCTTGTATGAACATATATTGAGATATTTAGAATGTACATTCTAATCGGTTTCAAAAGTGTGAAAATATAGATAATTAAGATTTTATAAATAAAATTCTCCCAATATTATAGCACATTGTAATGATGATGATGTTATTTATATTTGTAAAATTTATTAATATAGCATGTATTATGTTATTTATTATGATATCTTTTGGAGTAAACTCTTAATAGCATGTAATATTGTGTTGTTAGTGGTAAATGCATGAAGGTTATTTTTGAATAATTCAAATGTTAAAAGTTTGGCAAGTTGAGATTATTGATAAATTTAATTAGTAATGTAAATATTGGATTAAGTTTAAGAATTTTATAATATATCTTGCTTTTAAATAAGAAAATTATTTACAGGTATTTAAATTGTTTTATTTGTAAAGAATTGAATTGATTTTCAATGATTTCTTTGTAATTATTAAGAAATTTTCTTGTAAGTATATTTCTCTTAAAATTCATGTATTTTTATTTTTTAAAACATGACATATATTTAATCTATTAATTTTGTATAGATGTTTTTAATCCTTTAAAATTTTAAAATGAATCTTAGTCTAAAAAAGGGTAATTAGGATCTCAAAAAAACATTTTCTAATTCTAAAATGATTAAATTACATTTTTTAAAAAAATTTAATAGATTAAAAAACTCATTTATATCCAAAAACAAAAGGATTAATTAATAACTTTTCTTAAACAAATGAATTTTTCACAACTCTTTACCCTAAATTTTAAAGCTCGCGATCCTTATATTGAAGCAAAAATTATGAGCATGTTCACGATTCCATACATTTGTGTTGGTTAACAAATTAACAAATGAAATTTAGATGTGGTCCTTGGAGCAGTAGTTTAATGACACTAAAAAAATTTGTGAGATATGTAAATGTAACATAAGTGATTTAATAATTATAAGTGGATAAATTATATAATATTATTTTAAAAAAAATCAAATTAGATGTGCAAGAAAAAATATGTACCAAGTCTCTTACATTAATTACCTTGGTTTGTTTATCCCTTTATATTAAAAAATATATGTTTTACTATTCTTAAAAAATATTATTAGTTTGACCAACATGAATTCACAACTGGCACTTCAATAATTTCTCTTTTAACATAAAGCGAGGAGGAGTTGTACTTATTCCGGATGTGCACTTCAATAATTTCTCACAACTGGCACTTCAATGATTTTAATTTAAAATCATGTACAGTATTTTTCTCCGACCTGCACTTATTCCGGATCTGTATATGAATTATGGGCCCTTTTTTATAAAAATATGTTAATGATAATATTTATAAAATTATATTTTTATCGTATAAAAACTTATATGAATTTATTGATTTAAATATATTTATATATATAATTTTATTAAAAAAAGAAATAACAAAAAATATTTTACTATTTTATCCTAACTTCTAATCGAAGACCCGGGCATCTGTTTTGCTTATTTTACATGAAGAACAATGTCATCTTTTTTCATCGATATGAGTAAAGGATGAACGGCCTTGTAACTTTTTACTCATGATTCATAGATTCTTATAACAATTATAATGATGATGGAACATGTAGACATCAAATACGATGTTAGATAGCTGAAAATGAATTAGAAATACCAAAAATGCCAGAAATTTTACAAACCAATTGATCGAGGAAAAGAATCAATATAAAAAATTGGGGAAAAAATAGTTCAGTTATGCTTCCTTCGCATCACATCAAACCAGCCAACAAAGCAAATGCTACAGCCCCGATCGATGCTGCCATGAAAACTGAAAGACCGTACTGAGATGGTGAAGAAGAAGGTGGAGCTGGGATTGTGCCAAAAACAGTTGGGTAAGAAGGAGCAATTTCAGGCAATGCACTGGGTCCATAGGAAGGAGAGTAGGCATTAGTACCATTTCCTGATACATAAATGTATATTTTCTGCTTCTTTTCGCAGTGACCTGCTTCCCCACTGGTGAAGAAGAAATTCCCAGGTTTTGTTATGTTAAACAAAGAGTTTCCATTGTTCATGTGCAATATTGGATCTTTCAGGTTACAGCTTTTGTAGGATTCTTGTGTCACTTGAATTACTGAATCTTGGCTTGGTGGGTAAAAGAACACTGCCCCAGGAAAAAAAAAACTATATATTAAAAATCAGTCATACAAGAGCAGAGAAGTGTAGTAATGGACTAATATGGCCTTGTTGGTTTCATAAAAAACAAAGAAGAAGAAAATGAAGGAGAAACTTACAGAGAGAATCTCCAATCTTGAAAGTGTGATATTTAGACCATTTGGAATAGACACCTGGATTTGCAGCGGTGGGTATTCCCCATGAATCTAAATCTCCAACTTTGTACTGGAAGCAAAATACATGCTTCTGCACTAGCATTAAGACTACTAAAGCCAAGAAGGACCTGTGTCCTGGATTCCAAAGATTGACCATCTTTAGCTCTATTTTGTTTTTCTTGAATTCTTCGGAACCTTGGAATAAGAAATCTTATTGGGGAAACAAAAGGATACAAGCCGAAGGAATTTACTTGAATGCCCCCTTTTGATTCACCACAACGCCCAATTAATTGAAAATAGAGGATTAAAATTGGGAATTAAGTCAATTATTTGGCTATGATGCACATGGGCCAGTTGGATTAGAACTCCAAATGGGCAAAGCATGGTTGGAAATGAGGTGGAAAACGGATATTCCCCTTGAATATAATTAGGCATAGGCATGGTCATAGCCATGTGATAGAGGAGTATCCAAGCTAGTTTAGCCATATAGTCATAAATGAATAATAAGATTATTATAAATATTTTTAAATTTTTAACAACTTAACTAATATTAAGTTATGTAGTTGTAACTAATATCCTGTAAATTAGTATTTAGGTGAAATAATATAGTAATGCGTTTCGTATCATATACTTTGATCTTCATACTATATGAGAGTAGATCATCGGCTAATCTTATTTCTCTGCAAATATATTCTAATTTTTAATCAAAGCCCTTTCACTTAAATCTAACATTCATTATAACGTCATGTCATTTAAAATATTTTTTTATCCCAAAATATCATTCAGCCTTCTCTCTTATCACTGCTAAAATTAGGCAACACAAGCTATTTTTAATTCTGTTATGCTTAAAAAAAAAAAAAAAAACTGCCCAGTTAATTCTTACAGGGAGTCACTAATGTCACTAGTTAATTTACTTATCTTTTTACTTTCCTCAAAAAAATTGTTTAGCTCTAAAAATAATGAAAATGGGTTTTGCAAATTCTAATTCTTAGACCTTCATTATATAATTGCTGAAACAAACTTTTTAACGTCAACATTTAACAAGAGATGATCTAGGACTAGACTCTCGTATGAGGGGGTTATACATTTCAGAAGTTGTCATCTTAAAGACAGCAACTCCTTTATGCTAAAATAATTTTGTCTGTGCTACGGCGCCACTAACTGATTTCCCCTCTGGTATTCTTTACACAATTTGTAAGAGGGCATTGAACAAAATCACAAACAGCAACAGCCAACCAGAATGCAGCTTGAACAATCCAAAGTTGATAATATGTGGCTAGTTTAAACTTCCGAACATTACGGAGGTTGTTAATCTTCTCCATGCAATTCGGCATTCATTAGCACTGTCTCTTTCTCTCTCTCAAATGCTGTCCAATCATGTGGTTCTGTAAAACATATATTTTTCTGGTTAAACCCAAAAAGAAAACAGACCACTGTAATATGTTGGATGCAGTTGTACTGCCAAAGGGTAAGCTCTAGTATTCATATTTGAACTAACTAGATATAACTTACTTGGTTTATCTGCAATTACCATGAGCCGCCTCTGCAATACAGCAGCTGTACCGAGGAAAATCGAGCACATGCCGAACATTATTGTGATGGGAAATGCATTAACCTTCAAAAAGCAAACAACAGAAACTCACTTTTTAAAACCAAAGGAGTACCAATTTACTTATTAAAACAATAAACAAAGGAATGGGAAACTAATTTACTACCCCGCCAATAGAAATTGAGAAACGTAAGTAGACTACTCACGTTGTACAAGACGATGCACACAAAGATGTTTAGAGGAATGCGGAAGAAGTTCATAATGGTGCTTCGTGCCTCCTCAGGAATGTATTGGGACCGCATCTTCATAATAGAAGGCCAGAATATCCCTACACATGCTTCAAAGGTGCAAAACCCAAACAGCAGAATAGCCCCCGAAAGAGATATGCTACTGCCTTTCGCATTGGAAGGCACTACCAAGAACTGTAAAAAAAAAAAATTGAAGGTACTTTTTTATCAATATTCCTTTTAAAAATGAAAATTTCACATTCACGGATATAGAAAAAAATGATTAATGAGAATCCATGGTTTACATTTGTCAAAATAGGTAGCAAGAGGGATGCTGCAGAAATCAAAAATACAATCTGCATGTAGCTCTCAACTTTGGGATGTGATCGGGCCATCAAACGAGATGCAATGGAGCTTCCAAGCATAGAGGCCAGCATAAATGTTGCAAAAATGAAACCATGGGGAATCTCCTCATCATTTGGGCTTAGAGCAGGAGTCCAAAGAAAAACAAAGGTATACATTGAACCTTCAAATAGGGATTGTATGGCGCCGAGCAATGCAATTTTCTCATCTGTTTCAACAAGCACATTATTTAAAAACTCAGATATATCGTGAAGAAACAGGGAAAAAAAGAAAAAAAAAATTGGGAAAGGATGAATGGGGAAGAATAGAACAAATATTAGCCAGATCCAGATAGGTAATGACTCAATTAAGTCATTAGCCTTATATCATAATTCTATTGCTCTAAAATTAAACACAACTTGAGCAAAAAAGATATCAATAACCATGTGGAACTTGCAATTATCTTGGGTTATTTACTCTGCATACAGAAAAAACTACGAAGAAATCTAATCAAAGTTTCAATTGCAGCATCTCCAAATAAACCTAATTGTATTAATTTTATAAAATATGTCTCATTCGGTCACAATGTGACATGATCTGGATTTTGATTTGCTAGATAAAATATTTTCCTCCACACGTGATAGTATATTCCAAGAACTTTAACTGCCAAAAGGTAATTACCAGAAGCAATGGCCACAGCAGCACCCCTGAACTGGGCAAGCAGGTTCTTGTTTTCTGATGGATCTCCATAATTTTCTCCCCATGATGCCATTATAATGGCCATGCCAATTGCCAAAAAGCATGCGGCAGCATCAAATGGAGAAACAGGTCCAAATCCCAATGTATCAACAAGAAGATTCCCAAACAACCCGGATATAATGGCTACCAAACCATTGCCGAAAAATATTGCCTTGGAAAATGTCAATGAAAGCCACTGTTGATCAAAACCTCTCTGCAAAGGTTAAGACATACTAAAAGTTAAAAGATCAACACCATTTAAAAATATTTATATGAACTCGAAAAGCATTCTGTCAGTGAAACTATCATTAAGAACTCTAAAAATATAAAACATCTACATTACTTTCTGTGACATGAAAGTTAGAAGTTGACATATAAGGGTGAATTTAACACGAAATGAAGGGTTTGAGATCCTAAGTAGAGTAGCATATGAATCAGTCCACACTAGTATACTGTGAACTTTTATACTAAAATTTATAAGATAAATTGACTTAGCTTAATAACAAATATACCAACGTTAGCAAATATGATTAATTACAAGTAATTAGCAGATAAACTACATACCTTGTTGTGCTCGGCAACAAGCCAAGATTCAAAGGATGAAAACAGAAGTGAAGTGGCAATGCCTCCCAAAATGCGTCCAAGCATTAAAACTTTGTATTCAGGAGAATGTTTAGTGATGCAGCTTAGAATATAGGTAATGCAGTAAGTAATACATGCTCTCTTCCGACCCCTGGATTTGACAAGTGACATATAATGAGGTGCTAATCTGATGGAGTGAAATGAAGTAGAATAGATCATAAGAAAACTTTACTGTTTGTCAGCTAAAGATCCCACAATTGTCCCAAACAACATAGATGATCCAAATCCAGCAATAAAGAGCTGTCCAATGTCCCCTTTGGAAAAGCCATACTGACTGTAGAGATAGTAAACATATGGGCCCTGCAACCAATCCCCGGCTATTGCCGCAATCAATTTCATCAGATCAAAGAGCACAAAATATTTCATAGATAATTCATAATGACAAAGTGACAATATCTTTCTTTCTTACGATTGACCATTGATCATTAAAATGCTGTTAACAATAAACATTTCTATCGTGAGAATATATACATAAGAGTTCATTACAACCGAAATTATCTAGATCATAGTGCAAACCAGAGTATTTATGATGGCATCATAAAACCTTAATCATTCTAAAAAGTAACAAAAGGAGAAACGGCAATCGAGTAAAAGAGGTTATTCCAAATACACAAGCTATCAAGATGACATCTTGAATTCAACAAATGTTTATAACATAATTACTGCCTTAAAAAAACCTGAATTCTCTCAATATAACTGCAGTGTAGAAGTATCAGAAACAAATTCCACCAAAAGTTCAAGCTTATGAAAAATGGACCTAACAAATTATTTATACTTAATATTGCCCCTTAATAAATGTGTGCTACTTTTTCTTTATAAAGGTTCATCACTCGAACATTCCTGAAGAGTAAGTTTTCTTATCTTTTTACAAGGCCCATCAAACTTAGAAATTTTAATCGTTGTCACAACAATTCAATCCTAAAACTTTACTGCTTTGTTCTTCCAAAAGTTTAAACTTGAGGGAAGTGGACATAACGACTCATTTATACTTCTTATTGACTTAACAATAAGGTAGCTCAAAATTTTGGTCAAATAACGTTAGACAAGCAAGAAACCTCCAAATTGAGCCGAGAGAAATGATTGATTTATAACATTCAGTTGAATCGAGATTTTTAGTTTAAATCTTTAAATGACAGATCTGGCGGAACAAAGTGAATTGTTTTGATATTTTAAGCCTTTGATTTTCATTCAACAGTTCCAGCAAATGGGTTAAGATAACAATTGCAGCCAAACAAAGCTAGATATAATCATCAAGCATTACCGACAAGTCCGCTTAAAAAACTACCAATTCATTACTAACCCAAACCATCAACCAGAGACGAAAGATGTCTAATAAAAAGTTAATCTTTCAAAAAACAATGAATACCCAGATGGTATAAAAAAGAGAATGATCAGATCTAAGCGTACCCATCATGAGGGAGTAAACGAGGAGGTAGTTGTTCTTGAAGGCATTGAAAGCAGGAGAGGTGCTGATGCGATCTTTGTTGTTTTTGCTGAGTTCCAAGACTGCCACCACTGCTGCAAAAGCCCCGAACACCAGGAAGTAGAAAAACTCCATTACCGATCTGCAAGAAAACTCAGACAAGAAAGAGGGAGAGTGCGGATGGGTATTCTTTGTGTTTGAGCCCTACAAAGGAAGTGAAGGAAGAAGCTGAAGATAAAGCGAAGACAGAAAGAAAGGCGTCGTTTTTAAAAGGGAGTTCTCATCAGCCCCGAATGGACAGCCGTAGTAATAGTAGTAGGTATAGGTTGAGTCCTGATTTAATGGGATCTATGAATCTGAATCATCTCCTGGGGATCCAAATCTGCCAAATTCATATTCTTTCACAGGTTTGGTCTCAGGCTCTGAGCTGATTTATTAATTACCAATTTTTTCTATTTTGGGTAAATTTCCCATTTTCTACCCAAAAAGCAACCGCACATAATTCAATCTCTCCAGCCCAGTATATGATCCAACCTTAAATTTGGTGCGGTTAATAATACCGTATTAAATATAACAATATATTATTTATATAGTATCAAATATTATTCAGACTGTATTATTTTTTATTTTAAAAATATTATTAATTTTTTTATTATATATAAAAAAAATATGATGTAAAATGATTAAAAAAATTACTTTTATAACATAAAATTAAAAATTAAATATAAACTATAATAACTATTTAAAAATATTAATACAACATAGAATAAAAAATATATCTTTATGTATTTTTAATTTTTTTTAATTAAATATAATTTTTAATAAATATAATAAATATAATATTTTATTTAATAAATTTTTAAATATTTATTATTAATCAATTAATAATAGTATATCATTATTTAATTAGTTGAATATAAAATTGATAAAAGAAAATAAAAAATATATTTTATTTTATAAAGATATATTTTTTAGTATGATATTTAGTGTTATCTGTTAATCAATTAGAGATCCCTGACCCATTTATTTCTTCACAGTTCCCCTAAAGCATTTATTTTTTCATAGTGAATTAGTGATAAAAAAATTTAGGGCTAACAAAATAGGTATTATTTTATAATTATGACACATTAATTGATGTCATATTAGATACGATTGTACCACAATTCGTGACAAGTGTACTAGAAAAATTGTTCTCTTTTATTTTCGTTTTATTATTTGTTTAAGGGGAGAGAGAAATGAGAGTTTCCGTTCTTATAAAACAAATGTAACTAAAACCCTTTATTTTTATAATTTTTTTAAAATATAAACTTTAATTTTAAAAGAATAAATTATAAAAATTATATGTAATTTTTTTAAAACAAATATGTATACTTTTACACTAAAATATATATATTTTTTAAATTATATAAGTAATATATTTTATTTAATAAGTAACATGAATCATTAAATCTTAAAAAATTATCTTAAAAAAAAATTAAATTTCATGCTCCTTTAAACACACATCTATTGTTACATGTGATTCAATTTTTTTATGTACTAACAAAAACTAGAATACAATAATGATGTAAAAAAAGGGCATCCATTTCGTTGACTTTTGACACCTACACAGGAAACAGTGTAATAAATATGGCCATAAATTTGCGGAAGTAATGACCAGTGAAGAATGTGATCCTTGATCATTATTTAGTCTTAGGAATATAATTAAATTGGAGGCTTTAGAAAATAGTAAAATATTTTAGGTGCCCCAATCTTTTCTTCTCACCAATACCACCTTCTTGGGAAACCTTGGAGAACATGTACAACAATATCGAAAGGCCCCATTTCAATGGACTATTTCGACTTTTCAAGTATGGCTCATCCTCGTCCAATAGAAATTGAGTATTGTTACAACTACAGACAGTACTACTACTATTCAAGCCAGGTTAGATTAACTCAATATAATGTTTATTTGGACATCTTGAACTACAAAATTGTTCCAAGTAACTTACAGGCAAAGAAACGGGAGAAAGTATCAAAATGCAAAAATGATCTCAATGTATGAAAAAGAAAGCAATGGAAATCATCTCTGTTAAAACTTCAAAACAAAAAGCTATTGATGAAGTTATCTTTGTTAAAACTTCAAACTAGCACTAGCCATAGCCAGAGCACCTTCGTAAGTTTGGTTTCCGCCAATAAACCCGCTCATGTGAACGAAAACACAACCAGGGATTCCTGCCTCCTTCGAGAGTTCTTCATCCCTGAGGCCCCGCCATTGAGAAAGGAGAGGCTTCCTGCTTTCAAATCTATCAGGAGCTATTGCCACTGCTTGCACTCTCCAGCTTTTGCTCCTATCATCCTGTATGTTTTTGGATGTTTACCAGGGTATTCTATTTTATTTAAAAGCAGTGAATACAACATTTTCCTCTTAATTGAACACTAAATGAAAAAACGTGCATAAGGGGATCGAAAAATTTGAGTGCACAATTTTTTTATTTAAAATATTGAATGAGAGCAAACGGCAATTTTCCTTATTTTCTTTATGCATGTTCCTAGATTAATCATTTATCCCCAATTTCAGAGAGAGAGGGGGGGAAAAAACAACTTTCCAACGATCACTCATCAATCTCCTCTCCACAGTTCCATACGAAGGGACTAAAAGGGAAAGAAAGGCATAATAGAGATACAAGTACCTGATACAGAACATATTTAATTGGAGGATCTATCTTCATCTCTTCCTCAAGTTCAAACAAGTGAAGCTTCCACTGTAAAACATTAAATCATATCATCAATTAAACTCAATAATGCCAATCTAAATAACAAATAAAACTCGGGTAAAAATTCCATAGTCATCTAGATAGTTGCGCAAGCTAGGAAATCACATAATATGACAAAGTTAACAGAAGCTGGACCATGATTCTTGTGTCGCATGTTTTGATAGTGGATATAATAAGCGCTTTCTATTATATAACAATGAAGGCCTAATCCGTAAGCATAACTTTAAAGGACTCTCCTGCTTGGTCTAGCATCATTGAGCACAGAATATTCCAATTATTAGCAGCTGCATCAAACACTTCATACCACCCATCATTTTTTGCTTCTTGATTTCCATCTGAACTGAAGCAGAAAAAAGCTTTATTCTTATCCCAATATCCTTTCAAATCAGATTCTTAAAACCATCATATCTGTGTGTTCATTGTTCAACATACACAGGTTCTATCAGTTTCCTTGGTTAAATTTGTTTCAGTACCAAAAGATACCAAGGGGGGAACAAGGCCATGGAATCTACTCATATACACTGGAGATAAGTTTGAGAATTCACGAAGAAATTCTGGGATACCCAGGGGCAATTATAATCATTAGTGTCTATTGGCGTGTGTGGACTGTGGACTCATCAGGCCACTCATAGAGATTCAGTAATTGCCTGTTCTAACAGACAGCCATGCCGCACATTATACGGAAGAATATGTCAAAATTTCAATCTTTTCAGTTGCAGAAAAGGTTTGGATTATTAGAAGCATAAAAGATGAGTAACTGAAACATAAAGCATACTTACAGGGCAAAATCTTTTCAAAACCATAATTTCCCCACTAGAATCAATGTCTTTTCTTGCAGATAGGCACTCCATTACAATAGACCTTGCTGGTAACCACGATCTTGCATGAAATCGAACATTCTGAAGTTTCAAAAAACTATAAGATAATGAATTTGATACAAATATATTTGTGTAAACTCAATACCTCGAATTCGAGTTAGATTCTAACTTAAATAAAATAAAATTGAAAGCCTGATCCACCATACAAATAAAACAATTGATAGTTAGAATATGGAAGTAAAAAAAAATCATATTTGTTAAGGAGGAAAGAGACTCACGTCTAAAAACTCTTTGCCTGCTAGAGCCATTGCCCGTTGGAAGGACTCATTCTCCTTCTCAGCTGATTGATCGGGATCTATCCAGTCCAAATTAAATCTTCCAACTCTTGCGGACAGGTGTGTATTGTTGACGTATCTTGGAGGCTGGTCCGTATCATACTTGTTGATCCCATTATCAATAGCATCGATTGCCTGGTACATATAAGCAACAGTGGTGATAAAAATCCCAGTTTCAGCTTTGAAATATGAATACAAGAAAGCTATTTGATGGAAAGGAAAACAGAAAAACTAAATAATTGCCCTCACCTCCATGAAGCTTTTATAAACAGCCAAATATAACCGTTGAACATCAGCGTGCTCTTCATCAACTTGAAGTTCCTTAGCAATTATTTCCTTCCCAAAATGCTTCGGGAAGAAACGATATGCAAGTAAATTCAAACAAATTCAGTGTCCACTCACTAAAAAAAATTGGAAGAAGCTTAATTAGCCGCTAAAAATGATTTTTTTTTCAAGAGAGCAGTACAGTTACCTTATAAATAAGGCCAGCACTGCTAAGCTTGCTGGAAAAACCGTGACCAAAGATCTCCTCAAAGCCTTTCTGGTGATGGTCATATCGATCTCGACTAGGATCATACACTCCACCAACATCCAGAACAGCATCAAGACCATCCAAAACCTACAATCTCTTAAACACGTAATTAAAAATAAATAAATAAGACCTTCAATTTATTCATTTCCTAAAAAAAATGATGAAAACGAATAATAAAAACCGTCTTTCTTCATTTAATTATTCCAACATATTTCATCAGGAAAAATAGGGAATAAATAAAAAAGAAGAGTGACCTGAGGGTCGCGGGTGCGAACAATTTCGGCGTTGGAGAACTTGTCAGTGAGGCGGATCATGAAGCAACCAAGGGCTTCATCGCAATGGAAGCTGCCGTTGTGAGTGCCGACGCGCTTTGCCAAAGAAGGAGAAGGAGGAGAAGCGGCGGAGAAAGCAGCAACCCTAGAAGAAGCCATGAGAAGATAAGAGAAAGAAATAGTAGAAGATAGGGTTAAGCGATGGAAGCTTAATGGTAGTCTGCTGTTAAAAACTCTGCTACTCAGTAGCCCAAGCATTTCTTGCTTGGATTTCAATTCATACACTCAACGCCCTTTTGCCTCCATCCTGACTTTTTATTTGACTTTTATTATCTTCAAATTAAAGATACTAAATTTTAAAAAATAATTATTACAATAATTTTATTTATATTTTATTCATTATATTTTTATATTTAATTATTTTTTTTAATATTAATATTATATAAAAAAATTATTACTAATAATTTATGCTATGGTTGTGACTTTAACAGTTTAATTTTTTTTATTCATTTAGTTGTATAAGAAATTATTTAATTATTCAATGTGATTTTACTTTTAATCATCCTAAAAAAATATATATTTATTTTTTATAATATTAAAAATAAAACTTTATATTTAAAAGAATTATTCCATCCAATTAAATAAATTATTTGCCAACACATTTTAATGAAATCCACTTTATACTCTTGTAGTTATTTTGTTTCAATTGTCCCGTTGTGTTCAAATAATCATATATTTCTTCTTTTTTATTTTTTATTTCTATTTGTTGGATGAAATAAAGTTTATTTTTGTAAGGAGAGACCAGTCGACAAGATTGATAAAAAATAGTTTTTGAATCTAATACATAACTTTAGATAAAATAGACTGATTTTTACATATGATTGAAAATTTTAAAACAAAGTAAATGAGTTGTAACATTAAGCCAATCTAAGTACATAATTATTTATTTACTCTAGTAAATAATCTTTTTAGTAAATAATCATCACCGTTACTATAGCAATGGAGAACCAAGCACTTGATATCGAAGAAATTCATTACCTAATTTTCTTAAAAAAAACTCTCAAATAAGAAGGATTGTTATAGAATTATAAATACAACGAAAACCTAACGTTCGTCAATATGGAATTTCAACACTCTTCCTCACATTGATTTTCGATCGAACATCTGGAACGCCTCCCACTCACACCGACATAGGATCAATTCCCTACAACCGACTAGGTATCGATCGAGTCACACCGATATAGGTCTATTCCCTCACATTCCTTAAATTGTGGTACTCACACATATCCAATCTCTTCTAAAAGCTTGTAGTTCTTGGAATTCGTAGAATAAGAACTCGAATTACTTTACATCTTTTCCGTGATTTTTTTTATTTATTTTTTATAAATTATGTATGTATAGAAATTATTTATTATTTTTAAAATATGTGATAAAATATTATTCTAGATTAATAAAATTTAATATTAGTATAATTTTATTTAAAAAAAAAATATTCAATAAAAATATAAATACAAAATAATAAAGAATATATTCTAAGAATAATAAATAATAATTCGTAGATATGTTACATTTTTATAATTTCAAAAAGATATTATTGATACATATATAAAATGAAAACCTCCGTATGTATATAAGTAAATACATTAATATAAAACTACCAAATCAGATCTCTTTCTTTTTATACATGCATACATTAATATTAATTACTTTTTGAAAGAAACTCATTGTTGACTCAGTGAGTTATTGTGGTTGAGTTTGAGTTTGTCTTTGTTTGGGCTACTATTAGCACGAACCTTTCACAAGCTCTCTCAAAATTAGTATAAATGACTCAAAATAGAAATCTTTTATACTTTTTGATTAATTTGATATAAATTGCTCTATATTATTATTTTATATGTCTAATTTTACGTTTATATCCTTCTGTTATTTTTGGGTCATCATTCAAGAACATTCATTAGATTGACCTCCACCAATTATGTTTCTCTATCTAACATACTTTTTTTGTAATCTTTATAGTCTTTCAAATATCATCTCTCACTTTCTTCTCAATTCTAATAGTTGACGTCGATGATCACTGTTTTCTTTTTTTATACAAATGGTAACTTCCGATCTCCCCATTTTCTTATCCGTAAGCCTAACTTTTGAATTAAATTAAATAAGTTTGAGATATATTGATGGTAATTTTGAATTATAGTTCATATTTTATTGCATTTTAGTCTCAAAATGTCGAATTAAATCTAAGTAAATTGGAGATATATTAATGATTATTAATGAATTAATTGTTTATACAATCACTTATAAAAAAGGGAGAGAGGATTTTTTGCGATTTTTATTTCAAAATTGGGTTCTATCACCGATGATCAAATTAATACAAGGGAGAAAAAAAATTACTTTACAGTTTACCAAGAAGCATTCGCTATATAAAAAATTTAAAATAAAAAAAAATTCCTCAAAATATTCTTCTACGTCTCAAGGATTTGACAGAAGCTTTAGAAACCAAAAAACCCACACCCAAACACACAACCCAAATTCCAACATCCACGGCCCATCTCACTCCTTCCACATCCACATCCACATCCACATCCACATCTAGATCACCTTCGCATTCATCTCCGATTTCAAATCCACAATTGCAGCAAATACAACCGTCCGATTCAATTTCAGGGTCTGCCTCTCTGACCTCTGGAATCTCCTCCAGCCCATTAAAACGTCTTCTATTCCTTTTCCTCTTCACCACCATAGTCACTCTCTCACTCATCGCCATTTTCCCCTCCACCGCAACGCAGACCTCCACTTCCGAAACATCAGCTCCAACTATATCTCCCTCCAATCCACATTTACACTCTAACTTCCACTCTTGGTCTCCATCTTTTCTGAAAATTCCCTTCAAGACCTTGTCTTCCCCCATGTAAACCTCGAATCTTACTCCTTCGCTGACTCGAACTCGCTCTCTGCTCCCGAACACCGCCTCATCGTCCTTTACCTTCGCATTTACGAGCCGGTAGAGCGTAACAAAGGCAGAGGATTCAGGTCGAATCTTTGACCCGTCAACCTCGAGAGGGTTTCCGTTAATGCGAGGGAGGTAGAGAAGAGTAAGAGATTCAGGCAAAAGTTTTCCGGAAGTGAAACCTGAAAATCGCACGAAGAAAGTCCGAACCTTTAAGCGATCTCTGTCGATGGGGTAATCTGTTGTTCTGCACATCTTGAGTCGGTTTGTTTTTGGAGAATTGAAGCTTATAATGTAGCCAAGACAATGCTATTATATATATATATAAGTGGGTTTGGGGCGTCCTCAGTTTTCCAAATGGAGTTAGATTCTGGGGGTAATGAGTACACGGTTTTCTTAGATGTCGAAAATAAAACAGGAGCCGCCTCAAAGTTGATCTTTTAGTTTTGCCACGTGTAGGAGACTACTTGCTACTAAAATACAAAGTTAAAGGAATTGTCAGCTGCTTCGCGGAATTTGAGATGCCACTTTTGTGGCCGTTGGATCAAATGTGAGATTAATTCTATTAACAAATATTATTATAATATAATTAATTTTAAAAGTATAATAGATATTTTATATATTTTTGTTATGATAATAATAAAATTAATTATAATATTAAATTTT
Source organism: Hippophae gyantsensis (assembly GCA_030763125.1). Taxonomy (NCBI): domain Eukaryota; kingdom Viridiplantae; phylum Streptophyta; class Magnoliopsida; order Rosales; family Elaeagnaceae; genus Hippophae; species Hippophae gyantsensis. The sequence goes on along the minus strand of CM061034.1, from coordinate 2,306,079 downwards.
TTATAAAGTTATATTATTTTTAATTATAAAATCTATAAATATATGATATATTTTATAATAAAATTAAAAAAAGAAATTTAGAAGATACGCAGAATATAGAGGATAGTTCTCAACCCAAGCATTCTCATCAATATCAAAATCAAAATTTTCGTACGGATTTCATTTTTTATCGGAAAAATTGACATGTTAGCAACTTACTGGAGCAAATATTATTGTAATTTTGTCGTTAATCTAGATTGGTGCCGATATCTAATCTGTTTGTCCGTATACTCCCTAGTCCCCGTACTTCAGAAAGAAGAATCCCTTGAAAAGCCACGTACACAACTACACATGCCTCTACTGGTAAACACTTTGAGTAACATTCGATCTGACGCAAATATACGCCCAATATCATTTATCAAAAAACTAAAATAGAATAGGTAGTAGATACCAAATCCACTGAATTTATATTCTTGTGAAATTTTAATTTTTAAATTTTAATGAAGAACATAAATTATTAAACTTTCTTTTATAAATTACATCCTACATTTTTAAAATATAGATAGTAAAATATATCAATTAAAAATTTAAAAATAAAAATACCTTAAAACCTAAATTTAAGGATTATATAAATAATTTTTCAAAATAAATATACATGCCAATATCATTATTTTCACCGATAACATTAATAAATTAACATGATTTAACAAGTAGCTCAATGAAAATAAAATTCATAATAAAACACATTATTAAAATGATCTACGATTCTACATTGCTAATTTTGTTGTATTGGGATAATACATTACAAATTTCATAAATTAATGCAACATATAATTACTTATTAGAATATCAAATACTTAATTCAAGCGTGATAATCCTGAATTTAGGATCGACCATCTTAAAAAGGAGGTTTTCATGTTGAACAACAAATAAAATCAAATCAAATAAGAATTAGTAATTAAACAAGGAAAAATGAAAAGAAAAAGAATATGGAAATAAAAGCCTCTAAAATATGATTATTATATATCTCGTTTTGGAAATTAACCACCAAGTGGTGTGCGTCATCTGGAAGCTTCCAAACATTCAGGTGTTCAGCCATACTATAGCATTCCTTCATGATGTCCTCCATGCTGTTATATTTCTCTATAATAAGCTTCCTCCGTCGTAGCACACGAGCTACTATTGCATAAAGGTACGAGATCATCAGTAGGTGGGGGCCTAGGGGTGAGCAAAATATCCGATCAATCCGATCAATCCGAAAAATTTGATCAAATTCGATAAAATTAAGTGGTTTCTATCCGAAGTCGGATCGGATTCGGATTGGATTTTATCAATCCGCTCGGATTCGGATTCGGATTCGGATTAGAAATATTCAAATTCGTATAATCCGATCCGATCCGATATATTTAATATATTATTTAAAAATATATTTATATATATATATATATATATATATATAATTATTTAACCTAACCTAAAAAGCTGACGTATATCTAAATCTTAACCCAAAACCTAATATATTTTTCTGCTGCCTCCATCTCTCTCCCTGCCTACCTGCCTCCATTGTTAAGTGCTTCTGCCGCTTCGCTTCGCTTCGCTTTCTATTTTTCGCTTCGCACTGCTTATGCTTTCGCCGCATACCGCTTCGCGCACTGCGCTACTTGTGCTTCTCTACTGATCGTGCTTCTCTGCTTCTACTTCTCTGTTTTTGCTTCTCTACTTCGCAGGTGCTTCTTTGTTTCGCAGGTGCTTCTACTTCTCTACTTCGCAGCTGCTGCTTACTTGGCCTCTTGCTTGCTTCTTCTGCCGGCCGCCGCCAGGCTTCTGCCGCTGCCGCCGCTGCCACTTCTTCTTCCGCTCTTCGCTGGCCGCCGCCGCTTCTTCTTCTACCGCTATTGCTACCGCCATTCGCCGCTACCGCCGTTATTCTTTGTTGCTCCCTGTTCGTTGTTCTTCATCATCCTTAACAAGAAGGTTATATTTTTTTATGACATTATAAGAAAACTTTGAACGGTCATAACTTTGTGTTGTGAGGTCTGTTTTGGACGAATTTTTTTATGATTCCATATAACTTTTCGATATCTAGACACACCAAACTGTTAAAGACGGTTTTTCCAGAGTTTTTCCCTAAAAATGCTGTTTTCCCCAAAAACGCTATTTTTCTCCAAAAACGCTAATTTTCCCCAAAAATACTGTTTTTCATGCTTTAATTGAGCTATAACAATTTTTAAAATACTTTTAAAATATTGAGATCTATCGTGACTTGGTGGAACAAATTTTACCATTGTAGTACATCATGGTTATTTACATAATTATAAAAATCAATATCATAAAACATTGTTTTATAAATGGTGCATGTTAATTGAACATTTCATTCGTATTATTAAAGTTTTAGTTATATTATATATAAATGTTCAATACATATTTTAAATCACATGAAATTAAACATGTCTAACATCACCCCACGTCTATGTGCACATTTTTACAATTATTTATTGCAAATGTCTAATATTTTTTTCTACAACTATACAGATGGTTTTAGATAAAGATAATGACACACTTTATGTGATTGAAGAAGTAAATAAAGATGAAAGTGCAACACAACCAACTCAAGAAGAAGATTCTGTAAGTACTCTAATTCCTGACCTATGCATTGCTTCTAAAGAAGAATGTAAAAAAGTTTCCTCTAGATCTAGTAGTGAAGTATGAGCTTATTTTACTATAGAAGGGGTAGGGCAACATCGCAAAGCTATATGCAAATATTGTAAGAAACAATATAAGTATGTGTTAAGCAAATCTGGCACGTCAAATTTGCTTGCACACATTTCCATTGGATGTGATAAGTTTCCCGGTAGAGTTCTTAAGAAACAAAAAACTTTAGCTTTCCATAAGGAAGGAAGTCTTGTACCTCATAGTTTTAATGTTGAAAGATGTAGAGAAAAAATGGTAAGGATGATAATAAAAGATGAATTGCCATTTATTATCGTAGAAAGTGAATGATTTAAGGAGTTTATTGAAGAGTTACAACCTTTGTTTAAAATCCCTTCTCGGTGGACTATTGCAAGAGATTGCTTGAATTTATACATTACTGAAAGAGTAAAATTAAAAGAGTTGTTGAATATAACTAGTAAAAGAATATGTCTTACCACTGATACATGGACATCTTGTCAGAATTTATGTTATATGTGTTTAACTGCTCATTTTGTTGATAATGGTTGGAATTTACAAAAAAGAATCTTGAACTTTTGTCAAGTTCCAAATCATAAAGGTGATACACTTGGTAGAGCGATTGAAGCATGTTTTTTAGATTGGGGCATTGATAGGATATTATGTATTACAGTTGATAATGCAAGTTCTAATGATACTGCACTTACTTATTTGAAAAAATGCGTTAATGGTTGGGGTAATGCAATTTTAGAATCAAAACATTTGCACATGCGATGTGGTGCACATATTCTGAATTTAATTGTTGAGCAGGGTTTGAAAGAGTATAACATATCAATAAATAGGATTCGTGCTGTTGTAAGATACGTGAGAGGATCACCAATTAGACTACAAAAATTTAAGAGTGCTGCTGAAATGGAAAAACTCTCTACTCAAAAACTCGTTTGTTTAGATGTTACGACAAGATGGAATTCAACTTATTTGATGTTGGATTCTGCAACTTATTTTCAAAAAGCATTTGAAAGGTTAGAGATCACTGATTTGGGATACTATCAAGAGTTTTGTCGAGGTGAAATTAAACAAGCTCCGACTATAATGGATTGGGATAATGCTAGATATTTTGTCCAATTTTTGAAAGTTTTTTATGAAGCTACATTAATGTTTTCTGGATCTTTATATGTGACTTCTAATTTCTTCTTGGATCGTATTTGTTTTATTCATGATCAACTTGATATGTGGAGTAAATGCGAGGATTATATTATGATGAAGATGGCTAGTGATATGAAGGTAAGTTTGACAAATATTGGAGAGGAATATCTAAAATGAATATGATGTTATTTGTGTCTGTTTTACTTGATCCTAGGCATAAAGAGTGTTCTTTACATCTAAGTTTGTTAGAATTGTGTAATGGGGATGAGATTGAGGCTTCAATGAGTTCTAAAAGGGTAAAAAAAACTTTGGAAGATATGTACGAGGAGTATCATAAAGCGTATTTTCCCTCAAACATCGAAGAATCTTCTCAACCTTTAGAAATGGGTAAAGAAGGTTTTGGTTTAGAAGCAGATGCATTCCAACTTTATGCTTCTCGTAAGAGAAAGCATTTAAAAGAAATTCATACTATGGAAAACAAATCTGAAGTAGAAAAATACTTACAAGAAGCATTGGTTGATATGGATGATGAGAAATTTGATCTTTTAAGTTGGTGGAATGTTCATTCCTCAAGATTTAAGATTTTGTCTTTGATAGCTCGAGATGTATTGGTCATACCGGTATCTACCGTAGCATCTGAATCTGCATTCTCTACTGGTGGTCGTACAATTAGTCCATACAGGAGTTCCTTATCTTCTAAAACTGTACAATCTTTGATTTGCACTCAAAATTGGATTCGTTCATCTCCAATCATTAATATCCAAGAGTCACTTGATGAAATTGAAGCTCTAGAATCAGGTATATTTCATAAAACTTTCAAATATATATAGATTTATTTGTTATCAAATATATATTATTATGTTTATTAGCTCATTATTTATGTATATTTTTAACTTTTTAATTTTTCATTGTGCAGATATTTGGATGGTATTGGTGACTTAAACCTTGAATGATTATCAAAAAAACATGTTGTTATTAATGTTCGTAGAGTGAAGTTAATTTATGTAATTGCTATTTAATTTTTTGGAGTTAAATTATTACTATGTATATTTAAAGTTAAATTATGTAATTGATGTTTAATTTTTTCTTTTTGATTATTTTTGTTGAATTATTGTTAATCATGTTGTCATTTACTTTTTTAATTTGTATGAAAAATATTTTTATTTTAGATTTTTTTATTATATGTAATTTTTCATTTTATATGTTGAAATTAAATCAGATTTGAATTTGTTCGGATTGACATTTATAACGGTTCCAATCGGATTGATATTTCATAATTTTTTTATTTATGTAATTTTTTTAATAGATTTAAATTAAAATTTTGGATTTAATAATTTTCGAATTGGATCGGATTCAGATTGACTTAAAATTAGCAAATTCAGATTTGTTCGGATTGGCATGTACAACGGATTAGTTTCGGATTGAATAATTTTTGGTTTAAATAATTTTCGGATCGGATCGGATCGGATTCAGATTGACTTAAAATTGGCGGTTTCGGATTTGTTCAGATTGGTATGTACAGCGGATCGGATCGGATTGAATAATTCATAATTTGTTTCGGATCGGATCGGATTCGGATTAACCTAAAATTTGCGGTTTCGAACCGATGCTCACCCCTAGGTGGGCTCTCGCTCTCATCCTTCCCCAACTACACCTGTCCATTATTGTCCTAATTGTAGCGTGATCAGCCCAAATTACCTCCTATAAGCAAATTGTTTACTCAAAGCTTAACTCCCTCCTAAAATGAACCATCACCATCCTGTAAACAAAGAAGCAATCATCTACCTTAAGTTTCTCAAGGTACCTGTAGAGATGTATATCCTTGTATCTTGGAAACAATACCTAGTTTCCTGCGGATCCTAACTTCATCTAGCCGAAAATTATGCCGAGCCTTTTTCATAAAACCCACAAAACACCAAAATGCTACATCGTCTTTTTCCATAACTAAGATAATAGGAGTAGGTAGATCACTCATCCCTTATCAGTAATCAACTTCGAGATCATAGAGGGAGTAGGCTTCAAGAATAACAACCAGACGAGCTGCGTGATAAATTCGAAAAGGCTCCAAGTGATCGATCATAATCTTTCAGTCCAACACTTTCTGTGATCCATTCATTATTTGCACACAAAGCATATAAGCGTATGATTCTATGCCATGTGAAAAAGTCTTCAGTGGTATAGAATTTGGACTGGTTTTCTATATTTGTAGGAGAAGAACCCTCCTCATCAAGCTCGTCTATATCATTCTCTTCTGTTTCTTAAGTAGTAAGGAAAGATTGTGAGTTTTCAACTTCTTTAGAAGAATCAGAATCGGTTGAATCTGTATCTTCACTAGAGGCATTTTCGCATGTGACACTACTCTTCTTGGCATAAATATCACATAATGAGTCACTAGAATCAATAGCTTTATGGCAGATGAGGTGCTCTGCTTCCTCAGGTAGCGAGCCTTCCCCATCAGTTGAGTTTGGTCTCTCGACGCTGACCCCTTCTTCCAAATTGGGAGAATATAAAACTTGACTTAAATTCCCACTTACTTCCTTACCAATGTTTCCATATGTCTCCTTCATTTTCAAGCTCTTCTCACTATGCCTTAAGATCCTACGGCACTATTTCTGCAAACTCACGTATTCTTTTCTGCATGTTAATTATCATTTTTTTCATTATTAAATAATCGATTTTTAGTTAATTGATAAAAAATAATATTTTAATAAAAATTATTAAAATAATATTATTTATATTTAATTGATTATTTTTTAGAAAGATTAGAAAACACATTTTTAAAAAGATAGATTAAATACATATTAAGATTTTGTTTAAAAGACTTACGTGACAATTTTTTTCTTAATTTAAATATAAATTTAAGTAAGAATAATTTTTGCCTTAATGATTATTAAATGAAATTAATTCATATATTTCATTTTTTTAATTATTTTTAATATTATTAGTAATTAATAAATATGTGAATAAAAAATTTATATTTTATGTAATAAAATTTATATTTTTAATAATTTTTATTTATATATTTATTATATATTAATAATATATATAGTAACGTCTCAAAAATAATACTGGGAAATACACTCTTATTAAGTTCTCTCTTGTGAAGCTGCGAATTGCAACTCATAAAAAAAAAAAAAAAGTTAAATTCTATCGCGCGATTCATCAAGAAAGAAAAAGTTAAATTCCATCTTGCGTCTTAAAAATATTCAATTATGATTAATTCGGTTAAATATCGGCAAATTACTCCATATTGACATGGACTGAATGATAAAATTATTATTCTCTTGTTAAATATTATTTTTCATTAATAATTTTAAGATATAATAAAAATAAATGATTAAGATTTTTTAAAAAATCAGAAATAAATAGGTCATCGTAATTTAAAAAAAAATGTCCGTACCCACCTTCAACATCAAAATACCAAAAACTCTTTTCCATGTCAGTTTCACCTCCATAAAAAATGGCTTTTGAATAATCAAAGGAATTGATATATCTGCTTTATGTATTGACTTTTGTAATGTAATAAATTATATTTAATCAAGTGTTATAGGTCATTATTAATTAATGAATAAATTCATAGTTGCGAAATAATTTAGTATTGTACCCTAAAAAAATTAGGCTACTTATACCATTGAAATCAATATTCTAATTTTACCGAAGAAAATGTTTAAACATCACAAATGTGATATATTTTAAATTATATATATGGTAGAGTGATAGAAGAGTATGTTTTTACTCTAAATTTTGTTTATTAGTCTTCGTATATGTTCCACGAGTCCACCTATAAATTTTCTTTTTTTATAAAATATTAGTTTTTAGATCCATTTAGATGTACACATTAATAATTTAAATTTAATAAATATATAATAATATGAATTATTAAATAATAATTATTATTCTAAATTTTTTATTTTATAAAATAAAAAAATCTTTAAATTAAAATTTTAAATTACTTTATTATAACTTAAAAATTTATGATAAAATATTTTTTAAAATAGCTTATAAAAATATTCTTAAAATAAATAGTTTATTAATTTATTATTCTAGTAATAAATAAATATATAATAGTAATTATTTTATTAACAACAAAATCTAAATATAACATAAACATGAATGATTCAATAAGATATTAACGATAATTATATAACTTTATTTAATAAATAAAACAAATATAATCAAACAACATATGAATTTTTCAATTAAAAATTTTATTATCTAAGAAATTAATCATACATGAATAATATATATGACTTGATTGAATTTAATAAGTATTTTTTTTTAAATAATTTATATTAACTGAAAATATTCTTTTAATTCATTTAAGATATGAAATGATCTCAACATAAAAATTGTTAGTTCAACAAAAATATAATTTTTCATAAATAAATTGATTGAATACTTATTAAACGAGTAATCATAAATTATAAAAATTGTCATCCTTAATATAATAAAAATAATTATTCATAAAAATGTATTTATTTCATTTTAATACTTATTAGTATAAAAAAAAAAAAATATATTATATAGACATTTTTGATATTTATTGGTATACAAAATATGATATGCTCATAAGTGAATTAATTGAATACTCTTTAAATAGATAATCATGAATTATAAAAAATTTCATCTTTAATGTAATAAAAAAATTGTGTTATATGAAATAATTTTCATAAAAAATTATATTTATTATATAAAATATTTTACTATTTATTAGTGTAAGAAATAACAAAAAGTTAAAAAAAAATAGAGTTTGGTCTCTACCAACATTCTTATTTTTTTTATATAAATATATACATTGTTTATGAATTTTTAATTGATATTTAAATTTCGAACCTTATATGCATCTAAATAAATTTTATGTTATTAAACCACAGTTTTATTTTCTAAAGACTAAAATTTCCTAATAACTTTTTAATAAAATAATTTATGCTAAAATTGTTATTTTTAGAAGAGAAAACATTAATACTAAAAGAATTTGAAAATTTGACTAAAATCTCATATTTGAGTGTTTTTACAAAATAAAAGTATAGATCTAGCAAAAATTATACCGAAAAATAGAGCTATTCTTTATCTTTTAGCTGAATAATTTAATTTTGATGATAAAGTGGGCGTGGGACATAACACATATAAAATATTATCCATTTAAATATAAAGAAAGTGGTAGGAGAATAATTTTTAAATCCTAACTAAAAATAGGGATAGAAGTAAATTAGGATATTAAAATTTTAATTCACAAATTTTTGATAATAAATTTACAAAAATAATAATTATACATAAATATCTTATCGTTATTATTGAGTATCATGAATTTAAAGAATATTTATATTTATTTCAACTAATATAAAAACTTATTTCTTGTACTATAGTTAAGGAAAACATTACGAAGATATATGATGTTGAAAAATAATAATAAATATATTAGAAAACATCAAAAATTATATTTCAATCACGAATAATATGTAAAAGATAAAAAATTATAACAAAAGATTTAAGATTATAACTTGTTATTTTATTGATAATAATTGGTATTTATATAGTAAAATAATTAGGCAAATTTTATAAATTTATTATTAAAATTCATGTAATTTATATGATATATTTTTTTAAAGATTAAATATATTAAATGATTATAAATATAACAATTCTATTATTGTTATATAATTTTCGTAGGTTTATATATCTTCCCGTTATATACATTGTCGAAGTTATTTGTTAGTAAGATTTTAACCAAAATTTTATATAATTATTCTATTAATAACTCACCTTATCTATTTGATTCATAATATAGAAATGTTAAAAAAAATTAATTAAAATTTGAAATGTTTATTGTTGAGCTTTTTTTTTAATTACCGTTTAAGCCATTTATTTGGTTTTTATTGCTTTGCTTGTTCTTGATGTTCTCTCCTATCAGAGTACATGAAAAATATAAAACAAAAGAAATTTTATTTTTTAAATCTAGAGTCATGTTATTCAATATACTTCGTACACATAAAAATTTAAAAGATAATAAATTATAACGTAAGTTTATTATTATTTAATTATTATATCTTAAAATATAAATTTTTAAAAAATTTTATCCTACGATAAATAAAAAATTATTTTAAATATAAATTATATTAAATATACTCTCTGATATATAATCTCAATTTTTTTCACTCTTTTTTAAATTTTATATTTATAATTAGTATATATTTATATTTATATATTTTTTATTTAGAATAATATAATTTTATTACTAATTTATTTGTTCTTCTATTATTTTCTAAGATAATTTCTTTTTCTAAAATAGGACAAACAAAAACGACTTTTTTCTGAGAATTGTTAGTATCAATATATAACTGGTCTTTATCGTCTTCTATGACTGTTACTTACTGGTCTTTTGAAAGAATATCCGCTGCTAACATTTTGGTAACTAATTTATTCCTTTTATTGATTGTTTATTATTATTATTATTATTATTATTTTTACCGGTTATGTGAAAACCTATTTACTCCAACAGTTTACATGTTTACCTAGTAATTGAGTAAAGGTTTTATTTATTTACAGTTTTAATTTGTATTTATCATTCATTTGCTTTAATTATTAAATGGTTAAATTGTTTTAATTCTTTTAGTTGGCTTATAATTTTCGTGAACTGACTTTAAAGTATAATGTTTGGTGGTTTTAAATACTTGTTTCACAAAGTAATTTGATTATTTTTGCTCATATTAATATTTTTTCTTATAAAGAATATCTTCAATTTTCTAGCTGTTTATTCTTTGTAACTGAAATGACATTCACTTCAAAGGTTTTATTACTATTGAAATTTTATTTGAGTGTCATTTAAACATTAATTGGGATGAAAAATAGCTCCTCTCTTGATTGAATTAATTAATGGCTCTACTGGTTTCATTTGGCAAGCTGATTGCTTTTTATTACTACATGATTTATTGGTTTGATCTATTAATTATTTACATGCTATAATCAAGTATTATATATGTACGTAGTGGCCGGTCACTTTTGCGAAATTTTCTTTGCAACTTATTTTATTACTATTTATAGAATTCTGCTAGTTTTTAGTCCGTTTTGTCTGTACAAACCTTGGTGTATATAGGCAGTATGTTGGTCACCAAGTATGGCATGATGTTACAATAGCATGTGATTATTATCATTTAAAATTAAGGTATGAAAATTGTGAATGCCGAAGGGTTGGTTTTGTGGTTGCTATTAAAAGCGAATTCAGTGTTGAAATATCGGAATTAAAAAAATCTATTTTTTGAAAGAATTTGTTTTTTTAATCATGTTTTCGCAATTTACGAATATTATAATTTCGTTATCGATAAAATAATATAATTAGAAATTTAAGAATTTGGTATTTTAAAACAGACAAATTATTCGATTTCGTTTTTACAAAATAAGTAATTCGTATTTGTGAAATGATAAAATTTTATTTTTAATAAAATTGTTTGATTTCGAGTTTCAAAATAATTAAATTTAATATTTACGAAAATTAATGATTTTTTTGTTTTAATTAAAAATAAATATTTCATATTTACTTGAATAAGAGGTAAAAATAATTATGTCATCTTTTTAATCAATTGAATATTTCGTAAAGGTAAAAAATAATCAATTGAATATTTTGTATTAAAAGTGAATTCAGTGTTGAGATAGAATATTTTGATTTCGAGTTTCAAAATATTTCGTAAAGATAAAAAATGATTATGTCATCTTTTTAATCAATCGAAGAGAACATTAAACCTCTTAATTTGATCCATAGTGTTTTATGTGATTTGAAATTTATTTGAACAAGGGGTGACAATAGGTATTTCATTACTTTTGTCGATAATAGTGTGAAATAATGCTATTTATATTTGTATAAAAGCAAATATGAAGCAATAAAGAAATTTATTCTTCATAAAATTAAAATTGATAATCAATTTAACAAGAAAAATTAAGGTTTTATTAAGTGATCATGGTAATAAGTATGAAGCATTATTTAGTGAACTCCATATACAATATGAAATCATACATTAAACCACAATGTTATTGAACGGTAAAGATTGCGTTTTGATAGAAATGATGAATACAATGCTATTAAGTTCTAGGTTATCTCATAACTTATGGAAAATGTCATGTTATTGACTAATTATCTTTTAATAGGGTATCTTGAAAGAAGACACAATATACCATATGATTTTTAAGCAAATAGTTGATTCCTACAAATACTTACGAGTATAGGAGTGTCTTATAAAAGTGACCGCAAATACATATAAGAAAGTGAGGATAGGTTTGGAAATAACAGATTGCATTTTATTAAATATGCATATCATATCAATGCTTATCAATTTTCTGGTATATGTGTCAAAGATCACACAAGATATGAATAATGGAATCAAGAAACTTGTTGTTCTTTGAACTTGTAGTTTTTTATATGTCATAAAGGGAATGAAGCTTATTTAAACATACTTGTGAAATTATGAATAAAGATAGTCGGAACTAAGATAATTATGTCTAGGACACTGAAGACGATCATGTCATATTGTATTTTATATTAATGACATATTAATTGAGGGTAATAATGATCAAATCACTAAGAATATGTTGAGTTCACGGTTTGAAATGAATGATATGGGACACAATGATATAATTATAGTAATTAAGATATTGAGGATATCAAGCGGTTTCATTCTAAGTCAATGTTATTATATTGACAAAATACTTAAAAAAATTAACAATGGTGATTTTGAATTTTTAGAACACCAGTATATATATATTTATAACTATCTAAGAGAAGAGATGAAAATGTGTCTCAATTGAAATATTATTAAGTGATAGGAAACCTTATGTACTTGATGAGTTGTACAAGACTAAACATAGCTTACGTAGTATGCAAAGTAAGTAGATATACTAAACAATCCAAGATCTAATTCCTAGAAAAGTATTACAAGACTACTTATATACGTAAAATACACACATAATTACAGATTGTATCACACAAGATATCAAGCTATATTAAAATGATACAATGATGCAAATTAGATGTCTGACATAAAAACATAAAGTCTACCAGTGAATATGTGTTCATACTAAGTGTAGCTATTTGATAGAAGTCCTCTAAAATACATGTGTATTGTTAGATCAATAATGGAATCTAAACTAATTGCTTTGGATGAATATAGTGAAGAGGCATTCGGTTACGTAATTTTTAGGGGATATTTCAAAGTGGCTAAAGCTTGTGCTTGTAATCTGCATCCGTTGTGATAATCAATATGTTATTGGCAAGGCATGAATATATGTATAATGATAACTCTATATATATATATATATATATATATCATTATACAATTATTATCAATTGTGGTTATCTCTATTGATTATATGAAGTCAAAGGATAACATAGCGAATCCGCTATTCAAAGGGTTATATCAAGAGCTAGTTGATAAGGCATTGAGGAGAATGAGACTGGAACCTATAAATGAATAAAGATTTACAAAGGAAACCTAACTTAGTTGACTGGAGATCCCAAAATCTAGGTTAAAAGAGACAACTTAGTTGTAAAGACTTAGTGAGATCATTGTAGGGGTTTATCCTCAAGTACATTCCTATGATGAAAATAATAATACTTTTAAGATAAAGGTTAAACTAAGGTTTTTAATGATTTTTATGAAGAAAATATCGAGCGGAGTATGTGAGTTACTATTTACGAATTACTCTTATAGATAAAATATCACCTATGTTAGAGAAAAATGAGGTCGTTTCGAAAGGGAATTGCATAGTGCTCAATCATTTAGAAACTCTCAAAAAATCAGGCGTATGTTCATGACCAAAACGAACATAACTGTAATAATTGAGTTGTGTTAGGAAAGATTCATGTGTAAAGTATGTCATCGTTTATATAAGCGGTAAAACAATTGAAGAACATCGTGTCAAAATTTGATTTAAAATCTACGTCAATTTTTATTCATGTTGGTAATTATTGAATTTTTTTTGAATTAAAATTGACACTTTTTTCAATTAAAATTTCAAATGTTTATTGTTTGGCCTTTTTTCTATTATCGTTTAAGTGATTTATTTGGTTTTTGTTGTTTTGCTTGTTATATATATCATTATATATAATTTAGATGAGATAAATAAAGCGTAGAGAGACATAGAAGAGATAAAAAAACATATAAAAAAGAGTAAGGAAAAATAAAAAAGAAAAGATTTTTTTGTGTTTCCAACCTATAATTAAGCTATTCAATAGAGTTCAAACATTTAAAAAATTTTAGAGTAATAAATTATGATAAAAATTTATAATTATTTGATCGTTGTATCCGTGAAGATAAATTTTCAAAGTTTTTTAATACCCATTATAAGTAGAAAAATTATCTTAAGAATGTCGTATGATACAACGATCTCAGTCCTTCTTTTACTCTTTTAAATTTTATGTTATTTAAATTTTGTATTTACAATTTATATATATATATATATTTATTTATTTATTTATATTTGTATATTTCTGATTTAAAATAATATAATTTTATTTTTAACTTGTTTTTCCATGTATTATTTCCTATAAGAACTTCATTGATTTGGATGAAAATATTTTTCACATGCATTATTCTGCTCATATATTAAATTTGATAATAAAAAAACGGGTTAAATGTATTTTCTCAGTGCATTGTTAAGGTTAGAGATAATATTGCATATTAGATAAGAACACAAAAGAGGAAGGAGAAAATTTTTAAAAGTTACATCTCAAGAAATAAATTCTTATTGTAAGAATTTATCTTTTGATTGTCAAATTCGTTGGAATTCTAATTTTTAAATGCTTAAAGATACTTTATTTTATCAAAAAGTATCTTCTCGTTTGAAACAATTGAAAAAGAATTATTATACTCTCTTTGATGACTTAAATTAAAAAATGGCAAGTAAAATTTGTGATAAGATAAAGGTATTTTACAAGGTCATTAAGTTAATCTCTGGTTTCAACTATCCCACTATAAACATGTTATTTGCTCATATTTGTGACATTAAATTGTCATTATATCAGTGAGTAAATGATGAGAATGATTTGATTAAGAGAATGGCTAGAAACATGCTTGAAAATTTTGACAATTATTGGCAAGAAGCTAATATTATGATGGTTATAGGAGTTATTTTGGATTTTAAGTTTAAAACAAATTATCTCGAATTCTATGTTTCAAGAATATATGGAAAGAATGTCATTTATGAAATTGAAAAAATGAGAAAAAAATATTGTGATTTTTCAAATATGTTTAAAAGAAATAAATTATAGAAGATAAGAGTC
Organism: Hippophae gyantsensis; assembly: GCA_030763125.1. Lineage (NCBI taxonomy): Eukaryota > Viridiplantae > Streptophyta > Magnoliopsida > Rosales > Elaeagnaceae > Hippophae > Hippophae gyantsensis. The sequence goes on along the minus strand of CM061034.1, from coordinate 2,291,018 downwards.
GACTAATGGAGTTTTCAATAATTCTCCAATACTAATGGTATTATTGAATATAAATAATGAAAGTTAATGCAAACTAAAACTATCATGTGAGATCTAAGTTGGATTCTTATTTAGAGTAAGATGATATGAAATTTTGAATGAAGAGTTTGATATATTATCTTAATAGAAGTACAACAAACATAAATTTCTAATAATGCATGATATGGTTAAAGATATCTTGGCTATTCTAATGATCAAAGTTGCTTCAAAATATACATTTAGTACATATAATAGTGAGCAAAAATAATAGTAGGCATAAAACACATTGGAAGCTTTTATGTATGCTCAAGATTGGTTATGGGCTAATATCCATACATAAGGTATAAGTCTAAATATTTTGTACTTGTACATGTTATACTCTATTAATACTTCTTATATATACTATATATTAATTATGCACTCAAATAATCTATCACTTATTTAGATATGCTAGCTCCTGGTTCATCTGTTTTCACTATTATTAATGTAGAAGATGATGATGAGGTAATGTTTTTACGTTATTGGTTAATCAATTTGTTATTTTGGTTATAATAGCGATTTTATATGTTTGATTTTTACATTTGAAGAATAATTGAAAGAGTTAATTTTTTTTGTATCGTAGTTTTTAATTTCTTTAAATTTATGTTGTTATTTTTTAAGATTTATTTGAACTTGTAATATTTTAGTTTTAATTTTTTATGCTACTCGTTTATACGGATGTTCAATTGGATTTTGAATTTATTCTATTAAGTTATATGTAAAACAGTTTATTTTTAATTGTACGTTGATTGTATTAAGTTAAATAGAATTTTTTTAATAAGTTTGTTAAAACATTTTTAGTTTCGATATTCTTTATTATTCGCACTGTTTCGTTACCTATGGATAAAAATCTTTCCGAACTGTAACTTTAATATTTTTGAGTGCATATTTATCACTTTATTTTCGAGGACATTTACATTAAATACTATCATGTGTCCATTTTTATATGTAGTAAAAACTTTTGATATATTCAATTAAAATTTAGATATATGTTGATATATTTTAAATTTTAAAAAGTTTACATATTTTAATAAAAATTTAAAGCCTTTAACATATACTTTACTAAATTTTTAAAATTTTTATATAAATTTCAAATAGATTTGCATATCTTTTACCTTAAATTTTTTAAAGATTTTTATAAAATTTAATATATTTAATTTTTTATCATATTCTTGGTTTTTCATTACACTCTTAATTTTTTTATAATTTCTTAATGAAATATTTATAAATATAAAAAATAATCTATATATTATATTTAAAAATTTAATAAAATCTATATTCTATTTTAAGCTGTAAAAATATTAAGAGTTTTTATAAAAATAAAGACATGTTTATATTCATTGAAAAATGATACATATCCAACTTAACTTGTGATAAAAATTATTATATTGATATTATTGGTCTCTAATATCTATTAAAAGAAACAAAAAAATATTCTTTTAAATTAATACGAGAATTATAGAAAAAATGAATTAATTATAAATCAATTAATATTTTATTGATATAAAAGTGAGGGAAAAAGAATAAAAAAGAAAGAAAAGAAAAAGAAAAAGTTTAAAAATTTGGAAAGATGTTGCTTGTGGAATTATATATTATACGTATAAAATATTTTAAATTTTCAAAATTTTTTAATTAAGTAAATTTTTTTAAATTTGTTGATATTTTAAAGGGATTTTGTCTAAAATAATCGTATTAATTATAATAGTTTAGAAAGAGGTGTATTTAAAATTTAATTTAAAAAAAGGTAAAAGAAAACTGATATAACCAGTATTCAAAAATTTTGTTAGGTTATCTCTCTCTTCTCTCCTCTGCACGTCCCACTTCTAATCTTTTTTTTTTTTTTACATTTTCATTCTCTTTCCTTCCCCCCGCGTAAAACATTTTTCTTTTTCTATTTTTTATTCTTCTTTTCTCTCACTCTCTCTTTTCACCTCTCACCTTTCTTTTTCTCTCTTTCATTTTCTTCTTCTTTCTTTTATATAATTTAGTTATTATTTATTATACCATGCATAAATATATAAATATATATTATTATACATACTATATACTTAATATTGTTATAATTTATTTAAAATATTTTAATTATCTTTTGCAACTTTAAAATGCCGAATACAAAAATTATAAATTTTTAATAAATAAATTTTTGAGTGAATAAAAAATAATAAAAATAATTTATATTTATAAAATACAAAAATATATTTAATAATAAATATATAATTTGTTATAACAAATAACTTAACAAAATTTTATTATAAATTAACTTTAAATAATAATAATAAATTATAAAATAATTACAAAATTAATAATAATTATTATTATAAAATAAATTATAAAAACTGGACTAATAATTATAATAATATTATATTAGATAATATTTTCACACAAATTTTACGATATAATATGTTATGTTTGTATTATATATTCTAAAAAGTTAGATAGGGAGGTTTCACAATTTTTTTATAATTTAATTATTTTTTATATTATAATTATAATTAAATATTATAACTATTTATTAAATATAATTATAATTATTAATAATAATAATAATAATATATTATATTATTTATGAATTATCAAAATATTTAACATATGATTTTCAATATATGTATAAATTTATATTTATTTTATTGTAAAATAATTTATTTTTTATTTTTTAAAATAATTTTTTTAATATATAATATGATAAAAAATATTTATATATTTAAAATTAATTATAAATTTATACGATGTTAATATTTTTTTATGTTTACAATAATTATTTTTTGTAAAATAGAGCTAATATATCTTTTTTTAAATAAAATTAATTAAAAATTTTGGTTTCAAATTTAAGGTAAGATTTTGCCTATTTTTAAAAAAAATCCAACTTGTGCACATTTTTAAACTATTGTCCAAAAATTGATTATTATAGACAAAACCCCTATTTTAAATACTTTAATAGAATTTATAAACTTTTAAATTTTTTTAATAGTATATAACTAAATTTTTAAAAATTCTTTAAAGTTATTAAATCAATACAAGTAAACTTTTATTAACATTTAAAATCCATTACATCCATTTAAATACAACTTGTTAAAAGAGTAGGAATCCTTATTAATAAATTATTTAAAGTGAAATTAATTAAAACAAATAGGCAGTTGAACGCACCACCCAAAATGGCATATTACCTACAGTCATTAGGTGAACAACCCATGAGAAGGAACGGACTAATTGGTTCAACCTCCAACCAACAACTTTGACTCTGTAAATTCATATATACATGCAAATCCCATCTTATCCCAGTATTAAGAATCCAGATAGTAAAACTGTGTTATAGCAATATCAATTGATAATCCAAGTAATAATGGCAAGTGGGAAAGAGCTGAAAAAGGTGGTAGATGAGCGTGCAGGGGCAGAGATAGTGTATGGTACAGAGGACTGTTACAGGCAATCTATAGAATTGTTGGAGGAATTGGGATTTCCAAAAGGTGTACTTCCATTAAAGGACCTTGAAGAATGTGGAAGGGTTCGAGAAACTGGGTTTGTGTGGATGAAACAAAAGGCACATTGTGACCATTTCTTTGAAAACACAAATACTAAGGTCAGCTATGCCAGAGAAGTTACTGCTTATGTCGAAAAGTTCAAAATGAAGAAGATGACTGGGGTTAAGAGCAAGCAGGCCGTGTTTCTTTGGGTCCCAATTACTGAGATGAGCATTGAAGACTCTACTTCCAATAAAATTTACTTCAAAACTCCCATGGGGATTGGCAAGTCTTTTCCCATCACGGCTTTCATGAATGAGGATGAAAAGCTCAAGTTCAAGGAGAACAAGAAGATTATCAGCTCTTAATTTTAGTCCCTTACGTAAATTATCATCACTCAATTAGTCAATTTCATTTTGTATGTGTTCTGTAAAATCTCAAATATTATTGGTGTTCAAAAAAAAAAATATATATTTAATAAACAAATTCATGTAAGGAATAAGTTGGGAAAGAGAAATAAATCATTCAAATAGTTATCGTGATTTGTGAATTATGATATATTTGTACGGTAATAAATTATTTATTGTTTATGAATTATGCATAACATAATATTTTAAATTAATAAAATTTAATATTAATTTAAATTTTTATTAAAAAAATAAATAACTAATACGAAGTAAAAAAAAAATCTAATTTATATAAATATATTTTAAAAATAATGAATAATAACTCTTTAGTAACTAAGTATGTATTCTAATTTATTTGGATAAAAAAAATATAAAATTATATTTAAATATATAATATAGGTGATGTAGCAGTCCGTTTCTTAAATTAAATTATTTTTGCTTTTAGTACTTTAAATTTATATTATTAAGTTTTTTAAAATATTAATCAAAAATAAATTATATTATTTTAATAATTTTTTATTTAAATTATTATTATTTTATATGAAGTAATTAAAATATGATTATTTAACAATAATAAAAATGAAATTTAATATGAAATAGTTTTAAAAAATTAAAAAAATAATAAAATTCAAACAAAAAAATTTAAATATATATTTTAAATCTTAATAAAAATTAAGAATTAATGAAATATTATAATAAGACATTGTTAATTCATAAATATTAAAAATTAATATTTTGTGATTTTATTGTTATTAGATATTTATATTTTAATCAAATTTAATCAATTGATAAAAAAATATTAAAATAATATAATTTATCTTTAATTAATCTTTTTTACAAAATTAAAAAACTAAACGATATAAATAACTTAATTTAAAAGACTTTTATAACATTTTTTTTCTATAATATATTATAAAAAATAATCATGTTTGAAAGTAAGTTTACTAATAAATCATATTAATTAAAAATTAATTTTATTTTTTGAGTGATTTATGTTTTTTTTATGTAATATCATGGATGAAAAATGAATTTTTTTCTCATCTTTCACAACATTAAGATTTTAGATGCATCGACACCGACACATATCGTATGTAATAATATTGATAAAATATTAATGCCAATTAAATATCTATAATTCTTTAGATTCAAGCTTTAAAATATATAAACTAGATTCAAAATATGTTATTTTTGTAACTATAATTTTAAAGAGTATTATAATTTTTTTTTAATTCTTAGTATTTATATTGATATATATAATTTAAACCTTACTAATAAGTGTCTAATTAGAGTAATTTTATACGTAGATAACGGATAATTAGAGTAGTTTTAACCCACTTATGTGTCTATTATTTATTAAATGTTTTAAATAAAATTCGTTATTAAATTAGGTCAAATTTATAATAATTAATAAAATATTTAGTTTATTTTTAAGTGAGAATAATTTTAACCAACTTATATCTTTATTATTTATTAAATGTTATAAATAAAGTTCGTTATTAAATGAAATATTTAGTTTATTTTTAAGTGAAAATAGAGTATAAGAATCTTACATTGTTTTTAAATCATAACTATCTATTTTATATCAAATATATGTGTTGATTTAAAATTAACAATATTTTAATATTTTTATTAAAAATATATTATTTAAATTTGATAAATGAAAACAAAAATCATATTACTTTAATATAGTAAAAATAATGAAATGATAGAGATATATAAATTTATATATATTTTTATATTTATATTGATTAGATAATTTTAACGATGAAAAAATTATTTATTTTTTAATAAATTTTTGACAAATCTCACACAATAATTAAAGTGCAGCATTCGTCGCACGACATTTAGAGAGTTTTCCGGGAAATTAAGGTGGCTACTTTTCCACAGTGATAGACTGATAGGGCGGTACTCTTAGCGTAACCGCTCCTGGTCAACTGTCTAGTGAACAGTGAGGGGAGGACTCCCATATTAACCGATGGGAATAGCCCTATAGGTTAAGCACGGTATTTCGTATAAATTATTAATTATTATTTAAATATGTGATGATTTATATTTTTAAGTTAATAAAAATTAAATTTATTATAAATTTTTTTAAAAGATAAATAAATATAGGAATATAAAGTAATATAGTTGATAGTAAATATATTTAGAAGTAATGGATAACACCATCCATCATGTACACAAACTATCTATTCGCTACCGCTGGCTCCTCCACTAAGTCTCACTGATCGTCTCTACCGTCGCCACAATGACTCACGATCAGCCTCTGCCACACCACCGTTCTCTTGAAGTTATTTTTCGTAGCTTCCAACTCCTTCCTCAATGCCTTTAGCACACTGAACTTTCCGTACAAACCCTTCCCTTTCATCGGATGGTACTGCCATGTTGAACCATCTTCGCCGCATTCTTTGAATCCGTTCCCGACATCAGACTCCGATGTGAGTGTCTGCGCCCCAACGAAAACGGCTCCATCTCCCTAGACTGGGTTTCTGGTGACGACGAACGTTTGCCACATGATTTCCCACTTCTCAATCTGCTGGTTTGTATCTAATTCGCTTTCCCAGAAAATGCTGGGGAAAAAATGATATAAGAGAAACAGAATGCAATTAAGTAGGAACTATTTTGAGAATTGAATTTCTTTTATTGCCTTTTCTGCTACAAAGTAGTTATCAAGTCCAAGTAGTTATGTTATTATTGAAGTTCTTCGTAGCCTGGTTTGACTGTGTTGGTGATAGAGATGCAAGCAGTGCAAGTGCCAGAAATGCAGGCAATGCAAATGAAGGAAATGCAGGCAATGCAAATGAAAGAAATGCAGGCTGTGACAGGAATGCAAGTGATAGCAAGGCTAAGACTGTGTGTGCAAGTGTAGCCAGCGAGTGTGCTAAAGAAGACAAACTAGAATGAAGACATGACAGCTTGTGCAATTGCATTTTGTTGTGATAGTCTTCTGTGTAGCGTGCAACTATACTTGTGCAGTTAGTTTGTTAAGATTGTTAAATGAGTTGTAAGTAACATCCATGTGATGTAAACACATTGTTATTATGCTAAGAATAGTTTTATTGATCTCATATAAATAGTTGTACATTGTGTAATACAAATAATTAACTCAGTTTACAATCAATACAACATTTCTCTCTATTCTTCTTCTTCATTCAATCTTGATTCGAGTGTTCTTGGAGTTCATAATGCTTTTCTGTTTTCTTCATGCTTTCTTGCAAACTGTCAATTCATATGTGAGGCATATGTTGCTTAGAGCCAGAAACAAAGGCTGGCGGGTGGTTGTGGAGGTGGTTCTGTTACCACTTCTCAGGTAATATTAAATTTGGATTCAAATTAAGCTAAAACTTTCAATTTAGTGTGCTCTGAGCTTTAGTTGCATCTAATTGGAATTCATTTCAATCCTGGATTTCATAGATTAACCCGTTTGATCTGCTTGCTAGACCGTTAAGAAATATTTCAGAATATTGCTTTCACCATCTACGTTTCTTTTGTTGAAAATTTGAGCTTATTGATGAGGATGTTTTGATATGATTGAAACCGAGTATTTGATTACTTTATGACACTGATATGCAGTTCTATTCAGCTTTATTTTTAGGAGATATATGTGAAGTGGAGGCACATGTTGGTACAGCTAATTTGTATGCTATTGGGTGGTCACTTGGGGCAAACATTCTTGTTCGTTATTTGGGCGAGGTAAGATAAAAAATTTCCCTTTCACTTTTCCTCCACCAGTAATTCCAAAATTCAAGCCACTCACTTCAGTTGTCCCTAAGTAAAAATATGTTGCATTATTGCAATAGCTCAATGAACAACTTCTTTGTTCAACTAAAAGCCTAAAGTGATCAATGAGTTGAATACTAACTAGGGATGCGAATTTAGGGTGACAAAAGGCTAGTGAATTATAACAAAGTTTATGACAAAGCTCCTATTTCTTCTGAATTTTTGCTTTTCTTGATTATCTGTTTCACTCATATCCTAATTATGTGCTACTTGCAGCATTCTTGTTCTCACCCTCTTTCGGGTGCTGTGTCATTGTGTAATCCTTTCAATCTGGTCATTGCAGACGAGGACTTCCGTAAGGGTTTTAACAGCGTTTATGCAAAATTTTCAAGAAGTTAACCCGTAAAATTTTTATTTTATTTCTCCAATTAGTTTCTGCTCAAATTAGTAATTTACTATTTCTGAACAATACATTGCAGGCATGCTTTACTGTTTGAGGGCATTGGCGGTGATTATAATATTCCAATGGCTGCCAATGCCAAGTCTGTGAGGGAGTGTGATGAAGGATTAACACGTGGTATGTATTTTGTGTAAGAAAGTCCCTGTTTTTACTTGATTATGAAAAACTCTATGATACATTGGAGTTTCGTTTGGTTTTAAGCCAGTTGATGACTACTACTCTAACTCCAGCAGTTCAGACTCTATAGAAGATGTCAATACACCCTTGCTCTGCATTCAGGTAATTTTCTCTTATATAATTCAAGTGACATAAACATCTACCATGTCTATCAAGGCATCTATCCACTCTTACTACCGACAATCTTCAGTTCTTTATACTTGTAAATGTGTAGTGTCCTATAATGTAGTCCATTAATCGGTTGTATTGGCTAGTCTTAGCACACATTTATTCTATTGGTTTTCACTCAATCTCTAGTCTATGAAGGAATTCAGTAGGACTAAGAGTAAGGAAAAACATGCAAAGCTTCATTCTATTTGGTTTTGTTTTCTCTTTATGGAGAGGATAGGGTCGTGGCATGAAGGTTGGCAAGTATCTTATCCTTAGCACTAATTTCTACGCCAAATTTGAGTGTTGCTAACAACTTACATGTTTGTAATGATTTACAGGCAGAGAATGATCCGATTGCACCAAGCAGGGGAATTCCTTGGGAGGATATTAAGATCCATGTTGTACTTCTGCCTTAGAGCCAACTGATTCTGTCACCCATTATGTTAAATGGCAGATATACATGTGTTGTTCTCATTTCTATACTACAAAACTAATTTGAGATTTATTTTCGAACTACTTTGGACCTGATACGTGACATCCACCTTATGTCTTGCTTAATCTGAAATACTTATTCTATATTATTATCTCAGAAAAATCCAAATTACATGTCCATTGTTATGTTAGAGATTGTTGTTATAAAGCTCCTTAATTTAAGGAGCAAATTAAGGAGCAAAACATGGAGCAAAACATGGAACAAAACATGGAGTAAAACATGGAGCAAAATAAGGAGTAAAACATGGAGCTTAATTCAAGGAACCATTAATTTAAGAAGTAATTTAAGGAGTGAATTTTCCTATAAATAGATGTGTAATTGTAATGAATTAACCATCCAAAGATCTCTTTCCTATCTTAATTTTGAGAATATGTTGGGATATATATACTTCCTCACAATAGCAAATAAGTATGATTTGTTTTGGGGTGATTTGCTCTCTTCTTCTCCAGCTTGGCAGGTCATCATGTATCATTCCTCTATTCTCTTTGAACAAAACTGAGATCTATTCAATAATTTTATATTTTACTGATTTTTATCTTAAAGACAAGTTTTCACCCAAAACTTCTCTGTAACATTTAAAATTGACACGCTTACTTAAATATCATAGTTGTCTCTCAATACACAACCTTTTTAGGGCTTGGCGGATCTGATATATGTGCCTAGCTCAGGTTTGCACGATTTTGCTTGAGGCTTTTTTTAAAAAAATAAAAATAAAAAATAAAAAAATATACTAGTTATATTTGACACACTTAATTATCATAATTCTCCGAAGTGTGAGACTTAAGCACAAAAATTAAAAATTTAATTTATAACATAACTTTTTTTAACAAATAAAGTTTTATTTTTGACTTTTTAAGTGATGCATATATGTATTTTTTGTAAAATGTAAATTTATTTTTTTGTATTTTCAAAAAGATTGTGTAAAAAATTTAAAATAAAATCTTATAAATAATTGTTTCCATGTAAAAATCATACTGAAAATTAAATGCACATATTCCATATTGGACAGAAACCTCGGGCCCAATATTGTTTGCTAGGCTAACGCAAACAATAGACATCGTCACCCGAATTCCAGAACATCCATTTTAAGCACACATTTTTTAGTAAATTGCTACCGTGTTTATTAAAATTAGTTTCATTTTTAATCGTTATCTCACAGCAAATTTTTTAATATGTTCTGATCATGTTATTTGAAAATATGTTTTTTCTAACAAAAGTTTTTAAATCATGTTAATTTCATCATTTTCTTTATTTTTTTTACATGTTATTCGCACTAAATTGAAATGGGGTGAAAGTTAAGGTAGGGTTGTTTTTAAAACAACTTGAATAAGTTGATAATTTACAAAATAGAGGGTCCAATTCAAATATTCAGCTTAATATTTCTTTTGAATATTACTTAATAATAATATATGCACCGAAATATCATTGCTAGATTGAATATTAAATTAAAAAATAAAAATATATGAAACAATTACGTGATCGGTTATCATATATGATTATAATATGATATGTATAAAAAGATGCAGTCATTGTTCATTAGTTTTGTTATGGTCGTCTTGCTTTTAACTTATAAAGTCAAATTGTCCTATAGCTTTAAAAAAAAATTAAAAACCACTTTTCAATAAATAATAATAATAATAATAATAATAAATTATGTATTGTTATAATATCAATACTTAAATTTTTATTTTTTATATAATATATTTTATACTTGTCACGAGATTATTTGGTTATAAGTATTTAATTTATAATTAAATTTTTAAAACACTAATTTTTTAATAAAAATATACATAATAATAATATTAAAAATAATAACTAAACTTTTGCTATTTTTATATAAGATATTTTATATTTACCACTAGATTATGTAATTATGATTATATCATTTATTTATTTTAATATAAATATACATAATAATAATAATATCAAAATTATGTATTATATACAACGATAATATTAAGACTCTTAAATTCATACTATAATCTTTTTAAATATAATGAATATAATGATAATATCAAAACTTTATTTTATGTTCTTAAATGTGACACTTTACACTTCTCATTATGAAATTATGAATAATTTTTTTAAATTAATAAATATAAAAAATTAATTTTTGAAGCATTATTCGTATAAAATTTAGATTTTTAATGTACATTTATAGGCAATGATAATATCAAAATTCTTAAATTTATATTATAAATTTACAAAATTAAATTTTAAATATAATATGATAATGACAATACATTTAAATTTCTGTTTTTAAATGTGATACTATACACTTACAATTTGACTATAAATTACATCTAGATAATTATTTTATTTATTGATGACCTAAAAAAAATTTATTTTCATTATCTTTGTTTATGTCATTGCATTTTTTTTACTTTCTCGCGTACCAATATTTAATTAATAAAATATAAATAATAATAATATCAAGATTTAAATTTATGTTTTATATAAGACACTTTATACATTTCACCCCCTTTTTAAGTTAATAAATTTTAAAAATTAAAATTTTCAAATACTATTTATACATAATGATATTTTATATTATGGATTTGAAAAATTCAATTTTTAAATGTGATGTATATAATGATAATGATAAGACTTAAATTTACTTTTTATATAACATATTTTATAATTATTATGTTACTGTAAAATTATGAGCATGATGAAAATATAAATTAATTTTATTAAATAATTAAATAATTATAAATATTAAATGATTTAATAATTTTAAAATTTATTCTTTATATTATATATTTAAATATGTATATATATTACATCTTCTTCCTTTGTAAGATCTCCTAGTCAATACAAGCCAATACAAGCTAATATCCTGGCGTTTGGTTCATGGAATGGAATCGGAATCGGAATAGAATGGAATGGAAAGGAAATAATTTTATTTGGTTTGACCATTGGAATCAAACTCGAAATCTGGATTAAAGTATTTGGTTTGCCATTGGAATGGAATGAAAAAAACTATAAATGACCTTAATACCCCTACATGCTGTAAAGTTCAAATAATGTCATTTAATTACTATTTTTTCGTCAGACAAAATACATTATTGAAATTATTATTTTTCTAAATAATTATTACTTAATTAAAAAGAAATATATTATTAAAATTATTATTTTTCTAAATAGGGTTTAGGGTTTTGAGGTTTGGGACGTGGGATTTAGGGTTTAGGGATTAGGGATTTAAGATTTGGGGTTATGTTTGTAAGTTAAGGTTTAGGGTTAAAATTATTATTTTTCTAAAAATGGTTTAGGGTTTTAAAATTTTGGATTTAGGGTTTAGGGTTTTAAGATTTAGAATTTGGGGTTTAGGGTTTTGGGATTTATGTTTTAGGGTTTTGGGATTTATATTTTAAGGTTTAGGGTTTAGGGTTTAGGGATTTGGGGATTTAGGGTTTAAGGTTTAGGGTTTAGGATTTGGGATTTGGGCGTTTAGGGTTTAGGGTTTTGGGATTTATGTTTTAAGGTTTAGGGTTTAGGAATTTTGGGTTTAGGGATTTTGGGATTGGGGGTTTAGGTTTTAGGTTTAGGTTTTAGGATTTGGAATTTGGGGTTTAGGGTTTAGGGTTTTGGGATTTATGTTTTAAGGTTTAGGGTTTTAGGGTTTTGGGTTTAGGGTTTAGGGATTTGGGGTTTAGGGATTTAGGGTTTTGGGTTTTGGGATTTGGATTTAGGGTTTAGGGTTTTGAAATTTTGGGTTTAAGGTTTTGGAATTTTGGGTTTGAGAATTTGGGATTTGAGTTTAAAGTTATATTTTAGGTGAGGGTAAAATTGAAAAAAAAAAGTTTAGATGAGAATGAAATTATGATTACCAAGACGGAGAGAAGGAATTGTGATTCCTTCTCTTTTAGTAATCTGATTTCATTCCACCCTCCATTTCGTCCGACCAAACACACAGAATGGAAGGAATCAATTTTAATTCCATTCAATTCGCTCTGATCAAACATGGGGTAATATTCATAGAAATATTTTCTTTTAAATACTGCTAAGTCATGTTACCACTATTGTACTAGCTGATATTAAATAAAAAAAATTCCATAGTCTTTAACCGTTGGATTAGATCATCTGATCATCTTGGTTTTAAAATTATTAAAATATTATTTTTATATATTATAATTATAATTCTCATCAAAAGTTTGTATAGGATAGTTATATTAATTTAATTATATTTATTAATAATATTTTTTTTTTGAATAAAAATCATTTTTCTTAAAAAAAAAAGAAGAAGAAAAGAATGAATGATTATGGTTTTTAATATTTTTTTTTTGAATAAGAATCATTTTTCTTAAAAAAAAAGAAGAAGAAAAGAATGAATGATTATGGTTTTGCTCCTTTTTGGGAAAAAAAGGACACCACACAACCCAGTTAATTAAAACCCTTAAGCCTTTCTAATACTTAAGTCCTCTGTTTCCCTCATGTCCTACAAACCGACTTTTTCTTTCCTTATCTTCTTCTAAATTAAGCCATGGCTCTTGAAACCCAAAATCATGACTTCCTCATCTCAAAAAAGAAGCAATTAACGGAACTTGATGAGGACAACGGTAATGACTGCTTCGTGACCAAGAAATCAACAGTAGCAACCAGTTGTTATATTGACCCAGCGGTATCATTAACCAGTGCTCGCCATGTGTTTGGTGAGTACGGTGGTGTTAACATGTCTATTGAGGCTTCCGCCACTTTTGCTGTTAGAGAGGCCGAGACAATGCAACGAATGTTTACTGGTGAGCTGGGCCCAGACCGTGACTTCTTCATCTACAGCCGACACTTCAATCCTACTGTGTTAAATCTAAGCCGTCAGATGGCTGCACTTGAAGGAACTGAAGCCGCTTATTGTACCTCAAGTGGCATGTCAGCCATAACTTGTGTTTTGATGCAGTTGGTGAGCAGTGGTGGACACATCGTTGCTTCGAGAACTCTTTATGGTGGGACTCAAGCTCTACTAAGCCATTTTCTACCACGAACATGTAACATAACGACGACGTTTATTGAAATTGGTGATTTGAATGCGTTGAATGATGGCATAATCGTTGGGAAGACGAAGGTTCTTTACTTTGAAAGTATGTCGAATCCGACGCTTAAGGTGGCTAACATACCTGAGTTGAGTAGGATAGCTCATGAGAAAAGCTTGACTGTAGTGGTTGATAATACTTTTTGTCCTATGGTGTTGTCACCGGCGAGGCTCGGAGCTGACGTGGTGGTTCACAGTATATCAAAGTTTATCAGTGGCGGGGCTGACATAATTGCAGGTATAATGTATTTGTAATTTTAACCTTATTTTGTGACAACATGACATGTTCGAATAAAAAAATAAAACAAATATTTTAAAGTTAAATAAAATAATATTTTAAAAATAATAATAATAAAAATAATACATAATAATATTAAATAAAATTAAAGTAGATAAAGTTTAATATTATATGAATTTAAATATTAAAAATACTAATTTCGTTCTTCTACAAAAGAATCTTTCCCTTATTTTATTTACTAATTGAAACGTATTGAAACGTAAAAAGACTAGCAGTGAAGAGAGAGTTTGTTTGTTTGTGTGATTATTTGTGTGGTGATATCATATCAATTTTACGACTAGCAGTGAAGAGAGAGTTTGTTTGTTTGTGTAATTATTTGTATAGTGATATCATATATATCATATCAATTTCGCTCGTGAATGCTTTCGTCCTCATCGTTGTCTTTAGGTTAGAATCAAGTGGTTCCCTGTTTGTGTTGTTGTTTCTTTTTACGTGGTTCCCTTTTCTAATTTTGTTTAGATATATATTTTTTTCTTTTTAATTTCCATGAATAATTTAGTATACGATTAAATTTATGTAATATATAAAAATTTATAAGTTTTTAAACAAAATTTCTCACATAATTATTATTATCTTTAATTCTTTAATTATTATATAATTATTTTTTAATTAAATAATATATTATTAATATTTAAAGTAATAAAAATTATTTAAAATGTATAAATATTTTTAGATAATAAAAATAATTATATAATTTTAATTAAAATAAAATTTATTAATTTTTTTAATATTCTAATAAATAGAAATATAAACGTAGGGTTCCTTACATTAAGTTAAATATATCATTTCGTCTATTAAGAAAAAAATGTATCATTTAATTATTTATTTTTGTAAAAAATATCAATAAAAATTATTTTTTATTAATATTTTTAAATAAAAAAATATTATTTTTTTAATATTTTATTTTATTGGTAAATAAAAATAATAATAAAAATGATTTTTTGTTATGATATTTTAACATAAAAATGATTAAAATATTGAATAAATAGTTAAATTTTTATTATAAAACTATTAAAATATTAAAAGAATAGTAAAATTATCTTTATTTGATACCTTTTATAAAATGTTAAAAATTAAATGACATGTTTTATAATATATGAAACTAATGGATACAAAACTTTTAATATAAAAAAAATTTACGATATTTTTCTCTTTAATAAATTATGAACATGTTTATGAGTAGCACATATAGTATTTTTTTAAATGAAACAAATGAATACATGACATAACTACCAATGATTCATTTAATCTTTACACTTTTTGCTACTTAATCCTAATTTTATAAGAAGGCCGATATCAAAATATGTAAAATTAAATATAATGTGATATCAAAATAAGGTGTAATTACTGACAATTGTATCAGTGTCCATAATAATTAATGTAATTTTGTTTTGAAATTATCGACTGATTAAATGGTCATTCATTTAATGAAATGAACAGGAGCTGTGTGTGGGCCTCCAAGTTTGGTAAACTCGATGATGGACCTTCACCATGGTACAATAATGATGTTAGGCCCAACAATGAATGCCAAGGTTGCTTATGAGCTCTCAGAGAGAATTCCCCACTTGGGCCTAAGAATGAAGGAACACTGTCAAAGAACCTTTGTTTTTGCCACCAGAATGAAGAAGCTGGGCCTCAAAGTGATATACCCCGGCCTGGAGGATCATCCCCAACACAACCTTCTCAAGTCTATGGCCAACAAGGATTATGGATTTGGTGGAATAGTGTGCGTGGACATGGGAACTGAGGAAAGAGCAAACAGATTGATGAATTTGTTGCAAAATTACAGCCAGTTTGGTTTGATGGCAGTGAGTTTGGGATACTATGAGACACTCATGTCTTGCTCTGGAAGTAGCACTAGTAGTGGTTTGAATGATAAGGAAAAAACACTGGCTGGGATTTCACCTGGGTTGGTTAGAATGTCAATTGGGTACACTGGGACATTGGAGCAGAGATGGGGTCAGTTTGAAAAGGCCATCTCTACAATATTGCAGGACTATACAACATGCCATGTTTAATCTATAGCAACTCATATCTCTTACCTAGTTTTCTCTAAATTATGGAGAGTTTGGTTCGCATTGTAAAAAATGTTGTATAAGATGCATCTTAATTAACTTTGTTTCTCTAATTTTTCCGAGTTATATGACCGAGCACCGAACGTATTTTTTGATAAAAAAAAAAAAAGAAAGAAAGGGAAAACTACACTAAATAATTGACTTTATTAGTATTCTTTTAAAAAATAAAAATCAAATAATACAATATAATTCGACTAACATCTAACTTAAAACAAGTGAATAGTAAATTTTACAGTTAAACCATTAGTTAAATAACAACCAAACAAATAGTCAAATGGAATTAAGAAAAAGTTTTAACCAAAAACTTTAAATTCATATTAAGGTAAAAATTGAATTAGAAAATAACATTTTTCTTATTTTCTTTCTTATATTATAATCACATAAAGAATTATTATAAACCAACACGGTAAGTATAATTTTTTTTAATAGATAAAATATTATTTAACATTATTTTAATTTATGACTTGAAATGAAAAAAAGATTAGTCTTAATATTGAATAAATAGATGAATCATAAATAAAAAAAACTTAATTTTTCAAAATTATTTTTTATTGAGTCTAATTTCATATATCACACGTGAAAAGGTAATAATAATATCAGTTATAGATTTATATCAAATAAGTAATGAGTTATTAGATAATCATGATCGTAAGATAATATCAATAAATAGTTAAATATATAATAATTATCTCTTAATTATTTTATATAAATAATCAAAAATAAATACCTACAATATTATAATAAATAATATCAATTAAGTTAATTTTTTTCTTATATATACTAATATATACATTATCAATATTCAATCACTATCTTTCTTTTTCATTATAGAGCAAATTTATAGGTTTTTTTTTAATATTCTTCGTTTTATTATTGATTTAAACAACAAAGAGTTAAGATATCATGTAACTGTTCATAAAAATGGAATAAGGTGGAAAAAAATATCATGGCCTCTGCCATTTCTTCCATAGATTTTGTCGTTTAGATACTAAAATGTACACTAACTGATTACCGATAAACTTTTATGATAGGAAATTTTACAATTAATGTCACCAATGTCGCTGTTATTGTATATTTTTCAAAAATTAGTTAAACTACAAAAGAGCTTTCAGCGGACTTTGTATAAGCTTATGTATCGATCTTAATTTAATTCACATTCTTCTTATTTTTAAATTTTTGTATAATTATTTTAAAATTTTAGAATAATAATATTCTCATAACGTAAATTATTATTATTATTATTATGAGAATAATTCATTAATAATAATTTTATACGATAATAATGAAATAAAAATATAATTAATATTAAAAATAAAAATAAATATTTTATATATTTTATTTAAAATAAAAAAAATTAATATGATAATATTATTATTCAAATTATATTACGAAAAACTTATTTAATTAAATTTTTTTTAATTAGATTTTTTTATTTACTTATAGAAATGATCAATTAGATTTAAACCCTAAATCCAATGAATATACAAAGAAAAATCAGAACGGAAAACTTCAAGAAATTCGCAGCCCTATACTGCTGAGAATTACGGGCATTTGGGCCCATGAATTATCATTTATAAGTCGTGGAAAACTATAAATGGGCTTAGAGATACACAGTAGAGCTTATAACGGATATATATATTATTAACAATTAAGATTTAATGGATAAAATAATCAGACACATTTTAAATATAATATTAACTTATCAATAATATTTATTTATTGATCATTAGAGATTTGATAGCTATGTATGTAAAATTTAATTTTATAATATTTTAGTATTTATAATATATTTATATGTTTTTATTTTTTTAAACTATATATTTTATTACTAAATATATTATTTTTATCATTTTTATTGTTAGATATAAATATACACTTTATTTTAATTTTTATTCCGTAACTAAACATTATTTATATATATATATATATTTTTTCACTAAAAGGCTTCAAGTATATGTTTTTTTTTTCGAGTTAGCTAACAGGAGTACCCAAATGATATCTTTTTTATTCATATTCTCACAAAATTTCAATTTATTACTTTCTTTGATGAATTAGTTCTAATTAGGGGTGTTCATAAATCGGTCTGGATCGGACCAAATTGAAAAATCGAACCGAATTGAACGATTTTACAAATCAAATGATTCGGTTTGATTTGTATTAATTTTTAAATCGATCGAACTAGACTGGATCGATTTAATAATATATTAAAATTTTCACATTATTTCTCATTAAAAATATCTAAAAATCAAACCAAATCAAAAATCGGATCGAACCAATCGGATCGAACAGTTTTATATATCAAACAATCTGATCTGGTTCAATCTATATAATATAAACGGTTTAATCTAATTAAATCTTATTTAATTTTGAAATTTTTACACGTGTAATGAACATGACATATAATTTATGGACAATTTTATTATTAATTTTTTTCCTTTATCTTTTTTTTTCAAGAACATGAACTGTCAATGTCTTTTTGAAAAAAGAAAAAAATGGGGTTGGAAGAAAAAATAAGATAAAATTACCCCTAAATTTTTTAAAATGTGCATCCTATGTCTAAAAATCTTCAAATTAAATAAAATTATTGTTTTAATTTTGCATCGCCGTAAACAATTGATACACGGAGATAATAAATTAGAATTGAGGGAAAAAGAATACCATCTACTAAACTTATTATCCTATGGTACGGTGGTACCTAACCTTTTTTTCCCTAAAAGGCTTCAAGTATACGGTTTTTTTTCCCCGCTAAAAGGCTTTAAGTATATATTGCATGAAAGGAAAGTTAATATTCTTTAAGGTGGCTTTTTTAAATACATAAAATAAATATTGATATAATTTGAAATTATATTTAAAAATATCGATATTAAATTTTACAGCTAAATTATTAGTTTAAATAAATAGATGACTTGATTTTTTTAAAAAAAATTTGATGCAAGTTTTTTATGTTAATTACTTAAAATAATGACAAGATATGAAAAAATTAATAATATAATTTTACTTATACAAAATTTATAAAATAATAGTAAAAAATCCATTACACATCTATATAATTAATGATTATAATTTTGTGTATAACCGATATTTTGTGACCACATTAAGAATTTTGCATTACTCAAATTATATTATGAATTTCTTCTTGTTGGAAGAATATCGTACAATTTTAGTGCCTATTCCTATACATGTCCATAACAACGCATTAAAGTTTTCTGATTTAAAACCTTCGTCAAAATTAAGAACCACAATGCAAGTGAACTGAAAAAGGATTATTAATATATAATCTAAAATATTAATTTTAGTAGCAAGTTAATTAAATAAGATGATAGTGAAACTAGCGAAAGGAGTAATACCATCAACACAATGTGCGCAAGTAAATTATTACACTGATGCTTTCACTTTTCACTTTCACTTTTACCTTTCACCTTTCACCTTTCACTTTTTACTTTTTTAATTTTCACTTTTCACTTTGTTGGGTTAATTTTACAAAGAAAATTATATTGATATTGTGAATGGTCTCAATTCTCATTCAATATAATGATCCAATATAATAAGAATTTGGTAGCGAAGTATATTAATTATGTCCTTCAAATCTTAAGTCAATTGACTAGTATGGAATCAGTGCGCATTTTTACTGGTTTCCCACCAAGAAAAGGTAGAAGCACATATTCTATAGTATAAAATAATATAATATAACGTATAAGATCACAAATTCACAATTCACGGAATAAAGTTGTTTTTATATGTACAATTTGTTCAACATGATACTCAAATGTGTCATTCGGTTGGCACGATAATTATGAAAGAAAAGTCTCGATAATTAAATAAAACTTTATACTATAATATCAATGATCTAGGATAATACTACAACTGTTTATCCAATCTAGATTTTATACCGACCAAAAACAATTTGTCGATCATGGTATTTCTGTTAAACTTTAACGTGATAAAATTAACTTATTTTTGTTTATAACATATAATATATATATTTATAAGTTAGTATAATATATAATAAAAATGGATGTAAAGTTAATTTTATACTTTGAATATTTAAAAACATAAACTTGATCACCATATCATTCTTATAAAGTTGATATCAGTCTCACATTTTGCTTACTTTTCACTCATTTACTTGTATTATTTTATGTATAAATAAAAAATAAGACTCATTTTATATATATATATATATAGATATGTCAAGTTACTTACTACATTGTTTAAAGAAGATAACTAATTAGTTGTTTGAATTTTTTAGATTATAACTCTCAAGGATGACGGAGATAAAGTCTGTATTTAAAGAAAATATTATATATCAATATAACTTTCTCTTCGTTATTCTATAGAATTATAATCTATAATTCAAGTCTACCACCGTATTAAAAGATTATGGATATTAATTAATATAATAAACAAGCTACCATGTCTAGGTAATAATGTGTTTTATTTTATATGTGTAGGGAAATTAATGGAAGTAAGAGAAAAGTGAAAAAAAAGGTTATTATCACCTTTACAAGAGTGATTTTGTGTAATCACTTGCAAATATACTATGTGTTATAAATAAAGTAATTTCATTTTGTAACTTTAAATTTCAATAATTTAATATCGGAGTTTTGTAGAAAAATGTAGAGAAAATTGTGTTGATATTTAATAATTACATATATTGTGTTATACTATTTAAGGTTAAATGTCATTTTTTTTCTTTAATTTTTGGCCATAAATTATTTTTTGGTGGACAATGCATCTTTAGAATATATTGGTCAAGGAGAATATATATATTATTTTTTTTAAAAAATATTATTAAACTAATATATTTATTTATAATATATTAGAGTAGACATAAAACATATATCATTATATTAAATATAATTATTTTTTTATTAACTACTGTGAATTTAAGAAAACGTGTGATACCGCACTTTTAAAAATTTTCAAAATCAAATCTTCCGGTTTGTTACATATAATTCGCATATCCATCATATAATTAAATATCTTTGCATATCTTAAAAAAAGTATTAGATCAAATATTCTTAATACTATTATCAATGTTATTGCTGATTATAGAATTTATTATATAGTTTTAAGTTGTGTGATTTACTTACACACCCACCTTTTAATAAAGTGAACAAAGTTTTTATTTTTTTAATTTTATGTAAACTTCATGTAATCATGCTCAACTGTACGTGATATTCATGTAATCATGCTCAATTGTACGTGATATATATAAAAGGAGAAAATAATTCATGCCATGATATTTTCTTAACATTTTTAAAAAAATAGTCTCAAGTTAAATATATTATTACAAATAGCTCTTAATAATCTCATTCTTTTCTATCAATGGTCTCTCATATAATTTTAATTTTTTTTTGTTAAAATAATTGAAATACTTTTTAAAAATAATAACAAAATAAAAAATATATATATACTTAGTTACAATATTTGTTATGATTAAAAATAAAAATATAATTTAAAAAATATATCGAAATATAAAAATTCACTTAAATTTAAATTAAAAAATAGTCCTAAAAATTAATCAAAGTTACTTGATTTCTTTTACCACTCAAATCTCTTCCTTTCTCAAAACAAATTTTTTAAAATATTTTTATTTTTTGTACATTGTATAAATATTTCTCTCATTGTTGATATTATAGATGAGAAATTTAATAAACTAATTTATTAAATTTAAAAATATTTTTGTAATGTTTTATAAAAAATTAAAAATTTACATTTTAATATACTTAACTTAATTAAAAAAATTACTTATTGCATACAAGAAATAGAATATGTGTGTATAAAAATCGAATAATTTATTAAAAAAAATAAATTAGTTATAATTTATTTCAAATCAATAATTCATAAACATTAATTTCTTACTATTTCCTGATTTTATATTTTTATAAGTTAGCTCAATTTATTAGTTTTATTATTAATTCTATTTTAAATGTTAAAATGAAAAGTATTATGTTATTTTTATCATTACATCTTGATAAATATGTCCTTAAATTTAATTAAAATTGGACCTTAAATTATTTATAAAAAAAAATAATAAAAGTAACCACTTTATTACATGTGTTTTAGGATAAATATATAAAAAAATTATTAATTATATGTACTTAAATTTTATTTTTTTAATTAGTAAAACATATGTATATATTTTTAATTTTTTTTGAAAATTTATTTATTTAATTTGAATAAAATAAAAATATAAAATGTAAAATTTTTATTTATTAGTTTATTATTATGAATTGTTTATTATTTTTACTTTAAATTAAAGATATTCTTTGTTTTTAAAGATATTAAAATGACATTGAATAACCATTATCTTTTAACTTTCATTAAAATTGAAGATTGTCTTTTAACATTTTTGAAAGATCGGAGATATTTATAAAGAAATACAAACATTAAAGATATTATTGATATTTTGATGATAAACATGAGCATATAAGTAAAAAAAAACTAAATAAAAATTTAATTTAAAAAGTAAGTAATTAATTATTTTTTTATTTTTTAAGGTTTATTAAATTTTTATAATTTTATTAGTTTATAATTTTATAAATTTTTATAAAGTGCAATTTTTTTAGCCTTTTCCTTCTTTTTTTTCAAAATTTTTATATACTCATTTTTTTAGTTGAATGTGTTCAAATAATAAGAAAATAAATATTTTTTTGAACAATATATTTTTTAACATATGTTATTCAATCATTTTAAATATATATTTTTTAAATTGTTTGGTTTTAAACCTATATGTTCACACTGGTGTGCGTGAGGGTTATTCAAGGGTTGTAACGTCGACAATAACATCAAAGCTATTGGGATGTTATTTGATATTTTATAATTTTTATATCATAACATATATCTATGTCTTTTAGATAAATTATTGTGAAATTTTCTTGTGAAATTATAGTTATGTTAATTTTCATAAAAACATTATTTTTTGATTAAAATATCTTAATTATTGTAGATATCATTAATAAATCATCGTTAAAATATCAATATAAGTTTATAAATATCAAATGTATATTTAAGATATGTAAATTAACTATAGTATCATAACAAAGAGATTTATTTATTTATAGTATTTAATACAATTAGATAATATATTTAATTATTTTAAATCTTAAAACTATTTATTTTATATTGTTTTGAAAAAGAAATATTTTATTATATAATATTTTAATTAATTTATCAATATATTGATCAATATAAAAACTATAAATATTTAAAAATATATGTATTGAATAAAAAATTAGTTTAAAATATAAGTAATTGATTGTATTGATATTTTATAAAATTTTATAATTTTTTTCATAATTTTGATATAATTTTAATAGTTATTATTATTATTATTATTTTTAAAATTTCCGTAGATAAATATAATAATGTTTTTAATATTTTTATAAAATTTATATTTCCATATTTTCATATCTTGATCTACATCGATATTTTACATCTTTAGTTTTTTTAAATATGTTTCATACATATAGAAGCGGTTGATTTAAAACGAAAGGATAAAAAAAACAAGCGCTAATACCATATGTTTAACTTACTAACTCAATTAATTAATTGAAACCAAACAAACAATTTGATTTTGTTTTAAATAATCTACTTTATTATCAACAATGAATGAAAAAAAAAACAAGTAGAAACAAAAATAACTTTCTAATTGATTGTCGCAATCATCATCATCATCTTAATTGCCATGGACCTTTAGAGAAAGGTGTGAAATTTGTGGTGGCCTTGTAAAGAAGAAAAAAGAAGAAAGATAATAATTTGCACACAAGTGTCATTTTTATATGCTACATGTAAAAGATATAACCCAAGCAAAGAAAATCTAGTTACAAAATCTAACTCAATCTTACTCTTAGTACAAATGTGCATCCTATAATTTGGCAGGTGCAATCTGGACAAAGAAAGCAAAGCCAATATTCGACATAATGACAATCCTCTCTAAAATTTAGTAGTAACTCAAAAGGAACACAGGTATCTATCTTTGTTAACCAGACAAACAAGATCTGATCATAATGTTTATTTGCATACGCATTATTGATGAACAATGTTATTCTGATGTGGTCATGTCCTTAGGCATTTCACGTTCTCTCAACTTGTGGCCTCATGATATGTGATTTTCTTCTTTTAGGTCAGAATTGAAATGACTATTAACTCTTACACTAAAACAAAAGCTCATTAGTCATCATCACCAACCAAGCTATTCCCTAGTGGCCACTAGTGCTTGTATATGTCCATCACTAGTATTAACTCAAATGTTAAATTAATACACCTGAATTTATATTTATATTTATACTCAAAATTATTAGATTTAATTATATAATATAATCTTTTTTATAGATAAAATTTTACTGTTAACTTTATTCACTTATATTAAAAAATATAGTATATGTATATTTTTTTTATAAAATAAACAATACATATATTTAAATGGGGTTAAAAACAACCAATATATATATATATATAAGAGGGAAATAATGAGCCAAAATTTTCTTAAAAATGTAACTTATTCATTTATAAAGGTATTTGACACGTTATGCACCATGCATTTAACATCCTTCCAATATCAACATACAAACATCCCTTCCACAATCGAGTAGCGTATTTCCAAAAAA
Source organism: Hippophae gyantsensis (assembly GCA_030763125.1). Classification (NCBI taxonomy): domain Eukaryota; kingdom Viridiplantae; phylum Streptophyta; class Magnoliopsida; order Rosales; family Elaeagnaceae; genus Hippophae; species Hippophae gyantsensis. The sequence goes on along the minus strand of CM061034.1, from coordinate 2,266,085 downwards.
AAAAAAAAATAATAATAAATTATGCTTATCCCATAATAGTATTTATTAAACTTTATATATATATTAACCGGAAGTTACAGCATTACAATTGTTATAGGAACATTATAAAACAGATTATAGATTTAAAATTTAAAGAAAATTGTTATACAGAGATTTAAAAATATGTTTTTTAGTTTATCAAAGAAAATGGATAAATTAAGAAAAAATAATATTATTTATTTTTTCTATTAAAATATTATTCTTTACAATAAGATGATTAAGTCATGATTGAAACTTGATATTTTAACAATAATAATAATAAAATGACAATCAAAATAAAAAATTCATAATTTTTTTGTCTTAATATCGGTTATTATCATTATTTTTATTTAAATATTTTATTAATTTAAATTTTAAAAAAATTAAAAATATGTATTTAAATAATTTTTTGTTAAAATATTATTCTTTTGAGTTTATTCTTAAATAATTTCATAATGAATTTCCTTGCATATTTTAATTATTTGTCAATAAAAAATAATATTTTGATAAAAAATTATTAAAATAATATTATTTATCCTTAATTGATATATTTTCACAAAATTAATGGATTAGAAAACATATTTTAAAATTTAAGGATTAAATGAAAATCAACTTTATAATTTGAAAGATTTTTATACTCTCTTCCTAAAATTTATTACTTTTTAGTTCATTATAGTGACTTTTTTGATTTATTTTGATATATTTTTGATTGATATTATAGGTAATAAAATATTTAATCAATGCTTATAGTTTACAATAAAATATTATTTTATTCTAAATAACATTTCATAAATTACTTATTCTAAAATTAAATTAAACTCTTAACTTTACATTTATATATATATATTTTTTGCTTTTTTGCTAGTGATGTACAACCTATAAGACAAAATATTATTTCTTTTGTATACAAGGTCCAGGATGTCTCTGCATCAGGAAATCTATCCATGATTCATTAATTGTCCATTTTAATAGGGTTAAGAGTCTATTTTGATAATGACATCCATTGTATTTGTTTGTTTTTGTGGTATGTCTGGTTAGATACGATAAAACAAGTTCTTTAAATGAGTTAATTTTATTTAAAGTTATTCGATAAAAAAATGAATAATTTAACTCAATTTAAATAAAAATAAACTCAACTCAGTTTAATTTATTTAAAAATTAAATAAATTAAATTAAAATAAAATTTATTTAAGATGAACTTAAATTAAAACTAACTAAACTAGTTAAATTTATTTGATACATTTAAATTTGATCATATTTTTTATTGTGCTTTCTAGCAGCCATGTTTTTTTAGTATTAATAAAGTAATTTTGAATAATTAATAATGTAATAGTATATATTAATAAAAAAATATAAGTATAATTTTCTTTTTTTGAAAAATACAATTATTCACTGTTTTTATAAAATAACAATCGATAAAATTAATAGAAAATAATACATTATTTATCCTTAGATTAATGTAAAATATCTTCATGTTATATATTTTTATCACTTACGAATGATGTTAATAGTTTTTTATGTTTATTGGATCCACTAAATTGAAACTTAAACTTATTCTTTTTAATATAAGACTTCAATTATATATAATAATTTTTTCAAGATCATATATATTTATATAATAATATTTGTGTTTTAATTAGTTAAATTTTTTAGATAGGATTATTTCCTTAAAATCTAACAAGGATGAAAATCCTTTATTAATACATATAATCAAATATTAGGAAAAAAATTTAATATCATTCAAAAATAATTATAACTTAAATTAAAAAAAAATATTATATATCAATAAAATAAATAACACTTTATTTATGTATGAGTGAGAAATTTTTTTAGAATTTTGTTTTAAGCTCAATGGTGTACTTAATTCATCAAGTATTTCTCAATCTTTTCAACCTTTGTTTGATAAACATTTAAATACAAGAAATAAGCAAGATCATTAAGTAAAAAAAAAAAAGCAAGTAATTCATGATTAGTCTTTATTAAAATATTTTACATATAAAACTCATATATAATAATTATAAAAATAAACCTTTTACATGTAAGGTTTTAAGTTGTATCTTCGTATTAAGAAAAAGAAAAACACACGATTCATGACTCACGTGTAAAACTTATTTTTGTCAAATTGAATAGAACAATTAAAACTATAACATTAAGAATCTACTCATCAAACTCGAAACTGTCCTTTTCTTTTCACATTTTGTCGTATTCTAGTTTTTTAAAAATGTATCTATCTAAAATGAAAATAAAGTGTGCCAAAGGAAAAGGAGAAAAACATGAAGTTACAGCATTACAATTGAGTAGCGTACTTCCAAAAAAAAATTATGCTTATCCCATAATAGTATTTATTAAACTGTTTATATATATATAAACAGGAAGTTACAGCATTACAATTGTGGCTCAAAGCTTACAACAAAATACTTAAAAAGCAAATATAGGAGTATTATTAAACAGATTATAGATTTAAAATTTAAAATTTAAAATTTTAAAAAAATTGTTGCCCAAGTCTCTCAAATTTAAAAATATTTTTTTTAGTTTATCATCTTTGAAAAAGATGGATAAATTAAGAAAAAAAAACATTATTAGATTATTTTTCTATTAACATATTATTCTTTACAATAAGAAGATGATTAAGTCATGACTAAAACTTGATACTTTAAAATAATAAAATGACAAATAATATAAAAACTTGTGAATTTTTTTTTGTCTTAATATTTGTTATTATCATTATTTTTATTTAAATATTTTATTAACTTTAATTTTCAAAAAAATAAAAACATGTATTTAAATAATTTTTGTTAATATATTATTATTTTGATTTTCTTTTAAAATAATTTCATACTGAATTTCAATTTTACCCTTGGTAATGCATTTTAATCATTTGTCAATAAAAAATAATATTTTAATAAAAAAATTTATTCTTAATTGATATATTTTCTCAAATATGATAGACTAGAAAACATATTTTAAAATTTGAAGATTAAATAACAACAATTTCATAATTTGAAAGACTTTTATAACTCCTTCCTAAAATTTAATACTTTTTAGTTCATCATGGTTATTCTTTTGATTCATTTTGATATATTTTTGATATGATATTATAGGTAATAAAATATTTAATCAATGCTATATTTTTTTCAAAAATGTTAGCTTACAATAAAATATTATTTTATTCTAAATAGAATTTCATAACTTACTAATTTTAAAATTAAATTAAACTCTTTACTTTACATTTCTATTTCTATTTTTGCTTTTTTGTTAATGACGTATACTTACAAAAATTAAATAAATTAAGTTAAAGATACAACTCTTTTAAGATAAACTTTAATTTAAACGAGTTAAACTAACCAAACGTATTTGATACATTTAAATTTGTCCATCTTTTTTATTGGTTAACGTGCAAGGCTTTAGAGATTATAAATTAATTTTAAATAATTAATAATGTAATAATCTATATTAATAAAGTAAAATATAAGTGTAATTTTTATAAAATAACAACCGATAAAATTAATAGAAAACAACACATCACTTATCTTTATAGTAATGTACAATATCTTCACGTTATACACTTTTCTCACTTATGATGACATTAATAGGTTTTTATGTTGAGTGGATCCACTAAGGAGGACAATATAGAATTGAAACTTATACTTATTCTCTCTAATATATTGTTGATCTAAGCTTCAATAATATATGATAATTTTTTCAAGACGATATATATTTATTTATTAATATTTGGGTTTTAATTAGTTAAAAAATTTAGATAGGATTATTTCCTTAAAATCCAACAAAGATGAAAATCCTTTATTAATAGATATAATCAAATATTAGTAAAAAAATATCATTCAAAAATAATTATAACTTAAATTAAAAAATTATTATATATCTATAAAATAAATAGTACTTTATTTATGTAAGAGTGAGAATTTTTTTTAGAATTTTGCTTTAAACTCAAAGGAGCACTTATTTTATCAAGTATTTTTTAATCTTTTCCACCTTGGTTTGATCAAACATTTAAATACAAGATTACCTTAATGTTATTGATTCATTATAGTACAAATAATATAAGCTAGGATTATTAAGCCAAGAAAAGCAAGTAATCCATGATTAGTCTTTATTAAAACATTTTACATATAAAACCCATATATAATAATTATATAAAAAAAACCTTTTACATGTAAGGATTTAAGTTGTATCTTCATATTAAGAAAAAACACATGATTCATAACTCAGGTGTAAAACTTCTTTTTGTCAAAAGAAATGCATAAATTATTCTTGTTTTCATTTTGTATTTTTTTTCTCCCGTTCTCATCTTAATATCAAATTAAATAAAACAATTAAAACTATAACATTAAGAATCTCCTCATCAAATTTGAAACTATCCTTTTTGTTTCACGCAATACCATCATTCCACATACAAATATATACATCAACGATTTAAGATAAAAAATTTAATTGAGAAAAATACTTATCTATAGACGAATACAACTATAAATATTATTGATATGATTTTATTATTTATAAATTATTTTGCTTGGAAAGCTCATTTTAGTGATGTTAAAAAGCATGCACTTTTGATGAAACATGTTTATTCCCTTAATTTTATTTTTTTTGGGTTTCAATTAGATCTATATACCTTAGATCTTGCCTTATTTTAGTTGATTTAGTAAGGTTACACCCTTAATGCTATATAAGTTTAGGTAATTAAAGTAAAATAAAAAGATAAATTCTAATAATGGATATGAACAAAAAATGATTATTTAAACACAAATTTAATTATCTTATAAATGAATTAAATGAAATTATCCTTAGTTAAAGAGGTTGATATTCATTATTTGAATTATCATCTTTAAAAATTAAAACAATTATCTAATGATAATAACATAAAGTAAGTATACAATAAAATTACAAAAATAATTATTTGTATGCACAATAAACCTATAAAAATAATTATTATAGAAATAATTTTGTATTTATTAGTGTAAAAACATAAAAAATAAAAAAGAGATGATTTATTATAATTGTTGAGTAAAATAATATAACTTATTTTTATGATAGATATATTTTTTACTAAAATATATAATATTTCCGATATTCTAATATACTATAGCGATCAGAAAAAGATTCTTAGCATCTTTTGATTTATATGTCAATATGCGCGTGTTAGAGAACATAAATAGCTACTTAACTAGGTTAGGCATTTACTTAGTGAAGTTTCTTATTATTGAAAATAAGGGTAATAATATTTATTTTTTACAAAACTATATACATTTGTCTGTACTCATAGTTCATTTGTGCTATATGTAAAAATTCAAATTGGACGAATCTTTATTCAGAGTAGAACATAGACTTAAAAAAATGGAAGACTACCATCATTTTCTCGTTACTTTAGGTCTCTCATTTTCTATTTTTATTGGCATTATTCTAATTGGATTTCAAAGAAATGGGATTCATTTTTTAAGCTTCTTATTACCAACATTTCTTATTCGAATCTTAATTATTGTTACATGAATTTGAGTTGAATAAAACAATTAATTATATTTTTGTATTAATGTATAAAATATTTTTTTTAAATAAGAACACCCATGTATACAATGACATGTTTAAACCCATGTTTTTTTGTGTCTATAATAAACATATAATATTATATTATAAGATTAGTTATTTATTTGGTGAATTTTTATTAATCGAAATAAGGGTAATAATATTTATTTACTTATTTTATATAAAATTAATTATATTTGTGTACAGTCTCTGGTATGAAAATTACTTGGATATATTAAAGATTTGTGGTTCAAATCTTAATTATTACTGCATGAATTTAAGTTGAATAAAAAAATCTATTATATTTTAGGGTAATAAGAACACCTCTACATGATACAACGACGTGTTCAAATTCATATTCTCTTACTCTCTATAATAAATATATATTGATTATATTTTAAGATAATGAATAGAAAAAATATTGTTATTAATAAATAATAATTATGACATTATCACCCCTAAAAACAATTATCTATTTAAATGAGATGTTTTTTTTACCTTTATTTAGATGTGATGAATAATAATAATAATAATAATAATAAGCCTAACGAGCTATAGCCCAGAATCCAAAATAATTATCTACTTAAATGCAATGTTTTTTTTACCTTTATTTAGATGTGATGAATAATAATAATAATAATAATAATAATAATAAGCGTAGCGAGCTATAGCCCAAAATTACTAATGAAGAAACATCATTATCTGGATACTAGTCCTCGGACAAAACCCATAAGAAGTAAAAAATTGAAAAAAATTCATCTCTTAAAATGTATAAAACAATAGTTTTAGATGATATTTATATAATTAATTAAAAGTTAATTTCATTTTATATTCTTAATGTATTTAGTTTGTTATTGTTTGATATTATTTATATAATAAGTACGCGACCTAATGACATAAAATATCTCGCTCATGTATGTTGGGCACAGTGGGTAAAAATTAAAATGAATTCAATAGAGTAAAATAATGACACCGAAATTTAACGTGATTCACCCTTTTAATTTGGGTTAAGTCTACGGGACAAACTCCGAAAAATATTTCTTCCACTAATAAAATTAATGGATACAAAGTGAGAGATAATACAACAAATTGAGATAAACCCAAAATAGTGTCACACAAGTGTTTCCCAAACTCACTATTTTGTCACTCCCCTTTTAGAAAAATATCCCAATATTTTTCTAAGATATTCTTTCTCACTTTCTTACACACAACACTATTTTTCTTCAAAGGAAATTGTTCCTTTGGCTTTGCTTTGCTTCTCTTCTTGTTTTGGTGTGTTGATGTATCTCTAAGGCAAAGACATTGCCTATTTATAGGCAAAATTGCATATCAATGTTAGTTGCACCTAACATTTGTGGTTGCACCTACCATTTGTGGTTACACCTACCATTTGTGGTTACACCTACCATTTATGGTTGTACCTACCATTTGTGGTTACACCTACCATTTATGGTTGCACCTACCAATTGTGGTTGCACTTACCAATTGTGGTTGCACCTACCATTTATGGTTGCACCTAACATTTGTGTTTTCTTCCTCTTAAATGTAGGAGGGACTTACAAATCTCCCCCTCCCGACTACATAGAGGGCTCCACCAATCCAGCAGCTAAACGACAGTATTCAAAATTTTGTATTGGGAGAATTTTCGTCAACATGTCTGATCCATTTTATTCTGTATGGATCTTCTCAAGTTGTAATAGCTTCTTCTCCATTACATCCCTAATCCAGTGATATCTCACATCAATATGTTTTGATCTTGAATGAAAGGAGACATTCTTTCCAAGATGGATATCACTCTGACTATCACAAAATAACTCATAACTATCTTGTTGTAACCCAAGTTCTTTCAAGAACTTTTTCATCCATAGAAACTCTTTACATGCTTCTGTTGATGCTATAAAATCTGCTTCGGTAGTGGACAATGCAACACATTTTTGTAACTTTGACTGCCATGACACAACTCGCCCTGCAAATGTAATCAGGTAACCTGAAGTGGATTTTCTGGAATCCACATTAGCAACCATATTTGCATCTGTGTATCCAACTAACATAGGTTTGTCATTTCCAAAACATAGGCATATTTTGGAAGAATCTCGAAGATACTTGAAAATCTATTTTACTGCAGCCCAATGTTCCTTTCCAGGATTTGAAAGGAATCTACTCACAATTCCAAATGCATGAGTGATATTTGGCCGTGTACAAACCATGGCATACATTAGACTTCCAACTGCTGAAGCATATGGAACCTCTTCCATATCTTCCTTCTCTTTGTTTGTAGAAGGGCTTTGCTTAGAACTTAGCTTAAAGTGATTAGCAAGAGGATAACTAATCGCTTTAGCCTTATCCATATGAAATCTTTGAAGTACTTTCTCAATGTACTTCTCCTATGACAACCATAATTTCTTGGCGCCTCTGTCTCTAATAATAGTCATGCCAAGAATCTGCTTTGCTGGCCCCAAGTCTTTCATGGCAAAAGACTTACTCAACTGCGTTTTCAAGCTGTTGATTTTAGAAATATTTCGGCCAACAATCAACATATTATCCACATAAAGCAAAAGAATAATGAAATCATCATCAGAGAATTTCTGCACAAAAACACAATGGTATGAAGTAGTCTTTTTGTAGCCTTGCTCCCCCATAACAGACTCAAACTTCTTGTACCATTGTCTTGGTGCCTGTTTTAAGCCGTAGAGACTTTTCTTCAATTTGCAAACATAATATTCTTTTCCCTTTTTGCTGAAAACCCTCTGCTTGCTCCATGTATATCTCTTCTTCCAAGTCATCATGTAGGAAGACAGTTTTGACATCCATTTGCTCAACTTCCAAGTCAAGACTTGATGCTAACCCTAACACAGTACGAATGGATGTCATTTTCACAACTGGAGAGAAAATCTCGTCAAAGTCAACATCTTTTCTTTGGTTGAATCCTTTGACAATCAGTCTGGCTTTGTATCGCGGACTGGAACTGTGTCCTTCATGCTTCACCTTGAACACCCATTTATTTTTCAAGGCCTTCTTCCCTTTGGGAAGATTCATCAGCTCAAAGGTTTTGTTCTCATGCAAGGACTTTATCTCATCTTGCATGGCTTCAATCCATTTTTGTTTGGATTCGTCATCCATATCCTCTTCGTAACTCTCAAGTTCTCCCCCCCATCAGTGAAAGTTACATACTCATCTGAAGGATATGTGGTAGAGGGTCGTCTCACTCTATCACTTTTTCTCAGTGGAATAGGAGAAGTCGCAGGTGTTGGTACTGGATAATGAACATCATCATTTCCTTCATGTTCAGAATCAACTTCTATGGGAGCATCATCTTCATCAAGTGGATAAACCTGATCTTCATCTCCAACTTGTCTTGGCACTGATGTTGGAGGAATTAATTCCAAATCTGATGAGTCACCATTGGAATTAGGAACATCTTTCTTCATTTTGTTAATATCTTCAATGGTCTCATCTTCAACAAATACAGCATCACGCTCCTGACAAGTCTCTTTGCAACCGGATCGTAAAATCTATAGCCAAATTGATCTTCACTATAGCCAATAAAAATATACTGTTTTGTTTTGACATCAAGTTTGGATCTCTCATTCTTAGGGATATGAACAAATGCTTTGCAGCCAAACAATCGCAGATGATCATAGGAAACATCCTTTCCTGACCACACTTTATCTGGAACATCCATCTTGAGAGGAGTACAGGGTGAAAGATTCAACACATGTGCAATTGTGAGTATGGTTTCACCCCAAAAAATTTTAGGCAACTTTGCATGTGAGAGTAGACATCTAACTCTCTCCATCAAAGTTATGTTCATCCTCTCAGCTAAGCCATTCAACTGAGGTGTCTTTGGAGGTGTCATCTGATGTCGAATACCATGCTTTTTGCAATAAGTATGGAAAGGTCTTGTGTATTCTCCACCATTGTCTGTCCGGATGCACTTCAACTTCTTTCTAGTCTGTCTCTCAACTGAGGCATGCAATTCTTTGAAGACATCTAGCACCTGATCCTTTGTCTTTAGAAGATATACTAATGTCTTCCTTGAATGATCATCAATGAAAGTCACAAAGTATTGAGCACCACCAAGTGACTTTGACATTGGTCCACACAAATCTGAATGAATTAGATCTAAAATATTATTCATTCTGGAAGGAGGGAAGCTCTTGAAAGCAACCTTTTTTTTCTTTCCTGCTAGACAATGAACACATTTCTCCAAATGTAGTTCATCCATTCCAGGTAATATCTTCTTTTTAGCTAGACTTGTCAAACCTTTTTCACCCATGTGACTGAGTCTCTTATGCCATAACTCAGCTACACTATCTTTGTCTATGGCATTTACTATGTCGGTAGAGAGCTTCGCTTGCATTATATATAGAGTTGTATGCTTCTCACCTCTAGCCACTACTAAGGAGCCTTTTGTAAGTTTCCATTTGTTATAAATGAAGGAGTTGTAATATCCTTCATTTGCAAGCTTGCACATAGAGATCAAATTCAGGCGCATATCTAGAATATGCCTGACATCCTTCAAAAATAGTCTGGTTTTGTTCTCTGTTTCCAAGCAAACGTCTCCTCTGCCTACTACCTTTGACAGGCCTTCATTTATCATTCTAACAACACCAAAACTTCCAGTTGTGTATGATGAGAAAAATTCTCTACGCGATGTAGCGTGAATTGTAGCACCATTATCAATCACCCAGCTGGTCTCGTGTGATGCAAGATTGACAAAATCTTCATCATAAACGATATTGAACTCGTCTATGGTATTTGTTTTCTCATCATCACTGTTGTCGTCTTTCTTCGTTACTTTGCCTTTATTTGTTTCTTGTTCCTTTTTGAACACCCGACAAAATTTCTTAATGTGACCCTTCCTCTTGCAGTGATGGCATTCAACATTGGCAAATTTGTTTGATTTGCCTCTGCTTTGCTTCAGGGTTTTTGTTCTTTGTACAGTCTTCTTCCTCTAGACTCTGTGATAAGGGCTTGTGCTTCTGAATCTCTTTCCTTATTTTGTTTCTCATATGAGAACAAGGCTTCTACAACAACTTCAAACTCCATCTTATCTTTTGCATAAGTCAGAGTTGTTGTGATATGATTATATGATGAGGGTAGTGATGCCAACAACATCACAACTTTCTCTTCATCGCCAAAACTCACATTAAATCTTGCTAAGTGAGAAAGCTTGGTGTTGAAATTGCTGACATGTTGCATCATGCTCACATTATCTTCCTTCCTCATCTGATATAGCTCATTCCACAAATAAAATTTATTTGCAAGGTTCTTTGACATGTACACGTTTTCTAGAGTCTCCCATGTTTCTTTAGCAGTCTTGCAATTTTTTGATTCAATATTTTGCAAGACACTATCCGAGAGATTTAGACGGATTGTACTAGCTGCAATCTCATATATTTCCTCCCATTGTTCCTCGGTGACGGTTGCTACCTTCTTTTCTTTTCCTAGCAACGGCTTATGGACCTTCTATTGAATGAGAATATCCTTCATCCTCCTTTGCCATAAAGAGAAATTATTATTGTCATTAAATTTCTCAATATCTACCTTTTGGCTTGACATTTTTTTCCACTGTGTTTCTTTTTTCTGTAAATAAATGCGCCCTTGAACTAATAAAATCTTTTCTGATGTGACAGATCAATCTATGCTGCAACCACAGAGCATATTAAGAATTTTACTAGACCAGCTCTGATACCAGTTGTTGGGCACAACGGATAAAAATTAAAATGAATTCAACAGAGTAGAATAATGACATTGAAATTTAACGTGGTTCACCCTTTTAATTTGGGCTAAGTTCACGGGACAAACTCCGAAAAATATTTCTTCCACTAATAAAATTAATGGATACAAAGTGAGAGATAATACAACAAATTGAGATAAACCCAAAATAGTGTCACACAAGTGTTTCCCAAACTCATTATTTTATCACTCCCCTTTTAGAAAAATATCCCAATATTTTTCTAAGATATTCTTTCTCACTTTCTTACACACAACACTATTTTTCTTCAAAGGAAATTATTCCTTTGGTTTTGCTTTGCTTCTCTTCTTATTTTGGTGTGTTGATGTATTTTTAAGGCAAAGACATTGTCTATTTATAGGCAAAATTGCATATCAATGTTAGTTGCACCTATCATTTGTGGTTGCACCTACCATTTGTGGTTACACCTACCATTTATGGTTGTACCTACCATTTGTGGTTGCACCTACCATTTATGGTTGCACCTACCAATTGTGATTGCACTTACCAATTATGGTTGTACCTTCCATTTATGGTTGCACCTAACATTTGTGTTTTCTTACTCTTAAATGTAGGATGGACTTACAATGTAGAGATTAATTCATGTATATAGTGATATGATAAACCTAAAGATCAACACTCATGGATAAAGACTTAAAGATCAAGATCTGATTTAAATAAACGGCCTAGATATCATCCTGATGACCTGGGTTACATCTTGATATCGAACCTTAAGCTGTATATATATAACGATCTATTTATATAGCGTCTATGACAACTTGACTTATATATATATATATATATATATATATTAATCGCTCAAAAACTCTAACCTATGTAACTTTCATACATGTTTAATAGGCGTTATATATATTTCTTTAACGAAGAGAATGCAAGATTTGATTATTATCAATATTTTTTATTTCTCTCTAAAATCACTAAAATCCTTAATATACTAAATTTTATTCAAAAAAACCACGTCATTTGTGTGAATTTAAATCTTTTTAGTCCATAATTAACATTTGAGATTTTATATCTTATCACCAAGTGAATTAACTTTTTGGGGACATCTACTCTGAGTAAAATGAACAGTACTCTATTGTATATAAAACAGGCTAATAGTCTTGTCCATCCAATTCAAGAATTTAATCTTAATGATCATACACATCACTCATCACCCATCAGGTCGTTACAAATGCAAGTAGTGTTCACCCCTAGTCAATAAAGGTGTACAAATTTCATCTCATCACGATATGACCAAACCAACATGAACAACTCAACACTTTACATGTTCATTAAATTATAGTTCTAAAAGTGCTTCCCTCCAAAAAGATACTACGATGAAGAGTCTTTAAAGGCAAATAATTGAGTTGTAGTAAGTAAGTCTCAAAGAAAGAATAACAAGCTTAGGTCCAATTTAAAACATGTGAAATATTCAGAGGTCATTCCATACCTTAGTTTATTGATATTGGATAATCATCCTCCAAAAGGAAGGACGTGTATCACACACTACCTACCCATAAAGACATGAATGGAGTTGTAAAACAATACTCACATGTAGATACAATCTATGTAATTTTTACATCTATTTAATAGGTGTTATATATATATATATATATATATCTTTAATAAAAGAATATAAGATCTTAATCATTAACAATATTTTATATTTTTTTATAAAATCATTAAAAAATTTAACACACTAAATTCTCTCCAAATTGTTACAAATATATCCATCAGATTTTTAGAATTTTAAATGGGGACGACTTTATAAAGTTATAAGGTTTACAACAAGTCAAATATTTTAGGTATAAAATGTAATAAACCCTTAATTAAAAAAAAGAAAGTTAAGTATGAATTTTAGTGAAGTTACACTCGCTCATTTGAAAACCATTTCATATGGATTTTTACAAGGATAAAAACAACTTCAGCTGACAGTTAAGAATCAATAAAATTCCTATCAACATACGAAGATTACAAGAAGGAAATAAAATGAGCGTCATGTAGTATTTCGGATAAAATAAAATTATCTTAATTAAATATTGAGCTATATTTTTTTGGTTCCATCGGTACAATCCACTTTGAATATACACTCATCCATTAAGTATTTTAAACGAAGGAAAAAAAAAACTCGAATCTACCTTCTTCAGAATATATAACACCACCTTTATCACCGGTTATTAAAGACAAAATATAGAGAAGGATGAGTCAACCAGGCTTGGAAAATGAATAAGACGATCATTCATTGAGCTATTAAGTACTTCAGTAGTAAAAAGTCTGGACTGGTTTCCTAATATTATATTGAGATGTGATCAGACAACACCAGTGTATTAATTACGTACATCAAGATGAAGGTAGACGACATGCATATAATATATATAGATGGCTAGCTATAGTTGATTGATGGAGGTTAAACCTTCATCCATTTTTGGATACATTTTTGCATCAGTTTATAGGCGTCTTGGCTGCACTGTGACAGCGAGAGGCTTAGCCATTTCGCTTGAAAGCCTGAGCACTTCAGAGAGATCGGCTGGGTTCATTTTCGATTGCTTCCATTCAAATTCATGCAATAAAGACCCAACCCAGAAGGTCACTGTCATTAAGCCCAGCGCCTTACCTGGGCAACTTCTTCGGCCCGACCCAAATGGAGCCAACCTAAGATTAGAACCCAACACCGAGAACTCCACATCAGCATCTTTACAAGTTATAAATCTCTCAGGAAGGAACTTCAGTGGGTCCGACCAGACATGTGGGTCCCTTGTTATGGCCCACATGTTAACCATTGCTGTGGTCCCCGCAGGCACGTGATAACCATCAACTGTAGTATCTGTGATTGACAAGCGGGCCCATGACAGAAGTGGGCCTGGTGGATGTAGCCTTAATACCTCTTTCACAACCGCCGGAAGATACACCATTGAATGAATGTGTGATTCAGTCAACGGACAAGATCTTCCCACAACATGATCCAATTCATCATGAACCTTGGATTGAACATCAGGGTGGAGTACCATTCTCGCGAGAATCCACTCGATCAAAACTGCTACTGTGTCTGTACCTCTGAAAATCATCTCCTATATGTATACAACAGCAACAAAACAAAGAGCTTTTGATTTAAGATAATGATATAGAAGCCACTATTGTAGATTCCAACTTCCGATTCTCTTCTTACTTTCCCAACACTACTTCGGAACAAAAGAGAGAAACAAACTTACATGCAAAGAATAATAATAATAATAATAAAAAGTAACGATATTGATGTAATAATTACAATTGTTATTTTCAAAATACCTTTTCACGATTTTATTTAATAATAATATTAAAGTTTAATTAATTGTAAAAAAAATAAAATTATAATTTATACATTTTTAGCAATATCATTAAAAAATATAAATAGAATTGCAAAGAATTTAAAAGAATAATAATTAATAATTAACTTACCCAAAGAACTGCAATCATATCTTGATCTGAAAGCTTATAAGGATCCTGAAGAGAGAGAAGAACATCAACAAAATCAAGGGTTTTCAACCCGGATGATGTATCTCTATGTTCTTGAATAATCCGGTTTACGAACCGGTTAACCTTTGGAACAAGTTCGGAGCATCTAAACCGGGTTTTCTGAAAGTCAAGAAACGAAAGGAAAGGAAGATGATCGGACCAGTTAAGTATCCCCAAAAGATCATAACCTTCTTCCACGAGCTGACCGAGTTGATCTCTCTCTACATTAGACGAGTCCAGATTGAATTTATGTCCAAATACGGAGCTCATCATGTTATCAAGTGATGCTCGCTTCAGTATATTACGGACACAGAACTCGTCATGATGATGACCAAAGCAAGCAATCATGGACATCATTTCTGAAGCAATTCGGAACCTTTGTGACTCTGAAGCGGCAATTTGCTTAGCACTGAAAAGATGAGTAGAGGCAATACGTCGAAGGGTACGCCAGTAAACTCCATAAGGAGCAAAACCAATAGCTCTATTAAACATAAGACTAAAAGCAGACTCTTTGATTGGACGGTCTGCAAAAACTGAGCTATTTAGCATCTCTTTAGCTACATCGGGATTGCATGTGATAATAACTCTGGTCTCACCAAGACTAAAAGCCATAAGCCGCTTAGCATCAAAAAGAGTAGCAGTTTTTGCGAGTTTGTGGTGAGCCAAGTCAAGCATGAGATTCATACTTCCAATAACTGGAAAACCACGTGGTCCAGGGATTGGTTTCTTAGAAATTCTTGTTGATCTCCACCAATTATATTTACCCCATGCTTGACCTCCTGGATGAGACCAGTAGAGTAAGGTCATGGACAACCAAGCCATGCAAATCAAAAAGAGAGTAAGAAGGATATTTGGGAAAGAGAAGGCTTTGCATTTCGCAACAAGACCCAAAACCCAGAAGCTGTCAATCTGTGTTTCCATGGTGTGGTTGGTCAAGATTAAAGAAAATAAGGGGTATTTAAATTTTGGTTTTTGCTGTTTTTTGGTTAAAATAAGAATTGGGTAAGTAGGTGTATATATAGAGAGATATGGTGTGGCAAAGGAAATTAGAGGGATATGATGTAAAGCATGATAAATTGATCATTCCTATTTGAGTAAGTTATATTGTAATATTTTAGATTAATGAAATTGAAAAATATTTAATACTCAATAATTAATAAAGATAACATATAAGTAATATATTTCAAAAATATAATGAATTATACATCTTTTACGTGAAACCGTTAAACAAGGTGGTGGGTCTATATCGACCAATGGAAATATCTCTGCACCCGTCGACATCATAACATATATAACGGTGGTAAAGACGGTAAATAATTCCCCTTAATATATTTAAGAGCACTAATATATTATAATGATTATTATATAATTTTAAAATTTTTTATTAGATATATTTATATAAATTTAATTATAATTATAAATAATAATATGATATAATATTTATTTATAATTTAAAATATATAAAAATTTTCATATAATAAATACATTCAATTAGCTCTTGTATTACTACGCAGCCAACATAATTTTACTATTTATCAATATTAAATATTTGATTAATCAATCATAATTTAATAATTCATTTGTAAAGTAATTCTATTACAAAAATCACTTAAGTAGATAAATTAATTCTCATAAATTACATTTTATTAAAATAAAATAACCGTTAATTAAGTAATATTAAGTCTTTTAGTGGTGTGATAAAGTGTTCTCTATTTAATATCATCACAAATTGATAATACGAAACATTTCATTTAATTTAATTTTAATATTATTCACCAAAAATATATAATTTAATTAATAGCCCGACTATCGAGTGATAATGGCTGATAAAAATTGTAACTGTTTTTTTCCTTTTCTTTTTAATATGCTTGTAACTGTTTATTTGTATGGAATAGTCTTTATGTCTTTGAACTGTAATTTGAAAGGGTATGAGAGGAGACTCTCTGCAATACTACTTGTTAACTAAACGAGTTCATTTTTCTGTGTAGCGTTTTAGGATTAAAATAACTAAAAATGTAAATAAAATTGTGTAAGACATTGGTAAAATTATACATTAATGGCATATATAACCCCAAAATTATTAGAGGAGATATAAAGTTAAAACTGTAAAGACAAAAAAAAATTAAGGTAAAAGAAATTTAAAATAATAATTAATGTAATTAAAATTTTTAATTTAAAATAAACAATATGAGTCAAAATCACTAATTCAAAGCAATCGTCAAACTTTTTATTTCCTCTCTTCACATAATTATTTTTTATAATTTTAATCGTTGCTTTCACTTTTTTTTCATAGTGGGACCTCTACATATTACTTTACTTTTACTTATATATATATATGGTATATGGTATCTTATATTTTTTTCATAAATAATATATACTCGATTATAATAGATAGACCACACATTTATTTTTTATGTATTGAGCAAGTAATACATAAAATAAAAATTCGGATGCCACTCAAATACTTGGAGTGGAATCATTTTAGAAGAATGTAGTGACTTATATAGTATATACCTATTTAATATACCAGGGTGTATGCACAGAGCAAAATGCAGCTAGCGTCTATATGTGATTATAAAGTTGTAAAATGCAAATAAATATGCACTTATAATATAAGTATATTTGTGTTCAATAATTAACATGAATGTAAATTAGGTGCAAATGTGTGTCTACTTGTTGATCATCATGTAACTCTAAACTCACCACATATTAATTTTATTAATTATAACAATACATTTTTGAAACCACAAAATTAAAGTATCTAAAATTTATAACACGAATGACACCTTAATATTAATTCATATATTTTTAAATATCAAGATAAGGGTATTATTTTTTATGAATATATTTTAATTAATTTTTTTAAAAAAATTTCGTGGAATGAATTATGATTAGATTGATAAGTAACACTGACTCAATCTTACATGTTCTGTCCTCAAATCATATATTATATATTATATATATTATATATATGTGTGTTTCTCTCAATTATTACCATAAATTATATTTCTTGTCGTTTTACTTTCCCAGCTTTCTGTACGTTCCGCTATGCAACACAGGAAATCACAAAATAATATTTGACAACCCTCGTTTGAGGGTGATTAATAGGGACGCATCAAAATATAGGTAAAAAATTTGTTACCCAACAAAAATTGACAAAATATATATGCTTTATTCTGGACTTGTGGTTAGGGAAAATTTGATCTGTTGAGGTTAGAGAAAGGGCGTGGTTAATTAGACTGAGGGCAACTATAAGAAGCAGCGCTCTCTTGACCCCATTAACTTATGCATATGGTTGAGATCACCTGCTTCCAACTTCAAATTCTTACATAATATGTCCCTTTTAGGAAAAAAAATAAAATAAAACATAAAGACTCGTATCAGAAAATAAACACCTTTTGAAAAGAGATATAGACTCCTAACTACAAATTTATTTATATATTACAGATTCTAACTTTTTTTTTGTTTTTTGGGTTATTAAATCAAGTAAAACTTACGATAATTAATAAAATATTTAGTTTATTTTTGAAAAACATCTATCCGTTCATCTTTTATTTATTAGTTTGTAGGTATTAAATTTAATATTAAATCATATGGTATTTAATATTGAGTTCAATAATTTTTAAAAATTACATAAAATGATACAATTATAATTATAAAAATAAAAATAACATATAATAATATTAAATAAGATCGAAATAGATGAAGTTCAATACAAAATATTTGGTTGGATTTTTATCTAATAGTAAAATATATTTGTTAGATATGATTAATGTTTTTTTTTTGTTTTAAGTTTTTAAATATGCAATTTATGTTTTTTTATATATATTTTTTGTTGAATTGATACAATCTAAGACTTATCGATCTAACCTCATATTCAAGTAAATACTTAATTTTCCGTTATAGCTAATTTGATCCACAATATGTCTTTTTTTGTTTTCAGAAGCTATGAAGTTATGATGTGAAAAACCCTCTTCTTAAAACTTTTACATGGATGTAATTAATTACACAGAGAGGGTCTATTTTATACGAGTATCACTGATATATTATTGAAATCATGAATGTATATCATATATTTATATGCTAGTCTCGTACAAAAGTTTTTCTTTTTTATTTTTACGGCTTATAAACTTTAATTTAAAAATATAATATTAGTATCATATAACATATTATCAGAGTTGAAATTGTGTGTTCGAACGTTAGTACTTGAATTATTGAATTAAATGTATTTTACTTCCATAATACATATAACAGATATTTAATAGAGTAAAAAGCAATGGATTTATAAAAATAATTTTAAGATATCTTCCAATAATTTAAGAATTTAGTAGAGTTAGTGATGACTTACTACTTCTAACACAAACATACTTACATATGTGACTATAATAGTATACCATGTTTATGTAAGTTTTTTTTTTGGCTGCATTCCTTAAAAATACAAACATCAATAAAACTACGCAACATTGAAGGTCTATTAATTATGATTAGTAGCTTTCAAGTAAATTTTCCTTTTACTACGCAACAATGAAGGTCTATTAATTATGATTAGTAGCTTTCAATGTATATTTAAGTAAATTTTCGTTTTTCTATATGTTCAAAAATATATGTACCATATTATTCAAATTTATTCACCTAAGCTTTTGTAATACTTATCCGATTTTAAATATTAATTAACACTAGATGGAAAAAAGTTGATGGGGAGTTAAAAAAAAAAGTATAACACTCTTAAAATTCATAATCATAATAATAAAAATAATTCACCTATCTTATTTTTAATATATCATAACTATTGATACAATTCTCATTTTTATACAAGAGTTCACCTTTTCAGTTATTTTTATCTATATTTTTTTCACACATTGATGACACATAATACATTAAACTAAAACATCAATATATGGATATGAGAATTAGACTCCGACAAATAAAATCCCTTAAAATTAATTTATATGCTTTTTAATTCAATCAAATTATGCTATTTTTATTATTATTAATTTTAAATATATTATTTAAAATAATTTGTTAAAAAAATAATAATTATAAACTATCCCGAAGATAATCATATAATTCATTTATTGTATGTTTGTTATGCGGTACCAAATATCTTGATTGTATAATTTTTATACATTTATTTATTTTATTGTTAAATCAAATCGCATCTTACAATATAATATAATATAATTATATAGAAATTTAGTACAACTAGAAGATGTGAGTCAAATCGTACTAGACACATAGCTTAATATGTCTAAATATTCAATTATAAAAATATATGTGTTGATTTTTTCTTTCAATCTCAAAATTGAAAATAATATTTATATTTTAAAATGTAATAAAAATATAAAATTAAATTTTAAAATAAAAAAATATTTGAAATACAACTATCTTATTAAAATATTTATAATCAATTTTTTCCAACTATATTACATAACGTATTACAAAATATTATATATAATAAATATATTATAATTCAATACAATTCATTATAATTCAATTATATTTAATTTATACCATAAGATGCACTAAATATACCCTTATTATAGGATAAAAGTCAACTTGATCGTTAAAATTTGAGAAAACAATGAAAATTATTTTTTTTTTAAATTTATAATCATAAAAATAACATTATATTAATTCTTATATTTTTATTACTTAAAAAAATATAACCCATTATTTCATATTTTTAAATTAAATTATGACTTTTTAGACCTGTTAAATATAAAATAGCATTTAACTAAACTACGTTAATTTAACTAGGTGACATTTTTCTTACATAAATCTTAATTATATTATTTTATATAAGATCTCTAACACATATAGTGGAAAGGATCTCTTTAAATCATTTAGAAACACTATTTTTATTATGTCAAGAGTACAAATTAAGTAATAATATAATAAAAATAAAAAAATTTGAGATAATAATAATGCTACAATTAGTTTTGATATCATCACAATAAAAATTTATAAAATATTCATTTTACTCCTATTATTTATTACAACTTAGTGACATTAATATTATATAGAATTATTATTAATGAATTATTCGTATAGTAATAATAATTTAAATTGTAATAATATCATCACCTAAAATTTAATACCATAAAATTCATAATAATTGCAAATATTAGGGAGAGAAAGGAAAAAAGAAAAATGAGAAACTAAACAAATGGTTTCCTTGATATTATTTATAAACCTCACTATGCATATGGTGTGTAGCCACTATCACACGTGCACGCACAACATAAGTTGCTCACATCATAACTAACTATAGTTTTACAACACTCCTCAAACTCAAGGAAAAGGTAGCATTAAGAGTTTTGGTTTTGAGAGAGGAAAATTGTACTTCATCTAGAGCTTTGTTAATGTATCTACAAGCCGTTTTCAAAGGCAACATGTTTAACTTTCAACAGACTTTACACCACTTGATCTCAAACAAAATGTCAATAAATCTCCATATGTTTCACTCGAGAATGGAGAATTAGGTTAGCAGCTAAAAGAGTAGCATTAATATTACAACAATGCAATTAAGGAACTTGAGGCAAGAGAATGCTTAACTCAAGCAAGATTGATTTAATCAAAATCATTTCGATTGAAGCCAAGACAAGAGCTCTGTATTATAACTTAATGATTGATTGAACGACCTCCTTTTACTTGGATGAACTTCAAGAAACCCGAGAATTACCAAGAAATAATACATATCACCCTATATTGTTTCTGTCATCAAGGCAACTGGCTAAATTTGAATCACAACACCCTACCATATCCATCAAAGCCAACTTGTGTAAGATAATACCATATGTTAAAGTTCTTTTAAGAAACCTTAAAATCCTTTTACTTGCTATAGGATACCCATCAGAGGTGGTATGAAGGAACTATCATAGCTTGTTAACTAAAAAAATTATGTCTACTCTAGTAAGTACAATACTACAGAGCTCATACTAGACTTTGATAGGTAGATGGATCAACCAAAGAAATGCCTTCATTTTTGGATAGGATGGCTCCAACCTTCAAAGGAGTTTTGAAAGGTTTAGAAGAATCTAAGTGAAAATTCTTAAGCAAATCATTCACATATTTATGTTGACAAAGTTGTAAATATGTAGAAATTATGTATACTTCGAAACCTAAGAAATAATGCACATTACCCAGAACCTTAAGAGAAAATGTGAAGTTGAGTGCATAAATGATATCACTAAAAAATTGAGCCTTGCTACCTATTAATAGAATATCATTAACATAGACAAGCATGACAGTAACTTCAGTGGTACTCTTCCTATAAAACATACTAGGATATGCCTTTGAATTGATAAAGCTAAGATTGAGAAGAGTTGAACTCAACTTTTGACACCAAAACCGTGGAACCTGCTTGAGGCCATACAAAGATTTTTAGAGCTTGCAAACTAGCTAATAACTCTATAGACTATTTCAGTAAGGTCTCCTTTCAAAAAGACATAGTTAACTGATAACTCTATTAAATTAGAGTTATTAGTGAACTTTTCTATTTAATATTTATTTATTTTATTCAATAAGTAATATTTTTAGAGTTAAAAATATTAAAATATGAACTTTATAGTGAAAGAGGATAAAAATATATTTTTTAAAAATTTTTATGAATATTTTAATGTAGCACCAATCACAACAAGACACATAGATGCCATGCAAGTGAAAAGGAATCAATCAAAGCGATTAAAAAAAATTCCACGCTTCATGTTAGAATTCATCCGTTCGTTTCATTAGAATGTCGTGTTATCTAGATTAGCAAATCATAGAACACCACTTGTTACTGACTCAACCCGTATTGATTAGTACCATTCTACCTCACCATATATCACATGCTGACTTGTTCCATATTCCTCATTTGCCATGTGTTGTGATCTAATTGGCCAACAATATTTAACCTCCCTTTTTCATCTCAACTATTGATCTAAAGCTAATCTGATAGTCTAAATTCCATCTGAGCTTAATTTAACTACCCCACCATTTTTTGCACATTTTTTATTATCAATTTTAGAGCTATTAAGAAAAGAAAGAAGTTCAAGATGAGACACAGTTTGGTAGAGATTCAAGAGAAGATTGATTTATACAATTCAAGAGACTGATTGTATTATTCTTCTTCTACTTTCTTTATTAATTTGTATGTCTTTCTTATTGAAAACTATGAGATTTATAAATTTAATCATGTTTAGCTAATTTATTAATTTTGAGATCTTATAAATTCAATTTTTTACATGTGATGATATAATATTTTACTTAAATATTGATTTCAATTTAATTTTTATGTTATTAATTATTTAGTCACGATTTATATATAGATACAATTAAATAGATTTGAAAGTGTTTGTGAGATTAAATAATATGCATAGTTTCAAGGCAAAGATGTTTGATTCTTGTGTATGTGATCCATAATTGATGAACTTAATGAGTAATTTGTAATTTAATTGACATGAGAATGTGATTAAGTTAATTACTATATGATGTGTTAATTACTTAAGAGATGAATACATATTATGTTATATTCAATTGATCATATAATTAATTGGTAATTATATTAGGGATTTTAGTGATTCATATGCTTAGAAAATTGAGAGATTAAATATTCTTAAATATTTTCTCACATGTCTTTTTAGTTTATAATTTTGAGTTAATTGATTACTTTTTATTTACTTTTTGTTCTTTTAATCTTTCTTTCTCAAAATACAGTAAATTGATCTCTATTTTTAGATTTAAAATTAATTTCTATTAACATAATTTCCGTAGAAACGATATTTTTTTATCATTATATTATTTGTTTGCAATATGTATACTTGTATATAAATTACACATAATTCAAGAAATCATTAATATCAAGGTCTTTAATAGGCCATTCATTAGCTAGAGCCAAATTGAGACAACACATACTATTTGATGTTTCACAACCGGTGAGAAGGTTTCTGTATAATCAATTTGTAGAATTATAGCTTAATACCATTCAAGTGTGTTAAGTGTCTAAGATATAGACCGAGGAAACTCTAGAGGAGTAGGGGTGTCCATAAACCGGATCGGATCGGACCAGACCAGACCGAACCGGACCAAATCGAACTGTTTTACTAATCAAATGGTCCAATCCAGTTTGTACTAATTTTAAACCATTTGAACCGGACCGGACCGGACCAGTTTAATAATATATTAAAAATTTCACATTATTCTTTATTAAATTATAAAAAAATCGAACTAAACCGGGAACCAAACCGGACCGAACCGTTTTATAAATCAAACGGTCCGATCCGATTTTTATTTCTTAAAACCGTTTCAAATGGTCTGATCTGAGTAATATGAACGGTCCAATTTGGTTAACAATTTTTTAGAAAAAACCGGACCGGACCGGACCATGGACACCCCTATAGAGGAGTGACTTGAAAATTGTCAAGTGAAGCAAAACAAAGCTTAGCTTGACAAGATAGGAAAAAAGGTTTCCTTTTTGTAATGCTTGCATTAGACCTTATGGTTATAAGATGATTATTTTGGGTAGTGAAAGGAACATCCAAAGTAGGAAGCTCAATAATAAGTTGAATTTCATTATCAAGATTAAGAAACATATCCAAAGAATGTAATGAAGGTGAGCCTTAGAAGACATTATGATGAGAAAAGGATGGTAAGCTTGAGGAAACATTACCAACTGAGGTAGGAGTATTGGAGAACATAGATCATGAAGATACAAATTGAATTTGCATAGAATGAGCTAGAAGAGGGATAGAAGCAATTTAACTAATGTGAAGAGATGACAATAAATCATGAGGTAGAAGAGACTAACCAAATAAAGACAAAATAGGAGACGGTAACAAAACATGTCTCTTTTAAGGAGACATCATAATAATAAAAAGAAGAAACATTTTCATGAAAAACAACATGTATTCTTGTATAGAGATGAATGTCCATACATAAATATCCTTTTTGCTGTGGAACATAACCAAGAAACACACACGTAACGGATCTAGGTTGCAGCATGTGTTTATTAGTCACTAAGGCAAGGAAAGCTTAAGGAGCCAAATATTTTTAAGAATGAGTAGTCAGGTTCTCTTGCATAAAGCACCTCAATGGATATTTATTTAAACGAATTATGGAAGGCAATTTGTTCATGACATATATAGTAGATCTAAAGGTATAATTCAAAATTTTCATAGAAATAACAACCTATAAAAGTAAGGCTAGGCCTTTTTTATCATACGTCTGTATCTACATTCCACAACAATATTTTGTTGTATAGTGTGTGGACATGTAATTCTATTACTAATGGCCAACTTAGGCAAGTCTATGATGATCAAATCAATTTTAAGGAAAAAATTTACCCCTACTAATCTGAATAGATCAAATCTTGGTGCTAAAATGTCTTTCTATCATTTGCATAAAATAATGGAAAATAGAAGCAACATTTAATTTAACAGACAAAAAAATACACCCATTGATATATGTTGAAGTTATTAACAATTAGAGTATTTTGCACTAGTGGTGGATACAAATAGGAGACACCCACAAGTCCATATATAGTAAGGCATTAACAAAATGCGCTTATGATCATGAGTAAATGGTAGCTTATGTGCCTTAATAAGAGGACAAATTTGAAAAGTATATTTATTTAGCTTACTAGTAGGCAATTGTAAAGTATTATAGACACACTTTAGAAGCATGTGCTAGTTGAGCACGCCATAAGGAACTTGAGTTAGGGCTGGTGGTATTATAGGAAAAAACTTTAGAACCTACATGTTGTGTAGATCCATCAATAATGTAGAGACCATTATAGGCCTTGCCTTGCATGACAACTTTCCTCATTTGTGCATCCTTAATAAAGAACTCATTAGCATGGAATTGAACAATTTTATTATTAGTGTTGCATAATTATTGAATATAAATCATGTTATGTGAAGTGGTTGGTTTATGAAGAACATTTGATTATTGTAAATCACAACCATTAACATGGATACAAGTATTACCAAAACTGAGAATTGGAATAGTAGAGTCATTACCTATTCCTTCATTGCCAACATAAGGACTAGCATCCAACAAAACTCCATCATCACCAGTCAGGTGATGTGAGGCACCTGAATCAAGAGGTTAGAATGAACATTTTTATTGCAACTAGGCATTACACTTTGTCATAACTATTGGTATTAGAATTAAAATTTATTGGTTTCTTTCCCTAGACTCAATCGAATGACATCCAATGAGGATGAAAGTAAATCTTTCAAGTTCCAATTAGATGTAACACGACCATATCTAGTGTTACTATTGCTATTCTTTGAAAAATCTTGTTGTTACGAAGGTTTATTTCATTTATTTTAGCAATATTAGCTTGTATAAGGACGTTGCTAAATTATTGATCAAGAATTCTTTCATGTGCAAAAAGATGATTGACTATGCATCTCATCAAAAGAAAAAAGGATCAAGCTTAAATGTGATACTTGAAATGAATGAATTCTAGTTAGAGTCGAGAAATCGTAATGCATAGAACACCAGATCATGATTTGGAATAGGCTGGTCTACTATAGCAAGATAATAAGCAATCATCTTTATATGTAAGATGTAATCTTCAATGCATAGATCCTCTTTCTTGAAGATTTGTAACTCTAAACAAAAATTCATGACACGAGCTTCTCAGGAAGTTAAGAATAATACCTATAATTTGTGCGCCATATTTCAGCAACTGAATCTGGTCTAACTAGGTGTGAAACCATATTTGAACTTATAGATTCAATTCGATTTTAAAAAATAAACACATGATTGATCTGTGTTGAATTGAAAAGAAATTGAAGTAAAGGAACTAATGTATGATCAATGTAGTTTTCAAGACCTAAATGATTGAGAGCATTTTGTGTTTCCAAGTTAATAAATTGGTGCGATTAAGCTTAATTGAAAAGCTTAGATTCACGGATGAAGAAGAAAAGAATGTAGTTATTTGAGACATCTGACCTTTTTGTACATAAAGAGGAGAAAAAATGCTTGAAAAATCATGTACTAATGTAGCCATTGTAACTTCAGCAAAGCTTTTTTTGAAAACTTGCTCTGATGCTATGCGAATATTAGAGAGAGAAAGAAAAGAAGAAAAATGAGAAGCTAAAAAATGATTTTTTTGATATTATTAATACTTGAAATACTCTACTTATGCTACCACAAAACAATCAATAGGTGATTTAATACCTGAAATATTCTATTTATACACACTATAAGTTGTTCACGCACACATGCAAGCTCATAACATATAACAAGTATGAATTAACACTTACATAATTAATCATAATTTCATAATAATAAAATATGTTCTAATAAGAATTCACATCATTTTTATTTTAATATAAATTTGAGCTTTTATTTGAATTAATTTTTATAAAATATTTGTTTATCATGCCTAAAATATTTGTGCATTGAGAACATTGATTTGGAAAGAATCAAAAATTAATTTACACCGCCAGTAAGTAAGTTTTAAAAAAAAACCTGACGAGTAACACATATTTTGATTACGTGACGCTTTAAATGAACAACTGGTTTCGAGTGTTCGTATGTAGTATGGAATAAGAAAAAGTAATTTTATGTTTTTTTTAATGAGTTGAAATTTGTTAAAATATAAAAAATTATTAAATATATTACATATAAATAATATTAAATGATATAATAATAAAACAGTGTAATTAAAGGTTTTTTAATAAAAAAAATTTAAATAATATTAGGGAGCATGACTTTAAAATACTCCTTTAAGCTCTCATAATTATGAGTGGTATTGATCATTATTTTAAAATTATATTTAGGGATGTGAATGAGGTGAGACAACAAGGTGTGCAGTGCTAGACGGGGAAGTTAAATAAATTATAATTAATTAAATCTAGGTAAGTATATTTGATAGTTATGTAATTAAATATAATAATTTCAAATTTAGAATCCAAATTATAGATAATTAAATTTTTTATTTTGTTATATTAAAAATTATTATAATAATTATTGTCTAATATAACATAATATTAAATTTTTATAATTTAAGTTTTGAATTATTAAAAAAATTATTTTTAATCTACTTTTAAAATTTTATAAATATATAATATATTTTAAAAAAATTAGAAGAAAACAAAAATCAAGAAATATGGGAGACTGAAAGGATAATTTCCAACTAACTCGTCTCCTACACGAGAGAATCAAAGTTTTTTCATAGATTTCAGTTACTACCGGACAAATTAACATCCTAATTATGCTCATTATAATAATTACTCATTCTTCATTGTTTCTTATTAAAGTAGTGGTGTGTTACTTTAAACTAACAAAACACAAAAAATTTACAATTATTTTGTTAATATGATAGTAAAATTAAATTAATGATAGGAAATACTATTTTAAAAATAGCATGTATTTGTATTTTAAGAAATACAAATATCAAACATGTGTAGTTTTCTTGAGCATAAAGAAAATATGTGTTCGAGCTAACTTATAATAGCAATAAAAGAACTCCTCTATGTGGTGTAAGACAGCCACGTTTGGAATGAACATTATGATAGAAAAATAGTAACGGTCACAAATTTATTATAACTAATTTTTGGAGAAATTATTTACTACGTATAGAGTATTTAATAAAGTGATACTCTAGACTAATAAAATTCAAAAATAATATAAATTTCCTTTAAAAAAAATTAATATCTAATAAGAGATAGAGACCAAAATAATTTGATTAATGGAGAGTATATTCAAAAAATAATAAATAATACCTTATAATTTTTTATATAAGTAATGATATCCCTAACAACTTTTATTAATGATATGATAGAAGGGTGTAAAATAAATTTTTATCTATAATACCTCGTAGTATTTGATATAAGTAATTTTTGATTTTTAATTAATAATTTTTTCAAGTGTTTTTTTTAATTAGGTATGTTTATAATAATTTCTGATTTTGATTTCAAAATTTTAAGAAATCACTTCTAAAATATAAGGTGATTTATAAATATTTAAAAATAAATTTTTTATTCAAATTGATCTCATCATTTTTATTTTCACCAAATATTTTTATAAAAAGTAAATCAAATCTTTTAAATTTTGTATATATAAATTAAAAAAATGATGAAAAACATAAATTTAAAGATAATTATAAAAAAAATAATTCTCTTGATTTTTGATTAAATAGAAAACATTAGAAAGTTTTACCAAACAACATATAAGTATTTTTTTTATTTTCTTAAAAATTATAAGTGTAAATTATTATCACATACATCGACAATTATTTTTATAAAAGATTAAAAACATAAAATTAATTATTTAATTATAAATTATAAATCATAAATCATAATTATTAGCGAAAATACTTTTAATAGTAACATTATGACTAAAGAACTACTTCTACCTTACATGCATTTAAAACTACATTTTAAGATAAATATCACTTATCTTAAAAAATAAATATTGTTTAACAAAACTTGATTTTTTACAAAAATAAACAATATTTTTATATATACAAATGTATTTTCAACGAAAAGAAAATCGGTTTTAAAGAGACGTTGGTTTATATGGAGGAATTCTCCTTTTTGACCCGTACCTTTTCATTTTTGATCATTTAATTAATTTAAATTTAAATTAAATATATTAAAAAATAAAAATTATTTAAAAGTATATTCAAGAATAGTATTTATGATCTAATTTTTTTTTCTTAAAGATGCATTATGATTTGTTGTTGTTCAGATGGTTATCGGTAGTGAAAATTGTTTGAACTTAGTCGAATTTTGTACTTTTAAATACATTTAAAAAATAAAAATATTTTTACACTTATTTAAAAGCAGTAAATGGTACATTAAAAATAATAAGGATGTCATCTCATATAATATTCTATATAGTTTTTTTTCTTATTTTAAGTTTTTTCTTAAGATTAAAAGATATTTGATATGATTTAAATTTTTGATTTTAAATAAGAAAAGATAAATTTTATCATTAAATAACTAGAAAAATAAAAATTATTTTTTAATTCAATAAATCTATACATACATACTATTTCAAGTTCCAACATTAAAATTTCCTCAAATATCAAAAGTTTACATGATAATTAACTACATACCTCAATTTTTGACAAATGTATAAATATTTTCATTTAATGCACTTAGAGATTGGAATTTTATTTACAAATAATTAAAATTATGATTATTCATAAAAAAAAATTAACGATTTTTTTATTGTAATATCGAAATTATAGTTAACAAAAATCGAACATTTATTAATATTTTTTTATATACATATAATTACATACAAAATACATTTTTAATAATAAACACAATAATTAAAATAATTAGATTAAATTTTATTTATTCTTATTTCTATATTTTTTTATGTTATCTGGAAACAATTAGTAAATAGTTAAAAAATAAAAATTAATGTTAATATTTTAATAATATATTACAGTAATAATTATATCAGTATTTAATTGTTTAAATTAAATATATTTTTTAATAAACATTAAAATATAAGAAACATATTTAAATCGTAAAAAAATTACCACTTACTTATAAGTGACTGTTATTATTCGAATATACCTGATAAAAAATGGTTATGATTATCAGTACAATTCTATCTTTCTGTCCCATTAATCTTAAGTGCATTTATATATAAATAATACACATTATATATTCACATATATAGTTAATTATAAAAAATATTCATGAGTAAAAATAGGAAATATGTTACAAAAGTTATATGTTTTACTAAATGGTGCGTATAAATGACATAAATTTTATGGTAATTCTCTTATTTAACTTGGAAAGATGTATACATGTCTTATATTGTAAAAGTAGGCCCGTTCTCACGTATAAATAGATATAACAAAAGAAATATGTAAATTATTTTAACGTAGTTAAAGTATCTAAAAAATGCTAAGGATAAGGATATATATTTTACATTCAATTTTTTTTATATTATGTTATGATTATTATTATTATTATATATAAAATCTTTTTTTTATTTTTTAAAATAATTTTGGTATATGATATACCAGAAATATATGTGTAAAAATTTATGCAAATTCACAAAATATTGGCATTTCTCGGTCTTGCGTCCATTATGTTGGAGGACAAAAAATTATACTTGTAGTATCTAAAAACTACACAATTTATTCAATTAATATTTAAGAAAATACACTCTCTATGACTAAATATGAATTTTACCCTAAATTTTAATAACCACTTGCCTTTTATGACTCCCGGTTATAAACAAGAAACTAATGACATTTTATATAGAAAAAAGTGATTTCACCAATATGTCAATAAATCTGTGGATAAAAAGATTAACTTTTATTCAATAAAAAATCATTTTTATCCATTTTTATTCACGTATCTACTACCAATAAAATTTGAACTAAACTTTCTTTTTTTGCCTTTTATATAACTTTTAAATGATAATATTTCACCAAAATTTAAGGAAACTTTCAAAGTTATAATACTTGGAGGTTGTTTGTGTTAGGAAATTTGGATAAAATGATATAATCACAAATTCTCTCTCGCAAGATTCTTCTTAGCAGAATATCAAATAACAGATAAATAGATAATACACAACACAAGAATTATAATAGAAACTCTAAACTGGAGAAAAATCACTTTCGTTGACAAAAGACAACCAGAGAAAAAATTCATTATGTGAAAAATTGTTACAACCAAACTCTTAATAATTTTCTCACACACCCAAAAGACAAGAGCAATTATAAGCCAAAGAGAATTTTCCCACAAAATTCTCTCACTCAAAAACTTCTCATATAAGTTTTTCTTTATTTTTGGGCTAATTAACAATGAAGAAATGAAGTCATATTTATAGACTTCAATTTCCCATTTGATATGCCAAACATTTCTTCATTTAACAAAATTAAGTTACCTAATTTTTCTATTCTTTATTCAAACAAGATTAGGTACCTACATCTTTAATAATATAATAAGCTACATTTTATGAATTTTCTTCTAAATTAGGCTTCTCCTATTTTGATTAACAAACATAATATTATTTTTAATCAATCACAACAGTTTGGTCATTTAATGCGTTTAAAAGCAAAAAACTAGTTTTTTAAAAAAAATTAGTATATTTTGCCAAATTTTTAAGTTACAAATTTTAAAAATTAAAAAACAAAAATTTGAAAACACCTCTCACATATTTTCACTATTTTAGAAAATATATCAAAACACAATATTCGGAAGCGGACATTATCACTAGCAGTTAGCACTCTGAAGTCTGAAATATTCGTAAGCGGACGTTATCAAATTGAGGTTCTCTGTTCTTTCTTTTCTTTTCTGAATTTTTAGAATTCTGATTATGAGATTATAAGTAACATTTGGATCTTTCATCAATTTGTTTTAATGTTACCTTTAGCTTATTGATCCAGGTGTCTCCAGATGGTTTGGTTTTATATATTTCTGCATTATTCTACGTAAATAGCAGCATTTGATCTTTTCTCTTTTAACTTTGTCATCAAATTAGATTTGATTAACTTTATGTATTTAAAAGGTTTAATCAACAAGAAAGAGACTAATTCTTCTTCTTCTTCTTCTTGTTTTTTTTTTTTTTATAGACAATGGTTTAGTTCAAGTCAAACTTAGCTCAAAATGTTGTGTATTTACAACTGGAATATGTTATTCACATTTATATATGCGGGATGGGAAGGTACTACAAATGATTCAAGATTATTTTTAGATGCGACAAGAAAATAATATCCACTGGCCAAACAAAAGTAACTTAGAATTATATTTATAAATGTTTAATTTCATTCAAAAGTATACTTCTTAAATTAAATTAATTTTTTGTGTTGAATAGATATATACTATATTGTTTATTATGAGATTTCATGTAAAAATACATTTTAAAATCTTAAAATTAATGTCTGTTTACATGTTGATTAAAAAAAACTTAATTATTATAACATGTTATATTATTTATAATTTCATTTGTTGTGTTGAAAATAATTATTAATTTATGTGATATGTAAATGATGAACTTGTGATTCATCAAGTAGCAGTTGATCTATAATATCCATGCTCCAAGGCAATGATAAGTTCTAGAGGCTGCATTTATCATCAAATGTGACAGAAAAATTCTCTTAGAGCGCTAACTAAGTAATTGTTTTTATAATTGAATGTTTATTTTAATTTGATATCTATTATTAATATATATTTTTTAATTATATTAATTATGTGAAAGTTTAAATGATTTAAATTTAATTATATTAATGAAATTATTATAAATATACTAAAATTAGCGTTAAAAAGTAGACAATAAAACAAGTTTTTATTAACAATTTGGCCATACTAAATGTACAATCATGTTTTTTTAAATAATTTTTAAAATAATAACGAAGCAACTCATTGTTTTTAAAAACTATAAAAAAAAATTATTTTTAAGTTATAATTTGAAAACAGTTTTTAAAAATAAATTTTAAATTAACTGACCAAACGAATCCTTAGGCTTTATTACACCTGTTTTTGTTCTTTTTATCAAAGTAGAATCCAATAAAGTTTATAAAGTCAAATTTTAAATAAATTCTCAGGGCCTTATAAAAATGATTAAATTTTAACACAATTAATCTTATAATTTTATTTTTAGTTTTTATGTACGCAACTTTTTACCTAAGGAATAGGGATGTATTATATTTTGTTGTTACATTAGTAATGGTCATCAGTAATAAAATAAGCAAGATATTATGCATTTAAAATCTGCGATATATTAATAAATATAATAATATTTAAATATATTCGACTAAAGAGTGACATGTTGAGCATGTTTAATTATTAACAATAAGAATTAAATGATCGGTGATATTATAGCTAATGTTTAACCCGTAGGGGAATTGAGATTTATTGAGAGAATACTATTAATATTATTATTTAATTTAAAAATATTTATGTAATAAATATAAATTTAGAAAAGTGATATTTATAATATAAAAAATATTAAAATTTATATTTATAATTTAATGATTAAGTGATTTTAAAAATATAAATTATGCTCTAATATTAGGAAAAATAGCTATTGAAATAGGGCTATCCTAAACTTAATGTAATTAATTAAATTAGGCCAATAAATTTATACTTTGAAGATATATAATTTACTTAAATATTTAAAAGATATGTTCAAATCTGAATAGTGTAATTAAAATAATAAAAAACTTTTGATAATTTGAACAGACACAAATATTATAAATCAAATTACTAATTTTACAGATTCCAAACTATATAAAAATGTCCATTTTTCGATACTATCCTACCAAAAATAATAATTGAACATATAAATGTTATTTTTCATATACAAATAATTTATTTTATTTAAATAAATATGATAAAATATTGATATTTTTTGTTTATCTCAACTTGATATATAGATTATCAACTTAGATTAATAGAAGATAAGGATATATGAAAATTACCCAAATCAAACTAACTCAATCAATCTGAACCAATCTAACCTAATTTTTTTGGTTTTAAAAGTTTTTGGGTTGATTTGGTCTTAAATTTTGAAAAAACCATTAAGTATGTGATGATTCTATTTTTAAATTTCAAAAATCAATTAAAATCAAATAAATTTATAAATATATATATATATATATATATATATTTATTTTATTATATTTTTATTCATTTATATATTTTTGAATTATTTATTTTTTAATTTAAAAATTTAAAATCTTAACATATAATTTTAGTCATCTACAATCTTAATTATTATTTTTTGTATTTATACTTGAATATATGATATAAATAAAAATATTTAAATTAATATATGTTCATAGTTTACATTGAAAGTTTAGAAATATCTAACTTATACATTAACAATTATATATATTTGTAGAATTAAATTTATTTTCAAGAAACAAAAATTTATAACTTCAATCTACGAAGATAAATAAAAATTTCAAAAACCAACCCAAATATTTTGTTTAACAATTATCATATTATATATATATATAGTACAAATTATAAAGCTTAAAATTTATAAAATCAAATTTATTTTCAATGAACAAAATTAATAACTATAATCTAAAATAATAAAAATTTCAAAAATCAACTTAAATCAACCCAAATTTTTTTTGTTAGGTTTTTATTTTTAAGAACTGATTACATTGGATTGGTTTGAGTTTTAACTCAAAATCGAATCAGTCAAATTTTGCATCCCTTGGGTAAAACACAATTAGATGATAAAAGTGAATCTTCTCGTTCAATCACTTAAATTGATAACTTATCTTAAATCAAAATAAAAAGGATTTTTCTAAAAAAAAAATATTTGGATCTTTTGTTTTGAATTTTTTTAGTCATATTAAAATATGAAATAATAAAATAAAAACAAAATTATTGATTTGAGAGAATTTATTTAAAATATTAATTTTTTTTCTATATATTTGACTAATTTAAGTAGTTCCAAATACAAGATTTTAAAAGCAATTAAATACAGTACGGTGAACACTTGTTTAATTTATTTTTTTACAAATTAATAAAAATACATTATTTTACTTAATTATTTTGATTTCAAATTGAGATCAGATCTCGACTTATTTAGCATGATGTGACCGGATGATAAAAATAAGGCTAAATATTTCATGCATTCAGTTCCTACCGTATAAGTTGAGATCCAATCCCAACTTGAGATAGCTATTGTATTCCTATTTGATAGAAACAATCTTATAATAACATTTAATGAAAAATTGACATGTTTGTGATTGTATATATCATAAAATGGTCTAGCGTTTGAAAGAAAAACTAATAAATTGAATTAGAATAAAAAATTAGATTGTTTTCAAACAATTTAATTAGATGGATAATCATGATTAGTTTTAAGTTTAAAAATAATAAAAAGTAATGTATATGTAGTCAATCATACAAAATAAAACTATTATATTATATCATCAAATCAATTTAGTATAGATAATTTATCGATGTCAATGAGCAACTTGTAACAGTTTCATGTATTTTTCTTTTATAAAATCAATTTTTTGTGAAAAATAAAAAAAAATGATTAGAGAAATATGATTGTTTGGTAATGAAGAAGTAGGAGGGGGAGAAAGAGAGCACAAGAAAGAAAATTTAAAAACAAATTTAAAAAAAATACCAAATTACCATTTATTTTATATTACATGTTAAGTACACCATCAAAATTTCAAATTAAATTTTCAATTTAAAGAAAAAGGTATTAAGGTACTAAGTTCACACGTTTTAATAATATGATATATAACAAGTGTAGCAAATTTTGTTAAAATTAAAACAATATTTGTATTTTTATGAACTTTAGAACATTAATTATAAGATAAAATATTTAATTATTTTAAAATAATATTTAATGTTATAAAAATATTAATTCTTTGTAATAAACACCAATCAATTAACTGAGTATTAATAAGATCCCAAACCCAACTCAGCTGTGATAAAGCAAAATTTGTCATTTTTCTTTGGAAGGATATCACATGATCCATCAAAGGAAAAAGTCAAAAGAACAGTCAACTCAATGAAGTGGAGGATACATTTTATAAATTAAATTATTAGATATTAATATTTTTAAATTTTTTTATTCTCTTAATTTAGATATATTAAAAAATAATATTTTGCCCTCTGTGTAGTCCAGAAAACTTCTTTGATATTATCATATTCCATTGTCTATTCCACGCGTCTTAATTTCTATTTAAATTAAACTAAAATTATATATTTTTATTGTGATTATTGTAATAAATTCACTTGACCAAGTTTATTTTTTATTTTTTTAAGAACTAAAAGTGGTTTACATATTTAATCAATAAAAAATAAAAAAAATTGAAAAAAGCATCCAATCCAGGCAGCTGTTCGCTCCATGTCCCACTCTCACCCCCTTCTTTCTCTCCTCTCCCTCAATTTTTCGCAACTCCATTTTTTTATTTGTTTAAGGAGCTGAGCACGAACATGCATGGTGGCAAGAGGGAGAGAGAAAGAAGAGGCTAGAGGGAGATAGGGGCTTGAGGAGGAGAGAAAAAATAGAGTTTTTTTTATAACTAATAAAATATATCTTTTTTTTTATTCTTAAAATAATTTATATTTAATTAACCATATTTTTAAATTATATAACTAAATAAGTTTATCTTAATACTAACAATATGAAAATGAGTAAAATCTATAATTATAGGAACTGAAGAAGAGAATACCCAAATTAAATAAATGAACTCATATTTTTTATAAAAAAAAAAAAGAGGAGAAAGAACTCATGTTAAAAATTTAATAGGTGGGGGTGCATTTTCTATTCCAATGAGTAAAAATAAAATTACTCGTGGAGTCCTCACAAGCGTTTATTTTTTTTATTTTTTATTTTTTATTTTAAGGATCAATATGTTGATTAGCACTTGAATTTAAAGAATTCTCGTTAAGATCTAATTTAGTACCATGACTATTTATACCTTTTTCCCCGGTAAAAATGATTTCTTTTTCTTTGCACTTTATTTTGAACATGTTCACAACTTAAAAGACGCGTGTATTCTTAAAAGAAAAATTGAAAATGAGTTCAAATTAATACTAGTGCTATATATATATAAGTTTGCCTTTTTATTGTTAACTTAATTAAAGGAAAGTGGCCTCAATGATAATATAATTAAATTAATTCTTGTTAGGTGTGCAAAATATTCGGTTATTTAAAAAATTAAGTTAAGTTTAATCGGTAGATTATATTGTTATAGTTATCTATGATACAATTCAAACTAGGGGTGTACATAAATCGGATCGGATCGGACCAAATCGTAAAAACAGACCAGATCGAACTAAATCAAATGGTTTTACTAATCAAATCTGATTTGTATTAATTTTAAACCGTTCAAACCGGACCGGACCGGTTTAATAATATATTAAAAATTTTACATTATTCTTCATTAAATTATAAAAAAATCGAACCAAACTGGGAATAAAACCGGACGGAACGGTTTTATAAGTCAAACGGTCCGGTCCGATTTTTATTTCTTAAAACCGTTTCAAACGGTTCGGTTCGAGTAATATGAATGGTTCGATCGGGTTAAATTTTTTTTAGAAAAAACCGGACCAGACTGGACCATGGACACCCCTAATTCAAATTTATCAAAATTAAACAATATTAACAGTTTGTACATATCACTATTTGGTATGTTTTTATTACTTTATATATTTTTTATCATAAAAAAAATTATAATACGTTTAATTCTGGTTACATTTATTATTTATTTTATATGTACATTAAATTTAAAATTATAATATTATTAAATTGTAGTAGTTTTTATTGTTATTGTAACATTTGTGATTTTATTTCAAATAAATTATTTATATATTGATTATTGATTAAAAACTTAAAATAGATCATCAAAAATCCCAAAAATAATATAAAAGATATTATGAATCAGATTAATCCTAACGGAAGTTATACAATCCGATCAATTAATTGATTTGAATTAATTTAATACAAATTCAACAGTTTTGAAT
Organism: Hippophae gyantsensis; assembly: GCA_030763125.1. NCBI lineage: Eukaryota > Viridiplantae > Streptophyta > Magnoliopsida > Rosales > Elaeagnaceae > Hippophae > Hippophae gyantsensis. Next base: position 2,227,874 of record CM061034.1, on the reverse strand, counting down.
CGGTAAGTTCTTCATTTATTTTTAAAATATAAATTTAATAATTCATAACAAAGTAACATATAGTTTAGTGTATATGTCTTTTAAGAACTGCAATTATAATACATAATAACAAAATGAAGACCGCAAAATAGAGAAATTAAAAACAATGCATTCCAAAAAAGTGATACCTCTTATTAGAATGAATGATTGAACGATAATATATATTAATTTTAAAAATACATTATTCTTCATTCATTTAGAAAACAAAACATCTTTGTCAAATATAAAATAATTTTATTAAGATAAATTATTTTGAATATTGAAAAATATGCTAAAATTGTTTATTATAACCTAAAAGAAGACTTAAAAATTTCTTTGTTCCCTTTGTCCCTACACGTGACATAGATAATTTTTATCTTACATTACTACAAAAATGGTATTAAAGTCGGTTCGTTGAACCGAATTTAAATGAAACGACTTAAAGTTTAAAATCAGTTCAAGCGGTGAACAGACTTTAATTTTTTTTAAAAGAAAAAATTTATTCATTTTCTATACTCAAATAAAAACCTGTATTCAAGTAAAAAAAACCCAAATCAATTTAACAAATAGTTCAAATAATACAAATATTTAAAAAAATAAAATATTAATTAATAGTAGAAAAATTACCATGGTTTTGTTCTATTTTATTCAAGATCATCATATTTTTCTCCTTATGTTATAATACAAACCTACATATATAATACAAAAATTTATACACATAAATAATAACACATAATAACAGAAAAAAAACTATGAATAATAAGTGTGTAAAATTAATAGAAATATTTACAAAAGTAAATGAAGTGATAAAATGAAGGAAGTGAAGAAAAAATGATGTTTTGTAAGTGAGAAATAGGTATAATTTTTTTGAGTATTTTGCTCAAAAAAATAGGGGATCTAAAAGATTAGTTAGAGAGGAAGAAAACCCACTAACCGGTGCTAGAAATGGTAGTCGTAGGTGACCGAAAAATGAGAAAGAGTGGAGGAGGTTTTGGATTTTTGAGAGTTATGCAACGCTGAAAATAGTTTCTATCTAAGAAGAAAGAAGAGTAAAGAATTTATCCACGTGGATAGCGTCGGTTACACGTGTCAACTGACGCTATGTTACGTGGGTAGCGTCGGATCCACGCATCAACCGACGTTACATCCTACGTGGATAACGTCGGTTCTACACCAAACTGACTTTACGTATCGACTTAAATACCCATTTTTGTAGTAGTGTTGGTTACATGTTATTCTTAACGAAGTTACAAAAATTAATAATTAACAGATTTAATTATAAATAGATATATTTAATTATTCCTATTTTTATATAATTATCTTTATTTTAATATATTAAAAAAAATCATCTATTTATTATGTTATAAAAACATATACGTTTAGGATATTTATGAAAATATATACTTAATATATAAGACGAGATTAAAATGAAACTTTATTTATGAGAAGAGTATAGAGAGATAAGAAGAGAGAATGATTTAATGTTGTATTGGTGTGTCTTAGAATGTACATGGAGAACTCTATTTATAGAGTTGTAACAAGTGTAGTACAAATGTAGTACAAGTGTAGTACAAGTGAAATAGTAAGTGTAGTACAAGTGAAATAGTACAAGTGTAGTACAAGTGAAATAGTGGAAGTGTAGTACAAGTGAAATAAATATAACTTAACATCCCCCCTCAAACTCAAGGAGGAAGAGAAACAATCAACTTGAGTTTGGAAACTAATTCTTGAAATCTGCCTGGTAGATGAGATTTGGTGAAGATATCAGCTGTTTGATCTGTGGAGGATATTGATTTGAGACAAACAGTGTCTTGAAGAACATGTTGACGAACAAAATGACAATCAATCTCGATATGTTTTGTTCGTTCATGAAATACATTATTGTGAGCAATCTGAATAGCACTCTGATTGTCACAATATAGGATAGTTGCATTTGATTGGAGAACACCCATATCAGCAAGCAACCAACGGAGCCAAAGAAGTTCTTGAGTGGTGTCAGCAAGAGCACGATATTCACTTCGGTCTTTGGATCGAGAAGTGAGGATTGTTTCTTACTTCGCCAAGATATGAGAGAGATTCCAAGAAAGAAACAGTACCCAGTAGTAGAACGTCGATCAGTTGGGACACCTGCCAAATCAGCATCAGAGTAGGCGGAGAGAAGAAGATTAGACTTGTTGGAGAAGTGGAGACCGTGAAACATGGTGCCTTTGATATAGCGGAGAATGCGAAGAACCGCGGCATAATGGGTAGATCGTGGAGCGGACATGAATTGACTAACGGATGAACGGCGTAGGCAATGTCGGAGACAGTGGCTTGTGAGATAAACAAGACCGCCTACTAGTTGTACGTATAATGTGGCATACGAGAGAATAGTACCATCTAATGGAGTAAGTTTGACATTGGTTTCTAGAGGTGTTGATGCGGTTTACAATCGGTAAGGCGGCCCGATTAAGAATATCGAAGAGTACTTTGCTTGAGAGAGATAATATCCTTGAGAATCGGATGAGATTTCTAGGCCCAAGAAGTAGTGGAGACGACCAAGGTCTTTCATTTCAAATTGATGGCTCAGAAACTGCTTGAGATCAATAATTCCATTAGAGTCATTTCCCGTTATGATCATATCATCTACATAAAGGAGTAGAAGTGTTACACCAGTGGGAGTCTTCCGAATAAAGAGGCAGGAGTCATAAGAGCGGAAGTGAAACCAAAGTCGGTAAGTGTAGAGCTGAATTTGGCAAACCAAGCACGATGAGCTTGTTTGAGGCCATAGAGAGCACGACGAAGTCTGCATACTTGATGAGGTGAATGAGTGTATCCAGGAGGAGGTTTCATATAAACTTCCTCAGTTATTTCTCCATTGAGAAAAGCATTTTTGACATCCATTTGAAACATGTTCCAATTTCGTGCAGTAGCAACAGCAATGATACTTCGAACAGAGGTAAGGCGAGCTACAGGTGCAAAAGTTTCTTCATAGTCGATTCCATATTCCTGTGTAAAACCCTTTGCAACCAGACGAGCTTTATATCGTTCCACAGACCCATCTGAATGAGTTTTGATTTTGAAAATCCACTTACAACCAATCAAAGATTTATTAGATGGAAGATCAACAAGATCCCATGTATGTGCTTTTGTTAATGCCTGTAATTCATCTGTCATAGCTTGCTGCCAATGAGGATTAGAAATAGCTTCTCTATAGTTTTGGGGTTCATGATGAGACAAAATAGTAGAGAAACATTGGTAATCACGAAGATGAAAAGGAAGACTACTTACACGAGTAGAACGACGAAGTGATGACTCTGGACAATCAGGTAGTTGGTCTTCAGAAGATGTTGTTATGGTAGGATCAGCAGAAGGAGCAGACACATCAGGAGAAGCCGTAGTAGACGATGGTGAGGGTAATGGAGCAATGTCAGGAGGAAATAAATCAATAGTTGGGTCATTAAAAAATGAGAGTGAGGTAGGAGATGAGACATGAAATGAGGAAATAGAGGAAAACATTTTATGTTCCCAAAAGATGACATGACGAGAGATGCGCAATCGTTTAGAGATAGGGTCCCAACAACGATAGCCTTTGTGTTCTATTCCATACCCTAAGAAACAACAAAGGCGAGCACGAGGTTCTAATTTATTGCGTTCGTGAGGGTGAAGCAGAACAAAACGAGCCTGACCAAACACTTTGAGCGGTTCATAAGATGGAGAAGTACTATAGAGACGCTCATGGGGATTGATTGTGAATAATAGGCATAGGAACACGATTGATGGTATAAACAGTAAGAAAACGCAGAGGCTTCACCCCAAAAGCGTTCAGGACAAGAACTAGAAATGAGGAGAGTACGAAACGGTATTAAGAATATGTACGTGTTTTCGCTCGGCTCTTCCATTTTGTTGAGATGTGCCGGAGACAAGAATATTGAGAAATAGTCCCATTTTGTCGAAGAAAATTTAAAAACTTTGTTTCTTTATATTCCATAGCATTATCACTCTAAGTACTTTGATATTTTGAGAAAATTGGGTTTTAACCATTTGGGCAAAATCATAATAAATTTTGGGTAATTCGGATCTATGTTTCATGAGAAAAATCCATGTGAATCTTGAATAATCATCAATAAAAATGACAAAGTAAACCACATCCCCCGTAGTAGGATGTGGGGATGGACCCCAAACATCGAATGAATTAAGTCAAAGGGGAGATAGAAGTAGAATCACTTTTATTAAAACATAAAGCGAGTTGTTTTCCCAATTGACAAGGCAAACAATTTACATTATCGAAATAGAAACGGATCCTAATTTACCAGAAGATGCTAACGTACGAAGACGTCCTATAGACGTATGGCCTAGACGAGCATGCCATAAGTTGATAGGAGTAGTAGCAGCAGCAACGGAAGTAAGAGCAGAATTGGGTAGATGAAGATCGATAAGTTCAAATAATCGTCCAACCTTACGGCTTATCCCCGAGGATGCGTCTCCGTCTGTGGATCCCGCATGACAACCAGAAGAGGAAAAAGTAATAGTAAGACCAAGTTCACATAATTGACCAACGAGATAAGATTTAGAGTAAGGTTGGGAATATGAAAGGTGTCAGAAAGTGATATAGAAGATGTGGAAACTTGTCCTACAGCATTAACATGCATATGTGAAGCATTGGCAGTTTGAATTAAAGGTTTGGAGATGGAAGATTGTGTGGGAGAGAAGATGTGAGTATCATGAGTCATATGGTTACAACAGCGAGAATCAAAATACCATAAAGATTTACGATGTGAGAGACAAGGCGGTAGAAGGAGGATTACTAGATTGTGAGAGAACATGTTTAAGAAGACCTTGAGTTCTTGAGTAGAGAAGGTAAATTTGTCATGATTATCCTCGAAAGCAGCAATGATGATAGATGAGTTACTATTGTTACCTGAAGCATGTTGAGAGGGATTCTGAGAGGGATTCCGTGAGGAATGTTGAGAGGGATTCCGTGAGGAATACTGAGAGGGATTTCGAAAGCAATCTCTGTTAAAGTGTCCTGGACCCTTCTTGTGACAATATATACATATCCAAATGGGACATGTAAGAAACTCATGATTGGGGTTGTGACAGTAGGTGCAGCCTTCATGTTTGAAGTCCTCTTTTGAACCTCTTTTAGGGCGATAAAAGGGGGTGGCAAGAACAGAATCTGTATGATGAACTTTGAAAACCCTCATCCGAGTTTCTTCAGAGCGAAGCTCGATTCTGACGATATCTAAGGATGGAAAAGGACTCCGATGGAGTAAGGAAGCCCGAACAGGGTTCAAATCGATCATGGAGAGCCATGAGAAAAATAACAAGACGGCGGTGATTACGGTAAGTTGCAAACATCTCGATCAATCTTGTTCGTCCAAGTTGGTTCAGAGAGAACGAGTTGATCCCAAATAGTATGCATTTCAGAGAGAAATTGGTTAATGGTTTGATCAGCCCTTTGGCGTTTGGTATGAAGAGTTGTTAGAAGTTGATATTGGTTGGCCAAATCTGTTGTAGTGAAGCGAGCCTCAAGAAATTCCCAAACTTCTTTGGCAGTGTCAAAACGCCCAAATTCACCATGGATGGAGGGTAAGGTGGTGTTACGGAACCAGGTAATAATTTGATGGTGTTTACTCTCCCAGTCTTCAAGGCGGTCAGCAAATAAGGAGTTGTTTTCAGTGGTTTCTTGGATGGGTATAGAGATATCACCAGTTATGAAACGCCATAGCTTGCGTCCTTTCAAGAAACTTTTCATTGCTTGTGCCCAGGCTAGGTAGTTAGTATCATCAAGGGTGGTAGAGATTGGTTTTGGGACATCATTTCGGTCCATTTTAACGAAATAATGGAGGAAATGTAAAGCAAATATATAGAAACAGTATAAAGGAGATATCTTTAAAAATAAAAAGAGGAGTTGAAAACAAGCACGGAACAGGGTTGAGGTGAGCCGGGTTGGAATGAGTAGAGTTGAGATGAGTAGGGTTGGAATGAGAGTTGAGATGAGCCGAGGTTGGAGTGAGCCAGGATTGAGGTAAGCGGGTTGAGAGTGAAGCCGAGTTAGGTGTGGGGTTGGTGGGATGAAGAGAGCGAAATTTTGATACAAATTTTAGAGGTATATGAGAGGCTCTGATACCATGAGAAGAGTATAGAGAGATAAGAAGACAGAATGATTTAATGTTGTATTGGTGTGTCTTAGAATGTACATGGAGAACTCTATTTATAGAGTTGTAACAAGTGTAGTACAAATGTAGTACAAGTGTAGTACAAGTGAAATAGTAAGTGTAGTACAAGTGAAATAGTACAAGTGTAGTACAAGTGAAATAGTGGAAGTGTAGTACAAGTGAAATAAATATAACTTAACAATTTAAAAATAAATAAATATATGCTATTCACTTATTCCGAATTAATATTCAATTAGAATGTTAGCGCGCTCGCTACGAACTAAATCCACTAAAATCAACAAGCATTGAACTTCATATCAACACTTTTTTTTTGTAGGATTTAAAAATAAATCCAGTTGAATAAGTAAGTTATATATAAAATAAAATATGTTAGTTTTAAATGAAAAATAGCAAAGTCAATTGAATATATTAACCAGTTATTCATTAATTTTAGAAGTGCATATAGTAGTGTAAAAATCCCATAGAACCAAGCATAGGTGGTGAAATGGATTAGCAAACTGTGTTTTGCTGTTATATATATATATAATGCTGTAAATGTTTACATTATTGTCTGTGCTGTATTTAATTTTCTCTTAATTATTGGAAATATTATTTCCTTTTGTGCCCAAGAATAAAAAAAACTATCATAAAGTTACAAAATTATATTTAAGAAGGAATAATTATAAGCTCCTATCCAATTGTATAATATTTTTTGATTAATGTTACTACTTGATACATTTTTTTATAATATAAACTTAAAAATATATTTTCTAATTTAAACCCTAAACAACATTTCAATATTTTAAGCTAAATAATAAAAGTAACGATATTATCACAATAAAAATAAATAAATAAATTATTTATTTATTTTATTATTAATATTATTATTTTAAAATAAAGTTATCATCAATAAAATATATTTATGATATTAATAACGTGCCAATATTACTAATCAATTAATAAAGAATTTTCTCTTAATAAATAATTGATTCGTGAGAATTCTCTCTTCAAATATTGAAATTAATAATACCTAAACTATATTTATTTATTTAATTTTGATAGAACGCCTAAACTTTATTGATAGACGTGAAAATGTGATTAATTGAATCTATTCTTTCAAAAGATTTGTTTATTAATTATAAATAATTTTTGATTTCAGACAATAGGAATACCATAATAAGGTCGAATCAAATTTGCTAGGATACTACTTCATAGAGATATTATAGCCAGCTGGATTGTACAGAGTCATTTCTAATTGAAAAAAAAATCTATTTTTGCTTATCGAAAAAGTCTATTAATTTATACCAACCGGATACATCCATTAAAAAAAGAAATTTTTATTTTTATTTTTTCAGACACGTTTAATAAAAAAAAAAGCAAGAAATTGATCAGCCAGGACAAATTTTAATCAAGATAAATATATAGTACTATTCTTTCCAACTTGGTACATCTAGGAAAAATTTTGCATTAGCATATCCTCAACGGCTAAACCATACAGTACTAGCTACAAACATAAGAAATTCTGCTGTTATTTTATTACCGTCAAATATTTTCCTCAAACCTTGCCAGAATTCAGAACAAAATGCAATTTCGGACCAAATAAAAGGTAACTATATAATGAGTGCCACCTACGAAAATAATGAAAATTTATCACTCACATAAAAATTAACCAGAAGTTTATTTTTTTTCTTCCCATAATTTTGGTAAAATTTAGATAATTATTAGTAAAACAATTAATAAAAAGAATGATGATGAATCTATTGCTTTTTTTTCTTTTTTTTTGGACAAAAAGTATGAGTAAAATGTTAATAATAATAATTTTTATTAACATATTTTAAAATGATTCAAATTTATAAGTTAAAACCATAAAGTGATAGAAATTTACTACCAAATTACTAATTGAATCAAATTAACAATTGTATTAGACGAATCAACGAACGATTAAAATAGTTATTTTATTATACGAATTATTAAATGAAATTTCTTATTGAATGACTTTTTTTCTCTTTTTTTAAGCTTTATATGCACACATATTTAATGTGATTTAATCCCACCATTTTAAACAACCACTTTAATTAATGAACTAAAATATGAATTAGAATATAATTTCAGTGATCTTATTGAATAAATATGACTTCATATGATGATTCCGACTGAATCTAATTCTAAACGAGTTGAGAGCAAGTTTTACTGTTTTAAGTGCTAGCTGCTTTTTATTGTAGGTCATAAGTATTTGATATTTTCCCAGAAAATACCTTGATTCAAATCCACAACTCAAATATTTAATGAAGCTAACGTTATACGATAAATCATAAAATCTGCTTCATTTTTTATATTAAAATAAAACATTATATTAATAATTTTGATAAAAAAAAATACATCATTCACGATTCTATGTATTTATCTTGAAAAACAAAACTATGCTTCTACGGAATTATTTAATTAATCAAACAGTTATCAGTTATTAGTCTAAATGTGTTGAGAAAGGAGAGAAGAAGAAGAAAAAAGTTATCCAGGCACCCAATTAGTGGATTGGTCAATTAGCAAATTAATTATAGCATTAATAGTGGATTGGTCATCAATTAGCAAATTAATAATATATAGCATTAATAGTGGATTGGTCTTTCCCACTCATATGTGCATGGAAGTAAAAGAGTAAAACATATTTTTAGATTTGATTGATAAAGAACTTAGCATTGACTAAAGGTTGCTTTGAAGGACAAGATCGAATCATTTTCTGCTAAAAGAGATTGAATCAAATCATTAAAATTAATATGAATTAATCTTAAAGTTCTGAATTTCTGATAATTGCTTTTTTGATTTTTTTATTATTTTTAAATCCTTCCAATTTGTACAAGTTGCTGATGATATATATATGTTGTTGTTTGCCACCAATCAATGTTTTTTTTTTCTTTTTCTTTCTAGTAACCCGTACCTAGTTTTCGTATAAAAATTCGTGATTAAATTTGACTTAATGATAACAACTAAGATATTGAATAATTGTACTTTTGTCAATTAGCTTGCAACATAATTATATATTTTTAAAGTGAATATCGAAAAAAACCGTTTGAGCTCCGTACATTTTAAATCATATGTATAATAATAGTTAATAAATATAGTAATTAACCTTTCGGTGCTTTCTACTTTGTAGGAATTTAAATAAATAATAAGATTATTCCTTCTGATGATATAATTTTCTGCTGAAGTAAGTCACCCTAATAATTTAGAGGGAAATATATATATAAAGACCATTTTGATCGTATAGGCATAATCGTTACACATCTATGTTATATTTTTTATTTAATATATTATGATCTCATATGTTGTGTAAGTTTAATAGTTCACGGTTAATATAGTTATTATTTATAATAAAATCAATAAAAATAAGAAATCAATAATTAAAAAATATATCTTAAATAAAAAAAATAATGTTAAGTTATTAATAATACATTTTTACTAATAGTTAAATATTAAATTCTAAATTCTAAATTTTCAATATCAAAACTTAAACCCTAAATTTTAAATTCTAAAATCAAACTCTAAATCTTATACACAATATTTATATTTTTATTCTAAGTTTCACCGATTATATAAGAAAAAAAGAAAAAGAAATAGCTATCTTAGATTTTTCAATAACAGACACATACATTTGGTGCAGATAAAACACAACGTTTAATTAATTATCTGTGACCGTTCAATCTTTAGATATTGCTTATGTTTTACTCTAATTGCTTGTAAACGTGATAATCTGACTGAGTCACTCATGTTACTTCAATGTATTCCAAGTTTTTCTTTTGGAAATAAAGATAATTAATAATACACATATTTATACTTTTATTTAGTATTCACTTGAAATATATATTATTATAATACAATTCTAATTTTACTTAGAAATTTTAAAGGAATAAGTGCACAGTACATGCCTTTTTTAACCTGTTTTCTCAGTTATTAAATATAAGTTTTTTGTATAAGGTGATGAACAATGTTTAAAATATTCTCATAAATACATTGAATATATATTTATATATATATGTTCAATTTTTTTTCGTCTTACATTAACTATAAGCTCGATAACAATATTGCTTATAAATTTGAATAATTTTTAACTTAATTAAATTTTATTCGATTGAATTAGATCTGAGTTTTTAATATAGTATAAGAGTTGTGATTAGACTTTATTCTTAACAATCTCGCCGTAATTTTGTGAGACAACTCCTATCCATATAGAGGGATGTTGTTAAGTTTCATTCAGTTTCATATCGACTAATAGTTCGACAATAATACTACTTATAAACTTAAATAATCCTTAATTTAATGAGATCTTATTTGATTGAGTTAATTGTATTTAATATTTATTTTTGACATAATTAATTACCAATTGACACATCCGCTTTATATTCGACGTGCCCACTTGCTCTCAATATATATCTACAGCTTAGAACATATGCAATTAGCATAAAAATCGAAGATAATTTTATATGTTCTTTTTTAGATTTAAATAGTGTTCACTTAGTAGTAGAATTGCGAAAAGAAGTATCTTTTACATTTCAATTTTTATATTACTTATTTATTAATTTATTTTCATTTTTAAACCTTCTAAATATATATATATATATATATTATATTATCTTTAAATATATATATATATATATATATTGCATTTTTTTTACACGATGAAAAAGACATATTTTGTTACATCGGCTAAAAAATAGTTAAAATAAAAGGAAATTTTTAAAGATGGTTATGGTACGCTATCTAAAGTAACTTTATGCTAAAGAGAGATTTGATCAATAATCTTCTTTTTCTGGCCGAATAATATTTGGAGTAAGGTACGATTTGAATCGAGATAAATGAGATTTAACTTTTGTGTTTCAAAATTTGTTTTTCTAATGTAACTCAACATATGATATTTTTTTATTTGAAATATATGTATCGATAGATGATGTATTTTTTTTTCTTCCATAAAAATGCATCTATTACGTACAAATAAATCAAATAATAAATAAAATGATTTTCAATATTACTTGTAAAATGTGTCATGTAAAACTTACTCGTACGGTACATAATCACCCTAATTAATATTTTATTAAATATGCTTTTATAGCTGACTTTTAGTAGAGATTAAAGAACAATAATGATTGCGATCGAATTACTTGCTTGGAAAGCACATTTATACATGATTAATGGAATATTTTAACATCGTCATTGTCTTTTATAATCAGTCCCCAAATAAATTTGTTTCTAGTCAAATAAGAAAGAATCAACAGATTAAGAATTTCGTTGTCTTTAATTATTCCATTGTCAATTTACTTTGAAAGGCTGAGACTCTGACTATAAATAAAGGAAGGAGATTTCTAGGCATATATAGATATATAATCTTGCATGTATTTCAGCTAAATACATTCGATTCATTAAGTATTAGATATAAAATCTTTGAAATATACCTTGGAGGTATATATCATCTATTTATTTACGAGATAAAAAATATTTTTTTCCTTTTAATATAAAACAACATATATTTTTCGTAAAAAAAATAAATTATTTTATGTATTAAGAAAAATAACATATGGTTTCTTTGCTAAGGAGGGATTAAAAAACAAATTATGCATAAAGGGGAGTTGTATAATTCAATTAAATCTATAGATTTTAAAGGGTGTTTATTTCGATGGAATTGAAATCAATTCCTTTTAATCTTATGTATAATTATATTAAAAGGTGATAACAGAATGAAATAAATTCATAAAAAAGAATTATTCTCTCTCTTTTTAGGAATTATAATTTCATTTTTTTCTTAAATTTTTTTTCAACCACAAATATAACCCTAAATCTTAAATCTTAAATCTTAAATCCTAAAACTCAAAACCTAAAATCCAAAACGCTAAACCCTATTTAAAATAATAATCATTTTAACTCTAAATATTAACCTATAGATATAACCCTAAACTTTAATACTAAACTCGAAACCCTTTACCATATACTCTTAACCCTAAACTTCAAAACCCAAAACCTATTTAGAAAAATAATAATTTTAACCCCAAAACTCCAAACCTAAACCTTAAATCCTAAATCTCAAAACATTAAACCATATTTAGTAAATTAATAATTTTAATAATAAATTTTATTTTTAAGTAATAATTATTTAAAAAAATAATGATTTTAATAATTTATTTTATCTAATGAAAAAATAAAAAATAAATGATATTATTTAAATTTTATTAAATATAGAAACATTAAGTTAATATATAGTATTTTTAATTTTATTATAGTTGTAAACCAAACACTGTAATATTAATTTTTACTTTGATTTCGGTGATTAAACCAAACAATAATATTTTCATTCCATTCTATTTATATTTTAATTTTATTCTGTTAACCAAACATTACCTTAATTATTCGTTTAAAACTTGTCTAAATATAAATTGTCCATGCAATTTAAAAAAAGACACATTCGTTCTAATTTTTATAATATAATATCAAGTTAGACTCTATTCTATATCCTTCGATATAACTCTACAAGTTGGATAAGATTTTATTTATTTATTGAAAGTTGAATGTAGACTTAGAAAATAATATGTCAGCAAAGTGCCTTTAGTATATTTGATGTATAGAAAATAATTAGTGACGTACTTAAATGAATAAAATATTAACATATTGTAGATCTGTTATTGTTATTGATTAACTTAATTGTCTTCCCATGATTTAAACTGTGCTAATTGTAGAATTAAGCGTAAGAAAAAAAATCTGCTTAAAATTTATTTATTTTATTTCCTCATTATTATTGATTAGTTTTATAATATTGAAATCACACCAAGCTTAATTATTGGATGTAAAATTTTGGTTGTTCTTTTAATATTTTATCTATTCTTAATAGCATATAGTTGAATTTGATTAATCAAGCTAGCTAATACCATGCCCCTTCATAATGGAAAATTCAGCATTAATATATTTCAATCCCTTCCAATCCCGCCCATTGGGTGGGGGAAAGGTTCAAATAGTCATTTAATTTGGTGAAAAATGTGCATTTTTTACTCACAATTACATTGGTAGCAGCATTAGTCCCTTCTTTTTTGAGATTAAGCACTTATCATTTCTGCAGTAAGTACTCACTTTAGTATAAAAAAAAATATTAAAGACCATTAGGAACTAAAAACATACAATTTTTAAAATCAGAGGAATAACGGCATTAGTAGCTTAGCACTAATGTGTCATATTTTAGAGAAAAGTAATATAAGAAATTAATGTTTGTTTTCCAAAAAACGCTATAAAGCTTTGAGCAAATATAATAATAACAAATTAAGAACAATTTCATTGAAGATAATCCTTTAGAGGAAATTAGGCTGCATGCGTCACATAAAAGTAACAGATAGACTTGTTTTAGGCTTTGATTTATAATTTTCTTCTTAGTTTATATAAATATTTTTAAATATTAGTGGAATACTTGAATTTGAAGTATGAAATTTCTTTAAAAAACGTCCATTTATTACCACACAATTGGCAATAATGAATGAGACCAAACTCTATTGTCTCATTTTTGTGTCTCACTCCATCTACTATTAAGATTTTTTAAAATATTGTGCTTTATAAAGTTAAATTTAAAAATTTAGATGGGATAGGTTTTATGAATTGGTTCCTTGTGATTATATACTCTTTTTTTTTTTTAAGAAATCTTCAAATTATGCATATATTCTTGTTTCCAAACAGGGAAAACGTTGTATCATTATTTTGTGAACATTTTATTTTACTACTACTTTTAATTTTTTTTTTGTTTTCTTTAATTACTTTTATGTTTGAAATTTTTTTAATTAATTATTCTAATCAAAAGTTAGACCAACATGTGAAATTATAAAGACATATTATGAATAACATAATAAAGTTTTAAAATTTCATGTGTCTTATATGTGACATAAATTTTTGATCAAATATGCCAATTTTTAGTTAAAATGGTTTATTGAAAGATATTTTAATAATTTAAATAGTAAATTTAAAGAAAAAAAAAATTAAAATTAACATTAATACCTAAACGAATGCTTGCATTTTACAAATATAACGGTTTTATGAATTTCACATGCTATATAACATGAAAAAAAAAAGATAACCTTAAACTAATTGCAAATATGTGTTTTTCATTAAGAAATAAAAAATTGCAAATATGTATTATTCCTAGGAAAAAAGAGGAGAAAGTTATTTTATTTCAAGTAAAAATAATTATTTGCGGTAAAATCAACTTCTTGTGTGAAATAAGAGAAATTCCTTTATTTTTGTTATTCACTTAGTGCTACGATTATAAGACTCACATCTATTCTACAAATCATATCAAATATTGTTTTCTAAAAAAAAAATACTTTATTTTGATTAAAAAAAAGCATGAACTATTTTAGATTTCATCTAAAATGAAATTAAGACGAATTTTTTTCCGTAGACGCAAACATGGCCTCCATAGTACAACCTATTGTTGTGGGCCTTGTGGCTTCTTAATAACTAACTGTTAGGATGGGCCTACTTAATACCTTAAGTGGGCTCTGGCTGGAACTCGTGGTCCATTTTCATTATCAAAGAAAAAGCCGGCTACCATAAAGAGATGGTCTAGGCCATCTCTTGGCAAAAACAAGGCGGCCGTTTTATAATAATGTTATGAAATTATGATGTCCCTATCGTCCCATCTAATACTTTGGTGCCTGTATAGACCAAAATTCTATTATGATCCATTTAGGCCTGGTTAGATAGGCGTTTCAATTTTTGGCAATATTTATCTAATATTTTTAAAAATTAAATAATTTTTTTAAAAATTATCATATATTTAATTTAATATTATTATGCTGGAAATACTGCCCCAACGCAATTTTTTATTGCTACAAAAACAATGCATGAATTACTTATTTTGTACAAATCAATAATTACATTTTATTACTATTAATGTTGGAGAAATTTGTGATTAATGACTATTATTTGTAAAATAATAATTTACATATTATTAATTAACTAATAAAAGGAAATGAATTATAAAACTAATTATAAAAAATACAAACAATTGTTGACTTTTAATTTTATTAATATATATAAAAAAACTCTTATATTTTTTAAATGAATATACTTATTTGAGTTCCTTAATAATCTCACATATTTTCTTTTTCTCAATTATACGAGATTATGCAAAACATGAATTAAACATTGTACAAACATCCCTTTTAACGTTATTTTTTATAGGCTTGTCTTATTTTCTTTTTTATACGTGTCTCTTCACTCCTTAACGTTCAAAACTTCTATTGTTCACATGTTTTTTTATTTATATTTTAGGGATCAACATTGTAGTCTTATAAATAATTTCAAACTTTTTATTATATTTTAAATTTTTCTATAAAAATAAATCTTAATTTTATGAGGCTTAAAATAATTTTTTAATTAACACTCTACAAGAAAACAATTATTTATAACTTTATTTATTCAATTTTTTAATTTATTTGTTATATTAATTTGAAAAAAAATATATAATATTATTAATCAATTCTTAAAAAGGGATGAAATTTAGATTTATAGAATGCTCGTTTTCATGTTTCGCCTTAAGCCAAGTCCGTACCATATTGGCAGGAGATTTGGGAGTAATGCAGAAAAAATATCCTCCTGGTTTCAATGGTAATGATACATTCTGTAGAAGTCTCCTTGGTCTATTTTCCGTTTGGAAACAGATCTGCAAATAGAAAAAAAAAATCCTTAGATTCTAAGGTATAGCATTTATGGGATTTAGAGGATTTGAAAGAAGCAAGAAAAATCACTTAGAACCTGCAAGTTCTGCAAACAGCAAACTAAATCAACATAGTTAGTCTTCTCCTGCAAACGTGTTCTATATTTTCCTTCGTACCAAACCATAGATTTTACAAAAGGGGAAAATAGTAAGAGAATCATATAATGTAGGACAAAGGGAAATTTGTAGATATGTAACCAATAACATTAGAATTAGAAAGTGTTAAATAAAATGACTTGATTTGAAGACTACAATAACTAGCTCTTTGAAATTGGCTATCTAGCTAGCTGTTTCAGTTTAAAGCTCATTGACTGTGATTCTATTGTACGTGCACAATAATGAATGGGATTTTGAAAGCTGTGTTTCGTAGTCTATTGGGTTCGATTCCCATACATTTCAATCAAATTTATATGTAATAATTAAAAAAAAAAGTAAAATTAGTTTGATAAGCTACTTCTGAGCAGCCGAATAACTTCGACGTAATAAATCTTAACAAGGTTGTCTGGGCAATGGATGAAACTTTGAAGCAAAATCCTCTTTTGAAAAAGCAAGGCAATAATGGGTCAATTTACCATGCTTTCAATGATAGAAACGTGACTAGTAGTTCTCGTGTACCTGTATGTTTATTACTACTAAATTGTCTCTGCCTTTCCTTCAAACTAAAACTGTTGCTTGATGTAAATAAAACATATCAACCATTTTTATAAAATACCACATAGAGGAACTATAGAACCAAGCCCTACACCGATATAAAAATTGTAGAAACCCAAAACGAAATGCAAAATGAGAGCGCGAACATAAAAAGAAAACAATGACTAATTTTTCAAGTCATTTTAATCACGTAACTTTTATAAGAGACACACAAATCATTTGATTTTTAAAATTATAACA
Organism: Hippophae gyantsensis; assembly: GCA_030763125.1. Classification (NCBI taxonomy): domain Eukaryota; kingdom Viridiplantae; phylum Streptophyta; class Magnoliopsida; order Rosales; family Elaeagnaceae; genus Hippophae; species Hippophae gyantsensis. The sequence continues at coordinate 2,211,086 of CM061034.1, read as the reverse complement.
TTTTAATCACATAATTTTATTTTTTAAGTTATGATTAAAGTATCTATTTTTTATAATAAAAAAATTATACTTTAGTTACATAACTACGAAGTTATGTGATTAAAGTACAACAATTTTAAAAATAGAATAACTTACGTGTTTTTTTGTAAAAATTACGTGACTAAAATATTTAAATAATATATTTTTACAAATCATTAGGATAATTTTCGTGGAACCTTGCCTGTTGTGCAAGATTTTTTAGCGTGGGAGATGGAAGTATTGAGGATAGGTATTTTAGTCGCGGATAATTAAAACTATGATTATTCGTAAAAATTTGATAATTTTTTTCAAAAATAACTATAATTGATAAAGCGTGGAACGATGATAATTATTATAATATTGAAACTGTAATTAATCAAAATCGAATAAATATATAATTATTTTTTATATATATATAATTATATTAAAAAAATACACTTTTAATAACAAAACACACAATACTTTAAATAATTAGATTAAATTTTATTTATTTTTAATTTTTAATTTTATATTTTATTCAAAAATATATACTAAATAGTTAAAAAATTGAAATTAATGTTAATATTTTAAATAATATAATAATGTAAGAATTATATTAATATTTAATTTTAAATAAATGTTAAAATAAGAAACATATTTAAAATATAAAATTATTACGAGATGATTATGATTATTAGTATAACTATCCTCGTATATCATTGCTCCCCATCTTAGATTGAACATTGGTTGTTGTTTAATTGTAAGCAAGTAGAAACGATCGTAGTGAATACAACAACAAGGTTCTCAGATGGGTCTGCACACGAAAGAAAGAGAAAGGGACGTCCTGGGGCAAAATATAGGAGGATTGTCTAGTAGATTAGTAATTTTATATTTCCCGAATTGAAAATATAATGGTATGTGATATATATATGCATGCTTCAGTTTGGAGAATGAAACTTAAAACAGTTAAAAGAGTTGATAAAACTTCGGTCTTTGCATTAAACATTCTGATGCAAATTATACGTACACTTGAATTTTTTTTAGAGTTTTTAAAGAATCTTGTTAGCTCGATAAGGTCTACGTGAGTTGGGTGAGGCTTTAAAGCCAGATAAAAAAGGACCCTCGCCTTTTCCACTTTTCAACCATTACTCTTCCACTTTCATTTTCTTATAAATTTGCATCAGAAAGTTTTATGCTTTTTAAAAATAAAATTTATTAATCTGGGGAAGATTTATTACATTTTATAATAATAATTGAAAATTTCTACGGGATGGAGATATGAAATAGGACATCTTTATATGTATCTTGCACTTTGTTTTTCATAATTTTTACCTCAAAACATAATTTCATTATTAATATTTTAAAATGTATAATTTAGTTATTAAATTTTTAAAATTTAATAATATTAATGTAATTTAACATAATTGGATAATCAATCTTTTCACAAAAACTAAATTTGATCTTAATTTTTTTTCTTTCTAAAAACTGTTAAATTGAACGAAATTAGATAAATTTTAAAAAATTATTAAATAAATTATAAGTTTTAAAAATTTTAAAAATAAATATTATTTAAGATAAATGTTTGATACTAAGTACAAAAACTTATAAAGATTTGGAAGATATATTGGACATCTTCACGTAAAAAAAAATCAAACTGTATGATTTTTAATAATATCAATAGTTAATTCTGTATTTTTCTTTATTAAAAGTAAAAAATTAAAATAATCACGTTCCATCACGTATAAATTTTGTATATAAAATCTCACGAGATGGAAGGGTGCGAAGGGAAGAGTGCTAGGTTGTCGATGACTCAATATGGAGGATAATAGCGTCCCTTTCCATTTATCGGATGTCTCGAAGTGACAGAATAATAACGTTAGATGTGAAACCCGTAAATTTTTTTATTCATAGTAAAAAAAAAGAAATTATTTTTAAATATACTATACTATAAATAGAACTGGTAATTTGTGTTATAATATAGAACACGAATTAAATATACTATAAATTATTTTTAATTATAATTAATTATTATTTATAAAAATATTAAATTTTCTTACCATTATAATAAATAAATTTGTTAAAAAAAAGTCAATGTGTGCATAAATGAATTTTATAGGAATAATTAAATATCATTTCTTTTTATTTTTGTTTTTGCTTGAAGTTTTTTTTCTTCAATCAAATTATTCTTGATATAGCATAAAGTGGAATAGGATATATATATTTTGGGAGAACACTATAACTGATTATGTAGTTTTATAAGAAAGAAGTGTATTAGTTTTATAGCTTTCAATTATAATGTTATAGTATTATAATTTTAAAAAATTGTATATTTTTATCTCAAAAGAGTTTATATAAGTTCTATAATTTTAAATTTTTATAATTAAAGTATATATTTTTAAAAAATAAAGTGACTAAAACATTCATTCTAGAAAATCTATTATTTAACCTTACACATCTCTCACCCAATTATTTTTCAAGTTTAACTTTTAAAAGTTGTACTAACGGTGAGACAAGCTAAAGTTATATGACACTATTTTTTTATTACACTAGTAACTTATTCCATTACATAAGAAAATAACATTAATATACTTCATTTTGTAACTATCGTTAAAATATGATAAGAAAAATGCGACAATTCAAATACTTAAATATTACAATTTTATTCATCTTTGCATGATATTATTCTTAAATAAAAAATGTTCACCAACACTGAATTATTACATTACTCATACATTACATTAGATAAGTAAGAACAAATAAATTAGTATATACATTAACATTAATTTCTTTCATGTTATGCAATATATCAATATTATTTAAAAAAATAAATTATTTCATCAATTTTTATAATAATTTGAATGATGTGTATATGCAAAATAAGAAATTTATTAAGGAAATATTTACTAAATAAAAAATGATTTATACCTAAGCATATATCAATCAATACGCCAAAAACGTAATTGACCAAGCAATTTTAAAATTACTTCAACACTTATATCTCCAACTCTAGAATCTTTTTTTCTTTTTTATTTGCCCAACTCTAAATTCAATTAAATACTTATTGGTTAATGCCTACAAAAATTTCATGCATATAGGATTCTCACTAAATTTATAAAAGCTGGCAAATTGAAATAGGGAGTTTTTTTTTTTAAATAAGCAAATATTTTAAGAATATGATACAATATGATATACAAGTAACAATCATCTAATTTATACTTCATCTTGAGACAACAATATACATAAATCAGGAGGAGGACATGAGATCCAACATAGCTTAGTATTGGCATAGAAAGCAACCTATGTTCATCCCATTAAAAGAAGTATCAAATATTAAATATATCCATTTTTCTTAATAAATTCAAAAATACATTTTCTATTAATTTAAATAAAACAATGATGCATTGACATTACACAAACTCGGATTAAGACTAATCCTAATCAGATATTTTTAAAATCGAGTCATGGACTTTATTTTTTATTTGAAAACCTGTTCAAACCTAAAAATACATATGATCCAATTATCACTCCACGAACCCAAGTTTCAAACTTGGATTAATTTAACCCGCATGAATTTATTTTCGTTGTCATACATGAAGTTCTTTCTTTTTATCCATGTTAACGAAAGAGACAACAGATATCCATATATACAACTTTAACACAGATGAAACTACAATTTTCCTCTAAATTAGAAAAAAAGCTTTGGTATAAATTAAATACATGTTTTAGTTTATTAAATATTAAATATAAAATTAGCAAATTAAAGACAATGACTTTATGAGTATATGAGTTAAGTTGTATTAAAAACACAAACTCTCTTGTAGGTATAATTTAAACTTATATAATGACAACTAACAATTATAATTAATTTTTTAAATATAGAAAAATCATTGTTATTATTTTATTCATAAGTGTATATCCTATAGAAGTTATTAATATAATTATTCAATTGAGTTATTATATTTTTAACAAAAAAAATATAATTAGATGTAGTGATAGATAACAAACAAATATAATAACCAATAGTTAAGGGGTTTTATGAATTAAAACAATCAAAAATAAATATAGAATACGTGTCAAAAAAGCAATCATCGTTAATGTTATTAAAATCACATTTGGTTGTATAATTTTTTTAGTATCTACCTTGTATCTATAGTTTAAATTATGTGTTGATTTTTAAATTTTGGTATCAAAATAATTTAATAATTTAATTATTATATTTACAAATTTAAAGAAAAACAAACTTAAATTATATATTAAAAAATTAGTTTTCCTACAATATGATAATAGTACTATACTAATCCTTAATATTACAAAAATAAGTTGTTATTTTCTATATGTTAATAAATTTACATGTTTTGATAGAAACAAAGAAAAGAAGATTTATATTTAGCTTATATGCTAATAAATTATTTTAAATAAAATATTAGATTTAATTCAAACCCATAATTATTAATAGTTACATAAAATAATGCAATCAATTAAGAAGTTATCAACATGTTGTGTGAACCCACCTCCTATATAAGTATTACATTACTACAAAACTGAGGTGGTGATCAGTTAAATAAAGTTTAGCTAGAGTTTCATTAACAATATTAATATTCCAAATTATTAGGGGATTGGACATTGTTTTTAAATTTGTAATTCATTATCATATATTTAAATTCAAATTATACTCGTATAGTATTTCCTTTATTTAATCGAAACTTTAATTCTTTTTATTTGAAAAAAAAAAAAAAGAAACGAGATACCGAGATACCGAGATATCCTCGGAATCAGGTTAAGGAAGCAGCATATTAGAAAGGATGGACCAGAGTCCGTCGCTTGTGTAGAAAACAAATTAAAAGCTTGATTGACTACTATCTTTATAGGAAACAATACTTCTTTTGTATCTAGAGGAGTCTTGATGTTTAATATGATAAGAGCAATATATGATACAAATAAAACAACCCCTATAATTAACGAAATATACCAGTAGTAAATGGGAACCATGCCTTGGTCTTTAATCAATTTTTGGGGCGACTTTCTTTGTGGATCTTCTTATTCTTATGTATTTTCGATCTGGGTTTATTTGTTGATTAAAATGGAAATTTTATGTGCAGGTGACTACGTGATGGTACAAAAAGATGAGAGAGAAAATATGAACTCCTAGCTTCATCAACTTCATTCATTCTCGTGGTTATTTTAATATTTACACCAACTTTTTGAATGTCTTAGCATCTCTCAAGGGATGCTCGTGTTAACTATGGGAAGAATGTAGGGCCTGATTCTTAAAAATTCTTAAATTATAAATTTAAACCTAATTTAATCTAATAAGTTATCGTTTAATTGAATTAGACCTATTTTTTTAACTCTTAATTTCATGTCTTAGCACTGATGTGGTATGATTTATGTACCACTGGTATGTATGTTTCATCAATGGTGAGAGTGTATTTGTTTTTTTTAATCCAAAAATATCCTTATAATATGTATCATGTGATTGGCTTGTGAATTCATTTTTATGAGTGCATAATCTTTATTGTAATTTTTTTTTTGAAAGTAAACTAACTTTTGTATTTAAAAAAACTTATGTATTTAATTAGTGGAAAGTATAACATTCAAATATTTTTTATAACATAAATAATTAAGTAAATTTTATAATTATCTTGTTATTTATAAATTATAATTAAGTATTTCTCGTTGTACTTGTTGTATTTGTTATAATGCTCTGGTCGTCATCTTTAATCTCACCCGGGAGCATATATAGAAAATTGAATTGAAAATAATTCACCAACAAGGGATTTACTTTTGTTTTTCCGTTGAAAAAAATTCCTTTTTCATAAAATTTTTATATTTATTGTTCACAGAATTATATTTTGTGTGTGCATATATCTCCATTTTTTATTAGAACATATTAAAATGAATCTCTCACTTCTTTTTTTAATAATTTATATAGTTTTATAATATAAATTCAAAAATGGATGTTTTTTAATGATATGTTGGGGTAGTGCATGCACAAAAATACCAATAAGAACAACAAAAACGAACTTAAAAGTGAAAATCAAAAGAACACAAAAAATTTACTTGATTGATAACTTGCTTATTCATTGCCAAAGTTTCAAAAATTTATTAATATCAATTCTTAAATACAAAATCTTTTACTCAATACCCCAAAATAATATACAAACCTAAAGTCCTGTTGCATTGAAAAAACTTACACACAAATACAAAATAAAGAGCTTAAAATATTCGTAATATTCTTCACATTTGACTTTTACCATGAACCAAATTAAAACTACTCATATAATTTTTATGTTTGGTAAAACTTATATTTATAAGTTTCAATAATTGACTTTTGCAACTTAAAAATCACACAATATCAACGACACACAATAAATATTGTGGCAAGATAGCTCTTATTACTCCACTACCAACCATTACTCATTGGAAACATAATCGATGTTAGTCAATTAAACTTTTACACATCACATAACCTACTCAGATGGTTTTCACTTCCTTTAAAGATACCAAAAGTCATGACAATGGCTTTTTCACCGCCTAAAACTTTTTTTCTGTGACATTTGAGCCAATTCCGCAACATGTTAAATAAAAATACAGTATATTAGAAAACTGATATAAAATGATTAAAAACTCAAAGAATGGTATTACAAATTATATTTATCAAATTAAATTAAACTATTCAATAATTATAGTTAATTGATTTATATTATAATAAAGTATTAATAGAATGGAATGGAAATTTTTGTATCTAATCAAATTGACTAATAATGTGCGAGGTCTCGTCTAGACCCACAATAAAGTTATATCGTGAATCAATTTTTACAATGATCAAACAAAAAATTAAATGGAACAATTCCAAAACAATAAAATATGTAGAACCACACCAATTAATAGACAAGAAAAATAAGGAGTAATAAAAAAATAAATAAATATATAAGATTTAACGTGGTTATTCTTCAAAACTATTAGCTTACATACACCACACAAGCAACTCATGCAATATTCTACTATGAATCAAAGAATATTACAACATATATTACTTCATAACGATTTTATTATCTACTTTTTTCATCATACAAGTTGTATAAATCACATTCTAATCTAAAGAATTCTCTTAAACCTCACACTCTTGCATTGAAAATATACTTAAATTATAATACTTACAATGTAATGGAAAGGAGAGAATAATATTTTATAGTATTTTAAACCTAAAGAGTTGCACAAAAACACTAAGCTTCCTCCCTCACATTCAATGAAGAAATATCATATTCTTTCTTACCTCGCTTTTCTCTTTAAGCTCTCAAGCTCTATCAAATGATTCTAGAGTACAAACTTATGTTTATACATGTTTCATGGATTATTTACCAAAATACTTATTTAATTCTAAATTCATTTGTGTTAATTGATGTGACTATTCTCATTTTTTTCAAAAAAAATTTAGAGGTTTATTGATCGATTGAGGACTTCATAACCCATTCAATTCGTGATGTAAAATGCTCATAGTCCAAACATTTGACGTTTGATCACACAATAATATTTAAGCATCTCATAAATTTGCATCACATATCACAATCATACACATAAATTGCAAAATGTTGCAAATATTAGTGCCTACCATTCCTCTAATAATGAATTACAATGCTAACATTTTTAAAAAAATAACACAGGGGGAAACAATTGATTGGAGCCCCCAATTTTGCCGGTTGGTGAAATTAGCTTAACTACGCCACTGACTCTTGTTTTAGTTTCTTCTTATGTGTCTTATTAATTTATCATTGTTAAAAAAATTTCAATCCTGAAATATTTTGGAGGTCATTAATTAATAAAATTAAGACATCAGTAAGAAAAACTCATAATTACACCTAAAACAAACAGAAGTGGAAAAAGGCAGGATTGTTAAGGTAATGTAGAGAATGGTGTGATTAGATAATGATGATCTCCCAGTGATATCATATCCAGGATACGGATTACATTTGTGATTAACACGAAGACCTTAAGAGAGAGAAATATGAATTAAAAAAAACAAAATAATATAATTTTTAAAAAATAATAATAATGAGAGAAAAATGCATCCATGGTTTATTAACTATGCGACTTAAAATAAATTAATTCATATATTATTTTTTTCATAGTTTAATCACTACAACAAATATGTCTTTTTATGGATTTTTTTTAATATAGCATTTTGATTAAAAATGATGCATGTCTTTATATGGCATGTAGAAAATGCCACGAATGAACATTGCTCTTTTATGATATCGCGAAAAAACAGTATTTCAAGAAGTGTCACAAATGAGATATTGTTGCATTTTATTGATACCATAAGTAGTGAACTCTTTTGTTTATTTTTTATATCAATTTTGTAATTGATGTTGTAAACCTTAAATAAATTATATGTTAATAGTAGTTGAAATAATGTGAGAATAATAAAAATAAAATCAAAGATATGTAGTACAATTTTTATAACAAAAATTATTAAATTAGTATAAAAAAATAACAAACGATTAAACTATTTTAATTAATTTATTATTTTTAAATAAACACACTATTATCTAATCAACACTTACGAATAAAATAAATCTTTGGTTAATTATTTATTTTAATACTTAGTTTAAATCGAACTACGTTTACAACAATTAATAAAAAATAGATAAATTAATGGGATACAGCCCGATTGCAAAAATATATAGTTACTCGTCAATTATAATCAAAAGACAGGTGTCACCCTCCCATAAATTAAATGGGAAGTTAAGTGGGGTGTGGGCTTTGATTTGTATGTATATATATTTAATGTTAGCTAGAGACGATGAGATAGATACATGGATGAGAGGCAGCTAGCTAGAGAGAGAGAGGGGATATGATAGAGAAGAGTAGTGGTCATATATATTCCGGAACCCAATTAGACGCAGTGGGTAACTAGGATCTGAGAGACTGAGACTACTGGAGACTTGTGATCTCCGAACACCCATTCCTCTCTTCTTTATTCGACTTATGATCTAAAACCAACCTCGATAATCTCTTTTTGTATCTTCTTATATAATTAATTGCTATTTGGGGAGAGTCCATGGTTTTTAATTTTTGAGGGGAATGTTGTCTGGCTCGAGGTGGCTAACTTGTTGATCTTCAATTAACACTCCAAATTAATGTGTTTCGATTACATGAGGAGTTGGAAACGTCGGACCAGGCTTCATTCCCCCCAATTATTTTCAGATCTTCCTAGTTTTGCGCCTATTGACAATGGTAATTTCAGATCTCTTTCTATAATTTTCTTTCTTTTCAAATTAATTAATTTAAATAATGTTTTGGGGATGATGAGGTTCGTTTTATGTGCTTGTTATGATTAGATCTGAAACTTTTATGAATGAATTATTTGCTGGACAGAATCAGATTGGTGTAATGATGGTGGGTTATTGACTTTTCTTCAATTTAATTTTCACGGAAGTGGGGGAAGGGATAGGATAGGCAGTTAGGCAGCACCGTCATTACTCAATCTTTATTTATTTATTTTTTCTTTCTTTTTTAAAGAGGAGAAGACTATTTGCATCATAAATAATCATAATAAATATAGTAGTATAATTATATCTAATTAAAAATTATTATGATAATTATAATATATATAATTATTTTTTAAAAATTTACTCAACAACAAAAATAAATAAAATTTAATATGATAGTTCAAAAATTTATGAATTCAGTTGTGCACTAGTGTAGAGTTAATCAGTGCTTTTTAGCTACATGATTGACCCTGACTAGTTTGATGATGGCTTTGAGAATCTTTTCTGTCTGTTTCTGTTTCAATACCCACAACCCCTATTTTGCTTCTTCTTCAACGTATCCGTAACATCCCATTATCGATCACTTATTATTATTCCAAATTATTCACGGATTAGTACTCCTACATTTTTTAATTATATCTAAATTAATTCTTAGGTATGACTTAATCGCACACTTTATAAACTCCATTTGTTTTCTTTTCTGCTATTTTTTCCCTCACAACATATATATATATATATATTAGTATAGCAATTTAAAAAAATCATTAATACAATACATATATTAATGAATCCCAGATCCATAAAACAAATTAAAGAAAGAGACTCGGAGAAGGAATTCTGTTGAAAACGTTATGTATTCAGATCATCACTTTATTGTTTTTTTGTTTTTTAAACCCTGCATGCATTGTTTTTATCGTGCAATCATAAATTTAATATCAAAAGAAAACTCTTAAATCATTTTTCTTATTGGACGGCCTTAAAAAGATCTTACTTATCTGTATATAAAACACTAAACCATAGGTAGTCAATATTTGAATCAGATGTACGTGAAACAGTAGTACTAATTACTGAACCTTTAAATTAAGGAAAATTCTAAATATTAAAAATTTCTTATACATCTTAATTTAGGTGCCACAATTGAATTCAATCAACTACCTCAGATAATATTTTAACAAATTATTTATCTTTTTATATTTTTCAAGGAAAGAGGGCAGTAGGTACACTAAATTAATATATTATTGAAAAAATATACCAAAACTTTCAAAATATATGAGAAATAAAGTAGGTAAATACACAGGTATGTTTTCCAAGATCAATATGTTTATTAAATCAATTATAATTTAAAAAATATAAACTTAGATAAATTTAAATACATAAAATTTGATTTAATTATACATAGTAATTCAAAAAAATATACATATTTGTATTCCTGAGTTTTATTTCTTATTTTTTAAGCTTTTACTTAATGTATTTTTTAATAATTAGTGTATTATTTAAAAATTATAAATTTTTATATACTTTAATCATAATTAAAAAAATTTAATGTATTATAATACTATTAAACTAAAGAAAAATGATATATAATACAACTTTTAAAGTATTGTTTCATGTCATTGATTTAATTATTTTACTTATTTTTATTTTTTAATTTTAAGTATTTAGTTGAAGTAACTGTAATGGGGGTTTAGAATTTACTCAAAATTACTGGGGATTTGGAATTTTCTCAGCCTTTCACTCTTGCCGAACATCTGAGACACCTGCCATAATACGGTCAAGTTCACATCGGCATTTACGCCATGGTATCCTCTCTCTGTTCCTGTCATTAATTATACGAAAGGTAATTTTTCCATTTTTAAAGAAAAGTGATATTTCTCTTATTATTTCGCACATGCACTACTACTTCAACTAATTAATTTTCAAACGCCTTTTCTGTATATTAAATTTGAAAATTATATCACTCAAATTTTAAAAACTAATAATTATAAAAATAAAAATAAAATTATTAAATTAATAAAAAATTTCAATTAAATTCAAATTATTTTACAAAAACTACCTTTTTATATCTTATATGTACAATATTATTACTAAAATACCCCCTTTGATGTATAATCATGAATATAGCGATCATTGTTAGCCTTTGACAACTTTCAATAAACTCTCCCGTGAATGTGAAAACACATCGACGAAAACACATTGATTCAGTACAGGAAGGTTTTGACTTAATATAAAACAATATTGAATCATTATAAACAAATATACAATATTATGATAAGGTTTATTACAATAAAAAAATATCTTATAACAAATGTGTCTAATATGATAATAAATCTTACAATGATAACACAATATTTTATCATAATAATAATAATAAGTATTTTTTTTTAACAATTTTGATAAAAATAAAATTTATATTAAAATATTATGTCACTGTACGAGGACATTAAGAAGCTATGTTAGCCTTGCCATTATTATAGTAAGACTCATCAAGATAAGATAATTACTTACTATAACAACGGTAAATAAAAATGAATATTTTTTATTCAAAAATCAATTAATTAATCTAAATCCAATATGAAACCGAACCTATATATTTTATTTTTAAGATTGGTAGATTCATATACGTTAAAAAAACATCAAAATTAATCTTATTGGTTTGATTTGTGGTCTAAAAATTATGAAAATGAATTAATTAAACTTATAATATTAATATATATAATGATTTTTTAATATATTTTTAATTATTACTTTATATATTATAAATTTTAATTTATTTAAAATCCTAAAATCCAAACCTAATAAAGACATTTACTCGTACAATCAGAGTCACTCTCATCACTCACATTCTATGTCTCACTCAAATTACTCTTAAATTAGTCTAAAATCTTCAATTTAATATTTTTTTTCTTATATTACTATATTGACTATATTTTTCTTATTGACAATATAAAATTTCATCTGGATCTACAACTTTATTTGATTTTTGGTAAGCTGTTAAACATATTATAATTTTTTTTAATTTTTTATAATTATTTCGTATGAATTTTTTAATGATTAATTTTAATAAAAACTACAATTCTATATTTACATAATATTTATTAAAATTATCTTATCTTTTTTGAGTGATTAAAAAATAAGTAAATAAAATATATGATGGTAATAACTTAAAAGTTATATTATACGATTTTTTTTTCTATTTTAATAAGATGATATTTTATATTTAATTATGATTATAAGTCTAAAATCGCAAAGTTAATCTCCTTATAACCGATCTTATAGGTTGACTCAAAGGTTGTTTTTTTTGTCATAGTTTGGTTAAGGTTTTGAATTTTTCAAAACCATTAAGATGTGATCTATTTATAAAATAGCTCAAAAATCAACTACGTTTATCCTTAGTTATAAGCTTTAAATGATTTAAATCAAAGATAACATCACTTGAATTAAGATAGACATTAGTTAATATTAGGTTGTTATGAATTTTAGGTGTGTTATATTTAATATTTTAACACAACTTTTTCATTTTGTTTGAAACTATTGAAGTTTCATTTTCCTTTGATTAAAAAAAATTCGAATACAAATTAGGTATACTTTTTTTAATTAAACAAATTAGGTATACTTAAGCATTGCACATTGAGTCTTAAACGCCGGTCCATACAATCTAATTTTTTTTATGATAATATTTTTATTCTAATGACAAATTTGTTAAGTAACAAAATGTATTTATGTGTTATTAAGAATAAATTAGACAATTTATAAGTGAAATAAAAAAATTATTGGTGTAACAATAATGTAGGTTGAACCCTATACTTTACACATATATGAAAAAAATATCACTGAGGGTTTTTTTTTTTGTGCAAAAGTATTTTTTTATCTAACTATAAAAATATATATATTAATCATTTTAATTATAAAAAAATATTTATTAATTTTTTTTACTTATTAAAAAATTACTCATTATATATATATATACACGCTACCATAATTTTTGTTGGTAAATGTACAAATAAAGTCATAAAGAGTGAGGAGTATATTCTTATTAAACTTTTCAACTTATAATCCCTCTTAAATACATTTTCGTATCGTTCCAACACTTTGATGTTGGTGCAACGGGCTTAAGAGAGCATTTTCACGTGTCACATGGCACATCGGACATTTGTACAATAAAATAACGTTTTCTGTAATAAAATAATAAATTTTTAATAAATTTTAAATTATAAATACTAATTAATAAATAAGATTAACTTTTTTACCATCAAATAGTGAAATAAATTGGGAAGTTCTTAGAAGTTAAGACAAAATTAATGATGCATATAAAATATAGGAAAGAATTTATTGACGCTATGAGGAAAGAAAAAAGATAGCAGGAAACCAATACTTTTAAATGTATATTTAAATATAATAATCATGGTCATAATTTATGGCAATCTAAGCATGCATGAAAAAATAAAAAATTTTGGACAGTAATTAATGATAAATAAATCTAAAGATGTAAATTTAAAAAATAATCATTATTGTTGTAACAAATTTTCTACCTATAAAAATTGATATTTTTAAATGTAAATAATTTTCTCTAAAAATAAGATTTATTGTTTTGAAAATATCAATTACATTTTACAACTCACATTTTTTTAAATTTATTTTTCAACTTACAATGCATAGAGTCCAAACCTCGTGTTATAATTTCGATTAGACAAGCTTTGAAAAGAGAAAAAAATATTTATATTACTTCTTAAAATTTATAACCACAAAATAATATATTTTTTAAATTTATATGGTTTTGGTAAGAAAAAACAATCCAATATCTCACAATAATAAATCTTTTTTTTTGTTGTTTTAACTAATTGTATTTTATTCAATTTTATTGTGTTTTTTTTTGTCGGAATAAAATTTTAATATTATTTTTGTTATTATAAATTTTTTGTGTATTATTTTTTTGTAATTTTTTAAGATTTCTTTTTTTTTGAATGTTTATGACACTCTTACTCATGCTATTAAAAATTGAGAATATAGTAATAGAATGAGGAAATAAAACATGGTGACCGACACGAAAGAGAATGAGATTCTCGTGCATTGCGGTTAAAACTAAAATCTAAAGAAGCCAACTAAGAAGTCGTTAATATGTGTGACGCGGCATGTCTGATGTCTCACGCCAAAGTGCTGGACTCTGTCTGAGTCTTGGCTGTCCAGTTTAAATTCTAAATAATTTATTTTTTTTCTTTATTGTTTTTGTTGAGTTAGGTACGCATCCAAATGGCATGGTTATGTTATACATAGTGAGTTGATACTTCGATATCAGAAAACAATAAAATTAGAATAATTAAATATTTTTCTTCAGAATTTTTGTCGTGGGATTTTTAAAAATGAAAATATTGTTTTGAAATTAACAAAATCTGCTTTAAACAATAGGATTATATATATATATATATAAGGGTTAATTAATGCTAAATTAATAAGGGTGAAATCTTATTGGAGCATTTTGCTCCTCTGGAAGAATGCAGTTTATTAGTAGAATAAGCTTTGAGAGGTTAGACAATTTATTTCCTATAAAAAAGGGATTTTGTTTATAATAGTCAATTTTTGGATAATAGTTTAAAAATGAGTACAAGTTGAATTTTTTTTAAAAATAGACAAAATCTTACCTTAAACTTGAAACCAAATTTTTTAATCAATTTTATTTAAAAAAAAAATATATTAGCTCTATTTTACAAAAAAAAAAAAATTATTGTAAACATAAAAAAAATATTAACATCGTATAAATTTATAATTATTTTTAAATACATAAATATTTTTCATCATATTGTATATTAAAAAAATTATTTTAAAAAATAAAAATAATTTATTTTACAATGAAATAAATATAAATTTATATATATATTGAAAATCATATGCTAAATATTTTGATAATTCATAAATAATATAATATATTATTATTATTATTAATTATAATTATATTTAATAAATAATTATAATTATGATATAAAAAATAATTAAATTATAAAAAATTATGAAACCTCCCTATCCAACTTTTTACAATATACAATACAAACATAACACATTATATCGTAAAATTTGTGTGAAAATATTATCTAATATAATATTATTATAATTATTAGCCCAGCTTTTTATAATTTATTTTATAATAATAATTATTATTAATTTTATAATTATTTTATAATTTATTATTATTATTTTAAGTTAATTTATAATAAAATTTTGATAAGTTATTTGTTATAACAAATTATATATTTATTATTAAATATATTTTTGTATTTTATAAATATAAATTATTTTTTATTTACTTAAAAATTTATTTATTAAAAATTTATAATTTTTGTATTTGGTATTTTAAAGTTACAAAGGATAATTAAAATATTTTAAATAAATTATAACAATATTAAGTATATAGTATGTATAATAATAAATATTTATATATTTATCCATGTTATAATAAATAATAACTAAATTACATAAAAAAAAGAAAATGATAAAAAGAGAGAAAAAGAAAGGTGAGAGGTGAAAAGAGAGAGAGAGAGAAAAGAAGATTAAAAAAATAGAAAAAAAAAAGAATGTTTTACGCGTAAAGGTAAAGAAAGAGAATGAAAATGTAAAAAAAAAAAAAAAAGATTAGAAGTGGAACGTGACATATCCCTTATATTTAAAATTATTAAAAAAATCAATAAAAGAATGAAAAATAAAAAAAAATCCAAAAAAAACACCTAATAAATCTCACTCACATCCAATATATCAGATAAGTCTCTTCCACTTTTCTTCTCCACTGTCATCATCGTTCACCATTGTTGTTGCTGTCAAATTTCAAGTAACTTGCATCGTCGACTATTGTTATTACCCCATAAAATTTATCTCTTTTAACTTCATTACAACTATCAAATTTCATGTTCGTTTTTCTCTTGTTTATTACAATACATAAGTTTACACAAAGAAAAATTATGAAAAAATCCCGAATTTTACTCCTAAACATCCTATTACATATATTAAAATTTACATATCATTAAAAAATTAAAAATTACCCTCACCATCTCTCATCCAATTACTTTAGCAGCCATCCATTTCTCTGCGTGAACCAAGTCCTCCGATACACAGCCCAATATACATTACAACAACCATCTACCGTGCATGCCACAAGCTAGAGAAAAATGTATAGGTTGAGATGAGGGAGGTGGAGTGGGGGTTCGTTAACTTAATAGAATCTCGATTTTATTTTTTTTATCTCTTTTTATCCAATTTTTGAGATAATATTTTAGTATTATTTTCATTTAAAAATATATTAATTTAATATAATTTATTATTTAATTATATATTTTTTACATATGTAACAATACACATAAAATATTTAAAATACATTTTAAATAATTAATTATTTCAAAATATTATTTAAATATTATTTAATTAATTTATTATTTAAAAATGTCATAATGTAAAAAATTTATAATTAAATAATAAATTATATCAAATTATTATATTTTTTTAAATGAAGATACTAAAATCTGGATAAAAAAAATATTAAATTTAAAATTGTAGTACGATTAAGGTAGTGAACCGGAGGGATGGGATGTATTGAGTTTTTTATTTTTTTAAGAAGGGTTTATTTAATGCAAGTAAGACAGGGTGTGATGTCTTATTTGTTTTGTTTAATTATAATATATAAGAGTAAAATTTTCATTTCATTGTATTTTTAAGTATTTTATAATAAGTAGGATGTCTGAGAATAAAATTCTAGATTTCTCGATAATTTCTTTTTCACAAATTTATTTTTTAAGATTCAGTGACATTGTGGTTGGGTATTGATGTTTTTACAGTAGTTTTTTATGGATTTGTTGCTATTTTGGTTCACTGGTGTTGGGTAAGCTTGACGAAGAAGAATTTGGGTGGTTGTGCCGAACATGCTCCTTCTTTTTTGGGTCAAAATTTAATAAAAATAATTAAATGATGCCTTGTTTTGATAGGGTATAGATTAAATGGTTATATGATTAGGTTTTGGATCGAAGGTTGTAACAGTGGTGATAGTGATGGAGGTAAGACAAAATGGTTAGGGGAGGTTTTTTTTTTTTTAACTTAAAGAAGAGAAACGTGGGATGCATTTAGTAGATTGTAATTTTTTTTTATATTTTAATTATTTTAAAATATTTAAGGTATGCATTTAGTGGTACATGTGGGATGTGAGTAGAATTTCCAAATAGATAATAAAAAAATGCTTAATAAATTGAAGGCCCAGTTATACTAGTGTCTTTCCGGCTCTACATACTCCCCTCCGATTCGTAATAACCCATTTCTTTCTTAGTCATCGGGCGGCCTGATGTTACAGATAAATGTTGGAAAATTTGTGAATCAAAATTGATTTCTTTTTAATTTAAAACTGTTGGTTTTCTTTGTAGGAGAGAAGGTGGCGATTAATACATTTACAGTTTTATCATTTATCATTTTGTATTTATTCGGATAGATATTTTAATCATAAGTAATTAAAATTAAAGTTATTTGAAAAAAATTAACAATTTTTTCTTAAAAATAACAAAGTGGGACATAAATAGTTATTTTAATATTGAAAACATAATTAACTATAATCGAATATATACTAATATTATAATTTTATTACATATAATTATATAAAAAATACAATTTTAATAATAAAATATATAATATTTTGTATAATTAGATTGAATTTTATTTATTCTTATTTTATATATATTTTTATTTTACTTATAAATTATTTTACATAAAACATGTGCTAAGTATTTAAAAAATTAAAAATAATGTCAATAGTTTAAATAATATAATAAATTAAGAATTAAGTTAACATTTAATTTTTTAAAATTAAATATATTTTTAAATAAATATTAAAAAAATAAAAAACATGATTAAATCGTAAAAAAAATGTATACGTTTTATAACCAATTGTTATTAATCAAATGTATCTGAAACTAATACAAAATGATTATGATTATTAACATAATCGTTTTCGTTCATCCCATGTTCATCCATATCTAAAAATGATGTTTGGCTCTTACTTTATATCTTTAAAATTGTTGAGAGTTACATTATATTTTTTTTATAAGAAAAAATAAAAATAAAATAGATATTTTATTATATTTTCGTTTTTAAAGTTAGGTTCATTTTTATAGAATTTAGATATAATTTTAATTTATTTTATAATATCTTTGGATATAAATGATGTTGATTCTTAAACATCTATAATAATGGGACGAATTTATCTTAAAAATATTGTATAAAATATGAGACTTGATATTTGTATTTGTACCTAATTTAATCTTTCAGTCTTATGTTCTCGTGACTTATTTATTTTATTAAGTAGAATAGTTATGTAATATTTTGTTATTTGATTCATTTATACCTGTTTATCCTCTATATTTTTCTAACAATACATAGATAATTATAGTTTTTATTAAATCAGGAGTTAATCTATATTGTCATTCCCAAACGTTTCTGAGTTTTGAATAAGTTACATTTTGTCACCTCCTTAAGTAGATGATGTTTCAATGATTTACAGTTTCTCAGACTGTTTTGCTATGTGGCTTAAGTGTAGATGCTGCGTTATATTTTTCAACACATAATAGCGTATATATATTGTATGTACGTATATGACTATATTGCCCTAATAATTAAGTAAACTAGCTAATTGCTTTGCTAAACAAGAATTACTTAAACTAATGTTATTTCTAAATGACTTGCAAACTTTAATATGCAAAACCTTAGACGTGATAAATTATCATCTCCAAGAACTCCAAACTTCGTGATCTTAACAAATTAATCAATGACACCAAAACAGATTTTAGAAATGGGGTAGGATCTGAAGATCAATCATAATAACTAATAAATCTAACAAAATGAATACACGATTATTGAATATGTGATTATGGATTAATGGTAGATTTTTTCCTTAATTTTAAAAGTAATTAACTAAATTTAAATTTTAAATTATGATAGCTTATTTATATCATTGATTTAAATTATTATTAATTCGTTAAAAACACTGTTATCAGAAAAGCTTTCCTTTATTTAGAAATATACTTTAAACCATGACTTAGTATTTCTAAACCATAAACATGTAAAGATCAAATTATGTGAATGGGATGAAATATTGTTTCTCTCCTCTCACAATATGTCGGGACTTTATTGCTTATCAATGACAAAAAAAAAAATGATCTTTGTTTATATTTAAAGAGAACATAATTGTAAGTTCATTTTCCATCAAAGTAATATTTCATAATTATGATTCAACTTCCTAATTAATTTAATATTAACCTGATTATTGTAAATTATGCATGTACTTGATCGATCTCAGGCATCAATATAAATTAATAACGCAATGAGGAATAATGATCGAGTTGCATGCTTCTTAAACATAAAAATAAAAAAAATCGACTTTTCTAGCATATATATTCTGAAAAATCAATATCACTTGAATTCGTGAAAGAACATTAATATAGAGAAAAGAAGCTACAAACAAACTTATATAAATATTTTCAGATTGACTGTTGAAATGAAAAATTAAATTTGCCAAGTTGATGACCTGATAAGAAATTACAAACATTTATTACGCAATTAGGATATTTAAGAAAATTATAATAAATTAATTAACATTAAAATGAAGAACTAGTTAATTTCTCCATATATCCTCGAGGTCTTGAGCAAAAGGTTTTTGCCTGCCAAGAACAATTGTAATGTGATCTTTTTGGGGAAAGACTTTGAGACGAGCACGAGGGAGTTTGTTTTGAAGATGATAGCTACATTCAACTGGGATTAGTTCATCATCTTTGCCATGAAATACATTCACATTGCAGTTAAGTTTATCTCTAACTTCATCCAAATATTCATCCAATTTGTTTGCTGTTCCACATATTATGTTATGTAGTGTATGCCATGCTGCATTATGTGTGTGACAAAAAAATCCTTCAAGCAAGAATGTTCTTATCCTGCCAAAAATTAATAAATTTACATATTAAAATTAATATTCAGTTTTTTCTCCTGAATAAGCTATTATTTTTTGAGATCATGAACTAAATCATAAAACAATATACTAAAGGAACTAATTAAGTATAAAAATTTAAAAAACTATTTGCATTTTAGCCCCCTTTAAATTAAGCATTAAATTATATGTCTTTAATTAGCGAACATTAGCATTTTACTCATGCATGCTCTTAACCTACGGAGGAAAATTTATGTTTGTTAATAATAGTGTATACCCGTTCCAACAACCTTTCCGGCTTTTTTTCCTAGCAAATTAAGAAGGGTACCAAATAACTTGTACGGTTGTACCATTTTTAGTGTTATATATTTAATGCATTATGCATGAGAGGGTGTAAAATATATTCAAACAATGTTTATTTTTTTATACTAATGAAAATATATCAAAACTATTTATATCCTGACACCTAATAAAATAATTCAAAAAATGAATTATTTATTTATTAAAATAATTCTATCATATGTCATCATATAATTATTTTTTTAAAAAACACAAAGTACTATTAAATTGGACTCAACAAGAAAAGAAAAGTCATTTTCTAAGTTTGATATGTAATTGACTTGTATAACTATTTTCATTATTAATATATTTAAAAAGACATATGTTTAATTTTTTAATATATTTTAAACATATATTTATAATTTAATTTTTTTATAATAATATTTTCATAAATCTAAACTATAAAGATAAAAATATTTATATTACAACATAAATTTTATAATAAATCTTTAATAAATATATGTTTAAAATATTACTAAAATTTAAAAATTATTAAAAGACATATTAATTCAACATATATTCATCAATAATAAAAATTAAATATATATTCGCATTATTTATCTGTAAAAAAAAAAGGATTGTCCTTTGAACTTAAATCTTTAGCTTTCACATCCAAATCAAAAACCTTTTATATTTTACTATCCTAAATTTTCCTTGTTAATATGCTCGCGAGGCACATAGTGTTCGTGGTGCTTTTCTTAATTAATTTGTCTTGACAACAAAACAATATTATTTATTTATTTTTTATTAAAGAAAGCAATATTATTTATTTAACATACATATTATATTATTTTTGTAGGAAAAATATAGTGCACTCACACTAGCTAATCTCAATCACAATCTAAGTATTATTTTTATTATTTAGAGTTTTGAGGGTGATTTTGTGTAATTTTCTTGTAGTTTTTAGACTACTTAATAAATATACAAGGTTGGATACCTTATTAAATGCGTCATATATACAAAATCACCTATCGAAATGGACCACAAGGACTACAATGAACAATTTATATATATATACCATCAATCATTTTCAATGTTTATGTTTTTAATTAATGTACCATAATTAATCTGTACCATTAAACTTAAAGAGGGAAAGTACATGAGATTACGATATGTGAGAAGGAAAATAAATATTGCATAATTAATAGGTCACCATGAGATTTGAACATGATCATCTGTGAACATGATCATCCGTTTTTTATTGTTTTTATTTATCAAATTTAAGTCATAATAAATATTACTTTTTATAAATAACTTCAAATAATCATTAATGTAAAATAAATATTAAAAAAAAAACAAACAGATGATTGATCATATCCCAACTTTTTTTTTCCTTTCTTTTTTTCGGACCTTGAACAACTAGTTGTACCTATGCAGTAACAAATTTAAAATTATAAATAATTTAAATATAATTATATTAAATTAAATATTTTAAATTATATTATAATTATTTTGTATAGTATTTATTAACGGTCTATATAATATAGTCTGATAAAATTATTGATAAATATTTTAATAAAATAATATTTATTTTATTTTGTATAATTTTATTATCTATCAAAATAATCATTATAAAAATTCATTTATTTTTATATTTTAAAAATTTTACTTTTTTTAATTTGAGATGATAAATAAAAATCAAGAAACATCATTTTATTTATATTAAATTTTTACATAATCGTATAGTTTTTATTTTATAAAATATGATCTTACTTTATAACTAAATATATAATTATAGTTATTTATTTTTGTTTTTGTGTATCCAACTCCGATACCAATGGAGTATGATATTCGTAGTATTTCCTTAAGTTACGGCGACCCTAGAAATGACTAAATGCTAATTACCTTAAGTCATACTCACAAGGATATGTAGTTAATTTATAATTACATAGTCTCTCCTGCTACGAAAGCTTTGGGCTGAGAGCGTTACAAGTAGAGATATTTTGAATACTTTTATTATAAATTTGTTACAATATTAAATAACATAACATTCATTATTATTATTATTATTATTAAAACAAATGATATTTTTAATATAAATTAAATATGTGATTTAAATAGAAAGATAGATGTGTTTTACCATCAAAATGTTAGGTGAATTAAGAATTTTTTTATTAAATATAATTTTGTATCTTAAATTGTATCTATTAATGACTAAAGTTTATTCTAGGTTTACAAAGATTTTATTCATATAATATTAAAATTTTACACTTATTTGTTCGTATGTTTTATATGATTAAAATTATTTTAAATTGAATAAAGCTTTTTAGAAACAATATAAAACATTTTTCAAAGAAGATTCTTATATATATCATAAATATATCATAATAATAAATAATATGATAGTTTTTTATTAGATATTATTATATACATCCCGAATTTAGTTAAAAACAATATTGTGATGTAATTTAAAATTTACTTAAAAATTAAAATATATAATTTTTTTTTCTTTTAAGTCAAAAATTGACCTATTAATACTAATTTAAATAAATATATTTTTCTTTTAAATAAAATATTAAAAAACAATAAAAATAATAATTTTAAAATTTAAAACTGTAAAAATAATCTCTTGTGTTTAATTCATAAATTTTAATTATTAAAAAAAATATAACATATTATTTTATTTTAAACGTTGTTTAAATTTAACGATTAATTAAATACGTTTAATATTGAATGTCGTCTAATTATATTATGTTCAATATTATTGATGTGTTATATTTGTTTTTATAAGTTTTATTAGTATTATTTATTTATTTGTAATTTTCTTAAAAAAAAAATTTGGTTGGTGTGACTAATTGAATGAATTAATTTGAAGGGACAAAAGAAGCAGTGGAGTCATGTGGGGTTGAACAAATGTACCTGTTTCGTGTGAGGAGCTTGATGAGAAATTCCAAACATTGGTGATTCTTGCATATTAACAAGCAAACGGTACGACTAATATGCTCATACCAGCAGGCTATCGATGCCCCAAATGCAATCAGTGGCCAAACTCGCCTCGGTGCTACCCTCCTCATTACGTATTGAGCCGCTTGCTCTCCCTTGGGTACTGGGTAATAGGGCTGCCCAATTAATATTTTAATAATAAGAATCAAATAATTAATAACGAGTTTTTGATAAATTAATTAATGTAATGTAATAATGTATTATTGGTTCCTTAGTACTTACAGGCGCTAGTAAAGTCAGGGACTTAACGGAGTTGGGGTATTTGACAGCGAGTGCAAGGGCCAGTATGCAGCCCAAAGAATGTGCCACAATGTGGAATGATTTCACTTTGTGAGCTTCAATTACCGATTTCTCAATCATATCCAAATGATCTCTCAGTGTGTAAAATGAATCTGTTGGCTTTGGACTCCTTCCAAAACCAAGAAGATCAATCGCAAATAGTCTATATCTTGATTTAGCAGCACTTGAAAAGTTTGGAAATACCGTTTCCGTCCAAAACGCTGAAGATGATATAAACCCATGAATAAATACCACATCTTCTTTTGCAGCACCTGATCAAAAATCATATTTACATTATTTTATTAATTAAGATACGATTGAAGCATTGAAATATAAATCTTTAATCAAATTAGTATTATTTTAAATTATTTACCTGTGCTGGGTACTTGAGCTTTAAGATAGAGTGTGTCTTTACTTGAACATGTCCAATTAGTGCAAAGTTTACAATCACAATCAGACCATCGAGGAATGGGATGACCAATTTGCCCTTCCAATATTTTTTCCTGAACCATTTCAACAATCGTGGAATTGACCGTGAATGTAGAACGATGAACGGTCGTCGTCCCAATATTCTTGATATTATTGTCGTTGACTTTTAGCCGCCTGAATTCGTTGACAATCAGATTAGAAAACTCAGACAACAAAGAAGGGCGTGTATAGAGGGTGTCTGAGATCTCGTCCAAATGTAGTTTGGTTTTAGTGAGACTCAGAATCTTCGACTCACCGCCTTGTTCGGCAAACAAGATTTTGCCACTGTTAGTTATGGCTTTGGTAGAAGAACAACAATAACAAGGTTTCCATTCAGCTTCAATAAAAAAATCAACTACTCTGTAAATGAAACAGAGAATGAGATCAAGTAAGTCTAAAACAGAGAATACAACGAAGCTCACAGCTTCGTTCATAACTTTCCCTGTTAATGTTAAGGCCATTCTTGCTTTGCCCAAGAAAGAAGCCATGTCTCAATCTATTCAGGGCCACTTGAACCAATTCACGTTATACCCTACAAAAATATCACAGAGGGTCACAATGTGAAGGCTTTAAAGAAATCTCAATACCATTAAAGCATAATTATAAGTTCCTGGCCTTCTTCTATTTGTTATATATTCTCTTAATATACAAAGTAGGAAATGGAATTAAGCCAGAAAGGAAATATGGGATTGTTATTAATGTTTATGAAATGAAGAAATGGGTGATTTGAAGCAGCCCACCATGGCCAAACTTGTTGACCCTTCTCTCAGTTAGAGAAATGCGTGTGGGAGTGCTTCTCTTAAAACTTAGTAATGGGAGGAAGAGAAGTAAAAGATAAAGCTTTAAAAGAGAACTAATTACGAGCGAGTCACAGATAGATAGCATTGATTAATGATTTTGATTTGAATGTATCATTAAACATCGTTTGTTGGCCAAGGGCAAATTGTTTGGTGGTAGTTGATGACCTCTCTCTCTCTCTCTCCTATTTTTTATGTTTAAAAAAAAATATATAAGGTAAAGAAGTTAAAAATAAAAACTTATAATATGCAATTATATATACCTATTCAATTACGTATCATTTTTTATTACATTTGTTTAATAACATTAATCATGAAATGATATGTTTAATTATATTTTTTTAATATTTATTTAAAAATATATTTAATTTAAAAAATTAAATGTTAATTTAATTCTTACTTTATTATATTAGTTAAATATTGAAATTAATTTTATTTTTTTAAATTATTTAAGACATATTTTTAAGTCAAATAAATATATAAAATAAAAAAAAATTAATTTAATTATACAAAATATTGTGTATGTTATTATTAAAATTATATTTTTTTATGTAATTATATATATATAAAATAATAATATTAATATTTATTTAATTTCAGTTAACTATATTTTAGAAATACAATAATCATCAATTATTGTAAAAAAGAGTTAAATTTTTAAAAATAATCATAATTTTAATTAATTATAATTAAAGATAAATATGTAAATATAACATACATAACAGTATTCATTTTTACACTTCTTTCCTTTGCAAATAGCAAACCCAGTCAAAGAGAGGGGAAGAAATATAAAAAAGAAACAGCTACTTAATTTATTGTCCTCAAGAAATTCTATAAGGACAGATTTTCCCATCCACATGCTGTCTGCTCGTTTACTCATGTGGCTTAACTCATTGGTTTGACAAGTATGTAGTAAGAATAATAATTAAAATTTAATTATATAATATAATTAATTTCTTGATATATAGAGTTTTAGTTTTAATAGTATATAAAAAAAATATATTTTTATAACGTAAATAAATATATATTTTTTAATATAAGAAAAATTA
Organism: Hippophae gyantsensis; assembly: GCA_030763125.1. Lineage (NCBI taxonomy): Eukaryota > Viridiplantae > Streptophyta > Magnoliopsida > Rosales > Elaeagnaceae > Hippophae > Hippophae gyantsensis. Next base: position 2,185,003 of record CM061034.1, on the reverse strand, counting down.
TTTTTTTAATAAGTGAATTAAAAATAATAGGAATTAAATAAATGAATTATTTATATAACAAATGGTATAATTAATATATATACGCTAGTATTTACCAAACGTATAAACGGTGTCTCCTAACTACTTGTATTTATTGCAGGCTGTGTTGCCCACAATACTCTCCATAACTTGTTAACTCTAAGTGCCAACTTTTCACCACCGTCCAAATTAAGAAATTTTGATAAAGTTTACGGTATATACTTGTTAACTCTTAAAAGTAATAATTGATTAAGCTTCCTAATGTTTGTAAGAAGCTACTAATATAATTTCAAAAACTATAAAATATATATATATATATATATATTTAAAATTTATGAAAATATAAATAAAATAATAATAACATTAAATTATATGACCTTTAATATTAAATATAATTTAATTTTAATATATCTAGTTTAAAATAATACTATAAAAATTGACAATGAATATTAACCAAAAATAAATAAAATATTTACGGAACATACAATATAAACAAGTAGCACGCACTATGAATACATAATAATAATAATAATAATAATAATAATAATAATAATAAATTTCCTTTCATTAGATACTTGTTGACAAGGAAGTCATTGCTCATTAGAGAGGGGGCCGGAAATCAAGCATTCGTTTATGCTTCTTTTGTTAACATTATTTCCACCTCGAACGTGGAAGAGGATCTTCTAATAATATCATTACAATTTATGATTATTTTTTTAAATTTTATTCAAAGTAAAAAATATATTTAATAATATAGAATAATTTTGACTATTTAATATATTTTATTTAAATTTAAAAATTAAGATTTAAAATTAAATAAAAATTAAAAAAATATTAATAGAACATCCAGTCCCCTGGTACAAATGTTTAATAACATAATTTGCATTTTTCTTCAAACAATTAGTAGTTTTATAATTTTTAAAGTTATTTTAACACGTAATATATTATAAATAATATAAATATAAATTTATATTTATTTAAAATTTCTTTTTCACCTAATATTCATAGAAAAATCGTAGTAACATCAAAGAAAGTCATACGTACACGTTTTAGTGTATTAAATGGTATTGCGATCATTGGGGAGAAAAAATTACTTAATGCGGATACTAAATTCAATTGGATCATTCTCCCAACCTATTTGTTAGGATCAAAACGGTCAATCGGTCTATTTGATTTTAGTGTACATAGCATCATATTGATTTTATCCCTTCTTTTTTTTTTCTTTCCTTTTTTTTAAATAAGATATTTTTGAAAAATACTTATTTCTATACCCAAATAACTAATATCAAGTATTAAAATTATCTTAAAAAATAAACGATAATTATATATATTTTTAAAAAAATTCAACGATTTAAATATAAATATTAGTATAAATTTATGTATACTTAATATTTTTCATTCATTTTATCATCGAACTTTTGATCGTCGTTAATTAAAATATATGGTACTTCTTGTTAGAAAATGAGTTACTTATATCTCGATGATACATTAATTTTATGCATTATTTTTGATATATCTCACTTGATATAAATATGTAGTCTTAATTGATTTGAGTTTTTAAAAATTATATATTTACGTATATATAATAAATAAGAAATTAAATATTAAAATTCAGTTATTAAAAAAATGATATTATTTTATGTTTGTTACACATGAAAAAAGTAATAACACCATAAAGAATTCGTACATCCTAATTTTTTAAGATTGATAACAAGTTTACTAAGAAAGACTCTCTCTACGTGCGTTCATACGTTATGCGGACATGAATGTTGCTTGAAATTAGTGGAGCTTGTGCTGTCGAGTGCTACATGCAAAATTTATCTCCAAGTGAATTTTTTCACCTCCAACAATCCTATTTTAAATGTTATAATTGGTTTTGTAGTTGAGGTAAAACATAGAAAAACATTATCAATCTAAATATAAAAATTTCACTTTATTCTAGAGTTCAGCTTTATTATGATAGATTTTATTTTTAGTTCATTAGAGTAGAATTGATACTCATACTTTGATGTTTCATTAGAGTAACACAAGACTTATATTTCTTTAATTTTTGTTTCATTATTTTTATTATAAATTTAAAGTTTATATTAATTTTGCATATTAATTCATTTTCAGTTTTAATATAAAGCAAATTTTTGTTTCTCAACTACTATTTTTCTTACCTTTTTATAATAAAATTCTTGCAATTCTCGGAATAACAATATTTTCCAGTAATGCTATATTTGTGATGCTTTTGGAAATTATATTAAGTGATGTTACTTCAAATACAAAAAGGTTAATAAAATTTTAATATTGAAGTTGAATTATTATAACTTGAGATATTTTTTTAATTTTTAATATTCTTATTACAATTAAAATAAGCAGAACGCTTACAACCTGTTTTTTACATGTTATTAAAAAGTATGATTATATAATTTCTATATAATCTGTAAAATCAAATTATATTTTACAACATAAATCATTATGATTATGTAAAAAATTTATACAATCAAAATATATGGGTCTAAAACGTACTAAATATTTAATTTTATATATCTGAAATTTTAATTATAAAATTATATATTTTGATTTTTTATTTCATATAAAATTAAAGATAGTATATTTTCCATTTTGAAAATATAACAAAAAATAAAAATTTATTTTATAATAAAAAAATTATTTTAAATATAAATTATTTTATTAAAATATTAATAATCAATTTTATACTATTATATTATACAATTGATTATCAATACTAATTATAATATAATTTAATTTAATTTAATGTAATTATAGTGAAGCTATTTGTTACAACATAAAATTAAAACTTACTCATGCACGTTAGAAAGGAAACATTTTTTTAATTTACATAATATTTAATATAATTCAAATATTTAATTTAAAATAACATAATGATGAGTATTATCCCCGTATCATTTGAAAAAACACTTACAAAATCGATTATGGATATCGTCTTAGAAGAAAATCCACACTTTAGTGAAATCAAATTAAGATTAATATTGTGATAATATTTTTTCTTCGTATCGGAATATTGTTTTTTAATATCCAATTTTATATATCACAGTTATTTTATTATTACTTTCTTCCCTACGAAGATGAAGATCGGTTATTCGTTTCCAAATAATGAAAATATTAAATTATGTATACAATGAATGGAATCATGTGTAAATATACATATTAACTTTTTTTAAATGAAAAATTTGTATTAATCATTGAAATTGTAATACATAAGAGAATTTAATTATAATGAATACATATATAAAAATTGACGAATGTATTAATGTAAAAATATAATTCTTCGTTATTCAAGAGATAACGCATCAATAATTATATCTTTTGTGAATTTATATTTGTTTATCTTATTTGTTCTTAATAATAATGCTTTTAATTAATCTACATGTTTTTGAATTCTAAAATGTATCAACAACTTCAATAAAATAAAAAAAAGCTAACAAATTTGGAGGTTAAAAAATATGCCAAAAACTAATAAAATATGTTAAAAAATATTACTAAGACAAGTCTATGTTAAAAATAAATCTATTACACTATTAGTTATAGTAATTTTATTAAATCTAACAGAAAAAAAATCAACCTACACGATAAAAGAGCAAACTATTATGAAATGAGATATTTCTCTACAATTATCATATATCAAAAATAAAATCAAAGGGAAAAAAAGGTAAGAAAAATAGGAAAGACTAGGGTAATTTTTGGGAGCTCTTTTACCCTTAAACTAAATGGTAATTTATTTTACCATAAAAAAAAGCCAGAGAATTAAAACATTTGCAAGGGTATAAAACGTGACATAATACCCAAAATAAAAAGTAAGAAAATAGTAAAGAATATAAAAACAAATGTGCAGAGACTTTAAGTTGGGACTGGTACCTCATAAATTGAGAATTAATTGCTCCTCTACTCTTAGAAAAGAGTAATGTTGAAAGATTTTTAAATTTAAACTTCAATTTTTCATTTGACATATCTTGCAATTGAGAATTTTCAGTGTTATTATCGGGGGACTATTACGTACAAAGGATCAATAAAATATCAATCCGTTTCAAAAATACCCTCACTCCTTCACCCTACTATCTATTAGCAGTGTCAAATGAGTAGATTTGGTACCTTATCATCCATTAAGCACTTAGACTTGTTGGCTCATCGGATTGACGCAACGCAGCCCGCTAAATATTCAATATAACATGACACAATATACAACAATATAAGGGAAACAATACGACCTGTAACCAACAGTCTGTAATGAATTGTGTCGTACTGATATGTTATTCTAGAATTAAAATTCTACATAAATATATATCAAATATATAAATATATTTATTTATTATTAAATATGAACATAGTCTAATATATAAAGATAACGTTCGTGAAAAATTCAACTCTTATTATTAGAACTTTTTTTCAAATAATAATTTAAATTGAATATGGGTAACGGGTATGACATGACACGATAAAACCCATGATTTAAGAATAAAGGTACGTCACGACCTATGTATAAGCCCTGAGATGATACGACCTGTTAGTTGATAGATTATGAATCGACATAACATACTAATTAATGTATTAGACCATGTCATGTTGGATCGTTCTAGTCTCGTTTACACCTTTACCTCTAATTACTATAAACAACATTGGTTAAAAAAGAAGATGTTTTATATGGAAAAAAATCAAAAAAATTGAATAAATTTAGCTCAAAAATATAATGATAAATATATATTTAAAATATTTTGTCAAAAAAAAAACACATGTTAAATAATATTTCTTCTCTCATAAAAAATATTTGTTTTAAAAATTTATATTTTATCATATTATATATATACATTGAAATAACAAATTAATTATGTTAAAATCTAATATTAGATAAACATGTTTGTAAGTGATGATTATCTAATATTTAAATAAAAGAACTCAAAATCATGCTATTAAAAGAAATTATTGATTAATGTTGTAATCCATGCTATCAACATGGGAGAGTATATCAATATCCATAAAGAGAGGAAATTGTGTATATTATTTATCTCTGACTATTTAAAAAAAAATTTAATTTATGTTTTATAAAGATATAAATTAATATCAAAATTATATAAGATTATATTATTGTTACTTTAATTTATACAAAAATATACATATTATTATTATCATTATTATTTCTTCTTTTATATACCACATAAATAAGATTTATTATATTCAGTTCATGTATTTTTATTACAGAAAAAAATATTCAACCTAAAGTTTAACATTGAATATAGGTAAATTAGATATCATTTTAATTAGACATATTTAATTTTTTAATTTTAAAAAAATTTAACATCGTTTAATTCAATTATGTAATATTTTTTTTATAAAAGGTTTTATAAATTTTACTTAAAAGTTTTTATATTACTACATAAAGAGTTTAAATATATATCGTTAATCAATTGATTTATTTTATTAAAATTGTGAATGTAATTTAAAAAATAATTGTGTTACAACATAACAGTTTTAACACCAAATGTTTTCCATTAAAATTATTTTAGCACAAAACAATTTGTATGTATCTTACAAAATATGTAGGTTTTACAGTTTTATCCAAAATAGTTTTACATTATAAAGTTTTACCCCAGAGGTTTTGCATTCACGATTTTGACCAAATCATTTCAGATTTTTAGCGTCTACCATAATACAAGATAAAAAAAAACCATTTTTTGATCATTTTTTAGCTTCTACTTATTAGGAAAATAATTATACAATCATGTGCCTATACAAACACAAACAACAAAATTCAAGTACTTGGTCAAATTCTTAATTTTTTTTCAACATTCTCTTCGATCTGTCTCAATAGTTATTAATCAACTCTGCACTTCTATATAGAGGTGGAGGATTAATCCAAACAAAGTAATCGTACTCATAAATGGCAAACAATCTTCATCTCCCATATATAAATTTCATCCATAAATTGTTTTTCACAAAACAAAGGCCCAAATTAAAATGAAAAAAATACAAAAAATAGAGTAAAAAAAACTTACCTAATCATATATGTAATATTTCTACTAGGGTTACGATTAATCCATATATAGATTGAACTGTCAACTTTTCACAAAAATAAAAATATCCTTATTTATTCATTTTACTTCTCAAATGGAGCAAACATTAGTTTTTTAAAAAATATGAGTGACTAAGAGGAAAAATGAGAAGAGAATATGAAAATGGGGGAGTAATTGGTGAAGTAATATATATATAATTATTTTTAGCTGGAATATAAGTAGGACGACACCAAAACTAAAAAGAAAAAAATATCCTTTTTATTAATAGATTACATTAGTCAAATTTAATCAATATCGTCTCTTATGATTATTTTAGATTAATATATACCTATTTAAAAAGAGTAAAATTTCTTATATATCTTTAAAAAATATAATATTTTTGTGTATGTTTTTTAAAAGAGACATCAATTAATTACTAACCCGCTTTTGTAAGTAGAACAAACCAATTAAAAATGATGCAAGTAAACAGCACAAAACTTTTATTATAGTATTTAGGTGTTAGATTTTTTAAGTTATTTTGTTTGTGTTAATAGAATATTTTGATCACATATATTTTACAAAAGACTCATAAGTCACTCAATTTTTAAGATTGTGATACTTTAATTACATAACTTTAAAATTATGTGATAAAAGTGTATTACAAAAACTAAGTGATCAAAATATCCAAATGAGATCAAGATGGTGACTTTTAGAGTACTTTTTCTTTAGTATTTGATGTAGAAATGAAATAATAACTCGTGATCCTCTTACTCTATTAATTTAATTTTGAAAAGATAACAAAAGTAACATATTTAAAACTTATAATCATAAAACTAGTGATTAACTCGTATGAAAAATTAATTTAAAAGTCATTTTATTTGTATCATTTGAACATTTTTGTAACTTTAGTTTTACTAAAAATACATAAGTTACTCGATTTAGTAATTGGGATACTTTAATAATGTCATTTTTTACTGTGAAAAATGGATTTTAATCATAGTTACGTGAATAAAGTATTCTAATTTTAAAAAGTGAGTGATTTATGTGTTTCTTGTAAATGTTATATGATCAAAATATCTTAATAATGTAAACAAAGTGACTTGAAGAATTGGTCACCTTATTTTCTATTAAAAAAACATAGGTACATTATTTAACATAAAATATCGTTTAAATTAAATTACTATTATTTAAATTCGATAAATGTTAAATAATTATAGAAGTCAATAAAATTATATCAAATTATTTGATATATTAATATATAATTTAAAGTAATGATATTATATTACAATTATTTGTTATTTTCACTACAAAAATACATTAAATGTTTATTTTATACTTACTAATTCTTATAGCATTTTATACTTACTATTTGTTACACTATTATTCTTATAATTCAATAAATTTAATATTAATAAGTATTATTACGAAAATAATAAAGATTTGATAATGTATAATTTAATAAATATCACTAAGTTAAAATTGAAAATTAGTTTCCCAACAAACCAATCCACCTTTAAGAGAGAAATGATCTATAATTAAGGATGAATATTTTTATGATAAATAGTTAAAATTATAATTATTTATAAAAAATTATAATTTTTTTTAAATAATTGTAATCGATAAGGTGTGGGACAAGATGGTTATTAAAAGATTGAAATTATGATTAGTCGAAACTGAATATATATTAATATTATTATTTATATACATATAATTATATAAAAAAATATAATTTTAATAATAAAACATACCATACTTTGTAAATAGATTAAATTTTATTTATTTTTACTTTATATATTTTTTATTTTACTTAAAAATATGTACTAAATAGTTAAAAAATAAAATTTATATCAATATTTTAAATAATACAGTAAAATAATAATTAATTTAATATTTAATTTTTTAAAATTAAATATATTTTTAAATAAATATTAAAAAATGAAAAATATACTTAAATCGTGAAAAAACTGCTACCAATACATAACTCATGATTATTAACTGAATGTATCTAAAATTTGTACAAGATAATTATAGTTTAATATAATTGTCTTCGTCCATTCCAATATCATTCATAACTTTAATTTGCTTTAGATTATATCTATAATTTTGAGTTTTCATATATTTTTTAACATATCTTGATATAATGTTTCATTTTTTTCTTGCCCAAAACTTTTTATTTGAATTTGAGCATCAAAGTGCGATTTCCGTGTAATTTTTAATGTCTTAATATGGAAGGAGATTATAAAATGATCTGTATACTTTAACACATTTTTAATGTGGTTAGAGTAATTTTAACACGGGTACCAATTCTATAAAAGTGAAAAGGATATTTCCATCACACTGTATAACATGGAGAATATGGTAGAAAATGCATGTTTTCAAGAAATTATCATATTATTTTATTTTTATAAATTAAATATATTAATTATTTTTTTAAATTATTACATTTTAATAATTTATTTTTATACTTTAATTATTTTTTACCAATTTTAATTTTTTAAATATTTGATTTTTAAAAAATTTAAATTAAATCAAATTAAATCTTATTAACAGTGGTTAACAGATGTTTAAATAAAAAATGTATAAAAAATATAAAAAATAATTAAAATTGATTTAAAATAATTAAAATATGAACAAATTTAATATTAAGATTATCAAAACATATTAATTTAAAATAAGACGTTAAATGTGCAGATTTTGTAAGAAAATAAATAATCACATATGCATTTTTTTTTTATAGAAACGTTAACGGTGTGGGATGGAGAGGCTATTCCCATCACCCTTTTATATAATTAATGACGTGGATTCTTGATCTCAATTTTTATTTTTTATGAAAAAGCTTAATATCAATTATATTTTAAACAGTTAAAATTAATATAAAATTATAATTATATATAATTAAATATAATAAATTTATAATTTTAAATATAAAATTATAATTATATTTAAATTAATTATTTTATGATTTTAACGATCATTAAAATAATAATTATTTTATATACTATTATATTATATTTTTATGATTAAAGTGTTAAGTTAATAATAGAAATAATATTTCTTAATAATTAAAATTGGATTTTTCTTCGGAGTCCTCCTCATATGGAGCAAATAGACATCCCTTAGTCTATAGAATCCAAGATAGATCAAGTTAAAAGATAGTATTTAACATTAATATAATTTTGAAGTTGTAGGAATAAATCTTGTTAAAAGTACGTCTATAAATTTTTAAGAAAGAGACTTCTTGGAAATAATTTTTTTTTCTTTTACCTGAGCAGCATTAATTTTCATGGCCAACCATTTCTGCTACCTGTCAAAACCCAAGAGATAAACAGTTATATAATTGCCTATTATTGAAACCTTTTTCTACCATCTTCAATATGTGGTAATTTGATAGCTATACAAAAGTTAATTTTCTGCTTTCCGGTAGCTTCTTTTTTTCTCCCTCTCTTCGTAAGTTATAGTGCTTCGTTAATTAATGTGGATGTATATTTTGATATGATAGTCAAATTTTATGAACGGTAAAAAAATAATGTGACAGCTCACCTGCAATGCTTCGGATATTAGCCATAACCCGTTTAATTTTAAAAAAATTAGATTTATTAACTTTAACTTTAAGTTTATTAATATTAATACCCATAATAAAAAATATTATAATTTTTTTTAAATACCACTTACATTTTAAAAAAAAATACAAACACTTAAAAAAAGTTCACAACTTACACTCAAAGTAAGAATACAAAAATTTAATTTTTTTAAGGATGCATAACTCAAATACAAATGAGTCTATTTATAATCTTTATCATACAATCTACCCCACACAAATATAAAATAAAAAAATAATTTTAATCATGCATTATTATCACATTCTACATACTTCTTTTAAAAACTATTCTTTATATATCTTTCTAGAATTTTCTCTTGAAAACACTCTTTTCAACATTTGAGAAGCTTCTATTGTATTACGTTTAGTTAAAATAGATTGGGTTTTGTAATGGGATGTCGTTGATCTTAAACACTCTCACACAATACCATATCTCATTATTTTTACTATATTGAGCTCACTATGAAACATTTCGAACTTATCAATCCTCAAGTCTTTTGTGAACAAGTCCACAACTTGATCATCTGTCTCGATTTACCTCATCTCAATTTCTTCTTGTAGAACTTTTTCCCTGATAAAATGATAATGCACTTCAACATGCTTAATTCTTACATGAAAGACTGGATTCTCAACTTCAATGGTCGATAATGATATTATCGACTATCTCTTACTATATCAAGAAATTGTTTCAGAACCAAGCTTAAACACATATCTAGTTATTGATCACCTGGTATTATGATTTCTTGCATAGTCAACATCGTAGTAACCAACTAAATTTATGTCTATCTTTTTTGTACAAAAGATCATAGTCAATTGTACTCTTCATGTATCTCAAAATTCATCAAATTGCTTCCAAATGAGGTTTCTTTGGATTTTGCATGTACCGACTCATCACACTAACTGCATAAGAAATGTCAGGTCAAGTTAATGTTAAGTAGATTAGACTACCTACCAATTTTCAATACATTGTCGCATCTTTCAAATTTTTTCCTTCATGTGCACACATTTTGACATTTGGTTCCATTGGTATCGAAATCGACTTGCATTCAATCATTCCGAACCTCTTTAACAAATATTTGGAATATTTTTGCTGACAAAAAAATATTCATTCTTGTGTGTGATCAACCTCTAAACTAAGGAAGTGCTTAAGGTATCCAAGTTTCTTCATTTGGAAATGGACTTATAAATTTCTCTTTTGTTCGAAGAATTTTTGCCTCATCATCACCGGTTATGATTAAATTATCTACGTATATTAGCACGATAGCTAGCTTTCTTTCATTAGATTTGACAAACAAGCTAGAATCTACAAATGTTACTGAATAACAATTTTGTGTTAGAAATTCATCAATCTTACCATACCATGCGTTAGGTACTTGTTTCAATCCGTAAAGTGCTTTTTGTAGCTTACATACATATTCAGAACGATCGTGGTTCTAAAAACCCATTGGTTGAATCATGTAGAAATCCCAATCCAACTCTCCATGGAGAAAAGCATTCTTCACATCTATCTACCACAAATTCTAGTCTTTGTTGGTTGCATATGCAAGTAGGACACGTATAGTTGTAAGTTTCGCCACCAGACTAAACATTTCATCATAGTCTAGTCCGTATTGTTAAGAGAAACCATGAGGTACCAATCGTGCCTTGTACGTCTCAATTGACCCATATGGATGAGGCTTTATCTTGTAAACTCACTTACAGGATATGGGTTTTACATATCTTGGCTTTCACACCAATTCCCAAGTTTTATTTTGTTGAAGTGCATAGATCTATTCTTTCATAGATGTCATCCACTCAAAACTTTGTGATGCTTCTTCGAACGTTTCAGGTCTTACTATAGTTGCTTTTTCAACTATGGCTAAATTGGTGTATTTGGGATTTTGCCTTCTTGTTCTTAATGATCTTCAAAGTTGAGATTGTGGACTTGATTCATACATTTCACTAGGCCCACCTTTTTTGTTTGGTTGTTGATATATGCTAGTTTTCCAAGGCTTTTGAGTTACTCTTTGTTTGACACCATCACCATTTGGATCTCTTTATTCATCTGAACTTGGTTGGAATTGAACAGTATGCTTCTTCATCCACTACTACAAAAAGTACATATGGCCTCGGTTTTTAACCGTGATCGTAGGTCTATGACCACGGTTATAAGAACCGAGGCCTAAGTAAGAGAGACCATAGGTAACGATCTATGACCTCGGTTTTTAACTGAGGTCATAGGTACCCCCTATGGCCTCAGTTTTTCTAATAACCGAGGCCATAGATGCCCCCTATGACCTCGGTTTTCTAATAACCGAGGCCATATGTATACCCTATGATCTCGGTTTTCTAATAACCGAGGTCATAGGTACACCTTATGATCTCGGTTTTCTAATAACCGAGGCCATAGGTACACCCTATGATCTCGGTTTTCTAATAACTGAGGTCATAGGTTCACTCTATGACCTCGGTTTATCTAATAACTGAGGCCATAACTACACCCTATAGCCTCAATTTTTCTAATAACTGAGGCCATAGGGTATACATAAATTTAAAAAAATACAATTAATAATTAAAATATTAAAAATCAATATAAATTACAATAAATTTATTAAAAATAATATTAAAAATCATATTATATTAAAATTAAAAATATAATTACATTCGAGAGTTTATTATACACTAAAACATAATAAAAACTTGTTATTACAAACTCACTTTTTACTATTAATTACAAGTATAAATATGCTACAAACTAGTGCCTGAAATTTAACAATGCCCTGCACACAGCGTAAAGTGGATACAGCTTGTCTTCTAACCAAGTTGCCACAAATGATCGATTGCAACCTTATTATGCATTTGATGGTTTGAAATTCCCGACGAGCTTTCAAGAAAAACAAAAGAGCATCAATAAAAGTAAACAATTTGCAAAAACCTATGAAACATTCCACATGCTAAAAGGTAACAACAAACAATTTATAAGAAAACTATTCTCTGTTCATTTAGCCATTCATACTTCACATCATAGCATACACATAAAATTGCAATTATTAGATGACATTGCTTGAAATAAATAGTTCCAGCAAAGGGCCAATAATGAAATCTAGAAAAGATGATTATTTGAAAGATCAATTTAAATTTATAGTTCCAATAAAGGGCCAAAAATGGTGAATCAATAGATGTTCTTGCAAAAAATTTCAAAGAAAATGATGATAAATGGTACCCTTGCAACACACAATTTTTAAATTTTCACTACTTGGGTTGTAGAATGATGCTATTGATATTCTAGTATCATCTTGCTGAGCTATCACTCTGTGAATTATACTTTTGTATTTACCAATTGTTAGCAATCCATTTATCATCCTTGAGAAGCCGAAGACCACTTACCTTATCATCTTGAAAGAGAAGAATAATACCACCCGTATCAGTATGAGCTCTAAGTCCTTTAATTAGCTCTGGTTTTGAACAAGGTGGATAATTAGGACTTTAGTCCCAAAGGTTGGACCTTGGGATCCATAGAAAGCTTTCTTTAAGTACCCTTTTTCTAACCCAAGATTCTCACACAATAAATCTAGTAGTCGTTCTGCCAGTTTTTCTAGTTCTTTTGCAAATTCCTTCATCACGTTCCTGAAAATCCAATTAACAAAAGGCAGTTAAGACATAGAAAAGACAACAAAAGTAGTGTTAATAATTTACTTGTAGTCTTCATTAAGATTTGGGATTTCAGATAAGTTAGATTGTGTAAGCTGGCGAAAAAAGAAAAGTGCTTTCCCAATCAATATCATCAATTTTAGACTAAACAGCTTCAAGGCCTTTAGTGGCCACCATTTCTTTGAACGTCTGCTCCATGTACTTTTCTATAGTGCTCTTTTATCAAGTTCTCCATTGTGTCCATCAGTTCATGATTAATCCTATGGTTAACTACCTGAGATTATAGAAATTAAACACCAGGAAAAAAAATTAAGAGGGAAAAAAGAAAAAAACAAATAGATATATGCAATTGGATAGTACCTCAAAGAAACCCCAATTCTCACAAGAATTGTGAATACATCTTGTAGTGGATAGATCAAGTTCTCCACTAAAGCAAGTATAATCAACCAATCCAAATTACAGGAAATAAAATATCATTTGGATTATCAACATGATTAACAATCATGTAATCTAAAATGCAATCAAAATTTAATACATAAATATCCCCCAGTTGATAAATATCTCACCAAATTTTCCAACGATAGAAAAAATTACAATGGTTGGGATTTGAACTGGATGACCACCCTACGTATTAGAGAAAGAGAAATTAAGACCACAAAAATTCAACTAAACTATAAACATTTCTTAAACATGTTGATTGTTTCAGATGTAAAATTACCAGGAATAATATATTAAATAAATTACAGGGAAAGTTCAATGTAAATTGTATAAATAAAACTTCAGAATTTACCAGGAATACTTGTTTGCAAACATTAGCCAATGGAACAAGAATAAATGGTTCCATCTAATCAAGAAAAAAATAATTTTGAACTCTATATATTCTGCTTCAGATAAGGTTGTCCCTTACAAGTATAATCAACCAATCCAGATTACAGACCAAAAATGAAATCATTACTAGATGCTTTTATAATCTCTCCTACTCTGGAAAAAAATAATGGGTACAACCGTGTAGTGACAAATAGAACACAAAGATAAAGAAAAAAAAGGGGAAATGCAGAATGTATCACTTATAGATTCAATCAAACATACATCCTATAATTTTAGAAAAAAAAAACCCAAAATTGATGAATATAAAGAAAGAATGAGATGCAGAATTTACCATTTAGCTAGCTTAAAGCTTTTGTGTAGCATTTCAACTCAAATTTGGAAGAGAAATCTAGATTCCACATAGTACCAAACTTCAATTTATAGAACCAATATCAATATTAGGGTTTCTCTCAAGTAACTAGAAAGTTATTGTAATAATTAATCAAAAAAAAGGAAGACGATAGATCGGAATAAAAATTGAAAGGATCTTAAAAACGAAAGAACTTTCGCAGAAATTAAAATTCATAAACAAAAATCCATGAAAACAGAGGCAATCGTTTGGTGTTATGATGACTTACTAATTACAGTGCGCTTTCTCTCACTCTCTCAGATCTCTTTCGTTCTTCTCATGCTTGCCAAATCTTAAATTTTTCACGCTTTCTAATCCCTAAATCTATCTCGCTCGCTGAAGGCGATGGGTTAGCTGGGGAGCTGGAGGCCAGGGATGAAGTAGCTGGAGGCCAAGGATGAGGGTCGAGGATGTGGTTGGAAAAAGAGAAGAGAAGAGAAAGGGACAACATTGTGGAAAAAGAAAAGAGATCGAGAAGAGAAAGAGAAAGAGAAAGGGAAAAAGCTGGGGAAAGAGAGAAGAGAAGAGAAAGGAAAAAAAACTGGGGAAAAAGAAAAGAGGAGGGAAGGGAAAGGGAAAAAGAGAAGATAAGAGAAAGGAAAAAAAAGGAGAAAAAAAAGAAAAAAAAATTGATCAAAAATTTGATGTTTAATGTAAAAGAAAGAAAATTGATAGAATTTACATGTTTACAGTCTCGGTTTTAAAATAACCGAGGCCATAGATATACCCTATGACCTCGGTTTTTCAAAAACCGAGGCCAAAATCCTATAGCCTCGGTTATTAAAAAAACCGAGGTTAAATTTTCGAGACTAAAGATATATATTGTAGTAGTGATCTTTTGTTGTAGCTTGTCTCCAAATTCTCTCGAGTCTGGCAACGCCTCCTTTTCTAAGAACTGCCAAGAAGATGCTTTATCAAACACCATATTTTGTGAAGTGTAGAATCTTTCACTCATTGGATCACAACATTTCCACCCCTTTCTCTGGATGTCGTATCCTAAAAAGATACATCTAATAGCTTTCTAGCCAAACTTGTTCTATAAATGATCAGGAATAAATACATAACAAACATAGCTAAATGCTCATAGGTAGCTAATTGTACGTTTCATTTTCCACAGTTTCTCAAAGGGTGAAATAAGTACTAACCTCGGTTGAGAAAGTCTTTTTATCACAAAGGTTGGAGTCCTTATTGCTTCAGCCCAAAACCTTCTAGGTACATTCTTTTCATGTAGCATACTTCAACAAATTTCTGCAAGATGTCAGTTCTTTCTCTTCATTACTCCATTTTGTTACGGCCTGTTGGCACAAATGTACTGATGATGTATGCGGAACTCCCTTAGATATTGAGACAAATTTCTTAAGCTATATTCTCTAATGTTGTCATTGGATCTTCTTTCCAATTTCTCTTTCACACATACCTTGAGAAGTCATCAATGAATGTTATCATGTATTGCATACCGCCAATTAATGGTTTATTAATGGGACTAAATACATCAGAGTGAACTAACTCTAATGGTTCTTTTGCTTTGAATTTTGATTTCTCATATAATAATTGGTGAGCTTTACCATACTACCATCCTACATAGACCGTGTTTGTTCGCACGTCTAGTTGAGAAAGCCCTTAAGCATCGACTTCTTCACCATCACACTTAGCTTGGAATAACTAATGTGACCTAACCGTATGTGTCATAGATCTATTGTCTCATTTTTTCTTGTCCTATCTACATATGTAGATTCTACTAACCTCACATAAATTGATTCTAATTGTCACCCCTTCATTGTCAGTGTTTCTAAGGTTTTGAGATCATGATACACCTTTACGTTTCGGGGACCGAACAAAACAGAGTGGTCTAATGACGTCAATTGAGCCACAAATAGCAAGTTTTTATTCATTCTTGGGACATGACAAACATCTTGAAGTGGCACCTGGTTAGAATTATATCGAGACATAACTATCGTCTTACTGATGTGAGCTATCGGTAACCTTGAGTTATCACCTGTCATTTGATTTGAGCAGCCCGAATCTATGATCTAATCATTCTTATAGTCAATCTATTCTAGTGTTGTTACCGTGAAAGTTAATTCTTGTTTCTCTATATCGAATAATGTTTTGACATCCCAACCATCTTTAATATTCTCCTTAGAATTAGAAGTGGGAGTATTACTTTCAACAGGATTTTTCTTGATTTAAAAATCTTTCATCACATAACCCATCTTCCAGCAATGGTAGCACTCACCATCAAATTTTCTACGGTTAACACGATTCTTCAAAGCTCCTTCTAGAGAAGAGCCTTCATTTCCTTGATGAACTTTCCCTTCATCACCATCCTTTTTAGATCCACTACCATTGTACCGCTTAAAAGTGCCTTTGCTTTTGTTAGTGTATAACATTCTTCCTTACCCTTTAGCGAGACTCCTCCTATTTGCTTAGCCATAGCTTCTTTACCGGCCAACGATATCTCAAACTCAACGAGAGATGGTTATGTTTACCATCTTTATAAAGTAGTAACAAACTCTCGATATTCAACTCTCAAACCATAGATAAAAGATACTCATAATAGAAGACACTACTTGTATTATACTCACAATAAAAGACACTACAACATTTTTCAAAGATCACTCACAATTTGAAGAAAAATACATACACTCAAATAGAAAATTTATAACTCACACTTAAACTAAGAATACAAAGAATTATTTTTAGGGGTGCATAATCCAAATGCAAATGATGCTATTTATAGTCTTTATCATGCAATCTACACCACACAAATATAAAATTAAAAAATAATTCTAATCACACATTATTATCACATTCTACACACTTCTCCTAAAAAATCTATTTTTTATATATTTCTAGAATTTTCTCTTGAAAAAACTTTATTCAACATTTGAGAAGTTTTCATTGTATTAGGCTTTAGATAAAATAGATTGAACTTTTATCTTCTTTAGGTTTTATAATGGGTTGGGGTTGATCTTCAACACTTTTCAATTATAACTTTGTAATATTGGATTAGTTTATGAAATTATCATTAGTCCTTTTCATTTATGCCTTTAGAGTATTGGATGAAACAAGGTTGAAAATTTCTATATCAGTTAAAATATCGAGATATAATTTTTATGAAAATATCAAAAATATTATTGTTATTGATGAAAATTTTGGAAAAAATCACAAAAATTCTATCAAAAATATGGTGTAGATTGCTAGAAGAACGAATTTTAAACTAATTTTATCTAATACATGTATTTTAAATACTTATAATATTTATATTAATCAATAAATTCATTAGTTAATTAAAATATTGTAGAATACATAGTTAAAAAGTTTGAAGTAATTAATTAGACTATCTAATTATATTAATTATTTTAAATAGATAAATCTCAACAATATGAAAAGAAATTTATTATTTTTAAAAATAATCATAGTTAGAGAGACATATTAAATCTTAATTTTAGATATAATCTACATGCTATAACATTAATATGAAACAATAGAAAATAAAACATACATGTAATGACTAAAAGAATTACTAAATATCAAACACATCAAAATAAAAAACAATTACCACAATAATTCGATATTTAGTCAATTTTTGTCGATATTTTAACTATAATATCTCTAATATCTAAGATATTTTAATCAAAAAAATATTTAAATGATAATTTAAAAATAACAATATTTATAAGGTAGAGAAAATATTACAGTGACCTATCTCAAAGTTTGAGATTTACAAGGTGGAAAAAATTTATCATTTAAATTATATTTATTAAGATGAAAGAGTGTAATAAATTGTCATGATTTTATCCATATATTTGTTGGAGCAATTTTGTTAATAACATTTTTTATTTTTGAAAATATTAGAGTATTAAAATATTGGGTAAAGTTTTTGAAAAAATCATAAAATTAACTTAATTAAAATTTATAATAATAAAAATAATATCATAATATTAAATTATTGATTAAAAATTTTATTTTTATTTTTATAAATTTTAAAAGTATTATTTTAATTATCTTTAAAAGAAATTATATGAAAATAGCATTAACTTGAGAAAGCAGGTCAACTCTTGGTGCAGTTCCGGATACAAGTATTAACTCTAAAGAGAAGTCCACCCCTTTTATTTGAACAGTGCTATATTGATCAGCTGATATTGATTTCTATATTCTCGACTATTTCTTGTATCATTAATTGATACCATAACTAATATTGAAAAAATAAAAAATAAAAATAAGAACAATATAATTGGATCAGTAAGCTGGTAACTAATTTCCGCCCGGTTATGAAAGCATTTTTCCAACGACAATCGCAATAAACAGTGAATTAATTATGCCTAAAAACAAGGTTTGATTTTGGATAAATCTATTCTTCTTATACGAAAGAAAAATATTATTTTCTGCTGCTGAGTATTAAAATGTTGATAGTTTTAATTAGTAACGATTTAAAAATTATTTAAAAAATTTAAGTTATAAGCAAAAGAAGTAGTGATGCTTTAATATATTTATTATTCTGATTTTATGGACCATTTAAATAAAATACTTTCAATTTAATAATTAGGATTATTATGACTTAAACAAAATACTTTTGATATCATATTAGAAGTTATTGAACACCAATTATTTTAAAAAATTAATTTAATTATTGAATTATAAGTGTTTGATATGTATGATGCATAAAGTTAATATTTATAAAAGAATGATAAATTTACAAAAATAATGTTAATCTTCTTCCAATAGATTATTATTTTTTTAAAAAAATTAATGATCAATAACTTATAACATAATATTATAACTAAAAATCATATATTCAAGTTCCAAGAATTCAAACTATTTTATTGTAATCCTTTGATTTGCATAACTACCACTAGCTAATGTTTTACGAGTTGACCACAATTTATATTAGAGTTGGAGATCTCCAATGATATCACATAGAGTCATGAGAAATAGTATAAGAGTAATATTAACTCTTTTTTAATAACTTATGTTTTTGAAAAAATTAATTTCACGACAATTTCTAATAATCATTAATATAGATGTCAAATTAATTATCACATCTTATCTCAATTCTGTTAATTTTATAAGTCAAACTTATCATGTTTAATTTAAATATTATCTTTATCTCATTCATTTAATATATAATAATATTTCATTTTATATTATTTTTATAAGTTAACTTGTGTCATTTAGATACATTTTTAACATATGAAATATCTACTTATGTGTTATCTAATTATCATTTCAATCTATCAAAAACTAAGTGAAACAATATAGAATTAACTCACGTAATTTACAATCCTCTTGACAAATCCATCCTCTTTTTTTGAGGGACAACGCTCCGGAAAATTACCCTCTAACCAAAGACTTAATTGGAGAGGTCACTCTGGCTTATCTGATGGCTCCTCTTACCCCCGGTGTGTAATAATTTCCCTCCCCCTATGTTTCAACAAAGAAATACAGTGAATTACAACATTTTTTGAAAGATTTAACTAATAATGTAGTGGCTGGCTTACGGGAGGATTACTTTACAAAGGAAGTTCGAGTAATCTGCAGCATGTGACTTCATCGGCTTTTCTCCTCCTGACATATATGTGGCAAGTATCTCAACACACATGGTGGGGCTATCAATAGACAAAATGTGCCTTTGTAATATTAAGATTCAAAGCTCCCATGCTTGGAGATTCAATCAATAACAAGTAATGATACTTTGCTACATTTTATAATTTCTTACAAGCTTTTTCATGAACCCATATTCTCAACTATCCAATATCATCACCTGAGCAAATCCATATAAAAACATCACATACCACCGGTTTTGAGGCAGCCTAGCTAGTTGGTAAGACCAATAAGCAGGTTCACTGTTGGTCATTGATAACTTTTTAGATAGAAGGTTGATAGTTTGAGTTTCGAAATCTCCCTCCCCCGTTCGGTCAAGGATACAAACCAAAGGTGTGCCTTGGCTGGTATTCAACAAAAATTGAGTTGCTTCTCACCACCTCTTCTTTGAACAAAAATAAATAAATAAAACTATATTAAATAACATCATTCTACACAAACCATTCTAAATTTTAACATGATAACAGTGTTTATTCTAAATTACATCAATGATATTAGAGCTCATCCTTTCAATTCTAAGAATCTGCTTGAATTTTTTTACATGCAAATTTCTCATTAATGAAATGAAAGAATTATCAATATTTTTCCCCAGCCCAGAATCAATTCATATATTTTTATTCCAAAACCTTGACGTAATTCACGGTGGCCAATCTGAAAGAATTATCAATATTTTTTCCCAGCCCAGAATTTTTTTTTTTTTTTACAACCAAGTTCATCACAATACTAATCCTATCTGGCCTATTGATTTTATTTTCTTATCAAAATTATTGTATTATTTTTCTTTGCATATAAGGCTTGATAAAATTATCTTTATTTAAATATAATAATTATAAAAATAATTTTATTAAATTCTTTTACTTATTACATTACTCATATATATTATTTTATTATTTACCTATAATACTCAATTTTTGTTATTTACTAATTATTTTCAATTTTTGTTTACTTAGCCATTATATGTATTATTTGTATTATTTTTTAAATTAAAATTTTTAAAAAAGAAAGTATATTAATTTTATAAGAAAAATTCTAATTTTATTTATGTAAAATATAATATTCTTAGTTTCTTCAATATATAAAAAAGGAAGGAAAAAAAATCTTATATTATAACATACTATTTTTATTATCTTTCGTTTCGATTTAACATGTTTAGATTCCTTAGATCAGTAAAAAACATCGAAACTAACTATTTCATTTATTTCAATTCATCTACATTTTAATAAAGGTGACCTTATTTCAATAAAATGTCATAATTTGATAGACCCCAATTATTTTTAAGTGCTTCTAAACTAGCATACAATTCATCTGAGTTACCCCACCTTAAAGTTGTAATATATATATATATCACTTAACAAAAATGTGGAATGCTTTAGAAACACATTTTTTTTAAATTATTCCCATCTTTAACGTGTTAATTTTGTGATTATTTTTATTTTTCTTTAACTAAATAGTAAATTTCATAATTACATAAAAACCACTAACCTTAATTTGTTTAAAATGTAGTATTCTTAATTTTGTTTATGGTAAAAGGTCCTTTGTTTTTAATGAAACATGAATATCTTAATTTCTTTTCCAATCATATCGTGAATAAAGACCATATGAAAATCTTACATGGTGTAGTTAGTTTTTCTATGAACTTATTACCTCTTTATCATCAATGAATAGGACAGGGGAGGAAAAAGAAATGAATAGGAATAGAGACATCCACTTGCATGAGCTTGAGACTAAAGTTTAGTAAAGATGGGGGGCTCCTTTCATTTTTATGCCTTTGTCTTATGGAATCCCATCAAACAACAATAATCAAAGCAATCTCTAAGTGTATCACTAAAAATCCACAATTGAGTATGCTCTCTTAATTTGTTCAAATGAGCTCCAAACAAAACAAATTAAAAAGATTATTAGGAAGAAAGCACTGCAATCACCTATATATATATATATATATATATATATACTTAATTTGTTCAAATGAGCTCCAAACAAAACAAATTAAAAAGATTATTAGGAAGAAAGCACTGTAATCACCTATATATATATATATATATATATATATATAGAGAGAGAGAGAGAGAGAGAGAGAGAGAGAGATCCCTAGGAGCTAGTATAGATAGTAGAATGAGAGGGATTAGGTTAGTCCAAACTGCAAATCAGCGACTTCCTTATACAGTGCTGAGAAAAAGGCCAAGTAAATATTGTATTGGTTGGCATGTTGGCCCTATTGGGGCATCCATTCATTGGATCACAGTTTTGTTGAATCATTGGCCGGTTTGAAGATACTAATAAATAGGGAAAATAATTACTATATAGCCCTTTGAGATTTTTCAAAACTACAAAAACACTATTTTAAATTTGAAAATAATCAATTACATACTCTCTTTTTCTTTTACAATTACACCCTCCCTTACAAATAGGTAATTACACTATTATTACATTAACCTCTATTTATTTTAGGTTTGTTTACTAAATTGTAATAGAATTAATCGTAATGGGAATAAATATGAATGAAAGAAAAAAAATTATTCTATTTCTTTGTGATGATTGGGAATCAAAATAAAAATATTAATTTACTTAAATAAGAGATAATTTTGTAATTATATATTATGAATTTGAAAAATGTAATCAGGAATAAAGAAATAATGAATAATGACAACTCCTAAATTTATAAAATCATTATTTCACTCTCTTTTTTTCCTCA
This sequence comes from Hippophae gyantsensis, assembly GCA_030763125.1. NCBI lineage: Eukaryota > Viridiplantae > Streptophyta > Magnoliopsida > Rosales > Elaeagnaceae > Hippophae > Hippophae gyantsensis. Next base: position 2,162,231 of record CM061034.1, on the reverse strand, counting down.
TTCTATTAGCTTGTTAGTAGCAAATACCTTCCTTACTTGGATGATTAAAATATAAAGAGAATAAATAATATAATTGTTAATTTTTAAACTTATTATTCTAGATAAATAAATAAATGGCACATTCATTAACATAATTGCATAAGAAGGAGGAAAACAAATACCACCCCCACCTCCAAAACTAATTAAGTACAAACACAATATTAATAAGGATGTGGTACATGTGATTTTATCTTTCTTCTTTTGCAACCCACGTGATTTCCAGGAGGTCAAGTGGGCATACTCTATTTGCTTTCTTTACAGGGAAGATCCCACATCTTTAGAGAAAAAGAGGCAAAGGTAAAAGACTACACAGCAAAGCTTCCTTCAGTACAAGACTTTTTACAAATTAAGAAAAAGTACAAGAAGAAGAAGATATGGAGGAAATGATGGACAATGATATCCCAGAAAATCCCAGAAATGAGACCACTCGTACAAAGATCATTAACACCTCTACTTGTCCAACCTGGAAGCTTTACCGAAACCCTTTTTATAATTCTGATCATAACCTTCTTCAACACCAACATCAACCAAATTCTTCGCCATTCCATAGTAGCAATAAGAATCTTAACAATTGCCTACACCTCCCCCTCTCTGATTCTTTCTGGGATCTAACCTTCTCCAATCCGGCCGTTATGGAATCTGAGCTTGAATTGGCTCGTGCCCAGATCATTGAATTGAAAACTGAGCTTGAATATGAGCGCAAGGCTCGTAAAAAGTCGGAGTCTATGAACAGAAGGTTGATTAAAGAGTTGAACGAGGAAAGAAATGGTAGAGAAGCTGTGGAGAGGGTATGTCAAGAGCTTGCCAAAGATATTTCATCTGATAAATCCGAGATTAGTAAAATGAAAAGAGAGATGGAAGAGGAGAGAAAGATGATGAGAATGTCAGAGGTTTTAAGGGAAGAGAGGGTTCAGATGAAGCTTGCAGAGGCTAAACTTTTCTTTGAAGAAAAGATATGGGAATTGGAGAGCTGTAAACAGAGCGCTGAGAATTCACCGTCCAATTCAAAACATAAGAACAGTGACGAAATTGTCAAGATTGCTTCTAGAACCACCGCTGTTAGAAGCTCTTCAGGGAAATTCAGAGACTTGATGTTAGCTGAGAAATTGAGTTTTAATGGTGTTGATTTAGGGGAATCAACAAAACCAGTTTCAGGTTGTAAAGGAAATAATGGTATTAGTGCTAGTTATTCATCATCAACAGCGATTAATCAACGAAAAGCATCACCAGAAGCTGAGAATCCTCATATAAAAAGAGGGATTAAAGGATTTGTGGAATTCCCAAAAGTTATTAGAGCAATTGGATCCAAAAATAATAGGCATTGGGGTACAATTACAAAGCTCGAGTGTCAAAAGTCTCAGTTGAAGATTCTGCTCAAGCAAAAGAGTCCTATCCGATCAAATAGTCTCATTATGAGTTGAAGAAGAAGACCCTAAATTGATACAATACAACTCTACAAACCATTCGTGTCTTGATAATTTTGTTATATCCTTGGTTTTGATATATACCTGGCTTTTTTGGTCATTCCAATCCAATTTTCTTCCTTCATTTACCTATGAGTTTCTATAAGAATGATCTTGAAGTATATATATATATATATATATATAATGACTACTGGTGTTTGTAATTCTGGTAATATCCCAAAAAAAAAGTTGTAATTTTGTAAGTGTGTTATGATGTATAAAAGTCAGATTTTGAAGATTTCTACATAAGAAATATTGTGTTGTATTGTTTTCTTTTTTCTTTTGCTAATATACAGTATGAAGATATAATACATTGCTTTAGATCTCCTTATCTGAACAAAAAAGTTTTGAAATAATGTTGGTTTAATTAAAAAATCACTCAAAGTCACACCTTTTTTTGGGGATGTCGAAGACATCTGCACATGCACATGCACATGCACATGCACATGCTTATTTTATATTTTATTAAAAATGTTTTTGGTTTAATCTTAAAATAAAATATTGGGAACTCAAGAAGTGAAAAAACTTCTAACAATCTGAAATTATCATCAAGCAGACTAAAAATTTGTGTGGCGAGAAAAGCTTAATAGTAACAGAGAAGGGACCCAGATTATGCCATGAACTTAAAGGAATTTTAACCTCTCCACCGTATTTTGTATCGTCCAATTCAACGCGGCTCGTAACCTGTGTAGTTTTTTTTTAATAAATATTTATAAAATATTGACATACAAATTTTAGTCTAACATGTTACAATCATTTAATATTTAATTTGAGTAAATTGAACGTAGATATTAAAATATTATTTTTATTATTATAAATATTTTATGATAATTTATCCAATTTATTAAAATAAAATAAAAAACCAAATTCATTTTGCAATCACATTTTTTTAAAAGCCCGTACACAGTTAAATTGTTATTTATTACAAAAAAAACAATTATTTTAGTTTTAGTTTATTATTAAAATAATTTGTGTTAATTTATTATTAAATATTATTCATTTTTTTTAAATAGCTATTTATCGACTCGTCTTTGCAAATTGGAGGAAATTAATGTTGTTTAGAATTTAGTTAAGATTTGAAGCTTCGTTCTGTAAAGAAAATAAAATAAATTCAAACAAGAAATTAACTGTGGTTATTCAAGCTAGGTATAGAGATGTGGGCTCTTCTGATCAGAAGTTGCTTCACATCAAGAATTAATGTCCCCAATGCTATCATTTCTATTACGATTAATACTTTATTATGTTACTGGCTACCTTTTTTCATTTGAAAAAACAGTTATCTTGCAAACATTGATGTTGAATTCCTTAAAAATAATGTTTTTGATAAGAAGCCCAGAGACCTAGTTATTAGCAGTTTAGTACTATTCTGCTTTCCTCTAGGTAGTTTGAATTTCATTTTTAATCTTAATAACATTAAGCAAATATATATATATATATATATAGAGAGAGAGAGAGAGAAGGATTCATGCCAATCATGAAATAAATATTAAGATTCTATCAAAACAACAACTGAAAAGAAATAATAAACTGAATTAAAACCAATCATACTTTACTTACGGTACATGATCTTCATTTAAACCAGCGGAGATCCGTAGTTGAACAAGGAGAAATATCTCTGCCAATAGTGCTATCAGCATAACAAGAAGACAAATTCTCCACCCCACTCCCATAATTGTAATTATAATACTCATAATTTTGTACACTCTTGAAACTAGGACTCGTCAAGGTGTGACTGAAACTATTACGATGTTCATTAGGAACTAGTAGTACAGGGTAAGAAAGCCGCTTCCTTGCAGCTGATCCACGTTCTCTTTCAGGAGTACAAGGCCGACTTTGTCTAGGTGTGCTCTGTGATCGAGCCTGAGCCTTTGCCTTTGCTGATTCTGTTGCAGCCATATAGCTAGGCATTACTCCACCACTGAAGCCTAATAAGCTTGGCGTCTGTGCAGCTGAGTAACATCTTTCCTCTTTTGGGCAACGAGGGCTTGCTGATCGAACTTTTAGATACTTTACCTTGTTTGAGGGAGAAGGTGTGAAAGGTGAATGGTTAAGTACTGAAGAAGCAACTGCCACACCATGTGGTCCACCTTGCTGTAATTGGCTTTGTGATTTTCTAACTACTGTTGGACCTGGACCTGGACCTGGACCTGGACCTGGACCTGGACCTGGACCGGACCGAGTTCTACAACTAGTGTCAATTTCAACTCTTTTTATGGACTCTGCAGATCTCTTTTCAATACTAGTTTTTTCCCATTCTTTGTTAGCCATCCAACGCTCTAGCCATTTGATTCTGTCTTCAAGCTCTCTCTCTTTAATACCGGATGTCTTAGTACCAGGCTTCCATATCTTCAAATTAATTAATTACAAACTACTATCATCCAGATAACCAAATATAGAGAATTGAAAAATCAAAACAAATAGGTATATTTGATAACAATTTTAATTATTGATTTTTTTTAAGTGCTTTTTAATTAGATGTATTTGATAACAAAAAAACTCACAAAAATAATTATTTAATTAAAAATTAAAAATCATATATCAGAATGGTTGTTAACGATGAATTAAACAAGAAACCTGATGAGAAAAAGCATAAGCTAAAGCTCTTTCACGTTTCAAAGCAGCTTCCTTTTTGTTATGTAGCGAGGCTTCGATCTCCTCACTCTTATGCGGGCGATCGTCCCAATCAAAATCTGTACCACGACTCGTCTCCCTCGACTGTGAGTGACAGAGAATTTATTAAAGCCATTTTATACAGTATTGCAGAGACTATAAAATTTAGTATTAATAACATGATTTGATTGAAAATGATATTTTAAAAAAAAAACTGCTTACAATTGACTTTCGATCAAAAATATGCTCAAGACATCTGGCATCAGTAAAGAATCCGCTGGTTTCAGCAAACATTGATTTTCTGCTACTTTCAAGTGAAAGCCTAGCTCTTTGATAACGAACCTGATCTTGTACTCGAACTAGAGCTTCCATACACTTGAGTGTTAACTTGGTTTGCTTCCTAACGTTCTGTCCTCTTACTAATGCTTGAAGTTTCACCACCCCCTTTAGTGCAATCAGAGCTCTTCTCGCCTTCATCAGTATAACAAACTCAATATTCCACCAAAATTAACCAACATTATATATCGATTTAAATAATACTTTTCCCCCCCTACTCAATATAATCTAGCTACCACACTTACCATAAATCCTCTAAAAACTGTTTGAATTAGAGTAGCAGCATAATGTAGTTCCTTAACAAAACTATTAGGAGGAGTTCTCCCAACATGTCTAACAATCTTAGCTTGTGCGGTGGCTAAAGCTGCTGATGTACCAGCTGCCACTGCAATCGCATGCCGTGGCTCGGCAAGCGAAAAGGATTTCACAGGACTAGTACTGCAGGTCTCATCTGTGCTTGTTTTTGCTACCATACTGTGCTGGACATGAATATTAGACCTTCGAAATAGCCATCTTTTCTTTCCTTTCACCTGGGAATATTAATTTACAGAAGAAGAAAAGAAATATCACACTATATAAAATAAATCATAAAGAAAGAGAATATGATCATCATCTTTTTCTTGTACTACCTTTTTTTGGTCTTCCTGTTCTTCATTTTCATTATCTCTCCTTTTGGTGCCTTTTTTCTCAGGATTGTCCTTGTTAGGAGACTTGAAAGCCTTTTTCACTAATGTAAACCAAGACATACCAACCCTATTCTTTTCCACGGAGATGGAATTATGATCATTAAGGAAGTTATACAACTAAAATCATCAAATGAAGTAAATGGTTCTATTCTGCTTCTGCCCCATTAACATTAAAAAAAAAAACTGACCCAACAAAGTAATTTCCACTGATGGGTGGTGAGATAGAGGTGAAAATTTATGTTTGTTTGTGTTTTTTGTTATGCATTGAAAGAACGGAGTAGTACTTGCAATAATTATGCAGCCGAGTGATGGTGTTTTCTAGTGGCATGACAAATAACTAATGGAGGGTGTCAGATGTTTTACAAAAACAATGTACAAATAAAATAATGTTCAAAGAGGAGAGATTTTTAAAGTTGCAAAAGAATCCAAAGACTAGTTAAATTTATATAACAGAGGTTTTCGATTAATCATGGCTTTTATTTCACTGAAATAAAACTGACCAAATTCAAGTGGTTTCACGTGTTATGAACAGCTAAAGGACGAGAAAAGAGAGAGCCTTTATAAGTGGAGCAGAAGTTAAAGGAGAGACAAGATTAAGCACATCCATGTATGGCTCTGCAAGACTCCTCGAAGTCCACCAACTTGCTGAGCCATACAGCTCAAAGTGGAATCCATATTTTTGGGTAAAGGTGAACCGATCGAGTTGGCTTCATTTTCCCAGTAGAGCATTAGACTGGTCAAACTCTTTTGATTCTCTCTTCTACTTTTCTACATTTATCCTTACAAAATATACAAACTAGACATGGACTTTACACAGATAACCCTGTACTCTTCGTTATGGAACTGATTGTTACAGAAATTATTATTTGTTTTTCAACTATGTGAATACGTGATATTATATATTAATGAAATTTAAAAATAATACAATTTTTTAAAGAATAATGAATAAAAACTACTGGTTATTTAACTTAAAAGGACCTGCATATTCATTATCAGTGTACAAGCCAATCTTGAGCTATAATAATGTGTGGTATTAAGTTAAGACTGATTTGAATGAATAAAATTGTCTCTTAGATATGGAATGGAACAAAAATAATTACTTTAACACATAAAATTGTCATTCTGTTAGCATCCTTTAAAAAAAGCTATTCCTTTCATTTCTCGTTATACAAAAAAATATTATTTTTGTACACAAATACAATGCAAATTATATAGAAGAAAAAAATTATCAAAAATATTTTTATTGTATTTAATTTTTTTTAGATTAAGTAATAATTTTTAATAATATATTTTTTTAAAAATATAATAATTAAATGATATTATTTAAATTTCATTAAATATTTTTAAAATATTATACAATATTTTTATTTCCATTTAAATTATAAACTAAATATTATAATACTATATTACTAAATATTATAATACTATATTATGCATTCTTTAATCGTTCAAACAAATTCTGTAATAATAATACTATTTTCTTTAGATTCAATTTTGTTATTGTTATCATTCTCAATCTTTTTTTCATTCTCCGAATCAATGTACAGAAAGATTATATAATAATATATAAATTGGGATGTAACATACCAATTAATTTTAACAACTCATTCCGTATTATTTCATTTACTTTTTAGTACGAGTTTTCCTAAAAATTCTTTATATTATGATATTTATATAAATTAGCCAATTATTTTATAAAATATATCGTTTAACCTCCTATGTTTTATAAAAAGTATTAAAAAATGATAAATTTTATTTCTCATTTAATATTTTAATAATTTTTATGATAAAATATTATAACAAAAAATCATTTTTATCATTTATTTATTTACCAATAAAATAAAATATTAAGAAAATAATATTATTTTATTGAAAATATTTTATCTTTTTTTTACATATTTTACAAAACAAAGAATCAAATGATACATTTTTTCTAATGAGATATTAAATAAAACATGATATTATATTATTAAGGATAATGTTACCATAAATTAAATATAATAGAATATAAAAGTTATGAGTTTCACGATCCACCGAGTTAACATTTTGGAATTATAAATTTAGGATATGTATGCATTTTTTACTTATTATTAGAACTTTAATCAATTAAGTCACAAACCTCCTCTCACTAAAAAAACGCTAAATGAGTCTTAAAAATAACAAGTGATAATATAATGAATAAATTGATGTCAGTAAAGACTCGTAATTTGATAGATGTCTTGGACAATGTCTAATATTATATCGATTTCATTGTTCTTTTGATATTAAAAGGCAATAATTCTTATGCAATTTTACACGGATGAGACGGATAAGAGTAAATAAATCCTCAAATCCACCTCTCACACAGAAAAATATGGACTGAATTAATAAGATCTTTCACAAAGAAATATATAAAATCCCAAAAGTAATCAATTTGAAATCTGCTACATGTATTCAGGCGAAGAAGAAAATGAACTTGTGTAGTATCTTAACCAAATATTCAAATTCCTTTAGATGCTTACTGTACGAGTACTTGACTTGTTGGAGATGCATATATGTTACGGTCTTCTTAAGGTCTTGAACAAGTTCGGCCATGTTATATACCGAGTTTTTTTTTTTTTTTTTTTTGAGAAGCTGTTATCTTAAGTAGTAGTTCACTGAACAAAGAAAGCAAACTTAAAACTGAATGTTTAAATTTCATATTTGCATATATAAATATAAATTAATGAAGTACGTTTAAAGTTTCACCATGTAATATGGCATATATATGAAACTCAAAAAGGATAAGTGTTAATGTTAATTATATATACAGATCAAAAAAGAAGAAATTGTTGTAGAACTGAGTATATATACCGTCAGTTGTTAGTTGCCAAACACATGTTTAATTGTCCACACAAAAGTTATTGATACCCCTAATATACCTTTTTAAAAATGTTTACGTACACTATTAATTAAATATGATAACCTCGACAAAGTAAATGACTTTTACATAAATCAATCGGTTAATTATAAACTAAATAACATGCTCCTGAATATCTATTTTTTAAAAGAAATAGTATCTAAGGTACAGTATACTTTGCATAGGACATAAATCTTTTAAATTATTCCGTTTACTTCCATAAATTAAAAATAATTAATTAAAAATAAATTATATTATTTTAATATTTTTTTATTTAAAATATTATTATTTTCTATAAAGTAAATAAAAAATATCAAAATAATAATCTTTAAGTGAAATATGAAATAAAATAATTTTAAAAAATAAATAATAATAAAATTCAAACAAAACAAATATTTAAATATATATTGTTATTTTTTATAAATTAAAAAGTAATAATATAAAAATAAAATAATGACAATTAATAAATATTAAAAATAATTTTCTCTAAATTTTTTATATGGCTTTATCATTGTTAAAGACTCGCATTTAATCACTTAATATAAAAATAATAATATTTTAATAAAAAAAAAATCAAAAGAGTATAATTGGTCATTTTTACAAAGTTAATTAACTAAACGATACTGTTTCGAATCTAAGGAAATAAACTATAAAAATAACTTAATTTAAGAAACTCTTACGATATTTTTCTCTATTTATATATTACTATATCATCTTTCATAATTTATTCATTTCTCATTTTCCATTACTTGATATAAGAATGACAAAAAAACTAAGGGTTTGATTTTTATCCGATAAATTTTAAAAACATGTACAATTTTGGGTAAAAATCGAACATAAAACAATAGGTACGATTATATTAATAACTATACCCATTCGTACTAAAAATTAATTATATTTATTTAGTTAATTTATATATTTATTAAATTAAATTATATATTAATTAATAATTAAGGTTTATTAAGAAATTTTTAAAAATATTTGAAAAAATAATTTTTTTTAAATATTTTTTAATAACAGTCCCGAACCGTTACCCACAAGAAAAAATTGTCCCTAAATAATAACAGTTTTCAAGTGTTTTTACGTACAAATTTTATAATTCAATTTAAGAACACTTAAATAAAAAATCGTTCACACCCGTACTCGTAGACATCCCTAACTTAATACTAATAGAAGAACTTGTGTGTTGTACTAATACAAAAACTACTATAATATAATGATATTATTATTTACTTTGAGATAATTATTTAAATCAATATGTAATTTATATCTAACTTGTTTGGTTATACATTTGTTATTATTTATTTTGTGTTAATATTTGATTTAAAATATTGATATTGCTTTTAAAAATAACATAAACAAAGTTCGACCATTCAAGTTTGATAAATATATAAGAATATATTGGTATACAAGAAAAAAGAATGGAGATAGAATAATCAATGGACGTGAAAAAAAAATAACAAAATAGAAAAAAATAGAAAATAACAAAAATATTATTCATGATACCCCACAATTATTTATAATAAATATATCTATTACAACAACACTTTAATCTTGAAGTCATATGTTGTAGCAATACCTAACAAAAAATGACTAATAATGGGATCATGAGTTAAGCCTCGGCTAAACTTTGAAAATTTGAATATTATAATGTATTTTAAATCCTCTTAGTCATTATTCTACTACAATAATTTTTGCTAAGAAGAACACCCATATTGTAGCAATTCTACCCAGGTAATGGATTAGTCCTACTTACTTGAGTGAATACAAAAAAATATAAATTTTCGTAAAATAAGGTTAAAATATGGCTTTTTAAGAATATAAACTCGCATACATAAACATGGTATATGGGTAGATAAAATCTAATTAGTTGAAAATAAGTATTTAGGTGAATTTTTGAAATATAAAATCAATACATCTATATGTGTCTCGATACCTATAAGAAGTCATATGAAAGGTTCTTGTACTTGTAAATTTGTTTTCGGATAATGCTATATATTAATAGATAATTATGAAAAAATTGTATTTAATTTAAAAAGATTTTGATATTTATTTATGTGTATAAATAAAAATTATATTTATTTTAAAAATATTTAATATTTACCTGTGTGTTAAACAACAGATAAAGAAAAGAAATAGTAAACTTTGAAACTGAGAATAATCAATTTATTGTTCATTAATTATTTTTCTTTTTATATATAGAAATAGTTAATTATGAAAAAATGTTTATTTTTAGGATAATGTTATTTAGTTTTTTTTTTGTGTAAAAAAAGAAAGAAAAAAAAAAGAGAAAGTAAAAGATAATTATAAAAAAGTGTATTCTATTTTGAGAGATTTTTAATATTTATTTCCTTGTATAAATTAAAAATATATTTATTTTAAGAATATTTTAATATTTATTTAATTTGAAGAATATTTTTTATTTATTTATGTGTTTAAAAAATATTTTATTTTAAATTTATATATATGGAAAAAATTAACTTAACATCGAAACGCGAGAATTTTTTTATATAATAATAAATAATTATAAAAAATATATTTATTTTAAAATATTTTGATATTTATTTATGTGTATATATATAAATTGTATTAATTTTTTAAAAAATAATATTTATTTATATAAAGAAAGAAAAAAAAGAACTTAACCGAAAAAAAAAAAGAGAGTTCTGAGTCAGAACACGTTTAATATATAAAGATAATAGATATGAGTATAGTTTGAGCACAGCTCCAAGTATCTTAGTGGTGTAAAATAAGTCCTACCCTGCAGAGTAACAAGAGGTATACTCTGTTGGCGTACAGCCCCCCCTTTTTTTTTCCAATTTTGGACCATTTTCCAGTTACAGTCAACCACTAGTGCAGAAAACTTATGAATCAGAGCTTTAAGCAGAAAACACAATTATGCTGTCTTTTTATGGATTGATATTTCACATGCCTCACCAAAAAATTGAAACAAGTTGAAAAAAAATTTGATTAATGAGGAGGGGATATGAAAAGAGCGAATTTGGTTGATTAAAACAACAACAACAACAACAACAAAAAGATGCAATCATACAATCCAAAATACATATCAATTCACTCCTTTACAGGAATTCAAGCTACACAAACTGAGAAAATGTAAAACAGTAAGAATCACACTGGGAGATTGTAAGCCAACCATACATATACGATTTAAGGAGCTCTTCAAAAAATCAGCTGGACGATCGAGCCAGAGAGGTGAAAGAGAATTGACTGACCTTGCTTGTGAAGAAGAGAAGCTCGACTAGTAGAATAGTCGGATAATAATTATTCTATATAATATTTAGTTATAATAATAAATATTTTAATAAAATAATTTTTATTTAATATTTAATTTTTTAACTTAATAATTTAGTTATAAAAATTTATTTAAATTAATATTTAATTATTTTTTATGTTATTTTTTTATATTTTAAAAATAAAAAAAATTATTTTGAATTGAAAGATAAAATCAAGAAATATAATTTTAAAATTAAAATTTGAGATATGTTAAATAAAATGTTATTCACGTCTATTATTGTTATTAATTTTTTACATAATTATATAATTTTTATTTTATTTAAATAAAGCATTACTATATAACCAAATATATGATTTATATGATCTGTAAAAAACATGAACGAATATTTTGGCTAAAAAATTGTTACGGATTAAAAAAAAATTAAAACAAAGTAAAACAGGCTCATGGTTGATCCATTACTAGCACAAATATTGGGCTTGTCCAAGTTTAAAAGCGGGTCAGGATGTACTGGGCTGAGCCGGAATACCCAACTCACTTTACAGCACAAGAGTACCTTCCCGTTTATATATTTCATATCCAATCAATTTCATTTTTACTCTTTAAAAAAAATGTATATTCATCACCATATAAAAAGATATATATGTTTAATGTTTATCACGCTATAAAAAAAATAATACGTTTAGAGCCTCCTTTGATTAAAAATAAGAGATAAATGCATTTAGGTTCACTAACGTAAAATAATTTAATTATTTTATTATATTATGAAAAAAAATGACAGTATAAAAATAAATGATTAAATTTTAATAATTTTTTTATCAATTTTGTAATTATTTTATCTATTAAATAATTTATAAAAATTGATATCTAAATAACATTGAAAAAATAAAATAAAAAATCATTTTTTCCTTTAACGTGACTTTTTAAAAATAAAATAATTAAAATGTTATAAAAATAACAAATAAACTCAACTTAAATCTACAGTAAAAATAATTTTTTATATATAAAATGGCTGTAATAAACTTAAATCTAACATAATTCAATACCCATGGGAAAGCTAAGGAAATTGTTTAGATGACATCAAGTGATCGAGTAGATATGATGCCAGATGGCAATGAAATGAAGAGAAGCAGACGAGTCAATCAACTACGTTAATGACACAAGTTGAATCAAATGGTAAAACTGACTATACATTATTAAACAAAGGATAAGCATTGTCTTATATTCAATATCTCAACCTCTCTACTATTAATTTACTCAAAAAGACAAATATTTAATTCTTTGGCAAAACATTTGACATCTTATATTATACGGTTTTATTTTAGTAAATAAATTCAAATATTAATAATACTTATATATATAATTTTTTTATTTTAATAAATAAATTTAAATATTAATAATACTTTTAATTTTATATAAATATACATATATATATTATCATTACAACTATCCTATATAATTAAAAAAATTAATATTATAATTATGATTATCAAAATTAATATTTTTATCTTTGGTTATATTATTTAAAATATATATTAGAATTGATAATTATCAAACATTTTAAAAATTATGAGTTTAATATATGATATTTTGTAATAATTATAATCTCAATCATATTCTTACGCTCACGCTAATGATAACTAAATTAATTTTACTTGATAAAAAGTTAATTTAATCGATAAGAATTGAACTAATCTCTGAGATATAATTATAAGCAAGGTTTAAAAAATTGATAATATTGTCACAAATATCGCAATGTTGTCACTATTTTTTACATCTTGATATTTAAGCATAATATCTATATATTTTAGATAAAAGTTTAAAAAATTGTCGATAATATTATCAAATTATAAAATATTATTTTTTAGTTAAAATATCATAGATATTATAAATATTCTTAAAATCTTGATAAAAGTCAACTATATATATAAGATAAGGTTGATTGGCCAAAATATCATAATAAAGAGATTAATTAATTTATAATAATTAATACAATTAAATTATATATTTAATTATTTTAAATATTTTAATTATTTATTTTACTTTCTAAAGAGAGAAAAACTACTTACTATAAGATGTTTTACGACAAAAAATATATATATAATATTTTAATTAATAAATTAATTAATTAATCAATATAAATTTTATAAATATTTAAAAATTTATGTATTAAATAAAAATTAGTTCGAAATATAAATAATCGATTGTTTTTATGTTTAATAATTTTTTATAAAAAATTCATAATTTTGATAAAATTATCATAATTTTTTTGATTTTTTTTATAAAAACTATATATCAATATCTTGACTAAAATCGATATTTTAAACCTTGTTTTCGAGTCTAATTGTTTTGAGTGATTTTTATCCTTTATTAAATTATTACAATATTTGTCAAATTTTACATATAAAATATGTGAAGTGTATCTAAAAAAATATTTAAAATAGTTAAAAAATAATATCTTAATAACATTAAACATAAATAATACCAATGATATAAACAGAATCTCTTGATGAATTTGAAACTTATATTTATTTTTAAACCTTAATCTTTAAAAATAAATCTAATGATTTATATCATTATATAAAATTATAAATAAAATAAAATATAATCATTAAATATATTAATTATATTATTTAAAATTGTTACATTAAAATCAATTTTTTATGTGATTAAAATATTTAAAAATAAATTATTAAAGTAATTTTAAGATTCAATTTCAAATAAAATAATTAATATTTTTAATTTATATATATATTAAAAAAAAATTGACTTCGCTCTCCTTGAATTGTTGGTCTTATGTAATGCAGAATTTGTACATTCTCGTTCATCAAACAGATCCACCAGCTTCAAACATTCAACATTCTCAACGTTTTCATTCAAATGTTCAATACTCTTAACCGTATTAATTTCAGAGTTAAAGGCAAATTCTAATAGATACACAATGTAAGTTACTAAGTCCTACTAGAAAACTAATTAAATGATTCAAAAATTAAACTTGTCCAACCACCATTAAGAGCTCCAATTATGATTTTAGAATATTATTATATCATTATTACAGAGTTAGAACGAGAATTAGTACAAAAGCTTTTAATCTTACTACGAGAAATAGTAAGGAGTTGGTCGCTTGAGAAATGCAAGCAGAGAAAAACAGAGCACTTGGGTTGATCAACTACAGATAGGGCAGAGAACCAAGCCATTTTCATTGCAATCAGTGCATCTAACCACCACAGTCGCCCCTTGCCTCTGTCCCACCGCATCTTCCATTGCCATTACCATCTTAGCACTCCCATTACACTGAAAACATGGCAAAAACCTCACATCTCCACACCCCTCACAAACAGACCCAACTCTTCTCTTTGGCAAACCTTCAAACAAGTCGCTGAGGAAACCATCTTCAGCAATCTTCAACAACTCTTCAGCCCCACCAACATACCACCCTTTAACAAACACCCTTGGAGGAACAATGGCTTCTTTTCCTTTCGATTTCATCAATTCCTTCAATTCCCCTTTGAACCCACGATCCATTGACACGTCTCGTTCGCAAATCACCACTCCAGCACCTTGCATCGCCGCCCTAACTGCATTGCACTCTTCGAAAGTCTTCCGAACTCCTCGCAACGTTGTTGTGTAGACCACCACCATGTTTTCCCCATTCGGTGGACATATTTTCTCGAACCCATCCAGTGGATTCTGCCTCCTACACGTTAAGGGTCTCAAGAAATTGTCTTTCTGAGGCTTGAGAATGCGACCGGTTGAACGGTTAGGGTTTGAATTCTCTTTATCGGCGGTGATGGGTTCTTTAAAGGCGAATGTTTTTGGTGGTGGGAGAGGAGAGAAGCGAAAACTATCGGCAGTATTATCTTTATCGGCGGTGATGGGTTCTTTAAAGGCGAATGCTTTTGGTGGTGGGAGAGTAGAGAAGCGAAAACTATCAGCAGTATCAAGGCCAGCCATGAGTTCCCAGGAATTGATGACTTCAGGATCGGAAGGGACAGGCCTGGATTCGGACCAGAGTGACTTGGGTTCAGATAGAGGGTTAGGGAAGATGGAGCCAAAGGTGAAGCGAGAAGGAGGGGTAGTAGGAATGGTAGGAGTGGAATGGTGAGGTGGTGGATCGAGGGAGAGAAGGCCATAGGTAGAAGAGGTGAGCGATACAATATGGTGGCTCAATGCTGAGCTTCCGAGTTGAGAGAAATTGTCGTCGTGATTTAGAAAATTTGATGAGACACAGCCCATTTCACCGTTTTTTTTTTCTGGGTTATCTTTCAAATTTTGAAAACGGAATTACGAAACAACGGAAGTTGGAAGAGAGGAAGTCTCGCAGACTGAGAATCGAGAGTGAAGACACAAATAAGCAATAAATAAATTTAAGAAGACTACTTTTTTCGCAAATCTTTACACATTATTCAAAGATATGATTTAATTATAAATCATAAACTTTATATTTAAAATTTTACTTTTATTTTTTTTAAGATATAATTCGTATTTTTTTAAATAAAGGTTAAAAATAAAATTATTTGCCATTTATGTAAAAAAAATAAAAGATAAGAGAAATATAGAATTGGTTTAATTGGATAGGATTAATACTTTTATTTTTAAACTTATTTACAGTACATATATATTTTTTGTAATGTCAAAAATATATGTTAATTTTCTATTTAAAAATATATTACACATATTTTTTTAGGGACTGAAAAACATATATCTTTTAATAAATCGATAAAAAAGTAAATAATTAAGTTATATAAAAGTTTAATTTATTTATCACTTTAAATTATATTAATTTTAAATTTTAAATTAAATATAACAATAAGATTTATTTATCTTTAATTTTAAATTATATCAATTTTAACTATCTTTTAATCTAAAAATAAAATAAAATGATAATATTATGGAAGGTGATTAATTTGTTTTTATAAATAAGATATATTAATCACTTTAAATTATATTAATTTAATCATTTTATTATTAGATTTATAAATATTTTAATCCTTGATTTTAATAACTTTATTTTTCATTCATATTTCTTTTTATAATATTTTCATTTTTGAATATCTATAGTGTTAATAAAGTTCATTTTTATATAATTTAAGTTTTTTAATAAAAAAATTATTAAATTATATTAATTTTAAAAAATAAAAAATTAATATATTTAATTTATCAAAGTATAAAAAATATATATCATTTTACCTTTAATCTATAAACGACGACGGAATGCTTGCTTCGGTGCTGCTCATTTTTAAAAATCAAAATTTGGATGTGGGCTCAGCATGGCAATAGCTTTTTTACCTTTTTACTTTTTTTTTCTTTCTTTCTATTTTTTGGTATATAGTATGGCCATTAGCCATTCCCTCACGAGCTTTGAGCGCTAAAATTTAGTTCAAATTTTATGTAATCAGCACGAAAGAAAGACGTGATACGGTGGAGCCTGTATCTCGAGATAAAGGAACCAAAGTCTTGTATCATACTATAATTTCAGTAATTTAAATGTAATGATCACTTAATTACAATATCTATATGTGTAATATATGTATATAATTTTAAAATTACTCTAACACCGGATTTGGGTGGAAAAAAACTTTAAGTATTCTCCAGAAAATTCTTATTTTAATGAGTTTTAATAAATTAATTAATCTTAATTTCCTCATTTTTTTTAGACGTATATATAATTTATGTCAGTACTAATTGTGAAAAAAAAGTCAAACGTTAAATGGTTGCACATGTGAAACAGAAAGGCCAAAGCCAATCAAAATGGGTTTTAAATGCCCATCGATTTTTTTAAGTAGTTAGAAGCCAGAAGGTTGTTCTTTGGTTATATATAATAGAGTGTTAAATGCATGAAAAAGGAAAAGAAAAATAATAAAGTTTTTTCGTGTTTATTAGATATTTATTTAAAAATCTTATATTAAAAAATAATATTAGTAGATTTATTTATAATTTTTGGTATGAATTCAATCTAACGTAAAAGTTCGATCATTCTTCAAAAAAACTCACCTATTAGAATAAAAATATATTTTGGTATACGTATTAAAAATATCTATTTTATTTTTAAATTTTATTTTATGTATACGTATTTATTTTATTTAAAAATAAATATGCATAAAATTTTAATCTTTTCATTTTACTTTAAAGTTTTATCAAAATTAATTATTAATATACGATTAAATTTTATTTATAATACATTTTGAAAAAAAATTATAATTTTATTTTACATAATTTGTTCATCATATTACTTTATAATTAACAAAGTGTAATTATATATTTTTATTTGTTCATAGTATATTTTTAATTTATTATTGATATTTGATAAAAATATTAATTTTTTATATTAATTTTATTTTATCTTTTATATCTTGAACTAAACTATAATATTAATCCTTATATAACATTATAAATTTTATATTTTAATATTGTTTTAGTTTTATATAATAAGCTTCGTCGTAATTTTTGTTGTGATTAATTAAAAATATATACTTATTATTTATATTGTAATGTTTAAATAAATTGTTAAAAATAAAAGAAAATACTTTAATGTAAAAATATTTAAGGTCTTAATTTTATCCTTCGCGTTAAGTTTTCAAATTCTTTGAGCCGTACTAGATGTATTTCAATACATATATAACTAATCAAGTAATATTACGTAAATAACTTAAATAGAGAAACAATAAAAAATATTCATATAAATAGAAAAAGGTTAATTATAGTTATATAAAGGAAAAATTGTCATTCAAAATGTGCTTGTTTAGTCCATTAGCATAGTTTGTTTACAAAATATGCTTTTAGTTTCATTTATTTGTAAAAAGTGAACCATTCAATGATAATTTGAGTTTTTAAAAAATATTTTAAAATTAAAATTATTAAAAACATATCACATTATAAAAGTGTGAGATTAATTATGGATAAAAATGACATTATAATAATAATTTTATTATTTTTTAAAAAAAGTTAGAGAACAAGCTATCTCACCTTTTTATATCTCCCATTTAATTTCCTAATGAAAACCTAAAATCAAAAATCTATTAATTCTAGATGTATATTGATTCAATCTATAAAAAAAATTGTTTATAAAGACATATAGTTAATCATATTATCTTAGTTTCATTTATATTCTGTATTATTGTTTAACATTTTGAATTTTTTTAATTTATTGGTCCTATTCATTATTAACTTGTTAAATTTTTAAATTTTAAGCATTATATTGGATATTTTAATGGAAAATATAGTTATGATTATTGGTTTTAAATTCATTGTTCTTGTATCTTAGGTATTAAAACTATTTTGTAATTTATTTTATTGATTTTGAATGATAATATTATTGATAATATTAAAAAATTAATTTAAATTTTTCATTAATTAAAAAATTAAAGATATTTTGAGAAGAGAAGAATCAACTAGAAGATAGAAGTAACTTCTTTAAATGATTCATGTGTTTTTAAAATATTTTTACTATATTTTATATAATAAAATATTATTTCATAAAATTAAATTATTTTTTAATAACTTTTTTTTATAAATAAAAGATGTAAATATTTATTTTGTAAATAAAGATATTAAATTATACCAGTAACTTAAATAAGGTGACTAGTTTTTATCTTCGTTTTTTATAAACATGTTAACAAATATCAATTATATATATATATATATATATATATAGAGTAAAAAAATATGATTTTGTTAACGTGGATAATTGTATTCTACATAAGTTGTTATAAAATGTAACGTATTTTGTTGGATGACATAAGAACTAATAATTGATAGCAACAGGTTAAAATATAAGAAAAAAATTTGGTTGGTTCTTCGTCACACGGATGTGCTGCTTTAAATACATTAAAATATGAAAAAATAATAAAAGTTATATATAAAAAAAAATGAATATATTTTATAAACATCTCACTACATGTTTTGGTTTTGGTCTCCCCAACAATTACCCCACGTTTGGTTGGAGGGAATGGAATGGAATCAGAATTGATTCCTTCCATTTTTGGTTGGACGACGGAATGGAGGCGAATGAAATCGACATTACTAAAGAGAAGGAATCACAATTCCTTCTCCCACCTTTGGTAATCATTATTCCATTCCCATCTAAACTTTTTCTTTCCAATTTTACCCTCACTTAAAATATAACCTTAAATTCAAATCCCAAATTCTCAAACCCAAAATTTCAAAACACTAAACCCTAAAACCAAAATTTCAAAACCCTAAACCCTAAATCCAAATCCTAAAATCTTAAACCCTAAACCTCAAATCCCCAAACCCTAAACCCTAAAACCCTAAACCTTAAAACATAAATCCCAAATCCCTAAACCATAAACCCTAAACCCTAAATCCCAAATTCCAAATCCTAAAACCCTAAATCCTAAACCCCAAATCCCCAAATCCCTAAAGCATAAACCCCAAATCCTCAAATCCCTAAACCCTAAACCCTAAATCCCTAAACCTTAAACCCTAAACCCTAAAACCTAAATTCTAAAACCCAAAACCCTAAAACCTAAATCTCAAAAACTAAAACCTAAACCCCAAATACCAAACCCCTAAACCCTAAACCCCAAATCCCTAAATCCTAAACTTTAAACTCTAAACCCCAAATCCTAAATCTCTAAACCCTAAACCCTAAACCTTAAAACATAAATCCCAAAACCCAAAACCCTAAAACATAAATCCCAAAACCCTAAACCCCAAATTCCAAATCCTAAAACCATAAACCCTAAACCTTAAAACCCTAAAACCCTAAACCCTAAATCCAAAAATCTAAAACCCTAAACTATTTTTAGAAAAATAATAATTTTAACCCTAAACCTTAACCTACAAATATAACCCTAAATCCTAAATCCCTAAACCCTAAATCACACATCCCAAACCTCAAAACCCTAAACCCTATTTAGAAAAATAATAATTTTAATAATATATTTCTTTTTAATTAAGTAATACTTATTTAGAAAAATAATGATTTCAATAATGTATTTTGTCTGACGAAAAAATAGTAATTAAATGACATTATTTGAACTTTACAGCATGTAGGGGTATTAAGGTCATTTATAGTTTTTTTCATTCCATTCCAGTGGCAAACCAAACACTATAATCCTGATTCTGAGCTTGATTCCAGTGGTCAAACCAAACAAAATTGTTTCCTTTCCATTCCATTCCATTCCGATTCCGATTCCGATTCCGATTCCATTCCACGAACCAAACGCCACCTTAGTCTTAAAATAGTCATTCTCAAAAATTCAATCGTGTTCTCTCTATTAAATTAATCTGATGCGGTTAACAGGGCAAAATGGTAAAACACAAAACTCAAAAGATGTATAAGTTTTATTGATAATATATATATTTCTAAGTAAAATTTAAAATTAAGAATCAATTAAATATATAAATTATGTAATGTTATTTAAAAAAATAATAAAAAAATAACATAAATTATTTTATTTTTACAAATTAATTACATTGATAACCTTATTTTAAATTAGTACATTTTAATCGTTGTTATATTTATGAATAATTTAATCATTTTATGTTAATTTTAGTATTTTAATCACTTTATTTTTTAATGTTTTCAATTTTTTGAGATATTTTTCTTTTAAAATATCTTTCAATTACCTGTTATTAAGATTCTCTTCAATTTAAATTAATTTATTCAAAAAAAAAAATTAAAAATCAAAATTGTTAAAAAATAACTAAAATACTAAAATATAACAATAAAGTAACTAAAATATATCAATATTAAAAATAATTAATGTATATAATTTATAAAAATAAAATTAAGTAATTCTAAAATAATTGATATTAAGTTTTAATTTAATTCTATTGATCAATAATTTAGGTACGTTTATAGCATACAAAACATGAACAATTAATGTGTAATTTCTTTTTTTTTATCCTAAGATATGCTATTGGTACATAGGAAAATGATTTGTGATATTTGACTTTACTGTATATTCTAGATAAAGTTATTCATGTAATTTTATTTTTAATCATTCTTAAAAATATATATATTTTGTACATTATATAAAAGAATGAAGCACATTTTTTAATATGAAAAAAAATATATTTTTTATGTTATACTTGAAAAGCATGTGTATTACATTAAATAATTAAAAATAAAAACGTGATTTAAAGAAGGATTATGTTATGTAATTAAACATATATTTTACAAATTAATTTATTATTATTTTAGATTAAATGATATTTAAATTTGATTTGAACTTATAAATTAAAACGATGAAGGGATGAATTTTACTATCGTAAACTACGTTAATTAAGAATTTATTTTATAATAAGTATGATTTATGATTTTTTTTTTGAAAATAGTCAAGAATATGTTTGTTAATAATTTTGAAGAAAAAAAATCAAAAATCACCTACAAATTATTTGGTAATATTTTATGTTTTTTTTTTAAAACTTATGAAATAAATAAATTTTTTGTTATTATTTTTAAACTTTATGTTTTTAATCGGTTTATTCAAATACTTATAAATATAAAAATCTTAAAACTTGATTTACTTATTATAAAAATATTCGATGAAAATGAAAAATCGAAACACTTGAAAAAAATTAAAAATTAAAATCTTTATAAAACAATTCTTGACATATTAGATGATTTCTAAGGGTGTGAATTATGTTAATATAATAAGACTTAAGGACGATTGGAAGTGCTCCCTATTTTAGCAGATGCCTGTTACATATACTGATGCGGCAACAGAGATTTGTACCCTATTTTTTATGCTTACTATTTGTGTAGTGTACATAATAGATGTACGTCATTAAAAACGTATCAAATTCCATGTTTTTATTTCATTTAATTATATTTTTCCAGGTTGCGTGAGATTTACCAAATCTGATATCATCAATAAGTACTAGGAAGGCTTTTTCCACATATTTAACAATTAAGGGCGTGACCATAAGAGCTCTGGAAAATAAGGATAAGGATGTAATTACCAAATTGTTTCTACGTTAAAACACAGGATAATAGCCAAAAGTGCTAGACCATCCCAAAAATACTTGTCGGTATATATATATATATTATTCTAATATGCTTAACTATTTAAATTTCGTAATGTAATACGAGTATTATTATTATTATATCATACATGCATATGTAAGTATGTAATTAAGTGCTTCCTTTATACCGACAAGTGGCAAAGTGGGTCTGACGAGGATGGAGATGGTGATGTTTTAGTGAAGCTCCAAAAATCATTGTCGTCGCTACTCATGTAAACCTGCGTGCTTGTTTGATTATTTGATCTACCTGAACGTATGTACTGATACGACAATGTTCCATCTTTGTCTTGATCGGAAGATGAACAAGAAAAATACATGTTTGGATCAGTACCTAAGAAAGATAGTTGCTTGTATATTGTGTCAATACTAGTACTGTCTTCTTGGTCTCCATTGAGTTGTGATGCCACTAAGCGATCAAGAGAAACCCAGTCATTTAGTCTACTGGGTTTTGGGGCATAATCCTTATCTGGGTCTTGCTTGTAATTTGGGGAAGAGGGTTCAATATTGAAATGCATCTCATCAATTGATGATTGATCATAACAAGCTTTGAAGGTTTTTGGGTCTTGATCAAATGATAGATCAGAGCCGTTAATATTATTGGTAATATTTAGTGAAGGAAGAGTAGTGGTTGTTGGGCTATCCAGCAGCCTTGGAAGATTCATAAAATAATTATCCTGTAGTAAAGAATCAGAGTGATCTACTCCTTCTGTAGTAAAGTTGGTGTTATTCTTTGCTGTGAGAAATCTATCAGAGATCATCAATGAGTATTCGTTTTCAAGTTTACATTTCCTCCCCATGTACAATAGTATCTGATCCAAGACGCCGTCGTTTTTTAAGCCAGGTAACTGATTATGATGATGAGGAATTAAATCCATAGAGTTGTTGGAAGAAGCTTTTGAATTCTCCTCTGTTTTTTGGTAATTTTTCTTCTTGAAAACACGACAAATGACCCATCCATCTTCACCACAATTAGAGTACTCCCCTGTTTTATTTGAAACCTATATATTTCCAAATAAATAGTTTAAAAAATAAGACAGAGTACTCTGTTCTGTTCTGTTTTGCATTAAGATTATCAAGAGTACTATAAATAATTTGTATGGCTTACAGTGTTGAGATCATGAGTGTCTTCATCAAGTCTATATTCATGCATTATCCAATCAGATTTTTGACCATGTGGAGCTCTTCCTTTGTAAAACACTAAGGTTTTTCTCAAACCAATTCTTCTAATTCCACTCAAGATAATTTTATCTCTACCGGTGGCTTTCCAAAACCCAACAGTTGTGGCACGATTGGTTCGAGTTCCTGTTGGATATTTTTTGTCTTTGTGACTGAAGAAATACCAATCACTTTGTGGTGTTGATCCTATCTTGCACTTCTCTATAGATAGAATACAAATGCAAAATTTAACCCACATGTATATATATAAAGCTATGATGTTATAAATAAGCAGTGTATATAGATAGAATATATAGTACAAGTTAGCTATAAATGTATTAAGTACCTTGGATGTCCCAAGGTTCAAGCTTATTGAGATCAACTTCAGGAATGACATCAAGGTCAATCTTGTGGGAAGCCACTTTCTTTCTAAGATAATAGTGAAGAAGCTCCTCTTCAGTTGGATGAAATCGAAATCCTGGAGGCACTTGAGACTGACCATTTATGGAAAAATTCATCTTTTGTGACAATATAATAATTATTGTACTGCAGAGTTGTTTAACATTAACAAAGGATTATCAAATTCAGCGCTGCTCAAAGAGAAACGCTGTCATGGTAATTTATAATGAATGGAGGACTAGGAAAAGAGGAAGAGGAAGAGTCCAAAAATGCATCAAAAATTAACCAACAACCTCTCAAATTAACCACTGGCATAGAAAATTTTAGCAAAGAAAAAAAACCAAACCTTACAGGCATAGAAAAAAGTAGAGGTATTGGGACCATAGAGATTGGTAATAGAAGGGATGTGGGGTCAATAAAAAGGCGTTAGATAGGGAACAGATTCAACAATATAACAGTAATGTAAATCTTTCCAGGTTGAAATGATACCAATATTTGGAAAATTACGATTGAATTACACTTTATAAATAATAATATTATTATACATATTTGGGAATATATATCAGTATTTTAATATTTTTACCTCTATATCTTATTATTAAATTTTGATTATTATTTTTTTTCAATCTCAGCAGGATAAAAAAAAAACTCATTTTCTTTATTTTATTTTATACGAATAATGTACACTTTAAACCTAAACAGAAAAAAGCACAATATAAAGTGTAAGCGGGGGACACGCCTCCATCTCAACTATGACCCTCGACCTTAATATCTATTTGAAAACTACTCGTAAAGGCTAAAACCACCAACTTATAAACAGAGTCTCTCTCTCTCTCTCTCTCTCTATTTCTATTTGGTAAATAGTGAATTTGTATCACTCGTTTTACTCGTTCAACCAACCTGAAGGCAAAAGAGATAATTATGGGGTCGGAGGCACTGAGCTTTCATGATCCCTTGAGCCAAGAAAAAATATATATCATGAACTCCGTGGATATACAATTTGCAAAATTGATATTATATTTCACAAAACGTTAGGTACTACTTTTCTGTTTATTTATTTTTTATCTGCCTGAAAAGGAAAAACTGAATCTTTTAATTTTAATTAGCTTCTTGTATAATTGATATAGTATCACGTTTTACAACAAACCAACAACTTTTCCAACAATAATCTGTTATTCTCCCAGACTTTTAATTGAATCGATATAATAGCTATTTGCTACTTTTTTTTTCTTTCATTTATAAATAATAAAAGATTATTTATCATAAGTGTATAAATTACAAATAATATTATCCATTACTATTAATAAAAATAATTGAATTTATTTAATTTTATCTATTAAAAAACTATCATATCAATTATGATTTTAATATATATAAATACTCTCTTAAATATATATATATATCACTTTTTTTACGATATATTATTTTTGATTTTTATAAACATCAAACAAAGAATATTTTTAACTCTTTTAATGTATTTTGATCAAGAAGCCAATTTATTAGAACATTAAACCATTATATGAGAATTTGAGTTTTAATTATTAGATGCTTAAATCAATATTAAAAGTTTATAGATGATAAAGAAACTCAAAATCTTGATGTGCAATTAAATAAAAGAAGAGTAGAGATTGTATTTCAAATTATTTGTATTGTATGAAGTATACAATGTGAATATATATATAAGTGATTGATTATACTTGATGCATACATCTTATTTAATAGATAAAATATATATGACATTGAGATTATTTCTCTTTAATTATTATTTTTTAAATAATTAGTAGATAATTATCGATTATTTATATCGTTAGATGATTATCTAATAAATACATGATATTTAAATGTCTATTTAATTAATTTGTGAGTCATTTTTATGACCGTAAATACTAATCACAAGTCATATATCATGTATTAATTTATATATTATAATTTTAATTCTAATCAATTGAATCTTATAAGTGGTTTTTTTATTTTTTCTTATAATTGTGGTAAAGATAATTTTTCTTGTACTTTGTATAAGAAGTGAACTAAAAATCAATTGGTAATTGTGGTTGCTAATTAGAGACCATGTCACCTTATTAATTACATGATAAACCAACTTATAAGATGGTAATTTTATTGTAAATTGATAAACTTATAATTAAATTTAATGCACCATCGGATCATCCTAATTCCTAAGCATTAAATTGTATTTTCTATATATATTTTACCATAGTTCGGACTACATAGTCGATGATAGCAACGGAGATGGGTAATGCTCAAAACAAATAAAAGTTTTCAAACTCCTCTATGCGCATGTTCCAAGAGGGACACATCTCTCAAAACATGAATCAATCTACATGTTCGATTTTGGTTTAATTAATTTTTTAATTAGATTCTTGTATTTTTGTAATATAGTAACACTAATTTTTTAAGGCACATAAATTTACGATTAGAGATTCAGTCTTAATATATGTGAAATGTATAATATTATTTAAAAAAAATTATTTAACTAGCACAATTATATAAAAGAAGAGCTTCATTAATTAATTCATTACCATCATCATTTTTCTTTTCTAAAGTACCAAACACTGATTTTTGTAATGATCTGATGTCATCTTGCCTATTAACTTGCGTAATTTATGTGTCAGTTCCATTTAAGAAAAGAAAAGAAAAAAGAGTGTACAGTTCCACTTAATACCATTATTGTGTGTTTACTAAAAAAACGAATGGGTGGAAAGTTTTCTTTTTGATGTTAGAATAAATTAGTGGGAAGGTAATCATTTTTATTTTTATTTTATTACCTAAAAATATTATAATGTGTGATGTAAATCTATAAAAATATATAATTATTATCGTGTATAATCAATACTCAAATAATGAATTAAGAGTATTGTATATGTAATTTTAAATAAATTATAACTAACTCAATGTCAATTGATTTGTGTATTTATTGAAGAGTTTATATTCAAATTTTAGATTCTTAGTTTTAATGAGTTGAGTGATCGAGTTGTAAATTTTCACATAAAATGACGAATAAAAACATAGAGAACTTGAAATTAAGGGAACATTTTGATAAATAAACTATAGGTTTGTATAAATATCCTTTTGTGTTCTATAATCATTTGTAAAAATAAATAACTTTGAAGAGTTAAGATAAAAAGAGATGCAAGTGATGAATATTGCTTTCTTCCTATAACATGGGGAAGGAAACTTGATATTTTTTAGACAATTTTTTAAGTTTAAATTATTTAAAATATTATTTTTTTTTATTCAATCTTTTATAAGTATTAAAATTTAAGTGTATTTTTTATTTTAAAAATATGAGACTGAGAGTTATTTTTATAACTTAAATAAGATTATATGATATTTGTACAAAGAAAATAATAAATAACTTTAATGATAATGAATAACATAGATAGTAGATGATTGTATCCATTTTTTGCTTTAAATTCACAACATATACTAAAAAAAATCACATATATACTCATTTTTGTTGTAAGTGTATTTACGTAAAATCATAATATATATAATTATAAAATATTTTTAATTTTGATATTAGTTATTAATATAAATTAATATTTTTATAACAATGGTTGTTTCTCTCTCCAATACAAGTAATGTTTATTATTATTATTATTTTAATTTATTATTAATATAGATATTTACGTTTATTAAAGATTGTTTTGAAAAAAATAATACAAATATAAAAGTTAAATATTAATTTGTCACCGATCTTCTCTTGAACAAATTGAAAATTAATTAAAAATATAGTGTGTAAGTTAAAATATTCATGGAGCCTAATAAGGGAAGTTAATCCACATTTAACAAACTAAGTCACAAGGATGTGACATCATAATCCAAGTGGCTAGGACTTCTTGAGTTGGAGTGATTTTTATTTATTTTTATATGATAACCGACATGCATGGTTTTAACCACTCGGCGTCCATTTTAGTGTTGCCTCTCTCTGAGATTGAGACGCACGCACATATATGCAGGACGATATATACGGGCAGCACTAGTAGCACCATCAAATTCAAAGGAGAAATCACAACATACAAATTTGTGACAACTACTTTAAAAAAATATACAATTGATTTATTTTACACAATAATATGATGATAATAATTTTATTATTATTGTTAAACCAACAAATTTATTTTATTTTTAATATTTATTTACATTTTAATACCATTATGAATAAATAAAATTATCAAAAAAATTATTCTATAATAATAATAAATTTATTTTATAAAAATATTATTATCCTTTATTTTTATAAATAATATTGATACTTGTGATTCGTGTACAACCTTGTGTTCTTATTATTTTTAAATTTTAAAGTGCAAAGTATAATAATTTACTAAAAGTCCTTATTATTTTTAAATTTTAAAGTGCAAAGTATAATAATTTACTAAAACAACTAAATTTCAATCCAGTAAAGAATTTATAAAATTATCATAATAAAAATATATAAATTATTTATTATATTTATATAATTAATAATATTTAGATGTGATTATTATTAGATAAAGTTATCTTTAATAAATTATTATTTTATTTATAACAATTTGAGTAATATTAATAATATTTTTATTTGTATAATTATTTAAATAATATACATAAATATTACTTTATTTTAAAAAAATTTAAGGAAAAATTAGGAAGTAAAGTTTAGTATAAATTGAATTTATATTGTTTAGATTGAATTTAAAAATATTATGTTACGAGGCATGTATGTCTTAACCCTAATCATGAACGTCATTACCCAAATTCCATGTCTAATTATGATTTTTTTTTGGGAGCACAAATTGACGGAGCAACAACTTCTCACTAACTGGCACTCAGACATCTTATCTCCCAAATTAACCTCTGTCTTTTTCATGCTTCTTCGTCTTTATTGATTATTGCTTCCACAGATATATGGATTGTGGAGTAGTACAATCTCCTCTCTTCATACCGTATTGTGCAGTGACTTTAAATTAAATTCGTGACGTGATTATTAATCATTAATAATAACATTACTAGTTAGGCAGGATATATTTTTGACATAAAAATAATAATAAATTGTAGAATATATACAAGTGTCGCTCCAAAAATATAATGATTTAGATATTTTGATAGACAATTAAACCGTCGAATATTTAGGAATATAATATCTAATACCCATATTTTTACCATATAAATTATTAATAATAATTTTATTTTTTAATAATAATATAATGATAAAATTAATTTTTATTATAATAACAATAAAAATTATTTTAATAATATTATGCTCTAAGTTTTTATTTAATTGATGATAATAAAAATTTTAATGAGAATAATTTAGGTAATTATGTGTTTGATTTAACTATAAATATGAAATGAAATATAAAGTATTATAAGAGGAACATGAACTTAATCCTTTTAAAAATATGTTAAAATGTGTTTTTTTTTTTTTACACATTTGTATAATTATTTATTATTTTTTCATTTTATCTTATTTAAAGATCAAAAAGTTCTTATTTTCTAACAAATAATTAAATTGACTATTAAATATATTAAAGGGATTATTAATGTTGGTTTATTGTATAAAAATAACTTTATTGATTTATATTATTAAAGGATATTTTGACTCTAATTTTGTTAGAGACAAGGACAAAAAGATATCATTACTTGAATATATTTTTACAATCTTTGGTAATATTGTATTATGAAAATTTAATTTACAATATGCTGTAATTTTATCAACAACATAGACTAAGTTCATTGCATGCCCAGAAGTAGAAAGAATGCATATGGTTAAAAGGCTTCACTAGATAGCTTAGAATTATTTCTAATGACGTTATTGATATTATATTTTGTGATAATCATTATGTAATTCATTTAACTAAATATTATATGTTTTATTTCAAATCTAAGCATGCACATGTAAAAATACATTTTATTAGAGATATTATGTCATATAATCTTATTCATATAGTTAAAGTTACTATAAAAAACAACATCTATAATATACTAACAAATTATTACCAAAAATTAGTGAATAATTATTAATTTTATGCAACTATTTAGTATATGGAGTATTTAGAAGATATTAATTTAAATATTTTTAATTATTATGTGTATATATATATATAAATAAATTTATTAAATTACGTGATATATTATTAATTATGATTATTAATCTAATTTGAAGTGAATCCACACGTTATCAAATAGATCGGTGAATAAATAACACACGAATAGTTTTATCATTTGGTATAGATGTATTTATGTCCCCCATTAAGGTTTTTTGTGCTATACATTTTCATTGTTTCTTGTTGTGTCGTTAGCGTTTCTTCTCTATTTTCTCTAGTTTCCTCTGTGCAAGAATTGGTTGTATGTTAAGATTTATTCTGTAATCTAATTCTTGTATTCTTACATTGTAATTTTTCAAGTAATTATATATATATATGTATGTTCCTTTTCATTAAGCCATTTAGATACAGGGATCAAACAATTAATTCTTTGTATTTATTTTAATTTTTTACTTTTATTTCAATTTTGATACTTGATTTATTTAAATCATTATTTTTTGTATAAATTTATTATATTTTTGTAGGTTAAAATGTTGTGAAGATTTACCAATTTCTTAGAACTTTTTCATTTTTTTAAAGAAAACCAGCACATGTCAATTCCTAAGAATCACTCATGTGTACGAGACTAAACGTACCTTGAGGTAACACGTACGCGTCATATTGAAGTGATTAATTAACAGCACAATATATCCTTTTGATATATGTTTTAATTGAAAAATTATTCATTATTATATGTATATACGATAACTATATTAGAGGTTAATAAAATTTAATATTAATATAATATATTTTTTTAAAAAAATATTTAATAAAAAATATAGAAAAAAATAATCTGATAAAAAGTATATTTTAAAAATAATAAATAACACATCTATTTTATTAGCTTACATAATTTAATTATCTAGGAGGTAGTATCAAATATTTTAGAAAAAGATCTGAGCAGCTTAACATGATTAATAGGTATCTTGATCAAAGCACGAATGAATTTGCAAGATTCGATGCAGCTCGTGGGAAGTTTGTGATATGTAATTGAAACTTGCCAAGCCCGTGGGAAAGCCCAAGCCCAGATGTAGGGGTGATGGTAACAAAATCACGGTAAAGGTTAACTTGGTAAATTAAATTAGCCCATTATAATTTTCAAGTTTATCTGCACAGGCGACCAAACAGGATCCTTAGTAAACATGTTGTAGAATTTTTGTTTTCGAGTCTTAATTACGTGTAAATAATTTAGTTATTTAAAATAAAAAAAAATAGTTTAAAACTCATGACTAACTTAATATAATAAGATCTTATTAAGTTAAGAGTTATATAAACTTATATGCAGCTTGATGGTTATGTTCTTAGTCGATGTGTGACAATGATACTTAATAACCCTTCACACGGCGGACAAAAGTGATCATTAGCGTCACGGTGAGACTGTGGTAGAGTCCAATTAGGTCCAAACACATAGAGACTAACACCAGTTCTGATACTATATTAAAAACTCAGACCTAACTTAACCTAATAAGATCTCATTAAATTGAAGGTTGTCTAAGCTTATAATCAGCTTTATTACTAGTCGATGTGTGATAAGGATAATTAACAAAAAAAAAAAAATTCCAAAAATAAGGAAGAAGAAGAATTAAAAAAAAATAATAGTAAAAATAGTAAAACTATGAAGCATACAGGTTACACTCGTACTGAGTACTGTAAAATCTATTGCCTATATATATGTAATCGAAAATACATTGATAAACAAGATTAAATATTCATAATAACATACAAACATGATTAAAAAAAATCCTGTAAATATAAAATAAATAAGAAAACGCCAATTAATTACCATACCATACATATGAAACTAATTAAATATCAATCAAGGTCTCAGCTAATTTGGAAGAAGCCTTCCTGCTACTGCTAGAAAGACTCCACTGATCAGAAAACATATCGACAGAAGATACCAAATTACCACTCCCACATTTTGCAACTGTTCGTACACTCTCAATCAATTCCTGTGTACGTCTCTCTTGAGACAATATATCCAACAATTGAACAGGACTTATAACTAACTTCACTTTCCAAAAGGTTGCATTACCAATATTATTATTATTATTGTTATAATTAGAATTAATATTATTATTGTGCCTTGAAAAAGCTTCAGTATAAGACCTCTTTAGCATTCCTTGATAATCCAACGACATCCTATATGGTGCAACGTCGAGCGAAGTTGTTGGTATGCTGTTCGATCTTACGTGTCCTTCTTTGACAATTTGACCACCGTTAAGTGGAAGCAAATAGTAGGACTGTCCAGCCACAAGCTCTTCATGTGAAGATAGAGGTTTCCAAAACAGATCTTGGTTTCGGAAAATACCGTGTCCTGGGAATTCATTCGTGATATTTCCAGCTGTGATTGGCTCAATGAACTCCATGATTCCACCGTTTGATGTAACCACTTTGATTAATCCTCCGTTTGCTGGCTCTCCTAATCCTCCAAACAAACAATTTCCCATAATGTTAGTTTATATGAATTATTACTACTACTCTCCCGCCCTCTAGTTTTCTCATATATTGGGGATGTTTTGGAGGGTAAGAGAGAGCTAGCAGGGAAAGTTGGAGGGAGAGTTTAGAAATTATTAATTTATTATCGTCGGTGGGATTCTTCTTGGAAGCTTTGTTTATTATTAGTTCAATAAAAGCAAAAGAAAAAATGGGGAAAAAAATTAAATTAAATTTATTTATTTATTTATTTTTTTAAAAGAGACCGCACAAAGGAATGTAAATGAGAAAACCACTCACTATACGGCTGAGGAAAGGTAGCTGTTAGTGGTCCAATTAATACTACATATTACGCGGAAACAAATGTATTATTTTGAGAAAATAAATAAGAGTATATTTTATCGGGGATACTTTGGGGCCCATAGAGTTGTAGCTAGAATCATTCTTATTTGTTTAGAAATATTATGAAGTTCTAAATGATTTCAAGATAAGTTGTTTATAATGAAATGAAGTGCTTTATTTGAAGATAATTATTTATATGTTTGGATAAAAATATTGAAAGTGGTTTTAAGTGATTTTTTGTAATTATTTGAAGATGACACGTGCATTCAAAATTACTTATATTATAGATATAGATACTGCATGCTGCTCAAACTTTTTAAAGTAATTCTTGTAGAAATTATCTAATGTATTTAAAAGTACTTGAATTTATTTAAAATCATTTTCAATTAAAAGAAAAATTGGTTCCAAACGGACCCTCATCCTACTCAAGATTATTTTGCATCTTTCTCCGATGGGTCAACAAAATACAAAGATTGGTCTTTGCAATACAAAACCCATCCTTTTTCCTTTGTCTTTACTCTTTAGTAAAAGCTATATATATCATGCATGTCGGCACAAATACTAAGAGGATATTGCATAATTAGCTCTCAGTGTTTTGCTTTTGCTATGATTAGTCTAGCTTCTTCAATTAATAGACGTCCCCAGAACTATATATATGTATTATACAAAAAGTAACCTTCTTTTTAACCATTGAACGTGATATAATTTCTTTTTCCTTCTAATAAATTGGCTATGAAATAGAGCATTATTTATGACATAGAGCTTATTTTTCCTTTTCTTTTTCTTCTTTTTGTAGTTTTTAAAGTGAAAGTGGTACCTTTGACCAGTTTTTATAAGAGACATGATGGAATTCAATTATTTGGAGGGATAAAGTGGAAAACTTGAAGTAAAGACACAAAAGAACAAAAAGTATATGCTGGAAACAGCGCAATTCCAGGGAATCAGGGCAACGCTTTGCATAGCACTATTAATGAATGTATGTTAATTATAGAAGCCGAAATGTCATAGGAATATGACATGACAGGGAGGAATAAAAAAAGCACTTATAAATCAATTCCATTCTATAAACCTGTGTTCCATTGCAAATATGTTGTAGGAGAGAGCACCTCTTATACGGCCCAGCCCAAACTCTATCAATATCATGATAAATTTTTATAGTAGGTAAACTTATGGATAAATTGAAGAATATCTATATTAATTATTATATATATATATAAATGATTTTATTTTATATATGTATTGATAATATATTTTTTAAATTAGTAAGTCATACTACATATCCATACATCTTTCTGTCTACAAGACATCACATTGCAGGAGTATTAAACGAGTTAGGTTAGCAAATTAGCATAACACGTCATGTTAACCATCGAATCAATTGATCCATACGGTAAGTATGTCAAACGAGTTAGGTTAACATGACACGTCCTGTTAACCACCCAACCAATTGATCCATTAAATCGGTATGACATGATACGTCATGACACAACACATGACTATGACTCATGAATCATGATGGGTAAAATTAATATATGAATTAATATTCTTAAATTAAAATACGTTAAAATTAACGTTAAATACATACATATATTATTAATAACTATGAGAGTATCTCAATGAATGTGCCCTGTACCTATAGCCTTTAGGTGTAAAGTTTGACTCTCAAAATAATCAAATTTTATTAAATAAGTCAGGCAGAACATGGTACGATGGATCTTACGGACCAGCACCATATGTTAATTAACTAGGTGTATCGTATTCAGTCGGGCTGGCCGACCTCATTGACACCACGCATGATACTTTTCCAGCATCTTTGAAGGGTTATCCAAGAGCCACATACCCAGCTATAAAATTAGCATATTCTACTTTGGCAGTGAGACCTTACATACAGATACTCATGCCCAGTTTCACTTGGACTTAGACCCACCCATTACGAACGTGTAAATGTCAATATTACGTGACTCATTGTCATTGCGAATTTCCATAAATATCAAGCAGCAGCTCAATGATGATTTCTTGATAAGGTAGTTTAATTTCTAATTAGGAAAACTCTTCTACATTTCACATTTCCCTACTTTAAAAATATAATTTTAAGTGCATATTTAGAAAGATTTTTTTTTAATATTTACAACTACTATTTTTATATTTATGTTTTTTTTTTTAAAAGATAAACCATAACTTAAAGTAGGGAACTGGTGGCCTAGATGAAAACCAAACCCTGTTTTAATATAATATTACACTGCACAATATCAAATCAAGTTAATCCAGTTAAATACAACGTAACAATCTAACCCTAAAATGTGCTACTAAATTTACCCACATTCTTGTAAGTTAGCCAACTGCAAGTAGTAAAGCATGAAGACTGTGTGCTATAATTTATTTAATAAATTTAAGGATTAAATATTTTAGGAGTCGTTTTATTTATGTCATTATAAAAATTTAATCACTTTTTCTTTCATAAAAAATAGGTCAATCTCTCTATAAATATGAAGCACTTTAATAATTTTTTTAACAATAAAATATTATTATATTAATAAAAAATTATGAAATTGAATTTAATAAGGGTTAAATTGTAATTTTATTTTAACAATTTATAATTGAATTTGAATAATATAATTTTTTTTCTATTGCTTTTTAGGTCTATTATTTTTTAAAATTTTATATTTTATGGATTTTTTTATATATTTTTGAGCATTTTTATGTATCACGTTTTTGATATGTATCAAGTTTTAATCGAAAATATGATACAAAAAAGTGCTTAACAAAATATTAAATTTTTTTATAAAATATAATTTTTTTTATAAAAGGTTGATAAAAAAATAAAAATATTATACGGTCAAATTCAATTTTAATATATTAAAATAAACTAATAAATTTATAATTATTAAATTTTTTATTAATAAAATAATATGATATTATTTCATAAGTGATTAAACAATCATTTTTTTCCAAAAAAAAATAACCTAAACATCAATTGTGAAAACAAATAAATTAAAATATCCACGTTACAATCATTCTAAATTTAACATGATTTATTCAAAACGCAAATGAACAAACTTGATTCGAATCAATTTCAAACTCAATTCATTCACGAAAAAGAAGTCCAATCCAATGCAACCCTACCTACCTAAACAATTTTAGAGTCATTAGGTTAAATATTTATCCTATAAGTCTCATTCGAAACGAGTCATAAGTTTAGTTTAAGATTTAGAAAATTTATATACATTTAACCATTTTATGAAATTGTTTTATAATTGTTTTCATAATTCAAACTTCAAATATCTTTTGTCGATTTTTTTTTTAAATAGGCTTCACGTAAATGTTTTAAAAACAAATAATGCTTTAGATACCAGCCGGGAATAGTAATGATGCGGAAGACTGTCAATACTGTTTTATTTTAAAGTAATTTAAAATACGAAGAGGTAGCAAATAAATTATTTACACACCATATAATCTAATCTAATAACCTCTAAGGGAAACGGAACCTTTAAGTTGTTAGTTCCTGACTAGAAATTAGTCAATTATTTCTCGGAAAATAACACAAATTTCTGATAAGTCAGATTTATGAGAAAGTAAGAATAGAAAAATAACACACAAATTTGATAACGGAGTTCGATCAATCTTGCTTACGTCTTCGGACCTACTATAGATCTTTTTACTGAAATAAGAGAAATTATACAAGGTGTTTATAATACTCACAACCTAATTACACCTAAGAAAATTATTCTCAATTTTCTCTCACAAAAACTTTTCTCTCAATTGGAATGAACACTTTGGATGGTTAATTCATTACATCATTACAATTACACATCTATTTATAGGAAATTTACTCCTTAAATTACTCCTTAAATTAATGGTTCCTTGAATTGCTCCTTGAATTAAGCTCTATATTTTACTCTTTATTTTGGTCTATGTTTTACTCCTTAATTTGCTCCTTAAATTAAGAAATTTTATAACAATAATCTCGAACAATCTCCTTTTTGATAAAGCTAAAAAACAATAAGTGACGGATTTGATCGGGACTAAACGATGACCTACAATAATTTATTGAAACTATATATTAATTGTTTTTTTTTGCGTCATATTATATTATATGATGAAGATGTTATTATTACAATTATTTGTATTAATGATACAACTAATTTTATGTTATTTTTAGTAAAATAACAATATTAACTTTAGACATGCATCATTAAGTTCTTTTCTATTTTATTAAAAGTATCATCGAAGGAATTGTAACATTAACCAAATAAGTTAAAATGTTCAGGAAGATCCTTTTATTAAATCTTAGGAGTTGTTTAGTTAATTTATTTAAAAAATATATTTTTAAGTTATTTTATTTGTAAAATAAGTGTAAGAAAATAATAAATTAATTTTTCATTCAATTTCATTAAATACAATTGACATGTTTTTATTTTTTTATAGACATATATTTTAAAAAATAATTTTTAATTAAAAAATTAGTAAATTTTTTTAATAAATCTTTCTATCAAACTTAAATTAAATTTTTTTTGTTTAATATATGACTTTAGATATTAAATAAAGAAAATTTTGTTTAATATTTATTGAAACTTTTGTTTAATTTTAAAAAAATTTGAATAATTTTTAATTTAAGTATTAATTTTTTTTACATATATACTTATCGAAAGATATAAACATATATGTGTTATTTCGTTGTATTTAACGAAAATGAGATAAAAAAATTAACTTTATTCTTATTTGGTATTTTTTTTACAAACGAATGGACTTCAATAACACATGCAGTCACAAACAAATGGACTTCAACCATATATTAATATATATTTTTTATATTTTTATTTTATTCATCTTTCAAAACTATATATATTTTGTTTTCAAACTTTCATTCATGCAGTTCGTTTATCTTGTGTAATTATTTAATATATATGGATTTCTTTGAGCAAGTTTAGTATTATAAGTCATGTACATGTTCGGTACCTTGGCAAAAAACATAGATGCATTAGACAATTAGAGTTGTCAAAAAATATTTTTAAATGTCTCTTAATATATTAGAGTTTTGGAGACAATAAATTTCTATTGAAGTAAATTCTCTTTAATTAAGAATTTCTATAGTTTGTACATGTTGCAAAAAAAATTGTTTTTGTTGTTTGAATTATGATTTTACTTTTTACTAGAAGTAAAATATATAGTAAATATATGATCTAAAAATTGAGATTAGTGCTTCCTAGATGGTGAAATTTATGAGAACTTTAGGGAAAAAGTAATTTTATTCTAGATAAGTAATTATAAGTCAAAAACAGTAATTAAATCAACCGCTTCAACATAAACTTGTAGATATCTTGAATGCTGATTTAAGGATGGCTTGCTAAGATTTTAATTTTTCTAAAATTAAGAGACTAAATTAGGTTAGTAAAATTGATAAAAATTGACTAAATTTATTGTGATAACCTTAATATCAATCTTCATAATTAGAAAAACAATTAAATCAATTCAACTTTTAATAAAACATTATCCGATAATTTAATATTATAAATTCTAGCTATCAAATTAGTGTCTACGTCTCTCTAACATACTAACACAAATAGCTTGGCAACTACTACATATACCCCATCTTATATTAAACAACTCTGCAACTTCCCAATTTCCAAATACCATTCAAACAAGAGAAACGATCAACGACAACAGAGAGAGCTAGCTAGAAACAATGGGCAGCGTCCACTATGAAGAAGAATCTACACAAAATGGTAATGGTTTTTGCAATGCGAATGAAACAAGAGGGAAGGTAATCGCTTGTAAAGGTAAGAAATTATACAAAAAAAAATCTCTGTGTTTCTTTTTTTATGAAACAACGTAATTGTTCTTGATTTTCTGATCACGAACAAACTAGCTGATTACATATTTACACACACACATATATGATCATATTGATGATGATGGATGTTATAAACGTGGTGAGTGAATTAGCTGCCGTAGTGTGGGGTCCGGAACAGCCATTTGTTATTGAAGAAGTCCTAGTGGATCCTCCTAAGAAAATGGAGGTCCGGATCAAAATTCTTTTTTCCTCTATTTGTCACACAGATCTCGGTGCTTGGAAAGGAGAGGTATATATATATACATTAATTATATTCAAGCAAACATTATTATAACATCATTCTTATTTATATACATACATATATAATTAAATTAAATTAAACTTTCATGAAGGATGAATCTAAACGAGCCTATCCTCGGATTCTAGGCCATGAAGCGTCAGGGTAAGTAAATTGGAGCTAGCTAGCGCTGGTAAACCGCCTTCTAATTACAGAATTGATTCAGTAGTATTAAATTTAGCAGCTGCTTGTAAAATATTTAATATTGTCATTAATGATATTATTATAAAATAAAATGATGATGAATTGGTGGTGGTGGTGGTGGTTATGGGTGCAGAATTGTAGAAAGTGTTGGGGAAGGAGTGATAGATATGAAAGAAGGAGATCAAGTAGTGGT
Source organism: Hippophae gyantsensis (assembly GCA_030763125.1). Classification (NCBI taxonomy): domain Eukaryota; kingdom Viridiplantae; phylum Streptophyta; class Magnoliopsida; order Rosales; family Elaeagnaceae; genus Hippophae; species Hippophae gyantsensis. The sequence goes on along the minus strand of CM061034.1, from coordinate 2,123,094 downwards.
CATATTCAATGGGGAGTGTGGGGACTGTAATAACTGCAAATATGGCAAAACTAATTTGTGTAATAAATACGGAGTGAACCCATTGAAGACTGTCATGATCAGTGACGGTAAGAGTAGGTTCTCTACCAAACACGGTAAACCCATTTTCCATTTCCTTAATACTTCCACTTTCACTCAATATACTGTCCTCGATTCCGCTTGCGTTGTCAAGCTTCATAAAGATGCTCCTCTCAAGAACCTCACCTTGCTTAGTTGCGGCATTTCAACTGGTAATTCATCAGTTTTCTACTTTTAGTTCATCATCATCATCATCATCATCATCATCATCATCATCATCATCTTCTTCTTCTTCTTCTTCTTCTTCTTCTTCTTCTTCTAACTATTGGAAATTAATTGATTTGACGAATAGGAGTTGGTGCTGCATGGAACACTGCCAATGTCCAAGCTGGTTCTACCGTCGCCATTTTCGGTTTGGGAACTGTAGGACTTGCTGTAAGTCCGACGCTTATTTATCATTTCTTTATTTATATAATTTTGATATAAATTAAATAATTAAATAATATATTTAGAATAATAATTTATACAATTGAAACTATCCAAAGAAAATGATATAAACAAATTTTTGACGATTTAAATAAGTGAATTTCTATAATATGAATAAAACAAATACTGTAATTCGTTATAAATTTTTTGATTTACCTTATTTTTTAACTACCAGTTTCTTTTCTAAATCATCATTGACCTTATTATTTACTTTATTTTGTGAATAATAATAAAAACATTCATAACGTAGAAGTAGACTATCCAACTACAACGTTCAAAAGACAAATATATAATATTAATTGACTCGGTCCTTTTTACTTTATGACTAGTCATTTAAGGGTGGTGGTAGGAGCTTATTAACGGTTATTTTAATAAGTACAGTTATTTTATATTAATTTTAGATACATTAATAATAATAATAATTAATTATAAATTATTAATAATTTAAGTTATTTTTTATTTAAAAATATATTTAATTTTAAAAATTACATCTTAATATAATTTTTATTCTATTATATTATTTGAATTATTAATATTAATTTTTATTTTTTTAACTATATAACACATATTTTTAAGTAAAATAAAATAAATATAAATATAAATAAATAAAATTCAATCTAATTATTCAAAATATTATATGTTTTATTATTAAAAATGTATTTTTTTTAATGTCATTATATGTATATAAATAATAATATTAATATATATTTAGTTTCAATTAATCATAATTTTGATATTAAAATAACCATCATCATTTCATGTTTTATCGATTATAGTTATTTTAAAAAAAAATTATCAAATTTTTATATTTAATCTCAATTTTAATTATTTATGGTTAAAATAACTATCAATAAAATACATTATAAATTTAAAATATCTATAAATTAATATTAAAAATATTATTTTCATTATAATGAGTTTTAAGAGTATTAAATTTATTATTTTTTAATTACTTTTTATATATATTTAGAAGACAGCTTTATTTTTATTTTATTTTTTTTGTTTACTTCTTAAATAAAAGAAACGGTGAATTATATGTATTTAAATTGCACGCTCCTATTAGCACGAGTGCACAACTAAATTAGAAAGTATACATAAATTTAATGGAAAATGACCCAGGTCGCGGAAGGAGCAAAAGCCAGAGGAGCTTTCAAAATAATAGGAGTTGATGTCAACCCTGAAAAATTCATCAGAGGTCAGATTTTATTATGTGCGGTGTGGTGCTATAATCAATAAAATTAATTAATTTAAGGTTTAATTTAATTTTATAATAATTTTTTTATAAATAAAATTTTATTTTAAATTTCTATCTCTGATTTTTTTTTACATAACATAAGAAATATATATTTTTAGTAGGTTCAAAAATACATGTAATATATATTATTTTATGAAGTAAAAAATATACTTGTTTTTTTTAAGTTAAAAAGTAAAACTATTGAAACTGAAACATATAAGACAAGAGGGTAAAATAAATGAGACGTAATGTATAATTGTGGAGACTTTATTTTTCTCATTATATACTTGTTTTTTTTTTATTTCTACTTATGTGTTTATTTATTATTAATGAGTTTTGACAAATATATTATAGGAGACGATAGAGTTAGCTAAACGTCACAATGCAATTTAATGTTTCACTTATTAAATCTTAATCATCCAATCTTTTAATAAAGTAAAATCATAAGGTATAATCTTATCCATAAATCTCATTTCAACAAACACCTTACTAGTAACTTCACACACAAGTAGTAGATGATTAAGATTTGGCATTGATCGATAGGCTTTTATGCTGTTAATTTGTTTGGCCATACGTTTGTTGATAGATTAATTGTTAATTATATATATTTGTGGGCGTGACATGTAGGCAAATCAATGGGTATTACAGACTATATAAATCCAATCGAACTTGACAAGCCAGTCCATGAGGTCAGTGTTCTCTTAACATTATTCATTAATGTTAATTATTACAATCAACATTAATAAGCTTTTTAAAATGTTAATTAGAGATATAGAAACAATTATAATCATTGAGCACCATGAAGTTTAATTAATCATTTTTGCCCCCAATTATATACACATATGTGGTGAGGAAGGATTATCCTTCCCTAAAAGAGTGAGTCATATACCAATTGACTCAAGTCATACCTCGTTAAAATACATAGGTGATTATTTTATTAAATATTACAAAATTAATTATTTAATTAAAAATTATAAATAATAAATCAAAATTGTTGTATAAATTAGACATGGTTTGCAGAGAATCCAAGAAATGGTTGAAGGAGGAGTAGATTACAGCTTTGAGTGCGCAGGAAACTTGGATGTTCTCCGAGAGGCGTTTTTATCCACACAAGAGGTACAACAAAAGTGGTCTTCTTTTTTCAATCAATAAGCATAATATGTGTGGATAAGTGATGAAATTATAAAATGATACTAATTAAAGAAATACAATAATATAAAAGCCAAATTAAAAATATTAATTGGTTATATAATAATTATTAATATTGGAAGGAAATTAATAAATAAAGATGGATGAGATGGTAAATGCAGGGCTGGGGATTGACGGTGATACTGGGAATTCATCAAACACCAAGAATGCTTCCCATCCATCCCATGGAATTTATGAAAGGTCGGAGAATAACAGGATCGGTTTTTGGTGGCTTTAAAGGAAAGACCCAACTCCCTCATTTCACCAAGCAATGCATTACTGGGGTCAGTACTAAAACTAAACATGAATTATTTGCTAAAACAAATACCATAAATAAAATCTATCTCAGAAATATAACAATATGATATAGTCTATCATTTTATTGAAAGGAGTTAATATTATCTATATTATGGAAACTCTATATACTTAAAAAAAGAAATAAGAAAAAAACTATAGATTATGTAATTCTATTGCAAATTACAACAAAATGGTTTAACAAATGTAATATGATTATTTAAATGATTAATTAAATAACATTGAACACATTTTATACGTCATTAATAAAAAAAACCTGAAAATTAAAAAAATAATATTACATATTATTAAAATATAAAGATATGTTTATTATACATGCATGTGTATGTATATGTGTAGATATGAAGTGGATGAACATATATTTTCAGGTGGTGGATTTAGATAAATTTATAACCCATGAGCTCCCCTTTGACAAGATAAACGAAGCATTTCAACTACTCGTTGAGGGCAAATCCCTGAGATGTCTTTTACACTTCTGAGCCTCAGATCCCACAATGCTTATACATAGATTTGGCAATTTTCTACTCAATCACAATATTATTATTATTATTATTATTATATGATAACTAAATGATTATTTCCTATAAATAATGCATTTATAACCTACTATTAAGAACTCATGGTTATTGGTATAAAATTAGGTTGTTATTTTAATACTCATAAAATCACTTGTATTATATATTTTGTTATCCTAATATAATATATTTATAAACTATTATTATATATTTTATTATCCTATATAATATAATACTCATAAAATCACTTCTATTGTATATTTTGTAATACGATTTTATCATCTCTATTCCCTTTTTTGAAATATAGGATTGCCAGCTCTGTTGTAGTAATGGTAATTTAATCAAGATTAATTAATGTATAATTTTATTATATTTTATTTTCAAATACCTTAGACTAAGTTAAGCATTAAAATTTGTTTACGTTTAAATTTAAATGATTTGGTTTAATTTAATTCTATTCAAATAAATATGTCTCTATGTAAAGGTAGATTTGTTATGAATTAGGAGTAGCACATATCTCTCTCATTTTTTATAAAGAAAATTTTATATGTAATATTTATATAATTATAAATAAATTAATGTATAAAATAAAACTTTAATCTATGTATTTTAAATTTTAGATATTTATTACTTATAAACTCACTATAAATTTAATAATTAATGATATATATTTGAAAATTTTATGATATTATTTTACAATTTTATAATTTAAAATTAAATTCTATCATATAAATATTTTTATTAATGTAATTTTATCATTAAGACAATGAGTTTCTACAGCAGATTAACCAATAATTTCACTTATTAGTAATATTTTTTTACGGGGTGATGCCGTTGTAGATTACATTCCTCTTCATACATTTTATGAATATCGTTTTCTTAAAATTTTATATAAATGATATATTTAATTAAAAATACATTTTAAAAAAATATTTCATCAATAAAATAGAATATTTCACGGACATAGAATAGTTGTGAATGGCTGCATATATTTGATTGTATAATAGAGGAATTATTTACTAATCTTAAGTTAAATTTACATATTTGCCCGTACCGATATCATAGAAGAAGAGGATAAGAAAGGAAAAAAAAGGAGAGAGCATCTGTACCTATTGTGTCCTCCTTCGTATATCTCATCTATCTATATTCTCTAAACGCATGTGTAAATTGTAATAATGATTTTTTTTTCCTGAACATTAATTATAGTCTGACACTAACTAAAAGCAACCAACTAACTACACTTTTTTAATTATTCATACAAATGTACACAGTGCATACACATCCGATCATACAGCTTGATGTATATAAATAATGGGGTGGGGTTAATGCCATTATTTTTTTTTCAATTTTTTCGCCATATTTAATGTCAATACTTTAAAGAGAGAATAATTTTATATGATTTATATTTATTTTAAAAAAATATTTATATTTTATATATTTTTTTAACAATTTTATTTTATTATTACAAAAAAGTTATTACAACTAATAATTATTTATTTTCTATTTTTATTTAATTTGTTTTTCTATTTTTTCAATTACAATTTATTTTTTAAGTTAAAATAATTTTATCTAACACATTTTAAAAATAAAAAATAAAAATTTATTTTATCTTTATGCATTTACTTTTTAATAACATTAAATTTTTATAATAAATAATTATAGGATATACGTGTTATTTTTATCAATTTTAGTGTCATTTTTATAATAAATATATAAATTTGATGATATTTCTCTTTATTTTAAATTAAAAATATTTTTTTTATCTTTAATAGATTTATTCTATAATAATTAAATTACTTTTAAAGATATTATGAATTTTTAAATTTTATGGTGAATGGTGGTGTGAAATAACAAAAAGAAGTACGAGAATACCCTCACCTTAAATAAAATAGAGTTTGACACTCCACAGCTATCCATATTGAAGAATTAATATTTTTTATAATATGTTATTAAAAACAGATATCCATTTTAATTATTTTAAATATTATTATTTTTGGGTCAAAATATGTAAATAAATATTACCTTATAAATTTGACAAAAGAAGAAGGAAAAATATTAATATTACATTTATGATTATCACGGTTATATTAATTATTCTATTTTTAGTTATATTATCTAAAATATTGCATCTTCCTATGACATTAAAATTTATAATTATAAAATAATTCGTTAGTTTTAAGCTCACTCTCTACTATTTGGTTATAATAGAAATCGCAAACTTGATCACTCATCTAATAATTAGTTATAATAGAAATCACAAACTTGAGCACTCATATTAAATTAATTTTACTCGTTAAAATAGTAATTCTTTCTGTAAGAATTCAATTTATATGCAGAATAGAGACAATATAAATTTCTAAAGGTACCGATTAAAGAAAAGAAAATTTTAAAATAAGTATAAATATATATTAAATATTTAAAATTATAATAATTAAAAAAATACATCAACTAGGTTTTTTCAAATTTTCAATGGAAACATGCATATAATAGGAACGTATATAATTGATTAACTTCATACCTGTCGATTGTCGGTTGTCGCCTGCTGCAATTAGGGATTTGGAATTTTGAACTGGCTGGATGACGAGAATGCTGGCTGGAGACGAAGGCTACTGCCATTGGTGTTGGCATTGCCGCTTTGGCCTTGGCTGTGTGTGCTATCAATGTCAAGTGTCGATTGTCGGCTCCCAAAAAAATGAGGCGTGAAATGACAATATAAAATTAATGAATCTAGACTAGAGAAGAAGAGAAATTATGTATGTATTTTTACTTTGGTACATATAAAATATTAATATTAATATAAATCCAGTAGTAAAATATCAAAAAATTAGTGTATTTTAAAATTACACACACAATCAGTGATAAAAATTAAATATATATAGCCAAATGTCCATTTAATCTCTATAATTTTTACTTTTATGAAAAAATACCTACTAAATTTTTTCCTCAGTGTCAGGGGGCTTTGGTCTCCCCCCAGTCCCCAATTCCGCCCCTGCTGATACGTACGACTCTCTTGATTGGAAAATTTTGGAATATAATTATTAGAGTCCCATAATTTTTGGTGTTTTTTTTTCTTTCTTAAATTCATATAATGCTCTTATAAAATTAGACATATAGAATCCATGTAATATAGTTTGAATTTTATTTTAAAGAGATATCAATATTTAGTTTAAAGTATTTGAATTAAACATTTTAATAATACATTTAAGAATGCATTATCATGAGTATCTTTAAATTACCAAACCCAATAAATCTTTCTTTTCTAAACAGATTTAATCTCATGTTTGTTATCACTAAACCAATTGAGTGATTTTCAAGTTATACATATAAAAATAAAGTACATTCATATCATGTTTTTCAATAATTTAAATAAAAAACTAAAAACTTGTATTCTTGAGTAAAAATTGATATACATTAGTTAGAATTAAATCGTTTAAATTTAAAAAAAATGACTAAATTTTTTGTTACAATTAAAAGGTTAATAATTAAATTGATACAACAAAAATTGGTTGAAACTAAATTAACTAGTCCAATTACAATATTATTGACTAAATTGAATTAATTAAAAAAAATTAGGATCAAAACTAGTCCTCGAGTTAATAAAATATTAGTTCGTATTAAGTTGGCTTAGGATTTTGGTAGAAAGAGTGACTTAACACAACTTAATAAACTTGTAAGGGGCCAAGGGATACTTACACTTGAGTGATTCTTATAACAAATGGCAGACCTCATTTTGTTATTTTTACCTAATATTTATTATTAATTGTAAATATTGTTGAAAATATCTTTAACAATTTTAGTTAACATAGCAAAATGTATTAAAAATTAAAAAAAGAAGGAATTTTTAATAAATTTTAAAATTAATGATAAATTTACCGTAGAAACAAAAAAGTAATATGATAATAACGTTATATTTGTTCATAAAAAAGTTTGACCCTTAATCAGGATGAGAAATACTAAAATGAAGTTGTATGTTGCTTATAAATAAGGGTGAACTGTTTAAATGGTTTATTTGTTTGGGTAATTATGTTGTTTAGACTTCTAGTTAAGAAAATATTTTTTAAATTTCTTTATTTGTAAAAAAGTGTGTCGTGGAAATATTTCTCAAATATTTTAAGAAATTTTTTCTTCAGTATTTAACAAAATTTTCAAAAAACAAAAAATAATAAATAATTTTTATTGTCTAATATATAAAGTAACACTTTAAATGATAAAAAATTAATTTAAGTTTAAATCAAATAATTTATTAAACTTTTTGAATATTTTTTAATTAAAAATTAATTATTTACATATATATCTATCAAAAAATACAAACATATATAATACACGATTTTATTATATTTAATAAAAAAATAATTTTATCTTTAATTTAAAAAAACATATCTTTTGAATAAAGTAATTAAATATCCGATAAAACCTAAAATGAATTTATACTACTTTTCCCGATAAATATTTACTGCACTCAATTATATGGTTAAAATATATCTTAAAAAATTTATTGATGAAATATTAAAAATTACATGGATAAATTAAGATGAGATGTTAAAAAATTTATTAATTTTTAAAATCTATCTTATCATGTTTAATTTTTAATAAAATAAAATGATAATAAAATAATATTAATTAAGATATTTTGTTAATCTTTAATGGATCTAAATAAAAAAAATATAAAAATATAAAAATAATAAAAAATAAGATAAATGAAATTTTATAACTTAAATTTAATAAAAAATAATAAAATATATTTAAATTTACATCTATTATAATTTAAATAAAATAAAATAATATTATAATTTAAATTAATTAAAAATATTAAATTAAACATGTATGTATTAGTTGAAACTTTTCTTTGCAACTTGTGTGGATCTATCCACATTTAGCTGGCCAAGCAAGTTGACTTTAAATGTACCCTTAGGTGGAGTAGTCTTGCAACGACAAGTTGCATCCGAGCATGGGACGAAATTATTTGAGCCGTATATTGTAAGTTACTTTTTTTTTCACGAAATTTATTAAAGAGAAGAGAAAAAAAAATGAAGTAATATATTTAACTCATATATATTTTAAAAAAATTATCAAATATTATATTTACTATTAATATTAAAATCGAATCATTGAATTCCATTCAAATATTATATTTACTGTTATAAATTTTGGATGATATTTTATTGTTATTTTTGGGATGGTTAATTGTTAGGAAGGAGTTTATAATGTGTGTGTATTTTGGTTGACTGCATTCCATGTTTGGACTCGAAGTCCAAATTTCGTGATTTTCCGTTTATTATATAAATGTAGAAGTATCACTCACGTATACAACATGCGTTAAGACTTGAGAAATTATTTTCAAATATCTAACTCTGTTCTTAGGAAAAAATATATATATATATATATAAATTGCTCTAGCTGTTCATAATAAGTAAAGTAGCCAAGTAAAAATCTCACGAGTCACGACCGAGGAAGACAGATCATGGGTAGTGTTGATGATGATGAGTCTCAATGCGACAACAATAGTGATTATCTCAATCCAAGTGATCAAACAAAAGGGAAGATCATCACTTGCAAGGGTAAGAAGATATTGCTACACATGCATGATATCTTCTTAATAATTACCTATTTAATTATATATATATATATATATGATTAAGAAAGAACCCAGAAGTGATCATGTCTTTAATTAATTTCTAATTGTATGGCTGTAATGAATAATAATGATAATAATTAGCTGCTGTGATATGGGGTCCCAAACAACCTTTTGTATTGGAAGAAATACAAGTCCATCCCCCTCAGAAAATGGAGGTTAGAATCAAGATCCTTTTCAATTCAATCTGTCATACTGATCTCAGCGCTTGGAAAGGAGAGGTACTTTTGATCATCTCTATTTCCTTAAATTTGTTTATAATTAATTAGCCGTGTTTTAATTTATTTATTTGTTAAATTTAATCTTAGAATGAATCTCAACGAGCTTATCCTCGAATTCTCGGCCATGAAGCTTCCGGGTAATTTTTTTCTTTCGCATATGACATATATTCTAATATAAATTTAAAAATGAAACCTGAACATATAAAATCCTGAGTGATAATAGTCTCCTGACCATCTTTTTTATTCATAATAATAAAATAAAATAAAAACTATCATCTTCCAGCCAATTAAGTAGCTAAATTGAATGAATATTATAAAAAAGTTATATTACGGTGTGGGCAGAGTTGTTGAAAGTGTAGGGGAAGGTGTGATGGATATGAAAGAAGGAGACCATGTAGTTCCCATATTTAATGGAGAGTGTGGGGTCTGCAAATGTTGCAAGTCTGCCAAAACTAATATATGCAACAAATTTGGTGTCAACCCTTTTAAGACAGTGATGGTTAACGATGGCAAGACCAGGTTTTTTACCAGGCAGGGTGTACCCATTTTCCATTTTTTGAACACCTCAACTTTTACCGAATACACAGTGCTTGAGTCTGCTTGCGTCGTCAAGATTCACAAGGATCTTCCTCTCAAAAAGATGACCCTGCTCAGTTGTGGCGTTTCTACAGGTACTAGATCTTCTTTTTTTTCCCTTTCATATCTCCTACGTATATTTAAATTTTTACATTTATTCCTATACCAAAAAGTTGTATAATTTAATTTTGAAAAATACATAAATTTATATTTTTGCATAAATATTTATATTATAAAATAACATTTTTTAAAATGTTAATTCAAACAGACTTAAACCGCTAGCAATATTATCTTAAAAATATTAGTAAACACTTATTCATAAATTAACATACTAAAAAATATTTGGATTATAAATAACCAGTTTAAAATCTGAAATATATCTTTATTTATTAATTATAATTCAAAAAATAATCTCAATTATATTATATACAGTCAAACAACGTAAAACCACATAGACAGAGGGACCCTCTCTAACAAATTTATTTTTATTAATTAAATTAATAGATACTAATATATGGTTTTAATTTTTTATACAATTTTTTTAAAAAATATATAAAAAATTGTATAATATATTATGCCAATAATACTATCCCATGGGATAGAATCATCAAGAATCTGTCCACGCAAAAATAATATTTGTTCACCTAAAATACGCGTAAAAATATCAAAAGGAGTTGTCAATATTCAACAGTTACAATGCCTTTATTGTTTTGCGTGTTTCATTCTTCGAACCATTCTTCGAACCATATCTTCTATATATTTTAATTTTTTATATATATGTTCTGGTTTGAGAGTTGAGTAGAGTTGTCATTAGCTGTGAGTATTATTTAATTAGTTTTTAACAAGATTCTAATAATATTTTTTAATATAAAATAATTTTATATTTTTTGTTACATGTATTTTATTTTTCTACATGAATATTATTTATTAACTCAAAATTTTAATTTTTTAATATAAAATATTTATTATTGATTTATTATTTTTATAAATTTTTATTTATAATAAAGTTATAAAAAGATAAAAATAATATTTAAAATATTACTTAGATATCCATTAATTATTTCGAAATTTTCCTGGACATTTCCAATATTTTATCTCAAAGATTTAACTAGGAAGGAAAGATAAGTTTTAGATCGTGAATAAATAAGTTAGAGGAGATGCCCCGCTCCGTCCTGACCTACCCTATATACCACCCAACCTTTCAACAATCCACACCAACTGTCTATATTTAATTTAAAGTTTATTTATTTATTTTTTAATTGATCCACATTGTTTATTATATAACGAAATTTTTTTATACAAGAAGTTAAGGCAGGTCTCAACTTATACGTGATATCCAAGATAATATATTTTTTGTTATAAGTTGTCTAATTACAATTAATGTACGCACAGTATAATTATTTTATATTATAATTTTTTTTATAAACTTAATTTTATTTTTAATCAAAATCAACACGGGTGTATATATGTTTTTTTTATATAACATAAAAAATATATATTGTTCATTTATTCAAAAATAAAGTGCACATATTTTTTTTCATAGGTACAAAATTTATATTTTTTTCATAGTATTTTTCAGTGCTCTTTAGATATTTTGATCTGATGAAGGTATTGGAGCTGCATGGAACATTGCTAATGTCCAAAGTGGCTCAACAGTTGCAATTTTTGGCTTAGGCGCTGTCGGACTTGCTGTACGTTCCCTTTTTATATTTACTTAGTATATTTATATAAATTGCTTCCGATTTTTCGTTTCATGTTCATTTTTTCTATTTTTGTAACAATTATAAGACGTTTTCTGTCCTTGGCATTCCAAGACTCCAAGTATTAAAAAAGTATCCAAAATATTATCACAGGTTGCAGAAGGAGCAAGAGCCAGAGGAGCAGATAGAATAATAGGCGTTGATATCAACCCCAACAAATTCCTCCGAGGTACATACTACTCTTACTTGAGTACTTAACTAGCTAGCAGCCAAGCGCCATCGCTCTCACTAAATTATTTAAATTAATTTGGTACCCTTAGTGATATGACTTTTCCACTCTAAGTAACAAATTCGAATAGTAAAAGTATTATTTGATCCAAAAAATTATCCAACTCTTTTCGCATGTGTATACCTAGGCCGAGAGATGGGGATTACAGACTTCATCGATCCATTTGAGCTTGAGAAGCCAGTGCATGAGGTCAGTATTAGTGATAAATTTACTTGTCCATCTTCTTCGCTAAAACACCATTTGAATAAATAAAGGCTTGCTGCCTCCTCGTGGTGGTGGTTCACAGATAATCAGAGAAATGACAGAAGGAGGCGTGGACTACAGCTTTGAGTGTGCAGGAAATTTAGATGTTCTTCGGGAGGCCTTCTTGTCCACCCATGAGGTGCATGCGAAAATTCGCAACGCTTTCCTCTCTTTTTATAATTCACAGACCAATAAAAAAAAACTCTAGAAGTCTAGACTCTAGCCTAATGTAATGTTTTAGATAGCCTATTTCTATTATACCTTAAAAATCTGTTAATTACATTTAAGGGCTGGGGATTTACTGTGGTACTGGGAGTCCATCCAACACCCAAAATGCTTCCTCTCCACCCTATGGAGTTGTTTAATGGAAGAGGAATAATAGGATCTGTCTTTGGAGGCTTCAAAGGGAAGACACAACTGCCTCATTTTGCCAAGGAATGCCTGAGTGGGGTAACTCTATCTATCTTTCTCTCGTCATGTTATCATTTCTAAATTTATCTGCAGCATTTTTATTCTGGTGTTGGGATGAATAATAAACAGGTACTGGATTTAGACAAATTTATAACGCATGAACTCCCCTTCGACAAGATCAATGAAGCCTTTCAGCTTCTCGTTGATGGCAAGTCACTGAGATGCCTTCTGCACATCTAAGAGTGAGACTTCATGTCTAGACCAGAAATCACAAGCATACTAAGAAAACTCAATCAATTTTTAGGCCCATCATAGAACAATGTAACATACTCCTGTTTCTCTCTTGCTTTGCTAAGAATAAAATACTCTTGATGATAATAGGATTAAAGTCCTGTGGAGGTTGAATGCCTATAACATCCAGTCCCTAAAACCTACTCTGTCTAGAGATCTGTGAATGGATAATAATAATAAAACCTACTCTGTCTATAACATCCAGTCCCTAAAACCTACTCTGTCTAGAGATCTGTGTGAATGGATAATAATAATAATAAAAAAAAGCCCCTTCATTTAGAGTGACAAGAACACTAAAGGGTTTAGTAGGTCAGAAACAACTTAAAATTTTCATCTTTGGAAAATCCCAATCCAGATATAATATAGGAAACTCCAAAGCCTCATGGTTCGGTCCAACTCTATATGCTAAAATAAACATAGTAACTATTTATATATCCAACAAACTGACCCGCAGGGACATGAACATCTTTACATGGGCGTGTGTACTTGAATATATTTAATCATGCAACTGCAAAACAGCCTTGGGTGCTAATAATGATTCAGTGCATGGGACTACGAGGACCCCGAGGCCGAACAGGTGTCTTTGATGGGCTTACCCTGAATAAAAGCACACAAGATAATCTTTTAATATAATTGAAAGAGATTAGAACCAAGCCTTTCTCATAAATTATTTACGACTTCAACCAAAGAATAAACAAACAGATTATTCAGAATAAGGGGAAAAGATAAAGTTATGTGCGGTACTGACCTGATAGGCAGTGAACCCAAAACCACACCACTACAGTTTAGAGCAGCAATCGCACTTTCAGCCTACATTATTAAAAAAAATCATCTCTGTGATCCTAGAAATAAATATGGTCTAGCATGGGTAAAGAATAAGTTAACCCAATAAAAAGAACGAAAGCATAAAACAAAAAAACAAAAAATGGTGCATCCAAAAATATTCATAATTTCATGTTCAACGGCACATTTTAACCAAACCTCACACAAGGGACACAAGACTACCATAATAGTTATTCTTTCATACAACAATATATAATCAAATACCAAAACAGCCTATATCAATCCTGTCAGTGGGGCAATTGTTTTGGGCACACTAGGACATAGCAAAGGCAGATACTTCAAAGAAGCTTATGTTTGCACTAAACATAATGATGAATGCAGCAGAACTAAAATTCAACAATCTACAAACAGTATCATTTAAGCATCAACATCTAACATACAATGGGGTGACTAAAACGCATGTTTGGTTACCTGTTTTCCATTTCAACATATTGTATCCCACTAAATTTAAGAAAACCAGAACTATACAGTTATTCTTCTAGAACATGTTTCCAGAAAACAACTTAAATCATACTCCCAGGAGTGATCAAGCGACTTTATCCTAAATCCCTAAAGGCGATTAGTTCATCACTATGGTATTCTGATATTACTTTGGCATGGTTCAGTCAAAATTTAAAGTTCAAATTTTGTTACTTTTGATTTAGTTCAAATGTCTGATACTATACTTAATATCAGCTCATTAAATTTAATCATACAATCATCAGAATACCACTTAGCCTCCAAAAATATATCCTCTCAAGTTATACATCCCTTATGGATAAGATGTGGCAGACTTAAAAATTAAACAATTCTTGTACTTGCTAGCATCAACCAAACTCTGAAAGCAGAATATCTACAGTAATGCAGTAGGTTGGGAAAAAGCTAGGGGCAACGAATAACTATATGCCATATCATTAGAGAGTTTCTATTTTGAAGTTTTTCTGTTGAAAATAAATATTATAAAAGTCTGTAGTATAGATATGCACATACTGCATATGCACAAGTTTACTTCATTTAAAGTGCTTCATATGAAATTAGCTCAACACAATAAGCTGTAATTTAAAATGTACAAAGGGGAAGTATAAGTAAAATACACAAACTCGCAAAAGAAGAGGGGGATGGAAATACCATTACAAACTCAACAAAGGCAATACGGGTAGAATGATGATAGTCCCCTAGCAACCTCAAGCGATATACCTGCAGATTTTCTCATAAATGCAGAACTTGAATATGGCATTGCCATTGCAAATGTCCAACACAAGAAGAAATTTTTAAAAGCTTATGAGAATTACAAACCTCTCCACATACTGATTCAAAAAACAGTTTAACATCAGTTTGAGAAACCTGCAGAAAAACAAATCCAAAAGAAAATGTAAAAAGTATCATAAACAGTATTCCATGTCACCTTTATCGACAATTCATGAAAATCACCTTTTTGTCAATATTTGTACAATAAATAGTCCTAGCGCACATTTCACGTTCATCTTCAGACTGAATTCAAGGGGGTGGGGGAAAGGTAATGAGCTATTGTGAAATATGAGATTCACAATTACAAAAGATGCAGCAATACTCAAAGGCAAGACTTTCTCACCATAGGCAAAAATGTTGGGTTAATTGGTGCAATAGCCGTCTTAGAAGGTAGTACCCTAACAGGATAGAATCCAAACACAGTCCCTGCCAGATTCAAAGCAGCCTGTGCACCTTCTATAAAACCAGATCATCAAGAACCCACAATGATCAAAAAATCATAATACTCTACAAGCATGCGAAAGAAATTAACGACTGAAAGTTAAAAGGAGCCAGTTAAATTTTCAGAAGTACCTTCATCAGTGAATTCGACAAAGGCAAAACGAAGTATAGAATTGGGGTCGCCACATATACGGCAATCAACAACCTTCAGCAGTAAAAGGGTAGAAATAAGGCAAACTGTTTTAAACCATAGTCAACTTTACCGAGTCAATCATAGGCCGAGCAGCATTACCTGCCCACAAGTGACAAAAAGAGCTGCAAGTTGTTCCTCAGTAACCTATGTCCCAATGGATGGCTCCATTAGTTTCATGCATAGAGCGAGTAACTGAAACTAAAAATCAGTTGTTTAGGCATACCTGTTGATCAATGTCAGACACATACACAGTCCTCCGGATTCTATCTTCTCGCTGAGCCAGGCTTGTCCTGCTGCTCATTCTTTGTTTACCTTGGTTACTCCTCTGAGGAAACACCCATCAACAATTGCTCAATCTGGTTATTAAGATACGAGTTCAAAAAGAAATAGTAAATCAACTACAATCTTCAAACTTAGGTCCTTTCATCTGGCTTCCTTTCCTGACATTCGAAGCCTGAAAAATCTATATAAACTTTCAGCTCACACTTATCCCTATATACGAATTGGGACTCTAATTCTACTTTTTAATAAAACTAAAAAGTATAAACCACAAAATCCTCTAATTCCATATTCCGCTACTCTTTTTCATTCATTTTCTTGATAATTCAACAAAACATATACGAAGCAAACATAAGGAAGCAGCTTAGACATTGACCAAATTTTATTTTTAAATAATAATAATACCCGTCGAGCAGTGTGACCATTAACGTTTCCATTTCTGTGGCCATCGATGTTGTTCTTAATCTTGTTATGCAAAAACATGTTAGTGAAAAACCCAGCACTCAAGCCATGGTTGTTAGCAAGTGAAGGAGGAACAAACTCCTCTGCCATGGGATTAAGCTTGGAGAAAAGCTCCTTCAACTCCCTCATGTCCCGCTTAAAGTTCTCCTTCACCATGTGATCCCCATTCCTCTGAAAATATCCACCTGGTCGCTGATGATGGACTGGACCCACCTGCAGCGTGTGGACTCCGATCTTCCCTGCGTGATCGAAACTCCTCTGCACGGCTACCTGCGGCGAAGCCTTCTGATCACCGTTAACGTGAGCAGTAGCGGACACAGCATTAACGTAGACGCTCTGATCATCGGGTTGTGGAATCAGAATCGAACCATTATTGTTCTGTTGCAACCTCGAGTCTTCAATTTGGCCGTGCTTGGGCTGATCGTGCTCGGTGTCGGCTGACCCAACCGACGGTTCCATATGTGGAGTCTCCAGGTTCCGATTCGGTGAGGAGGAGCCCATGCTCTTCCCCAATTCCACTCCAGCATTAACAACCACGGCCATAATTTTCTTCCTTTATTATCCTCTTCCTGTTTTTACTTCTATGTTTTCTGAATCACTGTTACGGCCGTTGATTAAAGCCTAATCAACAGCGACTGGAGACTATCAGCCAAAGACAGAAACCCTAAAAACAGAAACTGAGGAAAAATTAACTCAAATCGTTTCCATAAAAACCACGGATGATAAACCAAAATTGCCTCGATAGCACTGCGGAGAAAACGAAATTGAACTTTAATAAAGAAAATAAACTACTAGAACAATGTAAGCTACTTAAATTACTGGACCCAAAAAAAATTAAAAATAATAGTTTATTCTGATTGTACCGAAAATGAAAAATCCTTGCATGCACTTTTCGTTGATTTTCGCAGTTTATCACAGAAAATGTGTATCTCGTGTAGGAGAACAGATTCGAAGATGTTACTTCGGATGAAGTCGTGGAGTGTATCTCATTCTCATGATCATCGTTAACGGTCAAGATTATATTTTAGTTTGTTCCTTCTTTCAGCAGATTCGGTTCTACTGCGATACCTGTGTTTCAATAAAAAACAAACGCAATTAACGGATAATTATTAACCCAAAAAAAATCCTAAATTTTGAAGTAATAACATAAATATTTTAAAAAATATATACTAAATTTAAAAGAAATTAAATATGAATAACTGAATACTAATCTTCCATACGTGAAAATGATAGAAGAATAGAAAATTAAGAAATAGTAGTCAATTAATAATTAATAAAAATAAAAACACAATGTATCTTATTATATTTCTTACTAGAAATAATAATTAATAAAAAATTTAAATTTAGGAAAAATAAGATTGAATTTCAAAAAAATGAGATTAATTTAAATATTCATTATTTACGAAAATAAGAAAAATATTTTTAAAAAATTATATAATTTATTATTAAATAAGTAATAAAAAAGAATTAATATTAAAAAAGTAAAAAAATTATGTAATATATCATTAAATTATCAAAAATTTCTCAAAAAGGATAAAAGAAAAATTAGATACATCCATTTAAAAATAATCCAAATATTAATAAAAACACATTTTGAAGAATAAATTGATACACTAATAAAAATAATATTGTTAGATAATAAAATAAAAAATAAAAAATATGCATTATTAAGAATAATCTATGAAAACATAGATATCATAAATTAAAATTCACCACATATCATAGATTTGTTATTAATATTAATGATAAGAACTTAAATCAAGTGTTAAGCTTAGTCTATAAAATTGAAAGAATAGATTTATAAAAGAAGAAAATCATCAATTTTTAATGCACTATATAGTAAGATATTCATTAACAAACAATCATAATAGTTTAATATATAGACAAAATAAATTTATAGAAATAGATAAAAACTTTTCAAAAAATTACACAAACAATAAAATTAAAAATATTAACAAACTTAAAAATACCAGATGAATGACACTTAGATGTTTATGAAAAATATCTAATAACAAAAAAAAATATAACAAGTATTAATGTATCAATATTTATGTTTATAAATTTCGAATGAAAAAACTTCTAATAAAGAAAAAAAATGTGATATATCTAAAAGAAGAAGTTAAAAGAATGAAAGTGTTAGTCTATGACGTAATATTAGGAAGAAAATGATATCGTTATTATCTTAATAATGTTCAAATCTAAAATATAAGATATAAAACTATATTTTTATGAAAGCTTAGCACATATATCAAAAATCAAATAACATTAATGAAAATTTTAATTCTTTAGGCAGAATAAATTGATCTAGCACAAGAATAAAACATCAACATGACATAAGTTATAATCACTTTCTATAGCAACATGACCTTCATTAAAGAAAATGGTGAGAAAATAAGTAAGTTTGAAACAAATTTTAACAATAATAATCTGAAAATTTGTCAAGAAATAAAAAAGATGTTTTGTTTTTAGGCCAAAAAAACTGTAGAGATTGAGAAAATGAAAATGCATCATCGTCTATCATCAAAATGATTGTTGGTACAAACGACAAAAAGAAATAGAGATGTAGAACAGATCATGAAAAGAAAATAAAAGACTTTAATTTAAAAGTTAAAAACAAAAAGTTAAGTAAATTATTAAAGTAGGAATAAAAATCAATTTTCTACTATTATAAATAGGAATTCTTTATCTTATAAAATAAAACGCTTATTTTTTCATTAATTGGACACAACTTAATCAATAACAAATTCTCTTCTATAAAAATTATTCCTTCAGCAATTATATATTTAGAATTTCTTTAAGATTTTTTGTTAATTTTTAGAATTATAATAATTATTAATATTATAAATAAAATGAAATGAAATCACTCTTTTTATATTCTATACGAAATCTAATTTGAACACTATATTATGTACATATACAAGAGTTTCAATATTATTAAGAGAATATTAAGGTTTGAACAAGTTAATGTATATTAAGGGTAACAAAAGAAAACAAACAATGAAAAGAAAAATCATGATAGACTTATTAAACTCATGTATAATAATTATAATTATAATTTTAAATAATTAAATATTTGTTTATAATGTTTATAAAACTAATAAATAAATAAAAAACGAAGAGACTAACCACAAATATGTATAAAAATAAGCATAAAAAACTATAAAATTAAAATAATATTTTAATAAGAAACATAAAAAATTCTCATTAAATAATAACATACAAGAACTAACATTTAACCACAATTTAGTTATAGAAAATAAAAATAAAAAATTTGATAAAAAATTAATATCTTTAACTATTCAAGAATATAAACCTCAAGAATATTAAAGATTTTTTACAAACCATAAGGACATAAGTAAATATATACTAAACCTTAAGGGATTAGTTCTAAATTTATTACAATTAACACACATGAATAGCACTTTAGGTCACATTTTAAAAAATAATCTCATAATTTTTGGATTAAATATTATGATCGTTAGTATAAAAAATTAGTTTATTTAGTCAAATAATTATT
This sequence comes from Hippophae gyantsensis, assembly GCA_030763125.1. Taxonomy (NCBI): domain Eukaryota; kingdom Viridiplantae; phylum Streptophyta; class Magnoliopsida; order Rosales; family Elaeagnaceae; genus Hippophae; species Hippophae gyantsensis. Next base: position 2,102,974 of record CM061034.1, on the reverse strand, counting down.
AAAAAAAACATTTTTAGTCCTTTCAAATAATATCAATACACTATGTGTCTAACTTTCATAATAATAAAATTAATTGTGCATAACTTTCATAATAATAAAATTAATTGTGCATAAGTATACAAAATTCCTCGAACCAAATCAACTCAATTAATCCAAACTTACTTAACACAATTACTTTAAAAAATTATTGGATTGGTTTAGTGGATGAATAGTTGTCAAAGTATCTTATCTTTAATAAAATTACATTTTTAATGTATACATATTAAGTGGAATAACACAAATCTATTACTTTTATAAAAATAATCTAAGTCTATTTTTTAAAATAATAGATTTGTACTACCCTACTCTTAAACTTCAAAAAATGAGACAACATAAATTCATTATTTTACAAAATGGACTTTTATAATTTTTTATAAAGATAATAAATTTTTAATTTTTAATTAAAATAAACTTTCGTTAAAAGTAAATAACTTAAGCTACTTTTTTTCTTATATATGATATGATATAATACAAATTATAAAGCTTAAAATTTATAGAGTCAAATTTATTTTTCAAGAATAAAAATTTATAAGTATAATCTACAAAGATAAATAAAAAATTTCAAAAATCAAATCAAATTAAATTTTTTAGTTCGATTTGGATTGGATTGATATTGTATCTTTAATTGGTTTAATTTGGTTAAAGTTTTAATTCAATATCAAAACAACCTAACTTTTACCCTTCTATATATCTAACACAAAATTTATGAAACTAAAGTTCATTTTTTGCCCATAATAGCAGGAATTTTGGAACATTTTTTCATAACGTTATGTAGCATCAAAATACATATCAAAATACAAACCTCATGTTTTGGCTATAATTAATTAGTACATTCACAATCTATTACAAAATTTTCAAAGTATCAAAATCTATCATTAAACTTATATAAGTAATAACAATCTTCTATATCTATTAAAAATGTAACTAGATTTAGCATAGAACAGGTTATCTGTAATTCAGGTGACCCCAATTACTCTGAAAAGTTTCAAATCTCTCTAGATTACACATAACTTACAATCTCTGGTGAGAACATTACCCAAAAATCTTTACCCTTACCACCAATCCACCCACATTTCACACAAATTAAAGCTTACAACCACACTAATTTTGAAGTGACATTCATGGCTCTTCGCTCTCATCGTGGAATGAAGTGTAAGTTGCCTACTTCATGGAATGAAAATAATAATGAAAGAAGGTTTTGGAGCTGCTTCAAATATAGGGTAAGTTCAGTAAATATTTTTTCAGTTTCTATTGTGTTTTCTGAGAAATTTCTAAAATTACTCATGGGATGTTATTTGCATACAAATGGTCATTGTTATTTCTTCAAATGGTATGACGAAATTTTTTATTAAAGATCAAAATAAATGATTCATGACTCGTTCAGTAACCTAGAAGGAGATAGTGAGAGAATTGTAAGAATTGATACGGGGATTTGTCTAAAATGGTCATATTTTTTACAATAGTTTGAAAAAAGGCTAAGGTTGTTTTTAGTTTAAAAAAGGGCACATTTTAACCTTAAACTTGACAATATATATTTTAATCAATTTTATTTAAAAATAAATAAAAAAATATATAAACTTTATTTTACAAAACATAATTATTATAAACATAAAAAAATATTAATATTTTATAAATTTATAATTAATTTTAAATACATAAATCTCTTTTATTATATTATATATTAAAATTTTATTTTAAAAAATAAATATAAATTTATATGAAATGATACGGTAAGTATTTTAATAATTCATAAATAATATAATATATTATTATTATTATTATTATTAAATATATTTCATAAAAATTATAATTATAATATAAAACATTTTGACGTAAACTTTGCATCAAAATATTATCTAATATAATATTATTATAATTATTTTTATTATTAATATAATAAAATATATCTAATTAATTATATTTTAATATTTAAATAAAATTATTATTAATAAATATTTGTTATCTTAATAAAAATAAAAATTATAATAATATTAGAAATATGTGTTATAATGTAATCTATTTTTTAATTTTTTAATCTTAAATAATTTATTTTAAAAAAATATCAATAATTTTTCATAAAAATGGTTGTAACTATTTAGTAAAGTTTTTAATAATTTAAAATTTTATAATTTATTATTATTATTTTAAATTATTCTATAATAAAATTTTGATAAGTTATTTGTTATAAAAAATTATATATTTTTATTATATAAATATAATTTATTTTTATTTATAATAAAAATAAATTATTATTTATTAAAATTTAATAAATGGGGATATTTTATTTTTGGTTTTTTTTTAAGAAGAAAAAAAATGTTAAGTTTGATTTTTTTAAGAGAGAAAAAAAGTGGCTGAAAAAAAGAGAAAAAAAAGTGATTGGAAGATGGGAGGAGAGAGAAAAATATATAATTACCGACAAATTGATCAATAGGTTTCAATTTACCCTTTTTTAAACTAAAACCAATATATACCCTTTTTTAAATTAATATAAAATATATGTCCTTTTTAGACAAATACCCAATTGATACTCCAAAATTTTGGAAATTTTTAGACTTGTGGGTAATGGATAATTAAAGAGACTTTGGGATTTTTTAGAAAAATATGGTCACGTAAGTTACTTGTAATATGTTCCACATTAAGTCCTATTACATTTTTAAGTAATAGATTGTTATTATTTTTATTAATTCGGTGGTAGAATTTAATATTTTAAAAAATTGATGATAAATTTGATGATAGATTACAAAAATTAACCATCTTAAGATTGACACTTGAATAATACATAAATTTACTTATGCTTCAAAGTTAGAAATAAAAATTTTAGATTCACCACCTCATATTCAGAAAATAAAGCTCAAAGTCTCAAACTCAGTAACTATTTGGGTAGGTTTTAATAATACTAAAAAATCTCACATGTTTTGAAAGTAAATTGCTATATTTTTTTATTTGTTATCTTTGCTTAATTTTAGAATATGTTCTAAATTTATATTATGCAATGATAAATAAATAAATAATAATAAATTAATAATAACTTTTTTATTTAATTATTTTATCTATTTTTTAACTTTTTAGTACATATTTCTCAACAATTCCTTATTAATTAATAAGATTCAACTCCATCTAATTTAAAAAATTTCATCAAAAGAATTGTCCAAAAAATTAAAATTGATAAAAGGTAATTAAAGTGTTCAAAAAGAACCGTAAAATGATTAAAGTGTACAAATTTTAAAAAATATATCTAATATATTTAATTAATATATCCAAATGATTTTTAGGTATACAAGCCAGATCTAATCATTTGAATGGATTTATACAACAATTGTTTGATTTTTATTTTCTTTGAGCTTACCCCGGATGTAAGGGACACAAAGACACTTAAGTAAATTTTCCTAATCATAATCTTAATTTGAACATATATAAGCACGGATGAGAGACCTCATGTGTACAAAATGTATACTATTTAGAATCCATTGGGGATGAGTGTGACACATGAGGATGATGATGATCAGAGTTCGATCTTCATGAAAATTTATAATTTAAATAAAAAACTCTAAATCTTGATAGAATCTTCCCTACCACTAATTAAAGAAATATATGAGTAAGGTTAAATAAATAATTTCTTCCAAAATTGACACATATATATAAATTTATTTTAATATATTCAAATAGACCATACAATGATAATAAGAAGAAAAATTATCTTTTTAAGGTGACACAAAATACTTTAACCTGTTTCAATGGACACAATATAGTTGCTAAAGAACAATAAAACATTGATAGACATAAAGTCAAGGGACACAAAGACACTTAAGTGAATTTTCCTATTCATAATCTTGATTTGAGCATATATAAGCACGGATGGGAGACCTCATGTGTACGAAATGTATACTATTTAGAATCCATTGGGGATGCGTGTGACACATGAGAATGATGATGATCAGAGTTCGATCTTCATGAAAATTTATAATTTAAATAAAAAACTCTAAATCTCGATAGAATCTCCCCTTACCACTAATTAAAGAAATATATAAGTAAAATTAAATAAATAATTTCTTACAAAATTGACACATATATATAAATTTATTTTAATATATTCAAATAGATCATAAAGTGAAGAAAAACTATCTTTTTAAGGTGACACAAAAAACTTTAACCTATTTCAATGGACACAATATAACTACTAGAGAACAATGAAACATTGATGGACATAAAGTTGCTATTTGAAAAGCGATTGGTGCTGGTTAATGAAGAAGCAAAAGGTTGAGACTAATTTTAAGACTAAACCGATTAAGAATTAAGAAAGAAAAATATATTTTTCTAATTTTAAGTTTTTAATCTAATACATTAGTTATAATGTTTATGGGTCATAACCTTTTTTAAATAAAAAAATTAGACTAATTTTAACCCAATTCAATTTTTCAAGCTATATAAGTTGGTTCGTATTTTATTTTATTTGTGTTTGATTCAATCAATCGAACTACGACATAAATTACCATACTTATATACACATAATCTTCCTAATTGATTCTTTTAATATTTTACAATATGAATGATAAAGTTAGTCTCTAACAATAAATTATTCATTAGTTTTAGAATACATGATACACGTAATCTTTTTGATTGATTCTTTTAATATTTTGCAATCAAGTGATAAATGTAGTTGATAAAGTTAGTCTCTAACAATAAATTATTCATTAGTTTAAGAATACATGATGATATAATATTCTAAATAATAAAATACAAGATTATTTTTAAAAAAATAAAAACAAATAATCAATATTTGATTGAGAGATAAAGTAACGTAATTGGTGAAGAATATAACGAGAAATGAATAACACCTCATCCTCTAAAATCTAAGTGTTAAATTAAAAAAAATTGTTAGTCTTTTTGGAAAATCATTTGTGATATTGATTTCATTTAACGTCAAAGTTGTGTGCTCCGCAACTATGCAGTTTATCAATGACAATGGACGGTATCAGTTTGACGACAGACATGTTTCTCCTGTCAATGAAACTGAGATGAAGAGTCCGGCGCCAGACAACTTAATATTTTAGAGTATATAATAACCTGGTATTACATGTTAATGAAAATTTAAAATTAATGTAATTTGTTTTTAAATAGGAAGAAACAAATACTCAATATTTGAAAGAGAGAGAGAGAGAAATATGATTGGTTTTTGGTATAAACTACTTATGTGTTATTTTATGGGGGAGGACAAGACTAACAATAATCTAAATGGATAGTATCAATCTACCAACTAAGAGATGCAAAGGAGAGAAAAGTAACGAGCGGCTGGCAAAAAGTGGAGCAATGACAGCTTTGAAAAAGTAAAAAAGTGAAATAATCTAATTTTCCTCTAAAGCACTTATCATCTAATAATTCAACTTACATGCGTGTCCCAGTTTAGGTTAATCCATTATTTAAAGCCAGTTTTCTCATAGCATCTTATACTAAGAAGGTGTTATTTATTATTACCTAATAAATTATCTTATTGCATTATGTAATACTACATCGTTACTTACTCATTAACAATCAATAATTTCTTCTTCCTACTAATAAAAGTTAAATGGATATAAATTTGTATACACTAATTAATAATACGCTACATGACACAATTATATATTGAAAAAAGAAAATTGAATAAATTCTACATTAGCGTTCTTCTCGTCTTACTTTGGACTTCTAGCATAGTTTTCCTCAACTACCCCTTTACTAGTTTATTATATAAGAGGTAGTGGGGCGTGTAAGAATCAATGACTGGCAAAGTCAGCAACAAATTCCATTGGATTCAGGAGCAAGGGGCACACTAGTAATTTCAAGTTCAACTTTCTTGTTTTTTTGGGATGAAAAAAGAAAAAAATAATGATTTAAAGAAGATGGTCGATCGCGTACAAGAAAAGGAATAAAAATTTCTAACCTGTTATCTAATACCAACTACCAAGCCGCCTCCTCTCCATAAATTATCTCCCTTTTTCTTCGGCACCCTCTCCAAGTCCTTTTGAAATTTTTGTAACGGGTCGATCCATCGGTTTTTTCAAAGAAACAGATTCATGTGGAGCATGAACAAAGCCAACAATATTACTGCCTCCATCAAATGATGGTATCTCCCCTGAAATCATATTCAATTCACAAATCAGAAATGGTAGCAAATATTTTCTTTAAACACAAATTTCCTCCTAATTTATCAAGCGATCATTAAATTATGAGATGATTATGTAACATCTCATCGTCTACAAAATTAGTAAAACATTTAGGAAAACATTCAATAATTTCTAGTTCGTATAAACATCACAGTCACCGCAGGAAAAATCCAAAATGCAACATTGGCTTCATGTAATTGGTGATACAAGTGTGTTTCAGTGATTACTTAACATTTCAATAATCTTAATATCGTACTAAATTGGGAAAGAAAAAAAAATAGAGCCCAACAAATTGGCTAACATACATTATTTGGTATTGATTATGTTTCTTAAATTCACAAATATATAATTGTAAAATTATACTTTTATTTAATATTTTATAGTTTATATTAATCATTATTATTTTTAAAATGATATTTAAATAAATAATATTTTTATTCTGATTCCTTGATATTTTTTAATAAAAACAAAGAAAAATAGTAAAATTTATGTTTTCTTTTCTCTCCTATTCATATTCTCGTTCTGAATTAGTAAATGAACACTTAATGAGATACAATTTACATTTGCTAGTCAATTAATTTTTTCGCTAGTATGAATTAATTTGTATAAATTAAAAGTATATTATCACATTAATTAAATATATTTTTTATTTTAATTAATTTATTTATAAAAATATATATATAAGCTGAATTTTTTTCACATTATAAAAAAACATAAACATATACAACATGTTGATGAGATTCAAAAATAAAAATTTATTTATAAAAAATATTACGTAATTAAACTTCTTAATTAGATATATAAAAATTTATTTATAAAAAATATTACGTAATTAAACTTCTTAATTAGATATACTACGTGATCTTTATTTATAAAATAAGTTTTATTTTTAACACTATTTTTTATATTTAAATTATATAATATTTAATTTCATACTTATATTGTAAAAAAAAGTATATCTCTTAATATATATCCAATAAGTTCGTGTATATTATATAGCAAAGTTTTAAATATATGAAACGTTATTACATTAACCCATAAGTGAAAACTTTTGTTAAAAAAATTGTTGCCTACTTGCCTACAATAGCTAAAAAAACAAAAATAGAATTAAAATTACACCTTTTACAATAAAGGTATAATAAATGGATATTTTTCAAAATTTGAATATTTTTTTAAATTTCAACACGAAAATTCACTAATTGAACCAACTAAAGTGCTTCTATTACCGGCCACTTAGCACCCTTTTCTCTAGAGATCATGACACTTACCGAGGACGTTGTGGCAGAGGAAATAGACAAGTAACCAGTGCTCGATGAACCGGTTGACGTCGGCGGCGAACCATAACTCACCCCACTAAATCCATCGGAGCTCGGAATCATCGCTGTGGTGTTGCCAACGGCAGTGTTCGTATTAATCCCGAGAGAGTACACCGGAGTGCCATCGGGCTTGAACAGCCCGTAGTTCCTCTCCGATGCCGGACCTGGCTTCATATTCTCGTTGAATAAAGCAAACATATAGATGTTGAGATCGGTCTTGGGTCTCATTGGTGTTCCCTTTTCCTGGCTAGTCATTATCAACTTAATCAAATTACTATTATACTTTTTCGCATTATCCAACGTTGCTCCAGCCTCATCTTCGTCCCCTTTCGATGGCCACCCAGTTTCCGATATGTGTACGGGAAGCTTCTTGAAACCCAAAGAACCCAACGCCGAGTACACAGCATCGATCTGGGCATACAACATATTGAAGTAGTGGAGATTGGTGAATGGGTCAACAACCCCTTGGTTTGTCTGAAACAGAACAAAGTCCAGAGAGACTTTTTTGGGATTATCTTTGTAAGCGAAATAAGGGTAAGCGTTAATCAAGAAGGGTGAACCAGTTTTGGTGTGGAAGTTCAAGATCGGAGAAATATAATTGGTGAGATCTCGGCGAAAAGCTCCGGCGGAAGGTGGGTAAGAAGTTTCTAGAATAGCTAAAGAGTGGGTGGTAGTGACGGTGATTTGCTTGTCGAGACCAAGATTGACAAGAGCGGTGTGGACGTTCTGCATCGCCGGAAGGAGACAACCGCTGAGCGAGGTGTCATTGAAAGTGAGGACTTCGTTACCCACAAAAATGGAGGTGATGTTGGTGGCTGGGAGATATGGTTGGACATTAGATTTGATCCAGACTTGAGCTTGTTTTGGGTCTTGCATTTTGGATAAGTACTCGTTGCCTAAACCCACCATTAATTCAACGTCGGTGTTCCCAAATGCTTTGAGGACTTTCGGATCTGCGTCGTAAAGCTTAACTCTTGTGGCGCGGATGGACTTTATTAATGGTAAAACCTCGTCTGGTTTAGGCAGATTGTTTGCAATTTGGCCGTAGTTTATTCCAATAGAAGCAACATCTGCAGGAAATATTAATAACACTACACAGATAAATGTAATATACCAAATAATTAATTTCGATTCAAAAACCCAGAAAGAAAAGTAGTAAACATAATATAAGAGAGAGCATTTGATACCTGAGAATGTGAGGAAGAACAAAAGAACTGAGGACGAGCTGTACTGATATAAATGGAGCCTAGAGCACTCCATTTGGTCCTGTGCAAGTAACTAAATGCACTACCACTGTTCTTTCAAAATCTAAGCTCAAAAACGCAAATGGCTTTTTCAAGATCAGAATGAATTCATTGTGTATTTGAGGAGACTTCAAAATCAATGCTAATGAGCCTAGGGTAGTAAATGGAACACTATTATGAAGTCCTCACCGCACAAGCTTTCAGATCGGGAAGCGAGAGACTCCGAGAGAGTAACAAAATGACAGCATGAGCTTGATAGGTTATAGTGTGGGTGAGATTTGCAAAGGTGGGAAAATGATATGGTTTGTAATTAGGATAAAATCTTATGGTTTGTAATTACAAAAAGAAAAAGGGTCATTTCTCCGACAATGTTCACATGATGAGCGTTCCCCAATCCCACATGTAACCTGCTATTAATGAATATATAAAAATTAATTTTTCTTCTCTCTTTGAAAGCAGAAAAGTAAGAAAAGAGACCACATCTCTCTGTATATTATGATATTTTAGAAAGAAAAAAATAACGAGTTACGACACTAGCCAGTAGGTCCATATGCCTTATGGAAAAAATTAAGAAAAAGGCGTAGACACAATTTTATTTTAAATAAATAGTAAAAAAATTATTGAATATAGAATAATATTAAAATCTGAACCAACATCCTAATGATTAAATATGAAAATCAAAACTATCGAATTGTTTTAGCATTTATATATCTACTAGTGAATATATAATTGTTTTACGATAGCTCTGTATTTTAACTCAACATAATATTTTATAGTAGTAATTGAAACAGTGATTTTTTTGATAGTAGTAAACATTAAAACGTAATTACAATGATTTATCAAAAAAAAAAACTAAAAATTTTCTTAGAAATATCTTAACAAACACATCAACAATAAAATCAACTAAAAATAAACAAATAACCTGATTTTAACAAAAATAAACACAATATCTATGTTTTTAAAATAAATCAAATACCACATGACAACAACACATGAACATAAATCACATCACATACAATACAAGCTCTAATTCTTTATCAAATACCTAAAAAGAAATCATCTCTTATCGGATGCCTGATGAGAGACCACCACAAGTTGGGAAGGAAACCCACCGTAAGAAGGATAATACATCGCAAAGGAAAACCACCCGTTGTGGCTGAACAGGTAGAGGAATGAAAACAGGCTGAGCAGACGACAAAACGAGGAAGAAAAACTCAAAATTTATTGGAAAAATAGAAGCTAAAAATAAAGTAAGACAACTTACGATAGAAGCTGCCCAATGAAAAAAGATAAAGATACTGAGGGATGGGAATAAAGATAAGGAGAAAAAGGGGTTTGAAACCCTAAACGTTGCTCGAGTTAAACCACTCTTAAAACATCTCAAATCTATGCACATACACAATATACTAAATACACCTTTTTCCTAAAAAAATGTCTAGATAAATATGTAGGTTAAGAAAGACTAGATGCATCTCATGTATATTAGTTACGGTGTATGAAAATCATCTAAATTATTTTACTTTTATAAATTGTATATATTATTACTATTTGGAAAAAATGGATCAAGATATCCATGATTGGAGTGTATTTTACTAGATAAAGTGTTGAATCAAGGTAACCCAACCAGGAGTATTAACCTAAAGCGAGCTGCTCATTATTTATAATATTATTTGGAAAGCAAGTATATCAAGTTCGCCAAAAATGACCTCAATAAAAGACATAATGATCTAGGTATTTTCATGATATACATATATTACTACTACAAAAATGGAGTTTAAAGTTGGTTGTTAACCGACTTAAAATATAAAGACTTAAAATTTAAAATTGGTTCACGTGTTGAACCAACTTTAAAGTTTTTTTTAACATATTTTATTCATTTTTTACTCTATTTAAAAACTTGTATTCAATAACATATAAATTTATATAATAATTTTGTGATTATTAATATTTTTTTAAATAACTACGCTACTTCAAATCACACATATTTTAATGAGCATCATATTGTTAAATTATGTTTTTTCCATTTCATTTTAACATAAATAAATAAATTAAACACTAATCTTAAATCACATTCATAAATATTTATTTTATTATGAAATACTTATACAAAACCTACATAATAAAAATAATAACATATATAATACAAAAAATAACGTAAAGTGAATAATAAGTGTGTAGGATTAATAGAAATACTTACAAGAGTAGATAAAAGTGACAAAATAAAAAAATGAAGAAAAAAAATGTGTTTTTTAAGTGAAAAAATGAGTATAATATTTTTTAGTATTTTGCTCAAAAAAATAGGAGATCTGGAAGATAATTTGGAAAGGAAGAAAACCCACTAAACGGTGCTAGAATTGGTAGTCGCAGGTGGCCAAAAAATGAGAAAGAGTGGAGGAAGTGAAACTCGATTTTGGGTTTTTGGGTGTTGTTTACAGTATTGTAAATTAAAAATTGTGTCTGATAGGGGAAGAAAGAAGAGAAAAAGAAAAATCCACGTGTATAGCGTCGATTGACGTGTTGAATCGACGCTACACATATGGATAGTATCAGTTGACACGTAGAACCGACGCTACGTTCACGTGTAGCGTTGGTTCAACACGTCAACCAATTCTATACGTAGTGTCGATTTTTCACCAAACTGACTTTAAATTCATTATAAGTGAATTTTCTCCAAAAATTAACTTTATATATCGACTTAAAAACCACATTTTGTAGTAGTGTATGATCTTATCCTCAGATACTATACTTGTCCCTGTGTCACAAATAGTCAAAAGTAACTACATCATCTAAGTAGTGACTAGTGTAACTTGAAATATATATATATATACCTACTTAGAGAATTGTTAATATATTATGAATTCTAATAAAATGAATATTAACTTTTTATATATAAAGTAGGTGTCAATCTTACATTTATAGGTAATCTATTTGAGGTATTAGAATTGATTTAAACATGATAATTTTACAATTAGAATCAAACCGTTATGATTAGTTAGCATAGGATACCCCTTTTATGGACATAGAGTATAAACGAGGGCTATCATTAGCTCGTTTGATCCTAATGTTTATATCCGATCGGGTATTGCTTGTTTGAACGTGAGCTCTTATTTGTATAGATCATTAAGTGTGGGGTACATTTAAGATCTTATAATTGTAACTTTATTACTTAAATGTACCTAGTCATATACACGAGCTTCTTGAAACAATGTCTTTTATACAAACAAGATACACCAGGTTGCTAGTATTACATACATATTATATGTAGGATATCAAACTGTACCAATTTTATAGAATTTGATTTTTTTCTCAACCTTTTATTTGGAATTCATATTATAATAGTAACTTTCCAACCAATCATCTTATTTTAAACTAATATATTTTAATTTATTTAATATTATATTTATGAATATTTTAATCAATTTTACTTATTTAGTCACTTTTTTAATTTTTTTAACATCTATCACTTTCCCATTATTAAGATTCAATTTAACTATATCTAAGTTTTTTTTTACTAAAAAATTAAAAAAATTAAAACTTAGAAGAAATAATTAAAATGTATAAAAATATAATAATAAAATTATTAAAATTTAATAATTTTAAAAAATGTGATTTATATATTTACGGGGAAGTGAGGGAAGAATTATCTTAAGTTTGTTTTCAAGTAAGGGTTCAACATCTCTTCTTAATATAGGTTAGACTGCACCGCCATGACATAATAATGGCTTGAAAATATTTCCACTTGTACTTCTGCTTGTTTCGCTACCCTGAATGATTTTAAATATACAAAATAGCACATAAAAAATATAATAATAATAATAAATGTCTTGGGTTCAATTTTTTTTTATAAAAATTTTATTTAGCGTTCTAAATTAAGAAAATTATTTATTCATCCTTTTATTCATATAAAAAATAATAATATAAATAATATTAATGATATTAATAAATTTTTTATTGTTAAAATTATTTTTAAAGAAAGTTAAGAACGTAAATTATAAAATTTACAGCATATTATCGTCATTTCAACCCTCACTCATAGAAACCAAAAAAAATAAATTTGAATCTCGTCCCTTTCTTATCGTCATTCCGCTCATCTCATAGTTCTCAGAGGAAGACAAACAACGCCATTTTCAGGGGCTCGAGCTCGGGTACATTTACCAAACAACATTGCTCTTATTACCCTTCAGGTATTATAAGGAATGCCTTTATTATTTTTATCAGATGTTGACACTTCATAAGGTAGACACAAAGAACATGGAGCTTATTTACTGTGGGAACCTGTAGCTTTTTATTTTTCTTCTTTGGTAGTCACAAGTTCTTTTCTTCTGCCAATGCAGGAGCTTGAAAATGGAAAAGTACTTCTTCAGTTGGCCCATTCATTTGAGGTTTTACCGTCTTATTCTGTTTAGATGGCTCATAGAGCTTCGTTGCCTCATTATTTGAAATTTAATTCCATGTATTCTAAATTGATCCTGTTATCTATAAATGTGGTTGTTTCACATGTGCAAAGATTGAAGAGGACAAGGATTACTCTGCAATGGCTAGTGTGGACTTGATGAAGTTATTCCCAAACAAGAAGGTAGAAGTTATAGCTTGGCTTATTGTTCTGTCTTTTAATAAGTGCACTGAATTTTGTACGTTATTGTATTTTATTTCAGATAAGCAAAGCGGTAAAAGTGAATTTGTCTGCGAATCAAAAATGAGCTGAGATGGAGAAGAAGAGATTAGTCTTGAAAGTATTATTATTTAGATTCATAACTAAAAAATGGAAAAAAATAAAAAATATATCTGTATAATTATTAAAATATTATAGATATTTAAATTAAAATAATATTTAAATATAAAATATTATAAAATAAATTATATATTTATTTATAATTCAATAACAAGTAAGTTTTTATTTATAATTCAATAACAATTAAGTTTGTATAACATATAACGAATTATAAAAATATATAAATTTGAATTAAAATGAAATTATATAATTTTTAATTTAAATATTATTTATTTATAAAATTTATCATATAATTTGATTTGCATCCAACCAATCACATCAAATTTTTTAATTTAAATATATTGATAAATTAATTACTTATTGCTAAACTAAGTATAATTTTAAGGCAACGTAACTCAAATTATGCTCGATTGTGGGGGTTGTGGAAGATATTGGGATTAATTCTGTAAATTTATGAATTGCATAATGAAATAATAAGATACCTTCCGTAATTTTTTTAATAAAATAAATTTAAAATTTTTTAATTTTGTTTTTGAAAAAATTAAAAGATATTTCTTTTAACTTAAAAAATTAAATAATATATTTTATATAAATAAAAGGATAAAATTAATTTTATATCTTTTAAAAAAATATATAATAAAATTATAACAAGCATCAAAAATGAAATAAAGAGAATTGTTAACAAAAGAAAACCGTCCAATAAAGAAACAGTAAGTTATCCGATTAACAATCCACACAAGTTTCAAGCCAAATACTTAAGGCAGAACTCAAGCCAAACCAGGAGAAGTTCTACATCAAGTAACATGTTTTGATAGATTTAATAATACACAGCTTAAGATATAACATTATAGTAATAAGAACTATGAATGCATGATAAACATTGACCAAAAAGAGCAGTCACGCATTCACCGTTATGAACAAACCCATTTTAACAAAATTCATCAATAAAAGCCTTGAAGCCCTTCAGTTACTTGTGGGCCGTCACCAACGTCTCTATGAACCTCAACCCATCAAATCTTGGCTCGAATTGATCCTTCTTGATCGCTGATGACGAAGCGGATGTGCCGCTTTTCCCCGAGGAAGAATAAAAATCCTGAATTTTATCACAAAACAAATTTTCACCCACACACAAAAAAGTAAGAAATTCCTAGTAATTCCGTTATTTTACCAAAATGAATATTATAGTCCTGTTACAAATTGTGTAATTCGGTTATTATGAATAAGTGTAAAAATTGATCTAATTTATTAATATTTTTTATATATTATTAAAGATAATTTATAATAGCGATAACTGTTAAAAAAATATTTAAAAAATTCAAAAATGAAAAAAAACTCATCATTTATCTTATCTTTATACTTAAATATTAAAAATAATAATAAAGTAAATAAACTGTTATTATTTACACCACGCGATATAAAATGAGTAACGGTAAGGTAGGGGAATGGCCAGATCCGATCAATAACGTCACAGAGAAAACATGCTCTTAAATTTCAATACATTATCCCATAAATAGTATATATCAGAAGGAATAAAAATAACTTCAGAAATAACGCAAAACACATAATCTAGTAATGCAAAGAAACTTAAAAAGAATGCCGATTAAAAAAAGAAAAAAAGATCAAAACGATGATTATTAAGGCATTCGGGACTTGGGTTAAAGAAACCAAGTATTGCACTAAAAACATTTCCCAGGAAAATAAGCTTACCTGACCGGAGGAATAACAGGAAGCAAGGTTGCGATCTCCATTGGAGGAAGAAGAGGAAGAGGAATTGAGAGCAAAAGTAGACGCGGCCAAAACGGACGCCACCAGTGTCCCAGACCCCTTCATGTTTCTACTTCAGAATATGAAAACCCGAATGTAGAGATCGAATGGGCGAAACTAGATGGCGAAGCTCGCCGGATCTTAGCCCTCACTCCTTGCAATCCTCTGTAGGATCTCCATTGTAAATGCTCTGATGAGCCTTTTAATGTATCGAAAGTCGAAACTCAATTTCCCACGCTTTCCTCAATTAACGACTTTTAATTTTTATTTTAATTCCGGTCCTCAAATTTCAACCACATATACATCTGGATGGTAGATACAGTCCTATGTCCCGGATTAAATCGGCGGTTGAGGTTGTTTTAATGAAATTGTAAAAAAAAAATTATTTCAAACATAAGCACTTTTTTTCGAAGTACTGTTTGATCTAAGCTATGAATGTGTGCGCTAAAATTGCAATTGACCGTACATATCAAAACGGTTGAAGGGTTAGTGGGAAAGAAGAGGTTAGATGGTGTGAGTTGATTTGTGATACAGTATGAATAAAATCAGGGGATAATTCTTTTGTACTAAGTAGTTTTGGTACTGTTCTGAGCGAATATTTTAGTTATTTTATTTTTATAAAAAGTATTTAAATTATTTTATTTAGAAAAATTAAAATATTTAATAATATAATATTATTTTATTAATATAAACATATAATGTAATAATAAAATATATTTAATTATATAAAAAATATTATTTTAAAATTTTTCTTAGTTTTTACCCTTATTTTTTTTATGTTTCAATTTTAAAGTTATTTTTTATTTATTAAACCAAAAATATTTACCTATTTTTATTTTTTTTGTCAATTTTTTTTACTATTTAAATAATTGAAATATATCAACTATCATATTAATTTTAAATATATTACAATTTATTTTTTTAATTATAGATATAAAAAAATAGATATATATATCTAAAAAAATATTAATATTTTAATTTTATGATCGAAAAATACCTACAAAACTAAATCCGAAAATGAGTGAAAGTATAAAAGATGACTATTATGATAAATTTTATTATAGTTAAATTAAAATAATAAATTTTATTTAATTAAATATAATTTATTATTATTAAAAAAATTATTAATAAAATAATATTTTATTATTTAAAAATTAATTAATATGATGATATATTTTTATTAAAATAGTGATATAAATATTTATTATAAAAAAAACTAAACTATCACAAATAAAGCGAATTAAAAAAAGACATCGTTCAAATAACAACCAGAACATAAAAACCTTAAAAGCCTAACCTTTTATCTCCATCCTGTTCACTTTCTATCTTCATCTCTATCTCTATCTTTATCAATTCATCCTATCAGCCCAACTATTGTTGGAACCCATAACCTTCTGCAGCCAATACATTTGTTTTTTTGCTCTACCGTTATCGCCATCTGTTCTTTGCTCTTTAAATGTCGCCGCCACCGCCTCCATTGCCAAATCCACCGCCAAGTTCGATTTTCTCACTTTAAAACTTTCTTTGGAGCCTTTGATATCCTGGACTCACTTTCTCCCTAGGTTTCTTAATGGAATCATATTTCTTAATTTCTGGTCAGATATGATTGTGGAGAAGATGGATGATGCTAATGTCGATGAGGAGGAATCTTCCGATGATCAACGGTTGTTGGTTTTTGAGTGCTATGAAAGGGAGGTTTGTAGCTCTCTGTTTTCATGGTGATTAGTGTTATGCTTGGTTTATTTTTCTGGTTATTGTGAGGGTTTTGGCTTGTATGGTGGTGTATTTTTGGTTTTTATTTTCTGTTTGTTTAGTGAGTTGTAGTAGACTCATTAATTTTTTGAGTCAAGATTATTATCATTATCTAGCTTAAACTAGTGTTAAATTAGTTTGCTTATGGTGGAGATGATTTTTGTCTAATTTTGGGTTCTTCTCGGGCATATTATAGTGGTATATCATATCTTTGAAAGAAGGATCGGATGCATTTTATAAACTATTTGCTTTGAATTTTCGAGTAGCATGTGTTGTTTTTTGAGTTATGCTAGGATTTTGTATTTTGATGCATTTAATAAAATCTCAGTCGGGTATATCTTTTTTTATTCATTTAATGAAATATCAATCTTTGGGAAGAACCAAAAAACAAAAACAAAAAAACCGTTCAGTTCTTTTGGCGTTGAAATTATAATACGATATACTTTGATTATATAGCTAAAAATACTAAAATTATGTTATAAATCGTTAGAATACATCAAATTAATTACGTTGATTAATTAGGCAAAAATTGATATTATTTTCACGCCAACTCTGAATGTTTTGGACAAGATTACAGCTACAAAAAAGTAATTAAAAAAAATATTTGGATGAGAACATTGTTCATTGTAGAGGTATGATTCAACGCTAAATATAAATTAAAATACATACGCTATTTAAATGATTTTAAAAAAATAAAAATAAAAACTACTGAGAGACGAGTTCAAGAACTTTGACGATTCCAAACTTAAACAAAAGTTGTTGGGTTAATAATACAGGATTTGGGAGGTGCGTGGATAGAGATAAATAACTTAGAAATTACATGTTTTTTTTTTAATTAACATGAATTCGATCAGATATAAATAGATTTAAAAATTTTAAATCTAAATTAACTTAAATTCAAACATATTAGATTAAATTAATATTAAAATTTATTTATAAATTATTGTTATATATAAGATATGATATATCTAAATTTAAATTTTAAATTAATATCTTTGTAATAAATATTATTATTTATAATCACATTAAAAAAATAAAAAATATATCTGTATAATTATTAAATCATTATAAATATTTATATTTATTTTTAAATTAAAATAATAATTTAATATAATTATAATACGTATAATATTTAAATATAAAATATATATTTATTTATAATTTAATAATTATTCAGTTTTAGATCCATACACTTGAATTCCAACATATGGTATAATTTTATATATAAATACGAATAAGTATAAAATTTATATAAATATGACTCATTGAATTAGTTTTTCAATTTAATTAGATTTATCTTATTATTTTTACACTCATGTATTGTACTTTTACCTGTATGATATAGGTCTCCTTACTGGTTTGATTTAGGAATTACAAAGCAGCATCCACGCTTTTTCGCGCCCTACGCAATCCTAAACCAACTTATTAAAGAAATACAATCTCCTCCCAACCTTCTTACTTTTATTCACAAATTTTCCTTTATAAATAGGAATTGCGTACACCTTTCTTCTACAATCTCCTGATCACCAACATAGTTTAGACTCAACTCAATTCCTCTCTGAAGATTTAATTTATCAGTTGATTTTTTTTTCTTTCCTTTTCGAATGATGAATTCGATTTTCAGTTCATTTGATGTGTTATGTGCTGAATTGTTGGGTCAGAAGGTTAGGGCATCCTTCCCTGTTTCGAACAAAAAGACATCATCGAACGACTTCACAAAAACAGAGCAAGTAGTGAAGAACATCAGCTCCTCATCATCGCCCAAAGTAAACAATATTCAACAGCCGCATCAAAAACAGAAAAGAACACCGGTACGACTCGCACCAGAATTGGACGGACTTCATTGCTTTGAGACCTTTGTCTCTTATTGATTATGCTCTTTTTTTTCGATTTTCTCAACCATACCTCTGTATCAAGCAATTATTTAAATGTATTTATCGGAAACTATTTTCTTAATTTGTCTCTCTTTATCTTTGGGCATGCCGCAGATTACAGAAGCAGGCCATATTAGATTTTTAAAAATTTAACAGGGGTCATGCTTTAAGGTTAAAATTTCCATCAATTATTAGATTTCATCATCTAATCAAAGTAAAGATCGTCCATGATCAATTTTAAAGGGCAAAAGATACCATAAGGCGATATTTATGCGGTAGTTAAAACGATCAAGATAAAAGGAGTATGAATTCATTGATTCGAGTGTTAGTTAAGATGTGTCACTGGTATAGTTATATTGGTTGATCTACTAAATTGTGTCAACCTAATGTCTCGTATAACTGTTTCCTATACGAGGAAACTATTTTCTTTGAGATTTTTTATTTTTATATATTTAGTTTTTTAATTAAAAAAAAATAGTTGTTCATGCGGTGAGTAATTTAGTATAAAAAATTAAGTAAAAAAATAATATTTAAATAAAAAGCTAATTAAAGTTTAAAAGATCAAGGCATTTATAAACTGCAGCTTTTTGCCTTCTAAATTATCTGTGCTATTCTCAACGTGTGTGCCTGGCTTAGGAAAATATTACAATTTCTAAGATTCTTAAAAATACTTTTAAAATTAATAAAAATAATATCATTAAAATTATAATTATAAAAATAAAGTATTTTATATTTTCATCTTTAAAAAAATTCTATATATTATTTTATATTAAATATAATTCAAATTTATTATAATAATTTAAAATATTTTAATATTTAATATTGTCTAATTAAATATGATATTTATATTATTATAAGTTTTATACTATTGTTTTTTTATAATCATCCAAAATACTTTCATAAAAAAACATTTTGCATGTTATTATAATGATTGAAACTTATAGATACTTAGGTGGGTGTATTTAACTTAAATTTTTAAGGATTTTAAATACTAAAAACTTATAGATTTATATAAATTTATATGAAAATTTATAGGCTATTTATAGATTTCAATAAACTTTATTATATTTGTAATTTTAAGATTTTCATCAACTTTTACATATTTTTATTATAAAGAAACTTGTAGAGATATTTAAAAATTATTAATTGAATGTAACTTAATTTTTTTTAGATTTTTTTAAATTATTAAAAAGTTTTAATTAGATACTCTTAATTTTGTGTGAAATCATCTAAATTAAATACACTTAAAATTTTATAATATATGATTATATGATTCCACGTGCAAGTATAGGAAATTGAACAAGGACGTGCAATGGCAGGTTTCATTTACTTTCACGCCAATTTAATCCTCCTATTTGAAAGTTTCAATCAGCAATAAATTTAATTCAAACTTCAATCCTATCCGATCTACTAAATATTTAAACAGATTCTATCATATTAATTAGATGATTAGGAATTTTTATATTTTATTATTAATATAAAATAACACCATTATAACACGTATTCGGTTATATGTCAGCACCTAATTAAATGACACAATTAATTAATTAAATGGCAAGATAAAATAACAACTGCACACTTATTCATCGTCGTTACACAATAGTGATGCGAGATAAAATATTAAGAAACAAAATGAAATAAACGCATTAATACATTTCCGACTTTGAAAGAACACAACTATACGATCTCTCCTCCCTTCACAATCTTTTCCCTGTTTCCCCTTTTTGTTTCTCTTCTTTGGTGAGGTTACTTCTCATATCCACAACTTGTTTCAACAGAGGCAAGGGAGGATGCCCAGCAATGTGCAATTTCTCAATTTCAGCTTTAAGTAATAATGATATTAGTCTTCGAACAAAGATGCAAGCCAATTTCGATCACAACCTCCTCCCAATCTTTGCAAATCTTCGGGCTACTCCAAATATAACTGCCTTAGTCAGGAGCCCTCGGTCAAGACTACAAGCAAGAGCAATCGCCCCACCAACTACTACAATCTTAGGTATGTTTATTCCTAATGGTTTCCCAGATGAATCTAGTTTTTCAACCTCCGATGATGACTCTTCACTGGCATTTTCTAATGACTTTAGATAGTCTGCGTTAACTTTTGTGTTGATTTGAGCCATAAAAGCACATCGAGATAATGGTACTCCAGAGGCTCTCCCCTTCTGATATGCACGTAAACCGGGTTCAATCTTCTGAACAGCTCCCCACATGCCCCGCCGCACCCCAAATTTTGCAATTTCCCATGGTATGCCCATATCTTCATGATGAAACAGTAGTACCTCACATGCCGTAAGTTGGCCATCCCCACTCTTTGATTCAACTGTTTCATAACCAAAGCAAACCTCAGTTACTTATTGGCCCCACAAGACTTCCCATAACAAATAGCAGTAGGATCCCAAAAGAAAATAAATAAAAGCATAAATAAAAACTGGCAACTGCCAATCATAAAACTAGGAAAAAGATTTATTCAGAAAGGACAATGGTTTCTGTTTCCTCCTTTTAAAAGACTAGTACCTCCTATCATTAATAAAGAGGCAAATTGAAGGGAAGAAAACAGCCAGAAAGAAGAAAAAGAAAAAGGAAGTCTGAATATTTCATGCTCAAAATGCTCAATGAGTTTCTTACCGGCACGGATGCACCAGCTTGAATAATATAAGTCAACACGTCTGGGTTTGTCGCGTCTTGGCACAGAGGAGCCAGGCACTCCCTGGAATGGGAAAAACATGGAGAGTTATTTACTTAAAAGAGACTCAAAGTAAACATATTGCATGCTAAGACAGCTGAAGATTCAATCCAACTGAAGAATGCAAAACTAGCATGTATGCAACCATTAATGGAAATATCGTGGGTTGGGGGGGGCATTAGAGGAATTTTCATCCACCCGACTAGATTGATAATAATTAACACAGTTTTCAAAATTTCCTATTTGTGCTCGCTTTCCAGAATGAAATAGTTCAGATGCATCAATGCACAGGAAGAGAATATTATAGCAAGTTCTAACTTTTTGGAGATGAAAATGTAGCCATGGCTGGGACGTTTCATGAACTGAAAGTTGCAAATGGTATATGTTATTATGCTATGAGATTACCTAGAGAAGAAAAAAATTCATCTTGCCTCAGAATGCTAATAAGCCTCAGTACAAGATTACAAGACCTCCTTTTATGACTATATTTCCAAATATACCAATCTATCAAATTCTCAAAAAAGCAATGATACTACGTATTTAGCTTAATTTCAGCTAAGAATTATCCAGTTCATAGATATAAAAAACAGTCCCTTTACAGAAAGAAGGCTGTGCGATGGTTCAAATATAACTTATGCAGCTTTTATGATCACGAAGATCAGCTAAACTAATAAATTTATACACCATAACAGCAGTAGTAAAATCAAAAGCGAGCAAAATTTCAAGAAGAAGAAACAAACAACTACTAACATTATATGACCGACATTTCTTTCTCATACCTTTGTAACACAGTAATATAACTGCCCTGATTCCCATATGCGTCGACCAATTATGTATTCTCTGTCACTACAAAAGAAGGGGAACTGCTCCCAAAAAAAAAAGGAAGAAGAAGAAGAATATGTAAATAAGTGAAATGCAATAGGACAATTCATACACCTACCAATAAAGTAAACCCCCCTTACCTTGCGCACCCAATGCACTACCATAGTTCCAGTGGAGAGGCACTCTTCCAACCTTGAAGCATGTATAAGCATGTCATCCCACTTCATTCTAAATTCATCATCCCAAAAGAAATCCCTCACTAACTCCGGTGTTGCATTCTCAAACACGGTGCTGCTCCTGTATTGTGGAGGTCCATTCTATAAAAGGCATCAAAAGGTCGACCAGATCAACATTAATAAAAAAGATTATGAATCTAGAAGCCAACACGATGCAGCAAAACAGGTTGTGCAATGTAACACTTCTATAAGGATACGATAGGAATTATTATGTGAAAAAGGCATCAGAATTCAAGAAAAGGGTAGCTATATTTACCTGGGGATCTCTACGCCAAGCTTTGTAGCCCATAGTTGGGGTAGAACGATCCATCATCTGAATCCAAGCAGGACCTCCATCTTTCTCCTCAACAAGCCGCCAAAGGTGTTCCAAATCTTCCTTTGCCACGAGTGTTGACTTTTCTCTTTCAAGCTGAGAATGTGAAGAACTGCCAAAGCAAATTAAACTACGACTGTTAACCACGTAATTGAGCTTTCAAATAACATCTTCTGCTCGTAATCTAAATTCAACTGTTCGAGCATTATTCCTTAAAAAAAGTAATGGATAGATTTAATCTAAAGCAAAACATGAGAAAATGTAGCAATTAATGATCATCAACAAACCTGTAATGGGAATCGACAGAAGAAGGCAAAGATTGAGCTTCTTTATGAACCCCTTTGTCAGAATTGAATATGCAGCTGGGTAGTTGAAATTTCAAAGAATTCAAGCTAGGAATGGAAACAAAACATGTGGTAGATGACTGTGATGATAGGGATGAATCTTCTTTGGACAGAGAAACATCGGACATGTCCCTTCCAATTAAATTAACCCATTTGGGTTTCCATACCCATCCAACGATAACACCTATAATGACTGCAATCCAAAGTGGTGTTACGAAATTTAAGAGCTCGCCCAATACCTCTACTATTGAGGGTCCTTGCAGAATCTCCAATAAAGCTGAAAGCAAAACCATTTCGGGGAAGGGTGAAAAAAAAAACCGAAAGAAAGAAAGAAAGATACAGAATAACTAATTGATACTGGTGGGCGTTTAAGCACAGCAATTATTCGAGGGTTTCAAAGAGGGGAGGGAAAAAATGGTCAAGCCCTAACAAGCAACGACCTCCACTGAACTAATAATATAAACAAAGGAAAAATTAATAAAAAGGGAAGAGGTAGAGAAATTAGTGAGATAAAATAAAAGATATGGGTTTGGCAGAGACGGCAAAACAGAAAAAAAAAGGCGAATAGAAGAAGATGAAGACGGAGAAGATATTATGAGATTACGTAGGCCCTCTTGGATGTATTTTGGCGTAAAAGCTATTAAACAAATGGTGATTTCTGCCAAACAGACACAACTCACAAACCAAAGAGAGAGGGGTCTTATTTGCTGACTGTTGAGTATCGTTTTCCAATTTTGCTAAAGAAGCCAATAAGCTTTAGGATAAGCTCATAAGTTACAAGTCATAAGGCCACCCACCACTCCAATTATATACAAGAATCAATTCCACAAGCAAAAACCTGCTTATTGCTTACGCCTGAATAAAATTGGGTACGGTGTCGTTTCATGCTTTTGTTATTTCTTGTAAACTGAATTTTCCTTCTTTCTGACTCTCTATCTCGTCGTTTCCGGACTGATTCGTCCACTTATGCCTTGTTATGTTCAACGCGGGAGATGGCCACTCAGTCTAAGTCATCTTCGATGTCAAACTATAATTTTTTTTTACATCGTGTTATTTCTCGTTTTTCACGTTTGTGATTTGAGCTTTTCTATTCTTTTTTTTTCTTTCTATTATCGTACAAAACATTAATATAATAATTTTTATTTACAGTAATTTTATTAAATAATAATATTATTATTAATTTATACTTATATTTAATATAAAAATAAAATTAATATTTTATTATAATAAGAAAATTAATTTATCTTTCTAACGAAAGTACCCATTCTTTAGCCAGAATTAAAATATTAATGTTCAATTAAAATACCCATTCTTTCGGTAGAAATTAAAACATTCACGTTCAATTAAAATACCCATTCTTTAGTGAATATTAAAATATTCACATTCATAGAATAAATAATTTAATTTTATAAAAATATTTAAAAAAATCATTATACTTTTTTATTTTTAATCTAAAATAAACTCTATATTTATAATTTAAATTATTTGTAGTATATATTAATGATTATAGTGTACCTATTACTATTTTTTCTTTCTAACCCTCTCTCACATATCTTCATTTTGCAGATACCTTTTCCCTCCTACTCTCACCCTCGCGAGTAGGGATGAGCAAAAAAATCACAGGTTTGGTTATTCACGGTTATCGAACCGGCGATTCGGTTTTTAACCGATAAATTTTAGAAATGGAGACGATTTTGGGTAAAAAACGAATATGAAACAACGGTTACAGTTATACTAAAAACCATACCAACCCATACTCGAAATTAATTATATTTAATTAATTAAATTATAAATAAAATATTAATTATAGATATATTTAATAAATTAAATTATATATATTTTGGTTTTTTTTCGGAGTTTTTTCATAACCGTCCCGAACCGTTACCCGTAGGTAAAAAACCATCCCTGAACCATAACGATTTTCGAACGGTTTCAGTTATAAGTTTTAAAATTCGGTTTGGGGACGGTTATATCAAAAACCGTCCCCGTGCCCATTCCTACTCGCGAGAAATAACATGATCTTAAACAAAAATAGGGTTAAAAAAATTAAAAAATTAAAGCAATATCTCGAGCACCATGTTCAATGATTGTAGATAGAGAAGAAAGATCACGAGAACATGATAAAGAGTTCAAAAAATGTCTGATTAAACTCAAGTTATCAACCAATTGAATAAATATGTAATCAATAAAAATTAATAATATTTTTATTGCAATGCTTAAAAAATTAAATAATAGGGATCATATATGAATTTTGATTAATATAAAGACATTAAATTATATAATGTAAGATATTATTGTTATCAACAAAAAAATCATAAAAAGTAAAAAAAAATATGAAAAATTATCTAAAAATATTAAAATTTTAAAATAATTTAAAATAAAGAATGTTAAATAATATTACATCTAATAGAATAATCTTTTCAATAAATTAATAAATATACTTCAAATAAAAGAATAACTTGAATAAAAATAAGTTGTTCTAATATTAAAAAAATTATGTTATAATTAAATCCAAAATGATATTTTAAGGAGTTCAAAGCACATATTATCTTGATTCAAACAATATTAGTGTCATGACATATAATTGGAGGTTTTTTTGAATATAAAAATTAAGATGCTATAAGTATTTTGTTTTATCTCTTCCTACTATTTTTCAATAAATAAGAAACTACTAGATATCCCAATAATTTATAAATTCTTTTTAAATATTTTCAAATATTTCATTAACATTATGTACGTTCATGTTACTTGATAAATAGCTTTCATTTATATTAATATTCATTACCTATAGTTTCATATTCTAATTCTTATATATTATTATATCCTCCATAATATATGTTTGTGTTTTTTTTAATAACATGTATGCTTAAATAGAAAGCTTTATATCTATAATCTTTATCTTGTATAATACACGTATAATTAACTTCATAATTGAATTTACTTTGGTAACAGGATGTGATTTCATATTCATCATCATCACTACTTTTTATACTAAGATATTCATCACAATCACTTTATTCTCTTTAGTGACTTAATGACCTATCAATATTATTTTTATAGGAAAAAAGCATTCATGGTATAAACATTTGAATAATTAGTTCTAAATACTTATTAAAAAATTCAAAAATTAGAATACATAAATTTAAAAAAATTCAATTATATCTCAATTTTTGTTACAAAAATTAAACTAGAAAAATAAACATGTTTATATTGTGAATATTATCGACAAAATATAGGTAATATTATTAGATAATATCTGAATAATTTAGTTAAAATAATACTACATATTTACATTTATATTAAAATATTATCGACATATTTCGTAATTTTTAAATCTGAAGAAGTATAAAAAAATATATATCATGTAACTAAAGCAGTACTCGAGTAGGTATTTCCTCAAAAATACTAAATCTTTGCCAAGTATACACCGTTCTTTTGGAGTGGAGTAGTTTTTGGTTGTTGATTTGAATTTTAAGTAGTAGACTGAGACTGACTATAACGTTGAACACGCGGGATTTGCATGGCCGCAAGACCCAAGACCCACTTGGTGAAATCATGAATCATCGTTTGATTGAATCAGATTTTCATTAAAAGAAGAAAATTATTTGGTTCTAATTTCTACGGCCATTGAGGATATATAGTCATCGCATAAAAGGTTGGTTTGTTGAATGATTACTGCTTTATTTATTTTCTTAATACCAATCAACCTACTCTTAAAATAATCCACTCAGTTTTAATTTGGTCCACAAATAACACTCTCTGTCTTTCAATGCTAGCTTTTGTCAAGTGAAACTTCACACACTACTCACTACATATTTTCGTGCTGCAATTTATCTTCTTCTTCTTTCTTATTTGCGTTGTGTTCGATTCAATTTTTGCCTTCATTAAGTAGCTGTCAAATCAATCTTGCAAAGATGAACAAAAACTTAGAAAGAATGATACCGGGTGCTATCAAATCCACACTCTCGTGCTTAAGTAGTTAAGAAGATTATAAAATATTTACTTTATAAATATATTATTTGTTATTGTTGAAATGATATAGATAAGTTTTTAGATAATATTTTCACATATTTGATATTATCTAATTAATAATTAAGATGATAACGTATCTATTTTGATCGATTAATTAAAAGGCTTAATATATATCTAGTAAAATTCCTTTCCTAGGTTGTAGCAATAATTTTAAGTAAAAAAGCTGCAAAAAAAAGGAAATATATATTTTGAACACAGTTTTGTCTTTTAAGGAAATAAATCATAAAGTGTTATTCATTTCGCATTTCAAATAATATTAATATGGACATTTTAGTCCATTACAGGACTCATTCACCGTCCATTCGTTTAAGAGTTTGGACATTATCTTTCACGTGTTAAACGCTTATATAGAGAAATTATCATCTATACTGAGCTGATGTGATGATGATACATATGATCAATCAATCTAAGAAAAAGAATGATAAAAATTATGCATTCTTTTTTTCTCATTTATACCTCTTAAGGTTACCTAAATCAATTTATTCCAAAGCCAATTAATTTCTCTACCTTACCTAAAAAAAAGTCCACTACTTCAAAATTCATCTCAAATTGTTGACTTAGATATATCAAACTGATAAAGCCTCGAGAAATTAAATTCAATAGCAAACACATAACTTGTGTGCGTGTAAAAGCCTCAAATGTTGAGAATTGATGGTCCATTGTATTAAACGTGACCAAAATCATTCATTGTCATCTGAATAGACACCTAATTTGACAAGGGAAAAAGGAAAGAAGCTACACCTCTAGTAATTGGTTAATGTAAATTCCCGGAGATTTCTTGGCTTAAGTAAGAGAAAATGTTAAATATAATATCTTATATGCTTTCTATTAATATCAATTTTTTATTCATTTTTAACGATTTTTTTTATAAAAAAATATTAAGATGATTGTGTTTCATCAAGTAACTGTGTTTTCATTATACGTAAGATTCTCTCGTTAAAATGAAGTTAAAATAGTTTTAGAATAATACTTTTACTACACACTTAAACTTCAAATTTTTCTTCTTTTTTGAAAAAATAATTTTTTTTATTAATTTATTAAAATTAAAAATACATAAATAATCCAAATATATAAGAGAAAAAATATTCTATCTCACTTAATGAATCACTAATTAAGTAATGTCATATTAATAATTTAAGTTAATAAATAATATGAAAATATTAAGATAAATAAAAAAATAATTGGTTATTATTATTTAAATAAAACATTTATCATTTTTTTAAAAAAAATAATTAAAATTATTTTTTATTAAATAAATAAGATTTGAATTTGGATAAATAGTTATTAATGGAGTGTGGATTCATACCACCTGAGATGTAGAACAAAGTAGGACAAGTGAATTTGTTCCAATATTTATACTACAACATAATCATCTTTTTAGATAATTATGGTATTAATACTAACCTTATTCACCTCTTTTAATAGCTTATTTTTCTGCTTGCCTAAATTGTTTGATTTAGTTGTGTCAACTAAGTTCATTAATTTCATATATTTTGATACCTTAATACCATCTTTAACAAATAAAATAAAAGTGTCAAAAAAATGTCTAAATCGTAATAAACTAAAACTATGCAAAACTATGTCAGCCTAAACTAATATATATATATATATATATATATATATAATGCACTATCAAACTAAGGATCCATCTTAAGAAGAAGAAGAAATTATAAAACAAAAAAATTTCTTGGCAAAAAATACTAAGGATCCATCTGTGCAGTAATTAAAAAATCTCACCTGTTTTTATATGATTAATTTATTCAATTGTTTCACTTTTAACAACATTTTTTTAACTATAAAAAAGACATATTCATCGTATTTTTATAATACGAAAAACATATTTTTTAATCTGTTAACAAAACATGTGTATTGCATGGAGATAATTAAAAATAAAATTCTACAGAAAATAGCATTTTCTATGTAATTAAACCATAAATGAATCAAATGTCAACTGTCCCGAATCATTAGTAAGCAAAAATCGGGGCAGCTGAGCTGGTCAGTCCAAATTAGTATTCCAATTACCACAATCACATTTACATTACGACCAAAACCTAAGAGAAGATTTAGAAATTGGTATGCCAGATGGCTTCGTCCCCCTCCCCACATCTCTGGTGCACCTCCTCCATCCTCTCCACTGATTTGCATACACCACTGCAGCTCCAATCAAACGAAGCAGCACATGGATTTCCTGCTTGAGCTTTCCACTCGCAATCTATAAATACAAGTCTCATCAAAACAAGAAGCTTAAGGACAAAGTTTGGTTTAATAGCTGTTCAGTATATATAAGCTTGCCAGCGGTATCAGAGAAAATAAACAGGCTTTTCTATAAATATAGCATTCTACAAAGCACTCACCTGGTGGTGTCCCGCAGCAGAGGCTCCGATCATCGATGTACTCAACATCAAGACCAATTAACCAAGAACCTAGAGAAACATCTTCATTTGCATATCTGTGAAGTATGCGCCTGTATAAGAAAAGAACAGTTATTGGTTGTTATAATGCAGATATGTTAGCCATAAATTTTTCTGCAACGAAAATACTACCAGTTCACTGAAATGTAGGTCGCCAAATCTTTTGAGATTACATAAATTTGCCCAGTTGCATGCCTAAAATATTTATTTCCCTCTTCACCGAACTTCCAATATTCTGGTTCATGGTACTTGACACTCCTGCCAAAAACAGAAATTTCTATGTTAAACAATGTGCTTAAATGAGTGGGAAAATTTCTTAACAATTAAACTGCTCACTTCTGTACTAAGACGGGACCAGACTTCATGCAACCAATATATACACGTGGTTTTGATCTATGGCGTGCCAAAGTAGAACCAACCATACCTGTCATATATGCAAAAGTCAATTAAGTGTTTGTAAAATTGCATTTACAAATTCATCAATCTTTTATCAGAGGCATGTTCAGCTTCAGGATGCATATACTAACCAAGATTTACGTGAACATCGTCGTCAACTTTGATATAGAAGTCAGCATCCCACTTAGCAAGAGCTGTTGAGAAATATGTTTGGGTTTTTGAGGATAATTCATGATATCCCTCCACATGGTTCTGCATATGTTTGAAAATACAAAAAAAAAAAGAGGCTTATAATAAACACATTCAACAAGAGATGGGAAATCTCTAATCAGTCAAAAACTCTATGAATTAATTTCTTGGACGTGGTTTCTGTACATTGGAAACTCACTAAAGTATTGCAAGGTGTCTCAATAGTTAAATACCATGCACCCTAATTGTCAAGATAGAGTGGAAACAAACTAACATAAAAAGTAAAACAATCTTGTTGATCTGATGTCAGGTGACCAAAAAAATTTCTGATCCAATATATTGTAGATATACCAGTCGTAAAAAATCCTTATGCTGCACATCTTCAGCATCAATGGCACGATCCAGAACACCACCTGGAGTGGCACTGTGGACCATAAAATATAAGTTATATATTTGTCAAATATCATTATCAAACTAATGAGCTAGTCTACTGCAATCGGAGTAAACCTACCTGTGTCCAATGACAAATCGTATTATAATTCCCTTCTCTTTCTCCAACCTCCTTAATTCATCTTCTATAAAAGGTAAATTAGCAATTTCAGTTCAAAAACATACAAATGACTTGTCTCAAAGGTTGGAAGTTGAGTTTCCACACTGGACCTTGAGGCATCCATGTTTCTCTTATTGAGTCCCGTCGCTTTCTACTGTTGAATGCAGTCATTATTCCCATGACAAAGAAAACTTTCTTACGCTCCATTAATTCATTTCCTGCTTTATTAACCACAGGAGATCCTTCAAAAGTGTCAACCTTGGCAGCTCTAGCTGCTGCTAGCTGCACCTCCAATGAGGAGATTGTCTTTTCTAATGTTCTGAAAGAATTAACAAGAATGTCTCTGATAAAGAGGATACTAATTGATGAATGGGTAAACAAAACAATAAATTTTCATGAAAACAGATGCTTGAAACTTTTGAAAAGTGGGTTATAACTTATAAGGATGTGGAAACTTACATGATTACATCATGTGTGTTTGAAACTTGGGAGAGGATCTCTCCCACCTGGTCAACAGCATCCTGTTACAAAATGAATAATGTTATAAATAATTATTACAACAAAAAAAATGAGGATGGCAAGGTAGTCACCGAAACTTGCCTTCTCATCACAATTAACTATAGGATGAACAGCTCCTGACTGACTTCTCTGAACTGAAGAAGTCTCTTCCATTTTGACTGGGTCAGAAGGAGCCCAAAATCTGTTATTAATATAAACATACGCAACTCAACAACTAACCTTTGATTCATAATACAAAATCATAATTTTGGGTCAAGATACCTGTCATTGAAAGAATTCTAATAGAGGAACGTGAGTGTGTGTGTGTTGGAGATTTAAGCATCTTTTAACCTATCATATAGCCTGTCTGAATGTACTTCTATAAAAGTGGTTTCAAGGAAAATAGTATAAAATGAAGGGTATGTTTGTTTTTACTTCTGAGATCATATAAAAACGCTTCATAGGAAAAAAATGTCAAGCACTTTTAGGACTCAAAAAGAACATTTTATCATAACTATTCCTAAGCATAAGTAAACAAATCCGTAGTAATTTAATTAAAAGTGATTTAAAAATAAGTATTTAAGTGCTTAGCATGAAACTAATAAAAATGGTTTTGAGCTGCATTTTAGTAATTATTTTATGACTCGCATATTAAAATATCACACTAGAAAGTAATATTTAGCAAAAATAGTGTTTCATAATTTGAAAGCACTTTTCACAGGTACAGAAACCACAAACTTAAAGAACATTTAAGTCTCTAACTTACAAATTGAGAAAATGCCAGCATGTTGTGTTATAGTACTTGGAGTTTAGTGCAGAAACTCAAATCAGCAATGAATACATATAACATACGTTGATTGCTACACAAATCTGCAATTGGTAACATAAGAGAGTTCTTTTTAGATTAAAGTGAAATGGTTTATGGTCCAAATTTGACACTCTTATTTTTGATAGCTGTTCCTTCCCATGTCGAAGAACTCCCCAACAGTGGACATTGCTTCCATCTAGGATAAACTTTTTCAATCATTCATACTTAGCTCATTTACCATCCCAAGGGCTAAACTTCCATAGTTCTATTGCCTAGTAACACTAACAACTATGACACTACTTGCCCCAGCAGGTTCTGGAATTGCACTAAAACTCGAAAGTAAGCTAACACCCGCTTGCTGTAACATATTTGCTCTATTAGACAAAGCATCTCATCGTCTAATTCTAATGAGCATATTACATATAGTATCTACTCTAATATTTCCTTAGGAGGAGACAAAAACCATACTATTTTAATAAATCACTAAAATTGTGTTCCCAAGCATTGGGCAATACACTCGTACTCCAACAATTAACCAAAACGTCGATACGTGTGTCCATCTATTGAGATCACAGCCCAAAAACAAAAGGGCCAAATACATTTACAAAGTTGGAAAGTAGAGAGACAAGCAAAGCAAAAGGGGCGCGCGCAAAGGAAGCTCCTTTGCAGTAAACAAATATAAGAGCAGAGAGTTACTATCTATTTGTATAAGCAGCGAAATCTAAGAGCAGATTCACTTTCAACACAAGATCAAGATCCTTTGAACAAAGATAACAAAAAGGGGCAAAGAAGGAATGAGAGGAGCACCTGTTAACAATAATAACACCCAAGAAGAAGCTGGCAATACAAGATAAAGAAACCCATTTGGTAGAGACTCCATTTCCAACCTTGTGAGGTCTACTCAGACCCATTTGGAAAGAGAAAGTCTTCTCTTTAAAAAGCTTCTTTTTTTGTGAATTGGGAAGAATGGATATTGCAATGAGGAGCGTCACAATGAGGAAAGAAGAGACTCCAATAGCAAAGAAAACATTTAAATAAAGTCTGAAAATAGTACCTTTAAGTTTTAAATTGGAAAACGATGGAAGATAGATGCTTTTTTTTTTGGATGTTCTCGGCTTTTTCTCCGGCCAAACTCAATACAATTTGAGAAACGGGCTGTATTTGTAACAATTATTGTTCAAATTAACTCAATCAATTCTTCTTGTATACCGGGAGAAAAATCAGGAAATATATTTTTATATGGGAATTAGAATGTTTGGATGAGGAAGATTAATTTTGTAATAATTATAGTACTCGATATTATTTAAATATTAAAAATTTAATTTTTTTAATATTTATTGTATTAAACTCACTTCATAAAAAACATCCATACGAATATTATATAACATTAATCGTTGGATTTACCTATTTTTATTTTGAAATAATTTTATTTATATTATCAATTTAAATATATCAAATATTTTTATTTAAATTAATAATATATTTTTTATGCAAATTTAATAATGATTTTGATTAAAATTAATCAAAATATGTAATAATAACTTAAATAAAAATATTTAATTTATTTTAATTTAAAATAATAATTAAAAATAATATAAAACAAAAATATAAATAATCAAAAATATCAACTTTTTGTACGAGAAAAAGTATAAAAGTCATTTAATTAACATTAATAGTAATTAGCAGTTTAGAAACATGCATCATTATTTATATTCAGAATATATTAAATACTAAATAAAATAAATTTTAATAATCATTTTTTGAATAAATATTATTAGGGATAGATATTTTTTATAAAATAAATATTTTAGTCCTTACTTTTAAAAAGATTATAAGATGAAAAATATTTTAAATAAAAAATATAAGATTAATGCTGTTATTTATTTAAATTTATAAGACCACTAATATCTCATTATAAAAATATTATTGTTAAATATATATATATATATATATTATTACTTATTATAGTTAATATAATCCTTCAATTCGTCGTTATAAACGCATTCAAATTTTTCATATAATAATTTTTTTTATTTAATAAAAAGTAAGCTTTAATATTTCCTTTAGCTATAAGGTGACGAAAGTAAGGACAATTGATAACTGACAATAATACCCCTTTACTCCTCTGAAGCAATGGCTCATTATTGGTGCGTTGGCGGTGATTTTCACCTCCTTTTTCTTTTTTTAAATATTTGTTTATTTATTTATATTTTTTCTTTTAATTTCCACCGAATCTTACTTTTCCTTTTACAAATTTTTCCCGTTAAGTAAGATTGATAATGAAATCGATCACTGACAATACCAAATAATAATGATTTTTTTTTAATCGTTGCAATTTGAATTTGCAAATTGAAATAGATTGGAATTAGCTAATAGAATAAATGATTAACATGTAGATCAAATTATTAAGAAAAAGATAGAGTGTTATTTTTTAGGGAAAAAAATGTTATTAATTACTTTTAAACAATATTATATATATATATATTATGTTTATGTATTATAATTATTTTTAAAATTAAAATAATTTTTTTTGAAAATATTAATATATATTATAATATAAATGATATAATTGTAAAAATATATTTAAATTTATACATATTTTATGTTTTAAATGTTATTGTATAAGTGTCTGACAAATGCCCATCCTGTCAAACCCAAAAAGGCAGTGTACTCTTTCATCCTTTTCTATATTAATTTTTATAGATTAATGATTATTTTTTTAATTTTATTTATAATATTTTTTTTATAAAATGATGTAATTTATTAAATATTAAAAATTAAAATATAAAATTAATAAAAATTATCAATAAATCCAAATCCAATCCCATAAATAGTAAATCACACCATTTATTGATTCCAACGAAGTGTGAAAAGGACAAAGGACAAAAGTTTGACACCTAAAAATAGTTAAGAGAAATTGCATCTTTATAACTTTTATCACACAAAATAATACTTTTATAATATTAAATTAAATTAAGTTTAATAAATAATTTAATTTAATTTTAATAAAATTTAATTAAAAGAAATTTAATACTAATCAATTGAATATTTTTAATAAAAAAAATATAAACTCAAAACAAGAATTATTATTTAAATTCATTAATTTTTTGTTATAACCTCATTTGAGCAAATCAAAGTACATATCTTCTTCATGAAGTATAGATTGCAGTTTCAATCATCATTATCCTACTTTTTTTTGCCATAGGTTGTATAGATTAGTGCTACATTACAAAAAATACTCAATTTTTAATAAAGGTATAAAATAATATGATTGGTAAATATTATATTATAGAAATAATAAATAACATTTTAAAAAATTATTTTTTATTTTTAAAATATATAAAAATATGATATTTTAAGTTAATAAAATTTAAAATTAATATAAAAAAATTAAATAAATAATTGATAAAGATGAAAACCAATACGATCGGTGATACTCTAATACATCTTATTTTACGGCTTCAATCTGACTATGATGACGATTCAGTATGATTGTAAGCCTTTCCCGGTAAACGGCACATTGATAGGATATTTTCTCGTTTTACATTTATCATTTGACTTAGGAAGAAAGATACGATAAATTTTTTTTTTTGTATAAAAAAAAATCTTATTTAGATCGTTCAGTATAATATTTTATTCATTTATTAAATTTTTTTATTATATACAAAAACATACATCTTTTAAAATTTATATATAAAAATTAAATCTCAAATTATTATTTAAAATAATATTTAAATTTATATCTTAATATCTACCAATCTAATTAAGAAACTTAACTGGTATTGATAAAATGATATGATAATTGATAAAAATATTTTATTAATGAATGATTTGTACAATTTTTTTTTAAATCATTATAAAAAATATAAGATCATTAGTTGTTATAAGAAGAATAAACAATTTCCTATTTATTCATAATTCTTTATTTCAACGTTAAGGTACAAACTTGCATTAATATTTATAGATAAATTCATTATAATGTAGAATTTTTAATTATCTATTTTATAATTTATTTAGTAATTTAGTGGTATTATTTTTATTTGAGTTATTTTTTTATATTTAAGTCACATGTTCAATACACATCAATTATTATTTACTCAAAAAAAATTTATAATATGATTCGTGTTAGATTATTTAAAAAAAATAAAGTTTTTTAATTTTAAATTTATGTTATGACATAATATATAGAAAGTAATTTTGTTTGTTATTTGCGTTCCACTTTCTCTATTAATTATTCTAAAACTACCTAATTATATATAGTTGGTGATTTCAATTAATTATCTAAGCTTATTAATAGTAAAAAAAAAGTTATCTTTGCTTATAAGTTGAAATGAGGTATTTTACATAGTCCATGAGCATTTTGTGAACTCATTTGACTCAATGTTTATCAAGAAATATTAAAAAACAATATAAATAATACATCTTAAAACTTACAATCATATAAATAATATTTGTTATGTTAAACTCGTATTTTGTTACTATTAAAAAACTCTATTAATTAACATTAAAAATTATCTAATTAAATAATAATTTTTTTAATATTATTATAATATTATTTTTATTGTTATATATATCTTGTGTTATTTTATATAATTTTTTAAAATGCTATCATCATACTTATATGAAAAAAATAATTAAAAGAAAAAAAAATCTTATCTTACAAAAATATAATTAATGATAATATTTATACTAATATCTTTATTATTAAATAAAATTATTTATTTTAATTTTAATTTTTTAAACTCAATTAAAAGTGATACAATATAGATGGATTAAATTAAGTTGCAATTCATTTCATGTGAGGTAAACCTACTTGAGTTAATTCATTTTAACTCATTTAATAGCTATAATCAATAATCAAATTTAAGCAAAATAAATTGCATTTTTCATACTGGCAATCAATAATAATCATCGTGAACTTGGTGAATTATTGAAAAGGGGGTAGAATGGTCCACATGCAAAAAAGGTATGAAGTATGAAATGAATGAAGTCCATAATCCAAGGCATGCGTACGCTTTTCCGAAATCGGACTCAGAATTTGAAATTAATTTAAGAAGACAAAGCCAGCTGATCCGGCTGCAAAATGAGAAAATAACAAATGATGAAATCGTCAATAACCCCGAACTACAACCTACACAGCCAGAGTTGAGACAACCCAAACCCATAAGAATTAAAGAAAATAGAGTATATATAAACTATCAATTCACTGAAACTAAGAAATCCAATCTGATTTATTGGATGTAATTAAATTGGTAAAATTTATAATCCAACAAGATTTTAATTAAAAAATATACAATTCATTTAATTTCAATTATAAATTAAATTTATAAATTTTATAATAAATTCTTTTAAAGATACATAAATTTAAAATTAAAATATTATATATATTATATTTTTTATATGATAATAATTAATAAATAAACTAGAAATTTAATTCGATATTATCACACTGTAGAAATCAAATACGCTCGAATAATTCGAATTAAAAATATTTAAATCCTACAAATTCATAAAAATCAGACAACTAAATCTACAGCCTAGCATTAATTAGGCAGGAAAGCGTGAACAAAGACAGTGTGATGGTTGGCCAATATCAAACAGGAATACATGATGTATCGTGTGATGATATAATTTTACGGTGGTCCCACCTCTTTCCTCTTCACCATTAAGTCCCCACCACCCTGCCATTGTCCTCAATTTTCAATTTTCATTGCCAGACTAGTGATATATTCCTTCTTACTGCAACGTTTAGTATCATTTCTCAGTGTAATAACTTGTATACGTCCTTTCTTTTTACAGGAACAACGTAAAATATATCGGTGCATGCTCATAATTTCATAATTATCCACAATCATTTGAATCCAATGTAAAGTACTAAGAAATTTTAAAAAAAAAATACTGTATTGTAACTAGATTTATATAACAAGTAAGGACCTCAAACTCAATACCAGAGGAATTTTTTTTATAGTAATACCATGGAAAAATCTTAATATAGTGAAATACTAGTTTTTTTTATTTTTAAAGTAAGAATATATGAGAGAGGCAAGGGAGCCATACCATATGAATATATAAACCAAAACTGTACCTAATACATGCAACATTCTGAACCAAATATATATATTTGGAGATGGTGGACGGTTGCAGGGAGAAAACGTTCAGCTTTTACAGCAAGCATTTATTTATATGTGCAAAGGACGAGAAAATTACTATAAATATTACATTCATCCTTTCCCCATGATGGTTATCTGCTTGAAAATGTAGCTCAAAACCGCAATAACAGAACTACTGGTTTCCAGTTATGGGACTGTCTTTACCTTTCTTGAAATCATCCCATCCTCGTACCCATGGTTGTCCAGGTGTTGCACGGGTCTCAGGAGCAGCATGCCTGTCAAGGTTGTTCGTAATCTTCTCATGAACTGCCATAAATACCTGCAACAGACAGATCGAATAAGGATGGAAGCTAAAGTACAAAACTAACAAGAAAAACCCAAGCTGAAAATTCAGAACTAGATTATGCCTTACAGGATTGATTTCGACATCCTTGGGAGGTTGCTCCTGGCCTATTAGCCACTTCCATAAATCCGGATTTTCCTGCATAACGTAAATACATATTTCAAAAAGCGCCCCCACATCAACCTTTCTCCTTACACACATTCA
Organism: Hippophae gyantsensis; assembly: GCA_030763125.1. Taxonomy (NCBI): domain Eukaryota; kingdom Viridiplantae; phylum Streptophyta; class Magnoliopsida; order Rosales; family Elaeagnaceae; genus Hippophae; species Hippophae gyantsensis. The sequence continues at coordinate 2,064,177 of CM061034.1, read as the reverse complement.
TCCATGTGCCCTCAAGCATGATTTCTTATTATGATTCTTGGACAAACTCCCTAAAAAGATAAAACTAGATCCTTATCATCTTCAACTTCCATACTTTGTGAATTCAATCCGTATCTTGTTTCATAAGCATTCACGTGAAATACAACATGAAAAAGGATCTAATCAAAATATGGTCGGAATCGTTAATATCCCAATTAAATAAATATGGAATGCAATCCAAATTGCAAGTGATAACAAATAAAGGATCACAATTCCACTTTTAATGCAAACCATATAGCACCAAGTTGAAACTTGACAACACAATTGGTACAGGGGACGTATTATTGCATTTTGCAACTGGCAAAGGAGAAACAATATTTCTATCACATGAGCTACTGCTTGCCATGTGATCAAAGCCAAATGGGGAGGGACGGGTAAAATCCAATGGTGAAGCCCAAGGGTCAGAAAATAAACAACAAAGCCATCTTCTTTGATTGTAAAATAGAGAAACCATATGTTCATTGTGGGAGTAGACTGGTTAACATATTTTTACTTTCGCTCTTAAACTTGTGGCCATACACTTACTAACCTAGAAAGTTAAGATGCTTTTAATCCATATTGAAAGAACATACTATTATAGAGGTAGAATGAACATTGCACAGAAAAATGGACTCAGAAGGACATAATCTGCTCAACATGTGTTTCACTCCAAAACCAACCGAACGAAGCAGGAAAATTATGGAATAAATTTCTAACCAAACAGGCAATGGCAAGAATTAAAGGAAGCTTACCAGGTCGAGGACTTGAGAAAGAGATTTGATTCCGTTTTCATCCATAGAATGGATATTATCCTCCACCCATTTACCTAGCACCAAGTCCAATTCCAAAAATCCTCGCTGTTTGCTCCTGTATATCAATCTATCGGAAAGAAAAATAAAATAAAACAAAAATTTAGAGAGAAAAAACACATGAAAATGAGCTAATGATTTTTGTTGACTTCAAAGAAACGAATAATTCACCACTAAAAATCAGAAGGGTTAAGGGAAAAAAATATATTATAACAATAGATGGCGAACCTGTTGAATAGACGCCTCTTGCTATCTTCGTTAGAAAGATCGATATCACCCAAATGCGCAATGCTGCAGTAAGTTCTCAGATATGAATGGCAATCCCAACTGTAAGCATATTTAGGGCTGAGAAAGAAAGAAAGCTCTTAGATAAACATCGCTATTTTTTCATTGCTTTATACTTCAATTTTACAAGTAAACAGAACAAATTTATCAAAAAGGCAAAGCTAAAAGCAGAGGAAGAAATTAAGCTTAGGTTATATGCAAAACCTGATTAGGGCTTCTGCACGGAGAGGAGCGACGAAGCTGCGACCGGGAGTAGTAGTGGTCGACTTGAGGAGGCGATTCACGCTAATCATCAAAGCCTTTCTCACACTGGCCATCTGATCTTTATCTTTCGATGATCTCTCAAACGTCTGTATAGAATTACGCTCAGGAATCAAATGCCACTGAAAATTCGAAAGAGGTTCTCTCCTGTTTTAGGTGTTGGTGGGCCAGAGCCTGAACTAAAAGGCCTTGTCCACCGATCTCGTTCGCTCTCTACTTCTTTGCAGGATTCGTCACTGTCGTGGCCTTTCTACCTCCACATTCTTGCTTGTTTTATTTTTTTTAGAGGGAAAAAAAAAAACTTTTTAACATAACACAGTCTTGCTTGCTTGTAAACGTAAAATTACGACCGAGGATTGAAATGTTGACCATAATTACGAATTAAAATATTATCGCAATATTTTCGTTTTTTTTTTCACATCCTCACATTTATATTTTTTATGTCAAAATATTAAGGATATTACGAGTGACAAAATATTATTATCAGAAAAATTATTTTTTTACGAAAATATCTTAAAAATTATAAATATTATTGTAAAATTATCCGTAAATTATCCATAAATATATATAAAATATTATTTTATATAAGTTTTCTTTAAATAATTTATCTTTAACTTCATTTATTTATATTTTTTTATCTTTCATCAAAATATTATTTATTTAGAATAATATTTTATATTTATTTTCATATTATTTATTTTTATATTTAATTTATTAATTTTTTTTATAATTTAAATTATATATATTTATAATAAAATTAAAAATTATGATCTAAATAATCATTTCAAAATTTAATTAATTATTACGTGATATTTTAATTAATTAGTTAATTTATTTATCAAATTAAATTTCATAATTTTTATAAATATATATATTAAATAATAAATTAATTTACAATATAAATAATTAATTATTTTGATCTTTTATAAACAAATTTTATGATTTAGATAGAATTTTCATAGTTTTTTTTTTAATTTTCAAAGCTTAGATCGATAAAGAATATTTTTGATATTTTTCGTAAAATTTAAATCTTAATCTTTAAATTAATATTTTCAACCTTAATGCATTGGTTACAATCATGTTCACAAGGATATAAATGCTTGATAGTGGAATTGTCATAATCTAAAGAATGTGATATTTGTTACGATGAATACCAAATAATGAGGTTACATTTAACTTGACACGAGTAATATTCAATTACCTAATAACTTATTGCTAAATCATCGTGATAATTCTATATCTTTACTTCATAATTCACATCAATAAATTCACCTAATTATAACAACATTTTGTCACCTAACAAATTATGAAACTCATGTACTAATCAATCTTTCTCTTATGAAAATACAAGGTATAATGACATTTATCAACAAAATATACATTCAATGATGTACAACGTTTAAGGTTGTATTAAAAAACCTAAAATCGTATTTAAAGTTCAAAAGATACCTATACTCTGAACTTTAAAAGAATCACTTAAAGATAAGGAATGGTTCGTAGTTATGAAAAGTGAATTTGATTTTTTAACAAGAAATAATAATTGGGTATTAGTTTCATTTTCAAAATAAAGAAAAATTATTGACAATAAATGATTATTTCAAGTAAAAGAACTATATGATGGCACATTAGATAAATTAAAAGGGAGTAGTGACCAAAAGATTTCTTCAAATAGTTGGATTCAATTTTTTGGTGACATTTAATCCAATTATCAAGTTTGGAGTTGTCACAAAAATCTTAACAGTGGTTCTTAACTTTCACTAATCTATATAATAAGTAAATATAAACAATGTGTTTCTGAATGAAACCAAGAAGAAGGATACATGTAATAAGTGTTTGAGATCATTTTGAATTTATATGCAAACTACAAAAATTATTTTATGAATTAAAACAACAGACATCTCAAGCTTATTTTAACAAGCCAAGTACCACTTTACTATAATTTGGATTTTGAAAAGTTAATTATGATGATTCCATCTTTCATTTAATCAATAAATCCTAAAGGATGTATGTGTTAATATATATGAATGATATTATTGTTACTGGATCATATATAGAGAAAATTGATGAGTTTATCAAGTTGTTTATTATTACTTTTTCGAGTTTATCAAGCTATAATAGTGCCATAATACTCGCTTCTACACCTTGAATTGGAATATCACTTTCTTTGAGAGAAAAAAGTGTTAGCAATCAATTAACAGTTCAATTTGTTCATTCCTTTGATCAAAATGCTGATATTCTAACTAAGACATTATCCGCAACTCAGTTTTTCAATTTAAGGAGAAAACTTAATATTACGTACGTGCTACTAAGTTTGACGGGGATGTTAACATTACTTTGGATGCTGAGATATTGGATGAGCATAACGAAAATGACAAGAGATGACAAGCATAGAAGCCTATGAAAAACTGGTATCAAATGAGACATCTAAGGTGTCAAATGCAACAATAATCTTCAGCGACTTGTAAGGATTACATGCAACTACGAAATTTATGTGACCTTATCGAATACAATGTTTTGTAATTGTAGTATTGCAATATGGGTTACTTATGGTCTGTCTGTCAAATATGTAATTGTAATTTCATTTTCTATTGGATTGTGTTTGTTTTAAATAAATAGCTATGATGGATGCATTATCTGGAATATAAATTTAAAACAAATAGTATAATTAAGGGGTGTAAAAAACAATTACAAGTAATAAAATTTAAGTTCACTATTCATCTTTTCTCTATCAAATTTAGTTGTTTACTTTCAATAATAATTAGTTATCTTTTATTATATGTTCAAATATATTATATGTGAACCGAAATCTCGTTAACAAGTAATTAACAAAATTTTATTAATAGTATAATTTAGTTTTTTTAAATAATATTTAAAAAGAACTTTTAGGTGATGTTTGGTTGGAAGGAATGAAAAGGAATCAGAATTGATTCTTTCATTTTGTGTGTTTGGTTGGGTGGAATGGAGGGACAGAATGGAATCGATTACTAAAAAAGAAGGAATCACAATTCCTTCTCCCCTTTAATAATCATCCTTTCATTCTCATCTAAACTTCTTTTTTTTCAATTTTATCCTCGGTCCAAATATAACTCTAAACTCAAATCTCAAATCCTCAAACCCAAAACCCAAAACCCTAAATCCTAAATCATAAATTCAAAATCCCTAAATCCTAAACCTCAAATCCCTAAACCCCAAATCCTAAATCCCTAAACCCTAAACCTCAAATCCTTAAATCCCAAATCCTAAATCTCTAAACCTTAAAACCTAAACCCTAAACTCTAAATCCCTAAGCCCTAAACCCCTAAACCTCAAATTCCTAAACCTTAAACCCTAAACCCTAAATTCCAAATCCTAAAACCCTAAACCCTAAATCTTTTTTAGAAAAATAATAATTTTAACCCTAAACCTTAAACCACAAATATAACCCTAAACCCTAAACCCCAAATCTCAAACCTTAAAAACCTAAACCCTATTTAAAAATAATAATTTTAATAATATATTTCTTTTTAATTAAGTAATAATTATTTAGAAAAATAATGATTTCAATAATGTATTTTGTCTGACGAAAAAATAGTAATTAAATAACATTATTTAAACTTTACTGAATGTAGGGGTATTAGGGTAATTTATATATTTTTTTATTCCATTCCAGTGGCAAATCAAATACTGTAATCCTGATTTCGAGCTTGATTTTAGTGGTCAAACCAAACAATATTATTTCCTTTCCATTTCATTCCATTTCGATTCTGATTTCATTCCATGAACTAAACGACAACTTAAATATAATAATATGTTATTGTATTTATATCATTTGTATCATTAAATTAGATGTTGTGTATACCATTAAAAATATTAAAAATCAATAAATCAATAAATTCCATTCATTATTGATTATATTTCTCATTAAACTTTAACTAAATATTTTTTTGTTGTATAAATAAACTAATTATTTAATTGGTTTTTAGGATGTTAAAAAATATATATTTATTTATTTTATAAAAAAGTAAACATATTTTTTTAATAATAATTAAAAATAAAATTGTATATATAATGTGATTATTTCGTATCATTAAACCAAACAAATAACACTCGACTAACTTCTTCGCTTTTTATTTTCATCCTTATCGTTAGCGTCACTCGAATTTAGTCAATTTACCTCTTTACAGTGAACATAAACGAGTTTTTTTTTTTTTTGGCCTTTCTAATTTTTGGTATGATATCTTATTTATATTAGCATTCAATATTGATAATTATTATTATTATTGTAATAATAATTATTATTATTATTATTATTATAATAACTATAAAAATATAATCACCGAATATTCAACACCCGTCATTACGAGGTTTAATTTAAGAAAATAGTATATTTATTATAAATTAAAATATTAAAATAATTGATATATTTGTTAATTATAAACTAAAATAAATAAATTTTATTATTTTAATTAATATAATTATATCACAACTAGTAATTTAGAGAAGTGTTTATAATTTAATATCCAAATGTATAATATAATAAAAAATGAGTATTAAGTACAATTATGTTAATTACTATAACTATTTTGAACTAATTTTAATTACATTCAAGTAATTTTAGATACGTTTTTTTTTACATTTATTCAAAGATATATTTAATTTTAAAAAAAATTAAATGTTAGTATAATTCTTACTTTATTACATTATTTAAAATTTTCATATTATTTTTTTTATTTTTTAACTATTTAACACATATTTTTAAGTAAAATAAAAAATATAAAAATAATAATAAATAAAATTCAATTTAATTATTTTAAATATTATATATTTTATTATTAAAATTATATTTTTATATAATTATATGTGTAGATGTAAATTAAGATAAGATAATAATATTTGTAATACAATTAATTAATTTTCAAAAATCATATCATATTTTATCGCTTAATTTTGAATAAGATAATATGATAATAAGACAATAATAATTGAAATATCTTATTTGTTTCTAATGAGTCTAAATAAGACAAATAAGAATATAAAATAATAGAAAATATTATACATGATTAATAAAAAATAATACAATATATGTTTAAAGTTATGTAATTTGAACTATAATGTAAATTAGATGAAATAATATTTAAATAAAATGAGATAATATTATATCATAAATACATTATAAATGTTAAAAAAGAACAAAAAATGAAATGAAACAATCTACTTTACATTTCTAATTATATATATCAATATATGTTTAATTTTAATTAATCATAATTTTAATATTATAATAATTATTACAAATCATGTCTTAACAATTAAAATCATTTTCAAACAAAATATTAATTTTTTATAAATAATCATAATTTTAATTATATACATTTAAAATATCCATCCCGATCACTTTTTTTCTCTTTGAATTGTATTTTATTGATTGTTCTTACCTAACTCAAGAATGTTCATAAAACAATAAATTTATATTTATTTTTGTATTCATATCTTTATGTTGCATTTTGCATTGCATATTAGTATTATTTTAAAAAATAAATCATTTTATTAATTTAAAAAAAAAAATCAACACATATAATATATACAAAAATATATAAAAAATAAAATATATAATTTGATAATCACATAAATGGATAATAAAGGATGTATTTTACATACGATGGAACATATAATTTTTCCTATCGAGTACCAACCTATACTACTTCTCTCTCTTTATGGTTGAAAAAAAAAAACTTATCATCTATAAAAGCATAATCACAATTTCAGAGGCGACTATTAATTATAAGTAGCAAGTTTCCCTTTTAAAGAAAAATAATTCTAACATAATACAGACATAAAAACGTCAAACGATAAACATAAATGTCCATACAATAGGCATGCAGGGTAAAAAAAAATCAGTAGTTGTGTCACATGGAGGAAGACACCAGACCTAGTATACTTCTAATGTTGGGATCAAAGAATCTTGACTTTTACGGATTTGTCATTCACTTCTGGTGCATGAAACAGGCTAAACAGGGTATCCCTCATTTCCAACTCCATTCCAATGTTGCCGGATGCTGGATTTCATTCTTCCTACAAATACCCAAGTGATTCCCTTAACATGCAATGCACTCTATAAATTGTCTTTTTTGTAAGCAAATTTCGCAATATCCTCTAAGCTTGATGGATCTTAAGAATTTAATAAAACAACAGAACTAGGTCTCAGCTATGTCAAAGACCAGTTGAATATGACACATTTTAAAAATTTACTTCACGTCTCTCAGCAAAGAACTTTCCTGATATTGCCTGATCAGGAAGCAATGCAAGCCATACCCCAGTATCAGCTCCTTCCTCAGCTGAAATATTACCAGCATAACCTGTCATAGCAGTCTTTACCCAACCTGGGCAGTAGCAGTTAATATATATCTTCTGGCCCTCAGGCCTATCAGATAGTTTCTTTGCCATTAGCCTGGTATAAGCATTAGCTGCAAGTTTTGATACTGAATAGTCGGTAAACACTTGAGCCCACCCGCCTGATTGCCAAGTGTCGTCTCCCACTTGTTTTAGGAAAGTATCAACAGTTTGGTCGATCAATTCCTCAGAAAGCAAATCTAAGTCACTTAGTCGTTCTCTCAGCGCAGAATCATCTACCCTCTGTCAGTTATACCATGGTTAATTAGGGAAAATTAATAAATGTGTAACCTCAAAATATGAAATACTTGCAATGGTCGCAGAATTTCAAAGAATGAAGAAAAGAAAGACAAAATGAGCAATATATGTGTAAAAAACTTGACTAAATAAATGACGACAAATGATTAAATAATTCGACTAAAAAGACATGAGGAGAAAAAAGAGTTTGTAGTAGCCAAGACGAGCAAATGGGGTGAGCGAGCGTGGTCTGCAACACTTGCATGTGGCAATTAACATCTTTTATTAAATGTGTTTATACTATGGGTAAGATGGAAACCTACGCATGAAGATTAGAAAAAAACTTTGATTATTCTTAAATGATAACTAAAATAGGGAAATTTTGCAAGAACAATGAAGGGGTGTGTGACTGTGCATTGATAACCCTTAGGGTTTTGCACTTTTGCTGTTGAAAATGTTAAAGAAGACCAAGGTACTTTCTTAAGTCAAATTTGCACACACTATACCATGATGGTATTACAATTCTAAAAGAGAGGCACAACCTTAATTCTAAGTGACAGCCAGCTACCATCCATCCATCCCTCCACAAAAGAACATATAAATTGACGAAAACGAGGAAACAGGCTATGAATTTTTAGGAAAAGGCAAAAAATTAAAAATGGAATTTACTTACATTTCGCTTGCCATGTACTCTACCTAATCTTGAGCTGACATTGACAATACGAGCACCGGCAGTAGAACGTTTCATCAATGGGATCATAGCTCTAGTCATACTTTTGATGCCATAGTAATTGGTGGAAATGACCAACTTTGCATTGTCAACAGAATTTTCATCCCCAACATTGAAATTAATAGCTGCATTGTTAACCTGAAAAATATTATTTTAGTAAAGAACCAGAGATTGAATCAAAGTTTGTTGATTTAACAATGCATGTCTAGATTTGAACAGTTTTAAATCAAATTACTAAGATCTTGAATTATTTATAGACCCTTTCTCCTTCAGGGGAAAAAAGCAGAAGAAACTATTGGAATATTTAAAATGAATATGGAAGATAAAAAATAGATATAAATACAATAATTAATATTTTTTATGATGAGAAGCAATCAGAAACATTATTTTATGGCAAGCAGTGTACCAGAATATCCAAGCCGCCATAGTTTTGCTGCAACCAATCGGAGAACTTCTTGATAGATGAAGCGTCTAAAACATCTAGTTGATGAGAGGCCACATTGAAACCACCTTCTTGCAAGACCTTTGCTGCTTCAAGGCCCACACTAGTGTCTCTTGACGTGAGTATAACAGTTAATCCATGGGCAGCAAGTTGCTTTGTAATCTCAAAGCCAATGCCCCTGTTTCCCCCTGTTACCACAGCAATTGTTTCTGCAGACCACCACCTATAAATACACAATTCCATTAAAACAAAAACAGTATAATGCTTTCTATTTCAACCTACATAAACATAAACGAATAGACTAAAAAAACGAAAGAATGCAGATCGATTTTAAACTTTCCACAATTATATATACAGGATTTGGATAATACTTGACATGCATAATTGCATTCAACCCCTTAAAAAAAAGAAGCACTCAAACCTGATATGAGAATGCAGGGATTAAACACGAACAAATTGCAAACAAGTAACTGAAGAAATAAAAGATTAATGAGAAAAAGAAAAGGAGAAGTAACCTCTGATGATCAGAATAAGGAATGGTCCTGAGAAGAGATATCTCTTGCCGTCTCTTCTCTCTTCGTTCCTGTGCTTTTTCGGTCTTTCCCATTTCTGTATCGCTAAAATGCTCCCAAAAATACAGAAGAAGAAGAGAAAGCGATGTGAGGCTAAAGCTCAGCTACGTTTACAACAATTAGGGAAAGTTGGGAAAGGTCTCAAAGAAATATGGGGAAGTGGTGTCATTTGATTTAGGAATTACATTAACAAAACTAGTTTTTATCGCTTAACCTCACGCTCTTAGGAAGGAAACAAGGAGTAGACCTCTCTGTGCAGTTATCTGCCAATCCTGCCTGGTCAATGGTCATAAGCCTTGGTCTACGTTTTCGGTCAAAATTTCCACGTCGTAAATGTTTTTACTATTCCTATTTGATTATAAAAAAAAGTGTGACAGTTTTTTTTTTTTTTTTAAGGAGATGTGATTTATGGATTTTTTTTTCTTTTTTAGCTAAAAAAGTTGGGGTTTATATATATTTATAACCAGTACAATACATCATAATTTTTATGATACTGAAATGATAAATTTACCGATAGGTAAAATGATTTATGGATTCTATTACAGCTTTAGTGTAGTAACTATTTCCAAACAAAGAAATATGCATAATACATTAAAAGAACATTTATAATTTAAAATATATCAATATTATTATTCGTAACTTTAAATAAAATATATATTAATAATTATTATTTTAAATATACTGTACAAAATATATGAGTGGTATACAACAAACCTTTACAAAATATAAAGCAGGCTAACTATCTTTCATTCGTTGCATCAATTTTCCCAAATTCATCTCATCTATAAACATTATTTTAATAATCACCTGCCATATATTAGTGGTAATAGATGGGTAAGATAATATATAACAAAATTCTGAGTTGTTTACGACCAATCGACGTACATAAATAGTGGTGACTTTAATAATAAGAATTGTTATTTTAATTAATAAGAATAAATATAAGATCAAATTAATATAAAAATTATAAATATATAATTTAATAATAATAATAATATTTAAATACCATTAATGATATAATTTTTTTATTAATAATAGAAACTCATCGTTAAAAATATAATGTAATAATACATTCTAATCACTAATAATATATTATTTTACTATACTTAATATCATGTTTCCTTGTTATTAAAGTTTTGAGTTAGTGAAATTAATAGATTAGTGATATATGGATGGGGTAATGGTTACTAGTATTTAATTTAAGAAACTTTTTATAAGCTTATTTGACTTAAATTGAAATCTTATATTCACTCTTTTTTTAATTTTATTTGTGGATATAAATTATATATTTAGTTTAATAATTAAAATATTATTTTTATTAATATTTTCAAATTAACACATATATTAAATATAAAATAGATAATTAAGATTTGAAAATAAGTATAAAAAAAATCTTAATTTTAAAATAAAAACTCTCCAAAGTTTTAATAAAGCAAATAATTATTATTTAAAAAAAATTATTTTATGTCTCAAATTGAGATAAAACACAACTTATTTATCATAAATACATTTGTTCTTTCTTTTGTAAATGAACTTTATTTTTAACAATTAAATACCATAAATTAACATATCTATCGAACATAAAATATTATATTAATTAAGATAATTATCATTATTTATGTTACTTATCATTTTTCATTTTTAAAAAGTAAACATATTTAATGTTCATATATATATATTTTTTAAAATTAACATTAAAATTTTTTTTATTAAATAAATGAAATATTATACTGTTAAGATTTGAACCTAGATTTATGATCTTGGGTGATAAATCATATTATTTGGACTACAAATCAATTTAAATTGTACCATTAGTTTTCAACTTTAATTAAATTTATAGTTTGATTGTATGACTTTTGAAATGTACAATTTGATTCTAAACATTTAAAATTTTACATGTACATCTCTAAATTTTTAAATCTTATAATTTAATTTTTAAATTTTTAAAATTTTACATTAGATTCTAATTTAATTATTAAAATAAATATTTATGTATTAAAAATTTAAAATTTATATGTGAAGTTTTAAAATATTGAAAATTAAATTATATGATTTAAAAATTTATAATGAATGTGTTAAATTTTAAATGTTTAAGAATCTAGTCATACATTTTAAAAAAATTTAATATTTATATATAAATTTAATTAAAATTTAAGAATTAATAATATATTTTAATTTTATTAATTTATGTAAATCTATAAGTTCTGGTTATTTTTATAATAATTACATTAATAACGTAGAAGTTTTTTTTTTCTTTCCTCTATTTGATAATAGTGCGAATATAGAAGCTAAGCTTACTAAAATAATTTTTTCATTAGCGCAAATAAATATACGAGGCCATCGATCGGAATATTGAAAAATATATTATCTTTATTCATATAAAGTGTGGTTTCGTTTGTGACTTTGTAATGCATGAAAAAATCTTGATTCTTTTTGGTCCATAAATTTTTGATCGACAAAATAAGAATTAAAAATAAAAAGACATATTGGCCCTGTCCACACGAAGTGTGGAAGAAGAACGGAGCTCACATCCATTTCTTCCAGAATATCCCCTAGTCCAGTCTGAGGGTGAGGGGTGCTCTCTGACATCTCTTCTCTCTTTCTCATTCCGTCTATTGTTCTATCCTTCTTTACCACTTCGTGCATTTATGTATTTATTTCGAAGATGGTACATTTATTTTTCCCCAACTTTCAACTTCTTCTCTCAAGTTTTTAAGCCAAGGCACAGACAGAGACGGATAGGTAGACCTCTGTTTCAGAAGAAGATGACCAACAATTTACCAATTTGATATTGGCTGCCTCTTACTCTTCTCAAATCTCTGATCTCTTTCTTCGATCTGTTCCTTGTCCATCATTTCTGGGCTTTTCTTTTGTATTGGAGATTGAGATTGGATGCTCCTTAAAGAGTAATTTATTGCACGACTCGTTTACAATAATAGTCAGTCTCCATGGGATTTTCTCAGTTCACGTCTTCATTTTCGCCACCTTAATCGCAACTAGATCTAACAAACGACTTCCTCTGGACGTCGTTTTGGAATTATCCATCCTCGTAGCTCTTTAAGGAAACAAAAAGAGGGAGAAGGGAGGAGGGAGGAGGGAGAAATAGTAAATGGCTGGTGCTGCTGGGCCAGGAGTGGAGCATGGGCACGTGGGCTTTCCCAAGTCGAAGATGGAAGCCAAGCCCAATCCAACTGCAGAGTCGTCTGTCAAGAAGACAAGTGGACCAGTTTCAATAGATCACCTTCTTCTTGCTTTGAGTGAAACAAAAGAAGAACGAGACCTTAGGATTCGAAGCCTCTTCGATTTCTTTGATGCTTCTGATGTTGGCTACTTGGATTATTCTCAGATTGAAAAGGGTTTATGTGCCCTTCAGATTCCACCTGAATATAAGTACTCTAAGGACCTCTTTAAGGTTTGTGATGCCAATCGTGATGGTCGTGTTGATTACAATGAGTTCCGTAGGTATATGGACGCCAAGGAGCTCGAGCTTTATCGAATTTTTCAAGCCATTGATGTTGAACATAGTGGCTGCATTTTGCCTGAAGTGCTCTTCGATGCCCTTGTTAAGGCTGGTATTGTATTCCTTATGCACTCCCTATTTTTAAAGATATAATGTGATTCCTCTAAAGCATGGTCATAATTATATAACACAATTGAATAAAATCATTTTAGTATCAATTTCAATTTCAGTTCTCTCTAGTATTAAGTATGGTTTTAATCGTTTTAAGTGAACCATGAAAGACTGCATATCTTTTGTTATACTGAGTTGCTCTTCCCTAGCTCATTGATGCCCTTGTTAAGGCTGGATAACTCTACTGTGGTCAAAAGGCTTGGACCTATTTGTGTAGCTTTTTTATTTTGTTTTGTTTGAAATGTGAATGTTATACTTTCTAATGGAGCACTATTAATTGTAGAGAAGACTGATGCTAAGTCAGCTGCTGATGTGTCAAGTTATAATGTAGTATTGTGTGGTGTTACATAGTGGATTAAGGGCAAGTGTTCATTTTGGTATTTATATTATGTGAAAAATTCTCATTTACTACTTTTGTTATTTTTTGTTACAATTGACTACTTATATGTTATTACAATCTCTTTCAATCAACTATTCCATTAAAAAAATGATTTTTTTCTCTCCCCATGCTATCTTTTTCTTTCACTATAACTCAAATCCTAACATTCATCTAAAGCTCTAAAATCTATATCTCTATTAGAAAGAGATAAATTAGATGAGTATTAGAGATTCTTTTTAAATTTTTTGAATGAAAGAGTTTGTAATAACATAAGTAGTCAATTGCAACAAAAAAATAAAAAATGTTATAAATTGAAAATTTTCATATAATATAAATATCAAAATGAACATTTTCCTGTGAATTAATGCTGTGTAATTTGTTGCACGTAACAGTTTTAGTTAGTTAGATAGCCCATCTGTCATTTGTATCCTATAGTGAATATGTGTGGTTTATACGCACACGAACAGAATGTATTCAGTAAACAGTTTCTCTCTCTTTACCTCTATCTTTTCTTTTCTTCTCTGGTACTAAGTGTTCATCACTTCCTTGCTTTCATCAAGAACAGTTCTACACTATTCTGATCACACACTTTCAATTCTTTCACTATTTAACTTTACGCGTGGCTCATTTACAAGTTTATGAGATGAAAAGCCGTAATTTTAACTTTGAATTCTCTTTGGATCTATTTTAGATAGATTTTCCGACATAAATATGTGTATCCATGTGAGTGAACAAAGAGTAGGTAGATTCTTCCTCCAATATCTCATGTTAGCTTCTGCACTTATTTGCGAGCTTACAATTATAGAAGAATGTTTGATTCTTACTGTTTTTCCATCTCGAATCCAGGCGCATAGTTTGCTTACTGGGTTGACATTCATCTTTTATTAGTGCTTTGATAAGTTTTTATTGATATTTAGAATTAAATACCCAGATACTTTGTTCTTTTAATTTGAAGACATTTTATTCTTAGTTTTTAGGGTGCTTAGTGCTCTTAATTTTGTAGGGATCTTTTGGTGTTTTTATTGTCAAATACAGGTTGTAATATATGATTATATACTTTACATACTCTGAAGTCATGTATTTGATGAAATTTCTGTAGTGCCTATGAACGAGCCCTAATAAGAAAAAACAAAGGTAGAACTACTTAAATTTGTTTGCATTTTATTTTTTTAATTACAAACATTCCCATCCTTGTTATCTTATTAGCCCTGTCAGTTTCTATTTTATAGGGATTGAAATTGATGATGTGGAGCTTGCTCATTTTGTGGAGCATGTTGATAAGGATAATAATGGAATTATTACTTTTGAGGAATGGAGAGATTTTCTGCTGCTATATCCCCATGAAGCTACCATAGAGAACATATATCACCACTGGGAAAGGGTATGCCTAGTAGATATTGGAGAACATGCTGTTATTCCAGAAGGAATCAGGAAGCATGTACATAGAAGCAGGTATTTTATTGCTGGAGGTATAGCGGGGGCTGCCTCTCGCACTGCAACTGCTCCCTTCGATCGTTTGAAGGTGGTTTTGCAAGTACAAATGACACCGGCCTGTATCTTGCCAGCCGTAAAGAAGATATGGTATAAAGAAGGTATTCTAGGGTTTTACAGAGGTAATGGGATAAATATTGTAAAGGTGGCACCTGAAAGTGCTATTAAGTTTTACGCATATGAAATGTTCAAAAATGCTATTGGTGATTACAAAGGGGGGGCCAAAGGCGATATTGGTCCATTTGGGAGGCTTTTTGCTGGTGGTATGGCAGGTGCTGTGGCTCAAACAGCTATCTATCCATTGGATCTGGTGAAAACAAGATTAATGACTTTTGAAGGTGGACAAATACCTAAACTTGGGAAGCTGACTAAGGATATATTGGTTCAAGAGGGACCTAGAGCATTTTATAAAGGTCTTCTACCTTCTATTCTTGGCATCGTCCCCTATGCTGGCATTGACCTTGCTGCCTATGAGACTTTGAAAGACATGTCAAGGACATATATTCTTCAAGACAGTGGTACCATCATCTCTGTTGATATATATATATTAGTTTCCATTATCAAAACCCAGTCCATGTGTTGCTGGTTTATTTTAACCTGTCGTATGTGTAAAAAGTAAAAACTATTTACCATAATCTCAAGATTTTTGCTTTTTTTCTGCAGAGCCTGGACCTCTTATCCAACTGGGTTGTGGGACAATATCTGGAGCTCTTGGAGCAACTTGTGTTTATCCATTGCAGGTTATCCGGACCAGGTAAAATATAATGGCTGAAGTCTCAGCTTCCCAGCATTTTGGTTGTATAATAACTTATTTTCCATGAGAAAGTTCATATAAATTGGTTTTGTTATTTTGATTTGTCCTTCTTTGTGTTACACTACCTGTGTGCTGCCTTTCTGAGATTCTCTCTCTCTCTCTTTTGGCCTTTTCAGAATGCAAGCCCAACATTCTAAGAATGCTGCTGCTTATAAGGGAATGTCTGAAGTATTCCGGAGAACCCTTCAAAATGAAGGTTACCGAGGTTTCTATAAAGGACTATTTCCAAATCTGCTCAAAGTTGTCCCAGCTGCTAGTATTACGTATATGGTTTACGAAGCAATGAAAAAGAAACTAAATCTTGACTAGAGGGCAGTGTTCATGCCATGGTGGTGAGAAAGAATTAGCTGATTTTGGGGTTATAAATGGTTATGGTGTTGATGACAAAGATAAAAAAAGAATATGAATACTGATGGAATAGGTTATTAGATTTCACTATTCAAGTCATAAGATAGATGGTTACTGTACGAGCCATACTCATCGAATAGAAGGTACATGATTTTATAGTCAAAGAGTTCATACTTCATACATTTATTTTATTAATCCATTGACACCCAAGGTTATGTCTCATATTGAAGAAAAAAAGGTATTCTATTTTCTTGTATTCCTTTGCCATTTGCCAGATATGATTGTCATTTGAAGTGAATGATGTTATGCATTTAACGCGCGCATTGTTTGTGTCAATAGTGACCTTAAAAGTTGAATTGTGTTTAGTTATAGTAGAATTATAAGATGGAGCAAGAAAGTCATCTTTAAAACACACAACATTTTTAATTTTGTTATTCTTACATATATTTTATGATTTAATAAAAAAATGTCCAATGTTAACTTCTTCTTTTTTAAGAATCATTAAATGATATTTTTAAAGAAATATTATGTTATTTTAGTGAACTATGATGATGATATTGGATAGAAGTGATAAGTATCATGTTAAATTTTCAATTTTTTAAACTAATAATTTTTAATAAATAGAAAAAAATTTAAATACGGTATTATTCTTCAAAATTACCCAAAATCATATAAAGTATTTATTTATCATGATTATCATAATAATCCTCGAAACAGCACCTTACTGGAGACCTAAATGCGGAAAAGCATTATAATAGAATGAGCTAGTAGATTAAACAAATATTATATAATTGAAGTACAAATACTTAATTAAGGATAAATATTGTTACTATATGTTAATCCCTCAGCCTGCCTTTGAGAAATTTTGTCCGTAGCTTCTATGGTAAAAATTACTATATCATTTTCTTTTCTTTCGCTATTTTATAGGTCTTACTCTATCTATATTTAGACATGATAGAAGTTCGTTACTGAAAAATTAGATCACATAAGTTAAGATATTCTAAGAAGAGAAACGGCTATTTATCAAATTTAAACCTTAAGCGGTCTATTTTTAAAAGGAGCAATTTTGCCCATTTAATCCATTAGTTCTAAAAAAGCTCATATATTTGTTTTTTTAATACTTAAATGAATATATTAAAAACATTATTTATAGCTCTAACTTTCACTAGCTTTTAAAAAATCAATAATACTTGGTGTCACACTGTAAATGATCAAGGTATCGATCAGTAACTCCTTTCATTTATCGTTTATTTTTTCTTTTAGTTTTTTTTTTTTAAAAAGCACAGGAATATTTGAGACACTTAGAAATCAATATGCTAGGTATAAATAGCATTACCTTAAAAATTATATTAGAATTTATTAAAAAGTTTTACAATTAAAATTCGATAGTTTTAATTATTAATTTATAAGTATTTTATGATATATGCAATTAATATTTATGTATTAATAATAAATATATAAAAATAATATTAATTATTTCTGCGACAACTGTAGTTATCGAAAGGTGAAAGGTGAAAGGTGAAAGCAGCAAGGCTGTGATGCAACTTATTAAGGTTGAATTCTAAACTCACACTCATTTTAAAGCTGATTGAATCCAAAAAAAAAATATTCTTTTCCCGATAAACTAACTAGGAAAATAATTAGAAATATCGCCCGCAAATGAAAAAGTAATCCTAATAACATCATTCATTAAGCAATTGAACAATTAAGTATAATCATCAGGTGGACGTGCCGGAGTGGTTATCGGGCATGACTAGAAATCATGTGGGCTCTGCCCGCGCAGGTTCGAATCCTGCCGTTCACGTTTTTATCAAAAAGGATAACAGTGATCACCTGCAAATTTGTATATCTCTCATCTAAAGAGTACCCGAGTCATGGAATAACATTAAAAATATAAAACATTTCAGAATATTTTTTTTATAGAAAATAGTAAGTAATAATTGAAAAAAAATTAAAAGATAAAATTAAATCTTAAATAAAGAGATGGATTAGAAAATCCATCATTTTCATTTTTAATAAATTTTTTAAAAAAAGATAAAATTTATTATGAAATAAGTAATAAAAAATGAGGATTAATATCATATAAATACAAAATGAATATATATATCAATAATTTACAAGAAAATTATATAACTATCCAAAAATTTTAAAAAAGATAAAAAAAATACATTAATTTAAGAGAAATTTAAATATTAATACAAGTTTATTTCAAAAAAAAAAATACCCTAATAAAAAATTAAAAAATTAAAAATATAAAACATTTCAGAATATTTTTTTATAGAAAATAGTAATAATTGAAAAAAATTAAAAGATAAAATTAAATTTTAAATAAAGAGACGGATTAGAAAATCCATCATTTTTATTTTTAATAAAATTTTCAAAAAAAAGATAAAATTTATTATGAAAAAAGTAATAAAAATGAGAATTAATATCATATAAATACAAAATGAATATATAATATATCAATAATTTACAAGTAAATTATATAGCTATCCAAAATTCTTTAAAAAGATAAAGAAAAAAATAAATACATTAATTTAAGAGAAATTTAAATATTAATACAAGTTCATTTCAAAAAATAAATAAATAAATATACTAATAAAAATAGTATTACTAGTTACTAAAATAATAATGAGAAAATATGTTTTATTATAAATGATCCATGAAAATTTAGAATATCGACAATTAAAATTTACAATATATCCTAAGTTTATTATTAATATTTATGATAAAAACTTAAACCAATTATTAAGTTTAGCTTGTGATTTTAAATGAGGAAATTTAATGAAAAAAAATATTCATTTTCAATATATTATATAATAAGATATTCTTTAACAAACAATCATAATAGTTTAATGTATGAATAAAATGAATTTACAAAAATAGAAAAACCTTTCAAGAATTTGAATAAATAATAAAACCAAAAATACTAATGAATTTTGAAATACCTGAGAAATGATACCTAGATATCAAGAAAAAACCTCTTATACTATTAAGAAAAAATAATGTGGTTAAAAATAATAATATATTAAGATTTACTTTTATATACCATGAAAGAAAATTTTCTAAATAAGAAATTAAAAAACTAAATGATGAAGTTAAGTAATAAAAATACTAGTTCATGATATCAAGAATATAATGTTTAAAAATATATATAATTAGAAATAGATTGAAGCTTAATAACCGTAGCAAAAAATCAAACAATATTAATAAAAACTTTGAAACTTTTAATAGAAGAAATAAATTTAGTTCAAGAATAAAACATGAAATATCTATAAAATATAATCGAAACACAAAAAGAATTATTAAAAAAATGCATAAATATGGTTATAATAAATTACAATATGATGTACATATGAAATTTTCAAAACTAAAAAAAGATATATATAACATATATAAAAATAATGATATTATAAGTCATAAATTTGATCCCTTATAAGGAAAAATATAACCACGTAGGAGATCAGATATCATGATATAGAAAATAATTAAAAAGTCAAGTCATGAATCTAAAAAATAGAGACATAACTAAATAAACAGTAAAAAAATTAACAAATTTATACCATCCACGACTAAATGATAAAATAATAATTGAAACATATGATTCACAAGAATATTAGGAAACAATTTTAAAAGCAAAAATAGATAACAAAAATGAATATCTTTGTAGATATACATTAGAATTTTTCCATGTTACATAATTAAATTATCATAATAATGAAAAAGAACATCTAGTTGTTAAAAATGTTATTAAGAAATTCATTGTTAGAACTAATGACAAGAATTTTGGTTATTTCTTAGGAACTAATACTATAAGTGTTTATAAACAATGAAGATTGGTCAGATGATAATAGTAGTTCAACTATTATAATTTTGATCGAACATCTCCTAGGACGATATTCTCTTATCAAAGAATTAACACTTGTAACTATTTTTATGCTTATAAGAATCAAATATCTTGATATTAATATCAAAATCAAGAAAAATAAGATAAAAATTCTACATGAACAACTCGAGTTGTTATATCTCAAGAAGTTTCTTATAAAGATAAGAAATAAACAAAAATAACTTGATTATTTAAAACAATTCTTAATGTCCAAAAACTCTAAAGAGGAATTTTCATAAAAAAAATCTAAAGAAGATAAAACTTTTAAATAAATAATTCAAGATAAAAAGGAAGAATATTACGGTTCAAAAGAGAATAATTTATTTGAAATAAGAAAGCTCAATAAGGCTAATAAAAGAAAATAAAAAATGAATAGAAAAAGACTTATCTGACTTATAATGACCTAAAATCAAAAATTTATAACAACTAGGTATAAGCGAGTAGATTTATTATAGGATTTAGTGAAGTAACTCATAGAGTATTCATCAAAAAAATAAAGGTTGGAAGACGATTACAAAGTACTAAACCTAATAACTCTAGAGAAGATAGTAAGGAATTACTTTATAACATCATAACAACTACCAACAATACCAAGTAGGTTGACAACCTTAAGAAAAATAGTAAGGCCTCAATATTATTTAGAGAAGCATCTCTTCCATAGACATCAAAGATAGTAAGACATTCAGTGCTATTCAGGAAAACATCTCCCAAAAATTCATTAGTCATTAAAGATGAAAAATATCAATATAAAAATCTCAGCAAACCACAATAATTAAGCCTATACAACTTGGCCAGGAAATATACCCAGGAACACATAGAAGATATAAAGTTCTACACTACAGAAAAAGAATTCCCTACGAGAAGTAAATTTAATATTTTGGAAGGAGATGATCCAATAATTGTTTACAAAACTTTCCATGCAAGACTAATAGAAAACATATACCCATTAATTAATTTAAGTGAGTTAAATTATTTTTCAAAAAAATTCAAAAAAGAATTTAAGAAAAAAGATAAAAATCGGTGACAAGCCTGTTAATCTCAAATTTTTTATTTCACTAATGGACTAGAATGAGAAAGGATGTATCAGTCCCCACCACTTCATCAAACTAGGAATTTCCAACACAAAAAGAAAATTTCCCAAACCAAAGGCATTTTCAAAAAAAGAATTCAACACAGAAAACTCAGAGTATTAAGAGGATAAATGTTAAGATAAATTTACTATGAACTTAAGAAAATTGATAATTCTATTAAGATCAAAGTAAATTACTCAACTAGTAAAGTCATTATTAATTCTCATAACAACATGGCTCTCTTCGAAGAGGATAGTGAAAAAATTATTAAATATAAGAAATTTTAACAACAATAACTTGAAAATTGGTCAAAAAACAAATAAGATTTTCTTTTATGCCAAAAAAGTCACCAAAGATTATAGATGTATTTACTGTACAAATATCGAGAAGACGAAGATAAAATAGTCGGTAACATGTACCAAGGAAAAAACAAAGACTGATATTTAAAGAAGTAAAGCAGATAAATTATTAAAATAAAGATAAAATAGTAATTTTCATCTTATAAACATAGATTTTTTATGCTATAAAAGGAACCATTATTTTCATTTAAGAAACAATGAAAAAACAGAAAACACAACTTTTAGCATAGTAAGCATAGTAACTCTCTCTATTTGGAAATCCAAATAATTAATTATGTACCCAGTAATTATGAAGGATTAAGAATCATTTCAAAAATTTTAATTGACCTTAAGATTGTAATAATTATTATATTATGAATAAAATAGAGTTCAATTACTCTTTTCTAATAAATTAGAAGTTAACACCATTTATGTACGATGCATAAGACTTACCATTATTAGGAGGATATTAAAATTTGAGTAAAATTATGATATAATCGGTGTAATAAGAGAAGACGAACATAGGAAGATCGTGGTGGATCCATTAAATTATGATATAATAATTATAATTTTTAAACTAATTAAGGATATTGAATGTTTTAATATTTGCTTATATTAATTTATTATACTAAATAAGAAGATGAAGATAAAAATAACACAATATTATGATAAAAAAAATTATATCTAATTAATAAAATAATGAAATTATAAAAATAAATTACTAGTGTTAAATAGGTAGTTCCAATATATAGCATTAGAATCATACAAATATTAACTCAATATAGATAAAAAAAAATTAGTATTATTCAATTTAAGAACATCAATAATAAAATTTAGAAAAACTATCACATATTTTATAAATTTTAAAAACATAAACAAAGATATATTAAATCCAGAAATGTTGTAGATAAATATCCTCTGATTCATACATGTTCTCTCTTTTTGCTAGTAACGTCTTTTTTAACCTTTTTTATAGACATCTAAGTAACTTGCATGGAAATGCAGCAACTCTTTTACACTTTATTTTCATTATTTTTGCCTACATTTAACCAGAGTCATCAAGTAGACAACGACGTGCTGCTTCTGGAGGCTTCCAAGGGAATGCTGGCAATGCTGCCTTGTTCCACATATAACACGTGTGTCTACATTATGCCAGGTGGCTCCAGAAATTAGATTCTGTTATCGAATGTATACGCGCGTTAAAAGCCATACAATAACATCATCATCATCAACGAAATCACATCAACAAGGAGATTAGGAATCGCTTCTGAGACTAGATACTAAACACACAGCTAGCAGTCTATTGAAGGTAGTGTATCAAAAGAATAGACATGGCTTCCAATTCAATTTGGAAAGGCTTAATGGTGAACGGGTTGCGACGGAACTTGGCCACCATGACAAAGCCGAAGATGAAGGCCCACACGCCGACTGTAGATTATGGGAAACGATATAAGAAGGATACAGGGAAAGGGCGGGACTTCGTTCCGGTGTACATAGCGGTAGGGATGATAACGTTATCGACACTGCTGGGTCTTCACACTATGAAACAAGAGCTCATGTACTCCCCCACCGTGTATGTTAAGAAGAAGCGGAGAGAGACAATCCCCGAAGTGGTGGAGCCTGCAAAAGTAGCCGAAGATAACGATAAGTTAATGAGAAAGTCCTACTTTAGAAAGATGGCTCACATACAAAAGACAGATGATCATCCCTCTGTTATTAAAGGTCCTCAACATGGTGACGCCTTCGCTCATCCTCCCAAACTCGAGACTCTCAAGGATGTTGGGATTGATCCACCGCCTCATCATTGAAATTACTTTTCCCTCTTACTTGTTTCTTTTTCTGTTTCAGGTCTTCCTTGTATATATTAATTTATAGTTTCTCCTCTCTTTTCTCTATCTGTTAACGCGGATAATGTTTCTACTTCTATTTACCGGTTAACTGTTAAAGTTTGCTGCTAATTTGCTTTGTAAGAGGACTTTTGTAGTCATCGTGTTTATCGCCGATTGTATCAAATAATTATATATCTTAAAATTTTATATAATTATATAATTATTGCACCTGAATTATTCTATTTAGCTAAAATATTATAATTATGTATAATGAAAAATTTCATTTATAATAACTTCTTCTCATTTATATTATAATAACTTCTTCTCACATAGCCTACCTCTTTAAATTTTTTTTCAAAATTTAAAGAAATGATATTTGTTTAAATAATTTAAATTTTTTTACAAATTTAAGAGTTTTAAAGTGACTTACAGATGTTCAAAGAAAACTAAAATTAAATGAATTTAATTCAAGCTTAGAAGACTTTAAAATATTTTAGAATACAGTAATATATATTAAAAATAATGAAATATTATAAAACATGTTAGATGATTTATGAAAAATGTAGAAATTAATGTCCTAAAAGCAAGAAGAAACTAAACAATCTTAAAAAATTTTAGATTAATTAGACTTGATTAGAAAATTTTAGAACAATCTTAAAAAATTCTAGATTAATTAGACTTGATTAGAAAATTTTAGAATCTTGTAACATATTCTAGATAAAACTAAAATAATGTAGATATTTCTGTAAATTCTAAACATATTAGAATTTAAAAACTTCTAATATAATATTAAACATAAAGTCACGCTATAAATATATCTATTTATCTTCATTTATCTATTTATCTTCATTTGTAACCATCTTCGAAAATTCTTGAAATTTTAAAAAAATAGTAAGATAATTTTTCTAGAATAATACAAAATATTTTTTACAAATTTTATTATATTTTTGTTTTGTTCTCGATTACTCTAAATCTCTAAATATCTTTCTAATTTTTTTGAAATATTTTATTCAGATTAAAAAATAGATTTAATGCAACGGATATTACGTTCATAGTCTAACCGAGTTAATTAATAGATAGTTGCAATTCTACGAGAACCTGATGGCAAAAGTGCCCGAATCTAATAGCAAACCATCAAGTCATGAGTCGCACGAAAAGGAGAGAGAAGTTGGGCCATTAGGCCCTTAGTGACAAGATTTGGGCTGGGATATAAAAGTGAATAGTTCACTCGAAGTGGGGTTTGATTAAGGATTTATCATCTCATGGTCATTAGATACTAAGTGTTGTGTACGTGGCAATATTTCATTGGTGAACTCAACGTGGTTTCTGTTATGATTGGTGAAAACAAATCGAAGGCAATGTAGCGCAGATGAAAAATCGGAGAAGGCATTATGTAGTAAGTAGATTTCTCAATTGGAAACCTAGAATTTTGAAGTCGGATACATTCTATTTGAGTTGGTCTGACGGACAAGGATGATTCGTATTTGGCCTGTTTTGGTGCTGTTTCTCGTAGTCGCTTGCTGTTCGCTACACCGACTCTGTGCTTCTGACGATGCGGTAAAATTATCCCTTGGATCTGAGATTTGTACTATTTCTTAAGAAGATCGATTTTTCTTCGAATTTGAGCGTATTGTATACTGATTGATCGTTTTTCATTATTAATGCTAGGTTTTTTACGAGTCTTTTGATGAGTCATTTGAAGGCCGCTGGATTGAATCTGAAAGGGAGGACTACAAAGGTGCGTTCGTGGTTTTTTATTCCTGTTTCTTCTGTTGAAAAATTGAGCTTAACTCATTGTCCATAATTTTTTTATTTTATCGTCTGTTGGATTTTATGTGTCTACTTCAGCTTATTAAGGAAATTAGCACGCCCTGCATTTTATTGTGATTGATATAGGAATATGAATGCCTAAATTGAAATAGGATTTGCATATTTATCATTTACTCTCACGATGAAATATCGTTATGAAAACGGCTCTTTATGAACTTTTAGTTTGTTTAGCAGTTTCTAGATTGCGAAGGGTGTATTCTTCATCCCTCCTTGCATATCTTTCTCCGAACTTTTATATTCATTTAAGCTTTGGTTCAGGTATCTGGAAGCGCTCAAAGAGTGAGGGACATGATGACTATGGACTTCTTGTGAGCGAGAAGGCCAGGAAATATGCTATAGTGAAAGAGTTAGATGAGCCTTTGAGTCTTAAGGATGGCACTGTCGTCCTTCAGTTTGAAACTAGAATGCAAAATGGGCTAGAGTGTGGTGGTGCATATCTGAAATATCTTCGACCTCAGGAGGCAGGATGGAAAGCCAAAGAGTTTGACAATGATTCTCCTTACTCAATCATGTTTGGACCTGACAAATGTGGGGCCACGAATAAGGTTCACTTTATTCTGAAGCATAAGAATCCTAAAAGTGAGAAATTCATTGAACACCATCTCAAATATCCACCCTCTGTTCCTTCGGACAAATTAACTCATGTATACACTGCAATTTTGAAACCCGATAATGAGTTGCAAATTCTTATTGATGGGGAAGAAAAGAAAAAAGCTAATATTCTTTTGGCTGATGATTTTGATCCTCCACTAATTCCCACCAAGACTATTCCTGATCCAGATGATAAGAAGCTTGAGGATTGGGATGAGAGGGCCAAAATTCCAGATCCTAGTACAGTGAAACCGGATGATTGGGATGAGGAAGCACCTTTGGAAATCGAAGATGAAGAAGCAGAGAAACCTGAAGGATGGTTAGATGATGAACCTGAAGAGATAGATGATCCTGAGGCAACCAAACCAGAGGATTGGGATGATGAGGAAGATGGTGAGTGGGAGGCGCCAAAGACTGACAATCCAAAATGTTTAACAGCTCCTGGTTGTGGTGAATGGAAGAGGCCTATGAAAACAAATCCAGCATACAAGGGAAAATGGCACTCTCCACTCATTGATAATCCTAATTACAGGGGTATTTGGAAACCTAGAGAAATCCCAAACCCCGATTATTTTGAACTTGATAGGCCTGACTTTGAGCCTATAGCTGCCATTGGCATTGAGATTTGGACCATGCAAGATGGCATATTATTTGACAACATTTTGATAGTACTAGATGAGAAAGTTGCCAAGTCTTATAGAGAGACCACATGGAAGCCAAAATTTGAAGTTGAGAAAGAGAAGGAGAAGGATGAAGAGTCAGCTTCTGGTTCAGATGGTCTAGCTGGACTCCAGGTAATTCCTATGGCACCTTAAATTGGAATTTGTATCGTTCATGTCATTATATGTACTAATGCTTTTGTTATTGATTCTCAGAAAAAGGTCTTTGACCTCCTTTACAAGGTTGCTGATATTCCCTTCCTAAGTGCATACAAGCTTAAAATAATTGTAAGTCATGACAATTATTTTTGTTATTAACCATTAAACCATTTTAGGGTGAAAATTTGTGATTAACTTTGAAATATGTTCTTCACAGGATCTCATTGAGAATGCAGAGAAGAAACCGAACCTCACCATTGGCATCCTTGTGTCTGTCGTGGTAGTCATCTTCACATTTTTCCTCAAGATGCTTTTTGGTAGAAAGAAGCAAGTAAGAAGAAACTCTTCTTTTTTGTTTTCTATGGTCTTTTTATGAGTAATACCCCTTGTGACGATCACAGGGCTTTTTGCAGGCAAGAGTTGAGAAGAAAACAGAAACTACTAACACTTCAAATAAGGAAGGCACCAGTGGAGACAAGGAAGAAGAAACTGATAAGGAAGAGACTGCTGCTCCTCGTCGCAGGCCCGCTAGGCGGGAAAGTTAAAGTTTTTAGAGTAGTTGATTTTCCAAGTATTCTTGGCCATTCTTAATTTTTGTTATAGCTTTTTCTTTGTCAAAGCATTAGCTTATGAGAGTATAAATGGCATCTATCATCAACTACCTATTGTCTAAACTTTCAAATAGTTTGACAGCTGATACTTGTGAATCTATGATGTGTTCTCATTTTCGGGGGAAAAGGTGCAACTATTGGAAAGGCAAAAAGATAAAAGGGACGGAGTTAGACAAGGTGCTTCCCTGTGGTTAGGCTCAGCTCAACCCATGCCAAGTTGGTTGCAAAACATTTAAGGGTGTACTTGAAGCCGACCATCTCCATTTGTTGTCAATAAAACATCCGTCAATTAGTTGTAGTACAATGCTCAATTTAATTCATGAATGTTTATGGTGTAGTTTTGCACTTGTGCTGCTGAAAATGTGTCAAGTAACAACATGTGATCTACAATAAACAGTAAATGAGATTTTGGTTAAGAGACTTTAATAATAGGTAAGTTCCAAGTGTTCAACCTTTTAATTTTTGTTGCGCAACACTTACTGGAATTTTCATTATGATTTGTTCTGGTAATGCTTCTTCAGAATTGGTAAATCTAATGCTAAATTTGAAAAGGAAAAGAAACAAATTTTAAACTGTATTAGAATACGTATATGAATGAACTCTTATTCCTATCAAATTTTGACGATAAAAAACTGTTTACTCCTTTAGTTTCTATATACAGGTACTTTTAAAAGGTGGTAAACTCAAACAGAAACGAAAAGAATTAGAAAGTAAAATTGAAATTAAATTGTGTTTATTTATATTATTGTGAAATTGATGTTATTTGATGCGGGTTTTTTTTTCACTATTATTAAAATACATTCTTAATACAATGAGAATTTTTTAATGAGGTTATTTTTTCCGTCATGAATTTAATTTCTAACCTTATGGTAATTATTAAAAAAATAATTTCTTTTAGTACTTACGCTCTCGTAACGTGGTAACGTAATTCTTGATTTTTTTGTTAGCTATGATTACTGAATAACACTATTTTATTATTCAATTTATAAAAGAAAATAATTGTTATAACGTAATTTTAAGGTTTAATCATATAATATAATTTTATATATATTATATTTCATGTAATGTAAGTCATTTTTTTTCATATCTTAGAATGTTATGCACAGAGATTAAAAATAAAAATAAGGAAATAATTAAATCATAAAAATTAGTGTGTAATTTTAATTTATAGGGCAAGTAAAAGAAAAAGAAACCCATATATACATAGTTCTGTGCCAAAAAAAAAAACTAATTTCCATGGTACGTGCGCTCTCAACAAGACGACATGATTGGTGCTACAACAGTTTTTTTATTTGATTAAAGACTTATAAATATTGTTTTTTTAGTTAAAAAAAGTTATTACTTTATTTTTGTAATCAATCACATTTTAATGTATACTACTATAAAAAAATTAATACAATCAAATTTTAAAATGAATTACAATATAAAATTATTATGAAACAATCTTATATATTTACTCACACATATAATAATATTACAATAATTTATTAATTTTAATTTCATTTCTAAACATGTGATATATTTGATTAATTTTAAATTATAATGTAAATTCTTATTCAATAAAATTTTAAATACTTAATATAAAAAAATAAAATAAAACAACATGATTCATTATTTCTTGTTGGTCAAAGGGCTATTAAATATTCGGAACTATTGCAAGTTCAACTTCATCCGAGAAGTTAAAATTTAGAATCCTACTAAAATCAGAGTTTTAGTATCTCATTATCCCTGTAAATACACATGTGCACTACGAAGAAGTCAGTTTAAGGCACAATTGCAAGCTCGGTAGTAAACAGATAAAAATTCGTTGTTAGCCAAGCAATGTCATCAACAATATTCTTTGTTACCTACATTAAAAAAAAAGGGCCTCAGGTAGAGTTCAAACTGAAATCAACATAGACACACTCTAATTTGCTTTCTGATAAAGAATGAGATATCTTCCAACATTTTGTGGGAGGGACATATCTGATAGAAGATTATATCTTCCAACACTTAAAGATGTTTACTCTCTAAAGTCTGGACCATTTAGAAACCTCCATTTTTGTCTTTTTGCAGATTGCTCGGCTTTTTCAAGAAGATGAGCATCAAGAATCCTGCCACTACCAAAGGCAGTTTTGAGTTTGCTCAGGCCAGCCTCTCGAAGTATAACTGCAATATTGTTCTTCAACTCCCACAAGGATCCCAAGTAAGTTCGTGTTTTTTCTACGGTTTCTACTTCAATCTACAAAAGAGCTTTCGCTTCAGCATGTCCTGAAGAAACAACCAAGACGAAAAAATCAAACCTAAAAAATATTACAAAACCTCAACATCTCTCTGCATTATCTTCCACCTCGTTATTGCAATGGCTTCATCTGAATATGGCTCATCACGACCAGGACATCTGACACCAGAAAATAAGAAGGCAATACTGCATGTTTCCTTGGAAATCAGCAAACGATGAAATCTATGGATTTCTTGGCTGATGCCATAAAAAGACAAATAACCCAAGGTATGGTGATTTACTGCTTTTATCATCAAATGGGAGGTCATTGCAATATTAATAATATAGCTTACCATGGTAAGATCTGTTATGTGCGTGATTGGAGGATCCCTAGCTGAATAGATTCCTTTCTTTCCAGCAATAGCACATGACTCTGCCGCAAGAAGTGCATCGTAACGGTTCGATCTCTCCTCAAAATCTCTATGTCTAATTACAGTTCCAAAGCCTCATGCAAGCAAAGGCTCAGCGACATTCACGCCAGCCTATTGAAAGTAATGAGCCTCCCAACAGCAAATGAAGCAGGAGTTGTGGCATCGTCATTTTCAACCTTAGATGGAGATAATAAAAAGACTGAACCAAAATCCATTGTTCTAGAATCTGCAGGTCCAGCTGCCCCGGTAAGCTGATCTACTTTCCTGGAATACTCCATTTGAACATTTACCTGCAATGCCGTGTGATCAAGCAATCAACAGATGTGACCCATTCAGCCAAGAGAAATGAGTATTGAAAGATAAGTAATTAGATATGTACAATGAGCACGTGCAAACACATATAGAGGGATTCTTATGATTTTGGTTATTAAATCTTGGACATAGCTTATTTGTTTTCCAATAAGGCGTGTTCTCAAGAATTCTTTTGCTTCACCAGCAAATGGAGCAGGCTTTTGCCTACTTGGGACACCTAATACTTGACAGATTGACTCGCCTCTCAGCTAATGCACTGCCGTATGGTACAGCATCGTAAGCAACAATAACAGTCCCCACTTACCATCTCCACTACCTGCCACAAGCAAAACAAAGTAAAACACAAAGACTAAGGAGAAGAAGGATTATATAATGATATATATATATATATATACTGATATTTGAATCTAACACATTAAATTAAAATACTAATCATATTAAAAATACTTTGAGTGATATATATTACTTCTGACAAAATAACTTTATAAAAGATAATCATTTAAATCACATCGATCAAAATGCTAAAACCATTACTATATATATATATATATGTTTCATTTATGCTTTTAATTGATTCATACAAATAAAATAAAATGTATAAATATTTCATTAATATTTGACAAGGGAACAAAAAATTGATAAATAAGATAAAATTACAATAAAATATATCAAAATATTATAAAATAGATTAATATATATAAAAACAAACACACTAAAATATATCAAAATAAATTGATTGCATATATATTTATGTATAAATATCAATTAAATTAAAATAAAATTATCACCAATATTTAAAAAATTGTTATTTCAATTGTATCCATGATAATGAACTAATCTCTCTATTATCCTCTATTATCCAAGTTCTTTTTCATTTTTTATTATTACGATATTTATGCTCAATCCAATCACATGTATCCTTTTAATATGATTTCATTCTCAATAGATTTAATAAAAAAATATTCATTAAATAATAAAATTTGGTTCATCAATAAACTTTTCATTCATAAGATCTACATGATTACAACTCAAATTTATTAAAGTATGAAACAAACCCTTTTTGAACTCGTTCTACTCTTACAATATTTGTATACAAGTCGTCACAAAGTTCCTCGATATAATAACACTTTTAGAACACATATTCTTGAATTTGTATTTCTATACAAGTTAACATTTTGGGTTGATTAATACTATTAATTATTACTTTCAAAAACATAAACATGATATACAATATTAAAAAAATAATATGGATATTTTTCAATTGAAAGATTGTTCAATATTATATGAATATCGAAAATCTAATTATTAATCAATTTAAAAGTTAAATTTTTTAACATTTTTCTTTCACATCAACGAGAACGTGCAGATGAAATTGTGTCATGAATAACGATAAAAATGAGTTTTAAAGATACCCGAGAATCATCATTTTAGATTTAAAACTAATTTTATCTCAAAATTTAAGTTACGAAAGGAAGGATTATCCAAGTTTATATACTTATGTTATTTAATTTCCTTAAATTATTATTATTATTATTATCAAATATAAAATTTAAAGTTTATTATCTTTTAGTTTCCTTAATAATAATAATAATTATTATTATCTTTACCAAATATAAAATTTAAAGTTTATTTTATCTTTTATCTTTACCAACGTACTTTTAAAGTTCAGAATAAAATTTAAACTTCGCATTTTCATGTTATATAGAAAATCCCGATTCCCATAACCGATTGGAAATATCTAGCATCCAAGATTTGAAACGCTGGATCCAAATCCAACCCGCCCAATCAGATTGAACGGACCGATTGGGCATTAGGCGAGCCGCGAGCACAGGAAATTTTTTATTTTTATAGAACTTTGGTTTGTTTCTCGTAGCCTACGAAGGTACTTTGTCTTCGAGAATCTCACCTTTGGATAGGAAAACCTTGCCCAAGAATTGTCTGAAAACTCAGTTCCGTATGATGAAACAACTGCACACTTGAAGTTATTTTGATTTTTATATAATCAATTTATTTTGCTATTTATTTCTTGTAGCAATTGCTGCATAAGGCGAAATGGATTGGAGTTTTGTGCATAGAGCTTGGGACAAATGGGCTTCTGCTAATGTTGGCTCTTCTGGTGAGTGTTCACTGGCTTTAACTCAATTTCACGTGAAATTCAAATCATTCTTCCGTAGTTTCCGTGAGAAGAGATGATGATATTTTTGCACTCAATTCTTGAAGGGGAGCCACTGAAAGCTGCTTTACTACTTAACTTTGATCCGACAGGACCGTCTCGTTTGTTGTCTACAGTGTAAGTATTAAGCAAGATTCAAATTTTCCAAGTATTCTTGATGCCTCATGTACTTTGATAAATTTTTTGTAGAAAATACGAAGGGATTAGAAGAAGTGCTTCTAGCAAAAGTATTAACACTGCTGCTAACCTAGATTAGTTCATGGGTTCTGACTACTACTATTTCCTCTATAGATTTCTTTGGGAACTTCTTTTGGCTTCAGGATGGTCTGTATTGTTGCATTCTTGTTTTTCAGCCCTCAAATCTCTTTAATGTATTATTTTCCTTCCATGGTGCCTGTTTTGTCAAGGGCCTTGAAGAAAGGTTGGCAAATCCATGGAGGACCAGTCACCAGATTATTCCTTACTGGATGCTAGTTATATGTTCCGGATTGTGATGCTTTAAAGTAAAATCTTATGCTCCAAAATATAGAGACGATTGTTCTTGAAGCTTGTTGTGGACTATCATGGTCCGCTTTTATTTTAACTTCGAATGTGTTTCAGCACAATATGCAAGCATTGTTAAATATTAATAGAAGTTGTTTATATCTTTCCATATATGACGTTTGTAGTTCACTCAATTTCCATCACTAGTTCAAGTATTTATAGATGTGTATGCTTCACCAAGTAGGCTATGTTTATAGCTCTTAATTTGATTTTGGAATTACTTTGTTTCGTTTATCCTCCTACTCACACTTAAGTGTTTTGTCCAATATCATCTTTTGTTTTTATTGATTATATTAATATGAAAGTTTAGATAGTTATGAAAGTGCTTTATATGTGGATGAGTACTTCAAATTTATCCCTCTTTTCTACGTGGATTTTTAGCCCTTTTTAAAAAAAAAAAATTTGATCTTACCCGATGTGGTTTTCTTAAGCTATGATAAAATCTACTTGATAAGGAATGCATTTTTTCGTTATTGTTACTGATATTGAAGGTATTATTTCATCTCATATTATTGGTGAGCGATTAAACTTAATACATGTCATGAAAAACCATCCATTAGACGAGATGTTATTTTATTTTGTTATGTTTTTATCATTGTTATAAAAGGTTCACTGTATGCATGCAGTGCAGAACAACAAGGAATAAAAGCAGATCCTACAGAGTTGACTCAATTTATTGACTTTGTCAAGAGGAATAAGCTACAGACTGAGAGCTTCATCATTGGACCAAATGAATGTAAGCTTTATTTTGTTTGTGTCTATTTATCATGCATCAGATTTATTTGCATAAATTTTTGAGGGAGTGGAAAGTTTAGTTTGTCTATTGGGGGTTGCCAAGTGGCCTTTTATGGTAATGCTGAGACCTTAAAAGTTGTTTTTGTAGTTTGAATAGCGAAATATCTTAACTTACAAAGAATTGGTTTTGATTTTAGCTTTAATGTGCTTTTATAAACGAAAGACGAAGAAAAGAGTTTTGGCTTTCATGCGGTGTCCTTTTTCTGAATTCTCCATATATTTTACCATGCCCATCAAATCTTCATTTGACAAAGGCTTTTGTTTAGTGTAATGACTCTGCTTGTATCAAATTAACTTCGTCCAGACAAGGATCCAAGACAATATATATTGCACATCAATTAGGACCAAAGTTTTAAAAGGTGGAAACTAGCATTGAATAATTTTACTTTCACTAATGCGAGGTGTAAGCCTCAAGGAATATTTTCATAAAACATATAAAATCAAAAAATAATTGCAAGACACAATTGTCAAAAAATATCATAGTAAATCCATAATAACTTAAGAATCAACAACTAAAAGTCAAAAACTTTGCAAGCAAACAGTAAACAATAGATAGTTTTTTTAAAAATAAGTAATTCATTGTTTGGAATGACATGAACTAAAAAACAAAAGAAAAAGCAAGCAAAAAAGAAAAAAAAATTAAAACAAGGCCTTAGTAATCTTTCAACCTTATTAGAGAGACAACAAACAACCGTGCCTTATGAAAACCCATTGGAGCTATTGGGTTTATGAAATGGTATTAGAATCTATGGTTGTTGTCTTGAACCAATTTGTAAAATGTAAGCTGTTGGGTTTGAAATAAAATTCTCTAAACCTTATGGTGTTGTGGATCTGTTTCAAAAGTTAAACTCGAAGGATCCTAAAAACTTTGGCAAATAAGATAAGTTGAAGTTAAAGGACCCTGAAAACTTTGACAAATAAGGTAAGTTGAAGTTGAAGTTAAAGTTAAAGGGGGACGTTGAACTTAGAGGATCTTGGAAGGACCTTGAAACCTTGGACATATAAGGTGTGTTAAGAAAGAAGCTAATCATGAAAGACCCAGTTGAATTGGCTTGAGTCGAAGTATGGACTTAGGGAGGCAAGTAGTTTTGTTTGAGAGGAGAATTGTTGAGAAATGAAAAGTAAACAAGTCTTATATTGATAAAATATTTGGTTATAAGTACATGAGTCAATCTCATGCAATGAATTAATCTTTTGAGATGAAAGTTCATTACCTCGTGAAACACATATAAGTTATTGGGCCTATCGCAAAAGAATTAGGAGATAGACGGTGAACAATATTAATACTATTTTAATATGCAAAATAGGGAAAAAGAAAAGAGATTTAGGAAGAAAATAAGTTAAAAAAACATATTTCTTAATTAATGGAAGGGTCGCTTGATTAATTTTTTTAAATGGAGTTAGAACATGGAGAGTAAAATTGTTAAACAAGACTGATAGATTTGAAAACCCTAAATTGATTGTAATTTATGTTATATTTCAATATTTTTTCATGGTTATTAGCTTGGGAAGGCCGAATTTTATAGGAGCTTTCCTTTAAAACCAAAATTGGATCCAATTTGTGTTCCAAGTTCATCACTTTAACTCAATTTTAGCGAAATTTTTGAGACGTAAGTTTTTCTAAGCCTTGGAACTTAAATCTTGAGATGTCAATCTCAGTCGACTAAGGCGCAAAGTGAGGCGTAAACCTTAGAAAATATTGAAAATATTAACCTTGATGTGTTTTTATAGGAAAAAAAGCCTTAAGGTGTGCCTTAGTTTTTTGAAACCATGATTAGGACTATTAGCAGTTCAAAAATATTAGAAGGATCATCCATTTTTTATAAAGCTGAGAGAAATCCTGAATCTGTGGAGTAAAGTTTTAAAACCTTTGCAGTAAAGTTTGGCTTTTCGATTTTAATGACAGATGTTGTCACGTCAATTCATGAGCATTGGTTCAGCGCAAGGTGTGTGAACACATCAAAGCCTGCTGGTGAAGGGGCTATTGTTTTTCAGACAGCAGCTTTTATCTTGGTTGCGTTGTAAGCACATTACCACATCTAATATAATTTGTTCAACTCTGTGTTTCTTCTACGTTCTATAGACATGTTTAAAATACGAGGTCTAAGGCAGGTATTGCAAGAATGTATTTTTGATCCAGATAAAAAAAATTAATGGTTTAAATTAATGTTTCACTTGGCTAATATTATATTATTATATCTTAGCAATTCGTTTATTATATTAGTAATTTTAACCTTTATTATTTATAAGATTTGAATCTTTTATCTTGATTTAGAAGAGGCCTATAGTATATGGCGTTAGCTTTGTATTTAGAAGATACATTATTATGAATTGAATCCTTGCATCTTTTTAACTTTCTGTCTAGTGTCTGAATCTCGAAACCTAACCTAATTATGTTTTTTTGTTCCTTCCATTTTTCCCCTCCTTTTCTATTATTTTCTTTTGTAATTGTATCAATTCTATTTTGTTTTGATAATGTCATTCATTTATGACAGGTATGAAGGTTCTATTGGCTCTGCATCTTGTGCCATGGCGGCTATTGATCAATTTGCATGGCAATTAGGCCGGAGAAACTTGTAGCCATAGCTTCTAGAACTAGAACTAATTATTGTAACGGTGTAACGTTGTAAGTTTGGTTTAATTAATTATTGTATCCTTCGTACATATATTTTGTGGCAATAATGATCTTCAATATAAGTAAATTATTATTATTCTTGCATTTTATGGGAAACACTAGCATATTAAATCTCAAATGGAGCTGTATATAATTGATTTTGTTGATAAAAAGGCTTGAAGGCTGCTAACATGTTAGAATATGATATTATTATTGCAAGGGGCCTGATTTCCCATTGTAAATTTGCTGGGTTGTATAGGGTTAGTTGTATGCTGTTAGAAGTAGGCTGAACTACTCGATACTCTGCATCATCCTATCCAGAACTTGGAGGAGGGAGAATTTCTCCCATGGTGGAATACTAGGAATAAATGTACTGAATGTAAATCAAAACTCAAAACCTTTCCCTCCAGATCAGTAGTGTTATTAATTTGAATAAAATATTGATTAGCTGACCCAAATTATTCATTGTTGATCAATACTACAGATAAATGAGATAAAAGATAAAATGCATTGAATTTTTTTGGACGAAACAACACATTACTTTGTTAAAATAATAAAAAAATGTGATTTGTGAGAAATATTATATTACTTACTTCTAGAGGCAAACCATGATTTGCATGGTATTTGACTCAATCCAACTTGAATTTGCATATAATTCCCACAAATTTAGAGCAAAGTTGTCATATTGAGCAACTCCAGAAGTGAAATGCTTGATGTGTTATTCCTTAATAATCATATTGCTTGTTTGTTTAATCATATATTGAGTATTTGTATTGTTCAAAAAAATAAATGCAATAGTCTTACATTTACATTAATCTAAAATATCGCATTATTTAAATAATGATGAATAATTTCTCCTACCTAAGGACGGAGTGAACAGTGTTTAATCTCCATGTTTGTATACATTGAAAATGCCATCTAGAATCAACGTGATTAACTGTTTATAGCCGCATTCAAATAACATTTTCTATTAATAGTCTCTGCTTCATGTATTGAATGTAAAAGTAGATGATTGAGATTTAAAAAAAAAAAAAAAACAAAAAATCCTGATTTCATGTTGAAATCCTGATCTGAAACAACAATCTAAATTATTCCTACTCCAATGCAACTGCTGAAACTTTCTACACGTTATTTGATTGGCATAGCGTGTTAAGTTCATCGATCCTAGTACGGAAATCTTGGATTATAATAAACCTCAAAGTAATGATTTTCAAATTTTCATGATACTGTGATTTTTGGGAAAAAAATGAGATTTCATTGTAAATCTTAAATATGGTTTTTCAATAACATTACTGCACTGAATAAAACTCACTATCACAAATCCAAAGATCATTTATATTTTAATAAAAAATTATGTTTAGATCATGAATTTATCCACCTAAATGATTTTGATAAGCAATGGTGCCACATAGAATTACTAGTTTTTTACTCCATACTTCCAGGTCAGATCACGAATTCGAACAAGGCTGATACATTTGATGTATGAAAAATATTCGAGGAAAACAGATAATAATTATAAAAAAAAGCCAAATTTATGAAAAGAAAAGTTAAGTCCTAACGGCAATTTACATTTGACCTACTAAGGAACATAACCCCTGTCTCCAAACCTACCCGGCTACTCTGATAAAATTTCAGATCCAATCAGGACACTATATCCTCCGCTATTTCACCTGCAAAGAATTGGCAGCAAGCATTAGAAAGGCCTTTTAATTATATATATATATATATTGGTTTTCATACTAGGTTGTATTTTATCATTGCGAAAATCCATGACAAGATTACAAGAATCATAAGCTAAGACTAGCTGTAACAATAATACCTACATAGTATTCATGCCATTTAATTATAAACATGGGAGAGCAATCGAAAAACTCTTATGCCACTAATTTAACCATTTTAGAATTTAAAACGGTATCATTACCATGCATGCGTTTGATGAAGTGATCCAACTCTGAGAAGCAAATTGTTCCTTGAACTAGAGGAGATGGCTGGTTATATACAAAAAATAAAAAATGATGATGATCAGGATGATGCCTAGGCTTTGCT
The DNA here is from genome assembly GCA_030763125.1 of Hippophae gyantsensis. Taxonomy (NCBI): domain Eukaryota; kingdom Viridiplantae; phylum Streptophyta; class Magnoliopsida; order Rosales; family Elaeagnaceae; genus Hippophae; species Hippophae gyantsensis. The sequence goes on along the minus strand of CM061034.1, from coordinate 2,025,704 downwards.
GTCTCAACGATTCTCATGTGCCCTTGCTTATCATAACATGAGAGTGCGTTTTCCCCAGCTAAAGTCAATCCTCGATCCCAGGCTGAACTGATAACCTGTACGATCATTTACAACACATCTTCAAACAACTCATGTAACATGTGATCAAGCAGAAAAAAAAGGAGAGGAAATTATCCCCATGCTTTTTATTCCATACACCAGCTTATTAAGCAGAAAACACCAACTTTACGTGGACACTGGCATAGGGCTACTATGAGGACGGGCATCAAAGTTAGACCATCACCTGCCAACTCAAACCTTCTGGATCAGCCAGCCCATCCTCGTTAGTATGATAAGAAAGTGGAAGGCCACAGCAAACAAACTTCATAATCACAGAATGTTTCTTCAAAATCTCAAAAACTGATGAATAACCATCCTGATTTATAGGGTTGTAGTATCCTGAGGTTAGCTCTGCAGCATGACTACAAGTCTTGTACCACCAATTAATAGCAGGAACCTGCACATTGACATTTTTTACTTCCATTAACGTATTGCAAATGAATGCCTATGGGACCATCCAAAAGAGCCATAACAAAGTTCCTCCAAATAGATGTGGCTCCATCACAGGACCAAATATCAAAAAATCAATGAAAGGCATATTGGTGTTGCAGGACCAAATGTCAACTCAATAACCATTCACAGGCTTCAGACATGGATGATGTCATTAAGTGATGGGTCACAAATGGAGAGGCCAGACCAGTGAAGATGTAAACTCACAGTAATTACAAATGAATCACTACAATAGAATAGCTATCTTTAATACAAATTTACCTTAATGACAATTTTTGTTTCCTCAAATGCAAGCCTTGCAAGGGATATAACGTTATCAGCATGATCTATTAGTGTCTGGGCATACCAGTTGAGAAAAAAGCGTCCATAATAGCTGTCATAATCACCATGCTCACAAAAGAACCCAGTTTCATGTGGCCTAGAATTGTATTGGCCAGCATTATCAGGTCCTTTAGCCCAGAATGAATGCCCACGCGATTTAGCTGCTTTTTCAAGACTTTGCAGAAGGTATTTGTCATAGCACTGCACAAAGCTAAGAAATTCAGTGTAGTAAAAATTATGCATAAATTTAAATTTGGAATAACATGAGCCAACCCAGGCTTCAATGGATTTACAACCCACAAACTTCTTGATAATAGTCACAACACAATCACAGGTAAATGCAAATGCGATACTCTTTTTCAGGGCTGGTGTTAGGACTTTCAGCTTTACCAAGTAATGAATAGCATTCTAGATTTGTATATCCTAGATGTAATTAAAGTCAAAGGATGGGATACACAAAAACAAGAAAAGGAGTAACTTCAATAGATACCTGGAACTCACCGATGCCAGGATATCTCCATCCCATTTTTTCTGAACATGATGGATACTTCAGTTCCCCAGAAGCTCCAAGACTAATTTCTACAGCAGAGATAAAACCCTCAGCAAACAAGTCATCAAACTCAGTGCGAAAGCTTCTCATTAGGTCATAATATACCTGCATGCAGAACACCATAATTAAAACGACCCAAAAAGTAAAAAGTCCCAATTGAGAAAATATGTACTAAAGTACTACACCAATTCCACTTGGGGAACTGGGCACTCTGCAGACAAAATATTTACCCCTTCATAAAGATAGAACTGGAACAGTTTTCAACAAGAACAAAGAGGAAAATTAAGTGGGTGTCTTGGGTAGACTTATATAAGAGAGCTTCATATGAGGACTAAGGTAAAAACTTTGAATTGATAACTTGGGTTGCCTTTTGGTGGTAGTTCTAGATCAGTGAGCTTTAGGTATTTGATGATGTACAAAACCTGAAAGACTTATGAGCAGCTGTCTCTGCGAAGCTCATGCTAAAAGAAGAAAAAATCAATTGGTTAAGGTAAAACTGTTTAAAGAAAGGAACTACTTTTGGCTAAATGCTTTTGAAGATTTCCCACACAGCATATTTTTAGCACAAAATTGTTCATTAACTGAGTGGACAGTACACAAATACACTTCATTCTCCAACACCCTCATAATGCTGTGCATTTATATTTGTTTTGCATTTAAACATGTGCATTTTTAATTTCCTATATCATCTGTTTCTCTGCTGAAATTTGCATAATACTGAACGCATAGAGGTCATTTCAATTCCCTACAAGAAAGAAGCTTTACTAAAAGGAAAGAACAAACTAAAGAAAATTAAAATGAGAGATGCAGGAATGCTGATCCTCATTTTCTCTTTATTGAATTTCAGATGTTTAGATATTTTGATGTATTTCATGTTTGACATTAAGCAAAACAATTAAAAAATTTCATTAACCAGTCCAACAAAGAAGCTTTACTAAAAGGAAACAAACTAAAGAAAATTAAAATAAGGTGTAAGAGATGCAGGAATGAGGATCCTCATTTTTTCTTTATTGAATTTCAGATGTTTAGATATTTGATGTATTTCATGTTTGACATTAAGCAAAACAATTAAAAAATTTCATTAACCAGTCCAACAAAGAAGCTTTACTAAAAGGAAACAAACTAAAGAAAATTAAAATGAGGTGTAAGAGATGCAGGAATGAGGATCCTCATTTTTTCTTTATTGAATTTCAGATGTTTAGATATTTAATGTATTTCATGTTTGACATTAAGCAAAACAATTGAAATATTTAAAAAAATTTAATTACCTCATTACCAGTCCTTCCTCGTAAAACTCGTACTTTGTCAGTGCCCCAAGAGAGACATTCGGTATTCCTCCTTCCTTCACGATCAGTGAAGAATATGTCCTGATTATCCTTCCCAATCTCCAAAACCCAAAGTGGAAGTGGGATGAGAGCATCACCAGACTCATTATCCCCATATTCATGAAATGCCATCACAACCTACATAGAATATGTTTCAAGGAGAAGAACACCATATTCATGAAATTCCATCACAACCTCATAGAATATGTTTCTTCTATCACAACCTACATAGAATATGTTTCAAGAAGAAGAACTCCATATTCATGAAATGCCATCAGAAGCAGAAGAAAATCAATTAGACAATTCCTAAGTCAAACTTTCAATCACTTTCTACAATAATCAAAGGAAAAATACCAACATCTTCAGACACTACTGAAAATATAGAAAAAAGTTGTATCTTTAACTATGCCATTATTTTTCTTTCCTTTTTCTTCACACAGAAGATAGAACAGGAAAAAAAATTACAATTGCATTATATAAACCATAAGTCCAAATACTTTTTTTATTGGTGGAAGAGAAAAGGGGAAGGAGAAGAGTGCCGACGGAAAACAGGAAAACCACAAAAACAAAATAGGCAGTTACATCTAAACATAAGTGAAAATTGATACCAAGAAATTCATTAGTTGGATGATCATGAAAATGAGAGATAATACTCGAGAAGCACATCAATTTGGTATGTTTACAAAGAATGTTTCTTCACAATTCACAGCAGAAATCCACAAATAAGTGTTTAAAGGAATTTAAAATCATAACTAGGTTTCCTTTTTGCTCTAGAAAACAAAAGCAAAGAGAGGGTCCTAAATGAAGTTTACTATAAGAGTATTTCAGTTAAAAATGCAAGGAGTTACCTGCAATTTTAGTTTGAACTCTTGGACGATGTTGAAAAGATCTCTATAACCAGACCATATGTATTTTTGTGGGTTCCAGCCTTCAACTATACCCCACCAACAGTCAATGACAACACCATCTATGTTCAAGGACCGCATATGACTGAGCTCCTGTCTAACACCTTCTGGATCAATCAATTGGCAGAAATTGTTGATGACACAAGTCTGTTACACATGGAAAATATAATATCAGAGAGCAAAAAGAATTTGCAGACAGTGAGTTTCTTCCAAACACTAAAACCCTGATATGATTTTATCAAAACAGCCGACACCTGAAACTTACAGCAAGTTTGACGTATACTGGGACATATGGAGTGCTTGTAAAATAATTTCCATGCTCCCCGGAATGAATATCTTGCATTAGCTGGACCAATGAGCACATATAAGAAACATCAACATCATATTTAAAAATAAATATCAAGCCAGACGAAATTTCACATACGCCTTGGAGGCAAATCAATAGGTAGAAAAAGTTTTCATTTCTTTAGTTTTTCTATTTCCTCTTAGATATGCAACAACAGTTCTAAAACTATGCAACAAAGGACTAGGAGAAGGGAATCTTGAACATGGGAATACCTCTTTATTTTAGGAGAGGAGCCATTTGATTGCCAGCTTATAATTAAAGAGAAAAAAATTTAAAAATTTAAAACTAAGGTCATGTTTAGAATGAAAATGTAATGGGAATAGTAATGGTTAAAAGAATCGAATTCAATAGAAACAATATTACTATTATTAAATTTGTTTGAGCAGTATAATCAACACAATAATAAAATTGAAAATAATATTAATTAAATTATAAATGAAATAAAATTAAAAATAAACTTTTTTGACTTATAAATGAGGAAAAATGAGAAATAATTATAAATGATAATACAAATGTATAAAGAAAATAGAGTATTTTCTTGTATTCTAAAGGGTGTGGAAGGAATGAGTTTTTAGCTATTGGTGGAATGCTTTCTATTCTATTCTAGATTAATAATAAAACCAAACACATTAATATCCATAATTCTTTCCCATTACCATTCCTATTGTTGTCAACCAAACATAACCTAAGTTCAACAAATAGAAGAAACACACATAAGTTTTGGTCATCTTGATACCAACCATATAATTGAAACAATAAAAGGCCATAAGACTAAACATTAGGATAGAGGTTTATCACTGTATTTCCTAACCCAAATATTTATCATAAGTTTGCTGAACCAATAGCATTAAGGGACACTGAGAAGAAGCAATCTATTATCTGAAAAACAAATAAAGAAATTAAGCAATTAGGGATATCAACAAATACCTGATCGGCCTCTAAACATTCAACTGAATTTATGGGGCTTCCACCTGTATATTTATCACTCTTTACATCCCTCTCTACTAATACAACAGAATCAAAAGATCCAGGCGACAAGCTGTCATCAATTCTGAGGATTGGTGGTGGCTGACAGTCTAATGTTGCTTTCATGGAGCAATTCTTCAAGGAACTAGCCGAGAGAGGGCTTTCGACTGACCTCACAGGATATGTTACCTACATGGCAGACAAATAGCGGAAGATGTGTATCACAGATAATACTCAACTTTCACGTAATTGTTTACAAATATATTCAGTTGTCTGATTAGCAAAATAAATATTCAAGTTCATTGCCACAGTTACATACAAGTAAAATAAACACAGCAGACTAAGGTTATTTATTCAGTTAGAATTTCTTTAAAAAAATTCTTTCTTTCGTTTTCTTTTCTTTAATTTCTTCTTTTTTCCCAAGTTTCACTTTACCTTGTAAGCTTATTCAGCTCCAAAAGCTAAAAATATGTTAACAAATTCGCATGCCTATAGTGTTACGAATATAAATGTGATTTGAGGTGAATTCAAGAGAGACAGAGATAGGGAGGACAAGTGACAGAAAACCAATGTCGAGGAAAATTCCACAAACTCAAAAAAGGAAGAAAAGAAGACAAGGAAAAAACGCGAGGTACGAACCAATTGGGAGGGAGGAGGGGACTGTCTGTAAGTGGTACCGTCATTTTCGACAACCCAGCCGGCTTCGCGAGCCAGTGCTGCCAGAACATCGTTCATGTCGGCCCGAGCCGGCAGAGGAAAATTGCCGTATTGCCTGAGTCCGGAGAGCATGCGGCTCGTAATGGCTCGACGGTGCCGTTCTCGAAGCTTTGTCCTCTCCTTCTCCTTCTCCCTCTCTCTCTTACCCTTTCCGCTGGAGCCAGCTGTAGCGGTGGTCGTAACGGCAGCAGAAGAATTGGTCCCGCCTCCGGATGCTGCAGTGACGGCGAAACCCCGAGGGCGTCGAGGCTGGGGTGGGGGTTGGGGTCGGGGTCGGGGCTGGGGTTGAATGGGGTGGGAATGGGAAAAATAGTCGGAGCTGTTGTCGCTTTGGGGTTCCAGATCTTGTGTGAAGCTGTCATCATTCATGTGATTCATTATGGATCTCTCTGCGTTCTTCTCGTTACGTGTCCTCTCTTAGTCTATACAGAAAACCTTGAGGCTTTCATCAATTGTTCAAACACTTCACTTCAGTTCCACTCGTCTTAAACTTCCTCACGGTAAGTCTGTAATCATCGACCATGCTCGCATTAAAAAATTCTATGGAAAATAATAAACACTCCTGAGTAAAAAATCTATTAATTCAATTAATTTTATTTTTAATTAGATAATTAAAAGATATATTCATTTCTTTAAAAAATTAAAAATATATAATCAATTTAAAAAAATAAACATAATTTTTTAAAAAAAAATTAAAAATAAATATAATCTATAATAAATTATGATATATAATTAAAATAATAATAAATTATAGTATATTTAAAAAAACAAAACTAAAGCTACTTAAAATTTATAATAATAGAAATAATACTTTTAATATCAATTTATACTCCTTTTAATTTAAAAAAAATATTATTTTATATGTTTAAAAATATAATATATATTTTATTACTTAAAAAATAACAAAAATTGTAAAAATAAAATTATATAAAAACAAGAAAATAAAATAACATTCATAATTAACGCATACCCTTTATATTTATTATTTTTATTATTAAATTTTTTAACATTTAAAGTAATTTTCCAAAATTTCTAATCAACGTAATCCTATATGTAAAATCCACTCGATGAATAATGTAATATTTAAAAAATTACATGACGAAAATATAGTAAATTAATGTTGATATAATTAACATATTATTATTTTAATAAATTTATTTTGAAAAACTAAAATTTATATTATTTTTTAAAATATGTTATTATATAAGTATATTTTTTATAATTTATTTATATATTATTATCACAGATAAATTTTTGTCTATATATTTATAATTGAATTTTAACTAGATAAATGTTTAAATTAAAATAAAATTAATTAAATCATATCTATTATTATTAAAATATTAATTTTATTATTATAAATTTTAGTGTATTATTTTATGTAATTTTTTTAATTATTTTTAATAACAAATTTTTTTTTACAAAAATTACAATAATTTCATGATGGTAAAAATTATATTTTAAAAAGGAAAACAAGGTAAAACTCATATGATTATTTAATTTAAATAATTATTATATTAAATATTAAATATTTTATAATAATTAAAAAATATTATAGTAGTTTTATTATTATGTACAAATGATCACTTTAATTTTGTATTTTTGAGCTAAACATTTATAATCTTATTATTTATAAAAATTAGTTATTATAAACATTTAATTTTAATATTTTTAATAAATTAAAGTATTTATTTTAATAAAATATAAAATTAAAAATATTTATTTTTTATAATAACAAACTAATAATACTTAACTTATAAATTATAAGATAAAAATGTTAATTTTAAAATATTTTTAAATTTAATATATCTAATTTACTAATTATGAGAAAAATATATTACTTTTATAAAAATAAAAATACATGCTTTTATCATTTAAAAATGCTCATTGGTCACATTCTTAATAAATTTGGGACACACTCGCATCGCACATCTTTTATTCATAAACTCTAGACTTACACACTGTTATTAACATGTTTTATACATTAAACACTTGCATAAAACGAAAAGAAATAAAAAAGCAGAACTTTTGTTATAAATGCGTTAACTTAAATATTTTTTTTAACTCATTCTAATTATTTAAAATTGTTGTAAAGTATATTATAATAAAACAAGTGACAAATTCAGTTTATGTAGCATAAAAATGACATTGAACTTTAACCATCCACCTAAAAAAACAAAAACTAATTGTATAGAAAATTAAATAAAATAACACAAATATTATATAAATAAGATTAGAGAATGTATTAAGTCACAAATCAACCAAGAGTTATTTATAAGTCTAGACAATCTTCTAATTCACAAACTGGTTTTTAAGTTCAAAATTAAGTCTGAGTTTCTAAGTTGGTATCAAAGTTAGACTTTTAACTTATTTAATCACATTCGTCTTTGTGCAGTAAATCTGGACTATGTTGTAAATTCAGACTCTAGTCGATGTGAAAGGAGATGTTAAGTCCCACATCGACCAAAAGTTACTTATAAGTCTGAACAACCATCTAACTCACAAGTTGGTTTTTGGGTTCAGAATTATGCATGAGTTTTCTAAATTATGTTAAGTCCCATATCGGTCAGAGATACTTCTTCCACTGCACATATAAGCTTGGACAATCTTTTACCTTATAACTTAAGTTTTGAGATGGAGTTAGACTTAAGTCTAACATGGTATCAAAGCTCGTTCCTTGACCCCACATCAACCCATGTGTTGTAAATCTGAACTCTAGCCAATGTGGAAAGGGGATGTAAAGTCCCACATCAGCTAGGAACACTTCTTCCGCTGCACATATAACCTTAGACAATCTTTTACCTTATAACTCAAATTTTGAGGTAGAATTAGGCTTAAATCTAACTGTATATGATATTTACATGTTACACCACTCTTAAGTCTTGGATAAGAAAATAACCCAAACAACGAACTGGCATCTTTGTTCTGGATCAATTTCATCGTGAGAGAATTCTTAACAAATATAACGTTTTTTTCTTTGTTCTTGTTCTATATTTTTAAAAAAGATGATGATAAAAAAGTTGAAGAGGTTGTGTGATGAGTGTCGATCCAACAACTGTTTTGACATGTTGATTTTGGTTTTTTTGTTGGAGAAACTTGACTTGTATTAAATGGTGGATTTACTTGCAGTACTTCTCAATTCTTATCGTGAAATTTTTTACATGTAATATTTATAAAATTATGAATAAATTAAATATATAAAATGTGATTATCACCTCGATCTTAATTTTTAAGTTTTTTTTATCATAATCCACTAAAAATTTATACTATAACAATATATATATAATTTTTTTTCATTAAATTAAATATATAACACATAATTATAATTATGTTAACTTTTCATTATTAAATTTAATTTCATAATATAACCTCGTAACACTCCTCCTCCATATGTTACATACATATATTTTTTTACAACATGAAAACATATATTTTTTGTATATTAAAATATACAATACACAAATATTTTATTTTTATAACATAATTTTTTTCGAGGGTTAAAAATTAAAAAAATTGAACAAGTTTGTCAAATAAAAATTAGAATGAAATTGTAAATTATTATTATTATAATTATTAAATGTTTAATTATATTACATAATTTCTTTTGATTATCATTTTTAATTTTTTTTAATAAAAATAAAATATTTATTTATTTATTTATATTGTATAGAAATAAATAAACATTTTTTCGCTAAAGAAATTAAAAGTGAAATTATATAAAATAACTTATTTATTTATAAAAAATTATTATTAAATTGACAATTATAATAACCGAGAATCAAATAATGTTATTTTCCCTCATTGTCATAAATCCGCCACCGACACAATGTGATACTCTCCGTACGAAAAAGAAAGTGTTAAGCGTCCGTGAAGATTGCATGTGTTGAAATGACTTGCTGGTCCCACATTGAGAGTTAATTAAATTAGTTGACCCCTGACCTGGAGGTTCAAGCTTTTTTTGTTGGTGTCAACGTATGCTATAGTAATTGAGTTGTTGCAGAATCAGTAATTTAATTAATTCTGAAATTAGTTTATGGTCTCTTGTTTTCATTTGTTTTTCAATGTTGAATCCTTTGTGATACACTTTGGCTGATTCGAGCAACCCAAATAGAACAAGTAACAATTTGCATTAAGATATAGAGTTAGAGACAAAAACAATAAGCAATAAATAAAGATAGTGTTAGAGAAGATTTAAAACGAAATACCCCCCCCATTTAGTAGAGTGGTTAGAGCAGTTGAAGAAAAAAAAATTAAGTTTTATTCCTTCTCTTGCTTTTTAGATAAGAAAGCTGGTTTCTCATTATCAAATGTATAACCTGTTAATTTCAACATCCGATATTCTTTAATCTTTCTTAAGTCTCTCCAACTATGAATTCTCCTTCAACACCAAGGCAATCAAAACCCTGGAAACCATTCACAACAAACTGCTGTTCAGTTGAAAACCAAATTTTTGCCAATTTCAGTAGATGCAAGACATCAAAATCAGACTTCTCCAAGACAATTGGTCCATTACCGTCCTTCCGGAGATTATCTTTCTCCGATCTTAGCCGGTCTTCGTCTATGCGTATCAATGAAGATCTTGCAATATCTTTTGGTTCTGAGTTGTATGATTTTAAATTAAGCGAGTTGCGTGCTATAACTCAGAATTTCTCAAGCAATTTCTTGTTGGGGGAAGGTGGATTTGGAAGAGTGTATAAGGGTTATACAGATGAGAACTTAAGGTCGGGTTTGAAGTCTCAGGCTGTTGCTGTTAAGCTCCTGGATATTGAAGGTCTACAAGGACACCGTGAATGGCTTGTAAGACTTCTTATTATGTTTCAACATATGTGAACATGTTAAGACTTTGTAGCATTAGAATTACTAAAATATGGCAGACGAGTTGATTAAATATTATCAACAGTGTGATCCTAATAACAATAAAGAAAAAAAAGACAGTCGACCAGAGCAATTTTTTAGAATTGTTAGAACTTAGTATGAACAGAAAACGTTTTGTATAATACTAAACTCAAGTGTCTGTTTATTTGTTGGTGTGGGGCAAGTTTTAAGAATCCTCATGTTGTTTGTTGCAGGCTGAAGTGATATTTCTGGGGCAGCTCAGTCACCCAAACTTGGTTAAATTAATTGGATATTGTTGTGAGGAGGAGGAGAGACTACTTGTCTACGAGTTTATGCCCCGGGGTAGCTTAGAGAATCACTTGTTCAAAAGTGAGCTCATTGTTCAAGTTTTATTATTTTCACTCATGAGCAAAGAAATTTTTTAAGGGTTTGCTTGTTTATGCTTATGAGACTTTGTAAAGTCCTTTTGGATAAAAAAAATGATCAAAAGTGCTTTCAAGACTCAAAACATTCTTCATTACAGAAGCGCATATGATGTTCCGGATACCATTTCAATTGAAACTACTTTTAGCACAAGAAGAGTCAAACAGACCTAAGAAAAACAACACCATTTTGGCTTTAATATAGCTATTTTTATGTTTGCAGGGTTATCAGTATCACTGCCCTGGACCACAAGATTAAGAATTGCAATTGGTGCAGCAAAGGGTGTTGCTTTCTTACATGGAGCTCTGAAGCCTGTCATATACCGTGACTTCAAAACATCAAATATCTTGCTAGACTCTGTAAAGAACATATATGATCTCTACTATAAGATAAATTTACAAACTTTGATCTAAAGGAGCTGCTAAACAATTATATTTTTTTCTCTTTTCTAAATATCTTTGTGAAAGGATTTTACGGCAAAACTATCAGACTTTGGACTTGCAAAGTTGGGACCTGAAGGATCAAACACACATGTCTCAACCAGAGTTATGGGAACCTTAGGTTATGCTGCCCCAGAATATGTCTCCACAGGTACTAACTAAGAACACAACTAATGCAGTACTCTTTAAAATATGATTATGACTTAGTCTTAGTGTCTTATAAGAAGTGATTCTGACGTAAACAAATGCAGGGCATTTGACGACAAAGAGTGATGTTTACAGCTTTGGAGTAGTGCTGCTAGAACTAATAACAGGAAGAAGGGCAATGGACAAGTCAAGACCAAAAACAGAGCAAAACCTTGCTGATTGGGCAAAACCATACCTGACTAGTAGTAGAAGGCTTTGCTATGTTATGGACCCAAGATTTGCAGGTCAGTATTCTGTCAAGGGAGCAAAAGAGATGGCCTTACTGGCCTTAGAGTGCATAAGCTTGAACCCAAAAGACAGGCCGAGGATGCATTATGTCGTTGAAACTCTGGAAGGCCTGCAACATTTTAAGGACATGGCTGTTACCTGCGGGCAATGGCCAGCTTCAACAAAATCTACCCTCAAGAATGGAGCTTCTATTAAAATTAAAATGGAGTCTAGAGGTGGGAACCTCAGAAAGTCCTCTCCAGCTAATCCTGGTCGCAAAACATGAACAGCTTATCCATTGAAGGCATTTCATTTCAATTGTAAAATAGAAAGCTTGCTATGTATGTAAAAGGACAAATTAAAAGGTTAAGCATTTTGAACAACCAATGTACATGTATAAAATTGGTAATGGCATATATGTTTATAGCCTTTTGAGTGTGAGAAAAAATTACTGCTACAAAATAAAGCTTAGAGGAGAATTTTAAAAAATCTGAATCTGATAATTCATAACCGTATCTTGATCTGTAAGCCTCACATTTTGAAGCCTTCTAAAGCATGCCACACTGAAACTGAAAATTGTCATCAATCGGAAATATAAACGGGTAATGATACAATCTAATATTAATAGCAATCCAGCTTTAGTTGATATTCACTCTAACAAAACCTCTATTTATCAAAACCAATCAACACTAATGCTGCTTGGATTTGTGATTAAAGAACAAGGAATGTAGTTGGTTGGTGCACCAAATTTGTTCAGATGACAAAATAGACCATCTAGATCTCAGTATCTTAGAAAAGAATTGGTGTAAACACTCATGATTTAGACAAAGATGAGCATAAAAGAATGGAACAACACAAATATAACTCATAATTATCAATAAAAGTCAGCAGAGGTCACTAAATGAAGAAAACAAGTGAAAATTTGGTGTATGAAGTAACATGAGGCTGAGATATGAGCCCTTGTCTCTCTACCTTTCTCCATTTGCAAAAGTCAAGTTCATACTATTTGCTAGTTGTTACAGGAGGGTGGTATTGTCAAAATGCAAAACCAGTACAAGTTCATACTATTTGCTAGTTGTTACAGGTGAATGGTATTGTCAAAATGCAAAACCAGTACAAGTAATGAGAAACTAGCATGGGAGATGGTCCTTTCCCAAGCAGTGCTATGAACTTTGAGAAAAATTCAAAGTATTATTTTCATGGAAACCTCAAGTTACCAAAGACATAGGACTGTTGACAATAAGAATAATGTAAATGATAATCTATGCAAATACGAATAGGAGATATACATAGCATTTTTATATGATTATTCTAACCTTTGATCAGAGATTCAGAAGACCAGTCAAAACTGTAGAAAGTCTCCAAATTTCCAAGTTGTGGTTATGTAAACGATCAATCAAAGAAGTTTGTCTTTTTAATTCAAAACGAAAGTTATGAATATGATTATGAAAACATATACTAAAGCAGGAAAGGACTTAAAATTCACATTGACTATTATATTTGGAGATGAAACATAAATAACTTCTTCTTTAAGAAGTACACTGATAAATTCAGAAGATTTACATAACCACCTTACATAACCACCATTTAGAAAAAAATAACTCAAAGATTCAAACCAAAAGTGACCAGCAAAAATTACTAATTAACTATAAGGACTGGCTATAATATTTAGAAATTGCATTGGGGGATTAGGAATATTTGCAAAGAAAGCTATGATGTTATAAAACGAAGAGTTCAAATCAAAGATACAAAAGCGTATGGCTTGTATGCATTTCAAATTGTAAATAAGCATATTTTCCAGGCAAGTTATCAGAGTTTACAAATCAACATGAGCGAATTCAAAAAAAAAAAAAAAAAGAATTAGGTGATATTACTATGGTAACCAAATAGGTGCTTCTTATCCTGTTTCTAAATTTTTAAGCGTACATTCAGAAACAAACACAAAAAATATCAAAATAGAACTCGATCGATGCGTACTACTCTAACCATCACTCAGCTCATCTTCAATGCTAGAAATGCTCATTCTTGCAGATGCTTGTTTTGCCCAATTGACGATTTTCTCAGCCTCTCGGCAAATCTTATCTTCTTCCTTCGCTGCCTTTTTAAGTATCTTCTGTTGCTCTTTTGTCGAGAACGTTCGCAAATCAGACAAAAGCTCGTCATCCCTACTCCAGCCAAGTTCATTAAGAGTGACACGAATGTCTTTGCCCTTTCTGGAAGAATACTTCTTAGGAGAACACCAAAAGCAGCCAACTTTCTTCGGCGGAGAAGGTGAATCTCTCAACGAATTAGAAGAAACCGAAGGAGAAGTATAGGACCTTGTCTGAAATTTAGGATTGGGACATCTGTTTTCATGATCTATGTTCTTTTCAGAAGCCGATCCAAGTTTCAATTTCGCTTTCGAACCTCTTTCCCTGAATGAAGTTTCCTTGAGAGGCCAAAACCCTCCTTTTTCCGCCGCATAATCTGACGAGTCCAGAGGCGGAGATCGATGCCCAGATCGAAATGTTGACTTAGAATCACTTTTCTTAGTTGGGTCTTGTTTGGTATTCGGTAAAACCTCACAGTTTTCTTCAGAGTGGGAGTCGTGTTCTTTTCCGATAACAACAGACTTGTCTAAGTCAGTCTTAGGAGAGAAGGAGGACTGGTCGAGATTTGAGCGAGAACGTAAATGTGAAGGTGAGGTTTTTTTTTTCGATTTAGTATCAGGAAAAGATTTTAGCTTGCAAAATCGAGATTCTAGCTCAGTTGGAAGACCAGAGTCGACGAAACCAGAGCAGTTGATGGCAGCGACTTGCTCCAAAATGCACAATTCTTTCGTTTGAGCGATGAGTTCCTCCACTGCCGAGTCGTCTGTATCGGAAAGAAAAGAGAAATCGGTCATTTTCGATAGAAAAAGTTTCTACTTCAGTCACTTTGTATTCTGGTTTGGGCAAGCCATAGTGTGTTTTTGCGTTTTGATCCTTTTTCTTTCCACGTTTCCGAGTCTATTATCGGGTATTCGGGTGTCGTCAGCCTGTCACATCTTACCGAAAACAATTCCAACGGCTAACTCATGCTTTTTGTCCTCTTTTCTTTTGTAAAGAAACGGCATTTAATGGCCTTAATCTTTCAATGCTAAGAACCCACAAGTTTCTCAAATCTCCCGTCATCATATACAAATAAGTACTGTTAGGGTATGACACAGTGAAAAGTAGTATTGGAAAAATCAAATATGACACAGTGAAAAGTAATATTCTTTATGAAAACATCTACATTTGTGATCAAGAGTTCCCGATTAACATTTTATACGATAAAATACCCCAAATTTTAAGATATTTTAAAAATATTCCTAAAATTTTAAAAATATTAAAAATATTTTTAAAATATAACGAAATTTAAATATAACAAAAATAAATATTAATATTTTATAAGTAAAAATAATAAAGAATCAAAAAATAAAAAAAATAATAGAATTAAAAATAACAAACATCACAAGATATTTTTCACAAAAAAAATAATACTTAATAAAAAAATTAAAAAAGTAAAATTAAATCTTAAAAAAAAATATAGATTTAAAGATCTTTCATTTTCATCATTAAAGAAATTATTCTTACGAAAAGACATAACTTATTATGGAATAAATAATAAAGAAATTAACACTAATATTATAAATATAAAAAAAAGATACAATATATTATCAAAAATCACTTAAAAGAATAGATAAAAAAATTAGATACACTCATTTAGGAGTAATTTAAATATTAATACAAGTTCATTTCAAAAAATGAATAAATAGATCAATAAAAATAACATTGCTAGATAATATAATAATAAATAAGAAATATGTTATATTAAAAATGATTCATGGTAATTTGGGATACTAAAAACTAATATTCGTAGCATATCTTTTGTTTGATATTAATATTTATGATAAAAACTTAAATCAAGGCTTAAGTTTAATTTATGAATTTAAAATATAAGATTTAATAAAATAAGAAAATCACTAATTTTCAATACACTACATAATAGAATATTCATTAACAAACAGCTATAATAATTCAACATATAATAAATTTATAAAAATAGATAAAAAAAATTCAAAAACTTGGAAAACTTTAAAAAATAATAAAATAAAAAATACTAATGAATTTTGAAATACGAGAAAAATGTCACTTAGATATAAAGAAAAAACCTCTAATATAAGAAGAAAAAATAATGTAACTAAAAACAATAATATATCAATATTTACTTTTATAGATAATGAAAGAGAAACTTTTAATAAATAAAAATTAAGAAACTAAAAAATAAAATTCAAATAATGAAAATATTAGTTTATGATGTCATATTAGGAAGATAATAATTTTTAAAGATAAATTAAAAATATATATATTTAGAAATAGATAAGAGTCTAGTCGGCATAACAAAAAATCAAACAACATTGATGAAGATTTTAAAACTTTCAACATAGGAAATGAATTTAATACAAGAATCAAACATGAAATATATATAACATATAAACGAAACACAAAAAGAATTATTAAAAAAAATAAAAGAATATGATTATAATAAAGTACAACAAGATATACGTGTGGAATTTATATAACTAATAAAAGAGAGATATAACATACATAAAAATAATGATATTATAAGTCATAATTACGATCATTTAGAAGGATTAAAAGTAAAATCACTTAGAAGATCAAACACCCTGATACCTAGAAATGAGGGGAGAAAAAATGAAAAAATATATATAATTTTAATTTAATAGAATATAAAAAAGAATTAAAAGAATAATTCATAAATCTTGAAAATAGAGATATAAAAAAATTATTTAGTTTGTTAACACTAACTAACGAATAACTAGAAAAGCATTATGATAAAAAAAATCTGTACAAACAAAGAGGGAGATGATATAACAATAATTAGCAAGATTGATTATGAACCATAAATCATGACCTCAGAAGGTCATATAAAACCAATTTCATTACCGAATTCTTACAAAAAAAAACATATGACCCACATAGGGAAGAAAGAAATAGACAAAGGTCAGGAGAACCAGATACCTCTAATAGAACAAGACAATCACCCAAAATAGAAGAATAGTTACATTAGGGAATTAGAGATAGTATCCCACCATAATTCAAGCTCTATGAAAGTTATAGATTAGATCTCTTAGATCTATATTGTATAAGAGATACGGAAAAAACCTTAGATATATGGGCGGGTAGTATGAGTGTACTCATACAAACCTCTCATAGAAAGAGAATATTAAGATATAATAATAAATAAAATATACGAGGAATTTATTGAAAAAGATAAATGAAGAACAATCACTAAATTGAGTGAAAATAAAATTAATGAAGCCAAATGGTATTTAACAAATATGAAAATTTGTAACATGTATTACATAGATTTTTTTATTTGTGAATATGAAATGTATTACCATAAATTACCATCCTCTATGCAAATAAAAAATAAGAAAATGTTTTTTTCAAAAATTACCTACAAACATTATACAAAACCTTAACAGATGGTTGGAATAAGAAAAATTGGAAAACCATACTAAATACTTTAAGAGAAAGAATAAGAAACCTTAAAAGCTGAATAATCATTAAATGCCAAGAAAGAAAGGAATATAAACAAATAAAAGGAAATGATAAAATCTGTTATAATACAATAGACTTTAAAATACCAAGAAAATATGTGATATAATATAAAATCATACAAATAAATTTATAAAAATATAAAAATTTAAGAAATTTAAAATATATAAATTCAAAAAATAATATTTTTAAAAATAAATGAGAAGATTTAATAGGAAAACTTATAAAAATGATATTTTAGAATAAAAAGGTATAAATATCCTAAAAACAAGAATTATTACTCTTCGAGGATAAGAAAATGAAAATATTGGATATGTAATGAAAGACATTCTCCCAATAAATGCCCTAATAGGCTTTAAAATAACAAAAAAAAATTAAAAAAGATTCACATAAAGAAAATATCTTAAAATAAGTTTTTAAAATGAAATTAGAACCAATTGAGAAATTTTTATTAGAGGAAACTGAAAATGAAATAATCGACTCAAAATATGGGTACTTTTCATAGGAAGATGAATGATTTGTATAGTATTATAAATCTAAATAGTACCTATATTAAGATAGGACTAATATTTCAAGGCAACGCCAGCTATCATTTACATGTATATATAGATACAAGAGCTAGTATGTGTGTAGCAAGTAAATATGTATTTCCAAAATAACACTGAAAATAGGCACCCAAAAATTTAAGTAGAAGAATTGCTAATGATACTACAATAAATCTTAATAAGGTTTTAAAATATACAAATATAATGATACGAGGATACATTTTTCATATTTTTACTATATATCAATAACAAACAAAAGTTGATTTATTAATAAGAAATAATTTTTTAAACTTATATAAACATTTTATACAATATTTAGACAAAATAAGTCTAATAATATTAAATAGTAAAACTATTTATGTATCAAAAATAAGAAAAGTTTTTACTGTATTAAAACCTAACTTTTATGCAATAACATAAAAAATAAAAACATGGTGAGATAGACATAAAACATAAAAACTTTATTTAGAAAATATTTGATTAGATATAGAAGAGAAAATTAACTCTTTTCTTAATGAAATACATGAAGATTTAACCCTCTTAGGTATCAGAAAATTCTTTAGATTTAAAAATTAATAAATTTAAACGATTAGTTACATAAAATCAAGAGACCTTAACAAAGTTATTAAAGTAAAACCAATAATTTATACTTTAAAAGATATCATTGAATTTGAAAAACAAATTCAAGAACTTTTGAAACTAAAAGTCATAATATCAAGTAATTAATCTTAATTATTCCAACATTCTTAGTTAATAAAGAAGAGGAAAAAAAGAATGGTAATAAACTTTAAAACATTGAATAAAGAAACTATTTATGATATATACTTTATTAAAAAAACTATAATTATTAATAAAAGAAAAAATATTTCTTAATTTTTTCTAACAAAAAGTAAATTTTGGTAATCAGTTGTCAAAATTAACGTCATTTAGTTGCTCCTAAAGACAATTCTAATGGACCGTTATATCAATGTGATTAAAACAAACGTTAGGTATCTTTTATAGATATATGAATAATATCTTTAAAAAATTACAAAATATTTTATATGTCTATATAAATGATATTTTGGTTTTTAGTAGAAAATTAAATAAATATTATTAAAATATTATTAATATCTACAAGAATGTAAGAAAAAATACATTGTACTTTCTGAAAGGAAATCAGTAATTGCTCAGCATAAAATTAAGTATTTAGGGTTGAAAATTGAAGATGAAAAATATCATGTATAACCTATATAGTAAATAACATTCAAGATTTTCCTAGTGAATTAAAGAACAAAAACTAGTTACAAATTTTTTTAAGATGTTTGACATATGTTGAAATATATATCAAGAAATTTACAAAAATTTGAGAAAAGAAAGAGCATGGAAAAATTGGAAAAGAAAATTTATATTTTAATCTAAAGTTAGGTTCATTCAATAGAGTTCCAACACTTGAAAATTTGTGGAATAATAAACTGTGAAATAAGTTTATTATCATTTGATCATTGTATCGTGAGAAATAAGTTTTTAAAGTTTTCTAACATATACGGTGAGCAAAAAAATTATTTTAAAAACATTATATGATAAACAGGTCTTGGTCTTCTCTCTACTCTTTTTAAATTTTGTAATTACAATTTATATATATTTGTATTTGTGTATTTTATTTTAAATAATATAATTTTATTCTTAATTTGTTTGTATATGTATTTATTTCCAACATTCAGTTGGGTAATTAAAACTTTAAATTATGGTACCAAGACCAGTAAGAATGACTCGAGATATTGAAAACTAATATAGACACTACTACAAAGAGTACATATGGTCTCGATTTTTAATCGTGTTCGTAGATCTATGGTCATGATTATAAGAACCGAGGCCTAAGTGAGAGAGACCATAGGTAATGACCTATGGTCTCGGTTTTTAACCGAGGTCATAGGGTGTACATATTATCTCGATTAGCATATAACCGAGGCCATAGGGTATACATAAATTAAAAAAAATTCAATTAGTAATTACAATATTAAAAATCAATATAAATTACAATAAATTTATTAATTACAATATTAAAAATCATATTATATTAAAAGTATAATTATATTTTAGAGTTTATTATACACTAAAACATAAAAAAAAGATGATATTTGCCAAACCCACCAACGCACAACACTAGCGCAACGCGCAGCGCACAACGCACAACAATGTAGAGGAGAAACTGAGCCAAACAGATCAAGCTGATCAATTAGCCATGTTACCAGAAATTTGATTCAAGGCCTCATTTATCTCCAGATGATCTCATATAGGACCGTTAATAGCTACAACAACATAATCTAGAACTTAAACAAATAATGAAAAGGACAATACAGAGTTAAAAGAGAACAGAGGCCAATAGTGAAATAAATTCCATTTTTTGCCATACTAAAATCTAATAGAAAATATCTATGAAAAAAATAGTAATATATCTGCAATATTACAATACAGAGCGCTTGAAATAGATGCATAGAACAAATATTTAAAAACTGGACCATCAGACAAACTGTATAATTTTTTCGTCTAAGTCTCTCTTCAAAACAAGAAATTGAGGGGATGATAGAATGATAGAAAGTATATGTTTGGTGCCTGGTGCACTGGTACCTGCTGCGCTGGTGCCCCTAGTGCCTGGTGTACCTATAAGGCTATGCAATCAAATAATAAGAATGAACCATAAATACAGTGTACAATAGAAATAACTTGAGCATAGTATTTATTTTTAACTATTTTGAGGCTCAAAACACAATGCATATAGGTATTTATTTTTATCTATTGGTTAGGGTGCATATAAGGCTTTGGAAATAATCACATTGGTACTTCCATTGTTTCAGTTAACAAAATTGAAACAATTGACTTTTCTTACTAGAAAAATATGAGAAACACCACATATACAATGGAAGTATTAAACAGTAGGACTCAAGGCAGTTTTCAAGTTCAAACTAAATTAAAACCTACACAGTATTCAGGCACAGACGTGCAGTGAATGCATGATTTTCTCGCGATCGCTTAAGTGTGTCCTCGTCCTCCTGTAAGACAATCTTAAAAAATGTTAGGAAATCAATTTTCTCAACAATACACATGTATTTTCCTAGTAGAAAACATTCATTGGAAGGAGCTCAACACAATTCTATTGTATGGTGGCAAAGGTTTGATGAATATGATTACCTCAAAAACCTAGCTGACACTGAAATCTGCAATCTTCACATTGTCATTTCAAGTTACCAAAAGATTTTCAAGTTTGATACCTCTATGCACTACATTCTGATCCAAGAAAAAGAAATCAACAATAAAATAGATAAAAATAAATACTATATGCTCAAAACACAATGCACATAGGTACTTACCAGAAAATAATATAACAAGAGAAATCTACAATGTAACTATATAAATAATCTAACAAGGGACTTCAAGCAAAAATTACCATAAATAAATTGTTATCATCAACAGTTTTATGCGATTCTCTCATTAATGAAGCTAATTAAGCACAACTATGGTGAGATAGCATAGTGGCCAGCTAAAACTTCTTTGGTGAAACTGCTCTGCAACAAAAACAGGAAATTAATATACAATTACTCATTACAAGTTAATTGGTAAATAGTATATCAATAAAATTTTCTAAAAATACTATTTTCGGTCCTATATGTTCATTGTAACAGAAATGCTAACTAGGGTAAAATAGGCACAACACTAGCACTAGGCCAAGCACCACGCACCAGCGCATCACCCCAACGAACCAGCTATAGCGCACCAACACCAGCACACCACCCTAACGAACCACCACCAGTACCAAGCCAAGCACCAAGCGACCAACACATTCCATAAACCATACCAAGCGACCTTCCTAACAAATTTTCATAACCCATCTAAGAAATATCCAGCATTCAAATTTCTCAATGCAAGCATGCCTTTAGGTAGCTAGAAATAAAATTTACGTACCGATCGATATTTGGTACCGAGAGTCATTTATAAAGGAAAAAATGAGTTTATGTTACCAGAAAGATTTAAGCAGTGGCCAAGGAACTATTATGGTGAGAGTAGAACAGAGGTTGGAACGTGGTGCGAGAGTGGAAAAGATGTTGGAACGTGGTGCGAGAGTGGAAAAGATGTTGGAACGCGGTGCGAGAGTGGAACAGATGTTGGAACGCAGTACGAGAATGGAACAGAGGCTGTGGCGTGAGGTTGGAACGCGGTGGCACAAGGCTGGAACGCGGCGCAAGGGTTAAGGGATCGAAAGTATATATGAGATATATATACGGTAAAAAAATAAAAAAAAATCATCAGAAAAAAAATGAAAAAAAAAAGATGGAAAACAAAAAAGAAAAAAAAGAGGAATTAAAAGAAAAAAATTGGTTAAAAAATTTGGTGTTTGGTGTAAATTAAAAAGGAAAAATTGATAAAATATATCTATGGTCTCGATTTTGTAAAAACCGAGGACATAAAATATGTCTAAAATCGAGGTCAAAATCTTATAGTCTCAATTTTTCTAATAACTGTGACTAAATGTCCGAGAATATATGTATATATTTTAGTAGTTAGAGCTTGAAACTACCCAGTAAGATGAAGAAATTTTTCCTGTTCGTTTCAAATTAGTAAAAAAAGGTATATATTTATCCTCCCTTTGTCCTCTATATAATCTTGCTGATAAAATTACTTTGCATTTATTATTCAAGTGCAAGGTTACTAGACAAATTTACAAAGCAAATGAGGAAGAAAAACACAATTCAAGATAGCTTTGACTACTTGTCAAACCACTTCAGCAACAAAGAAGATGGAAGAAACAAAATCATTCAAGTTGTATTCTTATGATGGAAACTATATATGTAGGACTCGTAATGGATTTATTTTTCAAAAAGAAAATTTGAGGATACATTACATAATTCATCAAGCACTTGCATTTTTTTTTTAACTTGAATGAATAATTAAATTGGTGTGAAGCTCAAAATTTTTAGTTGACTTGTTAGAGATTTTTTTTGGATTTTAATACTTTATTGATATGTATGAGTTTTTAATTTTTAATTTGTAAAAATAGTTGATAGATGGTTTAGTCTTTTAATGTTGTTGTAGCTCTTGTTATATATATTTTGATATTAACGAAAATTACTATTTGTTATTGTTGGGAAAAAAATATTCCCAAAGCCTACACAAAACTTAAGAGACTTTACTCAAACGCTTTCTAAGCATTGACAACACATCAACAATTATAATAAAATTTGAGAATTAATGATTAATAAAGATTTGGCTTTTTCAAAATAAATTTTTCAAAGTGTTCAATAAATCTTTTAAAAAAATACTATTATTTACAATTAAAACTAAACATTTAGCAACTGCATCCAATTCATTATAAAAAACTGTGAATACAAACAAAAATTATGTGATTAATCTAATCCATGCACACAAACTAAGCATATATGAAGCCTTATTCCTGGGAGCTAAGAGTGCGAGTGAACAAAACAAAGCCATCACATTGGCCGGATTCGTATGACACCAACTAAAAGCTTATACCAACCATATGAACCTGTGTTTTAGAAAACTGTGATCCATTATATCTCTGATTAATTAAATAAAATCACTTAAAAAGAAACAGTTTCTAAAAGAAATCAAAGTTTAAAAAAATAAGTTTTTATATATTTTTGGTGTTTGGATACTTAGATCTTGTAATCTACTTACTCATAATTTAGCTTTTTAGGCCTTTAATAAACATTTAGAAGGAAGTTTCAATTTATTAGATATTCTTTCTTATATTTTTAGAAATTGTATCATTTAATATTACTATTAATAAATAAAAATTATGTTTAATAAAAAAGTGAACGAACTACTGAAATGCATAAATAACTAGTACCAACTACTGAAATGTAATAAGTGTTACAAGGATAAATTATTCAGGTTAATGTGGTGTTGTTAACGTGGTTTTATTATTAAGTGTTAAAAGGAAAATAAGGTATAAAATAAGTGTAAGAAATTTTTATTTTTGAAAAATATAATTACTTAAAATTCTACGTTTATTACAAAAATGATATTAAGATCCCATACTTTTTTTTTTGTAACAATTCAATCGTTTTGTTATTAAAAGGTGATCGGAACAAAATAGTTTTTATTTTATTTTTTGATTTTTTTCAACTCAATTAAATAGAATTTTTTTTTAATTTTAACAAAACGTAACTAAAAGTCAAAGAAAAGTAAAAATAAAAATAAATAACATAAAAAATAATAATGTGATATTATATGATCATTTTTTTATAATAATAAAATTAAACTATCATAATATATAATATTTAATTATTATTTTTAAAATAAATACAAAACGTATATAATCATACTCCCTTTTACTGATTTGGGATGAGAGACTTTTTTTTTTACATTTTAATATAATATAAGTCTTATTTTACATTTTATTTAGATAGTGTGTTTTTATATTTTTTCTTGTTAATTATATAGTTTGTATTACATATTATTTTGCGTAGGTTAAAATAAGTGAAACTTTATAGGAATTGTTGACATTTTCTTGATGTTGAAAACTTTTCAAAACCTAACCATACAAGTACAATTTTGTTCTGTTGGAATGATCGTTAAAATTATGAGTTTTTTCGTCAATCATCAGGTGAATTACAAGAAATAACTTGTTTTCATTCTATTCTTTTTAATAAGAAAACAATCGTTTTGTATATATATATATATATATATATATTTTTTTTGAAAATCTCCTTTATATATATATTTGTTATTTTTTAAAATTAGTAGCGTTAAAAATACAAAAATTTAAATTTACTTTTATAATTATTTTTTAAATTTATAAAATAACTTTAATATATAATAAACTATATAAAAGATATAGGTATAAAAATGATCGTAAATTTAAACAATATTAGCATTTTTCTTGTAAGATAAATGTATAAAGTATGTTGAAGTGTACAGAGGATGCATACTTTTCTTTTTTTGGTTGAATGGGTTTAAAATTAGATTTACAACTAATTGATGCTTTGCGTATTTATCTTTTGAAATGGGTCGATCTGTCATTTGTGAGTAAGAAGCATTTGCATTCGTTGGTTTCTTGAGGAAGTAAAGTGGGAGTTGAACCATTGAGAAGTAACTAGAAAGGCTTACCAAGTAAAAGGCTTAAAAGGGCAATCCGAAAAGCACATAATAAAAAATAAAAAAGCAAAAGTTGCTTTGCCTACCGCCCAGTTGTTTTAGGCTCTTGTGGTTTTCTAATTGCTTCTGGCTGGTGCAGTGGTGCTTATCTACCTAACTAGCTACCATTTAAGGTAGGAAATTGTTCATTGTACAAAAGCTCCTATAGCGTCTACTGAACAAAAATAATGATGAATTTATTTAATTATTATGTTGAGGAATTATTCATTGATTCTGAATCTAATGGTATTAGTTTTTCTTTTCTTTTTCTAATGGTTCAAACTCAAATGCCAATTTTCATGAGGTTGTTTCTCAAGGTTAAAAAAGAGAGAACCAGTATTTAATTAGCAGTGGGACACTTATTTTAGGTTTAAGTTTAGTCAATGAAGAATGCTGAATTGAACACAGAATTGAATTCAAGCCCATTAATGAGTGTCATATGTACTTAGAAGTTATAGCTTATCAAGTTTTTAGGTAATTATATTAAATTTGAGAACAGCAGCACAAATAAATGCCAAGAAAAGAAGACAATAATTATCTTTAACATTTAACTCTTTCATTCTACTACTATTCCATGGTAAGAAAAATTAAGACAAACTTACCATTGACATAATTTATTGGTACTTACTATACATCCCTAACTTGAGAGAATGACATTAATTTTTGAACTTTTCGGAAAATGATTTAATAAATAATCAAGGAGAAAGTAAAAAAGAAAACCAAGTTATTAATAAGTACTCTATAAGGAAACAGGAAAATAAATAAATTTCAAAAAGAAAAATAAAATTATAAGAGAGGTTGGTTGATTATTTAGCCCTAGAACTACAATGTGACTTGATATAATCTCCAGTTAAAGGATGAAACTTGAGCTGACAATTCAAGTGACACATGAATTTAACAGAACCAAACATGCCTACTTTCCAACGAGCCCTTGCACTCCCTTTTAAATCAAAACTAATTTGATTTTGCTTCAAAGCCAAATCCACATCCTCCATTTGTTCTGGATTTAAAGGGATAGAAGAAGAAGGCACTACATAATGAAATTCTTGAGAACTATTTTTGGCTACTTCAAAAGGATCAGCAACGAGGTCAGCTATCTCTAATCCTTGAAATTTAAGCCTGAATCTTGTATCTGAAAAACTTGAATGAGCTTTTGCATTATCATTCTCAGCTTTAATCGCTATTGCGACTTGAGTTTCCAGTAAACCAGCCAAACTATATTGGATTTTGTCAAGATGTGCATCGACTACACTTATAAAAGGGACTCTTGGGTGAATTGCAATATACCCAATAAACACAACTATGCCTGCAATTATTACTGCTATGGCTAGGATTGTGCAAACTATGGCTGCTAACCATACTAATGGGTGGGTTCGTCTCTGAGGACCCTGTATTAGTTTTCTGGGCATTTGAGAATAATATTATTAACAATTTTCCTACTGTGTCTGTTTTGGAATACTGTAAAAATTACATAAGAGGCAAAAGATAAGATTGTGTTTCTGGGTTTTCCCCAATTTTTATCTCTGTTTTCAAAGGCTGTGGTCAATTTGGGGACTGGGGAGAGGCGAATTTGATGAGTTTGGGTTATTGTTCTTATTGGTAGGGAAGGTTTTGGTATCTTTCTTTTCTTACTTTTTAAGCATATGAATTTTTTTTTTTAAACCTTTGATAATATTTAAGAAAATACTTTCAAAACTAGGGAATTTTACCTGTCTCCTTTTCTCTTTTAAAGTGCTGTAAGAATCTTAGATATCATCTCCTTTGTCCGTTTAAAGTGTTATACCAAACTTGCATCGCTAAAGATTAACTCTTTTCCATCCTTGCCTAATCTTAATTAGGCTTTGATGTAACTTTCAGGTATTGTTACGTAGTATTTTAGGTATTAATTAAATGATACTTAATATTATAACTTATTTTTGAGTTTAATGTTAAATTAAAAGGATATTATGTTTAAATAATTATAAGATTATTTATTAAGCTAATTATAGGATGTGATGTGATGTGATGTTATTAATAGAGCTTAAGTTTTGTACGACGATAAATAAATATAGGAGAACAAAATCGTGATTTTATACGAGGAGCTAGGACGACGATTCTAAAAAGAAGTACCGAAGAAAGTACTGTTTTTTTATTTTTTTATTTTTTGCTGCAAAGTAAGGATGAATAAATAAAGTTTTCATTGGGCTAACATATCGGCCCAACTTATGGGCTCAATAGTAGTGTAACTTCTAAGTCCAACTAAAAGTTAAGATGAAGCTTATTTTATTTTTCTAACTATACTAAGTAAAAAGAAAAAAACATATTTTTTTATGTATTAATTTATATAATATAATTAATCTATATCTTATTAATAAGTGATTTTACAATAATTTTTTTAATGTTTTTAAATTTATATTTAATCAATAACTAATAACTATATAATATATTATATATATATATCACTACCATAATTAAAATTATGAAGTAATGTATGTAATTAAGGTGAGGTGAATTCATCGTTTGTTTAATTAATTTTTTATTTGTTAATTATTATTATTATTAATAAGAAGAAGAAGAATGTATGTGTACATGTTGTTATTTTTATCAAATTTTAAAATTTATACATATTTAATTAGAATTTTAAAAGACTTAATAAAATTTTTAATAAATTTTATTAATATTTTATAAAAATATAAATATACTTAAAAGGTCACTTATTTTAAAATTTTAAAAATTTATGAATTTTAATAAATTTTTAATTAAAATTATATATATATAATCTCTAAATTATTTCCTCTACCTTAAAGATTTAAAAAAAAATTATTTTATGTTTTCTCTCCTAAGATTCTTTCTATAACTATGATTACTTTAAACCGTAAATTTGTCACAACAATAGATTTATAATTATTGTATAAGAAAAAGTTTCTCTTTCGTAACAGTCATATGGACTTATACCTATACAGGGGTAAGCATTGATGTAATCAAATGAATGAATACAATGTATTGTATATTAGGTTTAAAAAATAAAAAAGAAATAATACATAATGTAATGTATTATTTATGAGTTTATTACTATATAAATAATGTTAAGTTATATTTGATATTATACTACACTTATACTTCATTTGTACTACATTTCTAATATTTCACTTGTATTATATTTATATTATTCCATTTGTATTACACTTATTGCAGTCCTATAAATAGGATTGTTTATGTATATTTTAAAACACACTAATACAACATGAAATCATTTTTCTTTTTATCTCTTTATACTCTTAACATGGTATCAAAGTTAAGATTTAGAGTAAGGTTGAGAATATAAAAGGTATCAAAAAATGATATAAAAGATGTGAAAACTTGACCTATAGCATTAACATGCATATGTGAATCATTAGCAGTTTGAATTAAAGGTTTAGAGATAGAAGATTGTGTAGGAGAGAAGATGTGAGTATCATGATTCATATGATTACAACAAACAGAATCAAAATACTATAAAGATTTACCTAATGGGAAAAACAAGGTAGTAGGAGGAGGATTACTAGATTTTAAGATGACATGTTTAAGAAGACTTTCAAGTTCTTGAATAGAGAAGGTAAATTTATCATGATTATCCTCAAAAACAATAACAAAGATAGATGAGTTATTAGTTTTACCTAAAGCATGTTGCGAGGGATTTCATGAGGAATGTTGAGAAGGATTTTGAAAGCAATCTGTGTGAAAGTGTCCTAGATTCTTTTTTGTGACAATATATACATACCCGAATGGGTCATGTAAGAAACTCATGATTGTGGTTATGGTAATAGACATAGCCTTGTTGTTTAAAACCCTCTTTAGAACCTTCTTTAGGGCGATAAGAGGGAGTGGTAAGATTAAAATCTATATGATGAACTTTGAAAACCCCCATTTTTTGTTTCTTCAGAGTGAAATTCGATCATAACAGTATCTAAGGATGGAAAAGACTACGATGAAGTAAGAAAGCCTGAATAGGTTCAAATCGATCATGGAGAGTCATGAGAAAAATAACAAGATGTTAGTGATTACGGTAAGTTGAAAACATCTTAACATCAATTTTGTTCATTCAAGTTGGTTCAAAGAGAGCGAGTTGATCTCAAATAGCATGTTTTTCATAGAGAAATTGGTTAATCGTTTGATCAGACCTTTGACGTTTGGTATGAAGAGTTGTTAGAAGTTGATATTGGTTGGCCAAATTTGTGGTAGTGAAGTGAGCCTCAAGAAATTCCTAAAGTTTTTTGGTAGTATCAAAACACCCAAATTCATCAAATAAGGAGCTGGTTTCAGTGGTTTCTTGTATGAGTATAGAAATATCACCAATTATGAAACGTCATAACTTGCGTTTTTTTCAAAAAACTCTTCATTGTTTGTGCTCAGGTTAGGTAATCAATATCATCAAGGGTGGTAGAGATTGGTTTTGAGACATTATTTTGACCAATTTTAAAAGAATAATTGAGAAAATATAAAGGAATGTATATAGGTCAAAAATAACCTTAAAATGAAAAGAATAGTAAAAAATAAGTCTGGAATCGATCTGAATCGGTAGAGAACCAGTTGTGATGGTGTTGAATTAGAGTTGTGAAAAGAGAAACAAAAAATTAGATGAGCTAGGTCTGGTGAGCCGGATTAGATGAACTAGGTTGGATGAATCAATTTGGATCTGAGAGTGGTTGACGCATGAATTTTGGAAATATATTTTTTAAGTGGCACGTGAGGAGTTATTTAATATTGATTTTGGTGGCTATGAAATT
Source organism: Hippophae gyantsensis (assembly GCA_030763125.1). Taxonomy (NCBI): domain Eukaryota; kingdom Viridiplantae; phylum Streptophyta; class Magnoliopsida; order Rosales; family Elaeagnaceae; genus Hippophae; species Hippophae gyantsensis. Next base: position 1,995,903 of record CM061034.1, on the reverse strand, counting down.
TTCTAGGTATTTTAACTTTGTATATCTAACCCCCTTATCAAAGACCCACGAACATAATTATACATGGAAAGTTCAATCAATCTAAAACACCATCGCAATTGAATTGTTTAAAATATATTCTTTTTATTAAATTTTACGGTTCAAAAAAATAGCTATATCCTCTTAATTGACATATTGATATATAATAAATATATTATTCTAAATATGTTTTAGAAATAAATTTTTAAATTTATGTTATCATAAGAATAATATATAATATTTTTATATATTTTATTATTTTATTACGTGGGTTCTATATATTATGTAAGTTAAATACGATAAAAATTGAAATTTTTTTTTATCCTAAACGTATAGTTATTTACAAACAAATTATCTTAAAATTTTAAATAGTTTAAATAAGAAAAAACAAAATTTTTATAACTTCTATCAAATTTAAATGCTTCTTTTTAGATTTGACTGAAGTGACCGATATAATTTTTGCATGTACAGATGTATATGTTTTAGGAACAATGATGTGACGCTGGTGTGGTGTTTGGGATGGGTCTATATGTACTTTTCATCAGCAATATCAGTGCTGCAAACTCACACACGGATGAAAGAGTTACTTACAGATCAAATTTATTTGGCTTATTTACCCTAAGATACAGTTTGCTTTGAAACCACCAACTTTTTAAGGCTTAAATTTTAAGATTTATAAAAAAATAATATAATAATAACATTTGATTTAATTCATCAAAATTTAACATTAAATAAATTTAATTATCCAATTTAACGATATTAAAAACTAAAATTTTTAAATATTTTTATAATAAAAATATATAAATTAAATATAAAGATATTATTTTTATAATTATATTTTTTAAATAACCGTTATAAGTATTATTTAAAAAAAAATATCTAAATCCCCTGTCCATCCTAAGCGAATCTTTTTTATTTCGTGATGATTGTAGAGCTGTTTTATATTGTTTTGTTTGCTATGGTTAGCTTTTAAGTGGTTATAGAAACATCTATCTAAGATATTCATTTTCTTCTCGTGCTCTTGTTTGTGGGGTAATATCAAGGTAAACACCACCATCTTTATTTTTCTTCTTATTCATTTGTTTATTTCCTTTATATTATCATGATTGTGAAGGAATGCTATTGTAACGTAACAGTGGGCAAAAATTCCATTAGAAGTGGTTAGTTATAAAAACTTTGAATGATCTAAAAACAAAGATTGGACATGTAATAGTGATGCTAGCTGCTTCTAAAATTGGCTTTGCTTCTCTGCTTCTGTCCTCCTATGTTCTGGTTGTCATTTCTTTTTGTCCAAACTCAATGACTAGAATTAAATACTACATACATGGAATTGAATTGATTAATTGACTAAATTATACATATTATTAGAGATTATTTCATAGAATTGATCTTTATTTTTACTTGTCAAATCTAAAGCATACATTATTAATATAAGATTTAAAACATTAATACTTTTTATTAATAGTTTCAAATTACATCATGCAAAGCCAATGCTCCACCATTTGAGGTTCTTGGGACCCAATTAAAAGCAACGGCTTAGATTATCATAAGCATTAGTACTTACCATATATATTTTGCTTAGAATACAACTAGTTATGACACGAACATGCACTCATGTTATGAACAGTATATATAAGTTAAGCATAATCTAACACATTACCACTTAGCAGTTTATGTTGACAGGGAAGAACTTCAACTTCCCCAAGTAGTGGATAGGAGATGCAATTTTTTGTCTTTGGTTAGAGGACCCTGTTAATTATTACCATCTCAACATCAACAGTACTATTTACCATTGAATCAATATTTTTTGCTAAGAGTTTTTTTTTTTTTGAGCTAAGACGTACACCATTAAATCAATATGTATGTAGCTAAATAACTACAGGTAATGTAACTAATTTTTGAAAATTTTATAATGTTTTATTGTACTGAAAATTATGAACTTTATTATCAGCAAATATTGAGATGCTTTACGAATATATAACCTACATGTGTCAACACAAAAGAAGATTTGTTGCAATGTAATTGCATAAGAACATACACAGAAAAACGTCAACCCAAAAAAATGAATATTGAGATAAGTACTTATATTAATTAAGATGTATAAATTATTTATTTTTAAAAAATATTATCACGTTTTCAATGTAAATGTGTACATAAATAATGTCTACGGAACTATCATTATCAGGTGCTAACAACAAATCAAGAAGGATCCCCCAATCTTTAGTGCTTTCACTGAACTCCATTAACAGACAAAACAAATATTTATTGGTAATGATCTAAACAAAGTCGCATGTAATCATGTATACCATGATCGAACCTTAAATTCATTATTAAAGTAATTAGGTTAGTCATAAAACTAGGTTCTTCAAAATAATGAATTGATGAGCTAGCTTGTACTTTTTGAAAGTCTTTGCCCATATGCGCATGCATTTTTCTATGTCGGCCGCCATGACCGATGACCGATGACCGATGATATTGTCTTGTTACTTTTAATAATTATTTCCACATATTCGATTTTAATTAATTTGTTGAGAATTATTCATTAAGGCGAAGGATGAGAGAACTAAATTTGGATGCACATTTGTACTTATATGTGTCATCTGTCGAAATGAATTTAAACATTAATATAGCTAGAAAATTAAAATTAAACTTACAATAAATACGTAATTTTCTTATGAATCAATTAATAATTTTTATTGTACATAAATAATTTAGTTTTTAATATAATTTTACTTTTAATTTTATTGGTAAAAAAATAAATATTTATTTATCTTTTTATATAAAAAGGTATTATATCAAATAATTATTTTTAAAATGTAATCAAGCTCCAAAAAAAAATTCTTAGAAAAAAAAAATAAAAGAAGTCAAAAAGACTGACATCGTCAACGTGGGAGGAAAATTGCAGTTGTTTTTTGTTTTGTTAGAATTTTGTTATTCCGCTATATTGATTGAGTTTTTAATGATTTATAAATTGGATTAATTATAGTCTAATTAATATGTCTATAGGTTTAGTTTTTTTATATGGACTTGACACATCTTATTGCAACTTGGGTAAATTACTGGTATGATAGATTTATTGCAGTTCAATAGAATTGAAGTTTTATGATGAATATATAAAACCCTAGTATTTCTTTATAAATATATGGGTGTGTCATTCTTCACTCTAACATAAAGAAATTAGTGTGAGGCTTAATTCTTTCTTATAAGAGCCGAAAAGGAGAAGATGGTAATTTTTTTTTTTGTTAAATACAGTGTAATTAAAGAATCAATACCGCCGCATAGTATATGTTCTTTTGTTCTAATTAATAATCAAATTAATAGACTTTTTCACTGTTGTTGGCCTTAGGATCGTGGGTTTATGATTTGTTGTCGGACAAAAATGATTATAGAAAAAAAAGTTGAAAAATTATAAAAAATATTATCTTTCAAATTTATAATAATATAAATAATATTTTAATAAAATTTAATTAAAACAATTTTAATATTAAACGTGATTAAATATTAATCATTCATCATTTAATTATATGATATTAAAAATAAAATAATGTATTATTTTTTTAATAACGAAAATATATCAATGAATAATTCTTTGTATTTACTACTTAGTTGTTATTTTAACAATGTAGTAGACAATTGTGTTTTTTTTAAATCATTACACTCACCTTACACTTATTAACATCAATAATATTCCATTATAAATAAATAATTATGAGGAATGTTAAAGACATAAACCTATATACATGTATCAATAATAATATATCACGTAATAAAATAATTTTAAAAATAAAAAAAAATTTAACATGTGTAAATATGTGTTCAAAATTATTCACATATGATATTTCTTAATGATTTTTCCTATATTAGATTATCAATAAAAGTTATAGAAAAGATACTAAATGAGTATACGTATACATGCACTCATATTAATTCTCATGTAATGTGTAATATTTTTTTATTGAAAATGAATAATTTTATTTTTCTAAAGTTATTATTATTGAGAAGTCTTATATCAACTAGGGAAGTCAACAAAGTGTTGGTTATAAAGTTCTAACAACCCTTCATCTTTGAGAGTTCTTTTAGAGAGAGTTAAGTCATAACTTTCTACATGGTATCAGAGCGGGTCCTTGGGTTCAATTAATGTGCTTAATATGATCAATCTCGATCATTCAACCTCACGGTCAATCGGTCTTTGCGGTGTCCACATCCGATATGAGGGAAGTGTTAAAGAGTCTCACATCATTCAGAGAACCCTACAAAGTGCTGGTTATAAAGTTTTTACAATCCTTCCTATTTAAGAGTTGTTTTGGAAAGAATTAAACCATGATTTTCTACAATTATTTTACATAATAAATCATAATTAATAAGAATATAAATTTATGTTTATTTATTTTTTATAAATACGAATTTTATTTATTTAACATTTATGAAAGTTATGTTCATAAAGATTATTCACCATTTCAACCCTTTCTTGAATGTATTTAGCATATTGATAACGGATGTATATAACATAATAAGGGAATTGTACTACATAGCAATTTGCCCCGTGAACATATGGTCAGGGTAATTAAACTGCTTAGTACTGTTAAAAGAATGGAATTATACACATTGTTTGAGTTCTTGCAATTTCTCACATACGATTAGGGAAGGGGTCGCAAGTGTTTTATAAGATAACGAAGTGAATATTAATTTTTAGAATAAAAAATAATTTTTTTATCCTATTCTTATTAAAAAAACCATGTAATCACAAAATGTGAAAAAAAAAATATTTAAAATATAATATTATTATTTAATTAATATGATTATTAGTGCGGACAAGATTAAAAAAAGAAAATAATTTATTTTATTTAAAATTTTTGTTTAAAGTTTTACTAAAATAATAGTTTATTTTGTTTAGAGTTTTAATTTTTATGTACTCCTAGAGTTACACATAGAAATTTTATGAACTAATTTAGAGACTTTTCAACTATAAATAACTAGTTTTTATAATTATATAAGATATCATAGAAATTAATTAACTTAATAATATTAAAAAAATTATATTCTTTCTTTTTTTCATCTTATTCCTAATATTTTAGGAATAATTATTTTTTTCGTTTTGAATTTGAAGTCCTTTTATTCGTGAAATATAGGAATATCTTTAGACTAATATTACTTTGAAGTTGTTGGAGTACTAGTTTAAAGATAGATAACATAATTAAATTTGTCCTATTCTAGATTTGTAAAAATGTTTGTCTAGATAATAATTTTTTTGTATTTCTTTCATGACACAAATACGAAGACTTCTTGTAAGAGAGTAAGTTTGGCTAGTATAAGGGATGAACACTCCCTAAATAGCATGACACATTTTAAGGTTTCTCTCTCAAAGTAAAGCTGTGATGTCCCACTTAACTGTGGAGTCATAATTGTAGGCCTACTAAACTTGTAGTTATTGACCAAAACGAAAAATCTCATATTACGTAGAATGAGTTTTGTCCCATTATAAGCAAAGAGATCGACCTCCCTCTATCAATTGGTACCAGAGTCATGACCCTACTAGATCATACAAACCTGCGTTATTACGAGGACGTCCCTAAGTGGGGAGTGTATGGTATAATGTATTTATATGCGTCTCACAGTGCTTAGGAAACTAAGTGATGATATGCTTATAAAGGGTGAGCTTTTTCTAAATTGTATGACGTATTTTGGGGTTTTCTTTAGAAGCAAACCCGTGAAATCCCGCTGAATTGTCGAATCATAGCTATGGGTCCTCAGAATTTACAATTATGAAACATAGATAATCTAGTACCACGAGAGTAGATCTCATACCGTTGTAATGATAAGAATTAACCGTCATGTATCAATTATAAAAATTGTTATTTAGTTAAAGCTAAAAATTGAAATATAACTAAAAATAATATCAAATATGTTTTGGTGGTTGTGTAATAGAGAGAATGACAAGTAAAAGACACATCTATCCCTTTAAAATGAAATCGTATAATTATCATATGATAACTTTAATTAAAATAATATTAAAGTATTGCTTTTGTCTTCTCGTACCATTTTATTAAAATGAATTGGATAAAAAATATTTGTATAAATTATATGATTAAATTATTCAAATAATCTAGCCAACACAATCGTTACACTCTTCATTTTTCACGATTAATGCCCAAACAATGACACAATCTACCTAACATGTCTATTAGATATTGCCATTTTGTACAAATAATTGTATATAATAATATATTAATTGCATAATATTTGCCGCTTCGTTTTCTCTTTGAACATATTATAAGTGTAAATATATGGAAATGTTGAATATAAACTTCATTTATACGTTGTAAGTTCAATTATTATGAGTAAATAAGAGCTCAACTATTAAAAATTATGTGTTTTATTAAGTTGTTTGTTTTTATGATTTCCTTCTAAACTATTAAAAATTTATTTATTCACTTAAATGATGGTATTCCCGTGGGGCTAAATTTTCAATATATTTTATTTTTATTGAAAGCTGTACATGAATCATCAAAGTGATTGTTACTAGTAGAGCAAATAAAAAAATAAATGTTTAAAATGAGATTGAAATTCATCACCTTAAAGCTGTGAGACATAAAAATAGAAATTTTTGGTATGCCATAAGAAAAAATTATTCAGACATTAGTGCAAAAAATAATGAGACAAATAAGCTCATTCCCTAGCACACATGGTTAGATGGGTCGATCCTGTAAGAATATGTGTAAACTTTGACTTAAGTTAAATATACTAATTACCTTTCAAGGTAAAGTTTCCTTTAAACAGATGCATTGATAAGAAATTAGTTTCTTTAATTATCTTTATTATTATTTGATGTTTTCATTATTTTTAATTTAAATACATAAAATATCTTTATTTAGATTAAAATTCAATAGTGATTTCAATTAATTAGAATAACTCAAAAATATTAATTATTGTTGAAATTAATAAAAATATGTATCAAGAAAATAATAACCTAAATAGAAATATTTAATGTACCTTAGTTAAAAATAAGGATAAAAAATATCAAAATAAGAATACAGATAATCCATATGTACCAATCCATATGTAAAATTCTAATTAAGATTTTAACTCTCTACATATAATGAATATATTTTAATTAAGAAAAATATATCAATAGAGTCCTTTACTTATAGTAAATACGATACTTGTGTCATATTATTATTTTTTTAATATTTTAACTCTATTATTATAAAAAAAAGTGATCATATAAGGATAAAAATATTTTATTTATTTTTTCAATTGCATTAAATATAAACTTTGTAACTTAAATAAATTATAACTAAAAAATTTTTAAAAATAAAATAAATAAAAATATTAAAAATTGATATTTATATTTATATGATCACTTTTTCATAACAAAAAAAAATAATTATATAAACTAAGTATTATTTTTAAAATAAGTATAAGTTCTTTAAAATCACATTCTTTTTAATTAGGTTAAGGTGTATTATTAGTTCTTAAACTTTAACTAAATTCACATATAGATTTTTAAATTTTTAAATTTTTAAAATGTACGATTTTGTTCTAAACTTTTAAAACATTACCTATAAGTTCTTAAACTTTTAAATCTTATAATTTAATTTCTAAATTTTTAAAATTTCATACTTAAGTTTTAGCTTAACAACAAAAATACATATTTAAGAATAAAAAATTGAAGGCATATATATGTGTAAAATTTTAAAAATTTAAGAACCTAGGTATTAAGTTTTAAATATTTGTGAATTAAATCATATGTTTTAAAATTTAAAATGTATGTATTTTTAGTTAAAGTTTTAAGATCAAATATACAATTTATACTTTTAATTAAAATATAAATGATATTGTCTTGAAAATAATATATATATATAATTTTTTTTACTAAATAACATAATAACATTGTTGGAAGAAGTCATGTGTCAATCTAATTATTAAATTAGCACAAGTGGTCCTAATAAAAGACTAAAGTTACGAGGTTTATAATATAATTGGCACGAATATTGTTTACATATAACTAGAACTTTTGTTTTGGAACTTCTGAGTCTCAAAGGAGCCTTATGCCTTGTTGTAAATAAGTAGGATTTGGTGGGGCAGCGCTTCCCTGTTCAAATGACGGTGGGGTTTTTCGCAGTTCGAAGGCAAATTTTATTGAAAGGTTGGTTATTTTAAGATTTTTGATATTTTTTTTTTATATTTTTTATCTAGCTAGAATTTTAGTGTAAATTTTATTTAATAAAATATATTAATTTAATATAATTTATCATTTAATTAATATTTTTTTATACATGTTTGTTATTTTTGAATAATTAATTAATTTATTATAATCTTTTTTTATAAATATCACTTAATTAATTGATTATCTAAAAATATATTCTTAATATCGCAAATGTATTATTATATATATAAAAAAAATTAAATTAAAATATCATCTTTAACAAAAATGATCAAAAATAAAATATTAATTATTTCTAAAATAACAAACCCAATAATTACAATAAAAAAGTACGACTTACTTTATATTAATGTACTGATATTAAATGATAAGTTGCTTTTTAAGAAGAAAAAATAAAATAAAATAAATATAAGTAGGTGTGGTTATTATGCATTTATAAAATATGTTTTATTTGAAAAAAAAAACCCCAAGAGCAGCACGGGTTCAATTCCTAGTGAAATAGGAAATTGGTTTATTTTAGTTTTCCTTTATTGAATAAGACTAAAAAGATGTGTATTATAATTGGAAACTGATTTTGATAAGATTACAATTATTATTTGAATTTGATTATAATTAAATTTGAGTATTATAAAACTGACTTCTTTATCTTCTCAATTTTATATACAAATCTAGACTTAATAAAAGTCAGATCATAATTGTTTTGACGCCAATAACTTCACCCCAAAAAAAGAGTCTTTATTTCCGAAATTTTCATAGCATTCATGTGTAGAGAATCAGAGAATTTTAATTTGTTGATCTCAACATTGTATCTGCACATGAATGCTCAAGTAATTACACAATAGAGTAAATATGATTTAAATATATTAAGTGAAATATAGGTATCAATTATCTTGAAATTTTCAATTTGTATTCATTTTTATGTCTTGTTTTTAAGTTATTTAGATTTATTTTATTATTTTTAATAATAAATATTCGTATAATATTTTTGATTCTTTTTGTCTCCTATCTAAAAGTGAAGTTTTTTTTTTAAATATGAGTAAAGTTGTCATGTTTTACTTATAGTTTCCTATGTATGGTTTAGGAGTCCATTACAAAAAAAAAAATTCCTAAGAAACGCCTCTCTCTAAATTATGTACAAACATCTAATAGGTCCAAATATTATTTTCAGATACGTAACTACTCCGAAGCATCACTTAAGATTAAACAAATTATACATCAATAACAAATAAAATAATGAAAATAATTTAATATATATAAAAATTTAAAAAAAAAACAATCAATAAAATAAATGAGCTTTCCGGCTCAGTTTGGATTTTGATCTAGCTACTAGCTATCTAGCTAGGATATCATTCTTCGAGGCCAGGGTATGATTGAATGAAAAGAGAATCAATTTGATAGTGACTTAATTTATAATTTAAGTGTTCGCAAATTTTAATGTAAATATGGTAATGTATAACGTGAAGTTATTAATATACTTTATTTTAATAGTTATTTATTATATTTAATATAAATTTTAAAAACTAACAGAAATATTTTAAAAATTAATTGAATTAAAATTAAAAAAATGTATTACGTATAAAAGAATATTTCTGTTAATTTAAAACATTAATATTAAATATAATAGGTAAAGTTGAGGCTTTATAGATGACAAAAGTGCATAAAGTAAGGGAAGGTTAGAGTCCTTGGCACACATGGAATCTCTTTCAGTGTGTTGACGAGGAGGGAAGTGAGACTTCTATGGTCAATATTGATTAAATAATGTCCTTCCCAAGTACAAAAACAAATTAGGTTTATTTAGAATCAATTTTTATTTTGTTTGAAAGCGTTTTAAAATAGTGAATAATATTCGAAAAATATTCGAAAAATATTTATCTTCAAATTATTTTTTGAAAATTACATAAATCAATATTATTATGATTGAATTAGATGGAATGTAATATTAAATTTATTTAAATAATTCTAATTTAATTTTATTTATATCTAATTAAATAATTTTTAAAATAAAACAATAGAGTAAACTTTTTTAAATAATAAAATTATATGAACTAAACTTAAAGTATTATTTCTATATTTTTAAATTTTAATGATATTATTCGTGATGTTTTTCCAACTATTTTTCGACTAAATTACTTTTTAAGAGAACACATATAAACAATAACTTAAATACTACATATTCATACATTTGAAGTAGAACACAAGTCATAATAAGAACATTATAGCTTATAACATACAAGGCATGTGATAGGTAGGGTGTGATAATTTACGTCATAATTTAATTGATCGAATTTAATTTGAATTGAAAATCTTGAAACGAATATGAATCGAATTAAATTTAGGCTAGTTTAAATAGTTAAAAAATTGAGTTGAGTTCAATCTAATTTATTAGTCTGAAATCAAATTAAAAATATTGTGATTTTATGATACATATTTAAAATATTGTTGAAGATATTATGACTAAAAATTGATTAAGTCTAAAATGTGTTATAGATTGTTTTAAATCTTAATATTTGAATGATAATGTAATATGTTGTTAATATTGCTTTTTTTGTAATTGATTAATTGTTATAACATTATTTCTCTAATTTTTGTTATTTCATGTAATATGTTTATATTAATGAGCTTTAATATCATTAAAAATATTTTAAAAAATATGTTACAAGGACCCATTTTATTATTTTTATTCTAAGATAATCCTCATATGTATAAAAAATATAAGTGTGGCATCCATATTAGAATAAAATTAATGAAAGGAGCTTATGTTAGCTTATTTTCCTAATATTTTTTCATTTATAAAATGAAGTTCAATTAATTAAAAAAATATAATTAAGAATTTGGATTAATTTGGACCAACACTTTTGTGTTTGGTTTGGATTATGATTCATCTTTACTAGCTCAAATGCAATTCTATGTTGTTAAGGTTTGGTTAATTTAAAGTGGACTAATTAGATGAAACTTAAACTAGTAAAATTTGTACAAATTATCATTTTAATAAGTTAAAAATCTTACATATCATATGTTGTATTCACTTTATAATTAGTGATATTTGTTCATCTCATTCTTATATCTTATATTTTTTTATATTTATAAAAAAAATATTAAGTTAAACTTATTTCAATAATCTATTGTATGAAAGATAGGATTGCCACATACAGTGATGAAATATATATACATATATATATATACACATGCGTGTGCGTGTTCTATCATTGTAACATATAATGATGAAATATATATATATATATATATATATATATATAATGTATTTAAATCTATAACCTTAAGAGATTGCATATATGTGTGACAACTATATATATGCCTGGTAATATGAAAATTTACTTAACAGCTTGTTGTAGATACAAGGAGAAACAATTTCCATTTTTAACAAATCTTTTTCTTAAAGTTTAGTGGAATAAGCATTTTCTTAATAAAAAAGTAAATATCTTTGTTTGCGGACTCATTGATATCTCTAAACCTACTAAATAAGCAAAAGCCAATATATAATGTGAAGGCCAATTGTTCCATTGGTGTTGTCTAATCAAAAACCATGGTCTGCCCCCCTTTTTTATATTAAAGAAAACAAAAACAAAACTTGAAGGTTGAGACTAATGGCTATGAGCCTATGAGAAAGCTAATTGAAAAGAAGGGATGAGTCAAAAAAATACTAAACTTGCCAAAAATGGAAAATATTCCATGTTTCTTTCTCTTGCAAATTGCACTAAACACATTATCATATACATGTTCACCAATGACCATATTTTATGTTAACATTTATTTAAAGCCCTAATTAAAAAATGTCGCACGTGGGACCAAACACAACATGTTAAATAGCAGTCTCAAGTACTAGCTAGTGATCACTTAAGTCTTAGGTTATTGTGATTGTTTGAAGAGACTAACTTTTCAATACTCTCTTCTTTGTTTAATTTACAGCTTCATATTCCTAAAATGGCTCCGAGAACTTTTAAGCTATCACTTTGTATGTTTTTTCTTCTACTTCAAAATATAGACTTTGTAGCATCTTCAAGGTCCCTTATTGATATTCCTCATCCACTCATGCCAAAGCCACCTATTACCTCAGCCAGGTTTATGATAAACCGCTACAAGTTGACTGACAATGACGACGCCTTCCGCCCTACGTCTCCCGGTCACAGTCCCGGTGTTGGCCATGAACATCCACCGAATGCACCATAACATGGTAATCCACTAGAGCATAGTGGCCTTCATTGATCAATATTAATTAATTAATATTTTACAAATACAAGATTGTTTCTTGTTGCAGTTTGTTATGAGTGTTGTTTTCCCCTTTTAAGTTTTTTCTATGATGACTAAGGGGTTTTGAAGGACCAACTTTGCATCAAATGTAATATTTATCCGTCGATTGAAATTAATAAAAGGTTTTTAGAACTCTTATATATATATATATATATCACCGTATTTTTATTATTTCGTGTTTTATTTTTTGGGAAAAAATCTATAGATATATCCTTCTTATTGCTTTACATATCCCGCTCCATTAGAGTAAAAATGTCTAATATTTAGAGGAATGTGTAAAACAATTAGAAAATGTCTTCATAATTTTTCAAAATTTTATGCCGTAAATAATTGTTTTTTTATTTTTATTATATGTTTTATGTCTCGTTGTTCTTTTTTTAATTTCTTTATAAAATTTATTTCTGGTAGTTTGTTTGTTCTAGATTATTGCTTACTACTTTAGAAAGTCGTATAAATCTAGTTCTTTTAGAAAATTAAAAATTTGACATGATTAAACTAAAATATAATTAAAAAATATAATTACATAATCAATTATAATCAATATATATATTAATGCACTAGTAACATTTTAATCCTTTTAATATTAGAATTGGAATACATCGAAAAAAACAAAATTGATCACTAAGACCATATATATTATAGCTTGAAAATCAAAGAATAATCGGCTTTTTTTTGTTTTTTAATAATAAAAATGAAAGAATTTTATTTAAACATGAATACAAAATTAGGACTTAAAAGTAATATTTAAGATATTTATTTATTTTTATAATAATTTATTCACATTTTTATCAAAAAGTTATTGTATAAAAATAAATAATTATTTTGTATATTTAATTATAATTTATTTAAATTATAATAATCTAATGAAAGTAGTTCAAATAACATAAGAATTCTTGTGATGGAGTAAAGATATATATTAGGTTAAGTCCTGTTTGTGGATGAAATGTTGACTTAGTAAAAAAATATTTAATTTATAATAATCTTTTCTAATGTAATTATAGAAAATAAAAAAATAAAATTAAAATGTTATTTTTGTCCTAATTTTCTTTTAACAATAGAACTAAATTATTATAACATAACAAACAGAATAATTAATATAATTTAGCTCTCTAAAAGATCATGGAGAGTATTTATAGTAACAATAAAACTAAAAGATAATGAAGTATTTTTTCCTATTAAATTTAGCTATATATCTAAATACATTAAAATTATAACTAAAAAAACAAAATTGGTAAAATATTAAACAAAAATGTTACATTATAATTCTTATTAAAATATATTAAAAACCATACATAATCAATCAATTATTCATAATTAATGTAATTTTTCTATTAATATTTATCTAAATTCTCAAATTAACAAAAGAATTCATTGTAATCTTAAAAGAAAAGTTTTGAGAAAATATGGATTAATTAAAAAATTGAATATCAAACTACAAGAAAGCTACATAACAAATATTCGGCCATGAAAAGCTGTTACTTTATCCTTTTTATCTCCTAAACTTTTATCCCTACTTTCTCTCTCTAAGCTATTTAATATATTTTCGCTTTTATTGTTAGTTAAAACTACAGATTTTATTATTGCAAATAATAGAAAGAAAAAAAGTAGACATTTTATAACATATCAGATGATAAGCTTCTTTCTCTAGCTAGAATCTGATCTTTGGGGATCAAATGCCATCAAGACTTTTCATGGATGTCCCACCTGTTTTCTCTCGTTTGATTTTTATGTGTATCACCGTAATTATATATCTAAATCTTTGATAAGTACAGATGTATATAGAGTTCGGGAGTGTTACATCACACCACTCAACTCTCAATGAATAAAATTTAGATATAAAATTTTAAATTTTTAACAATCTAACGTCTAAAAAAACTCAATAATTAAATATATTTTTACTAAAATAAAAAAATATATATAATATTTATTTTTAATTTAAAATTTAAAATATTATTTTTATTAATAACTTTAAAATATTATTTTTATTAATAACTTTAAAATATTATTTTTATTAATAACTTTAAAATAAATAATTAAAATTTAAAAATAATTACAAATAATAATATATATATATATATATATATATATTTCGTGAGATTCATAATTATTCCAAGTGACTCATCCTTGAGATATCAATATTTATAAAATGTAAACAATTCAATATTATAAAATAAAAAATATTTATCAATATTTAAATTTATATCGATATCATTTTAAAAATAAAAATATTGTGGATATATAAAAAGATATCACCAATATTTTAATCAATGACCTGATCATATTTTAGAAACACAATTCTTATTTACTTCTTTGTCAACCACTTTGTTTTTTTTTTTTACTGAATGTGGAATAGATGGAATAAAAATCTGAGTGCATGTAAGGGTGTTGCTATTTACTTGAACATTAACAAATATATGTGCATACAATTACTATTTAACTTAAACATTAACAATATATATATAACTTAAAATTAGTATAATTAAATTTATTTTTAATGAATAAATATTTATAACCACTCTAGTGAAAAAAATAAAAATTATAAAAAATTAATACAACCAACTCAAAATTTTTGGTTTGATTTGGATTGTTTTTACATCTTTAATTAGTTTTGTGTGATTTTTATTATATACATATTAGATTAAATTAGTTCAAATTTTAATTTAAAACCTACACACCTAATTTTAAGTTGTTGTGCATGTTCAAATTTAAATTAAAAAATTTAACTAAAAATATAGGTAAACACAAACTCTGTTCAACCTTAAGGTTTTGTTATCTCAAATAAAATAAAATATAAACAAAATGATTTTTTTTTAAATAAAAATATAAAACCTTATTGGTGAGAGTGACAAATACAAATTCCCTGCCTGGATCATAATAATTTTATAAATTCATGGGTTAACACGAGATTGTTACTCAAGTTTTACATCATTCACATTCATGAGCAAAGTATAACTAAAAGAAATGATATATATATATATATATATTTGATTTTAATTAATTTTTATAATTTAAAAACTTAAACCAACTTATATTTGCTGATTGGTTCATCAAATTTTAAAATCAAATCACATCCAATCATTGAGTTGATTTAGTTCAATTAATTTTTTCACATCCCTGCCTAAAACTCAAACAACTTATTTTTAACTCATTTAAAAACGTTATGCTGAAATCATGTTGGATTTGGTGGATTATAGTCATTAATAAGTAATATTATCAAAGAGAAGTCACCGTTTTGTTTTTTTTTTCTTCATCTATATTTGTAATTATATTTAAATTTTCACAATTTATTTTATGATAATTTAAAACTATTAATAAAAAATAATATTTTAACTATTAGATTAACAATGTATGTTTTAGATAGAAAAAAAGTATTTTAATCTCCTAATTTGTGAGTTAACTAGTATCAATCTTAATATTATTATAAAAAGTAAACACTTATAATTTATTATAATGAGAACACTTCTATTTCATCTGAAATATTAGAATTAAATATTTATAGTATTTAATTTTTATAAATAACAAAAGATTTAAAATTATAGAATTAAAATATTTATTTGCATGTAATAACAGAATTATTACAACATTTTTCAGAAATATGAAATATCTAATGCGTAATAAAATAGCTATAAAATTAAATAATTACTAACAAATAGAAGCATTTATTTCTTATGTCAAGTGTTCCGTAGGAATAAAGGGTCGCTATTTACATACGAAAACTTGTATAACTCCTTGTTTTTGGGCTATCTAATTTACTACTCATTTTAAAGCTAAGCCCGCACATATTGTGGACGCATGTTTCTTTTTATGCTAATCTACATTACTACACGCATATCGATACTTGATGTTATTAGAAAGGTGAAATAGTTAAGCAAAAATATGGATCAATTTAGCTCACAGCAAACAAAATATGGGTCAATTTAGCGATACAATATGGGAAATTTTGGACCCACAGATCCTTAAAAGGGCCCAAATATGATCCAACAGTCTATTTTTCTTAATTGAGATATCTTTGATGTCTGTGCTAAAAATTAATATTTAGGTTGTTTTACTTTTAATAATTTTTTGAAATATATATGTGTATTATATTTTTAAATATGGAAAAAATATATTTTATGTTATACAAAAAAATTCACATATATTTTCATAAAAATATGTTAAAAATAAAACTTTATTTCATCAATATGTTTCTTGTCTTAATTGGTTTTATTTAATATGATTCTTATATATAATAAATTATCATATCATTTATAATTAATCATCTATAGACAACTTGAAGTGTTTGAAGTGATTCTTAATAATTTGAAGACAAAATTTACTATTTTTTTTAAGTAACTTGTTTGTATTACATTAAATACCGTTTGTTCTTAAAAAATAATCGTCAACTTATTCCTAAAGAAAATGTTAGTTATTGTAAAAAAAATTAATTATTTTAAATAGAACGGTGAAATTTAATTGAATTATATAAATATAAACAAACATAAGAGAACATAAATTTGTAATATATATAGCATACTCTAGTTTGCTACCTGGATAAACTTTTGCCAATCTCTAATCCCAATTATGAAGCAATATGCATGTTTTACCTTGATAGAAAGTATACAACAACCATGATTTATTTCACTATAAAAAAAATACTTTGATAGAGAACCTCATGATTTTATGATGTAATACACAGCAGATCAATGGTAACAATTAATAGCCTTTCGCAATTATATATCAATTAATTCCTCAACTCTCTAACTAATTGTAGATTGCATACAGTACTGATAAGTATGAAATATTATAGTAGAAGGAGCAGTAAAAACAATAAAATAAATTATACATTAGTAGAAGCTTATTACTCATATGGGTGTGAGGCTTTGGAAATTTTTTGTTTAATATGTAAAAGTAATTTTTTTAATGTAAATAAAAAGCAATTTTTATTTATGAAGTCGTAAATTGTGATGTTTCTCAATTATAAATAATATTGTCATTTGGAAGTTTTCTATTTTTATGGGGACATGATAGGAAAATTAATAAATAAAATTTTAACATTTCATTGATGTTAATTTAATTTTACATCTTTTTTCCTCCCTTTTTTTTAATGAGTGATTTTCTTTTTTTTCATCCATATTATAATTTTAAGTTGTAGGTTTAAATTATTATTTAATTTTTATATAATTCAATTATTTATATGATCTTTTAATTCATTTTAAAATATATTTTTTACTTTATAAAAAATATTTATTGTACTTTTAGACATAAGAAAACAATTTTTTTTTACATTATTATACAAAAAACAAGTATAATTTACCAAATAGCAAGACATTTGCGTTAGATTAGAATTTTCACGACATTAAATATAAATAATAAATTTTATTCTAACATTCGATGCAAATAATAAAACTTTCTCCTATAAAATAGTGTCTTATTTGACTAAACCACTACAAATTTTATATTTTAATAAAATTGTTCTAGTATAAAATTTAACACTCTTATAGTAAATCATTATCTTATCACACTAAATACCATTAGTAATATCTTATAATGAATTTTATTTTTTATCACTATTGTGATAAGTCTTATCTCGTAATAATTATAATTTTGGGTATTTTTTTTTTGAAAAATAATACATGTATATCACGGAAAAGAATTAAAAAAAATTATAAAAGATATTATAGTATTATTGACATTTAAATTAAATAATTATATTATTTATGTTACCTCCCTTTCATAAAATAAATGAAGAGAGAGATTACTTCTATACGTAGGTTGAGCGGCACTCGGGGGAACTCAATACTAGTTACATTTTATAAATATAATGTTTCTTTTAATTTTAATAATATATAATTAATTATTATAGTGATTTTGTTATCTTAATGGTGCCGCGTAGAATTACTCGTGCGAATGTATATCTCATAACGTGTATATATTTTATTGATTGTTACAAAATAATTGTTTATTAAATCATATAAAATTTATTATAAATATTAATAAAATATTTAGTTTATTTTTAATTAAATTTATGATTTAATTATATATCAGATTTTTTCCTTACAGAACTAGTGATGCGCAATGCACATGGAAAAGCGTGGCGAATCTTAATGAACATTGAATGCACTACCACCAACTCGATCATAATGAATTAAAAGCTTCTCTTATTAAGTAGCTAGCTTGCTCATCAACCCTACCATAAGATCAGGACAACCTAAAAATAAATAAAAAATAGGCAACCACACAAACTCATAACATACTAAGCTAGAAAATGATGGCGGAGAATAGAGAAAAAGACAATCCATTTGCTGTAGAAAAGTCTCCAATGGGTCCAAGAGTTGAAGATGAACTTGAGATGACCAACACTAGTACATTGCGCACTGCCGAGACCTTACTTCGTTTGTTGCCTATTGGACCAAGTCTTGTTGTTCTTGTTGTTATGCTCCAAAACTCTCAGACCAATGACTATGGCTCCATTTCCTATTCCCATCTTGGTGCTTTCAGGTTTTTTTTTTAATGATCTATTAGTTAGTTATTTCCTTATCTTTCTCATGCAATTTACTACGTATATCTTGTTAATTTCTCCTTTAATTTTATGTTTTATGCTGGTGATAAATGTTAATAACTAATAAATTTCTATTTATTTTTATATTTATAATATACACATGTTATTGTTATTTTAGAAAATGGAAAAACTAACTATTTTTTAGATAATTCTAACATATTAATTAAGGGTAAAAAACTATCTACCCTTGTCATTTTTTCGAGCAAGAAGGCTCCGTACGTGTTTGTTTAGCCAAAGACAACTAGATGGAATTTAAAATAAAATAAAAAACACAAAAGAAGAGATATATCAAATAAGGATATTTGTGTAAAGTTTATCACTCTCCTTGTAAAAATAAATGTGCACTTTATCGGTTTTTTTACAGTAAAATATGATTTTATTTTTAAAAAAATTCTTACATAATAATAAAGTAAATTTAATCAAAAATGATTATTTTATTGTAATAGTTTAAAATTGCATAATTTTTTTTATTTTTTTTTCAACTTTTTTGTAAATTTTATATTTGATGAAATTTTTTGGTAATTTTTGGACAATTTTATGTGTTCCATTTTATGTAATATGTTTATATCAAAATTAAAAACTTTACAATATCAAAAATATGGATTTCATAGGGCAAAAATTACATACGTTTAATATTATAAAATTTATATTTTGGATCCAAACATAACACCTATAGAAAACGTGATACAAACAATATCTAAACATACAAAAAAAAATCATAAAATGTAAAATTTATAAAAAAATTGAAAAAAAATATATTGTTTAAATTGTGTTTTAAACTATTAAAATAAAATAACAAATTTATCCCATTAAATTAAATTTATTATTATATCATAATCTTTTTTGATAAAATAATATTTTACTATTAAAAAATTAACTAAATTATCCTATTTTTGTTAAGTGTATTTTGTGAAAGAAAAATTATTAAAATATTAATTTGATCCAAATAAAGTAACTTCATACACTTTTTTCATGTGCAGCGTGCTCTTTAAACTTTTTTTTAATAGCAAACTAAATCGAATTAGATTAAAACTAAAAAATGTAGTAATTAATTCCAAAATGACCTAAGAGAATTCTTACGAGCTTTTCACAAAAGCTATATATTTGGCTTATTGTTTGATCATGCTAATTGAAATGATGATTCTTCGGATTTTATGAACACTTGAAAATTGCTTTAGCAAATTAATCATGAAATCCTTACATTAAAACTAGAATTACCTTTCAAATTCATAAATCTTCTACTATTTATTAAATTTGAGATTAATTTTATCTCAAAAATTAGGTTACGAAATAAAAAATTGTTTTTATTTATATATGTATTTATATGTGTTTGATACTTCATATTTAATCGATTTAATCGATTTAATCGATACATGAATTTTTAAATCCTTAATTAAAGGATGTGTTACGACTCAAATACATAGAAGATATATATATGGTAATTAGTTTATCGCTTTTAATATAATTGATTCCCAACTCACCCAAACAGTAGTTACAAATAAAATACATGTGCAGGTATTTGGTGCACGCGAATGGTATCTGTGCAGGTTACTCCCTTCTTTCAGCTCTAGTTACTGCGATGCCTCGTCCATTCACTATGCCTCAAGCTTGGTCTTTCTTTTTCTTTGATCAGGTCAACACTATATTTATGTATTAATTTCGCTAACTGTTTCTTATATTTAGATGTCAATTAATTATATATATATATATATATATAAACTTTCCTCAAACACTAATTAATATTGAACTAATATATTCATTTATTTTTTAAAAAACAATGCGTATTATAGTTGCTGACGTACCTAGTTCTTGGTGCGGGAGCTGTGTCAACAGAGGTGTTGTATTTGGCATACAAGGGGGATACTGCAATAACTTGGGGAGCAGCTTGTGAGTCATTTGGCAAATTCTGTCACAAAACCACTGCTTCTGTGGCCTTTAACTTTGTTGCTGCATTTTGCTATGTCCTCATCTCACTCGTTTCCTCCTACAAGCTCTTCTCCAAATTTGATGCACCTGCCAGTGCCACTAACCCTACCAATGCCAATGAGGTTGCCAAATTCTAATTACGTACTCTGTTTCTTTTACTTTATATATTAACTCTAATAATAACAAAGGTTGAAACCTTGTTATAGTTTTGGTAAGGTGACTTCTTCTTCATGATTCATGATCATTTTCCGACTCTATGTATGTACGGGTATGCCATGTTCATCATTTGCACGCTTATAGTACCCTCTCTTTTTTTTATCAAACGCCAATTGTACTTTATGAATAATAAATCAATTAAGTTTGCAGCTAGATTTATGATTCTAAAATATTTAGGAAAAAATGATTAGAGCTTGTTTGGCTGTATTACTTAAAAACTGTTTTCTGTATTTAAGTACAAAAATTTACTTTTAAAAATAAGTAAGTGTTTTATTTCAATAATTTAAAATATTATATGAATAAATTGTTTACATTATGACAGAAGACTAATATTAAGATTAAAAATACTTTTTAAAAATAATTACAAACACCATGACAATATATATTTTCTTTTGTTTCTAATTGTTAGAAACTTAGGCCTAACTTAATCCAATAAGATCTCAATAAGTTAAGGGTTGTCCAAGCTTATAAGCAACTTTACTGCTTTATTCCTAGTCGATGTGGGACAAGGATACTTAACAGTCCCCCTCCACACGACGGACAAAGGTGGACATTAGCGCCACTGCCCAAGCTTATAAGCAGCTTTGCTACTTTATTCCTAGTCGATGTGGGACAAGGACAAAGGTGGACATTAGCGCCACGGTGAGACTGTGGTAGAATCCAATTAGATCCAAGCACATAAAGACTAGGCTCAGCTCTGATACCATATTAGAAACTTAGACCTAACTTAACCCAATAAGATCTCATTAAGTTAAGGGTTGCCCAAGTTTATAAACAACTTTGCTGCTTTATTCTTAGTCGATGTGGGACAAGGATACTTAACACTAATTTTTTAGAACAATTTTTAAAAACAATGGCTACATAGTTCATTATTTTTTAAAGTTGTTAAAAATTGTTTTTTAATTATCATTTAAAAACTGTTTTTGAAAATTGTTTTCAAATTAAGCACCCAAACAAACTCTTAATTTTAAAAAAACTGAATCATTTATTTTGATGGCTAACTAGTAGAGGAGTGGCTGAATGCTGATAGTACGTGGAAATATAACATGAATGTGATTATGTGAATCAATCGATACAAGTAGTGCATATATTCTTCTTGAAGAAGCTGGGTTGGTTCATTTTCTACACCCGCATTTTATTTAGATGTTGGGGCAAGCAAGCCCAGGAAAGTATAAGTTCCCAACTTCTTAGTTGGCATCCTGCTGTCGAGGGGGTGAGGTCCTAGAGCGTTGCTCCCTCTGTTACTCCGACTGAAAATTTTTGCAGTATCTAACTCATATCTTGGTGTCCTTATGTGTTGTTTCGATATAGATACGATGGCCTAAAATGTTGAGTGAAAGTAACATAGGCTGTCCCAATCCAAGGAAGTACTTTTGGTGAAAAGCATTATTTTGAGGGATGAAAAGCGTGGTTGATAAGTCACTTCGATGAGACAACTAGATTAGAGTGTTCATTAAATGATGCATATGAGTTGGGCCATTTTAATCCAAGAGGTGGCTTGATTGAGCCTGGCCTATTAAGGACGAGATTCATATAAAGATCATTTGTTTTTTGAGAATATCTTTCTTTTGTGTTGCTAACGGAACAAGTTGTCTTATGATAATTCTGTTGTGATTTTTAATCATCTATCCTATCTTATTTTAGTTTGAGTATAGTTAGTAACATTAGACTTATTAGATCCTTCATGCATGAATTTATCGTTAAAGGTCTTTAGAAAACTCACTTTATGAAATTTTAAAGAATTCAAAAAAATAAAAATGTTTTATTTATCTTGAAGTAAAAATGAATACTATATAAAAAAATAAGAAATTTTTTAATACTTTAATACTACATCAAGATATTTAAGGAGAACATGTTATTTCGGTTTGATATTATCATCAAAATTAGTTCAAAATAGTAAGTTATGTTATAAAAGTGAATATATTATTTTGAAATTAATTGGATTAGATATAATATATATATATGTGCGCGTCCGCGCTATTTTGATATTCAAGTTAGTTTAAAAACTGTAACGCCTATTTACAGATGCATGATGTGTGTTTCTTTTCTTCTATGAAAATAAACGACAAAAAAAAATTGACTTTAAACTGCAATTCCAACTCAATTAATGCCTTTAATTAAGGGTTATTATTTACCTGGAAGAAGCTCAACTACAAAACTTGCATTGACCATAACCTTTTTTTTCCAAAACAAGTAGATCTTTCTTGAAAGATAATATTAGAAAGGTTCATTATAATTTGGTGGATAAAATTATGAGGCAAGGGCAATATAGGTTTTTTTTTCCCCACACCTTGAAAATACAATTAATAAAGTTGTAATATTATTGATCAAAAGTTTAAGGTTTAACTTTTAATCCTCATTCTCCACGCCCAAAATGAACATTGATCGTTTGAATTAAAAAAAAAAAAGAACAGAGCATACGTGTTTTTATCTGACTAACTCAATAATATAAAATAAAATTTTAATTCATTTTAATGCTTTTTTTTTAAATAAATTTTATTTTATCCCTAACAAATTCCATTCTTAAAAAAAATTAAAACTTAATTTACCACTTTTTTGAATTGCAAACAAAATTCCAGTCTGTAACTCAATAATTACAGAGGATGAAAGCGTGGCTACTATAAAATTCTCCAATCTGTTAGCTCAATGGGGACCTCCGTTGAGATCTATGTCAAATCTTTTATTAATTCCCATTGATTAATTACTTTAATTCGTTATAAAAATAAAAATAAGAGTGATGGGTGAATCACATAGCTTACATTATTGGAATACAGTATTGTGATATTCTATTACATCACGTGAATTTTATGGTTTTTATAAAATTAATATAAAATCTTATTTTTATCATTTATTAAAAAAAATTGATTAAATTAATTTTATTATTATTATTTATGTGATTAAATTTGTAAAGATATTTTTAAAATAATAATTTTTTTAAAAGTTATTAAGATTGTTATAAGTGGCTCCAATCTTCAAACTTAAAAACTTGTCTCAATCTATGTTTTATGAACAATTTCATGTCATGTAGTTTAAATGACTTGTATACAAGATTTAATATAGAACATCTGAAATCCTTAATCTTAAAGAATTATACATAGGTGATAAATAAACAGAAAATCCCCACAAATTTAATCATATAAATGACAGAATTTATTAGAATTTATCAATTAACAGTTTATAATATTAATTTTATTAAAGTTAAATAACATATATATAGTCACTAAAATATTATAAAACTTATACATTTTAATGTTACTAGCTGACTAATCTTTTCACACCATATTTAAAAAAATATTCTCATAAATTTAATCACACAACTAATCTATGATAAAATTTAATATAATTTTTTTATAATTTTAATATTAATTTTATTAAAGTGAAAGTATAATTAAAAAAAATCATTTCTCTGCGGATTTAGTCAATAAGATAAAAATTAGTCAATAAAATATTTTTAATTATTTAAATGTTTTTTTTTTATGGTGACGAATCTTTGATGAGTAAACATCTCCCCCTTTCTCAACCTCCACTAGTCGCCCAATATCCAACTTGACAACCCACCAGTACATCAGTTGATTAGCTATATTTCAAAGAAGCTTCTGAGACCCAAAAGCTTCAAAAATATTCTCAATAAAACCGTCTAAATTAAATACAATTAGGAATGGCATCTCTTCTTCAAAGCAATGAAAGACCTCCTTGTAAGGAAGTAGATCACAAAAAACCAAAAGGAACAGAAGCACCATATTATCCTTGGAGTGACCTTCAAGCTTTATTATTATTATTATTATTAGTTTTCTATGCTTCAACTTTCCTCCAATGAGAAATACCCGATATGGATTCTTTCTAATCCTTTCTTTCGTCGCTCTTCTTGGTCTCTTTTCTTTCATATCATCCATAGCTGCCGAATTGAAGAGAACAAAAGTATTATTTTTTATTTTTTTTGCATAAATATTTTCATTTGTTTCAGAATCATCTGATAAAATAAATTACAAAAGTTTATTATTATGCTCTGTTTTTTTTTTATTGCAGAAGAAAGACCTCAAATTTGTCGGAAGACTATGTTATTTACCAAGAAGTCATGCATTTGGATTCGGAATTGCAGCTTTGATTGGTTTGGTTATTGCCCAGATCATCGGAAATTTAATAGTTATCAAAAATCTCTGTTATAGAGAGAAGCCGAAAAACCAATTTGTTTTTACTAGTCTTCTGATAATCTCTTGGTAGGTGATTAATCTCTTCAATTTTATCATATCATTTTTATTAGACCCACAACTAATTATTATATTTATTATTTATTGTTATTGAAATATAATATCTATCAATTAAATTGTTTTCTCCATACTTTCTATTATATATCTTTCTTTTTTTAAATATTTACATTAATATTAAATTTTATTAACCTATAATTACTTACACAAATAATAATATATTATATTATTATTGATATGTGTCATTTTTCAACTTAAGTTTTCTTATCTTTTTACATAATATATAGACTTATAAATTTAATTAATTTTAAGAGTAGTTATTATATTGATTTAATCCCTTAAGATAACATTAATTCTCCTAAAAACACGAACCATTTATAGTCGTTGATAATAATACTGTTTTGAATTGGTTTATATTAATTTCAGGATTTGCTTTGGATTTGCGATTACTTTAGTAAGTACTGGTACGAGCATGAGCTCAAGGCAGTTGTATGGAAAAGGATGGTTAAAAGGGGAATGCTACCTGGTAAAAGATGGTGTATTTGTTGGTTCGGCAATCTTAGTCCTCGTCACAATTGGGTCAACGCTTGGTTCAGCCATGATTACTATGAAGAGGAAGATTCAAGTTGATCAAGAATTTATAATTCAAGAGCCAATTGTTGGGGTTGGGGACAAAGGTTTAGAATAGGGTTTGAAGAAATTGGTAGTTCCTTAAAAACATATATATACAGTGAATAATTTACCGGTTAACACAAACGAGTTGCCGATTTAGGATTTGTATGATGCCGTAAAAAATAATATTAAGTAATTTTTTATTTATTAATTATTTTTATTTGTAAAAAGATATTGTATGTATTACATCTTAGTAAAGTATTTGTAAACTAATAAATTTAAAATGATTTATTAAATATTAAAAGTTTAAAATTTATAATTTAAATATGAAATAATTATATTATATGTATATAATTTATTTATAATTTTTTAAAATTATATCTACGCTTTTTTGTTTATAGATAATAGATTATTAAAGATGGGGAGGCTTGCCTATCGTCACTTATGTAGCCCTGTGACAATGCTCATTCACGTAGGAGTGATATCAAATCTAATTGAAGCAATCTTTATATATCATTAATGGTTAATGAATACATGTTAAAAAAAATTTATTTTATGTAACAAAAATATTTTTAATCACTTTTAACCATTATTTGTTGCATATTGATAATAAATATACTAATACATCAAAAATAATATAAAAATATATGATAAATTACTCAAATCAATTTATTTGAATTATACTTTAATCACGTGATTTTTACGACAAAAATATGAATCATTCGAATTTTAAAACTGTGATACTTTAGTCATATAATTTCATAACTATATAATAAAAATATGTATTTTTTATAATAAAATAGATATTCTAATAATATAATTATAAAAAATAAACATTTTAATTACATAATTATGAATTTATATGATTAATATATAATAATTTTAAAAATTATGTGATTTATATATTATTTGTTAAAAATAAGTGACTAAAATATTAGAATAACATATTTTTAATGACTTTTAAAGTAATTTTTTTAAATAATTGGATTGAAATCTCATTGATGAGGTCATTGTATGTTATGAATGTATTATCAATCTATATATTTTTTAAAAAATTATCTTTTTGTTTTTTATTATTTAAATTTTGGAAAATTATATATACCAACAATATCGTGATAATATTGAATGAACGTGAATTTATTATATTTTAATATTAAATATATTTAATTAATTAAAATTTAATTTTAACAATTAAATGAAAATTTTTGTATCGATGATTTTTTTGTGATAAAAATATATAAACTTGGTGAAGTACTGTTTTTTTTAATTACAAATTTTTAAATATGTTATAAATCTTATTTTTCAAAAAAATTAACTATAGAATAATAATAATTATATTTGATAATATAGAATTAACATTTTTTAGAATATTATTCCTCAACTAACCACTTTCTAAATTATTTATTAAATTAATCTAATTCAATAATTATAATATTAGAGCATCAATATAGTAAAATTAATTAACTAAATTCACAAAGATATGGTGCTAGGCAGATAAGTATTATCTTTAAGACTGTTTCGTTAAACAAAAAGCCCAGGTGAATGATTGAGAAAGGCCCAATGGGCCACAGTAAGTAGTTATATATTTTTGCACATGAAAATAATTATAGATTAAAAAATAATAATTTATGATACAAAGAAGTATTATTTTTTAAAAAATTATTAATAAAACCGTAATAGTTGTTTTGTTATGATTTAAGGTGAAAATATATATTATTAGTTTTTTTTTTATTTAAAGAAAGGTATATTATAAGATATAACACAAAATATGACTTAATTTACACTATACTTTTTTAATTTTATTTATTTTTCAAAGTTTATTAATTATCCTTATATACAAGATCATTATTCTATCGCTCATAATTTTTTTTATTATTAAGTATCACTAGAAAAGTGAACCACAAAAATTTGGGTCATTTTTTACATGGATTATAACACACGAACTTTACACAAATTAATTTAATTAAAAGAATATGTTTCTTTTGCAAATTAACACAACAAATGGTGCATTTGATAAATGATTCTTGGACTTTAAATCACATTTATTGTTTTTATGTATACTAATATTCAAGTTTTTCCTACTTTCTACGTTAACATTTTCATTCTATTATAATGAATGAAAAGATAGCAACTTTTTCAATAAACAAATGACCAAGATACTTGAATTTAGACATATTTTTATATTTTATATTATAAAATAATTAATTATTTTATAATTTTTAAAATGATTTAACATATAATACCATCAAAAAATTACAAATGTAAAAATGAGCACAAGATCACAAAATTATGTAATTATTATTTATCCAAAAAATGTATTTTGTTAGAAGATGTAATTTAGATTTTTTTTCTCTTAAATAATCTTTTATTACTTTTTTTTATTATGATTATCTTCATTCTAAGATATTTTATTTATATCATTAAATAATTTCAATCATTTTATTTTCATAAAATATATTTAAATTATTTTCTCAACAAAAATAAAACATATTAATAAAATATATATTTTAATATTAATTTTCGTTAAAATGAATACTTTATTGGTCTTTTTATTTTAAATTAAGTATCTTATGTAAGTTATTTTATTTATTTAATCAATTTGATTTCACAAGTTATGAAGTTAATTTGTGTTAATTTTTAAATAAATTAAATTTTTTTAAATATTATAATATTATATTAATAAAAACTTTTTGAATGAATAATAAAATATACTCAATGATGAAATTATTTTTAAAGTTTTTTTCTCTTTTTTACTTCAATTTTTGCACAATTTTTAACAATAAAATTAAAAATATTAATATTTTTTAACTATATTTTTTTCATTTTTTTATAATTTTTTTATCAATCATCTCTATTTTATCTGTAGTTAAAAAAATGTAATACAATATAGAACATAGTGATGGACATATTATAATTCATTTTCTTTTTCAATGTAAATGAAAAATATTAATATTTTTAATTTTATACCTAAAAATAATTGTGTTAAAATAGAATAAAAAGATGATGAAATAATATGAAGGAGAAAAAACTTAAAATGATAATTTTATCCAAATAAATATAATTTATTATTTTGTTATAAATTTTATTAACAAAAACAATATTGTAGTGTTTAAAATAACTAATCTATCTTTTTTTATTAAAAAAAATATCTAAATATTTTTTTAAAAACAAAGAAAAATATTAACACAAAATCATTATTTTTAACAAAAGTATATTTTAATTTGTAGAACACAAGTTCATTATTTTATAAAAAAATATTACATAAATTTATTTTATAAAGTAATGAACTTGTTATTTTTTGATTTTAAATTAGATAATTAAGACAACATATATTTAATATTTTATAAAATTGATTTAAACTATCTTTTAATAAAAATAATAATTTTTTATTATTACATTTAATAAATATGAATCTAAAATACATAACAAATAAACTTAAAACATAATTATTCTTCGAAACAAAGTTACCAATGACTTTACGTTAACAAAATCACAATTCTGTTAATACATAAACAAATGATTGTTATCTAATGTATATTTTTATATAAATTAACCAAAAAGAATATCTATGATGCCGAAATTTTCTTTATTCACCCAATCAGTTTTAAGTTTTAACTCTTTGTCTTTTTCTCAGGTCTTTCAGCTTCATTCTTTTTCACGCCACTTTCTCTACCTTGGGTCTTTTTCTTCTTTTATCCTTCTTTTTTTACCCATTTTTTTTTCTCTCTCTCTTTTTTCTTTATTTTTTCTTCTATCACTTATAATTTCGTTTATATCATTCTAGTTTTTAAAAATGCATTCATTTTTTTCACTCACAATTTTTGTGTGTTTTATATGTATTTTGCAAGAGTTAAAGATACCTATTAAGAGATTTAATTAGTTTTTGATTTTAGAAGAAATGATCGTTTTGATTTGAAATTTTATTTGGCTCAATCAAAAAATGAGGAGTGAGAAATATTTGTACAGATATTTTTTTTAATGTATTTTCTTATAAAAAAAGCTGTTTTAACTTTCAAAATCACCTAACACGGAAAAAAGTACGAGAAATTTTAATGTCACATTAACAGTGTTGCGTCATTGGGATATTGTCGTCCCTTTTCATTTTTCGGTACCAAAAACGTTCTATTATATGTTTGATTAAATTATCATTTAATTATAAAAAATTATTATTATTTAATTAAAATATTTTAAATATTATAGTTAATGTAAGTAAAATATAAATCAAATATAACAAATATGATTAAATATATATTACATTGAATACATGTATTTGACTATATTTAGTAATAATAATTAATCATATTAATTTTTACTTCTTACAAACTTGTGATAAATATATATTTCTTAAAAAAATATGTAAAAAAAATTTAAAAGATACTTTAATCCTTTAAAATTTTTATTTTTATTTTTACTCTCTTTTCCATTCACTTTGCTTAATTTTGATATTTCAATCTAAGATTTAATATTTAAGATTTATGTTTAGAATTTAGGATTAAAAATTTATTAGAAAAAAAACTATGGAGAATTTTATGTAAATAGAAAGAGATGTAAGAAAAAGAGGAGATACAAGGAAAAAGAAAAAAAGAAGATGAAAGAAAATAAAAAAATTAAAATGATTAACTTGTGTAAATTAACTATTACTAAAAAACTTAAATAATGATAAATATCAAACAATAACGTGAGAGAATTGATGTTTGATATTTTTTTTATGGAATTAAAGTAGTATGATATTGAGATTGAATCCTTACAATAATTCTAAAAATTAATTAAAATTTCTAAGTTTAATAGATTTTACAAAAAGATAAAAAAAAATTCTTTTAAAGAAAATATAAGTAATAAATATTTACAAAGATAAAATAGTTCGTAATTAAACAAAATTAAGAATATAAATGATTGTTAGTCAAATTCTTTGTAAGTTTTAGTTTTAGTTTTGATATTTTATTTATTTTAATGGTTCATTAAAAGATGTTTTGTAAAATAAATATTTTAATTAATTAATTAGTTTATTGGTGATAATTATTTATAAATATATATATTAAATAAAAATTAATTTAAAATATGATTCAACATTGCGTTGATGTTTTATAAAATTTTATAAAAAAAGTTACTTAATTTTGATATAATATTTTATAAATTTTCAAAGTTTTCACCACAACCTTGTGTATGAAGAGCTGGTATGGCTTGAACAATAACAGTGGTTTGTTGAGGAATTTATCAATGGGGATGCAATACTGGTGAATTGTTAGTATTATTTACTATGTATGTGTATTGATGCTCGATGATTCATTTCAATACAACTATTATTTTCACGATGACAAAATTAATATCAAAATGTTTAGATTATAATAAAAATGATACTAATTAAAAAAAAAAAAGTTAACTCAAGTGCCGGTTTATCCATAAGAAACGGTATTATCTCCTCTCATTGTTTAACCTCCGATTATCCGACACCCGGTAGTAGCATTTGGAAGCCTTGTTCCTCAGTTCTTACCATCTGTCTATCTCAAACATTAGAAAACTTGAATAACAAAGCAGCGAAAGTAGAAGGAAAAACAAACAGTAACTCAACTCAGATCTAAACCCACAAAGCTTCGACTCAATTCACTCAAGAATTAGAAAAAAGTAAAGCTCCTTTTGGGGTTCTTCCTCTGATTAATGCCCAAGATCCCTAATTTCAATCACAAGAATCCCAAAAACCCTAGAAGAGAAAACAATAAATTGGGTGAGCAAATTGTTCCTTTGCATTTGAGTTGAAATGAAGCAGCTAAAGACGATTGGGCGCGAACTAGCCATGGGTTCACAGGGTGGGTTTGGTCAGTCAAAGGAGTTTTTGGACCTTGTGAAGTCGATTGGCGAAGCCCGATCGAAGGCTGAAGAGGACCGAATTGTTCTCCAAGAGATCGAAATCCTCAAGCGCCGATTAACCGAGCCAGACATCCCTAAGCGGAAGATGAAGGAATACATACTTCGACTCGTCTATGTTGAGATGCTTGGCAACGACGCTTCTTTTGGTTACATTCATGCCGTCAAGATGACTCACGACGACAATCTCCTCCTCAAACGCACAGGTTATCTTGCAGTCACGCTCTTTCTTTCTGACGACCACGACTTAATCATTCTCATCGTCAATACAATTCAAAAAGATCTGCGCTCCGATAATTACCTGGTCGTTTGTGCCGCTCTCAATGCCGTCTGTAAGCTCATCAATGAGGAGACGATCCCTGCTATTTTACCCCAGGTTGTTGACCTATTGGGTCACTCCAAAGAGGCTGTGAGGAAGAAAGCGATCATGGCGCTTCATCGGTTCTACCAGAAGTCTCCGTCTGCGGTGTCCCATTTGTTCTCTGATTTCCGCAAGCGGCTTTGTGATAATGATCCGGGTGTTATGGGTGCCACTTTGTGTCCTCTCTTTGATCTCATTTCAGCTGATGCCAATTCGTATAAGGATTTGGTAGGCAGCTTGGTTAGCATTCTGAAGCAGGTAGCTGAGCGCAGGTTGCCCAAGGCTTACGATTACCATTCCATGCCAGCCCCGTTCATTCAGGTAGCGGAAAACTGCGCATTGTCTAATAATTTAGTTGGAAGTCATCAATTTTAGCTTCAATTTTGTTGAAATCTTGATGCAGATTAAGTTGTTGAAGATTCTAGCTTTATTGGGACATGGGGACAAGCAAGCGAGTGAAACCGTGTATACTGTGATTGGAGACATTTTGAGGAAGTGTGATTCCTCGACAAATATAGGAAATGCCATAGTTTATGAGTGCATATGCTGTGTTTCGTCTTTGCATCCCAATCCCAAGTTGGTAGAAGCTGCTGCAGAAGTTAATTCAAAGTTTTTAAAGGTTAGGCTGTATCTTGTATGTTATTTTTGGCTATTGGATTGTGGGATTGTTGGGTTAGTTTTTGGATGCCTGCAGTTATAGCATCTGTGATTGGTTATAAGTTTGCATCAACTTTTTGCTTTGAATTTTCTGCAGAGTGACAGTCATAATCTTAAATATATGGGTATCGATGCCCTTGGTCGATTGATAAAGATTAGCCCTGAGATTGCTGAACAACACCAACTAGCTGTCATTGATTGCTTAGAGGTCAGTGTGGAATGTGGATAATGGTTTAACTTCGTTCATGGTTGTTATTTTCATGTAATTAATATATGCTCTATGCCAGGACCCAGATGATACTCTGAAGCGGAAAACATTTGAACTGCTGTACAAAATGACCATGTCTTCCAATGTTGAAGTGATTGTTGATCGCATGATTGACTACATAATAAGCACTAATGATAATCACTATAAAACATACATAGCATCCCAATGTGTGGAACTAGCAGAGCAATTCACCCCGAGTAATGAATGGTTTATCCAGGTTATACGGTGTTCCTTTAGCACCTGCCTTAATATTTCATTGAAAATTAAAAAAAAAATTCTGAACCCGTAGCTGATACTTTCATCCCTGGTTGATATGTTGCTGTAAAGACAATGAATAAAGTCTTTGAGCATGCAGGAGATCTTGTAAATGAAAAAGTAGCACATAATTTGATGAGGCTGATTGCTGAAGGGTTTGGAGAGGATGATGAAACTGCTGATAGTCAGCTGAGGTCATCTGCTGTATGTAACTGTGAATTCCATTGTAAATGGACATATCTGTTTATAATCTGTACATAGTTAGCATAAAACATGCCATATGTAGCTTCCTTTTACAAGCTATGATTAAAAATATTGAATAAAAGCAACATTATATTCCAAAGTCATTCTTTTGCAATAGATGAAAGGAGTTCTTTTACTTGCTCTGTATGGTAAGTGCATTTTTTGAAATTATAGGAAATAATATAATATGAATAGGATTTAGTTTGTGTGATAATAGTAATTTTACTTTTCAAGTGAAATTTTGGTTCTAGTGCATTCAAGATATGCATGTTGGTATTAAGGGTCTATATTTTGGACACTTGATATTGCTGTATTTTCTAAATGTGGGAGAACCAATTGGCTCATGTTATTCTCCTAGTAATCTTAGGCATGTATTATAATGTTACCCCATTTATAGAAACATTTGGTAGGCTTTTACTAAGGTATAAATCTAATCTTCATAAGCATTTACCAACTATTGTCTGTGGTGCAGACACCAAGAATATGTAAAACTTGGTCAAAGACTGTTATTGTTTCCTGACAATAATGTTTAATTCTGATTCAAGACTTTATCAGCACTCTGCATGTCC
This sequence comes from Hippophae gyantsensis, assembly GCA_030763125.1. Taxonomy (NCBI): domain Eukaryota; kingdom Viridiplantae; phylum Streptophyta; class Magnoliopsida; order Rosales; family Elaeagnaceae; genus Hippophae; species Hippophae gyantsensis. The sequence continues at coordinate 1,961,740 of CM061034.1, read as the reverse complement.
TATTATAGTTAGAACCACATTTTAACTTCTAATTATGTGTATAGTTCTGATATGGAATCTTGGTAGTCTTCCTTACTTCGATGAAGGAGCTTGGATTGCTTTGAAGTTGTGGTTTTTATATGTTATTTTTGGTTTCCTCTTGGAGTTTCTTTTACTGATTGATGGGTTTTTTATGAGCAGGTGGAATCATACTTGCGTATTCTTGCAGAGCCAAAACTGCCATCAATATTTCTTCAGGTACACTCTGTTCTGCCCTTTGGGGAGTTTTTTCTTCATTGTTTTTCCATATTACACTTAGATATTACATAACTTCTAAAACTCTACGTTTGATTATAGGTCATCTGTTGGGTTATGGGGGAATATGGAACTGCAGGTGGAAAGCACTCTGCTTCCTATATTACTGGGAAGTTATGTGATGTGGCAGAGGCATATTCCAATGATACAACCGTGAAGGTATCATTTCAATATTTTCTTTTTAGACATGTAGCTGAATCTTGTGTTCCTTTGCAAAATTTAGCTTTCAAAGGCTTTATTTTATTTTAGCTCTTAAAGTCTAACCGTTATCATTTTTGTTATGCGTTGTTATTAGTATTTGGCATGATCAATGAATATTTGCTTTGAACTTATATTTTTAGTGTCATCTGAACTGAGTTAGATATCGTATGCCTTCTGAACTGAGGTGCATCTCGAATTATCTTTGGTATAGAACTAAAATGGGTGGTGAACAAGGTAGTTGTGGAATATCTTCCAACATCTCTGATTTAGTTAATATGTAATTTGAGTAGTCAGCATCCACAGGTGAAGCATTTACTAGAAGTATTTTAATTGAGATTTACATGGGACAATTTGGTGAAATAGTGGTAGTTATTAGTTATACTAGCATAGACCTTTTAGTATCCCAATACCATTGACTTCAGTATGTATCTTTTGAGAAGCGAGTGTCCCCTGGGCACTAGTGAATGGATAGGTGCTTTATTTAATTCCAACTGGGACCGATTTCATAAGCAGTTTCCCTATATATAATATGTATGTATATAAAGTTATATGTTCATACAAATATCAATGCACATAGTATTTTTGTGGTGAGTAGGAAATTTATTATTTTATTTTTTGCCCTATTTGAAGGCTTATGCTGTTACAGCAATTATGAAAATATATGCTTTTGAGATAGCAACTGGGAGAAAAGTGGATATACTGCCCGAGGTGAGCACCTTCTCTTCAAATGTACCTGCTCACTTTAGTTTTACCAAACTATGAATAGTCAGTAATTTCACTGTGTATTTTCCTGTCACTGAAGGATACTGTCAGTTAGTGATGCTTTTTCTTTATCTGTAGTGTCAATCTTTGGTGGAACAATTATCAGCTTCTAATTCAACAGACCTACAGCAACGTGCTTATGAATTACAAGCTTTGCTTGGCTTAGATGTTCATGCTGTTGCAAGTATTATGCCAGCAGATGCAAGTTGTCAAGATATTGAGGTCATACATCAGAGCAGTATCTTGTTTTATTTAAGTAACACCGTATATTGCATTATTTTCTTAGTCAGTTTACTTTTAAGTGTTTCACATTGTATATCTAAACCAAAGATTATCGTCATCTGTCTGTTTGCCTTGTCTCATTGTTTATCTGATCGGAAGTTTGTTCTTGTATGTCTGTTTGCTATTCTGGGAAGCATGTTATTTCCTAATTTTGTTGTCATGTGATCCTTGTGATATTCTGCCTTAAGATTGTTGTATGTGCTTGCTCTGCTCATACATCAGCATAATCTTTCTTTGAACTGCATTTGGTGTTTCTGATTGCGATTCAGTATCAAGATGAATACTCCTAACGTTTAAAATAGGATTGTTGAAAATATCATGTCCAATTAATTATGTTCTTGAACATTGTTTGTGCCCCTATCAAACAAAAGTTTCTTTTTAATAAATGTTTTCTGCTCACTTGAAAGATTTTTTTCATTCTTCTTTGGTCCTTTTTGTTATCTGTTGGAAAAGGTTGTGGAAAATTAACCGATTTAGATAATAGATGATGTACAGTACTAAATAGAAAATGTAATATAAACATATTGACATAAATGTATTACCTCTAACTGCACTATGAATGCATTATTTTCTGGTTTACTGTCTGCAGTTCTCCTTTGCTTTTATTGGCAGAATGTTTGTATGTATAAATGTATTTCAGACATGATTTCCTTTTGTATTATGATGGTTGGTTAGACCCCACTCTGGCAAGGATTGCCAAGTCCGTAAGGGGGAGATTGTGACAGCTCAAGTCTCACGTCGGTTGCCCATTAGGGAGAACTATGATATTTATGTATGTATGCCAACTCCAAATGGTATGAGCCATTTTGGGTGGAAAAGTCCAGGAGAAAAACTGTGCGGGCCTAGGCCAAGCTCAAAGTAGACAATATCATACCATGTTTTAGTGAGCCATTAAAGTAGTTGTAGTTTGTGTGGAGAAAGTAGTTCACAGTATTTTCCTACTTGTATCACTTTTCTTTAAAATGTTTGTAATTATTGTATTATATTGCTTTCCTTCTAGAATATTGACAATATAATTTTCAGGTGCCTGGAACAGCACTGGTGTGTATATTGAAAATTTTTTTCCATCCCCTTTTAAACATTTTCTAGGACATTTGTTATCACGATAGTAATGTTTATGAATCCCCTTGCAGATGGATAAAGATCTTTCCTTCCTCAACACTTATGTCCAACAGTCACTAGAGAAAGGAGCCCAGCCCTACATCTCCGAGAGTGAGCGTTCTGGAACTCTAAACATCAGCACCTTTAGAAACGAAGAACAAAATGAAGCAATAACCCATAGTCTTAGATTTGAGGCATATGACCTTCCAAAGCCACCTGTCCCATCAACAGCTGCCCCCCTTGCCTTTTCAACTGAGCTTGTTTCGGTCCATGAGCCATCCTATTCTGGGGAGATCCAGCAGCCTGCAACAGCTGCATTTGTGTCAGACACAGGGCCAACAGAACTCAAGCTGCGGCTTGATGGTGTTCAAAGAAAGTGGGGCAGACCAGCATACTCCTCTTCTCCATTATTTATCTCAGATTCTGCTTCCCAGACTTCTCAGACCCAGAAGACAATAAATGGGTTTACACAAGATGCTACCACAAACACCTTGAATGCAAGACCCCGTGACACTTACGATTCAAGGAAGCCACAGGTTGAAATTTCTCCAGAAAGACAGAAGCTTGCCGCTTCATTATTTGGGGTTTCATCAAAATCTGAAAAGAGACCGTCCTCCAATCATAAGACGGTAGCTAGAGCTGGTAGCCATGGTGTGGAAAATTCTCAGGTGCCAAAATCGGCTGTTGTAACCACTGAGGTTTCTGTGGATAGAACTAATTATCAGCCTCCAGATCTGCTCGACTTAAGTGAGCCAACTGTTACGAGTAGTGCTTCTGCAGTAGATCCATTCATGCAGTTGGAAGGGCTGCTTGATCCAGCCCCCATTCTTCCACCTGCAACTCATGCTGAAGGTGTTGCTTTGAAAGTACCCGATATAATGACTCTATATGCAGACACACCTTTTAGTGGACAGAGCAGTACTGCAGGGAATTCTCTGCCGAAAAACGGGGATGTCGTTGATCTTATGTCTGGAATCTCCTCTGCTCCAGAAAGTGATCAAAGCAGGCATGCGGCTGCACCCCAGGCACAGCTAAACAAGGGTCCAAAGCTAAAAGATTCATTAGAGAAGGATGCTCTTGTGAGGCAAATGGGTGTGACACCAACAAGTCAGAATCCGGACTTGTTCAGAGATTTGTTTGGCTAAATTGGGGCAGGGGTTCACATAACAAACTCAAGATCAGGAACATCCATGATTTCATTATTTGATTTGTGCAATTTCCTTTCTGAGCCAATGGATGCATTAGAGGCAAATATGTAATGCTTGGAAGTAGAGAGCACATAAAACTTGTAATGACGCACATGGAGTGATTGAATCTCCCGTAGAATTTATGCATGGTTTTGTACTTGTTGCAGGAGTGTGCTGGTTTTGGGCAGAAATAAAACCAGGGTAGAGTAGAAGGTGGTGCTAAGTTGCTATTAGGATTAAAGATATGGAGGTAATTGGCGAAGAGCTTTCCCTGATGCTTGATATGGCCATTTTTGAATACTCTCCGGAGAGAAAAGATCATCCACGCTTGTATTGGCTCGGGAAAAAAATAAATAAAAGAGAAGAAAAAGAAACAGGTTCATATTTGTACTGCAGTTTAAGTCACCTCCTCCTCTCAAGAAATTCGTTCTTTTTCAGTAATATCCACTATCCAAGTTCATATATTATTTTTTGTTTGTTGAAGTGATGGTTGTGCTTGCTTAGTTTTTGTTCACTTATAGTCCAATCAAGTGTGAATCATGTTTAGCTCAAGTTGAGTTGAAGAGTTGATAAGATGACTTATTTGCTTTTCTAAAAAATAAATAAAAAATTTAAAATATATTTATAATTTTATTTATAAACAAAAATATTTATATACATATTATTTTTTTATTATATTTTTGTTAAATAATAAAAAAATAAAAATAATATCTTTTAATTGTGATATTTAATAATGATGTTATTGTAATCATGAAAATCTTGTCATTAGCAAAGATAGTTTTTTAAATAAGTTTGATGAATTAGTTTATTTAAACTTTTTTAAGTAATAAACATGTTTTATATATATTTTTTTCCCACCATTCGATTACACGTGGCACTAATCCATCAGTTAAATTGACATCCAATGAATATTTGCAAATGAAAGTACTTGTCAAACCCAAGGAGATTTTAACCTAATGAGTTGCTCTCTCCTCTTAAAACCGAAGGGTAATCATTTGCAAATCTCAAGTATTTTATTATTTTTCAGATGTATGTATGCTGGGCAGGTGTTACCTATTATATACATATACTTACTTATATAGCATTTACTTCATATTTAAGTGGGATGTAGGGGGTAAAAAGTGGTGACATACATACACTAATCATTTACAGCATATATCCCCACCTAAACCCCCAACGGTCCAAAGTCGTTGAGATTAGTTAAGCTTCCTCTCTGATGTAGCACGAATTTACAAATTTACCCTTTAGTTATTTTCTTTTCTTTTCTGTTTTGATATTTTGTCGTTTTCTGTAACCGCATTACGTTATTTTTGTATTCTGTTTTACGTTTTATTATTTGAAGGAAAATGAAGGAAGAAAAGGGGACGATTGTTTTGCCCTAAGAAATTGGTTGAGTCTCTCGTACCTTCATCTGTTAATTTTCTCTCTAGAATCTGATTCGAGCAATCAGATTCATCACAACCGGATAATCAATTCCGGAAGGTTCTTAGATCTGCTTCATCAACTGGTATCAGAGCCACAGGTTCCAGATTTCCCTTTGGTTTCGAATGGCTAGAGATGGAGAAGGTCACCACGCCAACGACGATGATCGTGGTGTGCGGTGCTCTGAGCGGCGATCGGTAACTTGGAGGCTGCTTTTGACACCCACGGTGGAGATTCGCTAAGCTTTACGGGGGTGCCCACGAGGTAGAACGCCCTAATCTCAACCAAATCGATGGGCGAGATGTAGCCGCAATCGTTTGGGAGTTGGTCGAGAACAACATCAACGCCACCAATGGTGGAATCGGATAGCGAAGGGTGTTCGTGAACCGGGTATTTGGTGGTCCACAATTTGAGGCCGGAATCGAGAGGTAACGAAGGTTATAATTTCAAGGCGAATCTTGATTTTTCTCCTTTTGATGGCCATCTTCATATTGAAGATTTTCTTTGATTTGGATTCGTTCTGTGGAAAATTATTTTGATGGTATGGAAGTACCTGAAGAGAAACAAGTTAAGGTAGTTTCCTATAAACTGAGGGGAGGTGCCTCTTCTTGGTGGGAACAATTACAAAATCATAGGCGTAGAGAAGGAAAACAACCCATTCGTACTTGGGTTAGGATGAAACAATTGCTTAGGGCTAGGTTTCTTCCTGAGGATTATGAACAAATGTTGTTTCAGCAGTACCAACAATGTCGACAGAATGGACGAAACATTTCAGAATATGTTGAAGAGTTTTATCGATTAAACTCTCGGGTAGATTTAAAAGAGCCTGACAGTGTACTAGTAGCTCGGTTCCTGGGTGGGTTACAAGAAAGGTACCAAACTCATCTCAATCTTCAACCCATTTGGAGTCTCAATCAAGCTGTGAATCTAGCTTTGAAATTGGAAACTAGTTTCATGAAACGTTCTAGGAATTTTCCAACAGGAAGGTTTCAACAAGAAGGTCATATTGAGGAAGGACTCAACAGGAAGGGTGCTGGTCCCAGCAATCCAACTAGACAACAACCAGAGGTTACACAAGTAGGGCAGAGGAATACCTCAAAGCTCCCTTCAATCCAACACAAGAACAACCCTTATGCGAAGCCTTTACCAGGACGCTGCTATCGATGCAACCAACCGGGACATCGCTCTAATGAATGTCCTCAGCGTGTTCAGCAGACCAATCTAGTAGAGGAATTCACTGAAGCAGGAGCTGGGTATACGGTAGAGGAATGTGGAGAGGAGGAAGATGAAACAGCCGGTTTCGGGGAGACGAAGGAGACTTGGCCGGTTTGTATCATTCAACGGTCTTGCTCTCCTCAAAACAACCTCTTCAACTCAAAAGAAATGCTTTATTCCGTTCAAGGTGTACTGTGAACAAAAGGGTGTGTGATATCATTATTGACAGTGGTAGTATGGAAAACATTGTATCCAAATCTCTGGTAAAGGCTCTAACCCTACCCACTAAACCTCACTCTAAACCTTACCGCATTGGATGGATTAAGAAGGGTTTGGAGTCAAAAGTCACTGAAGTATGTGAGCTGTCCTTTTCCATTGGTAAGCACTATAAGGATGAATTATTATGTGATGTAGTAGATATGGATGCATGTCATGTGCTACTTGGACGACCATGGTAGTTTGATCGTAAAGTAACCCATGATGGTGAGGCAAACACTCATTCTTTTCGCTGGCAAGGGAGAAAGATTGTACTGCTGCCTTCACACTCCAAACCTGACAAGCATAATGTTAAGCAGGAATCAGCCACTACACTTCTCACTTTGACTGGATCCAAATTTGAGCAGGAAGTCAAAAAAACTAAGATGTTGTTGATGGTGGTATTGCAGGAACAATCTGAACTAGGCAAAACAATCCCAAAATCAATTCAAAAACTACTAACTGAGTTCAAAGATGTTGTCCCCGATGAAGCTCCCAAACCACCCTCCTCATATGCGACACATCCAACATTGTATTGACCTCATCCCTGGTGCAAGCCTACCCAACCTGCCACACTACCGAATGAGTCCAAGAGAACAAACCATTTTGCAAACCCAAGTAGATGATTTGTTACAGAAACAACTCATTCGTGTCCGGTTTAAGCCCACGTGTCAGTTGCTCGCATTATTGGTTCCAAAGAAGGATGGCTCGTGGAGGATGTGTGTGGATAGTCGAGCAATAAACAAAATCACAGTAAAGTACCGCTTTCCTATCCCTCGTTTGGAGGATATGTTAGATAAATTAGATGGAGCTAAGATCTTTTCCCGTATGGATTTACGGAGTGGTTACCATCAAATCGGAATTAGACATGGGGACGAATGGAAAACAGCTTTTAAGACACGGGAAGGGCTGTATGAATGGATGGTTATGCCATTTGGACTTAGCAACGCACCTAGTACTTTCATGCGCCTCATGAATGAAGTCCTCAAGCCGTATATTGGACAATTTACTGTGGTTTATTTTGATGACATCCTTGTGTATAGCAAGGATATCAAGTCTCATTTACAACATTTGAGTTCAATTTTGCAGGTCCTGCGGGAGAACCAATTGTATCTAAATCTTAAGAAGTGTGAATTTTTGAGTAGCCAGCTGCTATTTCTTGGCTTTGTTGTGGGATCTGATGGTATTCAGGTTGATGAAAGGAAAGTTCAAACCATTCGTGAGTGGCCCACTCCCAAATCAGTCCATGATGTGCGAAGTTTCCATGGTTTGGCTACATTCTATCGACGTTTCATCAGGAACTTCAGTACTATTGTGGCACCCCTCACTGAGTGTATGAAACAGGGAAGGTTCCGTTGGAACCAAGAGCAACAAGACAGTTTCAACGACATCAAAGGGCGTTTAACCACTGCTCCAGTTTTGGCATTACCAAACTTCGATAAAGTGTTTGAAGTAGAGACTGATGCATCTATGTTGGGTATTGGAGCTGTGCTTATTCAAGAAGGTCGACCACTAGAATTTTTCAGTGAGAAACTCAATGATGCACGACAGAAATGGACAACCTATGAGCAGGAATTGTATGCTGTCATAAGAGCATTTCAACATTGGGAACATTATTTGATCCATAATGAGTTTGTACTCCACTGTGATCACCAAGCATTGAAGTATATTAACTCTCAGAAAACGCTTAGCAGAATGCATGCTCGATGGGTATTATTCTTACAGCGATTCACTTTTGTTTTCAAACACCGAGCAGGATTCCAAAACAGGGTAGCTGATGCTCTTAGCAGACGAGGGTGCTTGCTAACTACATTACGGATAGAAGTGATTGGTTTTGACAATCTCAAAGAATTGTATGCTGAAGATGATGATTTTAGGATGATATGGAAGAAGTGCTTGAACTATGAACCCATGGGCAATTACCATGTTCACCAAGGATTCCTTTTTTATGGAAATCGGCTTTGCATACCTCGCACCTCCTTACGTGAGCTTATAGTTCGTGAAGCCCATGCTAGTGGTTTAGCAGCACATACAGGCAGGGACAAGACCATTTTGGTTATTGAAGAACGATTTTTTTGGCCTCATCTTAAGAGGGAAGTTGGACGTTTTGTGGAACGTTGTGGTGTGTGTCAATCTGCCAAAGGTAAATCTCAAAATACTGGTTTGTATACTCCTCTGCCAGTGCCTGCAAACATTTGGGAAGATTTGTCAATGGATTTTGTTCTCGGTCTTCCCAGGACTCAACGCCATGTGGATTCTGTGTTTGTAGTTGTTGACAGGTTCTCTAAGATGGCCCATTTTATTCCTTGTAAACGGACGGCAGATGCAAGCAACGTAGCCAACCTATTCTTTAGAGAGGTAGTTAAACTGCATGGTATTCCACGCACCATTACCTCTGATCGAGATGTAAAATTCATCAGTCACTTTTGGAAAGTTTTGTGGAAACGTTTTGACACTTCCCTTCAGTTTAGTAGCGCCTATCATCCACAGACTGATGGTCAGACAGAGGTAGTTAACAGGACTATGGGTACAATGATTCGATGTATTGCTGGAGACCGACCCAAGCAATGGGATTTAGCTCTTCCTCAGGCTGAATTTGCTTTTAATAGCATGGTAAATCATTCAACCGGAAAGGCTCCATTTGCTATAGTTTATACTAAGGTGCCGACTCATTCCCTCGACCTCATCACCCTCCCTAAGACACGAAGTCAGACAGCTGCTGCTCTTGCTGATCAAATAGTCCAGGTGCATCGCGAGGTCAAACAGCGCCTAGAGGAGGCCAACGCCAACTATAAGGCTGCCGCTGATGTTCATCGACGCACAAAGGTTTTCAAGGTGATTTGGTTATGATCGAACTTCGCAAAGAAAGGTTTGCTACTGTAACATACAACAAGTTGAAGGCTAAGAAGTTTGATCCTTTTTGCATCAAACACAAGATTAGTCACAACGCTTATGTGATCGATCTTCCTCTGAGTCAGTATTTCATCCACTTTTAATGTCTCTGATCTCTATGAGTATTTTTCTCCCGATGATGCCCCTACCATTACTGAAAACTCCGAGACGAGTTCTTTCCAAGCTGGGGGGAATTGATGTAGCACGAATTTACAAATTTACCCTTTAGTTATTTTCTTTTCTTTTCTGTTTTGGTATTTTGTCGTTTTCTGTAACCGCATTACGTTACTTTTGTATTCTGTTTTACGTTTTATTATTTGAAGGAAAATGAAGGAAGAAAAGGGGACGATTGTTTTGCCCTAAGAAATTGGTTGAGTCTCTCGTACTTTCATCTGTTAATTTTCTCTCTAGAATCTGATTCGAGCAATCAGATTCATCACAACCGGATAATCAATTCCGGAAGGTTCTTAGATCTGCTTCATCACTCTCCCTCCTCCCACAATTTAAATCCCAAAACGCCAAAACTCAATCCCCTCATACGATGACTCTGGCTGTTGCCTCCTTCACTCCCGAGGTTGCTATCGTCTTTGCGATCTCGCCGTTATATTCGTTCTCCCAAACTTGCTTTACTGAAGGTACCGTTAGATTTACTGGCAGAAATCATCTGCTTGCCGGCACACAATTTCACAAGGTCTAAGATTTACTAGTGGTCCGCGCCCTAGTTTTGTGGGAGTATGATTCGGCCCATTAATTTGGGCTTCTTATCCTTTGGTTGGTCCAGTTGTCTGGAATGATTAAGACAACACGGTCTTGGCACTGGCAGGTTGATTAATACGCCTGAAATGCGGTTGCAGGGTGGTGTTCATTTCAGCAATTAGGTATTTGAATTTTTTTCTGTAAATTTATTTTAATTCTTCGCATCATAGACTCATAATCTGCCTATATTTTCTGAATTCTTTCATTAAGTATTCGTTAATTATGTAATTATTATCAACACGAATGAGAAAGGACTTTTAATTTAGTTTCAGAGTCAGGGATTAAACAAAACATCAATACCTAACAACATTGGATTGATCAAATAGCAAAAAAAAAAAAAAAAATCTAGATGCAGAGAGAGATGCTATATAATGTATATCCAATTTCTCAAATAAAATATTATATTGGAAACTATAAAGTGATTACACTCACAAGTCACAACCTCAGTCGGAGAATACGCATAAAGAGGCACATAGGAAACTGAAATTACAACTAAAAATCAAAGACAAATGACCTATAAATAGACGATAAGAGAACAACTCTAATAACAAATCTGATAGAGAAGTAGATGGAATTCAACATCTTGATGCCGTTTGAAGCAACTTGTTGCTGAAGTCCCAGAGTTTCCTAGCCAGATTTTCATCTCTAGCATAAGCGCTTGGTTTCATCTCATTGCAGTCCAAAAAGTACTTCCCAGTTACCCCTTTCAATTTTGGGTGAAGCGCAACGTAGCATGTTGTGGCTGCTCCCTACAATCAAATGAAATGCCCAACCCATAAATACAGAAATCTGATTACCATAACTGTCGAAATTCAGTATGCATCTAGCTCTAAGTCATTCAACTAACTTAATAATAACAGAAAACCCAACATAGAACATCATTTTACCAAACGAGTTTTCTATTTTATGTGATCCTATTTTAGAAAATTATACTCTTAACGGCTATTTTTCAGATTAAACTCGAACATGCCCAACCCAAAAATCAGAAATCTGTTTAAAGTTAGATGGATGCCGTGGAAATTAAGTATCTATCTAGCTTATTTATTACTCTTAGAATATACTCCTACCTCTTATTAGGTATTTGTTTTTGTCAAAGAAATTTTTTCACTAATCTTGAATTTCATTAATACCACGTCATCACATACTCCACTGACAATAATTAATTTCTCTATAATGTATATATATTACCTGAGGAACATTCTTCCATATGAAAAAGGTAAATGCCTTGAGTGTATCTGCATAAGAAAAAAGAGGACCAAAATGAGTAATATATATATAATATATATATATATATATATATATATATATACTAATAAACGTGTATTAGTGTCACTTGTGATGGGTACGTACTCATAAGAAGAGAAGAATGCCTCATAAGAGGTGTCATTATTATTCCTGGGTGGACTGAGTTCACTGTTATGTTCGCACCTTCTTCCTGCTGTGTTAAAGTTAATGATGTATATGTTTTAAATCAAATCAGGGAAAGATTTGAAGAATCAATTTATTAATTCACCTGCAAGCGTCTTGAGAGCTCATTTGCATGTAGTATGTTGGCTAATTTTGATTGCCCATATGCCCTCTTGTCTGAATAACTGAAATTCAATAGAAATTGAATGTGCAACTGTGAAAATATTTTACATTTGAAATCCAGATCACAAATTGAAGTATGAATTACTAATGAAGATAATATACTTGAAATCAATATTACATACCCAATTTGATCATTGATTTCATCAAATCGAATTCCACCTTTATAAGTGTGGTTATGTGCTATTGACGATAAGTTCACAATTCTGCCTTCAATCCCTGTAGTTCTTGCTGTGTGCTTCATTTTGTTAATTAGAAGATTTGTTAATAGGAAATGGCCTGTTTAATTAATCAATTAATTAATTAGTAGAAAATAAAATTATAATTATAACATCATACAAATGAAAAGTAGTGTACAAATGATTTATTGATTGATTATTACCAAGGTGATTTGTAGCAAATTGAACTTCTATTCCATCTTCTGACAGCTGGAAGGGGCAAAACATAATACCAGCATTGTTTCTGAAATACAAACCATATAATATTGTATTTTAATTAAAATAAATTAAAAGTAGTTAATGAAATATTAATGATACAGTTGAGGAAGATGAATCACATTAAAATATTGAGGGGGAGATCAAGAGCACTAAAGCTATCAACAAATGATCTGACAGAGTTGATAGAGCACAAGTCAAGTTTTAAGACATCAATACGAGCTTGTTCATTGTCTTTGAGAATTTTCTCTTTTGCTTCATTTGCAGCTTTTGTGTTTCTTGTAGCAATTATAATATGGACTCCACGAAGTGCCAAAATTCTTGATGTTTCTAACCCAATCCCGCTGGCCCCTCCTGCATTCTCCACAAGTATTATTTTAATCTAAGATTAATTATACATAAACTTAATTTTACTCTCCTTTAAACAATTTCATACTTCACACACCAAATTATTTTAGTCGATCAGCATGTTTTAAAAAGACTAAAAGTGAGTAATTTTGTGTGCACGTGTCTTATGTATATTGGCAGCACACCAAAAATAGCATATTACATGCGAGCTATTATTTAAAGATATAGATTTAAATACATATTAAAACTTAAATTAATGAATTGATTTTTAAAATTGAAAAAATATTTAATTCCAAATATACTGTTAGGTTATTTTTATTCAAAAATTGATATATCACATAATCTACCACGACAAGTATGTTTTTTTTAATTTGTTAGATATTTATTTTCCTGTTCAAAATATATTATTAGAGAATGAAAAATGATAGATTATGTGGCACAATGGTCTAAAGAGATGTACCGGGGAATCCAGTATGTCTATTGAGAAGAAAAGGCTGAAACTGCACTTATTATGATCGTTTGAATTAAAGAGAAATGCTTATTATGATTGGCATTTGATTGAAATAGCTTTTTTTGCAAAAGCGTGGATTTTTTTGTGTGAGTGCTAGTCTTGTTATTATTTGGATTTTTTATTTTTTATACCACTTTTTATCTTTATTACTATTAATTAAACGAAATCAAAATCATATCAGAAATATTAATATTACTTAAATTTACACTCATTTTATATTCATATTTTATGTATGAATTTGAGAGTTTGAATAATTTTTCTTTGAATTAATTGAGGTATATATTCTCTTTACCATCGTGAGTTAAGCGAATAAAAGAAGGAAATTATATGGAAAACGTCGGAAACGTGTGACGTACTTATCACGACAATAAATTTAGTATGTAAAATCATAGTTTTTGTTAGATATTGGTCAGTACTCTGTAGGGATGAGTTCAAACCATAGAAAGAAAAGAAAATACGAGAAAGGAAAAAGGTTGTGGTGAAAATGGCAATAGGCCCTACCCCATAACATTCCGAGGCACAAGAAGAAGTATGAAAATCGTGGGTCTAGTTTAATTGCTCTTTTCAATCATTTTTTTTTTAAGAATAATCACAATTTCGATATCAATATTCTTTTTTGTTTCTTGAAAAATAAAAACCATAATACTTATTATAAGCAGAAAGTAGAAGGAAAGGCCTAGATTATTGCGTTAACTATGTTTATGTTCCCTATTTCTACATTTTCTCAACAAAAAAAAAATTAATTTATTAAAAAATTATGTATCTCATGTGATCAAAGGAAACTAAATAGTTTCTGTTAGATTTGTTGATAGTATAGATAAAATATTTTGTTTTAATGCACAACATAGATGATTTGTTATTTTTTATCAAATCAAAAGTAGAGTAAAAATTTACCATCAAACGTAAAAAAAGATAGTTTACCCCTCATTAATTTAATGATTATTTCATTATCTATTACCAAACAAAAATTTAAATAAAAAATTACCTTATAATATAATGATATATGTTTTTTTATGAATATTATGAGAATATATAGGTTCAAAATCTATATTTATATATGTACGTGATTATGTTAATATGTAATTATCATTTAAATACAAATTTTTTATCCATATAATTGGATAAAAAAAACTGACCAGTAACAATAGCTGTGAGATTGGTTGCATGAATATCTTGAGTAACCTGTTCAGCAGTAGACGCTGATCCAAAACCACTTGGTCCTGGCCTTCCATTCACTAACGAGAAAATGCCCATTTTTTTTCCAAATAAAAAAAAAAGTTGAATAGAAGTGTAAGTAGACTGCTGAGGGAATGGGTTTGGGTCTTTACGTACATATATATATATATATACACAAGAAAGGAAAGAAATGAAGAATGAGGCAGAGGTAATTGAGGGAATGGGTCAGAGGATGGACTGCTGAAGAAAGAATTAATAAGAGGTATGGCTGGTTGTGTGTAGGTAAATCAATTAACCATCTTCTTCTTATTAAATGCTCGCCGGTGAATGCCTGTTAATACGCTCAACGACCTCTCAACTAGCTTCTTTTATCACTTTAATTTAGGGTAACATGATATCATTATCATCATCATTTTTTATTATTAATAATGTTAAAATTATTGAAGTAATATGTAATTTATTGTTTTTAAAATAATAATAATAAAATTATTATTATTATTAAAATATAATTAATATTAATAATAAAATAGATATTTAATGTATATATATTTTATTATGAAAATAACAAATCATTACTCTTATACTCTATCCCCTTTTTTTATAAAAGCATTTTTTTAATTTTCGGAAATAAAAGATTAGGTGAAAAGAAACAGTTATCCCCTGAACTTTCAATTCCCCAGGTCCCAAGTCCCAATACACTTTTTATATTATTATTTTTATTTTATCAAAGTCGTCCTACACTTTAATTTTCATTATTGGTTTGATATAGGAGGAATGCTTGTAAGACTTTCTGTGTATATATTATTTTCACCTGAATACTTTTTATGATGATATTGGACATTTATTCTTAATAAAATGTGAGTATTATTATCATATTTTATTTTATAATTTTTTATTAATAAATTTAAAAATTATTAAAAATAACCTTTCATTTTAATCTATTTATTTTATATTAGTTAAAAAGGTTATTAGAAGTGTTTTCTTTCATTTTTAAAATTAATAATAAATACATTATGAAAATAATAAAATAAAATATAACAATAAATACATCTAATAAAATATTAATTATAAAACTATCATTTTTTTATTATATCGGAATGAATTTTTTAATAATTATGTTAAAGTTTAAGAATCTCACCTTTCATTAAAAAAAAAGAGGGAGAATCTTAAGTTTAAACTCTTTAATCTTTTAAACCATTTTTAGTTTTTTTTCTATTCTTCATGTAGGTAACTTTTATCTACTCTATAATGCAAATAACTGAAGATGGTATAATATAAATATTTAATTCTACATTATCAATTACATAATCAATTATTAATAAATTTAACAATTTTTTCTTCTTCATATATTGCTTTTATTTAAAGATGTAAATGAATCCATAGTGGGCTTTCCAACTTTATTGAAAAATCATAAAAATATTATTTATTTCTCATTCATCTATATATTTTTAATATTGATACATGTAAAAGATATTAAAAAATTGACAAGGTGAACTTATTATTATTAGAATTATTTATTTGTGATACTTTGAGAAATGTTGAACTTATAAGATACGAAGAAAATAGAATTATTCTCAAGTTTTTAATTAATTATATTTAATATTATTTTATTTTATATTAAATTACATGAGCATAAAACTTCATTTTTATTTCTATCTTTTTTTGTGAATAAACAATACAATTAATAAAAATTATATCTTTAAAACAAAAATTAATAAGTTGCCTCTCTAATCTTAGGTTTACGAAAAAATCTCCTATATATTTGTGTCAATTAGATAAATAAGTGATAATTTTATAACTAATAAAAAAGATGACAGTTTTATATATTAATATTTTATTAAAAGAATAAATATCAAATAAATAATAACATGAAAAGAGTCAAAATACAAATACCACATGTCAATACAAAAAATGTGAGAGAGACGCTTAGAGTGTCCTAGTATTTATGGATGTGTATTTTTAAACGTAGATAATTAAAATTGTGGTTATTTGTAAAAAATTAACAATTATTTTTAAATAACTATAAATGATAAAACATGTAACGAAAATGATTATTATAATATTAAAATTGTGATTAATTGAAACTCAACATATATTTATATTAATTTTTAATATATATATATATATATATAATTATAGTTTTAATAACAAAACACATAATATCTAAAATAAAATAATTAGATTGTATTTTATTTATTTTTGATTTATATTTTTTTTTATTTTACTTACAAATATGTTCTAAATAAGTAAAAAAAATTAATATTAATATAATAGAGTAAGAATCATGTTAAGATTAAATTTTTTAAAACTAAATATATTTTTAAATAAATATTAAAAAATGTGGTTAAATTATAAAAAAATTATTTTAATTTATAATTAATAATTATTATCTAAGGATATTTAAAATTAATATGAGATAATTATCTCAAACTGTACTCTGCACATTCATAGCAATCCTCTTTATATAATACTAAAAAGAAAAAAAATATGCAGAGTAATTATTTCAATTATAACTGTTCCGTGTGAAAGAAAAAAAAATCGAGCCTTTACATTTATTGTTATAGTTTCGAAAATGAAAAAATTAGGGGAAATAGGTTGATGTAATCTCTTATTAATATTTTTATTTTATATTGAATCTTTAACTTATAATTTTATTATATTTTAATAATAAAACCTACAATATTTTAAATAAATAGATCGTTTTTTTTTTTACTTTTATATTTTATATTTAATTAAAAATATGTATTAAATAGTTAAAAGATTGAAATTAATGTTAATATTTTAAATAATGTAATATAGTAAAAATTATATTAATATTTAATTTTTAAAATTAAATATATTTTTAAATAAATATCAAAATATGATTAAAATATAAAAAATTATTACCCATTTATAATTAATAATTATTATTTAAATATATTTTAAAATAATATTATAATTATTAGTGTAACCATTACTCCTTCTTAACTATGTTTTGTTAATGTTGTCTGCCTGCACAAAACTACTCTTTCCTCACCAACTTCTTGTTGAATTAATATTGTTATTTAAGAATGAAATTATAGGTTTTTCAATTAACATAAAAAAAACTAAATATTTATTATTATGATGATTTTTTTTCTTTCATCATTCTTTTAAGTTATACGTGTAGCATATATTTGTTTAATGTAATATGATGTTTTATTTATTATTCGTAAAGTGAGTAGGGCACTACTTCTAATTTTACCAATTATATCACTTAGTCTGTAACATAATAATCTGCAGTCGTTTCTTTCAATGATAATGCATGTTACTTCTTATATGCTTTATATAATTAAATATTTGTTAACAAAATAAGGAAATAATTTATACGTATTTACATCTAATTTAACTATAATTTACTATGTGTCAATTTTTTTTAAAATAATTTTTGTTACAACTTTAAAATTATTTATAATATAAATTTATATATAAAATACTAATTATTATTATTATTATATAGAAAAATAAAGATCTCATAGTAGTTTTATATGTATATAGTAAGATTGTTTGTTCATCAATTTATATTATTTTATTGAATGTTATAAATTGGATCCGTCTTCAAATCATATAGGATTCACGTTAATTTAATGAAAATTATAACTTATTTTTGAATGAAAATAAAATAAAAATGAGATAATAATGATATGTTTAGAGTTATCTAACTTGAAATGACTATCTAATTTTTATTTATGTCTTGGTTCATTACTTAACAAGTACACCGGTTAATGTATTTAGTATATTAAATATTTTATGTTATTAAACAGGTCATGTTGTGTAAACCCATTAAATTAATTTTAGGATACAATTCATACCGTACTACACCATATTAATTATCTTTAGTTAAAAGTAATTATTATTTATGTTTATAAAAATATTAAATTTATTTTATAATTATAAGAAAATAAATTCACCGAAAACAATTTAATTTCTTATAATATTTAAAAAAAAATGTGAATTTGGATTCAAAAACACGTACATAAACATGCATAACAAGAACAACTTGCCAACCCTAACCATATTACACATGTTATCTATGTGTAACTAGGTTAATTAATTAGAAGAAAGAAGTAAGTTAATACTATCACACAATATCACTTTTTTGTTATAAATTTAACTTTTCTTTTTTGAATAAATTAAAATCTAATCCGTAACTTTGATAAATTGTTTAATACATAATTAACTTCTTACTAAGTGGTTTTATAATTAATTGAATGTCTAACATCTTCAATTTAACATATATTCTAAAAAATATTATCTAAAATAATATTTAAAATGGGGCCATTATCCATGAAAAAAAATTCTTTTTTAAAATAATAAAACATTACACAACAATGTAAGCATACAAATAAAAAATAAGTGTAAATTAATTGATGTTTCCTTATCATTTCTCTCTTATTATTTTAGATTTGTGTTTGAGTCTATTTCTGTAGTTTAAGACACATGTTTCATTTTTAATTAAATTTATATTAAAAGTCCTAGTTAAAGGTTATGTCCATTCTCAATTTGCTCAGTTTACCATAATGGGGATCATATCCTTAACAAAATTCTAAGATTAAAAGACAATTTTACTTGGTAACGGTTTTGCCTCTGTGTGTTAGGATCTCTCCCAAAGTTGTTTATAATGGTTGTTTACCCTTACATGGGTGAGATAACAATTATCTAGATCAAATTTTTTGTTTATGGAAACATAACGACGAATAACACAAGTATAAAATCATTTCTACAAGACAGATAATATTGAATTATTGTGTTTATTTTTTTTCTTCATATTATTAAATTATCTTTCATCTCGTTTATACTGCTCAATTTTTAAAAGGTTTTATTTATTCTTTTTATTAATATTTGTTTAACATAATTATATATCAATAATATATTTTTAATAACTTAAATAGTGATTAAAACGATAATTACGATTTGTGGCACAATTACACGAAAACCAAATGAATAATATAAATAAAACTTCCTATTTTTGTTAGGTGATATGAATGAGACGACAAATAATTCGATAATACGAAAGAAACAAATATAATAATTCAATAATATTTTTTTTAGATTTATTGAGATCATATTCAATCCCTAGTAGGAATGGGGTGAAGAAGGTTGGTGATAATTATAATTATTTAGTATGAATTTTTAGTATATTCGGATAATAATTATTGATTATGAATCAGTAGTAGTTTTTTTACAATTTAAACATATTTTTGTTTTTTAACATTTATTTAAAAATATATATAATTTTAAAAAATTAAATATTAACATAATTTTTAATCTATTATATTATTTAAAATATTAATATTAATATTTAATTTTTTAACTAATTTAACACAAATAAATAAAATATATAAAAATAAAATTATTTCTAATTATATGAAATATTATATGTTTTATTATTAAAAATATATTTATATATATAATTATATCTATATAAAAAAATAATATTAGAATATATTCATCTTTACTTAACTCATAATCCTGCATACCTATATGTGAAGTGCTTCACATAAAGATTTTAAACTATGTAAAAATACTTACTTAAATACTGTGGAAAATAAACTCAAATAAAAAAAACGGACAGATTTTAAGATAGTATTGAATGAGGAATTGAAGGGGCAATTCCAGATCATTTTGAGCAAATAAAGAGTCTACTTCGTGTGTTTTTAAGTCTAGTTTTTAATGGTGAAGGTTTCAGGTCATTTGGTATTACCTACGATAAGTTATGGAAGTTTTAGCAAGGAAGAGATTCAGAATTTACTAAAAACGGACATGATTTTAAAACAGTATTGAATGAGGAATTGAAGGGAGCAATTCCGGATCATTTTGAGCAAATGAAGAGTCTACTTCGTGTGTTTTTAATGGTGAAGGTTTCAGGTCATTTTGGTATTACCTACAATAAGTTATGGAAGTTTTAGTAAGGAAGGGTCGGAAATTCTTATACGTTTAAAAATTTTTTTTTAATACGAATTTTAAGAGTCTTGTTTAGGTACTATAAATAGAGTTGTATTACATTTGTAAGAAGGTAGAAGAGAAATAAAAGAGTGTTTGATTAGTAAGAAAGAAAAAATTGTTTTGTCTCTCTTCCTCCACCAAAATAGTTATAAAATATCAACAAATTGGTATCAAAGCCGATGGCGAATGTGATGGGACAAATGCCGCTACCACGACTAACGAAGGCGAACTACGAAGCCCGGAGCATTCAAATGAAAGCTCTTCTCGGATCACAAGATGCGTGGGAGGTGGTCGAAAGAAGGTTTCAAAGAACCAGCAAATACCACGGGATATACGGCGGCTCGAAGCAAGGCGTTGAAAGAGGAGCGATCGAAGGATAAGGCGGCCTATACATGTTGTTCGAGCCGTTGTGACGAGTCGGGCTTTGAGAAGATTGTAGAGGCAACTACTTCAAAAGCAGCGTGGGACATCTTAGAAAAAGTGTTCAAAGGAGCCGGCCAGAGTAAAGCAAGTAAGACTCCAAACTCTGCGGCGGGTGGAGAGTATGAAGATGAAGATGTCGGAAGGTGTGTCCAGACTACATCTCGCGTGTGCGAAGCAGTGGTGAATCAACTAAAACGAAATGGAGAAATTCTAGCGAGTGCAAGAGTGGTGGAGAAAATTTTGCGGTCATTAACCAAGAATTTTGAGAATGTCGTTTGTGCGATTGAGTGAAAAATGCGGAGGAGATGACCATGATGATCTCATTGGTTCTCTTGAGGCGCGTGAACGGCGGAAGAAGAAGAAGAAGAAAGCAGTCGCTTGAGGAAGCACTTGCAAGCCAAGGTATCTATCAAAGATGAAAGGTACTCTATACTCAAAACTTTCGTGGTAGAGGCGCGGCCGTGGAGGTCGCGGGTAATGGTCGCGGTGGTGGAGGCCGCGGTCGAGATGCACATTATGAGGAGAAGGGCGGTCAAGCCAACAAAATTGGCGAGGTAGAGGACGTGGTCATGGAGAGGCGGCCGGTCAA
Source organism: Hippophae gyantsensis (assembly GCA_030763125.1). NCBI lineage: Eukaryota > Viridiplantae > Streptophyta > Magnoliopsida > Rosales > Elaeagnaceae > Hippophae > Hippophae gyantsensis. The sequence continues at coordinate 1,940,341 of CM061034.1, read as the reverse complement.
ATCATTCAAATGTTGAGTGCTACAGGCGTGGCAAGCATGGGCCTTCACGCAAAGAGTGCAAATCAAATATCGAATGCTATAATTGTGGCAAGCATAGGCACTATGCAAAGGAGTGCTATTACGAGAAAAGGTAGAAGAAAACGCGAATCTAGTCGCGAGAAGAGGAGACAAGAGAAGATGGTGTTCTCATGATGGCCTACAAAAAATACCATTCTCGGCCGACACGGTGTGGTATCTCGATACGGCCCAGTAATCATATGTGCGGGCCTGAAACACCTCTTTGTGGAGATCACGAGAGATAGAGGATGGGCACGTGTCATTTGGAGATGCGTCAAATATTCAAGTGAAAGGTCAAGGTACAATATCATATTTTGCAAAAGAATGGTTTAAAGGGATTAATTGAGAATGTTTATTATGTACTGATCTCGAGAGCAACATCCCTGACGTGGAATGACCTTCAATGGAGAAAGGATACTCGGTGTTTATGAAAAATCGAGTATTACAGGCGAAAGACAAGAAAGAGCGAGTAATAGCACGAGTTGAGATGGCGAAGAATCGAATGTACAAAATCAACTTTGTGTTATGTGCGAGAAAGGTGTTTGCGAGTTAATGTAGAAGACAAGGTGTTCTGTGGCATTTGCGATATGGTCATTTGCACTTGTGGTGGTTTACAAAAATTGTCGAAGAAAGGAATGGTACATGGGTTACCCGAGATTGACTACATCGAGAAGTTTTGCGAGGAGTGTGTACTCGGGAAGCACTCGAGACACTCATTTGAAGAAGGCGAGTCTGGAACAACGGATCATCTCGCGTTAATACATACAGGCATTTGTGGGCGATCACTCCCGAGTCATTCGGCGGTAAAAAATATTTCATTACTTTTATCGATGACTATTCCGAGAGAAAAGACTTGGGTTTATTTCTGAAAGAAAAATGGAAGCATTCGAAGTGTTTAAAAAGTTCAAAGTAATGGTAGAGAAGGCAAGCGGCAAGTTTATTAGAGCTCTACGTTCGATCGAGGTGGCGAATACAACTCGACAAAATTTGCAGAGATACTGCGAGAACATGGAATAAGAAGGTTCCTAACCGCAGTACTCTCCTCGACAAAATGGTGTGGCGGAGAGAAAGAATCGGAACCATTCTCGACATGGTTCGATCAATCTTTGAAAAGTAAGAAGTTGCCAAAAGAATTTTGGGCGGAAGTGTGCAATGTGCAATTTATGTGCAAAACCGATGTCCGTGCGAGTTTAGAAGATAAAACTCCACAAGAAAATTGGAGTGGTAGAAAGCCGGCAGTCTCACACTTGAGAATATTCGGTAGTGTGGCTTATGCACACGTACCCGGATCGGTGAAGAACAAAGCTAGAAGATAAGAGCAAAGAAATTTGTGTTCATTGGTTATGAGAAGACTAAAGGTTTCAAGCTTCTCGATCCAATACAAGAAGGTAATAATAAGTGAGAGATGTTAAGGTGAATGAAGCAAGCGAGTGGGGACTGGGGAAAACTCTTCCGAGGTGTTAGTAGAAAGGGAGAATCATCGGCAACCATCAACAATGACGAAACCTCGAGATCGAGATAGTGCAAGCCCTCGAACAGCGTAATGAGGAAGAGCAGAGACAACCAAAAATGCGAAGCATGCAAGATTTGTACGACTCAACAAGTGAGGTACATTTAATTTGTCTTTTGGCGGATCTGAAATAATTACATTTGAAGAAGCGGTACGGAATGAGAAGTGGCAGTGTGGATGAAGAAATAAAAGCAATTGGCGAAACCGAACTTGGGAGTTGGTTGAATTGCCAAAAGGATGTTAGCCCGTAGGAGTAAAATGGGTATACAAAAGAAGATGAATGCTCGAGGCGAGATAGGCGGTACAAGGCAAGGCTAGTTGCAAGGGCTATCAGCAAAGGCGGGGATAGACTATGATGAAGTCTTTGCCCCGATTACAGAATGGAGACGATTCTCATTGCTCAAGCAGTACTCAATTCAAATGGAAAATTTTTCAAATGGATGTCAAGTCGGCTTTTTGAATGGTGTGCTAGAAGAAGAAGAGTGTATGTAGAAACCACAAGATTACCGCACAAAATTGGGGAAGAAAAGAAGGTCTTGAAATTGAAGAAGACACTTTATGGACTAAAGCGAAGCACCTCGAACTTGGAATACCCGCATCGACACTTCTTGAAGAAGAACGGGTTTACTCGATGCCCGTATGAACATGCTTTGTACGTGAAGAAAGAAGAAGGTAACTTGTTGTTTGTAGCTCTTTATGTTGATAATCTTATATTCATAGGGAATAATGAGGAGATGATAAAAGATTTTAAAGAGGCTATGACTCGGGAGTTCGAAATAATGATTTGGGTTTGATGAAATATTTCCTTGGTGTGAGAGGTTAGACAAGAAAATGTTTGGGATTTTTGTATCACAAGAAACATATGCAAAATAAATTCTAAAAAGGAACAAAATGGAGGAGTGCAACCGGTATTGACACAATGGAACACGGGGCTAAACTTTCTAAGTTTGATGGTGGAGAAACGAGTAGATGCGACCAAATCAGAAGTTTGGTGGGAAGTTTGCGTTATCTCACATGCACGAGACTAGACATATCTTACAGTGTTGGAGTGGTAAGTTGGTTCATGGAAGAACCGGTCTATACACATTGGAAGCGTTGAAGAGAATGCGATATATCAGAAATGCAGAATCACTCGGGTTATTTTTCTCGAGAACGAAAGAGTATAAGCGGTAGTGGGATACTTTGATAGTGGTGCGGAGACATAGATGATCGAAAGAGTACATCGGGATACGTATTCTTTATGGGAGACACGGCGTTCACGTGGATGTCGAAAAAACAACCCATCGTGACACTCTCGACATACGAAGCGAGAATATTTGCGCGTACGTGGTGTGTGCGACATACGATTTGGCTAAGGGAAACTTTTAGCGAGTTGAATCTCGAGACAAGAAGAAACAGCGAGATCCGAGTTGATAGTAGGTCGGCAATTGAACTGCAAAGAATCAGTACATCACGAAAGGAGCAAGCGTATCGATGTTAAATTTCATTTCATTCGAGAACAAATCGGGAAGGGAGTGTGAAGTTGAATCATGTAGCGAGTCATGATCAAGTAGCCGACATGTTCACAAAGCCGTTACCCACGGTTTTGCTGGATAAATGCAAGATGGCGATGGCATGAAGGATGGAAGAAATTTGAGTTTAAGGGAGGAATTTGTGGAAAATAAACTCAAATAAAAAAACGGACAGATTTTAAGACAGTATTGAATGAGGAATTGAAGGAGCAATTCGAGATCATTTTGAGCAAATAAAGAGTCTACTTCGTGTGTTTTTAAGTCTAGTTTTTAATGGTGAAGGTTTCGGTCATTTGGTATTACCTCTGACAAGTTATGGAAGTTTTAGCAAGGAAGGGAATTAGAATTTACTAAAATGGACGGATGATTTTAAGACAGCATTGAATGAGGAATTGAAGGGGCAATTCCGGATCATTTTGAGCAAATGAAGAGTCTGCTTCGTGTGTTTTTAATGGTGAAGGTTTGGGTCATTTTGGTATTACCTACAATAAGTTATGGAAGTTTTAGTAAGGAAGGGATCGGAATTCTTACGTTTAAATTTTTTTTTAATACGAATTTTAAGAGTCTTGTTTAGGTCTATAAATAGAGTTGTATTCTGTTGTAAGAAGGTAGAAGAGAGAAATAAAAAGATTGTTTGATTAGTAAGAAAGAAAAAAATTGTTTTTGTCTCTCTTCCCTCCACCAAAATAGTTATAAAATATCAACAAATACTACTATCAATTACTTATATCTTGAAATAATTGATCGTATTTGCATCAGCATTGATGAGTTAATTTATTTTCTTTTTGCTCTGTTTGAAATATTATTCTGTTTTTGGGTCAGGAAGAGTCTTGTATTCTTGTCTCAGTAATTTCCGGATAATAAATTGTGCAAAAAGATTCTAGTATCACTTGGAGGAATACAGCCAGGACTTCCAAATATGTTTCATCATGGAACTTTCTTGTTGAAAGCTGTTGGGGAAGCATTGATCATATCATGGAAGTATATGATCAGAAACTTATGGAGAGGTTAGTATATTTTTATCAAGTACTCTTACATATATCTTCTTCATTTCTTGTCATCTACAAAATATGTATCTTATTTCGAGGAATTTTTTGACAAATATTATAAAATTTGATAATTATTAATATATTTATATATTTTTTATTCTTAATTTATATATAATGTTTAGTGTATTGTACATTAATAACACGAGAAAAACTAATCCTAATAGTATTGCACATATGGGTATACTGTACACTCATACTTCCTTGTGTCAAAATAGTTGTTACTGTACATCCATAATTCCTTGCTCCACTAACTCTATTTCTTTGCTTCCAGTACATATGCAAACGCTTTTGTGTTTCAAAATAGCTGTTCCAAAGTTAAACTGTTCAACAAGCTTTACTATCAAAAGAATATATATATATTTTTTTTTTACTGTGAGGAGTTTAATTAGTTTCTCTGTGTTGTATTTGACCTCTTTATTTTTTAGTTGCGTTTCAGTTTAGCGTGGTCCATATGGAAATAGTCTAGTAAGCAACTTATATACTCGTAACAACAATTACTTCTTCTTCTCCCTACCTACATTTTAATCCTTTTGTCAATATTCATGTTCATTATTATATAACTATTAATTTATGCTTCTTTTAGTAAGTTGTTTTGCTTCCTCTGCATTGCCCTACTTGTATTATTAAATTGACAACCTACTGTTATTTCAGTTCAATTTTGGATTGTAATAGTTCATAAAATTTTATGCTATTTTTGCTTCCGTTGTGACCCTATTCCTGATTCGTAAGCAACGTAAGGCTATGCAAACTATCCTAGCAACATCAACGAATTCCCTTTTTCATATTTATTCCTTAAACAAGCTCCTTTATTCACAGAAAGACATTATATATGAATTCTGATATGCTTATACAGACTCCGAGCTCATGATTAACAAACAAGTAGAGGAAAATCGTAGCGAAAAAACAAAGAAAACAAATTCAGACTATTTATACACAATAACACACGTTTCATTCACAGAGCCAAATACTAATTAGATTAGTTTCACACAGCCGATTCGCGGGCATTGATGCTTGATGGATCCCCACATTTTGTTGTTGTGGACTCGTTTCCATTTGCTGCAGGTTGGTGGTGTGGATGTCGTATCACAATCAAAGAGGGGTTAATGCCATTTTGGGACGAGGCTAATGTGTCTCCAATGGGTCCTAACTCGACATGCTCAATATGATGATGGGATCCCAAAATTGTCAACACGCTTGGTGGGTACTGTCCTTTTCCTAGAATCATCAACTCGTATTCCTTGCTTTTTCCCATGGCCAGCACTGTCTCTGCTATGTTGCCCCTCACAACTTTCTCAATGCACTCCACTGTCCCATTCCACCTCTGCTTGAACTCTTCCATTGTAGTCTCATCGACCTCCTGTTCATATATATATATATATATATATATATATATATATATATATATATATTTAAATATATCATATTTTCATAGAAATGTTATATAACAGAAAAGTAATGAGTAAAATTAGGTAGAGGGCTTATTGGGGATTACTACCTTGTCTCTATTGTGGTTCAAAGTGGAGCTTGAGGGATCATCACCCTGCTCTGTGTTGTAAAGTAATCTTACAACTGTGACACTAACAGTTGGGTTTTGTGCCATCCTCTCACCCATTTTCAAAGCCTCTCGATCATCAGCTCCACCCACAAACAAAATACAAACCCTCTTAACTGCATAATTAGCAACAATAATCTGATCATTACCCTGTTTGGGCTCTGCACCAAATCCACGGTCCACAAATATAACCACTGAGCAAGCTGAATTCGTTAGCACCCTTTGGTTGACACCTCTCCAGTCATACCCCAAAACCTCCATTTCCTTCTCACCCATCTGATCTCTTCTCCACTTCTTGTGAAACGGCAAGACGATCAGGGAAACCCTCTTTGCTTCAGCCATTTGACATATATCCTCATGCATACTAGATAGTGCCGATATGGCAGTTGAGTGGCGGATACGGGCGTGCCCTACTTGACCTTCATAAGACTTAAAAGCTGTGGTAACTTGGTCATTCAAAGCACCGCGGTTGAAGCATCTGGTAAAGGGAACTCCATTTTTTCTTGCCTTTTGGACCATCATAATGGAAGATGAGCGATCCGTGAGCTCAACTAGATGCATTACGTAGAGCTTCAGTGATGAGCTTTGATTGGAACGAATTGAGTCAATGAGTTTGATTAGTGAGGGAACGTCTCCGGATCCATGAATGCAAGCAAGTATTCGAAGGTTGTAGGGTTTCAAGTTATTTGTTAGAGAATTGGACGATTCTGACTGATTTGATTCTGATGGGTGTCGGAAACGACTAGTTATCAAGGATGAGGGTCGTTTGTAAATGATCATGACTGCTGGAGTTGTGATGAAGGTGGTAAATAGTGCCATCAGGACTAAGATTGCAAACATCTCTTCATTAAGAACCTGGGGATCGAGTTGCACAAAACTGATGTTAGTGTTAGAAGCCTAATTGCCTATCATATATTCAAATTAGTTAACAATTGATTCATGAATGGTGCATATATTAATGCACGAGTTCAATTTGTTCGGTTAAGGGAAACTAGCTAGAATGTTAAAACCATTTATTTTGTGGCTTTGATTTTCTGTCAGCAGACCATTGTTGTCCCCTACGTACTCTATTCTGTTTTTTTAGGAACTTATGATTGAAATATTTCTGAAAATAATTCTTCTCTTTAATAGAACCGAAAAGAATTATCCTATGTTCGTTAATAGGATTTTAGCATTGATTATACAAAATTAATGTTTAAACACATAAAAGAATCCAATGAGCTGAATTGGCTCTATCCGCTTACATTCAATTTATCGTACATGAATTATAACTCAATCTAATTTGTTTAGGTTAAATTCACTTTAAGAAAATTATAATTCAACTCAACTCATGTAAATTGTGTGTAAGTTAAATTCAACTTAACTTATTTTTAAGCAAGTTGAGTAGTTAATGAGTCAAAATAAAAGATAAAAAAAAATATAATTTTGTTCATAAACAAAAATTTTATTATAAATATTACTTTTTAATTGTATTTTTTTAAAACAAGAAAAAAAAATAAAAATAATATATTTTAGTTACAATTTTTCATAATAATATTACAGTAATCATAAAAATGTTATCAATAACAAATATTTTATTAAATGAACTTACGAATTATTTATGAGTCAAATAAGATAACTCATTTGAACTTATAAAGTAAGTGAGTTAAGTTTTTTCTCGTTAACTCATTGGATTAAATTTAAATTAAATGAACTAAGTTAATATGGATGACTAATTCTATATCAATCCTTGAAAATAAACTAAAAAGCATAATTCTTAATGGTATATAAAGTTGACAATATTATTAATATGCTCCAACCATACTATTAGAGTATACTAAAAAAAGAAAAAAAATTGTAATATTATAGTGGTCATTTTTTTAGTAGCAGTTAGTGTTATAATTCCACTATTTTGTTATTCTTTCACAAGATTTAGGAATATATACCAGTAATTGGACTGGAAAAAGTGTAGAATATATGGATGTATTAGGAATATTTTTTCATCTCTAACTTAGTGATATATTTATTAATCACTCATAATATGTTAGTTATGCTTAGTGGCTTAAAAAGACAGTTTTTAAGTATTTTTCATCTCTAATGAATTATGAATGTTTAACATAATAAAGACATATTCTTTGCTCGTGACAAACACTTATTCACAAACCTGATAATAGTTTTCATTTTATAAATAAATATATTCTGGTTAAAAAAAATTATTATTTTAAGTTAAAATTGTCAATATAATATCACAATATCATGATTTTTTTTTTGTCTATATTGATAATATCTATATGAAAACAGTATGAACAATAAGGAAAATCAAAGAATGATGGAATTTTGCATGTAGTGTTGTATTAGAAAATAAACGAACCTTTTTTTCTTTGCCAATATTAAGAACAATAAGCTCGACCAAGCCTTTGGTATTCATAAGAACAGCAAGTGCTAAAGATTCTCTAACAGGAATCGTACAAAGCAAGGCAGCCAAAAAAGTCCCCAAAATCTTACCAGCACAAGCAGTTGATATCACAAGCCCCAATAGCATCCAAGCCTGAAGCCCACTTATCTTAGCCACATCAGTCTTCAACCCACTCGAAGCAAAGTATAGTGGAAGTAGTAAACCAGAAACAAAATCCTCAATCCTTGTTATCAAACTACCAGAAAACTCACCTCCTTTTGGAATTATTAATCCAAAAATAAAAGCCCCAAATATTGAATGAATTCCAATTAGATCTGTCATAAACCCAGATAGCATAACACCCGCTAATGTTAAACATATATAAGCTTCGTCCACAAAATTTTGCTGAGAAGAGCAATGCTTAGCAACCCAATTCATCATAGGACGAACAAAAACAAACATAAAAACAACAAAGCCAACACCAGAAACGAGAACCCAAATAGAAACTAGAGGGCTTTTTTGGTTACCACCAGCAAGAGCCACTGCTAGTGCTAGTAGAATCCAGGCTACGACGTCATTAAATGCCGCTGCAGCCATAGCCGTCTCGCCCACTTGGGTAGTGAGAAGTTTGAGTTCTGCTAAAATGCGGGCGAGTACAGGAAAAGCAGTTATTGAAAAGGCTACTCCCATGAATAGAAGACATTGTGAGAATCCAACTTTTTCCTCTCCCTTGACAACTTTTCGGAGAAGGAAGGTGACTCCAACTCCGAGAAGAAAAGGGAGGGATATTCCGGCGAGTGCAATGCTAAAAGCATGTTTGCCACTCCGGCGAATTGAGCTAAAGTCGAGTTCAAGACCTACTAGAAATAAGAAAAAGAGAAGGCCAATACTGGCTACTGATTCAAGAATTGGAGTGCTCCAAGAAGGGAATACCCACTCCACGAAATCTTTGTTTCTGCCCAGTGCTGAAGGTCCCAACAAAATCCCACCCTGAAAATATAAACCATTTATATATATATATATATATTAATTATTATAAGTGTCAATATGTGTCAATTGTCACTAAATATTTATCGAAACAATTAATTACGTACTAATATCTCGGCAATGACTTTGGGTTGGCGAAGAGGTTTGAGAAGAAAAGCAAGGAAGCGAGTGACAAAGAGAACTAATGTGGTTTGGATTATGAGTAACGGAAATGCATAGTTTAGAGGATTATCGCCTTGCCACGCTCCATCTGATGAGGTTTTCACACTCGTTGTGTTTATCATTTCCATATATGGTTTAACAATTTCCTTTCGTTTGTTACAACTTACAAAGGAGATCAGCTCAAGTGCTTTTATAGACCCTTTTTTTTATTTTTTAATAATGCATGCTTTTATAGACGAATTAATAAAGCATAAATGGTGATGTCGGTGATACAGAAATTATTTATCTTTATGAAGTAACAAATTATACGATACTAGATGCCAATAAGATGTAAGATTAATGAAATTTATTTTATTATAAAAATACAGGTACCAAATACTCTTGAAGAGAGAAAATAACGTGTTTTGTAAGAAATATAAAAGAGTGATGAGTAACATCTCGAAATATATCACTTTTTTTAAATGAATTACTTAGTTCCATTAGTTTTTTTATGAAAATTTAGTGAAACAAATTTGAAAGATAGCTTTTCTTTATTTTTTTTTCTATTTAATTTTTTTAAAAGTTACTTTAGCAATTATTAATGTTAAAACTTTTTTTTAAAATATATTGAAAAAAATTAGTTTTTCAAAAAAACTTAAAAATTTATAATTTAAACATATAATGTCACTTTTAAAAAATATTGAATTAAATTGTCATAAAAATCTAATGGATCTAAGTATTCTAATTATAAAAATTAGTGTTGTTCACGGGATGAGGTGTGATCGGATTTGACATACTCATCTCCACGCTAATTGTTTAGAGGAAGGATCGATATTCTTCAACAAAATTTTGAAGAATGTGTAGACATCGTGTATTCTCTACTAACGAATAATATATATTTAATTATATATTTAATGTTATAAATTTATATTTAAAAATAAAATAAATTTAAAATTATATATAGTAGATATTAGATGTATGATCGATACATATTATATGTAATAAGTATGCAAGTATACATATCACAAGCAAGTAAAACAATGATAAGAAAATATCATTTCTATGTAGTTTATATTATTATAAACTAATTTTTAAAACTAAAAATTAAAGATAATTTTTTTTTTGTATTTTGAGAAAGTAAAATTAAAATAATTAAAAATAAATAACAATAATTAATTAACTCTAAATTAATAGCTAAAAAAGACGAATCCTATGATGATACATGGCACACTTATTGAGTGCGTGGTGAAACTCGAATTGAACGCCATATCGACACATAACAACGCTTGTATCACCTGGTACACGTGATACGTTATGATTGGCTCTTCTCTGGTTACACGGTGTCTATGTATTATATTCTCATTGGTCTTATTTAAAAAATCTATTAAAATTTTAAAAAATATATTTTAACCTATTTTTACTAAAAAATATATATTTTAATATTTTTAATTTTAAAAATATTACTTATTAAATAAAATAAATAAATAAAAGTAAAAAATACACTAATTATTCTAATTTCATAGAATTGTCAATATAGTATATAAATTATATATATAATTAAATTATTTATTTTGATAGTTATTAAAAAATTAAAATAAAATGTATTTTTAATTATAATATTATATTTTTTAAATAAATATGTAAAAAATTGTGTAAAATAGTAAAAAAATTAGGTTTAAAAATTTGATTGAACATGGGATATGTTCCCCTAACGTACCACATAAAATTATTTTCTCCATAATTACCTCAATAATAGTGAGATTTGAGCTATATGTACTCATTTGTAGTGGGCCAATGGCTTCTTCGTCGATACTGTTTCTTATGAAATCCAAATAGTATTGATAATTATTTTGTATTTATATATATATTATAATATGTAGTTTGTCCTTTCTGCATCGTGGGTCTTTTCCTGACAAGCACAAAGTCGTGTGGATTATTCTAAGAATAGAAATTGATTTACTTTATGAAATTAATGGAGATATCAATGAATTCTTTTGAAATGCTTTGATCAAATATATTATCATATTGTGTATTTGTTTCTTTTTGTTTATTCCTGTTGTTTGTATATATGCTTTTTTTCTTTTCCAAAATTCACATATTTTATCTTCTATTTTTTAAATAACAATTTATTTAATTAATTTTAATTCTAAATATCTATATAAAATTGGTTATAGATGTGCGAAAAAAATATGATGAAGAAAGAGTATACAAAAAGAAAATTGTGGTTATTAATAACAATAAATAAACTTCTTTCGTTAGAACTTATTAATGTTTTTGATATTAGCATCAATTTTTATGGTTACTTTCACTTTTTTTACTATCTCGAATAAGATTATTGTAATAATTAATAAATGTTAAATGTATTATTTTTTTCTTAATAATATATCACTATTTTAAATTAATGAAACATACATATTAATAAAAAAGTAATAATGATAATAAAAAATATCACAAAAATTTAAATTATTACAAATGATTAATTTTATTTATGTTAAAACCGTTGGCATGTTAAATAATAAATTAGTTAATTTAGATTGTTGTTTGATAAGATTAATAATTTATATATGATGTTTGAGTTAACATTGTGTTTCTGGCTTGTATTTGTTTGAAATAATGTAAATTTTTTGTCTATTTTTTAATTATTATCATGATTTTGAATAAAAATGAAGAGTATTATATAAATATTAGTTGACTATTTTTTATTTATTGTTAATAAAAAAAATGATGAGTTGAACATAAATATGATATAATCATTAATAAATTTATTGAACTCGACATAATTGTTAAATGTGTAAGGGATTATGCAAAGTGTGGCTCGATTATAAGTGTAATAATTGTTATGTAATTAACCCAATTATTCAAAGATAATAACATAAAAATAATATACAAAAAATACTAAATATAATTATTCATAAGAGTATTTTAATATTTATTTGTGTATAAAAAACTAATAAAAAAACTAAAAATAATAATAATTAAAAAAATGAAAACTTAAAATGATGAATTTAATACATGATAAGACCTAATTTTTAATGTATATTGACACGAATGATGAGTTCAATAATCAGATAACTCTGTTCACTAAATCTGTAAACATGATCCGTGTGAATTATCACTCGATTATAAATATAACGAATTTTAAGTGATTAAAATAATTATTTAATAATGTAAATACAATACATAATAAATTTAACAAATACACTATTCATAAGTATATAATATATTTATTATATTAATATTTTGATATTTATGCTACAAAGACTAACAAATAAAAAAAAAGAGGAATTAAGAGTGTAAACAGAAAAAAAAATTGTAAGAGTATTTTGATCCTCACGAGTCCCAAATACCAAACTTTGAGATTTTTTATATATAAAGAAAGAAAAACTAATGTTATAAAAATATTTGATACGAGTATAATTTCTAGTGTGGGTGAATGTGCTTATATATAAAACGATCCAAGTATTGTTTTAATATAGCCAGAAAATTTGGGGTATGTTTACTAATCTGTAATGTGAAAAAATTGAAATTGGAATAACAAATCATCTAAATAAGATTGAATAGAAAGAAATGTGTTGATTTCTTTTGGTGTTTGTTAACAATTTGCAATAATAGAAATAACTAAAAACATATCATCTTTAAAATGTAAAATAAACATGTTGAGTGAAAATAAAGGGGAGTAAAAGTTTTACTTTATAAAATTAATCTTATAAAAAATTATTATTTATGTTTGATTTATAATTAATATATTAATTTATTTTTTAAAAAATAATTAATATAATAATCTATAATTTTATTCAAGTCATCATTATTCCTTATAAAAATTTAGTTAATGTGTTTAGTCGAACAAATGGAGTTGAATAAATGTGTCATTTTTTTTAACTTAATTTAATTTTAAAAATATTATTGAAATATTATATTTTATAAAGGGTAAAATTATCTTAAAATTTGTATAAAATAAAAAATAACATACGGAGGAAAGTGAAACAATTCTAAGGGGAGCGTTGAGAAATAAATTGAAAAAATTTTGGGAATAAAAAAAGAATTTGTGAATAATTGTTTTTTTCATTTCTTATGCATTTTTTGAGTAAGCATAAAAATGAATTTATAACCTATCTTTCTTTTCCCATTTATTATGGGTAAACACACACTCGATGTTTTAACTGTTACGTGTGTTTTTGCTTTCACCTTAGTCCAAACCAAGGTTGAAGGAGTACCAAAATAATAGATAATTCAAAAAACAATAAAAATAGTATTTTGAAAAAATTTAGTCCAAAAAATATATTATTTTTCATACACGTTTATTATTAAATAAAGTCATTAAATAAAGTCTGACATATCAATTCATATGAAACACAATTCAAATTATACATTTTAAATTAAACTACAATTATTTAAATGCGTTTAATGTTTAACGTTATTTAACTCGACCACATCCATCATTATTGGTATGTTGTTATCTGATATGTTTTTACCATTAAATAAAATTTACCATATCAATTCAATTGAATGCAATCTAATGTAACACCTTTTAAATTAAACTACAACAATTAGATACGTTCAACGTTGAATAATATTTAATTTAATTACATTTAATATTATTGGTGTATTATTTTTATTATTATAAGTTTTAAATGTATTATTTTTTTATAATTTTCTTATATGGTTTCAAAACAATAAAAATATTATTTCTTAAAATTTTAATAAAAATTAAGGATCATCGTAGGTTAATTAAGTTGATTTTTGAACCATTTGTATATCAATCATATATTGCGAGTTTTAAAAAATCCAAAACCTTAATCGATTTATGATCCTTAAAATACTAACTTTCAAGATGACTTATAAAGTCAATTTGAGTGAGGTTGGTTTGGTGATTTTTGACCCATAATCATAATATGATATATAAATATTATTTAATTAAAATAAAAAAATAACATATAATTTAACTTTAACATATTCTATATACTTAATCTTTTATCATTAATAAAACATAATTTCGTTCTAATATGTATTATGTAATTATAGAATTGTAGTTATTTTTAAGATTAATAATTAAAAACTTCATAAAAAAAATTATTGAAAAAATAAAAAAATTAAAATATACTTAATAACTTACCAAATATTAAATGGAACTGAACGACGGTCTTTAATAATTAAATTTAAATTTTTTAATTTTTAAATAAATTTAAAATTATAATTATAATGTATAAATTAATAATTAAAAATATGTGTTAAAGTCACTACTTTAGTTAAATTGATTTTGATAATTTCTGAATCTCTAAGCAAGACTGTCAATATGGATTTTTTTTTCGAAATCTTTAGACCAGCCAACTATTATATATATAATGTAAGAATTTTTTTTTGGATATTTTAAATTAATTTAAAAGTAATTTAAATGAGACATCAGAAGAAAATAGTGAAAATTACAATATATAAAATAATAATTAAAAATATATCTTAAAAAATCAATATATAATAATATTATAGAATCATTTTATTTCAATCATTTTCATAATTTTTAAATCTCCAACCAAATCTATAAAGTTAATTTAGATATTTTTTGGACTTTTTTTAAACAACCAACTTAAAAATATATATAGACTTAGTTTGATTTTAAGCTTAGATTGATTAATTAATTGGTTAAAAATAATGCTCATTCTTAATAAAAATAACATCTTTTAATTCTGATTTATATATTTATATTATTAAAAAAATTAATACATTATTTCATATTTATTTAATATTAAATTTTTTCTCATTAATATTTTTAATATTATTTTGTTATTATAAATTTTTAGTTTTTTTTTATTTTAATTTTTTCAACTGGACAAATTAATTGTAGAGTATTTGATAATTGTTTCACCGATCTACGAATCTTTGGAAAAAGTGCCTTTACGAGAAGATTGGGCTTCATACCCCAGCCACCTCTATATCCCTAAATACAATTTTATATATTTTGTTTTAATTCAAATATTTTTAATTAAAAAGAGCTATATTTCAAAAAAATAAGTATTTTATTATAAAAATATATTTTATTTTAATTATTTGTCAATAAATAAAACAAGTAATATAATTATCAATATCCAAATAATTTTACAGGAATCATTGGATCCCTACAAATTTGAAATTTTTCCAAAGAGAATCACCACCCTGTGCCTATAAATATTTAACATAAAGATGGAGATTTCATTCCCTGAATTCCCGTTACCCTACCTGACTAATGATAGTACTGTTCATATTTATTAAAGTTAATATTTTTATACACATTTATTTTTATATTAATTAACAAAAGAAGACAAATATATTTAACAATTAAATTATATCTCCATTACTTTCTACCTTCGTATATAATTCCCTAATTAAAACTTTTATTCACCATTTTGTGTTTCAGAAATAAAAAGTTTTTAATTGTAACCCTTATTTTACATTGCGTGGAAATTCAATGCATACAATTACTTTTCTCTCTCTACCTCCTTATTTTTTATTATATATATTAAAATATATATCACACACATATATATATATATATTCATATAAAATAATAAATGAATTTTTTTTACATCTTATTCATGACCCCGTCACAAATAAAATTTACTCCATTTTTATAATGACCTATGATCCATATATAAGTTTTCTATTCAAAAACTCCAAACATCCATATTATTATTTTATTTTAAATTTATCTTTATTAAAAACTAAATTAAATATTTCATTAATTAAATAATGAATCTCATTTATAACAATCATTTAAAAATAAACACATTAGTGAAAATATAATCTCGCTATATACATACTATATTACAATATAATATTTATGGAGATACAATATATAAATAATTTATTATAATTGTTTTTGTCCATATTATACTCTAAATACCACTTAATACACCTTTTACATTGCATTAATTGTATATAATATTACTCTATTGTATTTCATAATACACCTTTAACATTGTTGTTTTTATTCTTCTTTCATGTTCTCTCCATAAAGCAAACTTGTTGTGATGGTTCGATTTGGAGAGAAAGAAATTATAGAATTTTGTAGAATGAATTTGTGGATCTCTTATTAAGTCCATGTCTACATAGGACATTACACACACATGTATCGATTATATTGGGTTACACATTACAACGTGTCATAGGAGTATAAGAATAAAAAATGCATTTAAAATTTAAGATCGACCACTATATGGCTCAAGCTAGTGGTCAACATTCAAACACGAAAGCTCTTATGCATAAGTAGCCTCACCTTAAGAGTATCGTTGTGGGCACGAGTGCATACTAGTCCACCTAGATGGACTCGTCTGATGGCTCGAGTTGTTAATTAGATCATGTTTCGGGTCAATCTATATGTTTAAACAAAACTCATTGCCATAAATAAGTTTTCTCTAAATAATTGTGAATTCTCCCTAAATCAATGTATGCTTAAAAAATTAAAGGACCATGCACTTGTTTTAAATTGATTAGTTAATTCATTCCTAATGTCGATGCTACATCTATATATAATAGGAGTAAGTAGTAGATCGAAATTGTTTATTTTTGGTTAATTTGAATTTGATTCGAATGAATTTGAAGATTTTCGGTCCGAATTCGATCCAATAATATTATTAATCTGAATCAATCCTAATTTTTCGAATCGGATAAAGTGAGATTAATATTGAAATTTATTTATGAATTATTTTCATATATAAAACACAACATACAGAAAATTTAAATTTTAAATTAATATTTTTTAATAAATATTATTATTTATAGTCACAATTAAAATAATCAAAAAGAATAAAAAATATGTTTGTATAATTTTTAAATTATTATAAACATTATATTTATTTTTATGTTAAAATAATAATTTAATATAATTATAGTATGCATAATATTTAAATATAACATATTATAAAATAAAATATACATTTATATATAATTTAGTAGTATTTTAATCCGGATTAGATACAAGAGATTATAAAATTTGTCAATTTAAATTTGAATGAATTGTATAATTTTTAATTTAAATTTAATTTAATTATAAAATTTATCAATCTAATTTGATCTTAATTTGATGGATTAAATTAAATTTTATAATTTAAACAAATTTATTGAATTTTTTAATTATCCATTATATATAATATACAATCTAATCAAATTTAATGTTGAAACATGAATTAAATATATTTATTTACTCACGTGAAAAAACAAATCAATGATAACAAGAGTGAGGGTTGGGAGGCTAGCTAGATAAGGAGTAGTATTGGGTGGATATGCAAATGATGATTCCCTTTGTCTTTATCCCTTAATTTTTGACATATTTTTTAATATCCAGTGGAAGTAATTTTATCAATATATTATAAGTGTAAAGCTAGTTTCATGACATTCTTGGAGAAATCAATATGTATTTAATTTCTTTGTATATTTATACCAGCAAGATCGCTACGTTTCGCAGTTAGATCACAATTTTTTATTTTATTTTTATAAGGAAATTACTTACAAAATTTAGAATATTCTAAAGGAGATTTTTGTTAATTTATTTCATTTTCAATGAACCATTTTTAAGAAAATAAATCAAATATTGTGGCCTTCACAAGGATAAATGTTAAGAAAATTAATTAAAAACATAAAATTTATAAATAATAATATAAATATTTCTTGATGCTATACGTTTTTGAAAAGAAGAAGAAGAAGGCATTACAAACAACTTATTGGTTTTATTGTTTTTATAAAATAATTATAAATAATAAAACTAATTATTCGATGGAAAAAACATAATCGCATCAAACTTGTTATTATTATTGCTCTTTTTTTTAGGTTTGGTGCCAAAGTGTTATAATTTTTAAATATATAAAGTTTATTTAGCTCTATTTGAATAATTTTTCAAAAATTAAATTTAAGTACAATTTTGTGAAAATGACTTTTTCTAAGAAAAATATAGGATTTTAATTAAAAAATAATCTTTTTCTTTCTTTTTTTTCCCTCTCTTTCTCTCTCTCTCACTAATCGTCACCATCGATGAACCAGTTTTTGAAACTTATAATCGACTAAACCTACTACAAATCATCTCCATTATCACACTTGGTCCCTAAACCACGCCATCGTCTCTCGTTACGTTTAACGATAATCAATAAACTTTAATCTTACGATTATGGTGGCAGTCACAGAAATGCATGAGGGTAGAATCCCTATTATTATTATTTTTTTTTTCTAACAGCAGGTTATTAGTGTTTGTTTGTACTTTTTATTTTTATTTTTATTTTATTTTCGGTGGGACAATTTTTAATGATGCACCCTTGTTACATGAGTTAAAAGTCAAATATCCCCACTTTGTTATATAACTAATTTAAGCAGATTCCTCCAATTAGATGGTAGTAAATTGGTTTTCCCACTATTTTCTTCATTATATTCCCCGCCCATTACAATAAGCACGAGTGATTTTCATATGAATCATAAGTACCACTAGTATATTCGGTTATATGTTCAGATTATTCATGTAAGATTTGAGTTAAATATATATATAATATGTAAAGTTTAATTCATCAATAAAACTACTCGTTGTAATTGAGTTAATTGGTAATATTTTAATCAAACAATAAACCTATTTATTGAAACTTAATTAAATATATATCGAGTTTGATGGATAAATAAACATACTTGTTGTAAGTGAGTTCATTGGTAAGGTTTTAATGAAACAATAACCCTATTTATTGGAACTTAATTAAATATATATTTAATAAATTGATAATTGTTTAATAGATTAGAATTTAATTGAATGTCTAATTATATTTAATAATTTTTCAACTAGTTGAATTTTTATTGATTGTTGATCATACTTATCAGAGTCAAATTTGATACACGACTCACTGATTATAATTATCAGTTAATATGTATTTAAATAACTGATTACATTTTTTTTACATTGATACATATATGTGATTAGACAATTATCCAATATAAAATTAAACACATTTTACATTTGATAGATTATGCCACAACTTCTTCTTCGTCATCATTATATTTTCTTTTTTTATGTTTTTAGTTTCTTATTTATTTTTTTTACTTTGGGCAAATTATAACCAATTATGCAAAATACAATTCATTAGAGAGGGGAAAAAAAAACTAAATAGTCAGAAAAGTAAATTACTACAAACTACCAAAACTCGAACTCAACTAAACGAGTAAATTCGATTGTTAAGTAGGTTGTATATGAGTTTACATTAGATCATATTTTTCTTTTTCTTTTTCTTTGGGTATGTGTTTGTGTTAAAAGTAGTCACATTGTGCTGAAAATGAGTGATCAACCAAAATTCACCCAGCTCACGAGATGTGATATTCTTTTTTAGAGTAAAATTTGAAGTGATAAAAAAAATTAGCATAAAAATATATGACAAAATCTTCCCTTTTACATTTTATAAACAATGTCCCTCTTCCTAATAAGGAGTTAATTAGATTATGAAATAACACCATTATGTCAAGCTGTGATAAAAACCATTATTGAAATGGTTAAGCATCTAGTGGTGATATCACTTATCTAATGCCAACTTTATCGGGCTGAAATGGAAATGCTTGTGATCTTAAAAGTAACTTTTTTAAGATCTGTTCCTCTTTATAGATGCCTTATTGGCTTATATTGCCTTTTTTTTTTTAAAGCTAGAATATCAATTCAATCCTTACATTCACGACTTCTGACTGTTAACATAATATGTACCACAACTAATTATATACGTACGTACATATATACCAGTTTAGTTTAATGTATAATATTATCGGAAAAGTACGTACATATATACCAGTTTAGTTTAATGTATAATATTATCGGAAAATTATACGATGTCCTTGGAAATTTCTGTAACGCTACTACTAGTGGAAGATTCATGACAAATATGATGACCGTGTTGATTATGATCAGTGTGCACAATCTTTGTAACAGGAGCTTCCTCTGCATGGGCCATATCGTGTTGTTGAATCACAAGTACTGAAGACACTACTTCATGGCCTGAGGACGCTAATATGTCCCCAATTGGTCCTAATTCTGCCTGCTCAGCTTGAACCTCAGCCAATTGAGCGACCATGTTTGATGGAAATCGGCCTTTGCCTACCACTATCAACTCATATTCCCCACTCTTTCCTATTCCCAATACTTCCTCCACTATGTTGCTCGCCATCTTTTCCTTGTACTCTGTCATTCCATCCCACTTGCTTCTAAACTCTGACATTGCCATTTCATCTAGTTCCTGTTAATTGTTACTTGAAATTTGTTAACAAAAACTTTCAGAAATAGCAATATTTGATTTGGATTGAAGCTATGATTTGAAAAGGGAGAAGAGTGAGTTTTATTTACACAAAAACCACAATTTTTTTAAGGATATTGATATTATCAGTGTAAATTAATAATGTCACAAATTTTTTTCACTAATTATAATTATAACTTTATGTTAAATTTTAATTAATATTAAAAGTAAATTTTTTATTTAATATATTTTTATTATGATATTTAATTATTATTGAAAATTGCATTTTCTTTCAAAACAATTTATTCCACATTCAGATATGGATGGATACACTTGCATACAGAAAGAAACTCATCACACAACACAACAGATATAAGACATTTTAGTGCCAAGTAGTTGACACTGATGATTAAATAATGGAATTAATATTTGAGCTCGATAATAAACAACTTTATTATTATTATATAAAATTTTATGGAAAGGTAATTATAATATAATTCAAACCTTTAATCTGTAAGAAGAGAGTGTGAGTTTTAATGTAAAATTATTAAGTGAATGACAAGTAAAAGAAATTACCCTACTGTTTACTTTAATCTTATCTTAATAAATTTTTTTTTATGTTGTATATAAAAAACATATATGCTGTATTTTCAAACCCCTAAAAAAAATATTTTTTAAGTTATACTATTAAAAATAAATGTGTAATGAAGGAATTAAAAATAATATTTATTTAGGAAGGAGGTCATCTTATAGTATTAAACAAAAACAGTTATTGATTGTGCAGGGAAAACACACAAAAATGTGTTTAGGATGACTTTACCTTTTCATTTTCTCTGTTCATTTTGGCGGTGGAAAAGGTGTAGCTCTTTTCCATACAATTGGTAGGTGAAGGCCGCAACATAACGCCGTTACTTTCCAAGCCATTTTTCTCAAAGAACCTCATTACGGTCACTTTAACAGCCGGATGTTCAGCCATCCTACCACCCAACTCTAGAGACTCACGATCGTCAGGCCCACCAAAAAACACAACACAGACCTGGGTCACTGGACCTGGATGCTTAGGTGTTCGGGTCTTAACATTACAAAACCCACGGTCCACAAACACTGCAACAGAACAAGGAGCATTCTTCATCACTCTCTGGTTGACTCCTCTCCAACCATGGCCCACATTCTCCACACACTCCTCATTACCCTCCTCGCCTCTCCAATTCCACTGCTTGTGAAACGGTAGGATTATCATAGTCACCCTTTTATCTTCCGCCACGTGGCAAATATCCTCATGCATGGTTGATAAAGGAGATATTGCTGTGGTGGGCCGGACCGAGACTCGGGCCAATTGACTATAGGCTTGGAAGGCCCCAGCAAGCCTGTCGTGCCATTCACCACGACGAAAGCGGTTGAAGAAAGGGAACCCATTTTTGCGAACTCTCTGGACCAGAATGATGGAAGAAGACCGTTCAGTGAGTTCAACGAGATGCATAATGAAGAGCTTGAGGATTGAATTTTTTATACTGCGAGTAGACTCGATGAGGCTAATGAGGGAGGGTACGTTGCCAGGACCGTGAACACATGCTAGAATACGAAGTTCATCTGGTGATTCTTGGGTGTTGGATAGATCAAGGAGCTTCCTGTGGTTACGAATTGAAACTCCACGTTCTGGCTTGTAAATGGCCATCACTGTTGGCGTTGTGATGAAGGTTGTGAAGAGTGCCATTAGCACTAGTATTGCAAATATTTCATCGTTCAAGACCTGTAAATATTGATGTCCAACTACTTCAACATTAATTAATATTTACTAACTAGTGATACTCATAACATTATTCAAATTTGAGACAAATCGCAACAATATATGACTCAAATAGTATCAGATTTTAAGTGACACGTAAATGTAAAAGTGCCTAATTTTTCCCCTCCTCCTGTCCCCCCCCTCAAAAATAAGAAGGGAGTGCGGTGGGTCAGGAAGGGATACCAACGAACAATCTAGCCAAGCGCTAGTGAGTGGTATGCAAGCTCAGTTGGAACAAGGCTGGGGAATCCAAGTTTCGAAGGTTGATATCTCGTTCGAAAGGCAAACAATATCACAAACTTACCAATTAGTTTTGGTCACATTTAAATTGTGCTTGGCCAATATAAAAGTGCATAATATGATTTGATGAAAAATTCCTAAAAAATAAGTTGTATAATCCATAGTAACAAATTTTGACACATTATTCTCATTGAGATAATAATCTTACCCACTTATCAAATTGTTATTAGTTCATTTATATGTAATAATTGGCACAATGTGAGTCATGTTACTGTTAGAAATTGCTATAAAGCTACTTAATTTAAGGAACAAATTAAGGAGTAAAACATGGAGCAAAATAAGGAGTTTAATTCAAGGAGCAAAATAAGGAGTTTAATTCAAGGAGCAAAATAAGGAGTTTAATTCAAGGAGTAATTCAAGGAACTATTAATTTAAGGAGTAATTCAAGGAATGAATTTTTCTATATATAGATTTGTAATTGTAATGAATTAATCAACCAAGTGTTCCTTCCAATTGAGAGAAAAGCTTTTGTGAGAGAAAATTGAGAGTAATTTTCTTGGGTGTAATTGGGTTGTGGGTT
This sequence comes from Hippophae gyantsensis, assembly GCA_030763125.1. Taxonomy (NCBI): domain Eukaryota; kingdom Viridiplantae; phylum Streptophyta; class Magnoliopsida; order Rosales; family Elaeagnaceae; genus Hippophae; species Hippophae gyantsensis. Next base: position 1,917,341 of record CM061034.1, on the reverse strand, counting down.
GTTAGTGTTGTAAATACCTTGTGTAATTTCTCACATTTTAGTAAAAATATCTGTAGCAGGTCCGGAGACGTAAGCAAGATTGACCGAACTCTGTTATCAAATGTGTGTTATTTTTCTATTCTTGCTTTCTCATAAATCTAGCTTATTAGGAATTTACGTAATTTCTAAACAACTGGTATCAGAGCTATTGGTGGTGATTTCTGTCAATTTTCTACAAGGTTACTACTTATATGAATAGTGAATTACATGAATAGTGAATTACATGAATAGTGAATTACGTGAATAGTAAAATTTTGTTGACGATATTGGTTTGTCGACGGAGGTGTTCTAATACATGATGGTTTGTAGAAATAGTTAGAAACGATCCGAAGGAAGTCAGATTTGAGTAAGAGCAATGACCGCAGATGAAGGAAAGGTGAAACTCAAGAAATTCGATGACACAGATTTTGGATTTTGGAAAATACAAATAGAGGATTATCTGTATCAAAGAATCAACTTCTCTCAGGGAAGAAGCCAGAGGCTATGAAGGAAGAAGATTGGAATCTTCTAGACACACAAGCCCTTAGAGTTATTCGATTGACGCTATCCCGCAATTTTGCTTTCAACATAGTAAAGGAAAAGACTACGATGGGTCTTATGGTAGCTCTCTCCAATATCTATGAGAAGCCATCGGTCTCAAACAAAGTGCATTTGATGAGATGTTTGTTCAACTTACGAATGACAGAAGGCGCATCGGTAGCTCAACATCTCAATGAACTCAACACAGTCACAACCCAGTTGAGTTCAGTTGAAATTAAATTCGATGAAGAAGTACGAGTATTGATACTTTTATCTTCTTTAGCAGAAAGTTGGAATGTTACTATCATGGTTGTGAGTAGCTCGTCAGGAAGCAATAAGTTGAAATTTGACGATGTTCGTAATCTGGTTCTCAGTGAAGAGATCCGATATAGAAAGTTGGGTGAATCGTCAACCTCTTCAGTTTTACATATAGAGTCAAGAGGAAGAAATTCAACTAGATGGAGTGGATATGGTAGAACAGACTATCGAGGGAGATCAAAGGACAGTAGGTCCAAATCTAGTAATCCTAATAATTCCTATAGCTTGAAGACTATCGAGTGTTGGAATTGTGGGAGAATCAGGCATTACAAAAACCAGTGCAAGAGTGCACCAAAGGACCAACAAGTAAAGGAAGAGGCAAATGTTACTTCCATTTCACGAGGAAATGATGCATTGATATTCTCTTTGGAGAGCAAGGAAGAATCTTGGGTGTTAGACTCTGGAGCATCGTTCCATGCTACTTCACAGAAAGAATTCTTTGAGAAATATGTCCCTAGAAACCTTGGAAAGGTATATCTTAGTGATGATCAACCATGTGCTATTATTGACAAAGGTGTAGTTAAGATTAAGTTGAACGGGTTTGTTTGGGAGCTGAAGGATGTCAGGCATATTTCCGACCTAAGAAGGAACTTAATCTCAGTAGGGAAATTGGCCAATGAAGGCTATACTACGATCTTCTATGGTGATGATTGGAAGATTTCAAGGGCCGCAATGACAGTTGCTTGAGGCAAGAAGAGTGGCACTTTTTATATGACAGTAGGGACACCTTGTTCAATCACAGTTGCAGTAGGCAATGAAACACCAAATCTGTGGCACCAGAGACTAGGCCACATGAGTGAGAAGGGGATGAAGATTATGCACTCAAAAGGAAAACTTTCAGGTCTATAATCTACGGAGATAGACATGTGCGAGATTGCATACTTGGAAAGCAAAAGAGAGTCAACTTTCAGACAAGTGGCAGAACCCCAAAGAAGGAAAGGCTAGAGCTTATTCACTTTGATGTTTGGGGACCAATGACCGTCTCATCTATTGGTGGGAAACACTACTTCGTGACTTTTATCGATGATCATTCTCGGAAGGTATGACTTTACTTTCTAAAGCATAAGTTTGAAGTATTTGAGACTTTCAGAAGATGGAAAGTTATGGTGGAAAATGAGACAGGTTTGAAAATCAAAAAGCTCAGAATCGATAATGGTGGTAAATATAAAGACACTAGATTCAAAAATTTCTGCTATGAGTACGAGATCAGAATGGAAAGAATTGTGCCAGGCACACCTCAACACAATGGTGTAGCTGAGCGTATGAACCGAACGTTGATAGAAAGAGCCAGAAGCATTCATATACAATCAGTCTATCGAAGCAATTCTGGGTAAAAGCAGTCAACACGGTAACTTATTTAATCAATCGAGGTCCATTTGTTCTATTGGAGCATAGAATACTAGTATAGGTATGAAGCGAAAAAGAGATGAAACTATCACATCTAAAAGTTTTCGATTGTGTAACATTTGTGCATATCAGTGATCAAGGCAGGAATAAGCTTGATCCCAAATCCAAGAAATACACATTCATCGGTTATAGTGAGGATGAGTTTGGCTACCGCATATGGGATGACAAAAACAAGAAAGTGATCCATAATAGAGATGTGATTTTCAATGAAAGGGTGATGTATAAGGACATGTGTAAAATAGACGCCAACGACTCAAAGCAGAATGAGTCAGTATTTGTAGATGTAGATGATGCCCCCAGATAGTTCCGCAACAAAACTAATTGTAACAAGTCCTCAACCAGAGGAACTTGTTGGATAGAGCAGTACGTAGCAGTCCGACACACCACAACCTTCTACTCCAGCTCCTGTATTGAGAAGGTCTTCTCGACCTCATGTGCCTAACATGAGATACATGAACTATATGTTGCTGACTGATGGAGGAGAGCCTGAATGTTATGATGAAGCTTGTCAGACTCGAGATGCCAGCAAGTGGGAGCTTGCCATGAAATTGAAGTTGTGCTCAACTTTAGTTGGTTTGCTAGAGTAACAAGATTAGAAAAACTGTTGCATTTATCGAGGTGTGAAGATAGATTGAAATTAGTCTTCAAGTGGGAGATTGTTGGAGATTGTTATATAGCTCCTTAATTTAAGGAGCAAAACATGGAACAAAACAAGGAGTAAAACAAAGAGCTTAATTCAATGAATCATTAATTTAAAGAGTAATTCAAGAAGTGAATTTTCCTATAAATAGATGTGTAATTGTAATGAATTAATCAACCAAGTGTTCATTTCAATTGAGAGAAAAACTTAGAGAGAAAAGCTTTTGTGAGAGAAAATTGAGAGTAATTTTCTTAGGTGTAATTAGGTTGTGGGTTGTGAGTTGTGAGTGTTGTAAACAACTTGTGTAATTTCTCTATTTTCAGTAAAAAAAATCTACAACAGGTTCAAAAACGTAAGTAAAATTGATTGAACTCCGTTATCAAATATGTGTGTTATTTTTCTATTTTTTTTTCTCATAAATTTCACTTATCAAAAATTTGTATAATTTACCAAAACTTATTATAAAGAGTCAATAAGCATGGATTCATAATCTTTCTAATTTTTTTCCTTTTTAAAAAACTTGTAATTAGTAAGTATTATTACTGACTAATAGTGACTATATGATTACATGGTGGGTAGGTGCCAGAACACTCAAAAATTGTTCAGGAAATTGATGTTGAATGCTTGTTTCGTGTGTACAAGGTGTGATTACTAAAATTAGTACAAAGAGGTTGCGTTTACACCTCTTTGGTTATGCCACTCAAATTCTATTTCGTAAAATTTAAAAAGTTAAATTATTTGCCGACAAAATTGCTGAGGAAAAAACTAATAGTTGTGTGACTACTCTAAATGATATCTACGTTGCAATTTCTCATTTCAAGTCTTTTAATGGAACCCATTTAAAAGAAAAAAAAAGGATTTTAATATATATATAGTATGTGAATCGCCTATAAAGGAAGGTCCCCAAGAAGTTGGATTTGGGATGTGAATCACATTTTAGTCATGTGAAAACGGTCAACTTTATTAATATTTTATTCAAGAAAGTTAGAGATTACCAATTGTTCACCTCATTAATTAGTCAAAAACAATTATTACTCTCCAAATATATGGCTGATAGACAACTCAAAATGACGGAAGCAAAAGAATGCAATATCCTCAACTTAAATCGTTCTCCGTTTTTGTTTTGTATTTATCCCTATTTCCATTTAAAATTCTCATGTCGGAAATTTTTAATAGGCAACGAGACTCTTAAATGAAAATATAGGTGATATTTTAAATATTATTTAATTTTTATTTTATTTTATTAGAAAGAAAAAATTATATAATAATAAATACTTAATTTTTTTATACTAAATAATATTAATAGAATCTCTTTACAAATTATTTTTAAATAATAAAAATAAATAATAAAAACATAACTTAAATATAAAATATAAATTATATAACACATTACTTAAGGTTAATTTAAAGTTAAATATAATTAAATCTAAAAAAAATTAAAAATATAAATAAATTTATATATTTATTCTCATATGATAAAATAAGGATTCTAATTTTTCATTAGTCATTTCTCATTTTATCGTAATCATCGTTACCACCAATTGATTAATAATACCAGAAATTTGCCTCCTAAGTAAAAATTTACAACCTTACAACTTATCAAAGTTATCTTTTCTTCAAAGTGAATTCCAGTTTAATCTAACTTTAGCTTTAATCACTTTTTCGCTTTCTGTCTCTTCTGAATTTGTCTTTTTTTCCTTAAAGTTAAATGAGATATTTTTCAAAAATCAGTATCTTGCTTGCGTGATAAATTTTGATTTATATTTTGAAGTACTAAGAGAATTATTAAATCAGAAATCAGTAGGTTTTTCCCATGTTTTTCAAACGGACTCGTCTATCCATCAAAAGAAGAACTACATAGTTAGTGTAGTTCTTTAAAAACAAACATGATATATAGTTCGTGTAATATGACTTGAAAGTTAAAAGACGGATCTAAGAGTCATTTTATAATTGGTGTAAAATTTTCAGTAATTGATTGGTTCAAAATTTTATTATCATTATTTGTTTGATCTCTGTAACGGTGTGTGGGAGTCACAAGGATCACGAGGAAGACCAACGAAGTTATTGATGTCATCTCATAGACAAAGAAAAGAAAAGAAAAGAAAAGAAAAGGAAAGAAAGTTTAATAATTGCTCATTAAACAAAAATAAAAATTTAAAATAAAGAAAAAACAGCAATAAGCGTACCTTTTTCTCTTTGCCAATGTTAAGAACAATGAGCTCCACCAAGCCCTTAGTGTTCATCAATAAACCAAGCGTAAGCGATTCTCTTGCCGGAATCATAAACATCATAGCAACCACAAAAGTCCCCAAAATCTTTCCGGCACAAGCCGTAGTTATTACCAAAGCCAAAAGCCCCCAAGCCTTTACTCCTTTTATTTTGGCCACATTTGTTTTCAACCCACTCGAAGCAAAAAAAAGCGGCAACAACAAACCCGAAACAAAATCCTCAATCCTCTCAATCAATCTATCTGCAAATTCACCCCCTTTTGGAATCGTCAATCCAAAAACAAAAGCTCCAAATATCGAATGAATTCCAATCAAATCAGTCATAAACCCCGATACCATTACTCCTGCTAAAGTCAAGCATATATAGGCTTCATCTACGACATCGTTTTCAGGAGAACACCTCCTCGCAACCCATTTCATAGCGGGTCGGATTACAACCATCATAAATATAACGAAACCGATACCCGACAGTAGAACCCAAATTGATATTAACGGACTTTTGTGTGCTTCACCTGGAGTTCCATTACCTGCAAGAGCAACTGCGAGAGCAAGCAGAATCCAAGCAGCGACATCGTTGAATGCTGCTGCGGCCATGGCGGTCTCTCCAACTCTGGTGGTCAGTAATTTGAGCTCTGCTAAAATGCGAGCAAGTACAGGGAAGGCAGTAATGGAAAGTGCCACTCCCATGAACACAAGAAATTGGCTGTAGCCTACTTTATCGGCTCCGTCAACAGTTTTACGGAGGATAAAGGCTACGCCAATGCCGGAGATGAAAGGAAGTGAAATTCCGGCTAAGGCTATACCAAAAGCTCTTCTGCCACTTGTACGGATGGAATTCAAGTCCAATTCTAAGCCGACAAGAAAAAGGAAGAAGAGGAGTCCAATACTTGCTACGGATTCTAGTATTGGAGTGCTCCATACTGGAAATATTGTGTTCATGTACCGTTGATTTCGTCCAAATGCAGATGGCCCTAGTACGACTCCACCCTAATTAATTAGTTATTTAAACATAAATAAATTAATAATTAATATTAATAATGGGAGTAACTTTAAATTTTTCTAACATTTTAATGATGTATTGTTTCCAAAAATAAAAATATCACTCTGAGATCAATACAAATTGTTCTGAAAATAGGACTACAAGAAATGAAAAAGATACGAGAGACATACAATAATCTCTGCAATAACTTTGGGTTGTCGGAGAGGTTTGACAAGGAAAGCAAGGAAGCGACTGACGACGAGGATCAAAGTGGTCTGAAGTATTAAAAGAGGGAAAGCATAATCCAAAGGATTGTCACCTTGCCAAGCTCCATTTGAAGATGTTTTTATGGATGTTATATTCACTGTCATTATTCTTGTAAATTAGTTCTGAAACTAGCTAGATAGCTAGCGAACTTGATGGTTTTGTATGTATATATAGAGAGAAAAAAAGGGGACTTGATATGATCTATATTAATTAAGCCAAGTGATCGATTTGGATAGGGGTGTAGAACTGTCGATCTTTTTTTTTTTTTTTGTAACAAAATTTATATGATAATTATTCTATCTCTATACTGAATTTCCAATAAAAATGAATAGTTTTATTGCTATAAGGAGGTTAAATATCTATTTTATTAATATAATATATATATATATATATAACATAATTAATTATATATAACAATATAAATTTATCGAAGCCATTGGAGTCGTCGTAACCCACCCCTAATCACCGTGATTGTTGATAAAACAAAACTTTTAATAAATTATTTATAATAATAAAAGTATTATGGCATTTAATTTTATGAAATGGTTATTGATATTTGAAATATTACAATCATGTGCCGTGTTAACTATTAACACCCTAAATGGGAGTTTTTAGTTTGTTTCAGTGTGATTTTAGTGAGGTCATTACCTGTGGCTTGAAAAACCTATAACAAATGAAGATATATTAATATAAATAGGATTAATTACATTATATATGAGGAGATAATTTATAAAAATATTTATTTATTTTAATTATATTAATAACATACCGATAACATTAAAAATACATCTAATAATATATATTTTTAAATTATAATTATTCTTATAATATATTTTTAAAGTTATAATATTAAAATTTATTTATATATTTTTAACATAATTTTATCAAAATAAATATTTTTAATATTTTCACAAAACATAAAATATAATTAACTAAAGATATCAAAAATAAATAATAATTTCTTATATATTAATTCGCGGATCTAGTTGACGTTTCGCAGTGGAAATGAGCTTTTTAATTATATTTGTGTTTTTTAATTAATTAAACAATTTCGGAACTCATCACGATTCACGAGTATGAGTGAGCAAACAATTAATTTTTTTTTAGCAATCTATATAATTTAATTTACATATATTTTACAATAAAATATATTTTTTATATACACTATAAAATCATAACTTTAAATCCTATTTATTTTATTTTTTGTTTTACTCAAGTAAGATGTTTGAAATTTATATAGTGTAATAATGAATAATTAATTATAAGGGTTTGAGTTTATCATATATTAAAAATAAATATGATAAATATTGTTAATTAAATTTTAAAAAATGTAAAAAGAAATTTAAGAAAAAAAAACTAATTAATATTAGAGTACAAGTTATCGTTGTTGATGGAAAAGAAACTAATATCAATTAGACAATAGCAAAAGTCAAGTTTGGTTAGTTAAGGTTTTTAGCTCTTTTTTTTAATTTAAAATATAAAGAGTAAAATATGTTATTATTTATTTAAGGATATTTTTGTTTAAAATTACATTATGCATGATTTAAATTTTTTATATAATATAGATAAAAGAAAAATATTATTATATTCCATTCTATGATCTTGATTATAAGTTGTGTTATTTAATTTTTTATTTTTTAAAAAATTGATAAATTATATTATTTTATATTTTTATATTATTTTAAAAAATAATTTAATAATTTTTTTAATATATTTTATCATTAATTAATTAATTAATTTTTTTAAATAATAGAATTAAGGGACATTATTATTTTTAATTTAAAAATAATTTAATATAAAATATATTTAGGTTCCCTGAATAGATATAGATACTTATACCGTGTTAAAGTAAATGGAGGAATTTCCGTGAATTTAAATATTTAACAAAAATTAAACGTGCGAATACTTTTCTACAGTCTGCGGTGTTGAGCCAAACCTTATGACTAAGAACAATGGCTGTGTTAAACACGAAATTTTTTATATGAATAAGGTCCATATATATAGTAGATATTGAAAATTTTAAGAAAATAAAATTTTGTCATTAGATTAAAATATTTACATATATAATAATTGTTAAGTCACATTAAGAAAGTAAGAACAATCTTTCCTATAAATCTGTGCAATCCTCTTCATAATTTGTTTTGGGTTAAGAGTTAGGCACAGGTTTCTAAGTTGGTATCGAGCTCTTGCTTCCTCGTACTCCCATTAGCCCTCGTGTAGAATCCGGACCGTCTTGGTAATCAGGACTCTAGCAGATGTGGAGGGGATGTTAAGTCCCACATTGGCTAAGAGTAAGGCAACAATGCTCCTTATAAGTCTAGGCAATCCTCTAACTCACAAGTGGCTTTTGGGTTAAGAGTTAGGCACAGGTTTCTAAGTTGGTATCGGTAGGCTCTTGCTTCCTCGTACTCGTTGGCCCTCGTCGTAAATCAGGACCGTCCGTAGTAATCCGGACTCTAGCCGAGTGTGGAGGGGGATGTTAAGTCCCACGTTGGCTAAGAGTAAGGCAACATGCTTCCTTATAAGTCTAGGCAATCCTCAACTCCTGGGCTTTTGGGTTGAGTTAGGCGCAGGTTTCTAAGTTATCGGTGAGCTCTTAGCTTCCTCGTCTCATTAGCCCTCGTCGTAAATCCGGACCGTGTCAGAATCAGGACTCTAGCCGATGTGGAGGGGGATGTTAAGTCACGTTCAAGAAGTAAGAACAATCGCTTTCCTTATAAGTGCAGCAATCCTCTAACTCACAAGCTGGCTTTTGGGTTAAGAGTTAGGCCTGGGTTTCTAAGTATAATGAATAAATAAATTTTATATCTTATCTATGAACTAAATCAATGTAAAAATTGTTCGTTAAACACATTGATCCCTCAGCAGCAGAAGCGCGCATTCACTGGTGTTTTTCATTATGGTCATTGGTCAGTCTTTCAAAGTTTTCTTTCGTACAAAACAAATTCTTCTTTGCTTTCTTGCGTCTAGATATATGTTATATTTGAGGTATGATAATTTAATAAATTGTATAATAAATTAATATCATTTATCATATCCTTATATAATGGAGTGATAGAATCGGTTGTAATTATTTATTATATTATTATATTTTAATAATTGATAGTAAAATTAATAATTTTTTTCTCTACCATCCCTTATAAATCTAATATAATAGATCATATATGCATAATATCATAACCCTTGCTTATATATTAATTTAGATTATAAACTTTTGCAATTTTCTATTATCATTATATAAATTTTGAGATTCATAAAATGTAGATCATATTTAAAAAAAAAAAAAATAGATGTTCAGATTCACCTTATACTTTGATTAAAAGTTCCCAAAATTCATCAAATTTGAACGCCATTTTCAAAAAATATCGGCTTCAAGATTAAGAGTGTTTGGATACAACACTTATAATAAAAGTGATTTAAAAAATAGTGTTTTTAATCAAAGTAAGGGTAATTACTTATGGAAGAACCACTTTTATGTTATAAATCAGGCTCCCATATATATTAAACGCTTTTTGTTTTATTATCAAACGCATAATTTTTTTTTGTAAGTATAAAAATACATTTTCAACCGTACATTCAAATGCATACTAATTATCTTAAGTAGAATCACCACTTAATCCGGCACTACGGTTACTCTAGTTTTAATTCTTTTCATTTTTTAAGTTGGATATATTTAGTTAGATAATTTTTAGATATAGTCAATTTATTCAAATTTATTTAAAAATGGTATTTTTTTCCAAAGGTAAAATGGAATTTTTTTTCTAAGGTAAAGTTTTTCTTTATAATACACCTAAAAATAATATAAAAACCCAAAAGGTACTCTCTTAAGCTTTTTGTTCCTACATAAAAATAATTTTTCTCTAGTTTTAGTCTCCTTTGCTTTTACTCCTATAAGTTTTTCTATTTTTTTTTAATAAAAACCATTATTTTTCTCTATCTTTCTTAATTTATATATTTAAATAATTATACAATTAAAAATTAAATATATAATACGAGTTAAAAATATATAAATAAAATAAGATAAAAAAATTAAATTAAGAAAATGTAAAAACTTAGATGTGGGAGACAATATAATTTGAGATGAAAGAAAATTTGTATCTTATTAAGATCAAGATAAATTTTTTTCATTTTTATTTGGTTAAAATATACTTTAGTCTATAAACTTTAATTAAATTTATACACATGTTCTCCAATTTTAAAAAAATATGATTTGATTTCTAAATTTTTAAAAACTTTTAATATTAACACGTAAACACATAGATTCATAATTTTTAAATTCTATAATTTAGGACCCAAAACTTTAAAACTTCTTATATATATATATCGTAACTTAGTACTAAAATACATGTTTACTTAGTACTAAAATACATGTTTGTAAATAAAAAGTTTAAGATATACGTGTGACATTTTAAAAATTTATAGATTAAATTTTAAAATAATAACTAAGTATTATATTTTAGAATATTTGAGACCACGTATAATTTTAGTTAAATTAAAAAAATTAATGATATATTTTAACATTTATTTTTAAAAAAATTCTCTTGAAAAATTAATATTAAAAAAAACTGAACTTAATGAACCTATCTAAATCATTAACAAATTAAACCTACACAACCATAAAAAAATCCTCATTAAATAATTATAAAACTAAAATGACTCTACACGCACTTTCCCCAGAAAAATCGAGACGGATAAAGAAGTTGCAAAGAAAACAGGAAAGATAAATGTCAAATGTACCCAAGTTTATGGCCGCAAATTCTAGTGTATAAGAATATGATTTTTTTTTGGTAATTGTTTATGTTATAAATTATTTTAAAATTATAATTAATATAATATATAATTAATAATTAAAATAATAATTATATTTTTAATTAATAATTAACTGATAAATCATTTATAATAATATTAAAATTTGTAATAAATATATATTTTTAAAATATTTATATTTATATTTAGTTGTTTTAAATTATAATTGATATGGTAATTATTTATTAATTAAAATAATTATACTATATATTTTTTTCAAATTATTATTACATGATGCATAACTTGTTCTAATTAATAATTTTTTTTATAGAAAGTGTTATTGATCACTTCTAAAGATACTCTTCATATTATTTTATTTCTTAACTTTTTATTGAATATTTATTTTATTTAAAAAAATTATATTAATCTTAAATAACACGTTATTATCTATTAAAAAGACCTGATGAATAATTTCTCTTGAAACAAAAATTATAATTAAAACTAAAAAAATTTGTCTTGGAAATTGATCAGATATATTTTTTAAAATATTATAAAAATTAATATATATAAAATTTATAATAATAAAAATAATATTATAATAAGAGGATATTGAATAATAAATGGATTTAGATAATCTTAATTTAGTTTAAATAATATTTAATATAAAATTATTTATCATATTTTTAATAATAAAATAAATATAAAATATATTTTATGATTATAAATTTTAAAAATATTATTTTTTACATTTTTTTTAGTTTGTAAAGTAGTTTCAAAAGTAAAAATATATTAGACATACTATCATTTTTTGCGATAGAAAAGAATACCTTATTTAATTAATTTGAATAAAAATTAAGTTTAAATAAATTTATTCATAAAATCAAATTAACTCTAATATATAATTAGAGAAACTAAAAACTCAACAATTTTATAAATAATTTTGTTAGACTTCATCCTTGTCACATTTCCTATGTATAAATTGAATAATTTTATAAACAGCATGTGATTTGTTAATTTAACTATCAATCAGTAAACTTTATTTTTTAGTGAAATTATTTTTAATATTGAAACACATTAATTGATTTGATTGATTAAATTTGAGAAAGTTCAATAACATTTACTAAAATTTCGCTAATATATATATATATATATCAATTTTTAGATGATTTTATACATATATTATTGTTATTTTAAAGGATAAATACTAAAAAAATCACGTACTTTCAAAGCTTATGATCTTATCTTTATACCATTCAAAGTTTTTTTAATTCTATCTTATTTATCAACTATTTTCTCTTGCATTTTCGTTTTTTAAATGCATAATTGTCGTAAAAGAAATTTAAAACAAAAATAACATTTACTATTATTGTTTTTATTTATTTTGTTTCACACATTTGCAAACACTATATATAACTCTTATTATTCTTATAATTTTATATTTGATCGTTGCTTTGTTCATATTAACCGTGTAAGTGTTATAGCTTGTAACTATATTTTAAATAAATAAAATAACATGAAAAATAATCAATAACCTCATTTTATTAAGTTATTTTTCAGAAAGTCTTTTGTTATAGTATCAATGAATATATAGCTTAAACTTCAAACCATAAGTTAAAATATCCTAAGTGATGTTAGAAATCATTAAATGTGTACTAATTACTACTTGAGTAGGTGGGATAAATCTCAATATTTAGATTATGCCCCCAGAGTTATTCTATGGGTTAGCTATCTCTTGCAATTAGCCATTATGAGCATCAATAGACACCATTGAAATTTGCACATAAACTCCTTTTATATTTTATTATTATGTATAAAGTAAATATATGAAAAAAATAATAAATTTAGTTAGTTAATGGTATATAAATTAATTACACATAAATCACTTATAGATAATTTTTTGATTGTATTTAATATTAATTTATGTAAAAATTATAATCTTTAATTCATTTCATTAGACTCATTTATTTTAAAATTTAAGTGTGATATTTTGTTTTTGCTACATAGATAAGTATCATAGTTAAAAGTAAATAATTTTTTTAAAATACAAAAATTATGTTTAAAAGTTAATTTTTTTATTAAAATAACATAACCTTAAGCAATGAAAAGTAATAAAAATAAACATAATAGTTCACGAAGCAAGTAAAATATTATTTTCTATAATCAATGTTATTGTAATCCCTTCAACCAATAAAATTTTGTAATTTTTATGCATTAGAGTTTCAAAAATTAGATATGCATCATTAAGGAAGAGAGAAAATATATATACTTATTTATTTTATAAATTTTTTAAAATTATTTTGTGATAATAAAGCTAATATAATGTTTATAAGATTCACAAGTTTAAAGTTCATATAATTTTACTGCCAAAAAAGTTAACATAATAGTAATGTGTTTTTATGTTTTTAAATATATTTTTATGTGTTCAAGTGTGGGTAGCTTTGAATATTTATTTTATTTTTATTAATATTTATTAATACTAAATATAAAACATCATGTACATTATTTTTTTAATTTAATTCTATGAATATATTTTTATTTCTATTACCATATGAATCATAGTAAATTTAAGTACCTTGAATATGAAAATATTTTCATATATATAAGAACTATTTGTTACATTATTTGTGATTTATTTTATCTTTAGTGAAAGTTTGATTCAATGAATAATATTTTTACGACAATGTTGATGTTAAATATTACTATTTTACAATAAATTTTAAATTCATCGGTGTAATATTTATTTTATTTAATAAAAAATTAATACCATTAATAATTAAATAATAATAAAGAATTAAAATGATAATTTTAGCATACTAAATATAATTTATTATTCTGTAAAGATTTTATTAATAAAATAATATTATAATATTTAAAAATAACTAATATATTATATTTTAATTGAGAAAGTTATTTAAATTTTATTTATGAAAATAAAATATAAGTGTTAACTTGATAAGATCGTAGGATGACTCATAAAATACTAAATTCAAATAATCAGTCAAGGGTTTTGATAACAAAACAAACATATATCATGTGAACTTTGCATGAGAATTTGGTGATTTCCTTAGCCTCCCACTAGCTAGCTAGCTAGCTTACTAGAAATTGAACTATCCAAATGTACCTTGCAAGCTTATACAAGCCATCCGTGAGTCAAACAATAAGAAATTTCTAAGGAAAGGATCCTCATTTTCTAAACCCCGTGTAATTTTTCACTTTTCAGCTATATATGTTTGAATAGAATAGCATTCATTATTATTTATTAGGGGATTAATTAATTTTAGGGTGTTTTGGTTGTACTTCACATAACAAAATGGCTTTCCTTTTCAAAGCAAACATGAAATGACTTACTACTATACATAGATTTCTTCTATTATCATCTTTGGCTTGACCATTTTCAGTCACAAGATTTATTCAAAGGGTTCATTGCCACAATTAGTTTCCACTATAGCATTTCTTTTTCACTTGTTTTGATTTGACTAATATTTTTCCATTTCACCTTTTTTTTCTAATAACATTATTAAATTTTTAACCACAAAATAATATTTATATATTTTTATTATTAAAAGAAATTTAACTCATCATTTAATTAAATATCATTTAAATTAAATTATAAGTATTTAGATTTATTCACTGTTAAGCACTGATAATTATAATTATGATACATTTTTATTATTATAAATTTTAAGAATGTTATTTTATTTAAATTATTTTTTTATTTTTCCGAGTGTTTATAAATTAGATGTAATTTATATATTATTCAAAAGTTATAATCATTTCAAATCCACTTCTTCCAAACATGTACATGAGAGTTAAGAATGCAACGACTTTCTCAAAAGGTATATCCTGATGCGTTACATTCCAGATTAAACCAAATTACAAGATAAAATCATTCAAGAAAAAAAATTTAAAATTATTATTTTAAGTGTAAAATAGTGCAAATTTTAATGAATATTTAAAATATTACTATTAGTGATATCATTAAATTTATAACTATTAAGATTTAAAATAAGCAAAAATAAGGACCTACTTTTTTTTTATTTTAAAGACTAATTTAATTTTTTCTGCATGTATTGTAGGGGGAAACTCAAAAAATTTGGCTCATTAATGAATAAAATTATAATACCATGTGATCAGTATTCAATATTGTTCAATATCAAAATGTTAGCTCAATGAAAATCAATCAATAATGTGAATTAGAGAAAATAATTGATTATATTAACAAAAAGATTTATGCAGTATTATTGCAAACAAAGAAGTAACATAATTTAGGTTAATTTCATAAGTAAATGATGGAGCGGATTCTAAAACTCTCTATTTGTATTATCCTTTTTTTTGTTAAGTTGCTAACAAATTCCTAATCAATTTAAAATCGTTAAACAAAAAATTTAAAATTTTAAAATGAACTTGAATAGAATATACTTAAATAACATCAAAATATATCCAATCAATATATTTTAAATACTATGTTATATATATCATTTTTTTCCAAAAATATTTTAATATATATTTTTACCATAAATCTAAAATTTTTCATACAAAATAAAAAAACCCAATTATATTTAAAGCATATATAGTAACACAAATCTATTTAATACAAAGAGCATCAAAGCCTTTTATAAATTTACTCTCATGCATCTTTAAGCCTTTTTTTATATATTGCAGCCAGATATTTGTTATAGAAAATGTATTATATAACCTTAATTTATTAATTTTGTAGATCTAAAATTACTGTGCTATGCAAAGTTATAGGAAAACTTAATTATATATAAAAAAATTTGTTATAATAATAATTATTATTATTATCGTCATCATGCAAGTTGGAAAGCCATGGATGACGATTCAAGAAAACGTGTTGTGTGTATCGGTGTTCCATTATTTTTCACGTTAGTAATATTTAATTTATTTATTATTGTTATCTGGATTGTTTTTCCTCCTATGTGGGACACCGTACCAAAGCGAGATGTAGCTGTAACTATGGAGCACGGAGGTATACAAGTTATATGAGATGGAGCTGTAACTATAGAGCAGTATAGTTACATGTTTGAGAGAGATTGCAATAACTTGCCCTTAATTTCAAAGAAAGAAGAAAAGGCTCAAGGACTAATCAACTTTGAGTGTGGAGACTAGTACTAGTATATATATATATATATATATATATAAGTTCTAAAGGGTAAATTTATTTTTACACCAAAAAATGTCATTTTCCTTTTTTTTTATTTATTAAAATTTTCTTTTCTTTTGTATAAATGATTGATGTTAAGTACTTAACTCCATGATGTTTTAGCGAATAATATTCCGTAATTATTCTCTTAATTATATATGTATTATTATTACTTTTTTTGCATTTTTGCAGTTTTAAAGCTATATATGGATTAGGATTTTAAAGAAAGCTTTAAGCGCATTGCTTGTATATTGTTAGTGATGATCATAAGCAGTTTGTTTCCTATTGTTTTTTGGGACATCGTCACAAAGTACTTAATAGTTTTGTTCTCTTTGTGCTTAATTACTTTTTGTATTTTGCCCGGACAGTTAATTTATATTTTTATATTGAAATTAAGACATTATTATGGGGAAATAATACCAAAACATATATGGGTATGCAAAATTGTATAGTACATTGTGAACTATACATATCTTTTATTTCCATATATATATACAAGTGATATGCGTAGTTACACGTTGCTTTCATTTTTATTTAGATTTTTATTTTTTCTCTAATAAATAGATATGGTGTATATATTGTTTATGAAATTACTTTTTTTTTAAAAGTAATATCAAATATGAAAATTAAAACATTAAAACAAATATAAAATGGAATTTTTTTTAATGTATAACCTAATAATAATTTTTTTAAATTACACGTTGAATCAAAATAATGGTAGTTAAATAACTTTAATTAATAATGCAATTATATTTCACTAGAACGAAAACTAGTTCATGTAAAAAATATTAAATGTTATTATTATTACGAAGGTTATTGGTTTTTTTTAATCACCATTAAGTTATGTTTTTTTTCCTAACTTTTTCATCTAATTTTCTATAAAGTTTTTTTATAATGTTGTTAGAAAATAAAATATGAACTTTTACATTTTTTTTCCTAACTTTTGTATAAGTCAAATTTATGATTTTTTTTATTACTTTTATTGTCTAATTATCTGAAAAAATTATTTATATATTTTGATTCAAATATTTCTTCCGTCTTCTTGACGTTTTCTTAAAAACGGAATCTTAAATTATCAGGTAAGATCTCAAAGAAAAATAAAAAAAAATTTAGTGTTAATTAAAAATTTAAAATGAGTTCTAATGTATGGAAATTAAAATATGACTTTTTTCATGTTAAAATTATTGTTTTTTTTCTTAATTCAATATTCTGGAAAGTTCTTTATATATTATGTTAATGAATTTAACACATTTTTATTTGAAATCATAAAAAAAAATAGAAATTCACCTGTATTAAAAAATAGAATATAAATTAATATTAATATTTCTAAATATATTTATATTTTGATTCATCAATATGACATAGACTGGTATATATTTTAATATATCTTTTTATATCTTTCAAAGCTAAAAAGGGTGAAATAAAATCTTTATTATATATCAACTCTAAATCCAAAATTTCCATACAAAATAAAAAAATAAATATTAAATTTAAATTTAAATCCTCTTAAATTTTTAAATCTATTACACATCAATTATAATATCCAAATCTAAACATTCAAACTATATATTTAAATATATTTATATTTTAATTCTAGAATATATCGTACATATCCGGATATATTTTAATATATCTTTTAAATATGTCAAACTTTTGAAAACCAAAAAAGATAAAATAAATTAACTACAACTCCAAAATTTGAGTACAAAATAAAAAAAAAACAATTCTATTTAAAGCATTTAAAGTAATGTAAATCTATTTAATACAAATAGCACCAATCCAATTAATATACATATATATATATATATAACTGATGTAAGCACCACTAAGTATTGAGTATTTTTTTTCATGAAAATAGTGCAATAATAATCTATATATTATTAAAATTATGAGATTATTTATTTAAAGGAGCATGTAAGTTGCATATTATATATCTATTAAAAATGTAAATTATATGGATCCACGTAGAAACGTCAATAAGAAAACAAAATTGTGTCAATGCCCAATATCTTAGTTCATTAAAAAAATTTAACTTTAAATTTCATGATTTTAAAATACATATATATAAAGGTAAGCCATAGAAAAGAACTAAGCAGGTTTACATACTAGCTTTTGGATGCAAGCATCATGAGGTATTTAAGATGTTTATTCATGAAAGTAGTGAAATAATAATTTATATATTATTAAAATTATTATATTATTTGGTTCGCTTCCTCTGTGTGATCAGCCTTCTTACCAATTTGCCCCCAAGCTCCAGCTTTGTTTGCCTTCTTCACCAACGATTGTTGAATGTATCACCTATTTCACTACTCAAGTAAGAAGTCTTATCTGTGTGATAATCTTTACGGGAATAAATCTCATATGTTAGTTGATAATTACTTAGAAATTCTTAGATAGTGACTTTGCCAATTAGGCTACTCTTCTTTTTTCTTGATCGAGTCGCTTTCTCTCATTCCACTCATCCAAAATTCTTCACAAACTTGTACAGTCGATTTCACAAAATAACCAATTCTATTGTCAAAGAAATAAGAAGAAGGGTGACAATTTGACACCATATATCCAAAGGTGTGAAAAGAACAGTTGTGCGAAGAGAAAAAAACTATCAAAAAACGACGATTGTTCGTGAAAATTTGTACAGAAAGACCTCTTAGTTATGACAAACGAATCACATTATAGATAATTAGGAGCAAACAAAACACAAAAAATTAATATAATATAATCGGACTTTAAAGTTAAGAAAGATTTTCTTATTATTATCTAATAAATAGATGTTTCTTTAACTTAATTTTTCTTCCAAGAACTAATGCGATCGAAAGACCAAAAATGTTTTAAAACAACAAAACATTGTGTGAAATTAAAGTTTTAAATACCATTATTAATAATAGATATATTTATATAATTTTATTTATTTAATTTTTCTCTGATAAATAGATATAGTATATATATTGTTTATGAAATTATGTTCTTTTTAAAAGTAATATATAATATTTTAAATTAAATATGAAAATTGGACTATTAGAACAAAATATAAAATGGGAAAAAATTAAATGTGTAACCTAATAATAAATTATTTTTAAATTATATATTAGATTCAAAATAATGTAAACAAATTAAATAAATTTAATTAATAATGCAATTATATTTCAATAGCTTCAAACAAAACTAGTTCACGTATAAACGTTAAATGTTATTATTACGAGGGTCGTTGGTTCTTACAATGAACACAGCAAAATTACTACCAAGTTCAAATTTCTTTAATTTGGGATTCAAATTCTCATCATTTCATTGTGTTTACATACATATTAATTTTTGGATGCAACTACCATGAAGTAATAAAGACTTTTTTTCATGAAAGTAGTGCCATAATAATCTATATATTATTGAAATTGTGAGATTATTTATTTAAACGAGCCTATAAATTACATATTATATATCTATTAAAAAGTATGAATTGTACCGTATTCATGTAGAAACATATGTAAAAAGAAAAAAAATTGTGTAAATGCCCAATATCTTAGGTCATTCAGTAATTTTTATGTTCAAATTTGATGACTTTAATCTTTAATCATTTATATTCTCAGCATTCAATAAGGGGGAACTAGCTGTGACTTAAACAGCTCATTTTGGTACATAAAAAAATTGAACTTAGAGTAATAATTAGAGTGAATAATATAATTATTTCAAAAGAAAATAATAATAATAATAGTAAGTGACTTACCTGGTCACTCTTTCTTGTATCATTATATGTGACAAAAATATTCAACCCAGGATAAAGTGGCTGAAGAGAAGGTTTGTCTTATCTCCAAAGAAAAGATGTCCTAATAGGAGTGGTTTGAGTCTTTTCAAAGGTCTCCACCGCCTTCCATTGTCGTTCTTCGCTTGCCATTGTCATTCTCTGTCATGTCTTCTATCGTCCACAGTTGTCATACTTCTTGGGTTTTCACAGTGTTGTTGGTTTTTTCATCTTTTCTTTTCTTTTTTTGTTTCCCTAAAGTTCTATTTTGTTCTCTGATGCTGGTCTTGGTTTTTGATTGAGGTTGAGATATTTGTTAAAATGCCTCTTAGTGCTCTATTTATCTTGCTAGAGGGAAGTGACAAGGTAGAGGAATATTGGTTTCTCTATTCTTTGTGCGCTTCGACTGGTCAAATCTTGAAAATTATATAGGGATGTAAGGATCGAACTTACCCTTGAGTGTGAATCATCGAGTCAATTTGGCAAATCAAATCAATACTGAAAATAGAGGCTAGTACGGGACGAGCTAACCATGAAAACTCATGACTCGTCAACAATGAGATTTTTGTTCACCATTTTCCTCCTTGCTCTGTTATGCTTATTCATTGACATGTGTTTTAAATTTGCGCTTGTTTTTCCATGTATCTTTGAATTTGATGATTAATGAGATTACTCATTTATTAAAAAATATCTGAAAACGTAAATAAATATGATTGTAAAAACATATAAAATTATCTTAGGAAAAAAACATATGAAATTAATTACTCTAATATTTTCATTTATGTTTTGGGATATTTTTGTATTCAGGTGAGAACCAAAAGAGTGATCAACGGTGGCAAAGTGATCAAGGGTGGATTACAGGATCGTCCACACAGCTGCAGTTATAAAATTCATTGTTGATTTTTTTTTAATTTAATTGTTGATTGTTGAGGTGTTAATGTTCTCTTTTTACAAGTTAAAGTTAACAGTTTGAGCTATGCAAAGAACCATTTTTTTTAACACACATGGAAAGGAGAGAAATGGAGAATATGGTATCCTAATTACCAGACTCTGGATGAACAAATTAATGCTTAACCTAATTTCGGTTTTATTCTTCATCTCCTATGATCTTCTCTAGAGCTGCATCACTATGCTTTTCTTATAAACTTGGCTTCATCCTTTTAATTAGCCACATCCACACGGTGTTCATGTTGTAATGTCTATAGTTAAGTTAAGCTTAGCCCTAACCTTCCAAAACTAGACTGCACTTGCTAAGAGTATTGGTGGAATGAAACTTGCCACAAAGAGCAGTGGCAAAAATTCTTCAACTGGTCTACATCACACACATCTTAAGTATGCTATAATTTTTTTACTTTTGCAATTATGCAATGACTTGTGCCTCAAGTGGTAACGACAAGCAAAGCTGCAAACAGAAATAAAACACAAAAAGGACCTTCCTTTCCACAGTACTAAGTTAGAAGAAATGCCATAAACCATAGCAGAATATTTAACAAATTACAAGGGTACTAAAACCCATCTATAAAACATGTAAATTTCTTATTTTGGCATGTAGAAGATTTAGGAATTAAGTTTTGGTTATGGTTGCGTAAGTATTGCAGTTACTTAAAAAAAATACATAAATATATGGATTGAACATTCTTGAGGGTAGTGTATTAGATACAACAAAGAAGGTTGAATTTTTTTGTCAGATAGAACTAACCATAGTACCGTATTTTGCAGTGGCATTCAATTAGCCCCGACTATCATCCCATTCTGTAGTGGCATATATTCATTCTCACCATAGATACCTGAAATTATATTCAAAGGGGGCAAAAGATGATCATGACATTGCAACCTGATGAAAACTACATAATATTGAAGTATGTCTTTCAAAATATTTTTGGTCAAGATAAATCGTGAAATGAAGACAATTTAGAGATTAGTTTTGGTTTTGTGTTTAGAAAAATGGTAGTTACTATTACTAATCAACAGCTATCTAGATACCTTCCTTCATTTTTCTATGGCGTGTTGAACTGTTTCTTAAAAACATATGAGAATTGTTTTACTCCCTAAATTCAAGGAGTAAGTATCAGAATTTTTTTATTTTTTTATTTTGCTTTAAAAGAATAATACAAAAGCACCCGAGCTCTAAAAATATTTGACTTCTATAACCTCTATTTTTTTATACAAAAAGGCACTAAAGTTACTTTTTTTATTAAATAAAGCAAACATTTAAATGGATGGGACTAGACATTGGGTCCATGGTGGTAGGAGTGGGGAGTCATACCACCTAGACTATAACCTTTATTGTTTTTGCCTAGACTCTCGTTTAGTTGAAGTTAACAGTCATAAGCTTCGGTAATGACATAAAGTATGTAGACACAATAAGAAGGTCTGAAACCAATAGAAAGAAGGAAAACAAAATAATTAGGAAAAAACAATAAAAAGGATAAAGATTGGAAATATTGAGAACGCAGGTGTACCATCATTAACACAATTTCAGAGAATTGAAATACTGATGATATATATGCACGATCCATGAAATCCAAAAAAATAGAAGGTTCTAAACCTACCTCTTGCAGTATTCAGTAGCATAACGCGAGCCATTGTAAAGAACAAACCACATCAACACGATGACCAAAGTATCTGCCCGAAACTAAGGAACTCACCAATGAAAAAATATAAAACCAAGTATTGAAGGGTACAAAATACATAGACTGTTAGATTTGATATGATCATGAAGGCAGCAGGATTGTGTATTCTACATTCCACTAATCCTCAATATGGAGATATCCAAATTGACATGTAATATATTTCACAGTTCTACTCGTAAAGGAGGGAAAAAAAGTATGGTATCATAAAACGTACGAAACTCATTTTGTCCAACCACACTCTCCAAGCCAAAATGTAAGATTTTTGGAGATAACCGTACAATAGAGGATACTGAAAAGATAACGCTCCCACCAATCCAGCATATAGAGCCCAAACGTTACGTTGTAAAGATAAATTTTACGTTGAATCCAATTCATGGTTATAAACCTACAGGAAATAATAAAAAGTTATATAGTTAGCAATCGATACCAAGTAAGGAAAAAAATAAAGGGAAATAGAGAGCGCTAGATAGAGATATTATTAGTTTTAGTTTGAGTCCCCATCTCAAATCAACAGAAGTCGTTAGTTTGTAAAAAGTTAATATAAAAACCAACCCACATGCACATATACAAACAAATTGGAAACAATATACACCATGGTTATCCAAGTTGGACATAATCACGTGCAGGACATCAGTTTGGTCTTCACTTTTCAGCTTTCATTTTGAGATCATTTCATGCTTGTTTAATTTGAACTAATATGCAATAAAAAATTGCATTCATATGCTTATTTTTGTTTGATGATAACAAGTTCCCAAAAAATGCACCAAGACACCATGTTGAGGCAAGGCAGCTGATAGTGTGCTTGAGGCTATCGCCTCCTCTACTTAATTTGAAACTTACACTTTTTACAGCGTGATGTACGCCTTAAGGCAACATAAGACTTACACTTCTTTCATAAAACTATAAAGTGTCAAATTATGAGTTTTTAAGCTAGGTCCAATTTTATTATAAAAAACACAGTAGCCTATTAAATGAAAAAAATAAAATAAAAAGAAAAAGAAACCAAAAGACTCCTAAAGGATAAAAACAGATCAACAAGACATTGTATTAGATATGATATTCAATGAATGATAAACACTAGTAATGATGAAGGTGATGATGAGTAAAGGTTTGAATTAGTATAGTTAACAGATGAAGAGGAAGAAACTAACAATAACCAACATAAGGATGTGATGAGTGAAGAATGAGGGTTTGAATTAATACACTCAAGAAATAAAGAGAAAGAAATTAACAATGAACAACATATTAAAGCATGTTTTGTGACTTATTTGTAGTTCATTTTAAAACTTGCTTTGTGACTTTATTTGAATCTTAACTTATTATTTAGATGTTTATTTCTATGATTCGTGACTTTATATCTAAATTACTTATATTATTCTTACATTTTATCATTTGTCTTTAACTTTTAGTATATTTTTAGTCTATATAATAAGAAATTAATAATTTTATGTATTTTTTTATTTTAAATGAAGCTTATGCCTTACATTGTCTTGAGACTTATGCTTTGTCTTATTTGGGGCAACCGTCTTGATATATGTTTCCGTCTTTTGGAACCTTATCATAATAAAATATGCTATCATCGTGAAGAAGCAAGAGAACTTAATGATAATACAAAACAATTAGGCCAGTAATAGTAGACAAAAGAGCCTGCAAAATCATCCGGTACATACATTTTTAACTTGCTGGCAATTTTGGGAAAATAAAATTGCAATTTGCAAACATTACCACAGACTTGTGGAACGTAATAAATTTTATAACAATAAAGGTGAAATATATTGTGTATATACATTGAAAGATTAGGAATCTCCTCACTTCATTTGTAATTCGGTGCTTGATTTTTCAAAACCCACCCTTTAGATTCAGAAATTATTACCATTATAATCTTTTATATATAATTTAACCTTGTCATCAATTTCTGTGAACTGAGCCTTACAAATTTCAACAGTAAACCCTCCGGTGAAAAAAAACGAGATGCTTGGTACCTGATACGAAACCTCTAACATATCCAATAAATTAAGAATTCTCAACAAATTATACCGGTGCAGCTAAACTTACACTTAAATCCGTACATATAAATCTGTGAATATTTGCAAGAAGGTACGGTACGACACGATCACTAATAAAACTCAATTCTTAATCACTAATAAAAAATAATATCAAAGCAAAAACTTTTTATCTCTGCATATATTTTGCGATGAGTGAAAGTTATAAATAAAGAATATTAAAGAAGGAGCAGAAAATTAATATACCAGGACGGCTGAGTTAAAGACAAATCGAATGAGAGCGGGTGGAGAGTGAAAATGCTGGCGCTTGGCGGCGATTAGTCCGACGGGGTAGAAGCAAATCCAAATTCAATAAAAACGAGGGTAAACATTGGATGAGAGAGCATTATTTTCTATTGAAATGTCTTAAATATCCTCAGTAAGACATGATATTTACAAACAACCACAACTCTGCAAGGCACGATAAGTCAATTTTATAAATTAAAAAAAAAAATACTTATGACATACAAGGCGAGACATAAGATATGCCGTTAATGTTTAAGTCAATTCATACATATGCAAGTAAAGGTTTATTGTTCTAGAGAAAAAATGATGTCTCAAATATCGAAGGATATATAGACTTCAATTAGATAGATGACCAAATAACTAAAAAATCAAAGATTATTTTATATTTATTAAAGATAATTTTATCACTTGAAAAAATAAGATGAAAAGTCAAAATTGAATTTCGAGAAATGATTTATAATATATACCAAATGTCATAGATTAGAAACATATTTAAAAATTTGAGAATTGATTATGCAAAATCCATAAATTTTAACTGTGATAATAATAAAGATAGCATAAAAAATGATTGTACAAAATATATAAAAGTATATCATTATTTCATTAAAGAGAAATTTGATTAAAAAATTATACAGTTTTCATCGATCCATTCAAACAAATAATATTAATAAAGATATTTCATGATATAATTAACAAGTTGATTATAATAAATATTCATGTTTCAAAAAATGTCTTCATAAATTATTAATTATTGAATAGATTTTATAATTACTTCTAAAAATAAGTTAGTTGATTAGTTTTATATTTAAATATAAAAATAATTTATTTCATTTTTAATATGTAATTATCTTTATATATTATCTTTAATTTGAATAATAATACATATAGAATTGTTATTTATGATATTTTAGTATATTATTTTATATTAATTAACATCTTTATTATTATAAATTTTAAAATATTGTTTTTTTAATTATTTAAATAAAAAAATAAGAAATACAAAAAAAGTTTGAATATGAAGCATCAGACTGGAATCTACACCGTCCATTGTTTTCTAAATCTTTCGGCTCTTAAATTTCGGGGTTAGTACGGAAAAATCTGGATTAGAACATTCTGGAAACTTAGTCCCCAAAGTCTATATAGGCTATATATTAGTTCTTTTCTCCTACCACAAATTTGCAAACCCTAGCAGCAATTTTCCCTTGTTGTGCTAGTAAAAGTAAATTAAGTCGGCAACCCAAATCAACAATGGCCGGCAAAGGAGAAGGTCCGGCTATCGGGATTGATCTTGGAACAACATACTCCTGCGTTGGTGTGTGGCAGCACGACCGTGTTGAGATCATTGCAAATGATCAAGGTAACAGGACGACGCCGTCTTATGTTGCCTTCACAGATTCAGAACGTTTGATCGGAGATGCCGCCAAAAATCAGGTCGCCATGAACCCCATCAACACCGTATTCGGTAAGATCCGAGCTCCTCAATTTAATTGTGCTGTAGTTTATTTAATAGATCCCTATCCTTTCGCTAGATTTACACAAATTATGTGGCCTTCTGGCACTATGGATCTTTCTCTATTTTTGTTTTCTTGTTTTTGGCTAGATATTTGCGTAGGGGATAATTCAACTTGCTAATATGCTGTAGATCTAAAACTTATATTTGATTAGATCCAGTACCCTTGGGTGTGTTCTATTTGAACGTGTGTGTTCTCCTTAACGGTTTGGAATAAATACTTAAATTTGTGGTTTGTCATCTGCTTCTTAGTTTTTGATTCTTAGAGTTTGGAATAGAATCCTGCATACTTATGTGATTAGCTTATTTGGAACAAACTTACATTTGATTAGATCCAGTGCCCTTGGGTGTGTTCTATTTGAACTTGTTTGTTCTCATTAACGGTTTGGAATAAATACTTAAATTTGTGGTTTGTCATCTGCTTCTTTATTTTTGATTCTTAGAGTTTGGAATAGAATCATGCATGCTTATGTGATTAGGTTATTTGGAACCTGAAAGTAACGTGTTTGTTCTCATTAACGGTTTGGAATTAATAATTAATTTGTGGTTTCATCTGCTTCTTAGTTTTTGATTCTTAGAGTTTGGAATAGAATCCCGCATACTTATGTAATTAGGTTATTTGGAACCTGAAAGTGACGAGTCTAAAGTAAGGACTCGTATACTTTTACCTTCCATACCATTTCGGAGTAGCTATTTTATTCGTAGGCATTGATATTCAAATTTTACAAGACATCTACTTATTTATTGTTATCAATGAAGGTGAAGCGGGATAGACTAGGGATACATTACATCCATGCTAAATAATTGTTAAACATGATTAATAGGATTGTTTAATTATATTGCAGATGCAAAGAGGTTGATTGGTAGGAGATTGTCTGATGCCACTGTTCAGAGTGACATTAAACTCTGGCCATTCAAGGTTATTGCTGGTCCAGCTGACAAGCCCATGATCGTAGTCAACTACAAGGGTGAAGATAAGCAATTTGCTGCTGAAGAGATATCTTCCATGGTTCTTATTAAGATGCGTGAGATTGCAGAGGCCTACCTTGGTTCTTCTATCAAGAATGCTGTCGTCACTGTCCCTGCATATTTCAATGATTCCCAACGTCAGGCCACCAAGGATGCTGGTATAATTGCTGGTCTCAATGTCATGCGTATTATTAATGAGCCTACTGCTGCTGCCATTGCCTATGGTTTGGACAAGAAGGCTACAAGTGTTGGTGAAAAGAATGTATTGATTTTTGATCTCGGAGGTGGTACTTTTGATGTTTCTCTTCTTACCATTGAAGAGGGTATTTTTGAGGTGAAGTCTACAGCTGGAGACACCCATCTTGGAGGTGAAGATTTTGATAACAGAATGGTGAACCACTTTGTTCAGGAGTTTAAAAGGAAGAGCAAGAAGGACATAAATGGGAATGCCAGAGCTCTTAGGAGGTTGAGAACTGCCTGTGAGAGGGCAAAGAGAACTCTTTCTTCAACTGCTCAAACCACCATTGAAATCGACTCCTTATATGAAGGAATTGATTTCTACTCCACCATTACTCGTGCCAGATTTGAGGAATTAAACATGGATCTGTTCAGGAAATGCATGGAGCCCGTTGAGAAGTGTTTGAGAGATGCCAAGATGGACAAGAGTACTATTCATGATGTTGTACTTGTTGGTGGCTCTACAAGAATTCCCAAGGTTCAGCAATTGTTGCAGGACTTCTTTAATGGGAAGGAGCTCTGCAAAAGCATCAACCCTGATGAGGCTGTTGCCTATGGTGCTGCTGTGCAGGCTGCAATCTTGAGTGGTGAGGGAAATGAGAAGGTACAAGATCTCCTTCTCTTGGATGTCACACCACTCTCTCTTGGTCTAGAAACTGCTGGTGGTGTTATGACCGTGTTGATTCCTAGGAATACAACCATTCCCACAAAGAAAGAACAAGTCTTCTCAACTTACTCAGATAATCAGCCTGGTGTGTTGATCCAGGTCTATGAAGGAGAGAGAACAAGGACAAGGGACAACAATTTGCTAGGTAAATTTGAGCTCTCTGGCATTCCTCCAGCCCCCAGAGGTGTTCCTCAGATTACAGTATGCTTTGACATTGATGCCAATGGTATATTGAACGTATCTGCTGAGGACAAGACCACAGGTCAAAAGAATAAAATCACTATTACAAACGACAAGGGAAGGCTCTCAAAGGAGGATATAGAGAAGATGGTACAAGAGGCAGAGAAGTACAAGTCTGAGGATGAAGAACACAAAAAGAAGGTCGAGGCAAAGAACTCCCTGGAAAACTATGCATACAACATGAGGAACACCATAAAGGATGAGAAGATCGGTGAAAAGCTTCCCCCAGCTGATAAGAAGAAGGTTGAAGAAGTCATTGATGAAGCAATCCAGTGGTTGGACAACAACCAACTCGCAGAGGCTGATGAATTTGAGGACAAGATGAAGGAGTTGGAAAGCATTTGCAACCCAATAATTGCAAAGATGTACCAGGGTGCAGGAGGTGCTCCTGCTGACATGGGTGACGAAGATGCTCCTGCTGGTTCCGGCGGGCCAGGCCCCAAGATTGAAGAAGTTGACTAATCTTGCCATGATATTTCCACATTATTATTATTGCCTTTTATTGAACTATTATTTTGCAGGCCTCTTTTGGTTCTGTATTTTGGTTATGGTTTTGGATTTTGGGTTGAAATTTCTGTCTCCTTTTTTTATGAGATTTCATAACCCAAATATTTTATTGAACATGGGCATTTCTAGTAATGCTTTTACGTCAAAAGTTTGATTTATTATTATTATTATTATTGTTGTTGTTGTTTCAGATCTGTTTCATACTTGGTTCCTTCTATAATTTAAATTAAATTTGAATCAGACATCATAGTTCACTGTATGTCTAAGAGCAATTAAAGCACAACATTTTAAAATTTAAGTTTCCGTCAACGGTTCTTGGCATTAATAACTTATTATCACCTTGGTGTGCAAAGATTCTTGTTAGGATTTATCTTAGGATGAACCTCTAGATAATCAGATGCAGGAACATGTTTAGCTCTGCTTGGATGGTTGATCCTACAAAACATTAATATTTATTCATTTGACTCACCTAGAATAAAAAAGAATAGCTTGTAACATCACAAAAAAATCTCAATAGGCAAAAAAAAAAAAAAAAAAAACAGACGGCATAACTCTTTTAATACCAGTATCATATTTTCTTGACCTATTCAATTAGTCTCCACCTTACCCACCAACTGCACTTTTGCACTTTCTGGCAAAAAGGCACAAGTATTGTTGATTCCGCCTCAACAATGCTTTGAGTGCCCAAACCTCTTTTTAGCTAATAATATATATTTATACTTCATAAAATTCAGCGTAAAGTAAACATCCTTTTGGTGAAGCGGAACAACAACATTGGTCCAATACCACAATATCAGAAATACATGCTTATGCCAAGTGCCACCAACAGTTTGTAGCTAGGAACCCAACAAACATCGAACATGAACTTATTATCATTTAGCGTCATCTTTTTTCTTTTAATTAATAAAGTGATATTACAAAATATCACAAATGAGGTGACAAGAATGAATTGATCATTGATATAATGGATGATAATCACGTTATCTTATGTTTCCAATAATAAAAGTTATGACATGTAAATCTGGTTTTCTTAGAAGGAAAAAAAACGAATTTTAATGTTCATCTAAATCTGTTGGCCTAAGCCTCATCAACTGTTGTTTCCTTTCCTTAAAATATCTGGTAAAAGACAAGAAAAAAATATATTTTTAGCAGATAGGGCTAGCATTTACTAATAAAGCATAATTTAATATAGTCCATCAAAATTAAAATACAATTTTAGGGTTAACAGTAATATGCATGTTTGAAACTACTTTTCTTGGTGGGTTGCCATTGCTCAAATCAGGAGGATATATTATGAATTGACTGTACATAACACTCAGTCTACTGCTAGGGTGAATTATTAAAGCAAGCTTTGTTTTGGCACACTTATAATGCATTTGAATAAATGTTTTGGGAGACCACAAACTCCACTCAAGTGTGCAAAGTCAGAGATATAGAAACAATTGGAAATGTGACACACCATCTTATAACATTACTCTGATCAAATCAAATCAAAACAGATTAACTACCGCTCCAAAAAAAAAAAAGGTTAACAACCACATAGTTTAATAACGTTGTCATCATCCATGTGGATTCGATCCAACTAACATACTAATGATACGAAATTTACTGACCATTCAATTTGAATGATTTTAAATTACTAAAAATTATTTCCAAGTTTTCAAATCAATGACAATTACAGTTGAAGCTAACCAGATGCATAGATTAGTGAGCAAAAACTACAACCACAGATGTATTGACACACATTTTTGTTCCATAAGAATACACTGTATGGTAATATAGTTAGTAAAACAGTGAAGCACCAACTGCAACCATGGAAACAATGCTTACAGAACTCTATAAATGCCTACTCAGTTCAGCATAAGATCATTGCCTGCGAGGTTAGGGCGAAGGCAAACACGAACCTCATGTTCTTCTGGCCCTTCACGAAGTCTTGGCACCATAATCTCAAGGACTGATCCTGGCCCATCATGATAAGCTTCTATGTTAGCATCTTCAGGGATTCGGGTTGAAAGTCGGATTTCTCTAACAAACTCTCCTGGAGGGCAATGCTCTGAAGTTGGATCGGTAAGTTTGAAAGTCCTATCACGTCTCTTGATGCACTGCATGCGAGATGTGCTCATACAAGATACCTTAATAATACCATGAGCGAGAGTATTTCTCCATGAAACTTTCACCCTTTGAAGATCCACAAAAGGCAAGCTAATAATGATCAAATAACCACCTTCATCCTCATATATTGTTTTTGCAGCTGTAACAGGCCCATAAACATTCTTCATCACGCCATTAAAGTCATTCAGCCAGTGTGGCTCATTGGGGTGAATTTCCAAAATGGGAATTCGATCAGATGGAGGATTAACAGACAAGTAGCAATCTTCATCGTTACCATGTGGAAAAAATTCCTTCCTCCTTTTGCTGCTAGGTGATAGGCCCATCCCATAACCATTACTGTGGTTAGTTGGCTGCGTAGACAAATTAAGCCCGGATCCATTGAGCAACTTCTTTGAATGGGAATTTGTGGCACCCTTTATTGGAGCAGGTGCCCTCTCAAGCTCAAAATCTGTGTTTGGAAGGTTTCTCCACGTACTGAAATCACTTGCTTCAGGGGGTATTGTGAAATTTAGATCTCGACCAGTCAATTCCATCCACCTCTTGCGATCATCCTCATTGAGACACATAAGACTGGGGGCAGGAACAAGCTGGACCCCATGAACACACTGAGGATTTGATAGACCTCTATAATGCTTCCTTTGCATCCTATGAGATCGAACAAAACCCTTATCAACACTAAAAGGAAATGGGCGCTCTCCTTGGCGGGAATGCCCATTCATGTAACTCCTAAGTTGCATCTTACCCAATGCATTATCAGGCCTCGACTTGAAGACCCACATGTACATGTTCTCCATGTCGTGCTGAACCATGAAGACATCGAGCTTGAGATCAGATTTAACAAATCCAGAAACCCCGTTACTATCTCGAATAATTTTAGCTTTTGACTTCTCAAACAAAGCAGGCTTGAAATAAAAACTGAAGAAGAACCAAGCGCCCCATATACTATCAACTCGTTTGGCGCATTTTCTTCCAACTTTGGGAATAGTAAGCAAGCTTTCAGTCTCATAAGTTTGTGAAACAAGCCCAACATCCAAAATATCACAAGGGTCAGAATTCCATGCCGGTGGTGGTGGGCTGCGCTCGGCAGACAGTGGTAAATTGATGTCAGGGGGTCGTGAGAGTACAATATGCCTATTCATCTCCAAATCCAATTCGTCGTGGGAGGAGGCACTGGAATCCATGGACAAGAGCGTGGATGGGTGATGATTCTCCATTGACAGAGCTGTGAGGAGAGTATCTCCCATTTCAAATGAACTCCTTGGTGGGTTTTTCTGTTGCTGGTGATTTTAAAATTTTCATCCCAAAAAACTATTCAAAGAAACAACCTTATGAACACCTTCATTGTGTCAATCCCCACTATATCTCCCCTCCATCAGAAGTCTAGATTTGATCAATTCAGATTACAAATTCATCACACACCCACATTAAAAAAAAATCCAATTAAAATAGAACAAAATACATAATAATAAAACACAATAACATTTCTCTAAGGAGTAGCTTAGTTCTTGAATGGGAATAAATCAAGGTCTTTAAACTATATATCTCTATGCGCTAAACCTCTTCAATCTCTACCTACGGAAGCAAACAAAAAATCAGCAAAACACTAGACAAATATTATGTCCAAGCCTAGCCCTAGAATCTCCTGAAATATACTAAACCCAAATGGAAGACGCTGAATCAAAACTATCAAATCCTTTGAAAAAAACCAAATAAATATCTAATCTTCCCGGAAAAGAAAAAAAATATACATACCCACCCACTGTCTACCCCTCAAAAACAAATAGTAAAAGCATGATAATATCTAGAAAGAGCTCAAATCCAAGGACCCATGAAGAGATAAATGGAAGGGGATCTTCAAAGACTACCTTTTAGGAAAAGCATCGGGGAATCGAGAAGTTGAGAGACCTTCAGAGACGACCATGATGCTCATCTTCACCGTATCATCAACAACCATATTATGTCTACAATTTTAAATTAATTTTTAAAAAAATTAAATTTTTAAAAAATTAAATTTTAGGATATTGTTTTCTTCATCAAAGATAAAATACAGAGAGGAGAGAGTGTGAGTGAGATTAGGAGAAAACGAAAATGTGTGGCAGCCTCTTGCTTTAAAGACGGTCCGCGTGGTTAGAGCCTGCACTAGATGTTACCCCCTCCCTAACGTCACCGTTCGTTAACGGCGTGACGGTGCTTTTTTTGCGGTTAATTACTCGCGTAACCGTATTCTATTATCGGGAGCACCGTACGGCATTTTTCGTGCTTCGCCAACTTCTTGTAACTTCGTTTAAGGTTTTACAGAACTAAAAATAAATTAAATTTTTAAAATTTATATTTATAAAAATAATATATTTTTAATTAACTTACATATTTTTATTATTAACGAAAATTTAATATTTTATATTTAAAATTATTCAATTAAATTATTATTTTTTAAAATTTATTAAATATTAAATGCCTTTAAATTAAATCTTACTTAATACTACTACGGGTTTTATATTTGTTATATAAATTTTAAAAATATTATTTTTTATAATTTCTTAAATGAATTTTATAAACTATTTATTTTCATTATTAGATGTCTTGCTATAATATCTTCGATGTCAAGAAGCTTTCGTTTTTTTTTCGCGATTCACTTCCCTTGTTTCTTCAGTAACATTATAGGAGAAGTAGCTTATTATTTATAATATAAATAATTTCTCTCATACACTCTAATATTTTAATTATATCAATTAAAATAATTTAATATTTTGATTATATTTTAAAGTAATTTATTACTTTTATTACATTAAAGTGGTAATATAAAAAAATAATTAATTTTTATTTTTATTTTTTTATTAATTTTATAATCAAAACAGTTTATTATTAAATACTATATATAAAAATTAATATTCAAAAAATAATTATAAATTATAAAAAAATTAACTATTATCGTTATCTTATCAATTTAATATAAAACGACTAAATTACTAAAAAAAATCTAACTAACATAACTAATATATTTATTTTATCACCTGCACTTTATTTTTAGTACGTTCATGTTTTTCTGACAGTGAGAAGAAGAATGATATGGACATTCATTTTCATTCGTACACTTATTTAAAAAAAGAAAAAAATTGTAATTTTTTTTATCATAAAGAATACTTTAAGAAACTAAGCAATATATAACATGCAGAGGCGGAGGAATGAAGTGGCCGAGATGTTTTTCATTTCTTTAACAAATAAAAATAAAGATAAACTTATTAGATACCATTTTAATAATATGTAATAAGTTTTTTTATTCACCCTCTTTTATTAATTTTATATTTTTTTCATCTTTTTCATACTATATTTTATTTTATCACAATTAATGATAAAAAAAATAATAAAGTCATTCTATTTCAATAAAAGACTCATGTCCAAATTCTAAAACTCATCTTGCTTTATTGTATTAAGACTTTCATTTTTTAATAGATCGAGCATTTCTTATATAATAATATGAACAATTGAAAAAAAAATTCAGATTTTGTATTACTCCTATTTTGTTTTAGAGTTTGTTTCCTTAAGTTTAAATTTAAAGTTTCTCTTTATTATATGATTTTATTATCTTTAAAACTTAAATTTTTTATTTTTATTTTTAATATACATAAATATTTACTATTTACTAAACTCGTATTATGATAAATAATCAATAAAATAGTAATGATTTTAAAAACACAAATATTTTTCTTTACGTTCATTTGTTTTGGGCTTTATTTCCCTAACTATAAAACCTTTTCTTTACTACGGGAATATAAATCTATTTAAATAATAATTATAAAAAAATATATTTTCTTTTCCCTAAATGTAAAGTTTTTATTTTGCTATATGAATTTACTAACTTAAGTTTTTTGGATTTTTTTAATAAAACATAAAGATTTCTTATTTAGCATATACTCATACCATAATGAAAAAAAACGAATATCTTAGCAAAAAGAGAAAAGAAAAAAGTTTTTATTTAATCTTTATTTTGTTTTGGGTTTTAAATTTTCTAATTATAAAGTTATTTTTTTTGGTACATAAATATATAACTATTTAAATAATAATATATATTTTTATTTATATAATTTCACAATAAAATAATATTCAAGCAAATAATATAATATATTAAATACATGATCAGTACGTATTCAAAACTAATATTTATATAAAAGAAGAGTTGTTGTTATCTATTTATTAGATATTTTTAATTTATTTTTTGTTATTTATTTTAAAGGTAAAGTAAAGGACAGTAAAATATAAAAAGAAAGAAAATAAATTCCTATATAGTTTTGTTATATACAGAAAAGTTGTTAAATAAGTGACGTGTCAATAGTTATTAAGTCAACATAAAGCAAAATACTTTAGATAATAAAATAATTGTGTGATCATTTAAATTGATATATTCATTGGAATTATGAAAAAAAATCCTTTTGTTTGCTCCTCAAGCTTTTTTTTTGTTTTTTTAATTTAAAACAAAAATTATATTAAAATTAAAATTAATATATTTAAATTTTGATGAATACATTATATATAATATTTATTATACATATACAAAACGAATACAAATGATGTATACACATAATTTACATAATAAATAAATCAAACATCAAATAATACAAAAATACCAATTAACATACCAAACTAACAAACATTATATTTAATATGTTAACACAAAACAAATAAGATATTACGTGAATAAATTTAATGAGTCAATGTTTTTGTTAAAAGATACATATTTAAAGTAAAATGATTAATCAATTTTAAAATCATAAATAAATTGACTATTTTAACATTTATTTTTTTAGTAGCGAGAGATAATAATGTTTAGATTTTAATTTATGTAATTATTTTAATTTATTAAAAAATTAATTGTTTCAGTTAAATAAAAAAAATCTAGATTTTGATAATATATGTATAAAATTTTATTATTAAATATATTATTTTATTTATTATTAAAAATAATTAAATTAATTTAACTCAATTAGACCACGTATTCTTATGGGTATATATTGACTTATATTTGTATATATAAAAGTTGATTAATTATTACTCCTATTAACTATTCAAAATTGTATTAAAGACAAAAATTTAAAAAAAATTATCAAGTTTGTATTATATGAAAAGAAGAATGTATTTTTAATAGGGTAAAAAATTATCATTTTATTCTCCCAAATCAAAAATCCCTAAATCATAAATCTAAAATTTAAATACATAAATAACCAATTATTCATCAAAAAAATTATCTTACATGATAAAAATATGATATTTTTTAAACTTCTATTATTATGGTATATTTACTGATAATTAATAGATTTATAATACCCAGTTAATTGTTAACCAATTTTTATACCTTTTCCCAACCTTTATCTTAATGTTAATTTAAATATGTAAATAATAGTTGGTCGAGTCCTATAAACAAATGTGTAAATTTAAGTAGCATTAAAAAAATGCTGTGGGAAAAATATAAGATTGGTAAATTTAAATCAATATATATTAAAATGTATCAAGAAACAATAAATAATATTAGGCCATTCTGTTCTCTCTATATATAATATATAATGTGAACCATTTTATTAATTTAGGTATCTGAATACTGACATCTCTATCACCCTATTTAAAATTCTTAAATTTTCCTACGAGTCTATGGTCTTATCTTCGACAAAAGCTGAAGGCTCTACCCAATCCTTACTTATAATCGTATAATGCATCCTTGGTTATTACTCAAAGCTGAATAAAAACTTTTAGTTTTGTTGTAAAAATATCATAAATAATAAATATATAAACATAAAAGGTGTTTAGAATTTTTTTCATCGTTTTTCTTCTGGATTAAAATCGTAAGTCGCTGGATATTGTAAGCCACTGCAAAGAAAGTATTACAAATATAAAAATTAATTAATGACCATATAATATATAAATTTTGAGAATGACTTATATTTTTTTAAACAAAATTATCCTTATTTTTTATTATAATGAAAATTTAATGCCCTTTTTGATTTACATGAATTTTTAGAAAAATTTTGCTCTGAACATCAAATTATTAAGCATTTTAGAAACAATTTATAACTTAATGACTATTTTTAATTTCCTCTACTAATACATTAAAAATCATATAAATTTTTATAAAAAATATTATTCTTAGTACTTATCTTAACATTCTTTGAAATAAATATTTATCAACTTTATGTCTCAATAAGACCAATTAGCACAAACCCATATAATTAATTAAATATATTTTTTTGTTCTATTTAAAAAAATAAATCAGTTTTGTATTCTTTCCCGAGAATAATTTATACCATGCAAATAGTGTATTTTTTTAATTTTTAATTTTAACAATACATTAAAACATTTCACCTTATCATTTAATTTAATAAATTTAAACTTTAAGTCTTACTTCAAGCTTCTATTAACTTTTCAAAACTATTAGAAACTCAAACTTAACTCCACCTAATAAGATCTTATTAAGTTAAAGATTATCTAAACTTATAAACAGCATTGCTGCTTTTTTTCTAGTCGATGTGGGACAAGAATACTTAACAGTCTCCCTCCACACGACGAACAAAGTTGGACATTAACGTTACGTTGAGACCGTAGTAGAGCCCAAAGTCCAAGCACATAAAGACTAGACCCAGCTCTAATACCATATTAAAAATTTAGGCCTAACTCAACCTAATAAGATCTTATTAAGTTAAGGATTATCTAAACTTATAAACAACATTGTTGCTTTGTTCTTAATCGATGTGGGATAATGATACTTAACAAAAACAAATTAAAAATGAATTTGTATTTAAGAAAATAGAATTTAAGTTAATATAACTTGAAAAAAAACATAGAAGAAACCCACCCAGTAAAATGACATATCAATGATGAACCAATATCTGGTAGAGTTGATGATAAGAGCAACAAACTTGTTCGATCTCTCAAATTGCTAAGGTCGATTTCGTGATAGATATGGTCAATCTTCTAAGGATTTTATTGAAGAAAGTAATTTATTTATTTTATTTTTGGTGTATGACTTTGTGAAACGTCATTGATTAAAAAATTCACATTTTATATAACAAGTATTTATATTTTTAATAATTTTTATCAACATATTTTTGGTATATATAAAAATATCACAGACGAATTTAAGAGAAAAAACTCACTTTTTTATGTAATGGTGCCATATTTATTATTATTTTTTTAGTAGTGACATAAGTCAAGTAGGATTTGATATACTTCTATCCATGATAATCATAGGAAAAATTTTTACATATAACACATTATATGTTATTTATTTTTATAAATCGTTAATTTTGATCTCATTTTTAATATATTTTTATTTTTTATAAAATCAAAAGAATAAATATAGCTCCATTCTATTACGCTCTCATGTCCCATTATCTATAAGATTGGATACCAACAATGTACATGCTTAAATATAACACTAACATTCAAAGTATATATTTTTTAAATATTATCATACACTTACAAACTTTAATATATCGTTTTTTTAAACATATCTCATTTTTTAATAATATTTAATTTTTTTTATTATAATTCTTATTTATTAACAAAAGATACGTTCAAAGACAAAACTCTTATAAACATCTTTGATATCTAAGACCATCAAACCATATTAGTAACACATCATATATTATATTTGGTCACATTAACATTTTTTGACCAAGATCTAAATTAGAAATAAAAGCTTCTATTAATATGTAACAGCATAATCTTATATATATAAAAGATTATTTGGAACAAAATAAGGTATACTATCTCCGAAGAGATTAATTACTATAAGATAGTTATATTTATAAATTTATAAACATATCTAAATTATAATAAATTATAAGTTTTTTTTTCTACTTAAAACTGACTTTAAATCTCAATTTAAATAATTTTTATTATAATAGTGTGTTGATAACCTATAACAAATATTGTAATTTAATAAGTAATTCGGAACATATCTCTCTCTTGAAACTTGTAGTAATAAAAAATAATTTTTCATTCTCCTCTCTTATCAACTATTTCATATTTACTATTTAAACCTCCATAATCATTAATTTTTAACAATATATAAAAGTTTCTACTATTTATTAGCACGATCCAAAGTTTTAATAGGAAAAAAACTTAAAGTTTATCCAATTTTTTGCAAAATGCCTCATATAGCATATTAACTCTCATAAAAATTCTTTCTATATCATTATCATTCTTGTCATGAGTAATTGTCTAACTAATATAGCTAAACTGACAAAGTTTAAAATCAATACAAATCTGCTGAACATAATTTCAAATATTTACAAACAATATATAATAAAAACAGATAGTTACGTACCTCTCTAACAAACTTGTATTCCCAAAATACATAGATAACAATATA
Organism: Hippophae gyantsensis; assembly: GCA_030763125.1. Lineage (NCBI taxonomy): Eukaryota > Viridiplantae > Streptophyta > Magnoliopsida > Rosales > Elaeagnaceae > Hippophae > Hippophae gyantsensis. The sequence continues at coordinate 1,877,782 of CM061034.1, read as the reverse complement.
TATGACATACATTAAACATAACATAACAGTGATCACTGAAAATCTTATTCTTTCAATACCTATTAAAAATATATATATGTTATTGCATAACAAAATAATTTACAATTTTTTTTGTTCTTTTGTTCTTTTTCCTCCCTCCCTAATCCTCGCCACGTCTCACATAAAACTCACCAGAAATATTTGATTTTTGTTCATTTACTTTGTTAGTTTTGACTTTATCAAATGTCTCATATTGATTTAAACTTTTCCTATTTGCTATATTGCTGAAGAAAAAAAAATCACTATTCATCCATGAGATCAATGAATTAATAATACGCACCATACCATTTACTATAATCTAATTAATATTGCAAGAATTAAAGAATCTTTCAATTTAAAGAATAAAAAAGAAAAAAAAAAGGGAAATTGGGCAACTGAATATTTCTTTCCCAACTACTTGGTTTGTTAATTCTGTTAAAATTCAATTATTTAAGAACACTACTTTGGGCTTAAAGCTTATATACTATATTAAAATAATTAAAAGAATAAATGTATCATCCACTAATTCACACTCTCCTTTTTTTGGTGGATGTGGCTATCAGTAGAGAGTAGTATCATATAAAGGGACTTCCCAATCAGTTACCTCCTAAAAATATCTCTCACCAATCAGACCAAAAGTGGGATAAATATATTGCCTTTTGCTTTCTATTGTGGTGCATATTCATTTGTGAGTTTCCTCTTGGGTTTATGTCAATTTTCTAGACTATATAAGCATCTTGGAGTATTCAATCACAAAATATTAACTCAGACATTCAAGATTTTTAGTATCATCTTTCTTAATGTATTATTACTTGTCATTTTATGGCTAAATGTTTGGATGTCAGATTTACACAAAAAGGAAAAAAAAAATAGTTACGAGGGATCAAAAATAAGAGAGAATGAATGTTCAAAAAAATTCAAGACATTTTTTTTTATAAACTCTTATCTTTATATAATAAACTCATAAATAATATATTATATTTTTAAATTTTGATTTAGTTATATGTCATCACTTTTTTCATAGATGTAGTTATATTTTTAACAACACAGAAAAAAAAATACATATTTGTTTTTCTTATCATGTAATATATATTTTTTAATATTGTAAGAAAATAAATTTATTTTTTTATTGATAAAATTAAAGTAAAATAATTTAAATAACTGAACCATTTATTCATTAGAAGATTTATTTTAATAAATCTCTCTTAATTTTTCACCTTTTTAATGCAAATTGGAGTTCGAGGAGATTACAGTTCATACTAATAGGAACTTCTTTTTTTAAACAAGTTATTGCTTTGTGAATTTCCATAATTTGTAAACAAAAGATCTATGATTCAACGTGTAAAATCAGACTCTACGAAACTCACCATTCATGAGCAAGTTTCAATAATAATTCTTAACAAATATATAATCTCGTGTAAGTTATTTTGTTTAGGTTTTAGAAATTATTTAATATTTTGTTTAAAAACATATTTTTAAGTTTATTTATTTGTAAAAATGAGTCAAAATAAAGAATTTTTCATCAAATATAATGAAATAACATATATGATATATATGTTTGTATTTTTTGATAGACTTATATCTAATAACATAATTTTTAATTAAAAAATTACTTAGATATTTTAACAAATTCTTTTGAAAAAAACTTAATTTATCTAATTTATAAATTTAGATATTAAATGATGAAAATTTCTTTTAAGATGAAATAAAAAAATTTCATAAAAATTTTAGTAATTTTTTATGTATATGTCTATCGAAAAATATAAAAGTTCACGTGTGTTATTTCGTTATATTTAGCGAAAAATTAAATTTATCTTTGTATATCATATTTTTCACAAACAAAATAATTTAAATGATATATTTTTAATAAACAAATAAACTTATTAATATATTTTATACAATAATTTATAATTAAACAATACCTTTGGAAAGAAAAAAGGAAAGAATATTAGGACTCTTCACTACTCTAATATAAATGACTACAATCTTAGAAAAAAGATAATATATATATAATGAGTATAATCTTAGGAAAAAAAATACATATATATGACTCTTATCTTCAAAATCGCTACTACATATTTTGAGATATAACTCTCGAATTTTTGACCAATTTTACCGTAACCTTAATGACTAGATTATAAAAACGTGTGTAAATATAATTACTTTATCACTAATATAAAATTTAAAATTAAACTGTTTATTTCAAAATTTCTCTATTGGAGAGGAAGCTTTTCTCTATTGGAATTTAGGAGATTCATCATATAAACAGTAAAATAATTTTGTTTGTATTTTAGTTATTGTAATATTTAATTTAATAATTATAATAATAACAATTAATATTAAAAATTAAGACAATCATAAATATGATATTTATTGAAAAAATATTTTTACATATATATCATTTCAGTATAAATATATTCAAATTATTGAATTTATAAAATAAAAAATATCTAAATATTAAAATTTAAGGCGATGAAACTGTCATTTTATATATATAATTTATCTTAATTATATAGATATTATTTTTAAAATTTTGTTTATTAAGAATCGAAGGATCAGTGACACACCTTACCACTATCCGTCTTTGGGTACGTGTATATATATGGGAAAATATCAATTGTCAAAATTTATTTAAACGATTAAGTTTAAAAATAATAATTTCCTATAGTCCGGGATAAAATATCTTATATGTGATTCTCATTCTCTCGTAATAGAGGCAAATAGAATATTAATTGCCCACAAAATAGGATAAAACCCTTTCTTCCCACTATATAAACCATTTTCCTAGAAGACGAAAAACTAGCTACAAGGGACAACATAAACATAATACGTTTGAGATTTTTTTTAACAAGAATAATAGTAATAATTTTTATAAAAAAATATGTTATTAAATAAATTAATTAAGTTAGATAATTTATATTCATAAATTAAATCAAACTTAATTTTTTAACTTATCAACTTAATATATCAAATGTATTAGAAGTATATCACATAATTTTTTATAAAAATTTAAGTTTAATCGATTTGTTTATATTTTTTAAACATTCTTTTTCACTGTAATCTACTTTATTTTTACAAAATTATATTACTTATATTTTTATTTTTTTCATAAAGTTTATAAATTTAATTAAATTTTAATTTTTAATAAAAATGATTCGAATTTAAGATTTGATATTATATAATAAAAATATATCAAGTATTAATTATTTAAAAAAAATTAAATTATTAAGTAAATAATAATAATATTTTGAAAGAATTATCAAACTTAAATAAAATGAGCTCAGGAAACTGACATTTCACACTACTAGATATCACCCGTGTGTTTTGAGCAGGTGCTTATGATGCTACGAGGAAAAAGTGGAAGAGGTTCAGAACGATGACACGTCTTGTAATTTATCGTCCTCTCTTTCCTGTCATTGCGTGCCTAATCGCTCTAGTGTAGTATATGGACCTAATTCATCACCCGTAACAAAAAGAAAGAAGAAAAAGTTATTGACGTCATCAATGACAAAACAGCATAACTATATTAGATTTATATCTGTTGGAAGCATGAATGAATTTAACATGACTAATATAATGGTACTAGTAATAAAAAATTAAAATTATAAAAACATAAATATTATTAATGCAAATCAAATCATATTTTATTATATATTATAAAAATAATTTTTTTTATATTAATAGTGGAAGACACGTGCTTGCACTTGTACGTAAATTAATTTATTTGGTCTCTTAATTTCTTTTATCTCTTTATTAATTTCTTAATTATATTTAAATAAAAATTAATTATAAAAATAAATCAATTAATGAGTATTTTTTACTTAAAAATATATTCTAACTATATTAATTTTAATAAGAGAATATTTAGGTTTTTATTTAACAGATAAAACTAAATAAGTTTATTATCTTTGTAAAAAAAATTAATATAAATTCATTTTATAAAGATAATTTAGTTATATTTTTTTATTTTTTTTTCAAAGATATTATGGTAATATAAATACATTATCTTAATAAAATAAAATTTTATAATTTTTTTATAAATGTAACAAATTTATGTTATTTTATTTAATATATATAGATTTAAAATATATTTTCTTTAAAGATAACGGATTTGAATAATATTACGTGGCTCTTCAACACATGTTTTGTTTTTCTTCTCTTTTTGTATTAAATTTTTTTTTTCATTTTTAATTCATATTAAGAAAATCAAAAATCAAAATAACAAATAGAAGGAGGCCAATTAAATTAAAAAAAGAAAAGAAAAAGAAGAAGTCCCAATTTTATCGAATGTCCCAAAGGTATAAAAAGAGAGGAAGTTTTAACTATATATATATTTTGTTTTGTTTTGCTTGTTTGGTTTGGAAAACTTAACAAAAGAAAATGGGGCAAAAGTATAGAAATACAAGTTTTTTTCTCAGAATCCAGAAAAGAGAATGATGATAAATAAGTGATAATTATAAAATAAAAATTCACAAGATTTTGTCAAAATCTATGTAGTCTATAAAAGTTCATTAAAAATTTTGAAATCTAAATATATGAATCTTTATTAGTATACCAAAATTCTAAATGAATACGTACATACTCCTACGCTTATAAATTATTTATAAAAAAAATTCAGGAATTCATCATTTTCTCGTACATTTTAGGGGCAAATCTCAGTGTCCGAGAATATTTTTTAACAAAACAGAAGAAAATAATATTAAAAATGAGCCCAATAGGTAACCTATGGTTTAAAATATTATATATATTAAACTAGCGAGTCTGTGGATTAAGAAGATATCGTACGTATATTTAGATAAGTAGAAAATCTAATATTCAAGTCCCAATTATCAGTATATATAAACTATAGTTATTTTAAAAGAAAAATTATAATTATAAAAATTTAATGATAAATTTGGCAAATTTTTAAATATTAAGGAAGAAATTTTGTAAATTACAAAGATAATTAAATATTGAAATGTACGTATATGATGATTGAAGGAATATGTTTTTTTTTTTTTTGGCTGAATGATTGAGGGCAAATGTTGAGCACATGCAATAAGAATTATTTGGCCTTGATTTTATAATGTTTGAAGAGGGAAAAGGGAGTTTAGGAAGGGAAGCGGTGGTGGAACTAATTAGGTACGTAGTAAGGTTATATAAGTCAGGAGGGAACCGTAAAAAAATAAAAAATAAAAATATTTCTTAGTTATTTCTTGTTCATTTTTGAATAAATATTTTGTATGTATGTATAATTATATTTAAATTATTTAATTTATAATAAATTTTTAAGTGGTAAAAGAAATATTTATCTATAATTATATAAATATTACATCTAATTTCCCTCTTAATTCATAAACAGATATGCTATTGAAGTAAGAAATCTAAAGTTGTTATAATGGTGAAAGTTAGAAAATAATTTTTGAATAAATAAGTCAATAATTGAGAGAACCAATATTGATCAAGGGTCTTGATATCGACAGAGATAGGTGGTATTTGGGATCCGACTTGACTTACAAATTGGAAAATTACATACTTTTCTTCTTATTACATTGTAATAACGATATCTTAAGCCAAGCCATCGGAGTTGGTTGGGGGTATCATAAAACTTGAAGCACCAAACTTGCTTTTGATTGGTCTTATATAATAGTAGAGAAAAAAGAACATAACCATAGTCTATAGTAGTAATAAGGGCATTTATTCCGAAACTAGAACATACACTCACATATATATATATATATACATATGATTTAACAAGGCCTAGGAGAAAAATAATACAGTTATACATTCCGAAGACAAATCTGCTTGAGCTTGTTTTACAAGACAATCCAAAACATTCCAGCCACTACAACGTGAAGCCCTTGGAAACCACCTAATTAAATTACCATCAGAAGCATCCAAAATACCATATTCCTAATCTTACCACACCTCCCTCTCTTCTCTAGCAAGTACACAAAGATAGGATCAGGGACGAAATCAGAATTAAAATAAATTTAAGAAGACGAGTTAAAATAAAACTTAATGGTTAAAAGAAACACACCCACTGAAAAAAGAAAGTGAAAGTAGTGAATAAAAATTAGTGGTACAATTCAGGCACTAATTGGTTATATAACATCTATTACTATTATATATATATGGTGGTCCAAAAACAAGAATAATGTAAGTCCTTTCGTATCAAACAAAATTTGTGAGCGAAAGTGTTATTAGAGAGTCGCTATATATATATGACTTGTGAAAGTGATATTTGGTGAAGTTGAGAGGTCCCAATTACTACTACTTCATAAGAAAGCCAAATACTTGTATTTAATTATAACAGTTAAAATGCATTGATCTATCCATATATATTGGCAAATTGAACCAAGGATTTTTTTCGAAAGCTAAAGGTGGCCATGGCCCCCGTTATCATTTAGGTCCGTCCCTCGCTATAACCTCAATGTCTTTGGTTTTAAATACTTCAGGGTTTATACGTACGCATTATCAGAAGAAATATATATAAGAGGTGTTTAATTATGTTCTAGTTATAATTACCTTAGGACTGAACATGTGGTTCATGCATTATAAAACCACATCAAGCTGACTTGCATGTTCATTTGTTATAGTTGTAAATCATCTAGTTTTAAGTGTACTATATATTTAATTAGGACATTAAATTTGAAATCCATAAAAAAATCTCAAGTATTTATCAAACAGTTTCCCATTCAATTCATTACGCTAATAATTAATTTTTATTAATAACAATTTTATTCTTTAATAATGACATTAAAATATAATTAATTTTAAATATAATATACATTCTATATATTTTTATTGTATCAATGATTAGACATGAATATAATAAACAAAGAATTTACATGGAAGCAAAATTAAGAAAAACGATGAGGGAGAAATAGGAATTAAAAAAAACATGCTTCTTAATTTGCTGGGAAGAGTGACAAAAACAACGCTGGGAATAATAGGTTTTCAAGAACATATTTATCATAATTATGTTTATTTTTAATTATTATAATTTTGTTTTTCTTTTGTATAAATAGATTGTAAACATTCGTTTATTTATAATCAATAAAATTATTTCTTACATGGTATCAAAGCAGACAAGCTCATCCCATGGCACGCACCTGTAAGCCCACCGCCGTCCATCGATGAATTACCGATGTGAAAGGAAGTGTTAAAATGTCCTACATCGATTGGGCATAAAATATTAAACACGTATATAAATGAGGACAATTCTACATCTCATAACCTGAGTTTTGAGATGAAGTTAGGCCCAAATTTAATATACTATATCTGATAGGTAGATATAGTTTTAGAAACTTTCATGGATATAATCTTGTGATAACTATAAGAAATGGTTTTATTGATTATAAATAAACGAATGTTTACAATCTATTTATACAAAAAAAAAGCAAAATTATAATAATTAAAAATAAACATAATTATGAGAAGCATGTTCTTGACAAATTATCCTTCCCCACCAAGTTATTGGTGGCTGTTTCCAGCTGGTGTGTTGGTTGTCACCAGCTACATCTCAAGTTCTTTAACATTCCCCCCTCAAGTTGGAATATATGTTAATTATTCCTAACTTGTTAAGTAAGCTTGAGAACTGTGGAAAACTCAAGGATTTGGTAAATATATCTGCTAGTTGCTCTAATGTAGAAATATGATAAGTTTTGATCATTCCAGCTTTGATCTTTTCTCTTACTAGATGACAATCGATCTCTATGTGTTTGGTTTGCTCATGAAACACTGGATTTGATGCAATGTGAAGGGCTGCTTGATTGTCGCAATGTAACTTGGTTGGTTGGGAGTGTTTGATACCCAAATCATCCAAAATGTATCGTAACCAGGTTACTTCGCAACATGCTGCTGCCATAGAGCGGTATTCTGCTTCTGCACTTGATTGTGAGATTGTATTTTGTTTCTTAGTCTTCTAAGAAATTAACGAGTTTCCAAGAAACGTACAATATCATGTGGTTGATCGTCGTGTATCTATGTATTTTGCCCAATCTACGTCACATAAAGCATTTAGTTGTAATGAACTAGTTGATGAGAAAAAGAGACCTTGCCCTGGTGTGTTCTTGACATATCGTAGCACTCGTTAAGCTGCTTACAAATGTGGTTGACGTGGTTTATCCATATATTGACTGAGAATGTGCACGACATACACTAAGTCGGGTCTTGTGATGGTCAAGTATATTAATCTCCCAACAAGTCTTCGATAGGATGTGGGATTATTGATGAATTTCCCTTCAACCTTGCTGAGGGATAAATTTTGTTCCATAAGTGAATTGGCAGATTTGGCACCAAGATAACCCATGTCTTCCAATATTTCAAGTGCGTACTTGCGTTGTGACAGAACAATTCCCTTCTTGGAACGTGAAACTTCTATGCCCAAAAAATACTTTAATTCACCGAGATCTTTAAGCTTGAATTGTCTCATGAGATGATTCTTAGTTTCTTCAATATCTTGTACATTGTTTCCTGTTATGATTATATCATCTACATAGACAAGAAGAGTAGAGAAGGAATTACCACGGGTTCGAACGAACAGTGAGTGATCATACTTAGATTGGTTAAAACCAGCTAGCTTAAGTGTTGTTGATAGCTTGATGAACCATTGTCGTGAGGCTTGTTTGAGTCCATACAAAGATTTGTGTAGCTTACATACTCGTGTTTCCCCCTTTCATCTGAATCCAGGTGGAAGGGACATGTAGACATCTTCATGAAGATCACCATAGAGAAAAACATTATTGACATCGAGTTGTCGAAGATGCCAATTTTGAATAGCAGCAACGGCAAGAAGAAGCCGAACAGTGACAAGTTTGGCTACTGGTGCAAAAGTTTCTTGGTAGTTAAAACCTTCAATCTGACTATATCCTTTGGCCACTAACTGAGCCTTGTATCGTTCCACAGAACCATCAGGATTATACTTGATTTTGTAGACCCATTTACAATCAACTGGTTTCTTGTTTGGAGGAAGTTGTTGAAGCGTCCAAGTGCCATTAGTTTCAAGAGCATCCAGTTCTTGTTTCATGGCAAGTCACCATTTTGGATCGTTGAAAGCTTCAGCAAAGGTGGTTAGTTCCCTGAGAATGGAAATAGAAGTAGCAAAGGCACGATGTGCAGGTGATAATTTTTCATAGGTAAGTACATGAGATAGATAATGAGAAGTACCTTTGTTATTGGACGATACTGAGTTAGACGAAGGGAAGGACCGAGAAGGCAAGGAAGCTTCTACATGATATTTTTGAAGGTAGCTAGGAACATTGGTGGATCGACGAAGCCTATGTGTGATTGGTATTGGATGAGTCATGTGTGGTGGAGAAGTTGATGATGGTGTTTCTGGAGATGAATTTTGAAGATGAAGAATGTCTGAGTCGATTGTTGGAAGGACAGATGGTGTATGAGGAAGTGATGTATTTGGATTGGTTGATTGATGAATGTTAGGTATGTCATCATAAATTGTATTTTCTGATGGAGTGAATAGAGTTGGAGTGTTGACAGCGGAAGTGAAATAAGGAAATACATGTTCATGAAAGATAACATCATGAGATACTAAAGTCTTGCTTGTTTCCAGATTGTAGACACGATAACCTTTTATCTCAGATGGATACCCAATTAATATGCATCTATGTGATCTAGCATCAAACTTGGTGGGTCGATCATGATGTGTAGACACAAAACAAAGGGAACCAAAAATACGAAGATGTTTATATTTAGGAACTTTGTGAAAAAGGATTTCAAATGGTGTTTTTCCCTTGAGAACAGGTATTGGAGTACGATTTATGAGGTATGTGGCCGTAAGAATGGCATCTCCCCATAATTGTTTAGGGAGGTTGGCTTGGAAGAGTAATGCATGAGCTACATTGAGAAGGTGACGATGTTTGCATTCAGTAACACCATTTTGTTGAGGGGTAGAGACACAACTGGTGTGATGCAGGATTCCTTTGCTAGAAAACAACTTGGTCATAGAGAATTCTGGTCCATTATCACTACGAATGATTTTCACTCTGGATGCAAATTGTGTTTCAACAAGATTAATGAAAGTGGTGAGAAATATGCGTGTATCAGATTTGGTGTTTAAGAGATAAACTCATGTGCATCTTGAGTAGTCATCAACAATAGTGAGGAAATAACGTGCTCTATTAAGTGCTGGAATGTGATAGCCACCCCAAATATCAACATGAATTAGTTCAAAAGGTGTTTTTGTTTTGATGGAACTTAAAGGAAATGGATTACGAGTTTGCTTAGCTAGTGGACAAATGGAACAATCACTAATAGAACAAAAAGGTATGTTAATGGAAAGAGAAAGCTCGCGCAAACTGTTATTAGATAGATGACCAAGTCGTTGATGCCATATATGAGGGTTGGTTGGAGTAGTATTTGAAATAGAGAAACATTCAACCTTCTTCGAAATAGTTAGGTAGTATAGTCCTGCTTTCTTAGTTCTCATCCCAATCATCTTTCCCGAGCATTTGTCCTGAACAAGACACATATTATTAGTAAAGGTGACATGACAAAGTGTAGTTTGAGTTAGTTTGGCTATTGAAACCAAGTTTAATTTGAAGGAGGGAACACATAAGACATTATGGAGTATGAAATTATTGGAAAAATGTACAGTGCCAATATGTGTGACATGGGCAAGTGAATGGTCAGGTAAATGTACATGCCGATTAGTGACTGGAATGCTAGAGCTCATAAGGTTTTGAGAATAGACCATGTGATCAGTTGCTCTGTATCAAGAATCCAATGAGTTTCTGAATGGAAAACATTCGCACATGATATATTACTTGAAGAAGTAGTCATTTGTCTTACCATGCTACCTGATTTGGCTTGATTGAGAAGTGTAAGAAGCTCATGATATTGAGCGTATATAAGGTTGTGGTATGGTGTCTTTGTGTTTAAGTTGCTTTCCTGAAGATTAGTATGGTGAGCTTTGGAGGAGAAGCCATAACTTGCATCTTTCTCATCTTCAATTGATCTTTTCTTCCAATACATGTTGATGTAATGTCTATTCAAACCACAGAAATCACATTTGAGGCATTTTCAGTAGTTTTCATAATTGTGTCCATTGAGACCACAGAAATCACATTTAAGGTAACTTCGACAACTTTTAGAATTGTGACCGATATTATTGTATCGATTGTACTTGAGATGTGAGTTCATTTGTGGGTAATTTTTGTAAGAATATTGTGTATGAATTTCATTGGTAGTTTCAGACATGATTTTTGAGTGAAAAATTTGAAAAAAACGGGACGGATTTAATGTGTTTTAGACAATAATGACTATTTATGAAATAAATAATGAACTGAAATATGCTTTATCATATAGAAAATGAGTCAAGGATTACAGAACTGGAAATTTCAGTCGCAAAACCGGTCAGAAAGTGGGTGAATCAGCGGCGTGGAGGTGGGAACAATGGCCGCACGGAGACTGGTGGAGAATCGGCAGGATGGAGGACCGAACCGGGTGAACGACGCGTCGTTTGCTTCAGCGGCGCGCGAACGACTTGTCGTTGGAGTGGTCTTCTTCAGCAACTGGCGCGTGTGAGCGCGTGGATGGGTATTTTGGCTTGATTTTAATTTCAGATTGCTTGGATTCTTTTGTATAATATGATGGGATGAAATTTAAATTATTTTGTGAATCGAAATTGATTTTGGAAAAAAAACAGAATGAGGAAAAAAAAGAAAAATTTATGTGAGCTGAATTTTCTGGGAATTATTTCCTAAGCTTTGATACCGTGTAAAATTTGGACCTAACTTCATCTCAAAACCGAGGTTATGAGATGTAGGATTGTTCTCATTTATATATATGTTTAATATTTCATGCTCAATCGATGTAGGACATTTTAACAGACATAATTAACAAGTACCCAGAAATCAAATAGTAGAAACAATTTTATGGAAAATAAATAAAATATTTGAAATTAAATATATTTGCTTGAGGAATGTAGTGAAGTAGTAACACAAACCTCAAAAGAGGGGTAAAAGGGAGAAAGAAAAAGAAAGCAGAATCTGTTTTGAAAGGAGGTGATGAGTATGGGGCAGAGCTTTGGATCGAGGGGTCCAAACTGAGCATACAATTTTGAAAACCAAAAAATTCTCACATCCATAAAATATCAAATATGAATACTTATTGACTTTTAGAAAATCATAAGTTCTATTAAACCTATCAACTGTAATTAAAGTATATGGTTGTTGCATTAAGTTAAGTGGTGAGATAAAAAAAAAGGTGCATCGTGGCTTCGAAGAAGAGAATTAAAGATGTGCTTTAGAGTTTTGATTCTTATAATTCCTCTTTGATACATTTGTTTTGTTCAGATTCTTCCTTTCATAAATTCTAATTACATTCATCAAAATCTCCCAGTACATACCCAATTAATTTTATTATCTCAGCCATACAATGGTTGTTTATTTTTCTAAATGCAACCAGAATTGGCTTTTCTTCCTTTTATTAATTCCTTTCGACTAAAAATAAAAAAAATAAGCAAATTAAACCCTAAATACCCAACTCCTCCATTAAGAAAGAAAACAATTAATTACTCGATCTTTAAGAGAATATTTTACGAAAATTATTAAAAAAGTTTAAATAACGTCTATAATTCTTTAATCTAAAATTAAGATAATCATATATTACTCTTTATATTTTAATTAAATTATAGAAAAAAAGTAGTTTAAACATCTTAAATAAAAAAAAACTTTAGTGTAATTTCCTAAATATATATATCATCTTAATTGTATAAAAAATAATCTATTAATTATCTCTTTTAATTTGTACTTTTTTTCTTTAGCAATTATATATATTTAGATAGCATAATTCAATTGTATAAAGAACGTTACAAGTAATACAGATTTTTCATAAGTTTCAGCGTGTTCATGAAAATAATTTAATTTTGCCTATAGATTTTTAAGAAAATAAAAGAAATTGAAAAGAAATCAATAAATTAATACATACATGTAAGGATAAATTTTGAGCAAAAACAAAATGTAACTCAATTCACATTATAATTGTAAAATTCAAAATGCATCGCGTAAGCGTGGTAAACTAATAAGAACAATTCAAAAAAAAAAAAAACAAAAAAAAAAACAACCAACACTTATCCCTTAACAATAAGGATTTATTAAGCACACCTTAACCACCTAGCATACTAACATAATCCAGCTAACATAATGCAGTTCCTTTTAACAAGATTTTGGTTCTGGACGGAGATTTCGGAGATTGGAGTAGTCGATTCGCGATTCCCAAACTACCCAGATTTGCTTATTTGCTATCGGCTACTGAAGGGAATGGGCCCAGTTTAAAGCGGTTGCTTCAGGCAGTGTATCATTCTAGGAATTACTATTTGCTCCATCTCGATAAGGAAAAGCTCTGTATTCAGAGAGAATTGAACTTGCTAAGTATGCTAAATCAGAAAGGGGATTGAGGGAATTTAGGAATGTGATGGTAGTGAGGAAGGCCAATTTGGTGACTTATAAAGGCTCTACTATGATTGCTTCGACGCTTCATGCGGTTGCCATTTTGCTAAAGCGGGCTAAGGATTGGGATGGTTTATCAATCTTAGCTCCTCAGATTACCCTCTCATGTTCCAATATGGATATTTAAGCTCTTGCCTTTTCTGTGGTGTTTTTTATTAGACCGTATTTGCAAGGTAGATATTATTCCACGTTTGGTAATTATATATTTAGTACCAAAAATATTTGGTTTCATGGCATCAGACGTAAGGAAAATTTTACATATCATTGGAATCTTTGATATATACGTAGTGAGATTGTATCTCTACTTATTTTTTTATTGATTATTATAAATATGATTCACTTTTAAATTAAGATTCGTTGTAATTAATAAAAGATTTAGTTTATTTTTAAGTATAAGATAATAGTAAGAATGTTTAAAGTTTGATAATGTTATACGAAAGTGATATTGATAGTGATAGTGATATTGCAAGTCATTACTCTGCCTAGCATTACTCTACTTGTAAAGCATATTCAGCTAATTGCTTTGATCTTATTTTCATAGCTACTGCTATCCATGTTCTTAGATATGCAAAACTAAATGGACCCAGTTACATATCCGTATGTACTGATTTGGCTTAGGAAGGAGATAACCCCCAAAGAGCTATATGTATTTTAATTTTGGGGCAAGCTTAAATTTTTTGCTTTTGTTAATTTTTCTTGGTTCTTTAGGCTAGGCTAGCAACATTTCAGCTTGTTCTAATAATTTTCTTTTTTAATTGAAAATTGAGGGTCAATTTTGTTTGTATAGATTACAGAATGTTTTGTTGTTTTAGAATACCAACTTTCGCTCACTCGGAATCCTGAAACTCTTGAAAAGAATGTTCTTTACTTCCTCTGTTATCCCTCCTCCCTCTGCCTTGAACCCTGCACACTTCTTTATTGTGATTATGATTGCCGTATTTCCTGAGAGATCTTACCATGATTTGTTACTGTGTTACGGATATCTTGCATATTTTCTCTTACTTGCCGAGGGATTTAAACTTCCTTGAGCACACATGTAATATGGCTGGAAAGAGTGAGCATGATCCAATATCTTAGGGAACTTGTTATTTTTATTGTGTTTGGAACTGCAATAAACGTGACCCCTTCTTTGCTGCTCATAGACATGTTTATCCTTGCAGGAATCAGAGAGCAAGGCCTATTATCATAGATCCACGCTTGTACCACTCAGAGAAAGCTGGGGTATTTTGGGCAATAGAGAGAAGATTAATCCTGCATCTTTCAAGTTGTTCACAGGTAATACTTTAACCACCTATCTCCAAATATTACCTCATATATGCTACTATGTTTCTCGTGAAAACTACTGGGCCGTAGCATGGTAGTGTGAAAGGCTTTTTTTTTTTTTGGGGGGGGGGGGGGGATATTTTTTATCATTAACAACTTACTGGTTTGATAAACTTAAACTATGTTCTTGTCTATAACACGTTATTAGGTCTAAGGCTCTTTATCCCTCAAAAACAAAATGTCAGTTTTTATTAATGACACAGGTTGTGCTTCTCTTAGCAACAATACTTTGATGGTTACTGTATTACTGTTCATTGAGCTTTTGAAACATAAAATTTATTTTACTTCTCAGGATACCAGAACACAACTATGAATCATGACTTGCATTACATAAGATGGGACAATCCTCCTAAACAACATCCAGTTAATCTAACGTTGCAAAATTTTGATGACATGGTTCAAGGTGGTTCACCTTTTGCTCGTAAATTTGCCAAGGATGATCCTGTGGACAAAATTGATATGCAACTTTTGCGACGACTCAGAAACCAGTTTACTCCTGGTGGTTGGTGCATATGGAATCATGTTTTTGGTAAAGATTCATACTTAGTTTATGGAAATCCAAATGTTATTAGACCAACTTTAAACTCAAAGCGTCTAGAGATGCTAATTTTGAAACTTATTACATCCTATAAAAGCTTCAATATTAGTAGGGTTCTGCGCTTCGAAGGCATAAGTGTGAATATATGAGGTAGAAAGTTCACAAAATCAAAATTGTCACTTGTTCTCTGAGAGCATGGTCGACGAAATGCAGAGCCCTGAAAATTAGATTGTTTTGGCAATTAGCCTACATTGATTTTCATCCTTGCAATTCTGTACATATATTATTTACATGGCAAATAAATAAAATAAAATTAATAATAATTCATTTTCGAATCATAATTTTACAAATATAAAATCAAAGTATCTATAATATTGATATTGTTAACTCGATGTTGTAACCTGTGTTATTTTTACTTAAAAAGATCATATATTAAATCTCTATTTATTATTACATTATTTTATTTACATGTAATTATATGACTAATAATTTATAAAATATCTATTCATCTATTTAATTAATTAGATCTATAAATAAAATCTTCAAAATAAATATTTTAATTCTTAATTTTTAATTTTTAATTTTCATTTAAAACAATGAATTTTGGAATTAAACTTCTACTTTTTTTACTTGATATTAAAAACTAATAACCTAGTCATCATCAGCCATATTTAACCTTATTCACACCGATTAAAAAGCTAAAATTTAATGGAACTTTATCAAATAAGTTTATAAATGAATTTTAAATCTTAAAAAGTTTGAGATTAATTAAAAATTAAAAATTGATTATCAAATAATATCTAAATTTTAGTTTCTATTTTTTAATATTGAAATTAAAAATTAGTTATTAAACTATTTTTATTTTAAAAAAAAATTAAAAATTAAAAACTGAAATGTTAATGAATTTGAAAAAACAAAATCAACAAAAATTTACAAATTAAGTATAACTTGATTTTAACAATTCAATAGAAAGGATGAAACATGTACCTGGGATGCTTTATTCATTTATTTTTATTTTTTTGCTCTAGTTTATGATATGATGGGAATATCATTATTTGGTTTTTAAAAAACCCTTTTTCACATTTCTTAAACCTATCACCTGCTACCCATGTGCGAAAGCACATAAGAAATATCGACCTTTCAATAAGTATAAATATTCATAACTTTTGTATAAAATTTATCATATTAATATACAATAATTAAGTAACAAACCGATTATGTTTTTATTTTAAAAAATTAACAGAAAATTAAATGAAAGAAGACCAAAATTTATTTATTATTTTTTTTAAAATGTAGGCTTATTTCAAATATATAGCTAGAATTAATATTTCCCACCGCTACACAATAAACTGAAATTAAAGAATAGTAAAACATTACGAGGATAGCTGAAGGGGGTCTTTCGAACTGTAAGGCTGATTCTCAACTAAGCCTTCTTGAAGGTGCTTTAATGCAAATAATTATCATGAAAATCAGGAAGGTGTTGGGGTGAAATTAAACATAGATTGATCAACTTGTATTGCTTCAAATAGATGAAAAAGGAGGCGTCTGGCAACAATAGACTTAGTAGTACTGTTTGATGAATTTCTTCTAATCGATAATCTATTCTGATACGATTTGGTTGGAGCTGGAGGACAGTCTTTAATAATTGGGATTTTTTGCTCCAAAGATATTGGAGTTTTGTATCCATCACTCTCCTCACTCTGTACCTTGATTTGATCTCCAATTACAGGTTGCTTTAAATCAATTAACATTCCTTTCTTCTTCTTCTTCTTCTTCTTCTTCCTCCTTTTCATCTTGTCTTGTTGATGTTGATGATTTTTATAATTAACACAATTTGTTGAAACTGATGACTTGACAGGGTCCTGAACATTCTGACTTTTCATGCTCTCATTTTCACCATCATTGTTCCTGAATGGATTTAAATTTGACATGATTGATACAATTACATAACTGAATTCATGAAGTAGCTACCTAGGCTATAAATTTATAAATATGAAATTTAAAGGATGAAGAAGAAATGAAGATGTGGAAGCTAGCTAGCTAGCTATAGCTATAGCTATAGAAGTATTTGTTACATAGATGAGAGAATCCTGTCATATTTAATATGAAGTATACATCTACATAACTAGACAAAATAAGCAATCCAAGTGCCTTACTTTCAAATGTTAATTGAAATGTGTCCAAGCTTTTGCCTGCCACGAATCGCCATTTTTAAAACAATACTAATATATATATATATACATACATGTATATCATTATCTTAAGTATTGTGATCATTTCTTTATTTAATACAATTTAATAAATTTAATTATATTTATCAATAATATTATATTACATCTTAGTCTGGATAGCATAATAATTTAATAATTTATTTTTTAACTAAATATAATAAAAGTATGTTAAGTTTCGAATTTAATTATGTAAATAAAATTAATTTAAAATAAAAAAGGTAAGATAAAGAGAATAAAAGATAGTATAGTAATTTACTATTAAAATTTTTATTTTATAGTAACAGTATCATAGTATAATTAATATTAGAATAAAATAAATATTTTTTTATAATAATAATAAAAATTAATGTAATAATATCATCATTATTATAATAAAATTGATTTATTTTATAATAATATATGTGCATCGGATCTTTCGCCAAGAGGTGTTCACCCTCCACCGTCGTCTAGCTAACTGCCTCCGAATTTAATTTGAGCCTTACATCATAAATTTTTTTATTTATTTATAAAAAGTAATAATTATAAATAATATATAAATATATTTAATGTATTTAAATAATTATAATTGAATATAAATATTATTTAAATAGATTATGTTCCCTATAAACTTATAAAATAAATTTTTTTAATAATAAAAATAACTGAATTAGACTCAAATATTTCTAACCAATTCATATTTTTAGGATTACCTTTGTATTATTGTTGTACCAAAAAGTTTGAACTCACACATTTTCAGTATTTAAAACGAACATATATGATAATTGTTTAAAAAAAATTATGAACTTTTCTTATCTATAATATTCCATTGTAGGATCAGTATGTTGTATTCCTTCATAAAGTTTCACATATTCATAAATTTATCATCCTTACCTGACAAACAAAAAGCATGACTAAATGTAATTTTAATCTAACATCCACCAATAAATTGGTCAGCATTTATTCATGAAATAAATCATACAAAAGTGGCATGAGTTTGATTTTTGATCTAGTCCGATTATATAATATATATTTTTAAATACAAGATCACGTCTGCTTGTAATGGGATCAAATCATAATGCAATATTTCGTATTATTATTTAATTTAATTATATATCATAATTTTTTTATATATAAAATTTTATTTTTAACATCTTTTAAAAAATATATATATTTATTTTCTTATAATATAAATGAATATATGTTTTTAACGTTTTATATATATATATGGATATAAAATAGATGACTCATTTACGAATGTAAGGGTTAATTAATTGGATATATAAATATTTGCCATTTTTTTATAAGTACACTGAAATCATGGTGCCCTCTGGTTAAAACTTAAAACTCTATAGAATAATGTTTTCATATAACATATTTTTCATTTTAATAATATTTTTCTTAAATTAATAAAAATTTAATTTAAAATTTAAAATTTTATTCATATAAATACCAAAATATCCTTATTATATAAATTTAATAAAATGAAATTATTATCAGAATGTAAAATTAGTAATATTGACATAAAATAAAATTATTATCAATAAGATAAAGAGAATAAAAAAATAGTGATATTGACACAATATTTTTTTTATTATCATAATTTATTTTTTAATAAAATATTTATTCAATAATAATAATATAGTTTAATGAAGGAATAAAATGAAGAGTAACTATACACCGTTACTAAGGCACCAACAAAGAATATTTATATTTTATAATAATATATGTGAATCGGCTCCTTCGCCAAGAGGTGTTAACCCTCCACCGTATAGCTAACTGATCTCAGATTTTAATTTGAGCCTTACATATTTATAGGAAACAATATTAGGTTTATAAAATCTTTGATACATCATAATATCATGGTTTTTCTCCAGGAGGGGTGTAAAAAATATATATTAATTTAATCGATTTGTGAAATGTGTTTGCATTCAAAATAATATGAAATGTTTCAAACCAATAATCACATTAATCACATTGTCATTGATAAAAAATTTAAAAATTGGTAAGATATAGATTGAATTATAAATTAATATTTTTAATTAAATTTGAATAAATCTACGTTTATTAAAATATTTTTTATTTTGTATATATTATGAGTTTTTTTATCAAATAATTTTACTATTAATTATTATACGATAATCCACGATAAAATAATTAAATTAGATTATTTTTTTAACTTATGACGTAACATTTATTCAGATTCAATTTTTAAGTATTAATAATTTAATTTCGTATAATTATGAATTTATAATTTTCATATTTTTTATTTTAAAAAATTATAGTTAAAAAAAATACCACTTAACGAATTATATGTATTAATTAGAATTAATTCACATGTACAATGGATGAATTAGATTGGATGATTATAATATACTAATAGATTACGAATTATAAAATTCATAAATCATATAAATTGGATTGAATTATAGATTAATTTAATTGTGCGGATTTGATATAATATATACTCTTATTTTTAAGAATATTTTTATATATTTATAAATTATAATAAAATAATAATTAATATAATAATTAAAAATAATATATTCATAATTTTTTTTATTTTTTTTATCATCTTTATAACTTTGATATATTTATGAACGTGGTTTGGTTATTTATGACATTTTATAACATCATAAATAATTTTTGTAAAAATTAAATAAATTAACTATCATAACATTTATAATTAAGATAATATGTTAATAATATTAAGGGAGTTTAAATAATTATAATTTAATTTAAATAATATTTAAATTTATTTAATATAAAACTATGAGATATAAATTTTTTAATAATAAAACACAATATAGGAAAATAGATTGCAATAGACCAATTCAATACTTGTATTTCATTATGATCTCACTTGTATTTTTTTTATAGAATTTCAAATTCATCCTTATTATATTAATATTAACAATTTTGAAGTTATCAACTCAATCAAGATCATTTCAAATGTTACCTTCATTCTTTCAAGGGACAGTAATGATGATGACTTTAACTAATAACGATGTCAATATCCTCTTTTTTAAGCCTCAAATAAGCTCAATTTATCGTCGATCAAATCTGGCTTGAGAGTTGCTCACGTTGAAAACCCTAAATATGTGATTTTTATATTAAAGTTCAATATCAATCTCTTCTCTTCGATTTTAGCTAGTGTTAAGGTCTCTTCTCTTCGATTTTAGCTAGTGTTAAGGTTATTTAGCATAATCTTATCTTTTTTGAACTCTTTAAGTTGTCTTTCGTATTTAATTTTCAAACACAAATGAATAAAAAATTTAGAATTTTAGCAATAGGTTCATAGATTATATAGTGAAAATTTTCTTCTTTATATTTGATTATGTTTACTAGAAAATTCCTTTGAAAATGCATTTGCATCTCAAGTTTGATTATGGTTTGGTTTTTTAAATAGCTTTATCAAATGTTGTTGTGTATGTATAAAGTGGTCATAATATTGTTTAGCCTTTAACTTGTTTCCAATAAAACATAAAGGAGTTTTAGCTAACCTTTTTGCCATAAGTTCACGAGTACATAACACGATGGTACAATTATTATCTAAATTGAAGTCTAATGCATGCAGTTTCATAATATATTAATTATAATTCATTAATAGTAGAAAATTTATTATTTTAAAACTGCTATAAGTGATTCTTATTATGCTAGTCAAATAAACAAGCATAATCTAAGGCACATAAATATGACTTAAATTATAAGTAGTTCAAAGTAATAGTTTTATAATGGAAGTTATAGTTCAAATTTGTTACGTAATAGTAATAGTTTTAATATTATTAAAAATTCTTACGTAATTTATTTTAATAAATAAAAAAATAAACATATATTTTATAAATAAAAGTTAATAAAGATCTTTCTTCATTTAGTGGGTTAAATAATATTTTTATTAAAAGAAAAATTACATTTAGTGGGCTAAATAACATTTTTATTGAAAGAAAAACTACAGCAAGATATTTATCCCATTCATGTATTATCATCCGTGTGACAAAGAAAGTGTACGACAATTGTAATTTTAATCTAACTTCCACCAATAAAATGGTCAGCATTTATTCATGAAATAAATCATACAAAAATGCAATGAGTTTGATTCGTGGTCGGTCTAATTATATAAGTTTTTTTTGGTAAACAACTTTTAAATTATTCAAATTTTCATCCATTTTATATAAAAATATTAAAATTTATTTCTTTTGAAATGTATCCAAACGTTGATATATTTTACACAAAGATGTTTAAAATAGACAAAAATTTATTTCTTTTGAAATGTATCCAAACGTTGAAATGTATCCAGATTTTTATTTTGTTTACAATTAATTAACTATAATATTAGCTAATTAATTAACGTGGTAATACTTATGTGTAAAATAGACAAAAATTTATGTACCTTTTTGTAGGGAAAAAAATTCAAGTTTTTTTTATATAAAATGGATTAAAATTTGGATATCTTTTTGAAAAAAAAAAGTTCAAATAATTTTGTATAAAAGAGGTGTTATATATAAAAAAATTGTATTTTTCATATAATAAAAATAATAAAAAGTCAAGAAATAATGAAAATAGAAATATAAAACATCTCATGATATTTTTCCTAAGAATGATAATTAGTAAAAAAAAATTTGAAGAAATGTAAAAAAATCTTAAAGAAGGTGATGCATTCAAAGATTCAAGAATAAAAAAATATTTTTAAGAAACATATAATTTATTATGTAATAAGTAATAAGGAAATAAATATTACTTTTATAGATAAAAAAATATAACACGTTATTAATTGACAAAGAAATTATTATGAATAAACTATCAGAATGATAAAAGAAAAATTGGATACATTTATTTATGATGAATCCAAATATTAATAAAAATATATTTTAGAAAAGAAATTGATACACCAATAAAACCAACATTGTTAGCTACCATAATAATAAATCGAAAAGATGTTTTATTAAAAATGATATATATAAATCTAAGATATCAAAAATTAAAACTTATAAGATACCATAACCATTAATGTTAATGATAAAAATTTAAACAAAATATAATTTTAGCTTATGACTTTGAACGATGAGATTTAATGAAAGAAAGAAATTATTCATTTTTAGTACACTATTTAATAGGATTAATATTAATAAGTAACTATAATAGTTAATATATTGGCAAAACGAATTCATGTAAATTGTAAGATTTTCAAAAAAAAATTGATAAATAATAAAACTAAAAATATTAACAAACTTTGAGATACTTGAAAAATAAAACTTAGATATTAAAAAAAACCTATAATTCTAGAAAAAAAAAGATAATTTATCAATTACTAAGTTTATAGACTGAGAAATAAACCTTTAAAAAGGGAAAAATATTAAAACAAGAAATTAAAGAAATAAAGGATTTAGTATGTAAAGTAATAATAGAAAAAAGAGAATAATATTACTTTTTAGTATCACTTTTCTCCCAATAATATTAAAAACAATCTGCAAGATATATAATTAGATAATAATGAAAGTCTAACAAGCATATCAAAAGAATCAAATAACTATGATGAAAACTTTAATTCTTTTAACTGAAGAAATAAATATAACACAAGAATCAAACATCAAATTCTTACATGATATAAATGAAACACAAAATAACTTTTTAAAGAAATGAGAGAGCATGGTTATACTAAGAAATTATAACTAGACATGTATAAGGAATTTATAGAATTAAGAAGGGATGTTAATATCATTCATAAAGATAATAAGATTACAAGCTACAAATTTGATATATTTGTAAGAATAAAAGAAGAACCTCGAGATCGGGTGTATTAATACCTAAGAATGAGAAAAACCCAAAGATAAAGAAGAAATTATAATCACAGTTTAATGAAATATAGTAAATAATTAAAAGAATAATTTATCAATTCTGAAAATAGGGACATAGAAAAACTAGTTAATATATTAACATTAACAGATGAATAACTAGGAAAACATTATGAGAAAAATATTTGTACAAATAAAAGAAAGATGAAATGATAATAATATTTGACCCACGTAAGAAAAAAAATTAAGTAAAGACCAGAAAAACCTTATCTTTTTCGTAGAAGAAAACAACAACCCAAAATATAAGAAAGATTACATTGGAGAATAGCCTGTATTCCACTATAATCCAAACTTCACGAAAATTATAAATCAGATCTTTTAAATTTATATTATGTAAGAGATAGGAAAAAAAAAAGCTTTAAATGAATGGTATAGTAGAATGAGTGTAACCATACAAATTTCTTCAACCACACAATTAAATCCTTCAACTTCTAGAATATTAGTAGCTCAACTAATGACATGAATTATTAAAATTTGGTTTACAAATTTAACATGACAACAACATCTACAAAAAGAAAATGCTCTCATATGTAAACAATACCTAGATATTGTAGTAAATGAGATATACAAGAAATTTATTAGAGAGAAAAAATATATACATATTGATAAAGCTAAATGACATTTGACAAATATGGATATATATAACATATGTTATATATTTTTTTTATTTGTGAATGTGAAATGTATTATCATAAGTTACTACTTTCTCTGCAAGAAACTTATAAGGAAATATTTTTTTTAAATTACGTTAAACATAACATAAAAATATAACACAATGAAGAAATAAAAGGAATAAATAAACTATATCAGACACCTTAGAAGAAAAAACAAGAACTCTTAAGAATTGGATAACCATTAAATGTTAAGAAAGAAAAAAATATAAACAAATAAGAAAAAAATGATAAAACATGTTGTGTTACAAGAGATTTTATAATGCTAGAAAAATATTGATATAACATAAAAACTTACAAACAAAAGTATAAAAAGTAAAATATTTATAAGATATAAACTTAAAAACAAAAATTTCAAAAGTATATGAAAAAGTATAATCAAGTGCCTTATTGAAAAAGATATTTTAAGAGAAAAATGTATAAATTATAAATTATTGCTTATCAAGAAAAAATAAATACAGATGTTAGCTATACAATGAAAACTAACATTATGCTAATGAATGTCCTAAATGACATTAATATGAAAAAGAATCTAAAATTGAATTTTCACAGAAAAACAAAAATCTTAGAAGAAGTATTTTAAATGGAATTAAAACCAATAGAATAATCATATATAGATTATACTTATAGTATTTATCTATTAGACGAAACTAACGAAGAAATAACCAACGTTTCAAAATAGTTAGCACATAATGTAATTAAGAGTTATAGAATTAATATAAATGTCATTATCATAAATCTTGAACAAAAAATATTTAAAATAAAAAAGAAATTCTTAAATGGATACTGGATACCAATGGTCATGTAATTATTTAATTTAAACAGTTTAATATCATAATTATTAAGTTTGGTACCATAGGTCTTATAATTTTTTTAAAAGAACACTTTAGTTCCGTAACTTTTGAGTTAGATATCTATAATCCTGTTATTTATGAAAGTTATGTATTATAAGAACTCATTTTTTTATACTTTTAATGGACTCGAAGTGCTTATTTTAATAAAATATCTTACTAAAAATATTTAATAACAAGTCTAGTATTACCCATTACGGTACTAAAGTGCTCAATTTTGAAAAACTATGAAACCTTTAATACCTAATCCAATAATTATGAAATTAATGTACTTATTTGATAACTATATGAGAATATCCAAGAATTTTTTCTCATTCTTAATTTAGTAAAGATTTTTAATAAAATATTTATTATAATAATTTTAGCAAAAATAAGAAATAAAAATAAATAAAATATTACTAAAAAATTATCATGATTTTTGTAAGTTTTATAGAATTTAATAATTTTTTTTTTGTAAGTTTTACATAAAAAAAAATAAAAGAAAAGATATGTATATAGACATATATGAAAATATACGTGTGCTGTTAATAAAATTAATTTTTTTTAATACAAGATCATGTCTGCTTGTAATTGGACAAATAATAATGCAATTTTCAGTACTATTAATTAATTGGTTATATAAATAGTTGCCACTATTTTTTACAAGTCATTTTAATGAAATCATGGTGCCCTTTAGTTAAAACTTAAAACTCTGATTTAAATTGATCCAGTTCGGTTTTTTTAATTCGGTCTAATAATACCGGTGATTTCTTTTACCCACTATTTGAACTAATAGACCAATCGTAAATTTGTAACATTGTTTTGTTTGTAGGCCCGTTATAATCCTGTCGATGTACTTTGGGCCATTTTACGTGGATGAGCTCCGCCATAATTGGGATATTGGTATGATTTTTTACTTTTATCATTTTAAATTTTAATTTTATTTACATAATTTTTATTTATTTAATAAAAATATATTTTTAATATATTTTTTTTAAAATGGATAAACTACACCCTAATTGGGACAAAATCTTCAAGAGCATCCATCATCATGGCAATGGGCACGAGACGAAATAAGGACAATTTTTGATATAATTATTCCCAAATCAAAATGTTAAACTTATATATTAAATTATATTATAAATTGTTACAATTCAGGGACAAAACATGTAATAAATAATACCTGAAATTAAAACTGTATTTTCCAAACTCCTTAAAAAAATTATTCAACTTGATAAAGCCAACACACAATTAAAAATAAACAATTTTACTTCAAATTTAATAGAATAAATCCAAAATTTAATTTTTCATACACATAAATGAATAGCATAGAATGCAAGTAAAATATTTCAAACTCATATAAATATTAGAAACTAACTACATAAATTTAAGAAAAATTAAGTACAATACAACATAAAAGTATCTCTTCTAATTATTCTTCAACAATATATGTATCCTGTAAAAATCAAACATATAAAATCACTTTTATAAAACAAAATAAAAAAGTGATTAACCAATAATATAAAAACTTTATCTTAACATCATCTTCTGTAATAATAATAGTGGAAGCGAATGAGCCAGAATCTAACATATGTGAATAAATTATAAATTATTCGAGTATACAATCACAATACTTTTTTCTCATCTTTTCAATTTCAAAAATGAAATTCTCTTTATATATTCTTGAAAAATAGAATTTGAGATAATTCATCTTAAATTTATGATCCAAAACAACTCCTACAACCATGACAATATTAACTTCTTACTAATACTTGTCAAAATTTTCAAGCATGTTTTTAGTCATTCTCTTGATCAAATCATCATCATCACTAACCCACTGATATAATGCAAATTTAATGTCACAAATATGAGAAAATAACATGTTTATAGTGAGATAGTTGGAACTAGAAATCAATTTAAAAACCTTGTAAAATACCTCTAACTTATCACAAATTTTACTTGTCATTTCTCAATCCAAGTCATCAAGAAGAGTCTTATAATTCTTATCCAATTGTTTCAAGTGATGAAACACTTTATGATAAAACAATGCATCTTTTAGCATTAAAAAAGTGGCTTGACAATCAAGATATAAATTCTTACAAGAAGACTTTATCTCTTAAGATGCAATTTTTTAAATTTTTCTCCCTATTTTGTTTTGCTATCCAATATGCAACATTATCGCTAACTTTAACAATGCATTGAGAAATTACATTCAACCCATCTTTAACTACTAAGTTTAATATATGAGTAGCATAACGTACATGAAAAATATCTTTATCCAATAACATTGAAGTTCTATCTAATGAATCTAACATATCAGATAATTTGAATCATTAATAGAATAATTATCTAAAATTAGGGTTGAAATCTTACGATAAATGTTCCAATCCAAAAAGGAAACCCATCAATTCCTAGCCAATAACCTCAATAGTTTGTGGAGTAGGAACATATATAAAACTTACAAAAAATTATATAACAACAATAGAATTGTTATATTCAATCATTTAATGTATCAAATCTCTAAAAAAAAATATTTCATATGAATTGCATAAATTTTAACAATAAACTTATAAGATTTACGTGATTATTTTATTATGCAAATATCAATTGTCATCAATAAAATGTTAGAGCCATGAATCCTTTGTTATGGTTTCAATACTTCCATATATTACTCATGATTGCAACACATCTTTTGTTATTTTCCAACATATTCATCATATTTTTTTCAATATCATATTTTTTTATAATGTTTTTCTTAACTATTACACGAGAAATAGGTTTTCGTATTGGTTGTAATAAAATTAAATACTCCTTAAATCCATAATACTCAACAA
Organism: Hippophae gyantsensis; assembly: GCA_030763125.1. Classification (NCBI taxonomy): domain Eukaryota; kingdom Viridiplantae; phylum Streptophyta; class Magnoliopsida; order Rosales; family Elaeagnaceae; genus Hippophae; species Hippophae gyantsensis. Next base: position 1,850,058 of record CM061034.1, on the reverse strand, counting down.
TATTAAGAGAATACTCATGTAAAATTATATCTTTACACATTGTGAGGAATACTGTTGGGAACCAAGTTGTAATTAAGAGGAAGAATTCCTATGTCATCTTGAATTTCTAAGATACTACTCAACTTATTGGCAATATACTATTAGAATTGGAACCAAAGAATGAACTTTATAGTCCAAACTTGGTTTAAACTCTTCCACCGGAATGCTAACAGGAATAATAGTAAGCTAAATATGCCAATAGAAGTGTCAGAAGCACCATGAGAAAAGCTAGAAGAAAACGTCGGAATCGTTGGACCAACAGAACCAACTCCTTCGAATGAGGGATTGTATGCCAAAAATTGGTTAGACATAACTGTTCAACTAGATAACAATGGCTAGCTAGATGGCGCATCAATTGGAGCACTTGCTCATTCTACTGGTCAGGTGCTTGGTCGGCTGGTCAGACCAAGTCGCTGGTGGAATGGATGATACAAACCTTGGTCAGCTAACCTAGACAGCTTAGTAGGTTGGTTACTTGGATTCCCTAAGTGATAGGTGGATTTTTGGGTTGGACGGCTCCTCCCTCAAGCGGACGACCTTGTCGAATGCTTCGTGTGATGGTCTCCGTCTTGTCTGATCTCCACCTCCGCGTTCATCCCAGTGATTGGGTCTATATGTATTTCTATAGTCCATCGTATGCCTCTTAAAAGGTTTGTTCTTGTGATCTCTACTATGGCTATAGTAGTTGTTGCTATGCCTAGAGTACCAACAAGAGGATTCATTAAACTTATAGTTGTGAGACATCACCTGTGGAGAGCATAACCTTTAGACAATTTCTTGGTCTGCCAACTAGGATAAATATGAATTTAAAAATAAAACTCTTAATATTATTGGTGTTTGTGCAAGATTCAAGAGAATTCAAGAAGAAAATAAAAAAGAAAGAAGTTTTAGATCCACTTGCCAAAAGATTGATGAAGGCAAGAGGTTTATAGAATATCTTCCTTAGAAAAATATTTCTCATAGTTTTGCTAGATAGACTTGAGAATGAAAGAGATTGATAGATAATTGATCTTTATGTAATTCAGAAGTTCAATCTTAACCATTTATTTGAACCAAAATCCAAGGGATCAAATTGGAAGAGATCTTTGTAGAATTCTACAATAAGATATCAAGATTGGGATGTTAAAATTCGCAAGATTTGTATTGAATTTTTATGTCAAAATTTAATTGGCTACAACTTTCTAATTGGCGTTTGATTAAGATCCATAAATAACCGTTGGAAAACTCAAAACCTCAATATTACTACTGTGTAAGGAAAATTGGGATAAGAGCTATAAGTTTTAGTCAATATGAGCCACACCTAGATACAATTATGCTTTCATATCCAAGTGAAATAGTTAGTCTATCTTGCTCGTTAGAGACAACCTATAAGACTTATGGGTTGATATTGGGAAAAATTTCCCTGAGATCATTTGATTGGTTCACTTCATTTTTAAAAAGTTAAATTAATACAATCAACATTATATAATCATCTAAAGTTTAAATTCAAATGAAAAGCTAAGTATGATAATTACTTTTAATTTAAATTTCAATAAAATATTTATATATATGATTTGATATTTTTTGTTACGAAAAATCATAAATATATCAATGAATACTAAAATAATATATAAATAATATATTTTTTATATATTATTTTATATTAACAAATCAATAAAATATGGTTTAAGCTTATAGATAGACCCTTCTACTCACCGAGGTATGTTTTCAACATAATTACAAATTCTTTTTTAACTTTTCAGTTAAATATTAGAATTGATTTAAGTTTCAAAATGTACACGATACTTTGTACAAGGTTAATAGGTTAACAAAATAATGGTAAAATTACTAAAAAATATATGAAAATAAATTATATAGAATATTAAAAATAGTAAGAATTGTTTGGAGAGAATTTTCTAGTTAGAGATTCTAGTGAATTTTAAAGAGAAGTGGAAATATGAACAAATGAATAGATCATGTATTCTCCTCATTTAAGGGGTATATATATATATATATATATATATATGTATGACATCCTACGCACGTGACAAGATACGTATAAGCGACCCGTATATATGGTTACATACATAGTAAAATTGTACACGAACTAGTTTAAATAGAAAGTAGATTGTTACAAGCGTTACACATAAATAAATGAAGGTCGTTATATGCAGGTCACTCAGGCAGAGGGAGAACCCTAATGACGTCGAGATATCACATTTTTCACCAAGTCTTGACATCTAAGACTTCACAGTTTGTGGCGAAGTACTTTTGTTGACTAGGTTGTATGCTTTATCAAGCTCGTTGAGCCCAGACCTTTTGTTAAGCTAGCTTTATATCCTCGTTATACCCTAGCGGGGTACCTGTACCTATTAGGTCGTATGCCCATTACATATTTAATATCAAACATTAACTCCCCTATTCTCTTGATTTTGATAAGTCAAGGGAATAATATATGGTCATCTATTTTAATTTAAATAACCCACATTAATCGATTCAACGTATCTAAGTAAATAACGGCCACTCAGATGATACAATTTTAGTCGCAAATTTATTTAACTACAAATAATATTCCATTAAATAATTTTATTTTTGGTCAAACCTTTTAGCTTCTCGCTTACTTTATAAATAGTGAATAAATTTATTTTTACCATACGTTTTAGTTCATTTGTTTAACGATGTCAAAGGAAGAACTAGTCTTTTATCTATTTTTAGGTCGAGATTTAAACGACTTATATTCACATTAAGTAATTTCTTCCTCTTAACTTTATTTAACATGTCTCAGGGCATGAAAAAATGTGGTTTATCCTATGGCAATGTGATATATGTCGTTAGGTAACGTACCTGATATTTATATAATACCAAATGTTATATTAACTCCTCTATTTGTGAGGTTATAAAGTTGTTAAGAGTATTTTTATTATTAATCCGAGTTTGAAGGGGTAAACCCTTTAGGTTCTCCTCGGGTTTTGTTATTAACTCTAAAATCAGGCCATCATTTAAGTGCTACCTGATCATCATATAAACGTTGCATAATTAAGCCGTCATATAAGAGTTACTTAATTAGGTCTTGTATGCATAGGTGACCCAGGTCGTTTATTTTGACCTGAAGGTCTTAGTTTTCAAGTCTCGACTCTCAGGTCACTAGGCGAATGCTATTATACCACTCCATTGTTACAGAGGAACAATTAAGTAATCCTTACAAATAAGGAAGGTGGATGACCTTGCTATTGGAAGCCATATATCTAAGCCTTTATTTGTCATGTAGCTTGAGAAGCATGGCTTTTATTGCACCGCACTATACTATGATATGGTATTTTCAAACTAGGAGTAAAGCATCGCTGATAACTGTATTTTATATAGTTATTTTCACCTATTTTATTAATCATAATTGTTATGTTCTCTCTATTTTTAGTTAATTTTAGTTTAATAAATTAGTATTTACTATTTTTTATATATTATAAGAAAAATAAATAAATTGTATCGAAAACGCTCTTAATTTCAAATTTTTGTCCACAAATGTAATTTCAAATATTAGAGTTCTTAATTACAATTTATAAAAGTTGAAAATACAAATTAAATTTAAATTTGGGCTTAATCGTAATTATTAAAAGTTGAAAAATTTAATTTAATATTAGCAAAGGGGTCAACTGTAATTAAAGAAAGTTTAAAATGTAATTTGTGGGTCAAAATATAATTAAATAAAGTTTAATATTCGTGCAGGAGAGAAGAATACACGCGTCATCATCCACGCATGCAACGTGGACCGTCCGATCAAATCATAAACGGCTAGGATTGGCGCGTGTAGATCAAACCCGACCAAAGCGAATGGATGCAGGGAAGATTCCTTCACGCGGCTCGGCGCCCGAATGGGGCCCACCTGCCGCGTAGGCCGGCGTGCAGGGTGGGACCCACGTGTCGGTCACACGTCTGCCAAAGGGCGTTGTTCTGTGCGGCTGAACCACGTGCAATCTTCCCCTCAGCCAATCAAAGTCTTCCACGTGTCCCAATTTTCCCTTGAACGAATCATCAGCGGACGCGTGGCACATATCGGTGAACGCAAAAGCACAGAATCTCACACGCGTTATAGCCGTTGCGCAACGTTGCGCGCGCCCCAATCCCGTGCGACAAGTCTTCGTGCGCCCGTTTCCCCTCAACGAATGAGATGCTGCCACGTGTCCCACTAATTGTGTCCGCGAATCAGATCGCGACACGTGGCAGCGTGGAAGAAAATTAACACAGAAACGCGCAGCGTCCCTCGATCCCATTTTCGATACAATTTTTTGTCCCCCACGGGTTTAAATTATTATTTTCGACACACTTTTTTGTCCCCCCGCGTGGATTTAAATGTAATATTTTATTGATGTGTTTTTTTTGCTATAAATAGGAGATAGTTTTTAGTTGTAAAAAAGTTTGGTTGGAGTAGTTTTTGGAGTAGAGATTTAGTTTTAATTTTCGAAAGTTTTTAGAGTGTTTTAGTTTTTTTCAGTTTGTAATTTTTATTGTGTTTGTGTGTTGGACGGCAAAACACGCAGAAGCCATTTTTGGCTTTTGTTGTGTTTTGCGTGTGCCAAATATTTGTTTTAAGTGATGTTTTAATTTTATTTCTGCTTCTTCTAATTTTTCTGTAGTTGTTATAATTTTTATTTTAATTTTATGAAGTAATTTAATTTTTCTAGGGTTGCATTTAATCTAAATTTATGAAGCTTTAATTTTAATTATTTTTGTTAGATTTATAAGACGTTCGATTTGTTCGTTCTATTTTGTTCTTAATGCTTTTTGATTATTTACGAATCTTATCAAAACGATCCGTGGCACATGAATAAACTTGAGAAAGGCATTTGTGTGTGTATTGCTCGTAAATAGAATGACATGTATGATGAAGGATAGAGATATACCCTAATTGTATGTGTGGCCATTTGAAAATTTAGAACGTAATGAATCTCGGTAAATTTAATTTTCATAGAGATATAGTAAATTAATTTAACGAGGTGTGTTTATACGGAGCTCGAAAGAGATGTATGAATAATAAAAAAGAAGTTTTCGGTTGACAAATTAAATGTACCAAAAAATATAAATCCAAAGAAAATAATATGATTTGAGTGGATTAGTTTGGTGAAAAATTGCAATCCTAGATTTCTTTTATTTTCTTATTTTACTTTTTTATTAACCAACGATTATTTTGGATAAAATCAGAGAGATACAATTTTAGTACTCGACAAACTATAGTAACAAATCCTCGTGGGATCGATCTTTACTTACAAATCTTTATTACTTGTGACCGTGTATGCTTGCACGAGTTCGTGTGTTGAAAAACACGCAACAAGTTTTTGGCGCCGTTGCCGGGGAAGGTGGATGACCTTGCTATTGGAAGCCATATATCTAAGCCTTTATTTGTCATGTAGCTTGAGAAGCATGGCTTTTATTGCACCGCACTATACTATGATATGGTATTTTCAAACTAGGAGTAAAGCATCGCCTTATAGCGGAAAGATGGCTCATATACCCTAATTACCCCTATGAACCAGGGATCAAAATGCTCTACCTTAATAAAAATATGTGAATTGCTATGTCTATATTGCTTCTAATACCAAAGTAGTGGGGTGAATTGAGGTCCCTTTCGAAGGAAGTGGTGGAACTTGTCAGAAGAGATTAATAGCCCATATTTAGATACAACATGTCATGGTGAAATATTGTTAGATGCGACATGGTAGGGTGAAATATCCAACCCCTCATATGCGTTTTCATAAGAGGAGTAGTTTACCTTGGAACTCAAGTCTCTTTCTTAAGACATATTTCGGATTATGAGCGAATCATTTAATAATACTTGCATTTTTACCATATTGAAACACATTTGGCGTCTCAAGTGGGGGGGTCAGGGGACTCCACCTCCAATCATGAGGCATAAGACGTGTCCCATATCCCAAGCGAGAAGGTCAAATGACTTTTCCTAACTTGGGGGCATGAAATAAGACGCCTAAAGCATAATCATGAGCATATTTCGCATATCGAGAGGGGGGTTAGGGAACTCCTCCTCCAATCACGAGGCATAGGATGTATCCCATATCCCGAGTGGGGGGGTCAGGGGACTCTTCCTCCAATCACGAAGCATAAGACAAGATGTATCTCGAGTGGGGTGGTCAAGGGACTCCTCCTCCAATCATAAGGCAATAGGATGTCTTGCATCTCAAGTGAAGGTCAAATTACTTGTCCCCACTTGGGGGCATGAAATGAGATGCCCAAAGTATGATTGCGAGCATATTCTGCATCTCGAGTGGGGGGTTAGGGGACTCCTTCTCTAATCACGAGGCATAAGACGTATCCCGTATCCCGAGTGGGGGGTCAGGGGACTCCTCCTCTAATCACAAGGCATAAGACAAGCCACATCTCGAGTGGGTTCGTGAGATAGGTGATATGCGAGGGTGAAACCGTACCCCATATGTGCTCCAAACTTTGAAGAATTGATCACTTTAATATTTTGCGAAATACGCGACATACGAGGGTGAATACCATATCCCATATGTGCTTCAAATTTTCCTTGCAAGAAAGTCAATACTTTGACACACTCATAGTTAAATACTCAAAACTTGGGAGTTTATGTATCGACCTTACACGCCTAAAGAAACACGGTGCGAACTTCATAATAACTTCATCAATATTTAGATAATGAGTCTCTTATAATTTCTTTTCGAGATGCATGTATTTCAAATATCCTGAAGCACACTAAACCCTACCTCATTCACCAAGGTCAATCCCTACATCATATAAAGAAGAGCATGTAATGATCAGTTCATATATCATATAAACTCACCTCGTTTGGTGCACATAAGTTTTGGCACCTCCTTTATCCTAGGTGTTGATGGTGATTGTAGTAGAAAAAAGACCCAGCGTATAGAACATAAACAAGCTGAGAAGAGTCAAATAGGACCCAAAATGTTATAAGTTTGACCACCTAATATGCCAAAGATGGCGAATAATGTATATAGAGCAGTAAGTAAGTTGTTTGAGGCCGTTGGATCAACTCGACCACCACTTATCATATATGAAAATGGATTTTTCCATAAATTGATGTAAAACATTTGTTATATGGTAATAAACATAGTGGTTCTGTTCCATGTGAGGATTGTCTCTCTGCTTTACTAAAACCTACAGGCCTACACCTCGTGTAATAAACTCGAACTATAAGTCCACAGTCAAAATCCTTATGGTGTTCAATATCATATGATCTTAGCCCACCAGCACTCTTCCGAACAGATAATGAGAGAGAAATAGAGGACCTTGATTTGAACGTGCACCAAATTGTTGGTTAACCTACGCTTATATCTACCCTTTCAGACCATGTAAGTTGTAATATTTCTTTTCCAGCTAAAAATGGATTCGTTTGACACTTAGGCATTATTGGTTTTAGAAGGTTCTTCATCTCCTTGAGAATCCATTTTGGTTCTGACGATCAGTTCGTCGACTAGGTGCACCGCTGGGGTTTTTGAACTAGTATTCACTTTCTTAGGAATGTTCACCAGGGGATATAATTCATTCTATTTAAACTTATTTCATTCTTCTTGTATAGAAATCGACCCATGTCAGTCCGTTCTTCTTCAACACAGTTCGTTCTTCACCATAAGGAGTATCAAGACGATGGAAAATAGTGGCTAGCACATCTCGCCTTTTCAATTGGGTCAATCTAAGCCCATTCCATGATAGCTCACTTGGGTCGAGCTAGGCCCAGTCCGTTCCTATACATCAATCGTCATAATTGAGAAATCCAACCCACGTATCACTATGTTCCAATCCCACTCTTGAGCATTCAAATATGATGGACTTGGTATTAATTTGATGTCAAAAGAGCACATTCCATCACAAAAGTACTCTATGGCGAGTTACTAGATCAGTTTTGAATTCATCAAATAATCAAATGTCCAAGCTCTACTTGAGATTATTTGAGCACCGACACCAACCTTATTGGAATCCATATCAGAGTTTTGGATATATGCTTTAAATACTTATTTTGAGGTTGTTGACGGTGAGGTCCAAAAGGCATGGAAGTCATCTGGCATACCGAGAAGAAGGAATCTGTCTCTATTCATCAACTCACATATGGTCCAGCTTGTGGTTTACTTGATCTACATCAATCGACACGGTTGTCTTACCATAGCGACCTACATCAATCACAACTCATTTTGGTCTTATAATAATGACCCAAGCTCGCATAAATCTCCTTAGTACAGTCCAACCGAACTCAATTTGTGTCAGATCTAGGTGAACCAACCCAACTCGTACCCAGTTGAATCTAATTTATGCTCACTTGGGTTGGGTAACTTGATGTTGTTGTTGTAACTGAGGAAGAGAGTTAAAGTATCAATTGATTCGTCTATGTTTATGCACTTCACTGCAACAATCAAATCCTCTCCTAAATCGACTTTATACACAGTACCAAATCCTCATTTCCCAACAAAGTGCTTCTCATTGAAATCATTTGTTGCTTTCACTATATCCCCAAAAATGATTCGCCTTTCTCCTACTAATATTAACTGTTTGTTAATCCATAGTTTTCAATTTCCCTTTCTTTGGGTTTTTTTTTTACGTCTTATAATTAAAACAATGACAAAGGAGTACAATACTATACCAGCTCAATCCTTTCACGGCCAAAAATGGCACGAAACGAGCTAGGAATGAAACTAGTAGCAGTTCGTAGCTTGCATTGTTCACATAGATATCGTAACAAATTGTCCAATTTAGATTCACAGTCCGAGTCAGATAATCCCAAATTATGTGCGCTAGTAACTTCCGCAGTTCACGATTCGCTTTTCCAGTCCCAACGACCCATATCTTTTTCTGGTCGTTCACTATGTGTTTTTCGAGCTTACAATATCCTATTTAACGACGTCGTGCATCTATTCGTCCTCTTTTAGTTCACCAGTTCCAACCGATATGGACCTAGTCTATTCTTCCTTAGATCGCTACAGTTCAATCGTATAAGCCCAGTCATTTTTTCAGCAATTCGTACCGAGGCCAGCCAGTCTAGCCCTAATTTATGATGTATTCAACCCAACCTGTCTCTTTTCAGTTTGTTTCTTCATCTCTTCAAGCCATTAATTCGTAAGGTATAGATTGTTTCTTAAGTTCATGAAAATGTGTGACTAGGTTGTTTTGATCTGCGCCCTGTTATCAGCTCGTGCTTGGTTGGTATCCAATTTACGCATTGTTATTAGTTTGTGATTGATTGGTTGGGCTTTTCACATGGGTCGAACCTGGCCCAGTTCATTCAATATAGTCTTTATACAACCCATAATTCCCAATCTCATTTGGTATGTACTAGCGTCATTTCCCAATTTATGCCATTTCCTAATCTAAGAACAACCATCAAGGAATGACCAATGCTTATTCATTTAGCTCGTGGTTGGGTGATTTGGACCAACGCTCTGTCATCAGTTTGATCCTAGTCTACATTAGCCACTATTCATCGTGGTCTTATTATAGCGACCTACAGGTCGCCCTATTCTCGGCGTCAAATCCATCAACACGGATTGTGCGAGCGCTCGTTATTCCAGCTCGTTACCTATTCATGTCCATTTTTTGTGTGCAAGTAAATGCCCCTAAAACGAGATAATTCTCCCACAGACGACGCCAATTGTTTGAAGAGAATTTTCTAGTTAGGAATTCTAGTGAATTTTAGAGAGAAGTGGAAATATGAACAAATGAATAGATCCTATATTCTCCTCATTTAAGGAGTATATATATATATATATATGTATGACATCCTACACACGTGACAAGATACGTATAAACGACTTGTTTACTTGGTTACATACGTAGTAAAATTGTACACGAACTAGTTTAAATAGAAAGCAGATCGTTACAAGTGTTACACATAAATAAAAGGAGGTCGTTATATGCAGGTCGCTCATGGATAGAGAGGACCCTAATGATGTCGGGATATCACAATTTTCACCAAGTCTTGACATTCAAGACGTCACAGTTTGTGGCGAAGTACTTTTGTTGACTGAGTTGTATGTTTTATCAAGCTCGTTGGGTCCAGACCTTTTGTTAAGTCAATTATATATCCTCGTTATATCTTAGTGGGGTACCTATACTTATTAGATCGTATGTCTGTTACATATTTAATAACAAACAAGAATAATAATATTTGTAATAATCTTCTTTAAAAAAATGTATTTAAAGAGATAATTATATTATCTGTGAAAAATCTAATTATGTCCACGATTATAGATAAAGCTATAGTTACTTGACCCAATTTAGTGTTTAAGAATTTTAAGGATGCTAGAAAGTAAAAAGTGAAACTAGAATCGCATATAAAGTGGTTTTTTTGAGGTGGATGGGAGTAGGGGGGTTAAAGGGAGAAATGGATGCGTGGCATCCACGTGTACTTTTTTTTATTGATCTTATAGTGAAAAATTCTAGAAAAATTTTAAAAAAACATATTTTCATTATTTATAACTAAAAATTTATATTTTAATATTTTAAATTTTTAAAATATTAATTATTGAATAAAATGAATAAATATTAAATAAAAAAAATATTAATTATTTTACGTTCATATATTCATCAATATACTTTCACTTTGTTATGATTTTTTTTTTTGTAAAGAAGACAAATCTTATCTACAACTACTTTATTCTATTGATGTGTGTTGAATTTTTTTTCACATATGAGACAAGAAAGAGTGACCACGTAAGTCAGTGTTATTATTATTTTCTTTTTAAATAATTATATTAATTATAAATTCGTAAGTAAGAATTTAACTTCAAGTTTTTTTATACTAAATAAAAGTTTTTATTATAGACAAAAAGTGGAGTAACGTTCAATCATACTTTTTTAGCACTCTGTGCACGATAATAAGTGATTAAGAAGAAGTATATTTATTACAAATAATTGATATATAGTAGTTTTATTTATAGATATAATAAAATTTATTTAATTATTTTCTATGGAAAATTTTATAATCAATTATGATATATAGAAGTATTATTTATTAGAATTTATTGTTACTCAAATTATTTAAAAATTATTCATTTGATGAAAAAAAGAAATACATGTAAAAAAAATTAAAGATATATTAGTCCTTTAAACAATACTACCAAATCTACCCATTTTTTGGGCTTTTATTAACCGACTAAAGTAAGAGGTTTCGATGGTTCCAAAAAAAAAAAAAAATGGCGAAACAAGAGTAGGAGAAAAAAATTCGTCGATTTTTTTTAAACCGGCTAAATTTTTTTTTCTAACAATTTAATTTTTTAGCTTATTCTTGAAAACCACCAAATTTTTTTAACCATTCTCAAAATCGAAAAAAAAATAAAAGAAAAATGAAACACATAAGATGTGATATACTAATAAAATATTCCAATACTTCTTTTGCAACACTAAAAATCATATAGATCATTTAAAGATAACTAGCTACTAATGGATGCTGAAAGTATACCAGGATATATTGTATAAAATAAATACACATATATAATAAATTAAAATTATTTTTAATTAAAAAATAATATTTTTATATTTAATTTGATTATTAATATAAAAGAGAACATAAAATATTTTAATAATAACGTAAATTTTCATTTTTCTCATGTATGTAAAAATACGTTAAAATGTTATATTTTTTTTCACATATTTGTATAATCATTTATTATTTTTTCTCATTTTATCTCATCTAAAAATAAAAAGATCATTATTTTTAATTTTATAAATTTACTTTAATATTTATTATTATTTTAATTAAAATACTTAAAAAAATAAGTAATATTAATATTATGATTCAAACATGATTAAAAAAACAACTCCCGTGACATTATTAGCTACCAATAGTGTAATAGTTGGTAAATACATTAACAAGATGGTTAACTTTTATGATATTTTGAATATTTTTCCCCGCATATTTATTGTATATAGATAACACATTCAATAATACCAAAATAACACTGAGAATTGTACTAGCTAGTAGATTCTTAAAAGTAGTTGAATATTTGCTTATATATTTGTAACATCGTATAAAACTATTAATCAAGTTGGTTTTTATGAACTTGCAAATGGATGTTGAAATAAGAGTCGGTAAAGGTTGCGTGATGAGAGTTTGGTGATTTGTCTAAACTATTTTATTTTATTTTTTTAAAGAAAAAAGGGGCAAAAAATGTGGGACATACGTACATAGGTATTAGAGTTGCATCTTTATATTTTTATTAATATTTATAATAATATCTATTACTATTATATATTTACGTATATTTTTATTTGTTGTAATAATGAGTTTTACTATATAATTAATGAAATATTTTATTTATTTTTTAATAGAAATAAAATAATAATAAGAATATTTAGAGTTTTTTATCAATATAAAAAATAGTAATATTACTTAATTTTATCCACATTTTTAAACTCATACATATATCATAATAAACGTAGCATGTTAATTTCAAACATGATAATACAAATTCACCTCATTCTCGGTTGATAGATTAATTAATAAATAAACAAAGGCCCAGCTAGAATCCCCCAGGCTCCAAAAATCCAGATATATGACCATCTGAATGAGGCAATCAAAAACGCGTACCCTCGGAGAAAAGAAAACAGAGATGTACTAATTGACTATCATAATAATCTCCAGCTGCACATACAGTGAAAGAAACTTCGATATATTTTTTAAACTCTAACAATAACATTATACGTAAGAAAAGATTTATGAAATTATTGTATATATTAAATAATACATTATGTTAAATTAAAAAATTTAATCAAAGTCTATTTTAGATTCGTATATATTAAATGATATGATATAACATAAGTTTATTATTTTTATAAAATATTGTTAAAATTAATTTGTATTTTTGTTATCTTATTATTGAATTTTTATTATCGTTTTTAGAATTGTATTATTATAATTAATAATCAAGATAAGAAATTTACGTTCATTCAAGATATTTTTTTCAAAAAATAAAAATAAAAAAATGCATTTTCAAAGTCTAACTAAACCCCTTCTTTGCTATCACACCTATGACCTAACCATAAAAACGACAAGCCATCACCAAGTCATTCATAGTAGAAGAAGACCCCACTCGAAGAAACCTCAAACCAATCCATTAACCTCCTAATATGTCACTAAAAACGCGGGCTCTACGTAGTTAAATGTTGCTAATTTTCTTTAATATAAAAACAAAGTTACTAATTTTCTTGATTTGGTAAAGCAAAAGGAAATTTGGAGCCCTGTCTTGAAATTTTAATTGATGACCAAAACCTTTGGATATACATCAACTACTCCATTTTCAAAGTAACTCTGCTGTATTGATCTTTCTCATATAAATTAAAAACTGTAAAAGAAAAAAATATAACCTCATATTTTTATATAACTTATTTATTTATTTAGTTTCACTTTTAATACTTAAAAAAATTTACTTCTTTTAAGTTATAAAAAAATACACATGTAAATTACATTTTTAAATATATGAAAAAACGTTATAAAAGAAATACATACAGGTCGAAAATAAAAATTATATTTATAAAAATGATTATATTGCGTGATTAAATTAAATATATATATATATTCGCCGGTAGTTCAGTCTTCATAGGTTTGGCTTATATTATATGAAAGAAATTGTTCCCCATGAGTAATTGGTATTTTACAAAAATTATGGAAAAAAATGTGGCGAAATGAAATGAAATTAAATAGCAAAACTGACCAATCTCTTTTGTCACTTTTTTTTTGTGTAAATAAATATTTCCTTTATGATTTTTTTCTATTTACACAGAGGAACGCCATATTCTACCCTCCAAAGAAATAATAAGGATGGAAACATCATCATGGTAACGACGTCGTTCCCCTTGTGGTATATCTAGCAACTGATGGAAGTCCAGACCTGCAATATATAAAATTCCAATTAGTACTTATTCATCAAGTTCAATCTCTCATATTATGATACTAACATATATTTCTTGATACACGTAAAAAGTATTGTTTGCTATTATTTCATTAATTTAAATTTTGGAGAATGTTAGTTTTTAATAACTTTTTGAATCCAACGATACAGAGGGAGTGATTAATGTATTAAAAAATTGTTGACCCAACAAGTTTTAATATTTATAACTCTGATTAGCTTATACTGTGTATTTGTTTGTATTTTTATTAAAAGAATTTTTTTTTTCTTTTCAGTTTGTTTCATATATCCTTTTTATGTCAATTCACAAGAGAAAAAAAGAAAATGATAACTATATATGAAAAAATAAAAAATACCAGCTTTTTTAGCTGCTCGAAAAAGCACTTGTTCAATTAAATGTTGAGCGGGATCTCCCTCTGGATATGAATCAATGAACAACTCAACTTCAGAAACGGCCTCTTCATTGGTGAAGTATTGATAAAGCCCATCTGAAGACAGGATCAAGAACCTGTCTCTTGGAGTCAATTTATGGTGGTAGACTGAAGGTTGACATGTTATGTATGGGGAATTTCCAACATACTCTACTCTAAATGCCTCAAGCAACATATCATTCAACTTTGACTGCATAGTTTGATCAATACTAATAATTAGATTAAAATGTCAAGAAATTTAGTGGATTATTAATAGAAGAAGAGTCTAATTAATTAGGAAATAACTATACTACATATTAAATAAGAATCGAAACTTACACCTTGTATATATTCTAATGAAGTTCGTGCCGTTGAGTCACAGATCGTATCGTTGGCAAATCATGACATTTATAGATTTCAAAAATATATACCTGTTTGAGAAAGCCTGCTCCAAATGCCCGTGTGACCTTCAATTGACCTTTTACTCTGTTATTCCTTATTGCTGAAACATCATCTGGATGTTCCTTTTTAATTCTGTCAACTTCCTATAAAACAAAAATGTTATTACTTCATCTAATTAGACTGGAGTGTTAGGGCAAGCAAATTAAACACAACGTCACAAATTTTCATTACCCCCCCAAAAAAAAAGAAAAAAAGAGAGTACCTCTTCAACGTCTGTACTATGATCGATAGTGAGCTGAATTAAGTTCAATTTAGGTAATCCATCACATTCATCAGAATTTGATATTTCCTCATCAATTTGATCCAACTCATTGTTCTCTCTTCCAATATTCCAAAGTTTAGGCTCTGCTTTCTGAGCCAAAACTGCTCTACTATCCCCAACATTCATCAAATAAACATCTTCACTCTTCATCAACATAACCAAAACACAAGAACCCATCAAAGATAACTCCGGATTTTTATTTGATATCTTATCTGCAGCATCCAAAAATGCTTCCTCTGTTTTCAACAAGGCCTGTGAAAGTGCTTTTAGAACATCTAAATGGTTTACGGATCCATCCATCATTTTTGAATTTTGACAGTTCAAGATTTCATTTAGATTCCTGTCAAGTTCTAATCTTTCCATATCAAATTCACACTTACACTCGGTACTCTGCTTTCTCATTGAATTGGAATCAATATCCCCTCTTCCTAATTGATTGTTTTCCTTATCAACTCCATTAATCATCCACTTAGTCATTCTGGGTTGTTCGATTTTCTCTGATTCTAAATTTGAATCAGATTCAGATTTTTCATTCCACAGTAATCCTTTGAGTTCCTTTTGAACAGCAGGATAAAGATTAGAAAGCAAGAAATCAGGTGCATCAGGACCATTGAATCCATCATAAATTCCCACAAAAACCCAACAGTGTTCTTCAGATACTACTACATGAACTCGATCCTCCCCTGCTTTTCCTTGAGCCCATTGAAGCTTTTCAATTTCCATAGATTGATCTCCATCATTACCATGATCACCATTCAAGCTCACATGGCTACTCAAATTAGTACTACTTATAGTTGCAGCTACATTCTCGGTGTTTTTCTCTGGATCAGATTCTTTATTCGAAACAACCCCTTTAACTGGAGTTACAACGGACTTGTTCCCTCTAGATATGGTCATCGAAATGGCCTTTCTGAAAACATTCAAAAAACTCTTCTTTTTGGATTTGGATTTGACACCAAATCCATCATTAGAAAATGTTAAGCTCCTCTCAAGCTTATCGCACTCTTTTCCAACCGGGCTAGAAGAACACAACCCACGATCAATTGGACTCGAAATGAAGCTTCGCTCAATTGGACCCGATAAGAAACCCGATTTCTCTATCGGACCCGATCCAGGAATTCCCTGATTCGAGCAACGAGGGACAGGTTTCAGGGGAAGAGAAGCGAACGACGTTGAGCTTTCAAACACAGCTGCTCGATCGAAACTATTTCCGTACTGATACATATCGCCGAGTGTAGTCGACAGAGGAGTGAAAGTATTGGCACTCACCGACGCACCGGAGATAACTCGGAAAGTCGTCGTTTTGGAATTCTCGTCGGAGACTTGAACTTTGGACGGAGATTGACCATTTGGGTCTGGCCTTATATAGCAGAAAGAATGCCCCAAGCCTTCGTCAAGTGAGTTATTGAGAACGAAGGCTATTTCGTGTCGCCCAGAAATTTCTCCGGCGCCGCCTAAGCAGAGTCCAATCTTCCCGATACCGTTACCCATTGAAGCATAAAATAAATTAATAAATTCACTTTAATATTTCCTTTATTGATTTGAGCTATGAATTAAATTGTTAAGAGAACATTTTAAGCTCAGCTCCGGGAGAGAATGAGAGTTTCAGAGAGCGGATTTATGTAGGGGGAGGAGAGAGAAAAAGATAGTTGACTTTTTTTATTGGTTTTGTTTTTTATGTTGCGAACATGTTTTTTGTTCTTAAAAAATTGTATAATCTGGATTTATAAATTATAATAGTAATTAGTGGGAGTTGACTTTTAGTTTGAGAGGTGAGTTTAGAATGCGAAGCGGTGTAATTGAAAAATGACAAATAGAGAGAAGATGAATACTACTGTATCTTAAATATATTATAATTATAATTAATTTAATAATTTTGCGTTATATATAATGATATTAATTTAATTATATTTATTATATCACATTATTTTTAATTTAAAATATATAGACTTTTTAAAATAATATAAGTGTGATATTAACACAATTGAATTTCTAATTATCATAACTTTTATTTATTAATGATAATTTTATTTAATAATAATAACATTAAATGTAATTATTTATAGAAATAAAACATTAGATTTAAAATGTTATAATAATAAAAATAATATCATAATTTTATAATATAAATCTAAGAATATCACAAAGTTAATGATAATGAGAATTGAGAAAGAAAGAATTTTTTATATAAGAAATTAGATGATAAAGCAAAACCCATGCAGTTGATGGCATGATTTTCTCTTCAAGTTTTTATAAATAATTACTTTCTCAAAATTCTTCTTCCTATCTTATAATTCCATATAGGCATGCCTCTTTCTTTCTTTCTTTCTTCTATTTAAAAATCACGTCAAATGAATTTATCTGAAGATGGTATAATTGGTGTTTGAACTATTTATATATGTTTCTCTTTAAATTATATATTAATAAATATTTATAAATGAAAAGTGCACTTTGACTTTCATGCAAGTTTTCATCACTCTTGTTATAAAAAGGAAAAAAAAAAGAGTATACTTTTATAACTCATATAGTCATATATATATATATATATATATATATATATATATATATATATATATATATATATATATATATATATATATTCTAACTTTTGATCATTAAAGTATGAAACGTGCAAACTATATCAAGTAAAACGAAAGCAGTTTTATAGATTATAATGTAAATATAAGGATAAAATTGTGTCTAATAGAATAATATTATATATCTTCGTTTTCAAAAAGTCAAAAGCATTTTAATGTTTTTTGTTTCTACAAGAATTTTCATGTATTGAAAAGAAAAGAAATATATTTATATATTTTTTAATAAGAAAAGGTGAAAGATTTTATTCAACATACAATAGAGATACAAACATAACCATCATAATTTTCAGATATATCATAATTTCAACGAATGGACTATAAGTAGTGGTATATGTAATTATGATTATTTTTTAGCTTCTCTTATACGCTATTTATTTCCTTTCACCTTAATGTGTAACCGTATAATCTAAATCCGTGATATATTTCTAGCAAATTTGAACAATGGGTATCCATTTGTTAAAAAAAAAATTAATATCTATGTTAAGAGAATATTAATTAGATGAAAATAAACAAATTTTCAAAGCATATATATATATATTTGAAACAACCCGGTAACTTTAATTAAATTTGAAAAGGAATACATAATATATCTATCCTTCCCTCTCTTTTTTCTTGGACTATGATCATCTATTTATTTTTTCTATGCTTGTTTTATACTTATTTTTAAATATCAATCATCCATTTCTACCTCTAACGCATATGGCATCCTGTTATTGTGTTACATGCATTTATGATTCAACAAATGCATGAACAAATTATTTCACTTCTTTTTTTTTTAAGGAGCAAACGATATTGTTTCATGGATTAAGTTTTTTAAAGCTGTTTTATACGAAGACCTATTTCATTTAAAAATTAACTAATTTGTATATAAAAGGCTCACTTTGTTTGAATCACAGATAATATTATCTTAAAATATCAAAATATACCACCTAAATGTGTGCGCTGCATGCCTCATATATACACCATGCGCTAGATGAATTATACACTATTACACTTTACCATTAATATTTTCAAGTTGGTTTGTATCAAACACGTATAATTAATTTAAACATATAAATATAAATATGTGATTCGAGTTTCAATTATAGATGATGAGTTTAAATTGTTTAAATTAAACATTTTTAATGTATTTAATTAATTGATTGAGCTTATTTTGCAAACGAGTTGTTGTAAGAAGTTTGACATTTAGACAGGTTTTTAGATAGTCTAAAACAGGTATTGAAGTGCAATTGTAGCGAAATAGTACATAATACTTGTGAATAGGAAGTTGGTTCAGAAATAGTTATTTGTGTGTGGATGCGGGTGTGAATATATAAATATTATTTTAAAATAAAAAAATTTAAAGGACTAAACACATCAAATTAAAAATAATTAAACATTATTAAAATGTCATTTATCAAGAATTACAGTACCATTAGGAATGCTCCGAACCCGTAAATGTGAATCTTTCTTACCAAATTAATCACAAAGCGAACCAATCATTGCCATTTTCACACATGATGATCTTTAATTGCTACAAATATATATATCTATTTATATATTAGATTTGTAGTTCAGATAAAACTTCTTGATAGTTCCGGAGCAAGTTCAAACGCGTAAAGGATTCATGAAATAAGTAATTTCACTTATTTTGTTAACAGCAAGCAAACGATGTGATGTTTCATATATTTTAAACTCTTTATTCTACGGTTAACATTTTCAGTGTATTTAATTGAAATTATAAGCAAACAAGCTATGCTAAATTATTAAAAGAGGAAAATATACTACTGTCATGATGATATAGTAATTATTGCAAAAGTAAAACTTAAATTATAAATATATTATAATTTTGAGAATGATTGATTATAGTGCGAGAAAGCCCGGGTTCGTCCATACCTTTATAGTCTTTATATTTTTGTTTCGATATTTTTTTAATCAATATTTATAACTTAAAAGATATATTAAATACTCATATTTAAGTTATTAGTATTAATTTTGATCAAATTAAATAATAATTTTAAGAAATTAGGATAAATTAGAGATATAAATTATTATTAAAATTAAATAAAATAAATTTCAATAACTTAAATATAGATAATTGATGTATTCTATTTGAATATAGAAGTAAAAATTATTAACAAATTAAAAATTAATCTAAATATATGAATATTGGGTAAGCTAATTGAAAGATGAATTAAACTCAATTTGAATGCAGCTATTTAAAGTAAAGAAGGAAAATCTAGATCGGTTGGTTGCTAGGAATCATTTTAATAATATATGAAAAAATTAATATGAAATTTTAAGTAAATATATGACTTTGTGCGGTACAGCGGTAGAACAAACATTTAGATATTAGAAAGCAATATATTCAACACCATTCCTTTAGAATTTAGATAACACGATCCCTTTAGAATCTATATTTTTATATATTAAAAAAAATTCTAAAGAGTTACTTTGCAAGTATGTCGCTACTACTCCTACATCTAGCTATGAACAAAAAAAAAAAAAAACATGTAAGTCGTTGTTACAGAACCTCTTTAGCTTTTAATATTATTTCCTTTTACGTTTATAGCTTTCTATAGCTGTTTATGACGGGGGACCATAGTTTTTTTTTTCCTTTTTTCTTTTAATCTTAAGAAACGGCATTAGGTTGACAATAAAACGAGATATTAATTTGAAGTTAGGGTTTATTAGTTGGAATGTACATGGAAAATTAGTAGATATTTATGTTAATAATTATAATTATCTTGTATTAATTTGAATACATTCATGTAATAATTACTGATCATAAAATATTAACATTAATTTTTATTTTTATCTAATTTAATACATGTTTCTAAATAAATAAAATATATAAAAATAAGAATAAATAAAATTTTATCGACGTATTTAATGTATTGTATGTTTTATTATTAAAAGTATATATTTTTTTATGTAATTATATATATAAAAAAATAACATTAGTTTATGTTAAGATATACTCGTGAACCCGTAGTCTTAGTTGGTACCAATTTCTATAAATCTGTTGATTTAAGGGTCTGGTCACAAGTTCGAAGCTTGGGGAAGGCGAAAGGAACTTATCGTAGCTCAGTTTGGAGGTGAAATTTAAGGACTCCCACTGTATAAAAGCTACGGATCTACGAGTATATCCTAACAGTATATATTCGATTTTAATTAACTATAGTCTTAATATTACAATAATTGTCCATATTTTACGTATTATCAGTTACAGTTATTTTTCGGGAAAAAAAATTATCAAAATTATGCAACTCATTACAATTTTAGTTATCTACGATAAAAATATTCATTCATATTTATTGATGGTTTATCGATAAGACTTATATCACTTACATGTTAAATCACATATTTGAAGTATACTAAATATTGTTTAATAAAAAAGATATTATTTGAAATCATAATTTACACACACTTATGTTACATTTGAAATCTATTTTACTTTTGATTAAAAGTGAAATATATATAATCATAGAATTCATAGTATATTAGATAAACATGAATCACACTTTCGACAATGTTGTATGCACCCAAGATTTAATCAAGTTAATACTTAGGTATCTTAATTTCTTTTATTATTTTTAACAGTGAATGCTTAACTTTTCAATATAACAGAAGTCACAAGTTTGAGTAATTATGTGTTAAAAATTTGACAAAATTTTAACGCTTATACCTTATGTTTTGAAATTTAAAGTTTAGTTATTTATATGTTCAAAAATTTGACCCAAAAATGTAACATAGAGCTCCTTAAATTTTTTCAATTAGAGTTTATGTTTAAAAGTTTGAGCAACCATGTGCCAAAAAAAGTGTGCACACATATACGTGGGTCAGTCAAAGTTTTGGTATAGTAGTTTAGTATTTTCGGTTAAAATTTCACATTATGATTAAAATTAATATTAATATAATGTTTATAATTAATACAATTTTTTTTTAACTTTTTAAAATTAAAAAGTTATAATTTATATTATCTTTAAGTATAGAGGTTGAAGTTTGACACATATCATAGTCCAATATTTTTTTTCGCATTATTTGTAAGGCGTGAAGCATTAATTGATAACATTTCTAAGATATTTCAGAATACTGAAAAACATGTAACAAGTAGGAGAATTTATATCCATACTTCACATTTTGGCAAGACATTTCGAGATGCACTCAAAATTCTTTTAAGGTTTTCACATATATATAAATGACTTTATAGAATGGTGCAAAACTATCTTACATATAAAACATTTTATATACATGTTAATAATCACTATTATAAAAATAAGCATTAAAATCGGTTAAAAAATCGATTTTAAATTAATTTAAAGTCGGTTCAACAAATCGCCTTTAAACGCCTTTAAATGAAATGATTTAAAATTTAAAGTCGATTCACGCGGTAAATCGACTTTAATTTTTTTTTTAATTTATTTATTTTCTATTATATTTAAATAAAAATCTGTATTCGAACAGAAAAAAAATCAAAATAAATTTAACAAATAGTTTAAGTAATACAAATAATTGAAAAATAAAATATTAATTAATAGTAAAAAAATTATCATGGTGTATTCTTCTTCTGATGTCATAATACAAACCTACATATATAATACAAAAATTTATACACATAAATAACAACACATAATAACAGAAAAAATATAAATAATAAGTGCGTAGAATTAATAAAAATACTTATAAGAGTAAATGAAGTGATAAAATAAAAGAAATGAAGAAAAAAATGTGTTTTGTAAGTGAGAAATGGGTATAAAAAATTTGAGTATTTCGTTTAAAAAAATAGGGGATCTAAAAGATTAGTTAGAGAGGAAGAAAACCCACTAACCGGCACTGAAAATGGTGGTCGTAGGTGGCCAAAAAATGAGAAAGAGTTGAGGAGAAGTGGAGGAGGTTTTGGGTTTTTGAGAGTTATGCAACGCTTGGAATAGTTTTTGTCTGGGGAAAAAAGAAAAGAAAAGAATTTATCCACGTGTGTAGCGTCGGTTCTACGTGTCAACCGACGCTATCCACATGTGTAGCGTCGGTGCAGGTGTCAACCGACGCTACGTCCTACGTGGATAGCATCGGTTCTACACCGAACCGATTTTAAATTCATTATAAGTCGATTTTTTTAAAAAACTGACTTTACATATCAACTTAAATAACTCTTTTTATAGTAGTGAATAATCGATGATCATATTTCTATTTCTTACACTTTCTCTATTTTTATAAAACGAAGGACCAAAATAAACATAAATTTGCAAATATCTATGGCCAAACACTATGGTGGTACACACTATTATAACGAATGATTTTTAAGTCGGTTCAGTAAGTTAACTTAAATTAAGGTGATTTTAAATTTTAAGTCAGTTATATATTAGAACCGATTTAAAAATTTAAGTTGATTCTACCATAAAATCGACTTAAAATGGTATAAGTTCTAAACATATTTTGGTTATTTTCTACTAATTTTCTTACATGTTTAAAAGTTTGAGTAACCATGTATCAAAAAAAGTGTGGACAGATATACGTGGGTTAGTCAAAGTTTTGATACATTCGTATTTTCGGTCAAAATTTTACATTATAATTCAAATTAAAATTAATATAATGTTTATAATTAATATAAATTTTTTTTAACTTTTTAAAATTAAAAAGTTATAATTTATTATTATATGTAATTTTACAAGACAAACATATAATAATAAGATGTCTATGTTATTCAATATCATCATACGCTTCTTGTGATTCTTCTTACAACCTTATAGTTTAAAGCACATGTTTCGCCTATTCTTCTCGTAAATCTTAAAAAATATGTCTATCAAAGCTCGTTTTATTCCAATCAAAGAACTACATTTATTTAAATTTAAAATAATAATTTAATATCATGAATTCACAAAAAATAACTTATATATGTTGAAAGATCAGTATATTAGTTATTTAACAAATATACATGTAGCATTGCCTCGATGTTCTCATGGGGTCAAATGACTAAGGTTTTAAAAAACGACATAGCTTGCATGTTATGTGAAATATTAAATCCAAAATCTTTGAAGCTAACATATTTAAAGTATGATTATGAAACAAATGAGCACATTAAATAGCACCTAACAAGTATTACGATTCCAGAAACGTAAATGAACAAAATTTATTTTATTATTGGACCATAAATTTATTAAAAATAACTTATATGTTAATAAAGTATATTAGTTAAAGAGATTACGACATCTTTAATTCACATCTTGATATTTGAGATGATTTCGTTCATAAATTTCATAACAATGTAACCACAAATAACTCCATCACTTTGTTGTGGAACCTACAAAAAATAAGTATATATGTATTATCAATTTGAACATATTTATTATTCAATTATAAAATTCATTAAATTAATAAAATTCATCCTTAATATTCATTTGTACATGTTTTGAAAGAATTGACCTAATAACAATTGGTAATAATTATTGCATTAAGATATGAAAATCATATGATTTTAATTCATAAAGTCTTTTATCGATCATAAAAAAACTTTCTTAAATTGGATGAGTAACCATCAGAAACCTTCACATCCGCTAAGCATTTACAAAACACATCCTTCTCTTTTGTTGACATTGTATATGATACTGGTAGCAAGTATGTTCAATTCTTATCATTTTCACCCTTGGTGCCAATTTAGATCGTTTGCACAATTTCTTTAAATTCATTCTTGCTTTAATTCCATTTTTTGTTTTTCCAAGTATATTAAATAATGTACCAATCAAGTTCTCATATACATTTTGCTCAATGTAGATGACATCGCAGATGTGACGAATGTGTAAGTCTTTCCAATAAGGTAATTCCTAAAATATTGATTTTTTATTCTAACAATCATGTTTTATTGTTTGAGTAACATTTTCATTTTCACTAATTTTATTAGTTGATCTCATTTGTTTCCTTCATCAGTGAGTATTCTTTTTTCATTTTTCCATA
This sequence comes from Hippophae gyantsensis, assembly GCA_030763125.1. Classification (NCBI taxonomy): domain Eukaryota; kingdom Viridiplantae; phylum Streptophyta; class Magnoliopsida; order Rosales; family Elaeagnaceae; genus Hippophae; species Hippophae gyantsensis. Next base: position 1,825,496 of record CM061034.1, on the reverse strand, counting down.
TTATTTGAATGTCATACTATTGAATTGCCTTAATATCTCAACCCTTCACAAAGGTCTTGGTGCAAGATCATGATCTTTTTCACCATCAAAAGGTTTCTTTTGGTATCTAAACTTGTATCCAAATGACAAAAAAATTCTATGTCTTCTATAAGACATATTTCATCAATGAATAAGATGGAGTGTATAAGGGTCATCGCTACAAATAATAGGGCATCCCAAATAACATTTTGTTGCATGTCATGATAAGTTTCCATAGGTAGAAAAATCATTAATTATTCATAAAAATACTCATTTCAAGTTAAAATATTATTCCTTGTATGCATAATAAACATTTGCACCATCATTCGACAATGGCTTTAAGTCATCTATCATAGGCTACAAATACACATCAATATCAACTCTGAGTTGTTTCAACTATGATATCAATATTGTTAGCATCATGAATTTTCCTTTCATATGTAACCAAGGAAGAAGGTTATATATTATCATAATTACTGGCCAATAGTTATATCAACTACAAAGGGAATTGTGTAGATTAATTTCATCAGTAGCAATGTTAAGACGAAGATTGTGTGGATCATATGCAAATTGAGAGAATAAATTAACTACTACTTTTCTATATGAAGAAACGAAAGGATGACGTAGCATCCCATCATTAGATTGATTCTTTGAATGCCAAGTCAACATCTTTGATATCTCTTTAATTTTGAGCAACCTATGAAATTGGGGAATCGGAGAAAAGTATCAAAGAATCTTTGTGGGTATGCCTTTATTAAGTGTTATCTCATTTGTAGTATACTTCCATCTGGATTCTTTACACATTGGGCAATTATCTAATGTCTCATATTATTTTCTATAAGGAATGCAATCATTTGGACAAGTATGAATCTTATGATATTTCATGTCAAATCGATTAAGAGATCCCACTTTAAACATCAAATATGGTAACTCATTATCTTCAGGAAACATATAAATTAATATATTTAGCAATTTCTTGAATCCATTGTTTGAAAAATCATTTTTTGCCTTTACATTATACAAATGAATTAATCCTAATATTTTAGTGTATTTCTTGCATTATAGATAAAATGTTTTGTTAGCATCTTCTAAAAGTTTTTTAAAAGTTTCGAGGTCATCCTCATATAATTCATTTCCCACAACATGAAACATATTTTACGTCTGTACATTATATTTGGAGTGTCTATCCTAATAAGATGTATATAATCTACTTATATTCTTATTTATCTCTTCCCTATAAGTATTATAAATATTTTCTTCATGATAAAACCAACATTTAAAACTCGAAATAATACCACTACGAATAAAATAATACTTAACCTCATCAACATCATGAAATTTTTTATTTTTACATTTAACATATGGATATCAAATCATATTGATTTCATTATTACTATTTTTATGAAGAAATATAATCATACTCAATTCTACACTTTGATATTCAAGATTTATCCGTTTTCTATTAATGACATTAAAAAAATTTAATATGTACCTAATAAATATAAATGTATTAATCACCAATATATTTCAGAATTTATTATATGAAGTTTATAAATTATTGAATATCAATCAAAATATTATATAAAAATAAATATAAATAATATAAATAATTAATAAATTCATTATAACATTAATATTATATAATATTATTTAATACATGTAATAATAAATTAAAAAAATTTAATTTAAATTAAATTAATATATACATGACATTAGTTAAAGTAAATAAATAAAAAACATCTTGTCTTCTTTAAGCTTGAACAAAATTGAACAACTCATATAACACAAAAATATATTCAAATAAAAAATAATACATAATATACATAAAAATAAAAAATAATTTTACAAATATTAAATTAAAATATATAACATTAATAATAATTGTAAAATAATTCATAGAAATACTTACAAGAATTAAACAAGTGAAAAATGAAAGAAAAACGTGTTTGGTAAGTGAGAAAGTGTAGAAAAATAGATAAAAAATATTGAGTGTTAAGCACAAAAAAATGATAGATCTACATAAGTAAAGGGAAAAAAGCATAACTGATAATGTCAAAAATAGTGATAGAAAATAGTCAAAAATGAACGAAAATAGCAAGTGTTATGTGAAAGAGTGAAAGAGAAAATAAAAGTAATAGCAAGAACAGTCGTGGGGAGGGGGAAAAAGAAAAAAAACGAGTTAACATAAGTTCCATGTGTCAATTGGTACTACACGTGGTGTTGCGTGAGTTTTACGCATCAACTGGATCAATAACACTTATAATGATGTTTGACATGTAGGATCGATACTACATTACTCGTCAATTGAGGTGTACAATTGATTCTAATTATCACGTGTAGTATCGATTGTACACGTAAACCGATACTATTTTTAAATTTTTTTTATATTTTTTTAATTTTAAATTCATTTAAAGTTATCTTTAACTTGAATCAACCTTAAATTTTAAGTTGATTTATAAACATATCGACTTATAATTCATTATAAATCGATTTTTTCTTATAACCGACTATAAACCTTAACTTAAATACTCTTTATTATAATAGTGATGATTTTTGTTTAAAAAAATGTTTTCCACACGTAATTGGTTGTAAATTCAAATCATTTTCACTTCTTCTTTTTTGTTAGTTTTCACTCTAAATAAATTCATCAAAAATATTTTATTATATATTCTTCAATACATAATATATAATATAATATAATGGATATAGACATAAAAATAATATATTTAATAATTAAAATATGTAATTATATATTTATTAAAAAGATTATAATAATCTTAAATATAATTAATTTAAGGTTTAACGATAAATAAAAAAATATTATCGATAATTTAATTTTTTTATTCTTATTTAACATATAACTTTTAATTATTAAATTATTATTTTTATTTATTTTATTATTTAACTATAAATAATATATATAAACACCATAATAAATTTTAGCACATGTATTTAAAATTAGCCTAAAGCGGGTTTCTTTCTGGGCCAATTAAGTTTACTTCATATGGCCCGATCTTGTTTGGAATTCAATTTGCTTGAATTTTGATGCCCGTAAGGTGATGGGTTTCCAGTAGAGTATGCCCAGAAGCAAATAAAAATTAAAAAAGTTTATAACATTATCTATACTATATTAAATAGGGAGTTGAGTTCTTAGTTATTTGGTAAATATTTCGTTCAATATATATTTTTTTAATTTTTTGGAACCTACAAATTTTTTTTATGTATGTCAATAGGAGTACTCATATGTAATATTGAGTTAGCATCATATATAATGAATTTATTTTTGACATTTTTATCATTTTTAAACTCATTAATATTTATAATATGAAAATTATTTATACATAGTATAACATATTTTAATTTAATTAATCTCACAATTATTCAAATCTTACACCTTCCTAATTTCACATTCTAACATATCTTTTTATCATACAATAACTCAATTCATATAATATTATTCTTTTTTATATGACCAAAAGAATCAATAAAATACTAATATTTAGTAAAATATTTGATATTATTTTTTTTATTCAAATCACAAAAAATTTAAGATTTAAAAATTTAAAAATAAAATAAAAACATTTAAACTTAAAATAAAAGAAAATATATTTTATCATAATTTTATGTGTATATCTTATAACCATAACGGTTTACGTATGAAAATATAATTAAACTCATATATGATAATATAATTCAGCGTTGTTAGTGAATGCTCACACAATTATTTTAATATATAACTGTTTAAATATTATTATCTATACGTTGTTGACGTGATAAAAATATATCAAACTTTAATCATAATTGTATTATTATCAACACGTTGTTAACATAATTATTAAAAAGTAAAAGTTTTAAACATTTTTATAAATCGTATATAAAACATAATTAACTCTAATATTTAATATAATATTTATACATTGTTTAATGTATAAAATAATTTCACGAATATAACATTAAAAAAAACAAATAAATTAAGGGATAACGTGCAGAAACCTATCCCTCCATTAAAGTATGAGATTTGGATGTCGGTTAAAGATCACGTACCAAAAGAAGCCACAAATTGAAGAGGGGGAAATTTCTAAAGATCAAATATAGAAAAAGAAGGCCCTACCAATTTGAGAATTCTAGGAGTTGAATTATTAAAGTAATACCATATCATAAGTTTTTTTTCTTTTCTTTTTATTAAGTTGATCCATGCACCATTTTATAATTAATAAAAATGTTGTTCCTAGGAATTACGTGTTACAAAAATAACCTAATCCCACTATAATATAAAATAAAAATCTCACATTCAAGATTTAAAAACTTAGATTTTAAAAATCTACTGGCATAAAAAAAAAAAAATAGGAAACCACTTGTAATAGATATCTAATTAAAATGTATCAAATTTATTGAATTATATCTTAACTTTAAATTAAAAAAAACATTTTTTTATGAAATTTTTTAAATATCTCTACTATTATTTCATTCTTATTTTAAAATAAATTAAATCTTATTTTAATTACTTTCTATACTTGATTTAATAACAAACTCTAACATTTAAACTTAAAAATATAAGAAACCCATAACAAACTTACTTTGTAATTATAGAACTACTTTTTTTTGTGACTTATTATAATTATGGTTGTCATTTCAGAGAAACTAACGCTCTCTTCTTTAATTTTTGGTTTGTAGGTTCATTTGTTTGTTTGTTTTCCCCTCCTCCCCCGCCTCTCTTCTCTCTCCCTCTCCAGTCATTACTTTCTATCAATGAGCACCACTGCACGAGGGCTTCTTCTTTTGGTCATTATTTTCCATGAAGTGGTATGAAGTTAATATTCTTGTGCCATATTAATTTCATTTTTGTCCATGTTTAGTGGTCATTGTTTGGAACAATTAAAAAAGATTGCAAAACAAAATAAAAAGATATAAACTTATCGGCATTTAGCAAGTATTGTTGCTATTAATGTTGTGAAACGAAATAGAACTTGGGTTCTAAAATTGTTTTTGTTTTCCTTAGCGATGGGGATATAGCGATTGAAATTCCTGAAAACAATATATTGTGATTGAGATAAAGGGAAAACGCAAAGTTTCTTCTTATGTGTTATTAATACTGAATTAGATTTGTGGCTGAACGTTTTACCGAGTTTTAAATTATTAAAGATAATAAATGAATTTTTATATCTATTTCCCATAAATTTGAGTTTTTTAAAGAATTGGTTTCTTACTTGATATCAAACATCAATTCTACTAAAATTTTAAGCTTGTAAAAGATAGATCTAATAATTTATTTTGTAGCATAAATATATGAATAGAATCGTATCAAATGATTTTTAAGCATCAATATTTAAAAGCTCATTCATAGAGGTTATGTTAAGTAGAATCTTTTAAGACAAATAGACAACAGGGGTCATAGTTTTTTTTGTTGTTGGTAAATTTCCACCAATTTTAATGACAAGTACAACACTTACATATACATATCTGTACGTTGAACACAGGTAATTGATGAAAAATGAATAGCAACCTATAGAGGTCAAGTGAAATTAAGATCCATTTTGTGTGTGAATATAATCACAAGTTGAGGAAATACTTTATGAATGGAGCACTTCTTTCTTTTCTTAGTGGTTTACATTTACGCGTGAGTTGGATCAAGTTTGACAAACAAGTTGATCTTAAAAGTTTCACTCAATTAGAATTTTTGCTTTTATATTATCATATGACTGTTGATTACCATTAGACTTTTGAAACCCAGCAAGTAGAAACAATGCCTCAAGTGCTGATAAAGTACCAAAACAAGATGATGCTACTGTAGATCAATCTAATGTAAGTACTTGAAATGCATATTCAGTTTTTGTTGAATTAGGATTTTGGTATGTATATACTGGACGTTAAATTTATTTGACAAACAGACGATAAATGAGTGCAGTATCTAATCACTTGACATTCATCAGGTGGAAGGAGAAGAGGCAAAACCATCAACTGGAAAGAAAAGTGCTATTAAAGCGCGAATAAAAGCATTTATCTCTGAAGACATGTATAGAAAGAAGGGGCAACATCATCGCAGTGCAAGCTGTCCTGTAGCACATCAGACACAAAGGGATTCATTACATCACTTGAAACCTGCAGATTGTGCCTTTGTTGAAATGGTACTGACTGATGCAAGTTCCAGCATTGCTTCTGATGATAGCAAGTTGGACTCATTGCCTTTTAATTCCTCTAAAGAAACAATAACCTGTAACAAAAGTGGTGATGAGTGTGATAACATCATTGCCATAGTTAACTCAGAGCATGACCATGTCGATCTCACAACTCATCAGCAAAAGTCAAGTAGTGCAATCAATGCAGGATCTTTGTTGCCGCATTCAAAGGAACACATGGATGCTTTGGATATAATCAGTGTAAATAAAGATCTGTTGCTAAAAATCTTACATGATCCAGGATCTTCTTTGGCCCAACACTTCCGCGATCATCATCCATCGAGTTCAAAAAAGGGACTAACTAAGTCTGAGACATTTCCTTTACCTGGTGAGCCTAGCAAACTCAAGTATAATCAAGGATCAGAAGTAAAAGATAAAGGGAAGGTAGAGGATTCAAGTCCTGCACAAAAGTCACTATTAATAATTTCCCCAAAACGTATTTATGAACACTCAATGTCATCAACAGGTGAGCACAAAGGTGATTGATCTCTAAACATAATACTTACAATGGCTAAGTTTTCTTCTAAATCTTGTACAGGTTCCTGCCAACATGTAGGTAAACATGGAGAGAATAAAGTAGTAGTTAGTCGACGTTTCAAGGATCTGAAACAGAGGATTAAGCATTTTATTAAGGAGAGTAGAAAAGAGAGGAACCGAATTGCTCTCGATTCTATCCTTCATAAGGTTCCTCATGGCCAAATTTTTTCTGAGGATTTGGAGAAGGCAATTGATGGTCAAACGAAGGACCCTGAAATTAATGGAGAATGTAAAGACAATCACAGTAGTAATTATTCTTCTAACAAAAATCGCATGCATCACTTGAGAAGAGCATCATCTGTTAATGAAACAATTGATAGGTATCGTCATTTGTATGAGATTATTTTCCATGAAGAAGGTAAAACTAAAAACCATACTTCTGAGAGATCGAAATTGATAACAAAAGAGGAAAACTCATCTTTCAATGGTGTCCCAAAGTACCTGGGAAGAATTCTCTCTTTGCCTAATATAAAATCTCATTTCTATCAGAATGAGGAATCTATGGATGTTGGTGAAATGGAACTAACATCAGTTGCAAACAATGAAACAGATGTTCAGTTGAATTCGCATCTCAATATTGTTGGAAACATTATGGAAGGTATGTCCCCTGTGGAAATCCTTTTGTTTATCATAGTCTGTAAAATTCATCCACCAATTAGCTAAGAGATGATACTGGGTGGGCCTTTATGCTAGCTTTTTATTTATCGTGCTCAAGTATATTGATATTGGGAAGTTTAGGGGAGGAAAACACGATTTAAGAAAAACTTGTGCATTTACGATGGGCCTCTTTGTGTGGGCCGCATAGCGTGGGCGCTTTACTAAGTACAACGTGCTTCTTTACTAAGTGAAACCCGAGAACATGAGGCATATAAATACCTCATACTCTCTAAGGTTTCCTTACATTCCAGCGTTGTCGCATCTATCTCTTGGTTTCTCGAGGGTTTCTAGCTTTTATGGATTAGGGTTTATGAGTGTTCTTAAAGTCACAATCATAGAGGCTTGCAGGCTTGAAGTCTAACTTTACTCTGGTTATTTTGAGCAGGAACACTGGTTTTCTTATCTTTGTAATCTTGTACATATTTTCATAGTGATGATTCTTTGACTTTTCTCGTGAATGTTGGAAACGAATTACGTAAAAAGCCTTGTGTTCTCTTTTGTTTTCACACTTCCGTTTGTTTCTTTATTTGTGAATGGTTTTATCGTTTCTAAAACTTTGAGTTTACAAAGTGTTCAAAATCTTTCTGGACATTCGTATAATTTTTGGTTCTTAAAAGTGTTATTCAAAGTAAATTTCCCGACATAGTCTTTAAAACCATACATTTTCCATTCAGCAAAAAAATAAATACATTTCCTTCTGTCAATCTGTCTGTTTTAGTAACTGAACTGAAATTTTCTGTAGATATTGGTATGAATGTAGACTCAACTGTAAAATCGATATTCGACACACCAGATAATTCAATGGAGCAGATATATGAGCCCAAAACATGTTTAAGAGAAGCGTCTGATGATGGCTTGCAGATGGAAAAGGAAGAAACAACAACTGGTGAAAGCTTAAATGATGACATATCACAATTTGAAATAGATTCAAAGGTGGAAGCTGAGTTCAGCTATGTGCGAGACATACTAAACTTATCTGGATTTGGTGGGAATGCAAGTCCAGGAACTTGGCATTCGAGTGACCGGCCTGTTGATCCTTTACTTTATGAACAGGTGGAGGGTTGCTTAATTCATGATTCTGAGTGTACTGGAAATTATGATGGGGGTAAATGCAACCATTTGCTTTTGTTTGATCTAATTAATGAAGTTTTGATAGAGATTTATGGGAGGTCATACAGCTATTGTCCCATTCCTTTGTCATCTCTTTGCCATATCCGTCCAATGCCAATAGGATACCATGTTCGTAAGGAAGTTTGGGTACTTGTAAGTTGGTACTTGAGCTTGAGACCGGAGGCTGATCATCAATCAACGGATCAGGTTGTGAGTTGTGATTTAGCAAAAAATGATGGGTGGATGAACCTTCAATTTGATAGCGAGTGTCTGGGGCTTGAGCTTGAAGATTTGATATTGGATGGTCTTTTAGAGGAACTTGTTTGTAATTAACCATGGTTGATATATAACTTTATTTGAGACCATGCTTAAAATCAATGTAAATTTAGTCAATGAATTAGCTAATAAATAATGAAAGGAGTTTGATTTTTAGAACTTGAGTGGAAGTTATTTTGTTCGTGTTAAATGAACATTTTAATTATTTTACTTTTACAGAGAATTCTATTATTTTTTAAATTTAATAACTTTTTAAATAATAAGATATTATGTTATTAATAAATACTTAACGTAATAATAAAATATAATGGGAATAAAATTATCATTTTAAAGATTTTTATTTTTTATTTATATTCTCTCTTTTTTTTAGTTTAGTTTTTGTTCTATTTTTTAACTATAAAGTTAAAAAAAATCAACATTAATTTTTTAACTACATTTTTTTCATTCCTGTTTATTCTCTCTATAGTTAAAAAAGAAAAATAAATTATAATATATTAGCTACCATATCAACTTTGCTCGGAGCTGTTAACAAAAATAGTTGGTATGGTAACCCTATAGATAACTCTCATCTCATAAGAATTCTTTCTCTTTCTCTTGGTAGGTATTTTTTTGCATTTTCTACTCATTTCTTTATGTATATTTCTATATAAATCAAACATTCTAAAAATCTTTATAATTGATTTTTATCTTTGATTTCACTATAAAATCCTTATATACTGTTTAATATATAAGATTGTTTAATATATAAGATTGGAGATTATGTTTTTCATTTTCTATTTTTAATATTAAATATTTAATTTTTTGTTAAGTTATCATCGTTTTTATTTCTAGTAGAACAAGTCTTCTTTCCTGCAATCTTGTAAGACATTAATAATATATAAATAATATTTATTCAAATAATTATTAAATATTAAAATATCATCGATATAGACACAACAAATGTCACGTAACTTTTTAAAGATATTGTTCATATGTCTTTGGAAAATACTCATTGCTTGTTTTAATACAAACGATAAAACTGTCCATTAAAATTGTTATTGTGGGAAAATAAATGTTAATTTTTGTGATTTTCCATCAAGTTTTATTCGTTAAAATCCACTTTTACAATCAAAACTTGAGAAATTTTTTTTTATTAATGATAATAATTCTTCTTCTTTTTAAATAAAATATTTATAATCAATAATTTCTTTGTTCAAGGTTTTAAAATTTATTGCCTTTCTCTTTTTACCTCTTCTTTTCTTAGCTTTCTTTTAAACTAAAAATACTAAACTTGAATAAGGTAAATTATTGGATATTATGAATTCCAAAAGTTCTTAATTTTCAGACCTATTAATTTTACAATTTTATCATTTCTTCTTATTTGTTTATATGCTTGTCTTTCTTGACATTTTATAATTATCCAGTTCTTAATAGTTTGTATTCTTCCTCCTAAGGTGTTTGGTATGATTTTTCTATTCCTTTATTCCATCATTATGTTAGAATTTTATGTAATATTTCAGGTAATTTTGAAAAAATATTTCATTATAAGTTTCTTGCATAATGGGTGGTAACTTGTGATAATACATTTCATATTCATATATAAATGAATCTATATAACACATATTACATATTTTATATTTGTTAAATGTCATTTGATTTCCTCAATTTCATTTTCATTTGATTCAATAATATGCTTACATTTATCTTCTTCAATAAATTCCTTTTATATTTTATTTACTACACTATCTAAGTACTATTTACCTGTGAAAGCATTCTCGTACATTTCTAAATGTTATCATTCTGTTAAATGTGTAAACCAAATTTTAACATTTTTTATCATTTTACGAGTTACTAATACTTTACATGTTGAAGTATTCAATTGTGTGGTTGAGAAATTTGTATGATTTTACTTATACCACTAAACTATTCATCTAAAGTTTTTTTTATCTCTTATGTAATATAAATCTAAAATATCATATTTATTATTTTCATGAAATTTAAATTATAGAGGGATACTATCTCTAGTTTTTCAATGTAATACTTCTTCTATTATTGATTGTTGTTTCTTCTATAAGGAAGATAATATATTTTTGACCTTTGCCTATTTCTTTCTTACCTGTACATCAGATATTCTTTTTAATAAGGAATTAGAATGAAATTAATTTCATATAATTTTTTATAATAATATTTTTTAGTTCATAATCAATTTCAATGTTTATTGTCCTATCATCTTTCTTTTTATTTGTATAAAATTTTTCATCATAAGTTTTTCTTAGTTCTTCATCTGTTAGGATTAATAAACTAACTAATTTTTCTATATCTTGATTATCAGGATTCGTAAATTTTTGATAAGTTATTTTTTTCTACATTCTATTAAATTGAAATGATAATTTCTTTTTTGTCTTTGAATTTTTCTTCATTATTTATTTTCTCAATCCTAAGTGTCAATGTATTTGATCTCATAGATGGCTATTTTTTTAATCCTACAAATAGATCAAACTTAACATATAGTTTCATTGTCTTTAGATATGTTGTTTACATCTCTTTCTAGTTCTGTAAAATCATTATATATGTATTTTTGTAAATTTTTATTATGATCATTCTTTTATTTCTTTTAAAAGTTATTTTCTTATTTTATTTATGTCTTGTAAAGACTTGATATTTGATTATTGTATCACGTCTATTTCTTATTCTAAAAGAATTAAAGTTTTTATTATGGTTATTTGATTTTTTTGATATGTTTGTTTGTCTTCCATTAAAATCTAATTCTATATCCTATAGTTTATTTTTGGATATTATTGAGATAATAATGATATCATTTTCTTCCTAATATTACATCATATACTAATGTTTTCTTCATCGTTACTTTTTGTTTTAGATATGCCAACTCTTTATATTTATTAAAGGTTTTTCCTTCAAGATCTATAAACGTAAAACGTGATACATTAATTTTCTTATTTTTTCCTAGTATAAGAGGTTTTTCTTTAACATCTAAGTTTTATTTTTTTAGTATTTTAAAGTTTGTTAATATTTCTAGTTTTATTATTTGTTTTATTTTTTAAAAAGTTTAATCTATTTCTATGAATTCACTTTGTCTATATATTAAACTATTATGGTTATTTGTTAATAAATATCTTATTATTTAGTGTGTTGAAAATGAATAATTTGTTTCTTTCATTAAATCTCTTCACTCAAATTTATAAGCTAAATTTAATATTTGGTTTAAGTTCTTATCATTAACATTAATGACAAACATAGGATATGTTGTAAATTTTAATTTCTTGTAATCTTGATTTTTCTAGATCATTCCTAATAAAAGTATATTTTCTGCTTATTATTCTATTATCTAGCAGCCTTAATTTTATTGATGTATTAATTCTTTCTCTAAAATATTTTTTATTAATATTTAAATTCTTCTTAAATGAATATGTTTAATTTTTTCTTTTATCAGAGAGTTTTGATAATCTATTCATAATGATTTTTTTGTCAATTAATGGTATATTATACATTCATTTGCGTCTATAATATTAATACTCATTTCTTTATTATTTATTTCATAATAAATTATATATTTTCTTAGAAATATTTTTCTTATTCTTGAACGATGAATTTTTAAATCAATCTATTCCTTAAGATTTAATCTTGTTTTTTTTTATTTTTTGTAAATTTCTTTTTTACTAATCATTATTTTACGTAAAAAATATCCTAAGGTGTCTATATTTCTATTTTAATTACTTCTAATTTTTTTATATATATTTTCTATTATTTATGTTATTATTTTATTATTTGTAAGGTTTTATAAATTTTTCATCATTATGTGTAAGGTATTCCATAGATTTTAAATTTAGAAGTCAATAAAGAATAAATAGCATTTTATAAGGATTGAAACTCAATCATTTTTTTTATTTTTGTAAATAAACATCTTTTATTATTTTTGAGTCTATTTTAAGTAAATAAATCATTTTAAGTTGAGTCAAGTATATGTTTCTAACATTTTATTTATGGGTGATCTATTCTTCAAATCATTTTTTTATATTATTAATATACTTTGGTCACGTAATTTTTATAAAAGATATATAAATTATTTTATTTTTAAAATTATTATACTTTATTACATAACTATGAAATTATATAATTAACGCGTTTCAAATTTAAAAATCTTGTAACTTATGTTTTTATTGTAAAATTTTATGATTAAAGTGTTTAAATGACATATTTTTAAAACTTATATAATTAAAGTATTATAATTTTAAAAATTGAATGATTTAATATCTCTTATAAAATTTATATAAATAAAGTATCTAAATTATATATTTTTAATTAAACTTAAAATAATTTTTCCTTCATTTAATATATTAGTATAAGGAGATGAAAAATTCTAGTTTTTTTAGCAAACGTTAGTTACTTCTTGTGAAAAATCTATTCCTTCTAGCATACCTTAGTTACTTGGCGTGAAAAATCTATTAATATCATCAATATAAAGAAGACCGATAAATATTTATTTTTTATTTTCTACGTATGCCTAGTTTACTAGTCTTAAATTGCTGTAAGGGCTGGTAAATGATATCTTTTTCATTCTTTAGTTTTTAATTTCGTTTGACTATAACTATTGTACAATTATTTTAATTTATTATTAGATTACTAGATATTTTACAAATTTTTTTATCAAAGTTTTTTTTATAAATTTAAATATATTATTATTTTTTACTATGATGAACAATTTATTAAAAAATTTTTTTTACTTTATCAAATAATGTTTAAATATAAACAATATAACTTAATTTTGATAACAAATAATAAATAATATTTTATTAAAATTATTTAAAATATATATGTTAATAAATATATAAACCTGAATTGATAAGCGGTTTTTAAAATGAAAAAAAAAATTAATTATGATTAAAAATACATATATCATTACGTTGTATTTATTCAAAAATTAAAATTATATGATAAAAATATTTATATAAGCTATTTGTATCTGCAATACGTTTTCAACTCTTCTAATTGTGTTTTTACCATAGTATAGTAAATTGACAATTTAAAACGATTATAACTTAGTAACACCCAAACCAACCTTCTTGTATAATGTTAAATAAATAAAAATAAGCACTATACAAGATACTTCATCATCCCGATCAGCACTGATAATAATCTTAATCTTACTACTAATCTTAGCCACTAATTTATATTATTATTAATATATATTAAACATCAAATCAAATGTGACATTGATTCTAATAATATGTAGGATAACTATTTTTATTATATAAGTAGTGAAAATGATGGAAAAAAAAAACCTTACTCCATTTAATAATTATATGTCATTTTCATAATCTTACTGTATGAGACGAGACTTAAATAGGCTAATGGTTTGAGAAGACTCTAGAAACGAGACTTAAATAAGGCTAATGCTTGGAGAAGACCCTAGAGACGAGAGAAAGACTTATTAATTGAGATGCTTCTAATGATTGATGTAAATATTATAAAATATACGTGTAAAAATGCAGTTATATATTGGAGGTTGGACCGATATACATCAAGCATGGATAGACATGATCTGTGGTATTGAACACGTGTACGGTCATTATCCATCGCTCACTATTATAAGTAAGGGTCCTTGTATTTTTGCATTGAAACAAGTTCTGCCAAAGAAAAAGTAGTAATACGTATCTGAAGATGTCTCGCTGTGGTTGTGGTTCTGCCTGCAAGTGCGGCTCTGGCTGTGGAGGGTAAGTTTCTCAATCTGATACTCTGTTTGGCTCTCTCTTTGAATAAAATAAATTTCCCTGAAAATTGGTAATATAGGGATTTGCAAGTATCTTTGGATTTTCTGAAAGCTAGCTTTTTATGATAATGATGATGCAGATGCAAGACGTACCCAGACATGAGTTTCACAGAAAACGCTACATCAGAGACCATCGTCTTTGGCGTTGCACCTGAGAAAGGGTATGCTTCTGTATTTTTATTATTTATCGTTTTCCGAATTCATTTTAGTTTTCATGAAATCCCAACAATTGATTGGTAATTGCATCTCTGCTAATTTGATATTTAGCTTCACATTCGAGTTGAAATGGATGAACTTTGGAATTTAGATTCCTAGTATATTTTCATTTTAATTAACTGAATAATGCGTTATTTTGCAGTAAGTTTGAGAAATCTGAGATGGGTTTTGGGAGAGAGAATGGCGGTTGCAAGTGTGGAGATAACTGCACCTGTGACCCATGCAATTGTAAATGAGAGAATAAATCAGCTCATATCTTTGAAGCAGATCATTGATGATGTCCTGTTTTCTTTGATATGTATATAACAAGATCTAGGAATAGAGTTAAGAATAGTTACTATCTATGCTCTTAGTAATTGATTAATCTATATTTTTTAATTCTGTTGTCTGAGTCCGTAGAATAAAGTGAACATGACTTTGTACACAACATCCTATTACTAATATGTAGAGGTTTTATAAATGGCCCGAAGAGTGAATACATACTTCGTCTTTGTATTAAAAAAAAATAGTAGTATTAATGTATTTGTGAATCTCTGCTTTTGTTTATCAGTGGATGTGCGAGTCAGCTTGATCTATTTTGTTTTTATTTTCTGTTTATTCATATTTGATGCATCGTTTTTCTTTTATTAACGTATATTCGTTAATATATTAATATATATTATGTTATAAATTTTAGATATATTTGTTTTTCTTTTATTAAGGTATATTCGTTAATATATTAATATATATTATGTTATAAATTTTAGGTATATTTGATATATAAAATTTGTAATTTTTATATAAAGATAAAATCTATATTTTTTAAAATATAAAATATAATATAATTATTATACAAACCGTTATTCATCACTTTTTAATTAGATTTTTAAAAAATTATAAGTTTTAGATATATCTGATTTTTTAATTAGATTTTTAAAAAATTATAGGTTTTAAATATATCTGATTTAATTATAATTTTTATAGGATGGTTGTTATTCTTAAGTAAAGGTAATATTTATATTCTTTAAGATATAAAATATAATATAATTATTATATATTATATAAAGTGTTATTTGCACTTTTAAACAGTAATATTGATTAGATTTTAAAAAAATTATAAATATATCAGCAATAAGTGATTAAATAGTTTTACAGACATTTATCGAAACATGTGGTTGTTTTTCTTTTCTCTGCACTATTACCTCACAAGAAATTATATATTATTTATTAATAAAAGATAAGTGTAATTAATTTTTTTAAAAATATAATTTTATCAACTTTTATTAATTAATTTTAAAATTCTAGTTTTTAGTTAGTAATTAAACATTTATATTGTTATTTATTATTTTAAAGATAATTAATTTTAATTAAAAAAAAATTAAAATATATAACCAAAATAATTATATAAGATATATAACTTCTTTAATTTTATTATAAAATTATGAAACAATAATTAAATAATTTAAATTGAAGTTTTTTAAAATTTTATATATAATTCTTAATTAAGAAATTATATATATTATTTATCTTAAAAAATTAATTTTTATTACATTAAAAAAATTACAAAAACGATCATAATTAAAATCCTTTCGAATTTAAGTTTTAATTTTTAATTTTTAATTAAATTATTATATCAATTATTTATTATAAAAAAATTAATTTTAATTAAAAATATTAAAAATAAATATATGAAGTGATGATTGAATAATGAAAGCTTAATTCTTTTAAAATTTTAGTTTTTAACTTTTAACTAAATCATTATATTTGTTATTTTTTGTTTTACAAAGGAGACATTTTTAATAAAAACATGTAAGTTTAAAAGTACCATCATCAAATACACAAATAAAGTCACAAATCATTTTGTGAGATATACATCATTCTTTTAGAAATTAAAAAAAAGTCATCGTAAACATCAAGGACATTCATAATATTTTCCCGATGACCATCAAAACTCAAACATTTAAAATAGTTAAAAATATTTAGAATAGTTAAAAGATCAATACAAATATCAACAAGTGGGTTGAAACATAATAAAAGAGAAAAAAATATTATAAACAAATAATGAGAGAATACGCACATTAAAAAAGTTACGGATAATCAAACTTCAAGGTAAATTGGATACTAAATGCTTAAGAAGCAAAATTTTAATTTTTTATCATTAAATCATTGGAACGTACTTTGATTAATAGAAGAGAAGCCAGAGAGATATAACAGGCCTAAAATCTTCATTTTAAACGCTCGATGGAGACAAAAAAAAAATTAAAAGGTAAGAAGACTTTATTAAGCTTAACAAATTGATGAAAATTTACTAAAGAAAAAAATGCTGAAACTCTTTTATTGTTTCCCACAAAGTTATTAAAGAATTTAAGTAAAGAGAATGAAAAATTTAGTAATATATAAGTTTATTTTCTAAAAAAATAATAATTGTAATTAAATACGAATTAAAATCAATTATATTGTGACATATCATAATTTTTAAGATTAAAGTTATCTTATGAGAAATATTAAGGGTATAATAGTAATTTGTTTTAACTACTATTACTATTATAAAAAGTATTACGGTTCGTAGGTTAAAAAGCTAGGTAGCAAATTTACATTCTTTCCTCGTAATTTTCCACAGAATTCTAAACTGTTCCTCCAGCCTCAGACGTTACCAATAAAGACAAGAATAGGTCGCACATAAATGGCTATGTAAGACACTTCTTTTTGTAGCTTGAAAAAATAAAAATAAAAAGTACCAACGGTTCGTAGGTTAAAAAGCTAGGTAGCAAATTTACATGCTTTCCTCATAATTTTCCGCAGAATTCTAAACTGTTCCTCTAGCATCAGACGTTACCAAGCCTAAAGACAAGAATAGGTCGCACATAAACTTACTATCAAACCGGTCTTATAGCATAGAGATAGCTCGAAAACAGCAAATTAAAACAATAAAATCGGTCGATGTAAACCACTTGAGCATATAACACATATGTAGAAGGTCTAGGGTTGGAGACTCAATGACTGTATGAGTAACGCAGTTATTAAATAAAATGAAAAACAAAAAACCTGCTGCATAACATACACTGTATAAAGGCATTGAATAACTGCTGCAAATAAATAAACCCTGCAAGTATTATCATTTCTACAACTAAAACAGATTTCTTATACGATCCCTTAATATAACATGTCATCATAACCTTAAGCCACACCAGTTGGGCTCATATGTACATATGTTTGATGACGAGCTCCTTATTCACTAGAGGCTGAACCAATATTGAGCTTTGGGTATCATAAAAAAATGTACAAACCCATTACAACGAAGAATATGCCAGAAGGGACTCAACTGCTACAAGAATTTCTTATCGCGTCAAAAGACATCTCGAGTTTCTGCAAAGACGTGCAACAACAGAGTAAAATTGTTTCAGTATGAACTCTATTTATTACATGAGAAACAGCCAATTGATCTCAGTCGGCTGCCAAAATGGAGCAAGAAAAAAAGGTTAAAACATGAAAACCAATTACAAGGATGTGTGTGTGGCGTAACTGTATGTGTAATTATGTGTATGAGTGAGACTGTGAGAGAACATGAGTTGCTCAACCATCCATTTCTATCCTCTGGTCATTCTAGACACTATGACATGTGAATAGACAAAAAAAAAAAATAGACCACCTCTAACTTCATGGAGATCATGGTGAGAGCAAGGATTTGTTAAAAATGAAAATCATCCGACTTATAGTAGACAATAATAAGTGTCTTTCATTTATGAGCATTGACTATTAAGGTATCCCATAATTAATTGCTCAATTTTTTTATTGGACGTTAAAATGTGCCCTCTGTCCACTACTTCCACCTCGTTTTGAAAAGCTTTTCCATCTTTCCAAGTTGTAGCATGACATGAAGGAAGACCTGCGAGCCGAAGGGGGAAGACATAAAAGAGAGGAGCCAAATAGGAAGGATGCAAAATAGCTAAAAAGTGGGCTTGTAATGCTAAAAGTCCCGAAGGTAGGCCACAGTAAAGCCCATCTGTTAGGCAGATAGACTAATGAAGTATGAACACCAACAAGGGAACCCTGGATCAAACCTAGGAGATTTTAACATCTCATGAATTGAAATGGAGACCAAGGGACATAACCCCATAAGTTACTAATAGAAGATCTTTGACATAAACTTTGAGAAGAAAAAAAATTAATTAAATAGAAATGAGCTTCCACTAGTTCAACCACCATTTCCGAACAACCAAAACAAGGAGGGAGGGAGGGGATATATTAATAATTAAGGGAAAGCCTATTGCCAGACAATAAAAGTTTGTTTCCAAGGTAGATCATTATTATTGAGAAGGGGTAAAAGTATATAATTAGTTGTGACACTTGACAGTAGCTCTGGAACCAGCCTCTTTGCTCTGGCAGTAGACTTATCCTAAAGTAAATGGTATTGTAATATGTAAAATTTATTAGAACAGAAACTTCAGGAGAACTGACCTGAAGGAGCTTAACAGCCCATCGAGTTCCTAGAAGATCAATGACACCATCAATAATATTGAAAATAAACTTTTCTCGACATCAATACCCTTCTAGATTCTATAATGTGAAAAATCAAGAAATATCATGTAGCATTAATAAGCATACCTAAAAAAGGCCCTACTAAACAAAGCTACTGATAATATTTACAATTACCTTGCATAAAATTCAAACTAAACTGTGAAGAAAGTACCAATGGTAGCATGGCAAAGAACCTTGGAGCTTCGATCAAGACCATGAGAAGCGACCTAACATATGAGTAAGATTCAAATGGAAAACAATATAAATAAAATCCTTGAGCGTTCATTCTTCTACCTTACAAATAACTAATTAATTAAATGAGAAGGGTATGAGTTAATTAATCACCATGTAAGTTAAAGCAGCATAGCGTTCCTCATTTAAGTACAATGGCTTTCCCCGATGCATGTCAACATCCTGGCACAAAATTTAAGTCTTACAGACCCCTTCCCCCTCATATAATGTAAATTACATCAAAGCAGTAAAATTTATGAACTCTGGTAAACATAATAGAGGAGATTTTTCAGGCATCGTTATATAATATCTTCTTTTAGCCAATTTCAACTCATTTAAGAGGAAGAAATATCAAGACTTAAAAGAAAATATCAAGATGAAGAGCCAAAGAACCACATTATAACCAATCATATTTACAGAATTTCTTCTGAAACTATCCAAAATAGATGACAAAAACAAGAACTTCACAAGAAGGATTAATAGAAAAATACTTCTCCACAATGCAATACATTGGAGAATAAATAAAAGTAAACATGAGAAATAATTGATCCACAGAATTAGAGTCCATAAAGACCAAAACACATTTTACCTCTTCTCCAAAGGCATCCAAGTAAGGTGATGGCCAAGGAGCCTGGCGTTTAGATCTTTGCAGAAGGATTGTTGTTCTCTGTCATAACAATTCAAAGAATTCATCCTCGTGAACATAGCATGGTCAAAAGTTTATTTGCAAGAAATTAAACAAACAAGTATACAATACACAAATGTAAGCTTGAAAATGAGTAAGCAAAGAGCATACCCGTATCAACAGAAATATGCCAGTACCAGCACCACAGGTCATTGCATGAGATTGACATCCACTTTCCCTTTTAAAACAATGTTAAAAAATGAAGAATTTGTCCAAGTTAATGGTAAAATATAATAAGGAAGCATGTATACGTGCACATCTACTCTAAAGCATCAGAAAGGAGCAAACAGATATGGGAAGGAAGTAATAAGAAAAGAAAACAGAAAGTCGGATACAGAATGGCAGAAATACCAACCTGCAACACGACTTCCAGCTTGGAGAGCACAATCTACCACAAAGCAGGCAGAGCGCAGGATCATCAACAGCAGACTTGCAATTAAGGCAACACTGTTTTACATACCTGATGAGAAACCCCAAAATATGTGTGAATTTCATATTTCTTATGAATCGTTATGCAGTAGTGGACTTAAAACCAAAAAAAAGCAATTAAATAACCTCTGAAGGAGATCCTGGTAAACTCGAGGCAAATGCATTAATTGCAAAGGAACTGCAGGATTGCAGTAAATACTGCTTTGGCATCTTTGCATTGCAAATTCCTTTTGGAAATGATAAAACCATTTACTAGCTAGAGATCGTAAAAATTCATCTTTTAGAACAATATCTAATGTTGGAATCCTTAACATAGTCTCCAACACTTGTACTTCATTGAGCTCCAATTTTGCAGTGCCAATGCTTTCCATTACGTCAATGGCATGAGAATTATCCAACGCATTATCCCTGCGAAAGAATGGTGCTCGGGGGGAAGAGTTTAGCAATCTCCAAAGCAAGGCACACCTCCGCAAATATGGGAAACTCAAGCTACGAATAGCATCCTTAATATTACCCAAATGGCTGATACAGTTTGAACTAAAATATTGCAGACCATGTCCAGATTCTCCAATAAGTTTGCATATGTCAGAAACCAAACAATCATTATCACCAAATTCACTTACATCACAATGACGTTTTCCACAGTGAGCAATTATAGCCTACAATTCAACTTATCATATCAGGAAGTCCGTCTTGGAGAAGAAGCAAAATTACAAATACAGAAAGAATAATGTTTAACATACCTGGGTTATAGTAACAGCGTAGAAAATGTGCACAAGATATAGGAAGGACTCCTTGCATGATAAAAATGGGGACGGAAGACTAAATAGAACCCACATCAATGATGAAAAAGGATCTCGACTAAGAACAGGCTTACAAGCTCGACTCCAGAATTGGACATCAGAATATGATAATTCCATATCAAGATGCTTCAAAATATATAGCATACCTAAGAAGAAGTGTGTCAATGAGATCAAACAGTAAAATCAAAGTATGCAAATCTATATGCTATAGATAACAACAAATTTACAGTTACTCCTCAGGACAAGAAAAAGCCATGCCTTTGGGATAAAGCATGTTTAAGGCTGCCCCAAGAACCCTTTGCATCTTTGAATGCAGCTAAACCTTAATCTAAAAAAAAAAACAAATCTAACATGTTTTGAAACTTACGAGCAATTTTTAACTCCTTTCAAACATAAAATGACACCCAGAATTTTTACAAAAGGAATCCTTAAAGTAAAGGCATGAAAGTTGAGATCTCTCTAAAGAGACATTTTCACATTTATTTTTCTATGGTACATAACCAAATTTATCAATAGTAGTTCATTGCTAGCGGGGAAAGGAAAGAGAGAAATAACATCAACAAAAGTAGAACTTGTACTGTTAATGGCATACCTTCTCCACAGAAGCCATTACTGCAATCCATGGAACCAGTGGCACAAATCGCATTTGAGAAGCATAAAATACCTCCAGATCTCTGAAGCACATGAAGAGGATTCTTACTATTTGTATCTTGGATAGTTTTTAGCAACATGGACATTACAAATCCTGTTGGGGATTCTAGTTCCTTATACAAAGCATCGAGGCCATATCTTGGTCTAAAATGAGTCTTTCCACAGCGGGTCTCAACTTCCATTGAGATAAGGGAATACTTAAGGAGGTCCCACATTAGCATTGACTGACTTACCCTTGCAGATCCTAATAATTTATCATGTCTACTTGGAAAATACATTTTGGACAGCACATGGGCCAAAGATTTGAGATTTGGACTCGTGCTTCCAGTTCTATGCAAAAGGAAGTCTTTACTAACCTTCCCAAATGCACTTGCTGCAGACTGCAAAAGTGTCAAGCCTTGCAGAAGGTGAAGTGAACTAATTTCTTCGGGTAATCTGTCTGAAAGGCCTGAAGAATGCGACAATCCAACATTTAAGACGGTAGATTGCTTCAAAACCTTCATGAACTTGCCAGGATAAGCAGGCATAACAGAATTTGCAAGGAGACGGCATACTGGACAGAGAAACTCTCCCTGAGAAGAGGAGATAGAGAGAGAGATAAGAACATCAATAATCGAATGGACTATTCCACTGATAATGCATACAAGGCATGATTACCTGATCTGGATCCACAATATGTCCTCCTTCAAAAACAATTCTTCTTAGATATCTGTATGAACACAAAGGAACCAAAATAAGACATTACGATATACTATCAGCTAAAGTATCTATACTTCTTTCCAAAATTTCTAAAATGCATGTTCATTGCACAAATTAAGGATGAGGCAAAGGGGAGTCAAAATTGCTCCGGTAACAAGAAAAAAGCTGCAACACTCAGAGTGGAATAGTAAGGCAGCAATGAATGATAGTGGAATCATGCATGAATTTGAAGAAACAAGGAAGATATTCTTTTACAACTCTCTTTGTTAACTTTTTCCCTTGGTTGGCTAAAATGTAGAAGAGATTAAGATAACTTTCAAGAGATTATTACACATGCAATACAATGGATTGAAACTATCATATTGTTAAACAAAGTAGAAAGCAAAAAAAATTATTTCCTAAGCAGACTCCTAAAACCCTGAAAGAATTGTGGAGTGTGACACATCATCCCATGTCTATGAGGCTTATTTTAGCTTCAGTCTTTAAATTCAAAATTTATTAGCTTTTCAAACTTACTTCAGCTCACTATAACCACAAAACATTATTCATATGAGTTATACATCCTCAGACCTTAACTTTAATAAACATTGCTACAAGTTAGAGAGCTTGGCTTCCCCTACTTTATGTGACCACTTAAAGTGGATATTAGGAATGATAAAACTATTTTTGTTAGTATATATATCAAGTAACATAGCTCATCCTGAAAGGATTCACCTGTCTTTCAAAGATGACAGATACCGATCAAGACATTCCTGATGCACAGCATGCCCGCAGGAAGACAGATATATACCATCACAATCTTCCGGACCAAATTCATTATATAATGGAGCTCGAGAAGATTCCACAGGCACCTCAACATTATGAGCATCAACAGAAACTACAGGATTTTGAGCCATCTCTCTAGAAAGGGCAACCATGTAGTTACCAACTAAGGTACATTCAGAGCCTGTAATCCTTTCTTGACCCCCTTCCATGATTGAAAAGTTCTTATTTTCAGCAGTACAAGAATTCAGCATCTCCTTCTGAATATCTCTACAGATGGAGTACAAATCTTCTTCCATAGTCTCGTGTGAATACAATACCCTTTCAGTTTCGGCACTTGTATATGGTGCTTCAATACTACTTAATGCAGGGAATAGACCCTTGAGGAATTCTAGGAGAGCATCAACTTTTCTGGGTTGCCCATAACGGGAATATTCAGTGAGTGCATTCTGAACTAACTGGGCCAACTGAGAAGATGGCATTACTCTTGAACCACCTGATAATGTGCCAGATCGAGTTAGGTCAGCCACCTCACCCATCGTAAAAGAGACATGCTCCTCCTCTAACTGGTGAGGATGCTCCCACGAAGGTGGGCCTCTATGAATAAAACTCAAAAGTTTTGATTTCTGAAGGAGAACCAAGAAGGAGACTGGATTTTTGGAATTCGGGTCGCGGCAAAGGGAGCAAACAGTTTGAGCACACTCTTCTGATTCGTTTACAAAATCTGAACTGCTTGCTTCTTCTTCTTCTTCAGACCTTGAACCATCACCCATATCACAGTCAATGCTAGACAAAAATTTAGACTGCTCGGCTTTCATTTTTTCCAGCATGGCAGCTTGTCTCTCACGAGCTTTTGCCTTGCGCTTCTCACCATCAGAAGCTTCCATCAAGCTGCTTGTATCACCACTCGACAAGGATTGAGAAAGGTGATTGACTACTTCAGGTGCAAGTTGTTGCACTTTGGTCAAGCATCCAGAATCAACCTCTGCAAACTTCTTCAACATAGCTTCAATTAAAGCAGAAATATTGCAACTGCCTGCTTCCAAAAAGTTTTCTGCATTATCTTTCTTATGCAACCTCATTAAGGTAACAAGTAGCGACAACAAACTTTGTTCACCGTTACCACAATTTAGTCCCTCGTTAACTTGTTGACCAGCAAAAGCTAGTATAGGTATTGAATCTCCATCATAACAAAACTGCTCACTAGATTCTCTTTGTTGAAGACATATATCTAATGCTAATGAGAGTAAATGCAAAGCAGTCAAAAGAACACTATCAGGAGCACGTAATTCAATTGATTTATCAAAGTAAACAGCATAAAAAAGAACTGCATTGACAATTTGAAGCACTGCTTTAGAAGTTGCTATTCTAGCTATCCTCTTGAGAGGAGGATAAATCTTGCTCCAAAGAGGCAGTTGGGCAGTTAATGCAGAAACATAGCAAAAGCGCATGTATCTTTCTTCTGCAACTTGCAGATCCCTTGAGTTCCAACGAGGGTGGTACAAATCCAGATCTTTCCAGAAGGGCTGTCGTAGCGAATAGGTTCCCTGAGTAAAGCCTGATGGATTTGAATAAGCAGCAACAGTATCCAAAATTTCCTGAAAATGGTCCAAGTTGTATAGATCATGAGGAAGGGATTTTACCAAATGACTATGAGTTGTGTCTCCAACGGCTAATTTACAAATTAACTCTCTTTTCAAAGATTCTGTTTTTGTTAAGCCACAGAAACGTCTTTCTTTGACTATCTGTATGATAAGAGTGAGCATATCCTGCACTAAAACTGGTTCATACTCACTAGAACTCTCAGGATTCAAAGAAAGGTAGTTTGAAATGCCAAAGCGCTCTAAAATCCTATAGACAAATGGATCTGCAGGAGCCATTGCAGCACAATACTGCATCAAAAACAGATCAGCTTCCAATCCAGGTTCGGACCTGCAAAAAGAAGCCATTAAGAAGATCCTTGAGCATATCCCACCCAAACCCCAAAGTAATAAAGAAACAAACCCATTACTTCACATATAAACATGTCACGAAAAAGTGCGTTTACTCACCAGCGAACAGAATGGTACCACTCAAAAGATAAAAGAGCAGCATCCCCATTCTTCCGCCACATCCCAGCATGAACCTGGGCACAAAAGACACGAATTCTTAAGGGATGCTCCATAAGAAATGCAGAAAACCCGCAAGGATGGCAGGAAGTAAGTATTTCTCCAAAAAAGTCTGTAAAATTTGTTGATAATGAATAACCAGCATTATCCCTCATATTATCCGGAAGGACCAACTCATCACCAAAACATCTTCTCAGTGCTTCATGAAGAAGCAATGAGAGCAGTCGATGTAAGGGAATGTATACAGATATTTCCTGTGAACTAACATCACAGACTATATTTGGCCAATGAGATGAGCTTAAAGCACGTAAAGCATCCAGATCCATGATGCTATCATCAACTCCATGAGGATAGCATCCATTAACCAAATCACTTTCGCCAATAACCAGTTTACTCTTTCCATTCTGCGTGTGAGCACTTAAATTGGAACCATTTGATACAGCTGATGAACATTGCTTACCATGATCTTCACTTGAACTAGAAAGTTTACTAAATATGTTTTTCCCTCTTTTAATCTTAGATAATGTTCTTTTCAATGCTGAAAAATTTCTAACTGAATTATTGCTAGTACCCAAAGACAGTGCATTAAGAGCCCACGATGTATTACCCACTCCCAACCAATTCTCAATAGCCCTTAAGCACTCATATGCCAACTGGGTGACTGATGACGGAATCAAGGGATGTGAAACAGTAGCTGATGTATCTTCACCAAAGATTGCTGGACATGTAAGGGAACTATTTTTCCCCATAGAACTGCATGCAGAGCTTTGTTGGGATAGCCGTCCTACTTTTGAATGTCTTATGCTATCTCTGTCATCCATTTCTTGCTCATATGTTCTTGAAAGAATCCCATCATCAGTCACAGAAAAAGCCCCATCTACCATGTGAGAATGGATATTAGCAATCAAGCGACCTAAGGCAAAAGGTAAAAATATATGTTCATTTTCTTCCTCAATGTGGAGCCCTGTTTCTCTCTTCAAAGGGTTCATCCCTTGCATGGAAATCAAAAGCCTCATCCAAGTTATCAAAATGTCTTGCTGGTCTCTGACAATATATTTTGGCACTTCTGTGTGGCTCATAGTAAAATTAATATCTTTAAGCACACGGTCAGTTATGTCATACAAACTCCCCCACTTGGCAGCCTACAGTGAATAAAAAATTTCGTACAAATAAAAATGAATATTTGCAAAACAAAAGGCATATATATCTCAGCAAAAATAATAGGAGAAGATTGTATAGAACTGACAGATTTAAAACAGTTAAAGTTAATAAAGAAAAAACAATGTTCTGGTTAAAAAGATAACGTAATGATAAAATGAGAAATTTGAAGATATCCACTATAATCCAATAGCCCTATATCGAGCACACTAAAAAGAAACAAGGAACAAATTGTACAATTTTTTTTTCCTTTTTGTCTAGTCAATAGCAAAGGATGATAAGTTAACACGCAAAACTTACAAAAATAAAAACAAAATAAGCACAAGCTAAAATTTTGATAATGAAAAACTTTTCAAGCAAAAGGGCTTCCAAATATGGGTTTTCCTTTTGATTTATTGTGTCATAATTCAAAATTATAGACTTCACACAGAGGATTTGAACTTTAATTATTTTACAAGTAGTCTTTGGGTTTAAAATTAAAATATAGATTCAGAGGAGCATCACAATATAAAAGTTTTTTTTATTTAAATTAATAAAAATTATTATCATTTTGAACTAGGTGAGGGAAGGGCTGTGAGAGCAGTTCTAACACGGCTGCCACTGCTTTTGGTCATCATGGTATGGTCTGAGAGCCTTCAATTGGAAGAAAAAAATTCTTAAGGGTAAAATTACAAATTCTAAGGTCTTTTGGCTTCAATGAAACCAATATGCACAAAGCCCATTAGTTGGTTGCAATGATCCCTTCTCTCATTTGTACTTAAAAGAGCAACAACAAAAAAAATAAAAAGCCAACTTCCTTTCAAGTGGAAAAAAGTAAAGCCTGGCTGGTTCCCCTCTAGTTTAGGTAATTAAGAACCAGACCCTATTGGGAAGGAGTTTGAATCACCCATCCCCAAGCATCAAAGGACCTAAAAAAGGAGCAAAGTCTGGATGCAATTCAGAAAGAAGAATGCTCTGTTATAAGATAGCACTACCAGTCAAAAGAAGCACAAACCTCCCAGAGATTCTTTTAACAAGATTCTGTTTACCTAAATTTTCATTTTAATTGTTAAATTTCAAGGTTTCAAAGAGTGTTAACACTAGATTCAATAGACAGTGATCAAACTATAGAAGTCCATCTCGTTAGCACAATGATTCCCTCATGCAATACTTGAATACATCTACCACAGCTTTAATGAAGGGAAAATAAAATTAGTGATTTGCCGATAGCCAGCAACTTACTAGCATGGAAAATACTCTCGTATATAACATTACATTTACATGTATTAATGTTAAATTGTGCTTTTTTTTCTTTTCCTTTTGTTTTATCGATCCCAGACATTTGGGTCCCTTTATTTGTGTATTTGGGACACCTTAGTCTCTTAGATTAGCATTTGATAAGGACACTCTAGTCCCTGTATTTTAAATTTTAGTCTCACAAGGGATGCCCAATGTTTAAAAGGTATAGGACTAATGTGTTTCTAAGTTTAAAAGGTAAGAAACTAAAGTCTCACTTTTAAAAGCTAAGGACCTAAAATATTTCTACGTTTAACTGACTAAAGTTTTTCTCGCAAAAAGTAGGAACTAAAGCATCTCAAAAACATAAATAAAAGAAATCAGGGTAGTTTTTCACTCTTGTTTCCAATACATCCATTGTGCTCGCTAGTACTTGTAACTTCTGACTGATCAATCCGTTCAGGTTATTTTCACCAATATTTCTGTTTACAGCTGCCCTAAAAAATCCCTTAAACTATAAAAAGACCTGCACTTTCTGTACATCTAAAAAAATTCATTTAACTTTGATAAAATAGGACAATAACTGTAGTTGAGGAGACTATTTTGGTGGAGAGATGTATATTAAAAAATATACGAGATATGAAATCAAGGACTAAATGATTCAATGATAACTGAAAGTAACCATAATAATGTTAGATCTTTCTCATGTAAAAGTAACTACTCAAAAGACCTAGGAAAAGTATAATAAGTGGATTAATGCATCACCTGCATACTGCCATCTTCCCCGGTACAAGAAATAAAAATATCCCCCAAACATCCCAACAGCATATTGAGTAAATTCAATTCCTTCACGAGACTAAGTGTCAGGGTTGGCACCGTGAAGATTTGCACAGAAAACATTGGAAGCAGTGGATACTTCTTCAATACATTGTCACTATTTTCTTTTATGATATCACTTACAACAATGGGGTAGTAATTTAAAAATACTTCTGAAAATCCATGCTTGAAAACTGGTTCTCCAATCAGTTTCAGAAGTAACTCATGAAGTTTTTTCACATCAACCAAGAACCTCTCTGCCCTCACCAAAATTTTCAATAAACCAACCGATGAGAGAACCTTCATTGAAATAAAACTAAGCAAACTCTCACTACACTTGCAAAACTCTAACAACATCTCAACCACCACAAAGGTCAGCTCAATTGCAAATTTCTTATGCTCCACAGCGACACGATCACTAGTTCTAGAGTTTTCCTTGCATACAGTTTCGGCAAACAGTAACTTCTTTTTCCAACAAACAAAAAGGGTATCAAGAACAGGCCCGACAGAGTTAGCATACTTTGCAGGGAGGGGTTGTATCTGTTCTGTACCTTTATGCTTCGAGCAAAAGCCTTCGCGTTTCCATGCTGTCACATCGCCACAGTCACAGCAACCAAGAGTAGTGTAAATGGTGCAATAATCATGGCCCTCGTGGTTTCCATTCTGAAAACAAGGAACACAAATAGCACATGTTGGGTCATGCTCACACGTACGACACTTATAGGCTATATCCTTATTTGCCCACACAGCCCCACAAACACCTCGCCCAACACTCATTTTGGAAAGTTTCTGCAATGTAGTAGCCGGCTCACCCTCAAACATCAACCATTGTAGCCAGGCCATGCTCTCACGAAAATGATTTTTCATGGTAAGATGTGCAGATATTTTTTTAGATCCAGACCTAGCGTTGTTGAGAACTCCTTGCACTTCCTCATCAGTAGGCAATATAGTTGATACTAGCTCCGGGATCCAGGACTTGTTAACCTTGACGAAAGAAATCAAACCAGGTTGCAGCTGGCCAAGAACGTCCTCAGGGACTCCAAGTAACGCAAGCCTCTGATATAAATTGAAAAGGACCATACATGTAGATGCAAAACCAAACATCAACTAAATTTTATAAAATTACAGGATGAACATTAATATATGCGTGTGTGACAGTGTGTAACATATATATCTACAAATTGTAAAAGTCACCGTTTACTAATAACATAGTAAACCTGTAACATACGGATAACATACAACATGATCATTTCAAACAAGTTTGCATGAACAGAGTTACAGAGTGTTGGCTTGGTTGTATAATATCTGTAAGGAGGGGTGAAGCAAGAAACATACAAACAGAGAAACAGTTAACTGTATCAAAGCATAGCATGTTGAAATTAACCTCCATTTGTTTGGAAGTAAAATAAAATTATATATTGAAAACCAATAATTGCCATTGTTACACTTCGAAGTAGAATTAGGAGAACAAGAACGAAAATATAAACAATATACACACACACATATATATATATAACATAACCAGCAATAATTAACACGGAAAACCAGAATCAAGGATGTGTCTACCCAGATGATTCGATCGCGAGGGTTAAGAGGGGGGGATTCGGACGGAGTATGGATGTCCATCTTGACTGAACCTCTAAAGCGGCAATAGAGCAATAGCCAAGCCGTGCAACACAATCACTCAATCAGCACTTTAACCCATAGCTTTAATCTCCCAGGTTCGCACCACCAACACGACTTCCTTTATAAAAAAATTCTGAAATTATTGGAATTCAGAACTTCTTCGAAACCCTAGTTTTTACTACTATTGACTTTCGATCAATCAAGGCTAATCAATTTTCACCAGCCTCTCTACCAGCTTCCCTTAGCCTCTCACAAATGGTTAAGAGCATGAGTCGGTTCGTGAAGCCGATGAAGCATGAACCTCAATTAGACAAAGAGTAGTTAATTTTATTTATTTTCAAAATCAAATATAATGTATCTTTAAAATTTGGGTGAATTACTTTAATAAAATTGCACAAAAAAATTTACTTTAATTAAATTATGTACAAAAAATTTATTATTTTTTAAAAATATTTATATATATTAATTTCAAGTGTATAATTGATATTTTTTTTCTAAGAGTAATCATATGTTAAATGCATAAATGTTTTTAAAATAAAAAATTCAATTCTAAATTTATGGGTTAATTCAAAATAGATGAGGTTGAGGGTAAGAGTGGTTGACGGCCACGGTGTTTAGAAGTGGTTTGGAGGTTTAGGGTTTTAAAGTATTAGGATTGGTTTAGGGATTTGGTTTTGTGAGTTTGAGTTAAAAAAATATTAATAATTAGAAAATATATTTAAAAAAAAGAAAAATATTAACTAACATTGCATTGTGACGCATACTTTTTTATTTAAAAATATTAAATTAAGGTAATTACTAATAAAAAAAGTAATCTTATGAATTATAAAAGATTTTGAATGCACTACAAGAAAAAATTGTGTTCGAATTATTAGTAAAAGTGACATTCAAAATTAAAATAGAGAATCAATTGTGAAATAAGGTCACTTAGTTTGGTTAGTTTGGTTTGATGGCTTTGCATGCATCTTTTGCAAGTTTGCTTCACTTCTTATTCAATTTAATGAGTTTTTGTTTCAAAATTATACCTAACATGTAAATTATATTTGCTTTTGAGCCTGAAAAAGATACTGCAAGTCTTCCTAAAAACCCACGTTTTGGCCAAAAAGCGTTAAAAAAATGCGCTTTTCTTCTGCGTCTAATAGCTTTAAATATGAAAGCTTACACTTTTAGATACTAAAGCTGTTATTTTTTTGCTCTAACTGCGTTTTAAGAACGCCAAACTCCGAAGCGAGCCTTAAAGCGCACCTATAAAACGCTTTTTTAAACACTGGTTAAACACACATAATGTAGGTCCGACTCAAGTAATGAAGAATCGGTTTATTCGATATATATTCATATTTGCTCTTCATCATCTGTCCCTAAGACACCAAAACCATTTGAACAAGATTCCTAATATCCAAGACATATCTAAAAAGCAACAAAATCCCATTTGTACAAGAATCTACCTATCTTGATTGGAAAAGCATATATATGAAAGAATATTAGAGAATAGAAGAACACGGAGCTTTCACTTTTTTATCACTTAATTCCCAAGAATGTTTGACCATCTAATTTGCATAATTAACTTGCTATCTCTTCTGACTGCTGCAAAAACGGGAGGAAAATATTTGAAAGAATTAAATCAACCTCTAAAAATTATATTAATTATATTTTAAATCATACGTTCGAATTATATTAAAATATTTTAAAATATAATTGATTACGATATTTATAATCTTCTTTCTATGTTTATTGGATAATGATATCTTCTTTCTGAGCGTTTAAAAAAATACCACGAATATCTAATAATACGTACAGATACATACAATTAGAATTTTAAAGAGATAAATAATATTCTTTATCGAATATTATTTTCTATGATGTTGAGAAATCAAATACGATTAAATTAAAAGAGTATAAAAAAAACTTAAAAAATAAATCATAATAATTGTATTAGTTGTTAACTACTTTTAATTCGTTTAAATTTTATAGGAGTTGAATTTAATTTAAATCATTTTTAAATGAATTTAATTAAATAACTTATGGATAAATTTTTTTTTTAAATATATATATATACACAATTTTATTTAAACAAAAATGTTAATATAATTGTTATACTTTTACCTGTAATCTTGTAAAATAATAATAAAAAATATATATAATCATTAAGTTGAGTTTTTTTATGATAAGATTTGTTAAATAATTTATTGATTAAATAAATAAAATAGATCACTTAAACTAATCAACTTATTAAATTATTCATTTAATACAATTAAGTAAATTCATATATATTATATAATATTTACATAATAAAATTACCCATTTAAAACCAATTTTAATAGTATGTAATTATTATTTAATAAAAGAAAATGGAATACTCCAAGGCATCCTAGCTAAGGGCGGATGTCATAGTAGTTGCCGAGTGGATATGCCTCACCTCAATTATTTAATAAATAAATATTTAATAAAATATTAGGAGTAATATTCATATATTATAAATAAATTATATATATAATATATCTATTTCTCATTTAAATTTTAAATTTTAAGTTTTTAATATTTAATAACTAACTACAAAATCAATAATTTAAACAAATTTTTACTAATATATATATTATTTCTTAACTAAAAAAATACTAACTGAAACCGATACTATTGTTTTTCATGTATATGGTGCTCTCATTCATACAAAATCTAAATCCACGGTTGCTCCTAGCTAAAGTGCATGTCATGACCTTTATATAAAGCTATGGTCATATGGTGAATTGGAGATCATTTAGGAAAATGTTGGCATCCTATTCTTTGATTTCTTCTGTTAAATTGTTGCTTGATTTTGTGACTGATGTTATTATGAATAAAAATACAACAGCGGGAATTGTGGGAAGGATATGATTGAAAATGATAAACTTTAATTTGGTTTTGATCCAACAAGTGGTTTGCTATAAACCCTGAATTAGGAATCCAACGAGGGCATAATTGGGAATCAAATACCCACAAATTGAAACCAATTATTTTTGTTGTCCAAACAATAAATAAATAATTATACCTGACGTAACCAACTTTATGAATAAAAATAAAGAGACTTTAATTTCACTTACTTCTAAGTATATGCAATGCAGGACTTTTAAGTTCACCCTTTTATTCAATTTGTGGTTTTAAATTAATAGTACGAACTCAGCTATGCTCCAATTAATACAAGAAGCAAAAGAACACAAAAAAATTTAATTACCAGTAACACATAACATATATTTTATTATTATTATTATTATTATTATTATTATTATTATATATAAATATATTTCTAACTGCGGGCTACATGTTTGATATTTCTTATTGCAGCCGCTTCAGCACCTTTAACACGCTTACTCTTGGCTGAGTATTTAGTTTGTAAATTACTAAATTATCCCCAGCCTCTTCCACTTAAGCTATTATTAAAACACAGTTAACACACCTTTTTTCGAAAGTAAATTCTTCAAAAAAAAAAAAAAGGGGTAATAGAATAATAATAAAAAGTGACGACGCCCCCACTTTGGTCACTTTTTCTACCCCTATACTCTGACCAACTTAAATTTTCCCGGGAAAATATAGGGAAATTATAGGCTAGAAATTTGACTGTTAAAAAAGAAGAAGAAATTTAAAACATATATAGGAGCAATTGGAACTGCGAAGAGCAGTGAAAAAGATAATTATGAATCAGACTCGGAAATTTTTGCCCGTGAAAGTTTGACCGAATTGCCAATTGGGTGGAGCTATGTTTCGTGAAGTAGATGTCCTTCCATCACTACCAGTGATGCGGAAGGAGAGAGACTGGCCCACCAAAACAGCATTAGATTGCCAGTTTTGCCCCCAGTTTCGGCTCATCGGCAACCAATCTGTTTTTGTCCCTTTAATGCTGGCCCTTACTACATCTCCGGCACCTGCTACGTTGGTGATCAAAAGCAGATTGAAGTATTTGAAACCGTTGATTGTGAATCTGATCCCTCCTTGCTTTCTACATGCCACTCTGTCGTTTGGATCAAATATATTTCACTCGTCAGAAATTTTTTTTTTTTTTGTTAATTTAGCATTTTTATTTATTGTTAATTTACCATAAGATAATGTAAGCA
Source organism: Hippophae gyantsensis (assembly GCA_030763125.1). Classification (NCBI taxonomy): domain Eukaryota; kingdom Viridiplantae; phylum Streptophyta; class Magnoliopsida; order Rosales; family Elaeagnaceae; genus Hippophae; species Hippophae gyantsensis. The sequence goes on along the minus strand of CM061034.1, from coordinate 1,790,974 downwards.
GTAATTTTTTTTACTGTTAAAAATAATAAATAAATAAATAAATTTATATGAATATCACAATATAAATTTGCCGTCCGCTTTAATGATAAACGAACAATTGTTGCGTACACTACTAACATATTAGTATTAAATTTGAAATTTGAAATATTAAAATAATTGTAATATGTTAAAAAAAACACTTTATATCTCAGGATGATAAAAGAGAGAAGAAGGAATAAAGATGAGGTTATTGTAGACATTTTCAAGAGAGATAAGCCAACAAAGAAAACCACCAAAAGGGACCGAAACATTAAAAGAGGGAGGAAATGGCTTTTGGTTGATTCTATTCGGAGTTAAACGACATAAAACCTGACGGACTCTAACAAACACCGCCACTATGTTTACTGATAAGATTCCCGAGAAAATTTCAACGTTTTCTCCTCTTTGGTGTCTGAGAAGGCATCATGACTCCACCTCAGCAGAAAAAACAATGGGAAAGTTTTCAACCGAAAAAGAAACAATGGGAAAGTACATGAAAGGACCTAGACTAGTGTAACACAAATTCATTTTCAACAAAAATTGATTTCCCACCTAAGAGTACTGCTTATGCCATACCCTGTAGAATCTATGGAACACTAGATTATTTTCGCCATGATAATCCCCTTTTCTTCTCCAAAATCTATGTGGATATATTATAGACAAGAGGAATCAAAACTTTCTAAACCCATTTTTCAAATAACCAAAAAGAGTAACCTAAGATGAAATCAACTGAAAAAAATACGATTCCAAAAAAGAAAATATCGTCAAAATAAAGCTGGAGAAAAAAGAGGAAATAATATGCAACTCACCGGCGGTAAGATACAGGCACAATTCCGGCACGGTAAGCAGCGATTTTGAGAAACACAGGCTGAGCAAGGTCGAAATGGGTGCGAGGAGGGTTGCACCAGCCGCCGTTATCACTGGCCTGAGCAAAGTTTGGTGGGCAAAAGTTAGTGGCGGTGACGAAGATGGAGGGATTGCCAGGGCTGCACCATCTGGGATCGTCCGTGCACTTAATCTCGAAGCAAGCTCCGCAGCTCAGACCATTGTTGAAAAGTGCTGTGCTCAAAGCTGCAGTGTTCACTCCGTAGCCTTGGCCGTACAGGTTGCCATATCCACAAGCTCCACCTGCATAAACAGCTCCCTTTAGAATTCACTTCCCGGTAAAACCTTTCGGACATTGAGCTACAAAAACTTAAAAATCCCATCTGGGTTCTTGAAATTGAACTTTGTGTAATAAAAAACAAAACAAAACAAGTGCATGAAAACAGGGCAACCAAAATTATCATGAAGAAAAGAAGAAAATGCAGAGAATAAGTGAAGAGCTGTGAGACTTAGACGGGAAACGAAGAGTTAATAACAGAGCAAAGAACTTAGAAACAGTAAACATGACTAATGGAAAACAGAGCAAAACGTGGATATAAAAACTCTATTGATTAAGTAAATGAAAATTGAATAGAATTTATAATATGGAAATATAGAGTACCCACCCATAGTTCCAGAGGCATCGCTACCGCCATAGAAAGTAGCATGGGCATTTTGCCATGGGCCACCAGAGTAAACACCTGGAATTCTACCATTAGCCACCATGAAAATGGAGGCTAGCAGAGTAATGCACAGTACAGTACTAGAGGTCATTGAGTTTCTTTATGCAAGAGAGAGAGAGAGATGATTGGGTTGATACTTGAGAGATCTGGAGGGAATGGTAAGGCAAGAAGAGGGTGAGGGGGTACTTATGGAGGTCAGAGGGGTGGGAAAAAGGAACTAACAGGTTTTATGGGTTGATACTTTAATAATATTTTCCATATAAATATTTATCTATAAATAATTACTTTTTTTAATTTTATTTATAATAAAAATTTTAGAGGGGTGGAAAAAAGGAATTAACAGGTTTTATGGGTTGACATTCTAATAATTTTTTCCGTACAAATTTTTATCAATAAATAATTACTTTTTTTAATTTTATTTATAATAAAAAATTTAGAGGGGTGGAAAAAAGGAATCAACAGATTTTATGGGTTGATACTCTAATAATTTTTTCCATACAAATCTTTATCTATAAATAATTACTTTTTTAATTTTATTTATAATAAAAAATTTAGAAGGGTGGGAAAAAGGAATTAACAGGTTTTATGGGTTGATACTCTAATAATTTTTTCCATACAAATCTTTATCTATAAATAATTACTTTTTTTAATTTTATTTATAATAAAAATTTTAGAGGGGTGAGAAAAAGGAATTAACAGGTTTTATGGGTTGATACTCTAATAATTTTTTCCTATAAATCTTTATCTATAAATAATTACTTTTTTTAATTTTATTTATAATAAAAAATTTAGAGGGGTGGGAAAAAGGAATTAACAGGTTTTATGGGTTGATACTCTAATAATTTTTTTCATACAAATCTTTATCTATAAATAATTACTTTTTTTAATTTTATTTATAATAAAAATTTTAGAGGGGTGGGAAAAAGGAATTAACAGGTTTTATGGGTTGATACTCTAATAATTTTTTCCATACAAATCTTTATCTATAAATAATTACTTTTTTAATTTTATTTATAATAAAAATTTTAGAGGGATGAGAAAAAGGAATTAACAGGTTTTATTGGTTGATACTCTAATAATTTTTTCCTACAAATCTTTATCTATAAATAATTACTTTTTTAATTTTATTTATAATAAAAAATTTAGAAGGGTGGGAAAAAAGAATTAACAGGTTTTATGGGTTGATACTCTAATAATTTTTTTCATACAAATCTTTATCTATAAATAATTACTTTTTTTAATTTTATTTATAATAAAAATTTTAGAGGGGTGGGAAAAAGGAATTAACAGGTTTTATGGGTTGATACTCTAATAATTTTTTCCATACAAATCTTTATCTATAAATAATTACTTTTTTTAATTTTATTTATAATAAAAAATTTAGAGGGGTGGAAAAAAGGAATCAACAGGTTTTATGGGTTGATACTCTAATAATTTTTTCCATACAAATCTTTATCTATAAATAATTACTTTTTTAATTTTATTTATAATAAAAAATTTAGAGGGGTGGGAAAAAGGAATCAACAGGTTTTATGGGTTGATACTCTAATAATTTTTTCCATAAAAATCTTTATCTATAAATAATTACTTTTTTTAATTTTATTTATAATAAAATTTTTAGAGGGGTGGGAAAAAGGAATCAACAGGTTTTATGGGTTGATATTCTAGAGGGGTAGGAAAAAGGAATCAACAGGTTTTATGGGTTGATAAATAATTGTTAATTTTGAATAATTTAAATTATAAATATTAATTAATTTATATATTTTAAATACGGAATTTTAAGTATTATACCCGTCTGACTGACCCATCCATTGAGGAAACATAAATTTGATAGGCATGTGCCTTACACATGGGAATTATTGGTTGATATTGTTTTCGGAGAGCCAAATAATGCAAAGTTGAAAGTCCCGCTTATAATTAGAACTAGCAATTAAATAAAACGTGGTTCGCAGTCAAAAACTTTTATTTAAAATATAACAATTAATCATAATATAAATAATTTAAATGTTATGTAAAGTCTAATTTAAAATACCTATAATCTAATAAATAATTATTTAGTTTTTTACTATCTTAAATTTACTAGATTTTATTACTCTTTATTTTTTGAAATTATTAATTTTAAAAATTAAAAATAAATATATTCAAAATATTCAAAATCAAAATAAAATTGTTGAGATTACTCAAAATATATATATATATTAATATGTACTGAGATGATCTGGATTCCTATAATACTATATTAGATTATATATAATTATTTTCTTTAAAAATCTATAATACTATATTAGATTATATATAATTATTTTCTTTAAAAATAACATGTTAGATATTAGTTTTTACATAGAGTATATATTTAATTTATATAACATTTGTTAATTATGTATGATGTATTTATAAGTTATATACAGTTGACATTTTATTTCTAGACCAATTTAATTATATGCATACTCAACATAACAATATTATTGATCAATAATATTTATTAAAATGTCTCTATGCTTAAATATATAACTACAAAATATAAAATACACAATTATTTTAATATCATTATGCTTGTTTACAAAATACATATATATATATATATACCTCAATATATTATATTCAAAATTAGATTAATTAAATATTAAAAATATTAAAATTCTGAAATATTGATTAGGTTAAAAATTAAAGAAGTATTTTTCATATAAAAATACAAACTTAATAACTATTAAATTATAAGATTAAATTGCATATATCAAGTATATTTTTTACCTAGACACTAATTTTCATAGTATAGATTCCAACCCACCATTCAAAGAAATTAGCAACACATGAATCAAATTGGTAAAATTGCTTGAGATTATACCTTTTAAATAATGTTTTTTTTTACTCTTAATTTGTTGAATATACCTTTAATTTTAAATATAAATTGAACATGAGTTAAAGATAAAAACCACTTTAACAATGAGATTAAAAAAACTACCCAAATCAAATTCCCATTTAGCATAATCAAATTAAAATTGATGTAACTCTAGAGCTTCTAAATGGGTCATCACCACACAATCAAACTAAAATTAACTGTTGAATAAGTTGCCTTCCCATTTTGAATCAAGAATAAAATTTTGATATTTCCTACAAGCCAATCAACTTTCATTAATTCTTTGTTTGAAAATACAAACGATATATGTTTTAAAATGAAAAAAAATGATTGTAGTTATTTTCCGATTGCAAATAAGTGATGTTGGAGTGCACAGATTTCCTCATTTACGACTATGTACGTAGAGAGTTAATGCTTTCTTAACTAATTATCTGCATTGGATTAATTTTTGATATCTGAGTGATCTGGGTATTAAGATAAATTATTTATTGATAATGGGTACGTGATGATATGTTATTTAATTTTAATAAAATTTAAAATTATTATAATTTTATTTTTGACAAAAACAAGTAATTAATACTTGATATAACTTGATATAGAAAAAAAATATTATCATTGGTGAGTAATATTTTCTATACATAATGAATAACACGCCATATTTTTAATCCATTTTTTTTTTCTCAATGTATCAACTTGTTATTATCTTCCATTGACTATAAAAGAAACAAGTACTAGCTACTTGGACCAGCTGCAATGTTACACCAATGAGAAATAAAAAGGAAAAAAAAAATTACGATAAGATTCACTAAATGAGGGAAAAAGGCAAGAAACAGACTTTGCTTTGATCACAAGCTGACTATGCATATAACCATTGGCATTGATTTACCGGATATGATCGATATTTTAGGGTATTTGATCCAAGTTGCCAAGATGCAATGAAAAATATACAGAGGGTATTTTGGTTTGAATATTTTAGATTATTAGGTAATAAAAGGAAAGTAAAATGAAGGTAAAATTAAACAAGGAAAATACTTTACAATATTCTTATACTTTACCTAAATGAATTTGATGTGAAATAATATTATATAAAAATTACTCGTTAAACAATTATGAAATATATATAAAAATGGCATAGCTTCATGATGTATCACAATTAAAAGTTAAAAGAAAATGAAAATTACTATAAGAATATGGAAATAATTAATATCAATTTGTCACCACCATAAACCCAACCCTAATCCATCTCATAAATTGTTATGGGTTCCAGTGCAATGTTATGTCGTCCACACTAATAAGATACACGTGAGAAAGTTTCCATACTCAATATTTTAACTAGGCTGCTAGAAGAAGTTTAAAGGTAAAAAAACCATCCCTGAAATGGTTAGTCGAGGTGTAATAGAAATAGGATTATTTGATTAATTATATTTATTTTTAAATATTAAATATCTATTTTACATTCGATACATGTGATTTGAAGTTATTAATAAAAGATAATAATTTAACCCTTATATGAAGTATGTATGATCAAAATTTGATAAATAAAAACAAAAATAAATAAAAATCTTATTTGATATAATAATAAAAATGAAATAATTGTATTATTAAATACTTATAGAGTTAGTTTATACATTTTCTCATATTTTCTTTAAGGAAAAATCACACATTTTTAAGGAGCATTGTTTTATATATAACAATTTGTTTATTTCAAGTTATATATGTGAAATAAGTGGCACAAGTATTGTATCGTGGGATCCATCCATTTTAATTATTTTTCTTTTTAGTAACTCGGTCATTTTATTTTAAAAAATAATCAAATTTATTTTAATTATTATTATTAAATTTAAATTATAGAAAATTTACGTGTTAATAAACATTATTAAAAATTAAGTAATCTATTTTATTTTTTACAATTTTTTTTAAAATAATACTTTTTAATACAATAATCTTATGCTTATAAATATCTCATATCATATGAAAGTTTTTAAATAAAAAATAAACTTCATAGACCTATTGACTTCGTGTAAAAAAGAGTTTAAAAAAACAACTTTTAAAAAATAAAAAAGAATTAGTTTATTTTAAATAATATGTTTTTATTAAGATATTTTTTTAATTTAAATACAATAATATTAAATAAATTTTATCCTTTTTTAAAGTGAAGTGACGTGAGAAGAAACACTCAAAATAAAAATGATTAAAATGATTTATTTAAAAAAAAGTGATTTATAATACATTTCATCCCGTGAATGCATTTTTTTCTATTTCATTTGTATGTCAATCATATATGGCATTGATAATGAGCATGCACGTGGGCAATGGTGATTTAAAGTAGTAAAAAAGAATATACTTTTTGGATTACTCGCTTATTAATATTTTATTTTTATTACATATAATAATCTCACATAAAATTAAAATTAAATATGTAAATTATACTTTAAAGTGAAAATTAACTTAATGTAGACATTTTATTAAATATAAAAATTATTTTAAAATGATAATTTGTATATTTCTATAAAATAAATACATAAATAATTAATTTTTAATTAATTTTTTTTCAAATATCAATGAACAGGATGATTAAGCTAAATAGATGAATACATCAAATCAATCTTAATTTATTCATTTAAATTAATATTAATCATTAATTAATTTCTATAAAAAATATAAAATTATAAATTAAATATTTTTTAAGACATTCATCTATTTTATAATAATGATGTTATATTTGTTTACTTACGTACAAAAAGTTATCTAAATTTTTATTCAATTTTAAATAATTCTTTTTTTCGTTAAGTTTTACAACGTAATTTAATTAATATTAATTAAATTTTATTATATTAATTAATTATGTGATCTAACAAAACTCGATCACACATAAATAAATAAAAAATTATTCTACTTCAAATTGATTATAAAAGTTGTATGCCTTATCAATCCTATTAACATGAATATAAGTTAGATTTTCACCGTAATATATTTCATTTGTTTAATTCAAGTCGATAGAATAAATAACTAGACATGATATATATATATATATATATATTTATTGGTGTGTATAAGTGTATCTATAACTTCTACGGTTTTCATATTTTTTTTTTTCAATTCCTTTTCCTTTTTAACAGAATTATTTATAATATTATTGATTAACAGAATTAATATTATTGATTGAATAATATATAATCACGATATATTAAAATATTAAAAATTAAAGTGAGAATGTGAAAAATGTTGCTTAGAACTTTGAAGTTAGACTTGTGATAGTAGATCGGATCAGCCTCTCTCTTAAATACCACCGGTTTTCTGTTGAATTCATTTACATCAAAGGTGGATGAACTTTTTGACACGTAAGTTCATACATAGACTTAAAACTTAAAATGGGGTCCACTTACCAACCAACCAAATCTAGCAGATCTGCCACGTCAAGCATTGTAATGAACACCTCTTCAACCACACAGCACCAAACCCATGCATACCAAAACCTGTGAACGTGTTACCAACAAGAACATCTCTATCCGACTCTCTCCATTATTTGTTAAATTGTTCTTGTTTCCCTTTCTACATAATTGGGCCAAATTGCATGTGATTTATTTATAATAAAAAAAAATTGCATGTAACTTTTGACTCCCTCCCATCTCCACCTGAAAAATTAATCATTTTTTTAAATAATTACTTTATATTTTAAATTAATAAAATATAATATTAAAATTAACAAATAATGTGATTGGCTAGTTTTATGCAATTAAATCTGTTAACAGGTTTTAAGAATTTAAGAGATTTTTGTTTGATTTAAGTGGTATGATTTGTTACTTTTGTTATTTTAAATTCAAATTCAAATTTTATTTGTGTAATATTTTTTTTATTAAAAAATATATTTTAATGTCATTTTAAAAATAAATTTTAAGACTTCTAATATGAATTTTCAAAGGATTTCAAATTCCAAATCGGATATATATATTAAGTATTTTTTTTTATGCCAGAGGTCATAGGACTCACTTTTTCAAAATATAACTAATTGTTACATCAATCATGGAGATCACATCAAAGAAAAAAGGACCTTTAAGTGGGGAATAAGAATCCAAATGATACTTTCAATATTTTTTAGTCATTATTTTATATTTATTATAAAGAAAAAATTATAAGTAAAAGAATATTTTATAACAGCAAAGAAAAAAATTCACAACCAATAAATAATAAAAAATAAACAATATTGATGTGAATGGGAGAAAAATAAAACATATGTAACAATAAATACATAATCTTTTTATAATAAAAAATAATATAATTTTATTGAAAATTGATTTAAAATAATAAGAATAAATTATAAAATAATTATAAGATTTTAAATTTTTTAGAATTTAAATAAATAGTTTAAATAATTTTTATGAAAAAAATTGTTAATGTTTAATAGAATAAAAAATAATTGAAATATAAATATATAATATAAGTTTAATTTTAAATATAATTAAATTTATATAAAAATAATTATATATTTATTAAAATATGATATATAATTTCGATTAATAAGATAAAAAATATAATAGTTATCTCATATTATAATATATATATATATTCCTCGTTTTTATTATCTTCGTTAAATATTTTCCAAAAGTATTTGCCCGTCGTTAAAAAAAAATAAGTAGAAAAAATTGACATCTCTAGTCAAGCAAAAGGGAAGCAATGACTCGTATTAAGTTTGTAGGCAATTTGTTGAAATGAGTTCAAGTTCCTAATAAGTGGTTGAAGTAAAGCTAATTAATTTGACACCATCATCCTATACCTAGCATCATTACTCATGATTTGAATTAATAGACCAACGGTTCGAAGCAACCCCTGTTAAGAGTCCATTTCAAGATAATCGAAATATTTTAACCCTAATTTACGATTTGGGGTTGAATTACGAGAAACGATGTACACATAATTTGTGACGGTGAATCTTATCTAATAAGATAAGAATATAAATGAATTACAATTATTTATGATAACTTGTATATTATATTTATATAAAATTAATGATAAATATTTCAATAAAATTTATATTTATAATAATATATAATTTATTTTATGTAAATTTTTTATATTAAAATAATTTTATTATAAAAATTATTTAAATTAATATTTAATTTTAAAAAAAATCAATGTACACAACTTTAAAGTTAAAAATTTAAATAAATTAAATTAAATATTTGAGATTATTTATTTTCGTACCTTTAAGTAGATTAATTTTTTTACAAAAACATTTACTTTTTATTTTATATAACACAAATTATAATCAAATATATAATTATATTAAATATATTATTGTATTAAAGTGTAACAAACACAAATTTAATCTATAAAATATGATGGTTAAATCAACAATAATACTTAGTATTATTTTTTGTACTTAATTATTAAACATGATAAAAAATAATAATAATATATTATACATTTATAAGTGATTAGTTTATGTTATATTAGAAGAGATTCAAACACATTTCTCTTAATACACACTTACAATATATTTAATATATCATGTTAAATATATTAAGTATTATTATATTAAATTATATTATAATTAATCTATACATAATAAGTTATATAAAACAATCAAACAAAATTTATAAATATTTTAATAAAATATTTATATTTAAAATAATTTTTTATTATAAATTTAATTAAATAAATAGTTAATTTATTTTTTATATTTTTATTATACCTTAAAATAAAAAATATTATTTTTAATTTAAGATAAAAGAAAAAATATAACTAAATACTTTTATAGTTAAAAGTTTAAATAAATTAAGTTAAAGTGTACATTGTTTAGACCCACACCTTATAATTGTATTAAATTTTTATATAATAATATTATTTTTATATTATACAATATAATCAAACTATTTAATTAAATACATTATTGTATTAAAATTATATCATCCTAGTTATTAATATTATGTAACAAACATATCGTTAAGACATATACATTCAAGTATAAGGCAATTAATTTATAATAATTAAATAATGAATTTGTAATATTTTTAAATAATTTGATGGTACAAGAAATTCTTTTTCCTTTACCTTATTTAGTATTACTTTAAACATATTATTAAAAAAAATAACAATCTTTTGGATTCATTCTGTAGCTTCTACATGCAATTAATTATTAAGATTATCTTGCTTAATCTGCCTCAATACAATATCAATATCTTTCAAAACCATATATGTACTTTTTCAGGAATTTTAGTAGATATATAATACAGCCTAAGTTTCGCCTAATCATTAGCTTTGTATACTTTTAAGGGTTGTGATAATCTGTCATTAGTCATATATGTTATATGTTTTTGCTAGAAAAAAAAATTATTGATCTATTATTTATTATTGTAGAAGAAAACATGCATATTCTATTATCTTTGTATAGTTACCTTTAATCTATCATTTATTTCAACCCATTCTCAACAAATTTTTATTCCAAATATGGTCCCGTACAACATATATAAGTAATAAGTGAAGCATCCCATCGTAGGAACCCAAAAATCAAAACACGTTATATAAATGGTTATTAAAAACAATTAATAAAATATAAAAATCATAATTTATTTATTTCAAATCATAGATTCATACTTAATGAATAAAATATAAAAATATTATTATCAAAATGAATCAAATCTGAAATTTTTATTTAATATGGAGTTATGAGCATATAAATGATTTAATATGGACTATTGAAATTTATTTCATATATTTATTGTTTGTGATGTATATATATCACATATTTTCTGGAAAATTACAATTTAATAGTGTATGTAACTACCTATTTGATTATTGTTACTTAGCATTAAAACAAACCTTAGAACATAATACATCAAATTAATTAATCATATATTGAACAAAAAAAAGAAAGAAATAATTAGTTATACAATATACGTAATAAACAATACTCTTTCATGTGAGGCCATGCATTTATATTGTTAAGCAATTAATGATTATCAGGTCGCAAGTTGCTGTCTTGATTCTCAATTAATTAACATATTATCATCTCATTTATTCAATCCGTGATATGTACGGATAAATACATAAAATATAATTAAATATATTTACTTTAAAAAAATTATTTACATTAACATATAATTTATAAATAATTTTTTAGATAATATATTTATTTTTTATCTTATATTTCATGTTGATATTTAATTTAAAATATTGATATTAATTCTAAGAAAACATAAATAACATTCTGTTACAAATTGTGTGAAATGACGATAATATTTTTGAATTTTCGTACTATCTAACAAGTGCATTATTACTATTTTCAACTCTTACACTAATTTTATTAGCGTAAGTGGACAAAAATAGTTAAATTAAATGAGTTAAAAAGGAAAAACTAGTAATTAAATTGAATATTTAATAAATAATAACTAAATTATAAATTGAGATATATTTTAATTACTAAATGCTATTGTTATTAATATACTAGTTAGAGGTGTTCGGTGGATCATTAAAGAGGTATTGAAGCTTAGAGATAACATATACACACACTATTTAAAAACAGATTTGTAAATTGAAAATGGATGCGAATAAAATTCATTAATTTTTTAAACCTAAATTATATTATCTTATTTAATTTTTTGTAAAATAATATGACAATGAAATATTATTAATCTAGATGTCTTATTTATCCCTAATGAATTTAAAGACAAATAAGAATACACAAATAATAAAAAATATAATACATGATTATTCATAATATAAATTTAATAAAAAAATAATATAATATATATTTAAAGTTAAATTTATTAGTATTATAATTTAGATGAAATAAAATAATATTTATATAAAATAAGATAATATTTTACTATAAACTATTAAAAATATTAAATAAAATATAAGAAAAGATAAAATAAATCAATCAATTTCTATATTAACATAAAAGCATTAAAAATAAACTCTAAACGGGGAAATATATAATTTTGAGTCGAATTGTATTGTACTGCTTTTAGTTAATTTATATCAATTATATACAACAAAAACAAGGTAAAAAATTAGTGAAAAGTTATTATTACAAAAAAGTGTCTTTTATCCATGTGTTTATTAGTTTTTTTTTATGGTAGATAATTTGACACACAAAAGTGACATAGATGATTTAAATCTTATTTTCGGTTGAAAAATTATTTGCATAATATTTATTGCGTGCTATGTTTCTTATAATTTTAAAAATAAAAAAAATATTTATCTTTTAAAATTCTATAAATTAAATAAAAAAAATGTGTTTAAATTTGTGTCTTGTTATTTTTATTTATCATTTTAATGAAATAAAAAGGAAAATTCTATTTATTATAGATTATAATATTATCATGATAAATATGTTAGTTAATAATAAATTTAAAAAATAATTTTTATTATTTTAATTAATAATTATAATTATAGTATGACTTATGATATAAGAAATTACTTATGAATATCATGTTGATGTTAAAATAAATTACTTTTAATCTAAGCAAAGTGCCGTATTCAAATTCTAGACTTCCTCCGTACATCTTTAAGTGATTAAAGTTGAAAATATGATTATTATATATTTTATTAATATCATAAAAATATTTTATTTTTAAAAATCTTAAAATATTTTATGTTCTAAAATTATCCATTTTTTTATGTTCACTGCAGAGAGTTCAACTTGTCGGTGAAAATATGTTTAATCAGAAAATAATATTTTAAAATTTTATTATATAGTAAATAAATAAGTATATGTTAGAATATAGTAACATGATAGTATATCTTAATTAATAGGTATCACATTACTTAGCTTCACTTGTTTTGACTTATTAATTAATAGGCTATATAAATTCGTACAATATAACAATCTTTAGTTTGACTTTCTATATATGAACTCGTATTCTTTATTTATTTATATATATTTTCATGTGGGCGATTAAATAAAAATAATTAATTAAAAATATATTATATCTTCCATATTCCATTATAACATGTGTCGGTTGCCAACTTGTCTTTTTAATTTATATAATAAATAACGTCTTTCACACAATAATTAATCCTATTGGTTAGATGCTTTAAGAATTTCTAAAAGGAAATGTTATTTCAATTGAATGGAGCACTGAAATTTAAGAATTGCTTGCTACTGGAGTCAAGCTTGCATTTTTATTGAAAATCTTTTTTTTTTCTAGAATAAAATAATATATAATCAATGAGAACATTAAAAAGAACCAAATTTTAAAAAATAAAAACGTTTGTATTCTTTTAATATGAAAGAAATATATCATAACGGTTTTAAAATAAATATAATTACGTGAATTTGAATTTGATTGTACTTATTAATAAAATTGTGTTATATCATGATAAATATATTTATTTTCATTTTTATGGATAAATGTTTATTTTCATACTAAATATTTTAATTTATTTTTAATTTCATACATTATATTTTTTATTATTAATTTGATACCCTATATTTTAAATTTATTTTTATTTTTATATTTTCTATAAAAAAAGATTAAATATGGATGAAAAATTACTTGTGGGATGTTTTTGATATTTTATTTGATTTTTTAAAATTAAAATCAAAATCCTAACCTTAATACTTCATTTTTTTTTGTATAAACTTTCATTTTCTTACTATAAACATTTGAGATAACTTTAAATTCCATAACTTATGTTTTTATATTAATTTGGTACCTCATGTTTTAAATATATTATCATTAATTTGCTATTATTATTTTTTTGTTAGCACGTAACAAATTTTCCCATTCATTGGTTTAACATTTTTTTAACAAAAATATCAAAATAATAAAAAATTTAAATTAATAGTAAAAAATCACTAAGATATAAAATTAAAAATAATATAAGACGTTTAGTGGAAAGAATAACGTTTTAATTTTTTTGCCATGACTAAATAGGCCAGTCGGCTAAATTTGCAGTCAACAAAAGAGTACGGATCGACGGAAAAATGGAAGGACTAAGGAGCGTGATAGAGGGAGAGATACGTGAAGAGAAGGATAAAGAGCTAGTGTGAGTGGCTTGGCAAGAAATATGAACATGACGCATGTGGGTTCAACTGTTCCACTTTTTCTACGTCTGTCTGTTGTATATAATTGTATATGTACGCAGGTGGAGTCAAAATATTTTTTAAAGGACTAACCGTGTATTTTTTTATATATAAAATAAAATTGCATTAAAAGATATATTATAATGTAACATTAGTAAAAACTATGATGGAATTTGCTTAATCAAAATCTAAAGTTTCCATGTCATAACACTATTAAAATCTAGAGTTAGTAACTTATACCATACAATCAAAAATATATTACATTAACAAATAAATAAAATATAATTAACAAATTATATTATTTTACTGTGATAAATTAATAAATGATTAAACGTGTTAAAACATAAATATTTTAAAATGATAAATAAAAAAATTTATAAAATATTCATTTTTTAACATTTATTAATTGTGAGTATTTTATTTTTATATTTTATTGATTCTAAATTATATACAAATAAAATTAAATGTTATACAATAAAATAAATAAATAAATTTATTTAATGATAAAAATATATATAATTAATTTATTATTATAATCGAAACTAGAGCTTGTGTAGCCCATGAGACGCTCCACGCATCACTTGTTTGTATTTTTTATCCGAACTCATAAATGTCTAATATAAAAAAATTATTTATTTATAATAAAAGACATTTAGTATTTTTATTAACATAAAAACTAAAAGTTAATTTTAGTTTTAAAAAAATAATGATCGTAGTGTAACGAGTTGTAACTAGCACCTTTATAAACCAAAAAAAAAAAAAAAACTAAATAAATTCTTCTCGTTTTCTCATTCTACTCCTCAATATTTTATTAATGAGTGAAAAATTGAATTAGCCTAATTATTTAGGTCATTGGAGTAATTTAATACTCCTATTTAAAAAATCACTTTTGAATTTCTGTTTATACAAAAAGGAGTTATTAAAAGATAATTTGATTTTATTACACTATATTTTATTATATAAATAATAAACAATTAACATTTTAAGGACACATGTATCATTTATAAAAGTTTGTTCATCTCCAACTATTTTCTTTTTATCCTTTCTAATTTTTTTGTTTTAGTCGATTCAATTGAATTAAATTAGTTTTTTTATTTACTTAGTTGGTCTCTCTCACTTCTAAATTATATCTAAATGTTAAACTAATAATAAATTTAAATTAATTTTATTATTTGATCAAATTTAATACCAATAATAATATTCATTATTAAAATATTTAAAATTTGTATTATATTTTAATTGAATAAATATTTATACATTATTGCTCTAAATTAATTACAAAATTTATCATTTAGATAAGATTCAAAAACAATAAATTTAAAACTAATAACATCTATTATTGTGTTATCGTAAAAAAAACATACTATTAAAAATTCAAAAATCTAATAAATTAACAATTTAATAACAAAAATAAATCTTCAAAATTATTCATTGGGTTAGTTGCTCAATTTATTTTCGTATTCTTGTGAGAGTTTAGAGCATTTTACCATTATACCTAATCATTTTATATGTATTTTTATTTCTTTTATCCATAGATGTTAAGAACTTTTTTTTATATTAAATCTATAATGCGAAAACAAATAAACGCACAATTAATATCCATATATTTGAGATTGATTATTGAGACTAACTTGGATTCCAAATCATCATTCACTGTTTATAATATTTTTCAAATTCAATTTCACTTTATTTGTGCCAAAAATATAATATTTTTCAAATTCAATTTCACTTTATTTGTGCCAAAAATTTCAGTTAGATACTAGATACAAGATAAATTATTAGATCATGTTATAAAATCAACTTATTAGAAACAATAATAGGTAATATAAATAGAATAATTATTTTTGTGAACGGAACTATAGATAAAAAAATGTGAGATAATCTGTTCTTTTTTATACAATTCTTATTTAAATTTTTTTTTATTATAATGTCATTTTTATCCTTCATTAATCTGTTTATCAATTGACATGTCTTCAATAATTTTAATAATAAAATATTTAAAAAAAATTAAATTATCATTCAATGTTTCATTTATCATAAACAAATGAATCTAAAAATATATTTTATAAACAAAGTAATATTTTACATCAATATACTAAATAAAGATAACTAAGTGTTAGTTACCCTTGTTTAGAACATTGTCTTCAATAGTTAGCTAGCTTTCTAGTCTACGAAGGACCAACAACCTTCAAGACTTGCCTAACAAAAGTTGATGATATGTGTCCCAACGAGAACACATCTTCATGAAAAAAGAGACTCTTGGTGGTCACTATAGTTTCTATCTCTCTCTCTCTCTCTCTCTCTCTCCTTACTAAATGATAATTGGATTGGGTCTTTACCATTATGATAAAAATGTTACTGGTATGTCAGTGTTCCATACAATCACTCCACATGCATTGTCCATGATTAAGAGAAAATCCTTTCACTTCTTCAGTGACACTGGCACCTTGATGCTGCACTTTAGAACATGCAAAAAAATTACCATCCAAGACGTGGCTCATAGAGGCTCCTGTGAACCCAGTCTCATCAAAGTAATGGAAATAATCAAAGCTTTTTTTTGGGGAGGGCCTGGGGGAAGTTCTGAATTCTTTCTAGTTTAAGACTTTATTTCCCATTATTTATTCCCTTTTTGATGGAAATTGAAGTCAATAAAGAGACTTATCTTTCCCATAGTGGAGGTAGAGAATAATTTCAGACTGAAATATCAGTATAACTGTACTACCTAGTGAAAGAAAGACAAAATAAATTAAGATGAGTGAGAAAAAACAAAGATCACGCAACAATAGAGGTAGGATATGAAACATTCGAATCTACCTCTCTTGAGATGTATAAACTTTTCAACACTATCGTAGTAGTGAAAAAAAATTCTAGAGGATGATATTTCAGAGCTCTAATAATGTAACCTTCCCACAAGAGCATCGTTGTAATTTCTAAAAATATCTTTATGTTCTCTCAACAGGTACTTCTTGGTTGAAGAAATATATATATCTTCTCAACTTCGGCAACCATACAGCTTTAGTCTTGTCCCTTATAACTTTTATGACATAGTACTTTCTCAAACCTAAACAACTGTTTACATTCGAGTCTACAACATATCTCACGGTGGCTCAATTCGTGACAAAATTGGAACATTATTACAAGCGAAAAAAAGGATGTATTGTGGTATCCCCAATCCTGGCTTCTGTGTAAAGGGGACCAATATCTTATCTGAATAATTTGGTCATTAGCCACACAAATTAACTAGTGGATTAACAGCATTATGCTCAGAAGAATCTTCCCTGCCATTTAATCTTGAATTATACCCGAAGATTGGTTGAAGTTAAATGCTAACTTGAAGCATCCTTCTGCTGTTTCGTGTTATGCAATAACAGAGAATGATGATAACGCATCAACATCACTTGAACATGATATTTCATCAGTGTAATTCAATCGGCACTTCAAAATATCACAACCCATCATAAGATGTCCTTTGATGACAAGTCTCCAACCAAGTGTCATTCTCTATCCGTTAAACAACCACCTCCATAAGATATAGTACATCATCTCGTGGATGTGCTTTTTCTATTTGAACATTTACTTCATCTCCAACCTGTGCTGTAGATACCCATGCTGAGGCTTGAAGTCCTACCTGCAAAATTTAGTAATCCCTCAACAATCAGTACTAGTGCAACGGGAATAAAAATACCTGCCTGCAATGGGAGAAAAAACATATACATAAGTAAAAGGATATAGCATTATAAGGTATTTCATTTTTAGGTGGATAGAAACGGTACTCCACCAATTGGTGGAATTGATTCATTTCCTTTTCCTCCTAAGGTCATGGTTGACAATAATAAGAAAATAGGAATAGTAATGGGAAATAAATATGGGTACTCATGTGTTTAGTTTTAACTATTAATCTCAAATGAAATGGAAAGCATTCTATTAGCAGCAAGAAAACTCATTCCTTCTACACCCCTCAAAAATACGTTAAAATGTTCTATTTTCTTTATACATTTGTCTTACCATTTATTTCTTTATTTATTTTCTTATTTTTCCCCATATAGAAGTCAAAAAAAATTTATTTATAATTTTATAAATTTTATTTTCAATATCATAGTAATAATATTAATGTTTTTATTGAATTCAATTCTTATTACCATTAATATCATCATTACATTTTTATTCTGAGAAACAAACATGATCTTAAAAGTCAAACCAAATTGGCTTAATTGATTCATTTCCTTTTCCTCACAAAGGAATGTCGAATCTTTCAATTCCATTATTAACAGCCAAATATGACCATAAGGAAAAAGAAGGAAAGGGATAACACCAATAATATCTACGGATTATGGTAATTCTATCAAAGGGTTTGGTAAAACCTCTGGTTCATAGTCCAATCTCAGCTCTCACCGAGTCAACTTGGGCATTCAAAAAGGGTCAATTTAACTTCACATGAGTTCTTCACTTATGCCATCATCAGTGTTGTCATAACACACACTTCCTTATCTCTACAGCCATGCAAGCATCTTTTTTCATGCTAGAGGCTTAATTTATGAAATAAGGAAACCACATACTTAATTTTTTTTTTGGGGGCTAGGATGCTAAATAATATGTTATAACAAAGTGTAAGCCCATTGTACGTTCAAAAAGGCTTTTTATCCAGGTAAGGAATGTGAAAAGCAAGAGTAAATCTATAATTATAATTTGGAAATAACAAATAATAAATGCATTATTCTGGACAAGGCATGACGATATAACCCATCCCCACATTCATTTTACTGCAAGAGCTTTAGAAACAAGCATGTTTCAGCAAGACAAACCAGCTACCATATGCTTACTAACTGTGATGTACCTATTTGGCTGTTTCACATTCATGAGGTTAAAGTCACATCTATACAAAATAAGGCGTAATTATGTCCCAAAAGATTGACAGCTCACCTATGGACAGTAGTATATCCTATTTTCCTTTTCTCAAACCTGAACCTTCAATCAATGACTAGAAAAAAATTACCTACAGTCCTTGTGCAATCTGATTATTATCTATAATTGCCAATAATCTTCATACCACACATCCTACAAAATTCCTAGGTTCCCCAAACAAAATAAAAAAACAAACAAACTACTATATACTTACCTCAATTAGGAGCAAGGAAGCATTACGATCTGTAATGAATCTCAAAACCAAAGCTCTAAGTTTTCTCTCTTTTGGTTGCCTTCTCAGAAATTCTATTATCCAGTATCGAAGAGTGCTGCTTGAAAGCCTTCTTGCTACTCTAGCATTCATGTTTACAATAGATGCCATCCCTTCTAGCTGACCAGCCGAAAAGGGGGGAGATTCACCTCTGAGGAATGCCTTAATCTGCAAAAAACAGGCACACCCATAATTTTGACATAGAACCAATCTAGTCCTCCCTACAGCTTGTTTCCATTTCATTTTGAATAAGAGTAGAACAGGGTTCGAAGAAATAGAACTTTAGCAATGAAATCATTGAAATGGTGAAGCAAAGTTTACAAAATAATAGACTGCAAATCAGTTTGACATGAAATGATATCAAGGAATTAACTCACTTGATAATGGGCAAGGAGATCCATATATCTACGGATGGGAGATGTAAACTGCACATAACCAGGAAGCCCTAAAACTCCATGTCGAATAGGTTTCCTGAAATCAATTTCAGCAGCACGTAATAATTTAACAACAGCAGCACTTCTAACAGGTCCTTCTGGAAGATGCGAAAATGCAGATGTGTTGATATTTGATTGGGGCTGTCCTCTGTAGGGTAAAGGAATGTTATTACGGGAGCCATAAGTGGCCACAACTTCGCCACAGAGTAACATCATTTCACAGACAAGTCGCATTGCAGGATCTGCCTGATTTTCAACAAAAAGATTGATTACAGGCTTTGGATCCTCTGGATTACATACTTTGATGCGTGCTTCTATTGTGGCTGTGTCAATTGCACCCTAAGCATGCACAGATAGTCAAATATTTCAGAAAAATATAGGTAAAGAGAACGATAATAAAGGCCCTCATTTCGTATAAGAATTCAATGAATTCATTCTCCATGGTATTACATCCATCAAATATCAGAGCATAATGCAGCTACAGACAGTAGACTTAGTTTCCAACCCCTATAATTTTTTGGGAAAACTTATAATATAGGCTTGGAATTACAACAATTTCAAAGTTTAGTCTAATGTGTACTTTATAGCTATGCTGTGAAATTGTTCTAATTTGATGCCTATATTAGATGATGTTTGTATTATTATTTTTTTGGGCAAAATTCAAATTACAACTATTTCCCAATAGAGCTTGAGTTACACGTATTTTAATATATGTAATTTTTAACAAAAATGCATGCTCATATAACCAAGTTACACATATAACTTATTTACATAGGTGTAAAAGTGAGTTAGAAATGAAATTGTTATAACTCAAGCTAAATTGTGAAATAGTTAGAATCCTATGCATGTATTGAATAATTCCCACATTTTTTTGGAGAGAGGCATGGAAATGGTTCTGCAAATGAAAAATCACAGTATTCATTTCAATTCTAAGTGCAATAGTTGTGGATGACTAATCTAGTAGGACAAATTGCAAGAAAGGTATATTACCTTCCCTGCCGCACATATTACTGCAACTAAATTATGAAAAATGATTTTCCTCTCAAGTTGATATGCATTAATTCACTAATCACAATCTAATTAGTCCATATTAGTAAGTGATCCAAAAATTACTTCAAAATTCCACATCACCAACTTTACATGCAATTAAATACTAACACGTCACTTGATACATATAACATTATTCTTAAATTTTATTGGCACTCCGTCTTACCACAAATAAATGATCCTTTTGAAAATCTTAAATGTACAATTTATTAGGACTATGTCTACATACTTCTATGAGCACCCTTTCTATTACACAAATTTGAATTATGACATTGAACAAAAAAGTTGATATATAAAGCTTCTCAATTAGATTGTTTTTATTTTAAAATTTCATGATATAATACAATAATATAAACATGAAATTGGTTTCATCAACAGCATTCAAATCATAGAAGAAAAAATCCCTAAATTGTTGAAGATACAGATAATAATGATTCATGAGAAATAGCTAGGAACTAAGATTTATAGACTAACCAACAAACTTTAAACCAAATTGGATCTAATTTCTTAAAAATGAACCTGCTGGCGACGCCACTGTAAGCGTAGAGTTGCAGCCTCAGATAGAATTTTCAATTCAGCCTCTTCTGCCAGATTCAAATGAAGTAACTCTGTTGCACTCTCGTATGTCAGCATATATGTTGGCTTAATGATCGAGTTATCCACTGAATATTCTGCAATACTAAAGAAACAAATAGAATAAAATAATTTCATCTAAGGTCAACCCATTCTATGTGTATTTAACAATATAATATGGTACCATAATGGTGTATTTTATCTTGACCAAAAATAAGTAATAAAGATGTATTCTACGGTTTAAGATCGTCAAATAGTGTTGGTGTTACCTAGATTGGTTAAATGTTTTCATGTGTGTGGTAATCATGAAAAGTCTAATATGTGAGTAAGTAATCTTTGAATCTAGGTCAAAAGCGATGACAGTAGACTAATAAATGATTAAAAGCAGACAAGTCAATCTAGCATTTACTTTAAATGGTATACCAAAGGAGGAGATGCAGGAGAGAAAGCAAAAGAATAACTTGAAAAAGCGCTTCTACCTGCCATCAGAATGCAACATAACAGATACTGTAACAGCATTGCAAACCTCTCCTTGTTTCAAACTCATTCCCTCCATGGCTAGTTTTTCCGGAAACATAGGATAAGTTGCAGTGGGCAAGAAAATGGAAGTTCCTCTCTTCAGTGCCTCCCTACACATAAGGAATCATTAATGACTCATAAGAGGAAATAATATCGTTTTAGTGCTCTAAGAGCTACCTGTCTACTGTGCTCCATGGATGAACAAACCTAGATGGATCTGCAACATGAATCCAAACTTTTATTCGTCCATTTGGCAGCTTTGTCGCACTGAGGGCATCATCAAGCTAACACATTTTCATAACACAAAAAAAAAAAAAACTAATAAAATATATTTGTCAGAAATTTAAAGCAGGTATCCAAACTTGTTGCAGCGAAAGTCCAAAATATTGATAGAAATAAGAAAAGTACAACAAAAAAGAAAATTCTAAGGTACCTCGTCAGCCTCGTCAACATCAATGGCATAAACTTTCAAGTGAGTAAGATCTTTTCTATCAACCTAAACACAAAAACCGCAATAAGCGTGTAGCAAGAATAATTTCAGAAGGAACATAACCAATCAGTTAATCTGTTATTTTTCTTTCCTCCATAACGTGATAAGAGGAAAAAAGCAAGTATGAAGTTAGACTGCAAGGACTCTCAAAAGCTAAACCAGTCTGGAGCTTCATTTCAGGAAGGATGCCTTTAACAACCACACAGATAACAACACTTGCAAACAAGAGCAACATAATACATAATTGTAGACCATTTTCCATGCGTGAAGTGTCCATTTAAATTTTAATAATTTCCACTATGTTACATCCTTTTGTTTTTAGTTTCTTCTTCGTCCAATGTTATAGAACCAAAAATTTAACCGTGATGACCGAACCTGAATTCTTATAAACTAAGTAGACTGCGAGTAGAAACTGATGCTAAGTACTATGTGTTTCATAATTATATCATTTTAAGATTTTTATTTCTAGAACATACCTTGTCTTGATCAAATGACTCTGACAGCAGAGTTTCTGCAGCTGATAGAACTTCATCTGGATAATCATCAGTACGGATGTTGAGCTTCAGCAGATCAAGATTGACATGAACAGGAAAATACCCAATATCTATGAGGAGATTTAGGGCCAATGATGACATTTTTGCCAGGCCCATTGCTTTAAGGATCTGAAAGGATAAATGGTGAGAAGAGAAATAAAATTGTGTATTTAGATGATATACTCATACAGCTGTTTACAGTAACCACTAACCAGCATTAAGCAATATCATTACGACATTTTTTGGACAAAAAACTTCTTGATTAAAGGTATGGAATTTTATAAAAGCCATGTGAAAACGAAAGTATAAAATGGAATGTCCAAGCAAGAACAGTTAATCAATCAGTTACCGCTCCAGCAGTTTTCTTCTCATCATCGCTTTTGCAGGCATCAATAGCATAAGATTCAAGAGATTTAATTTTGCCTCTGATGTTTTCTTCATTCATCCAAAATGATTTGGGAGGTTTGGCATCTGTAGGCATTGCTTTGGCAGATTTTAATAACTCAACAAACTTGTACAGTTCTTTCTCAGCACCTTCCTTTATTAGCTTCCTTTGAATAAGTTCCTCAACCTAGTTTGCAGAAAAGAAAGACCTTCAAGTTAAGACTGATCAAACTAAACAAATAAATTGAAAATCAAAGAAGCATGTATTAGTTTCAAAGAAATTGTGATTGGATAAACTATTGATAACTTCAGATTGTAGAAAGAAGATAAAAACAGGGTTATGAATCAGAAAGTATATATCAGTATGCTACTTTTCACAAAAAAAAAAAAAAAAAACTTCACTAGAGGACATTCATCCCAATTTCTGTGAATAAAGAAACAAGACTCAACCATTGAATAAGAAACTTTTTCCAATTCACAATTGACAAAACCGATCTTAAGTCCACCACTCTGCTGGAACTTTCCTACGATAACAAAAATCATTCAGATGTCGCTTTAGCTAACAAGCTTCCACTCTGAATTTCAGCCCCATATAACCAGTTTGGTACTACTTGAGTGTAAAATGGTTCTGATTTTGAGCATAATTTGATTCTATTTATATGAATAATTAGCAGCTTATTAATGATCTAGCATCCTAATAATTGCTTCAAGTTCAGAATTGAAAACCATATACAATTCTAAACAATGCTCAAAGGTCACCAAAAAGAACTGCTTGAGAGGACATTTTAAAGAAATAGGCACTTATTTTACATTGATTGATGGTCCTGTGATGTGCCTTCTAATTGAATAATCAGATAACAGGATTGCAGACGGCTCTTTAAGAAAGAGTAACCAAAATGAAAGTAAATGTGATACCAACCAATCCATCTGTGGCTAAAAAATTGCACATTTCCTTTATTTCACTGCACTGGACATGTGGTTTAAACTTTAAACCATTATATTGGTGTCAAGATATTTTTATTTTCTTTCGAACACATAATCATAGGCCACAAATACTAAAAATAACACTGTAAAAGTGTCTGCTTTTAGAGGCAACATAGTATTAGCCACCTAGCTTGAACAAACATATAATTAAATTCATGTGATCAAAACTAAAAACTGTATCCAATATTCATTAAGAAAACTACAAAACGTCTGAAATTAATGACAAACGACAATAAATGCCCTTTGTCAAAGCATATCAAAATATTCAGAGCTTCAGAGATTAATACTGCCTGACTAATTCAAAAACGCCAATATGGAAATGGAACATCATAACTGAACTTATTGCCAACATGTGCAAGAACAGCAAGATGAGATAGAATAACACATACTTGTAGAGTAGGTCGAGGTCCATATATAGAATGTGAACCCTTTGTCTCCAGCACAGTGAAATATATTTCATCTTTTGAAAGCAAAAGATGGGCACAATAGCTATCAAGAGGCTCAGCAGTACCAAAAATAATCTGTAGATTGTCTAAGGTCATTAAAGAGGAGGTAAGTAATCTATTCAGAACATGGAAAATGTATTACCTCGGCTAATTCTTCAGCTGTCACTGGTTTATTTTTCTCAAGCAGCTCAACCCAAGCAAACCCTAGTAACGTAGGATCCTGTATCAAATCAAAGCATACTGACATTTTTGGGGCATATGCACAAGAAGAGGGGTTAGTGAAAAGGAAAAATTATAGTCAAATTTGTAAAAGAACAAACCAAGTTATCTTGCGCTTTTTTTATGAAGTCTTGAATGTCAGCACGATCAAAGTCTCCAACACCGGGAACAACAAAAGTAATTTGTTGGGGTTTAATGGATGATTTAATGCCATTCTGTCGGAAAAAAATTTGGAAAACTAGTTGTAATATGACTACTTTGCATATGGGATAAGAAATAATGAATTCTAACACCTCACAACCTATTCAACATGCCGCTTTAGTTTTTCTACAAGAACCTGATCGGAGACCACCCAGTTTTTCTTTCCATCAAGCCTCAGAGCTACAGCAAGCAATACTCCGTCAGAATCCTTCTTGAACTCGAGTAACGATCCTTTTTGCAGTGTTTGATTCGTAAGTTTATCCTCTACAATGTCTCCTTTAGTTGTTAGTTGCACTCTACAAAGTGACTGAATAACATATCATATGTATAACAGAAACAAAGAAAGACGGGGGCATTAAAAATCCAATTGAATGCTTGGTAATCCAACTTGAAAGACCATTAGATCACTGATAATTTTTTCTCTATTAACCTCCCAATGATGTGACTCAGTAAAAAGTCGTTCCCACTTTCACTCTTTCAAGATTCAACTCAAAATTTTGAAATTGTCATCTAACACATAATATTATGGAAGGAAGCACCATACAGCCGTAAGTTTACTGCTTCCCAGAAAATAAACTCTGTTCCAGAATCAGTACTAAGGTAATTATCAAACCATCTGAGAATCAGAGAATCATGTAAACGGATAAAGTCGATAAAGTGGAAATAGAGATATTGCACTTATGCCTTATCCTCGTCGTCACATGGACACCTAATAACCTTGAAAAAACTGAAGTCCTACTGAGAATCAGCAATCATTTCGATTGCAGCAACCGTTGCATTTATGGACGTTTAAAATCCAAGGAACACAATGATCATCTCACATAAGCGCAAACAGTTTTTGAATGCTCGAAATAAACACACACACACATATAATAAAAAAAAAGCTAATGCTAGTGCACGCTAAAATTGGAAAATTACAAAAAAAAAATAACAACCATAAAACTTATTATAACAAAAATAATACATCAATAATACTGAATGATGTAAATTGGATCTCGTTTAACAATAAACTTATCTAAATTATCTTAATTTAATTTAAAAAGTGAAATAATGTATCGGATATTTTAAATATCATAAATATATGAATTTTTCATAAGAGATTTTATTTGTATTGGTTACAAGTTTTAAACATACTATTTTTTAGGGTTTCCAAAGAAATTCAAAGGTCAATCCATTTTTTTCCATAAATGTTTCTAAGCAATCAAACAGTTGATTAAGAAAACTGCATCAATAATCCCAATTCAAAAATTTGAAGAGACAAAAAAAGGGTTAGTAGTAGTGCCTAGATGTAGCGCAAATTTCCCTCCGTTTCCGCAATGTTTCAAGCTCCTCCAAGACGCTATTGACCAAACTTTGAACAGAGCACCTCGGAACTGCGCCTTGAGCAATTAAGCGCTTATCGTACAAAGATATGGGAAAACGAAACCCTAGTCGGGAGCAAGGACGAAAGTGAAAGGTCTGGGAATGACAGAGACGGCATTGGAGGAAGCAAAGAGGAGGGAACGAACCAGCTTGAAAGACTGAGTAGCTATTGACAGCTCGAACCGCCATTGCAATCTGAAAGGGGAAGTTTAGCAGTGTTTCATGTGGGTAAGCAGATGGTGATAAGCCGAAAACTATAAGGAGATTTCATTTTGATAAGGGAGATTGATTAGCAGAGAGTTGAGGATATAACACTATAGACGTGCACTGTTCCTGTACAAAGGGGTCGGAGAAAGACAAAGAGAGAACAAATTCGGATTTCGTAGCACGGACCATGTTTAAACGCACCCTTCACCTATGGAAAATTTTATGACGATGTATTCAAATAATATTTTTATATATTTTAATAAATTTTAATTTTTTTAAAAAAATTTAAATATATTTTTTAAAAAAATTATACAAATTTAAGTATTCAGTTACTGTTTTTTATAAAATTACAAAAATATTAATGACTTTTAAAACTTCAAAACGAAGATTTTAAATATTTTTATATATAAATTAAGTCTACTGATAATATCTATGAGATTTCTTTTAAAAAATATTTTAAATTTTAATTTTTTTTATTTTTCTTCCACCTTCTATTTTTTTTACTAGTATTGTTTTCCTCCCTATTCTTCTTTTCTCATTTAATATTTAATGAATTAAATTATAAGATTTTTTTAATAACATTACATAAAATATAAATTAATTTACAATTAATTAAAATTATTTTATAATTTTTAATTATTAACTTTAAAAAAATAATTTTCTTTTAATATATATTAAAAATTAATGATTTTATAATAATAATTTTTATAATAAATTAAATTGAACATATATCTTTTTTTTAATTAATCGTAAGTATATTTTTGTTTTTTATAAAAAAATTAGATATTTTTATAACTTAAAGAAGAATATAAATTTTATTAAAATTTTAAATAAATATAATAATATATTGAATATTTTTAATAACCGTAAAATGTTTATTGATAAATTATAAAATAAATAAAGTATAATAAAAATACATGAATATGATTAAAGTTTAAAATATAATAAATTTTAGAAAAATCTTTAGAAGACATACTCTACTATTAAACTTAACGAGGGAGTCTTTCTTCAAAAGACTTTAAAAATAAGTTTAATAAAGTATATCTTAAATATTTAAAAATTTATTAAAATTACGTATTTTTTAAAATTTAAAATTTATTAATTTATTAAGTTATATAGATTTTTTAGAATATAAAATCTATCTAAATAAAATTTAATAAAATATACTTTTATTAAGTTAATTAATATAGAAAGAATAAAATTCATCTAATCGTCCAATTACATGGACGAAAAGGACAACAAATTGGAGTTTTAGTTCACAAGAATAAAAATAATACTTAATTAATTAAAATTTAATAACAAGAATTTAAATGATCTAATTTTAAAATTTTAAACAAAATATTTATTTTAATAAAAATATATAAATTATATATAAAATATATTATTTTAAATATAAATTAAATATTTAAAACAAAAACGACCGGAGGAGATATATTATCAATAATTCTTTTTAATTATAAGTTTTGCTTGGTTTGTAAAGTAATTTTTGATAAAAAATTATATATTTAAAATCATCAAATCAACACAAAATTAACTTTATATACGGGTTTTGATATTAACTTTTAGAGTTTATAAATTTATTAAGATTTTAATTTTTTCAAAACCATTCATTAAGTTTTTTTTAAAAAAATCAATAATTTTCAAACAAATGAAATGTAATTACATATTTTAAATACCATATTTAATATATTTAATATAATTTTATTAGATTAAATTATATTATAATTATTTTAATATATATTTAATAAAAATATCTATAATATAGTCTATTAATATTAATAATTATATTTTTATTAATAATTTATATTTAAAATAATATTTAATTTATTTTATGTAGTTTTGTTAATTATCAAAATAGTTTCATTATAAAAATTTATTTTATTTTATATTTTTAAAATAAAAAATATTTTTAATTTAAAATAAAATAAAAAATTAAAACACATAATTTTAGAATTAAAATTGTATGTAATTAAATAAAATATTAAAGTATATTTTTGACCTACCTAATGTCTAGTAATAAATTTTTACACAATATAATAAACATATATTTAAAACGTCATTATATGTTAAAATTATATTATGATCAAAACTGATATATAAATTTTTTATTAGATATAATTATATAAATTCAATTATATTTATTAATAATATTATGTTAAATTATTTAAGACTTGTATCAATTTTAAGACATAAATAAGATAAATATCATATATTTTCCAAGGTTTTTTCAAAAATTAAATAGATAATAAATTATAAGCTTATACATACATTAAGCTATTTTTTAAATTATAAACAAATTTTTATTAATTTGAATGTGAAAATATAAAAAATACAAAAATAAAATATATAAAAAATATAATTCAATATATGTAAAAGAAAAGACATAAAAATTAATTATTGAAGAGGCTGTTTTCTTTCTATTATTTTAAAATTTATCAATTATTTATTTATTTTACTGTTAAAATATTGTATTATGATATTTTTATTATATTTTTTTAATAATTTAATATAAATTAAATATTATTGATATTATTTTTAAATTATAAATTTATACAATATTTACAAGTTTAGTAAAAATATATTTTTACAAGTTTATAATTTAAAAAAAATGTTATATTTTAAGGAAGATGCATGACGTATATCATAATTTTTTTAAAAAAAAAGAAATTATGCTATCATTTGTAAGCAAATAGATTTGCTATCGCATCAAATCCAATAAATACTAGTTTATAATACATTTTTAATTTCAACGGAATTGAAGTACCGCATTGAAAAAAACTTCGATGTTTATTTGATATTTACTTTTGCAGTCACTGATCAGTTTTCCTCCGCCTCTTTGGAATTGTCACATCAGAATGCCACGCGCTTCCTAACGCGTTAGAATTGCCTCTTAAATCATATAATCTATTATCTAAAGAGATATATATATATATATATCTACTCCAATTCAATATTTATTGTTTTGGACTTCAAACTCAAGTGCCGCCAAGGAAACTCGTCGTTCATCTGCGCTGTTCACTCTGTTTAATTTAATTCAAAAAAATTCCGTCAGCTGTTAATTCAGATTTATTATTGATTAGGGTTTCAAATCTGAGATGGCTCCGAAGGATCCGAAACAAACAGGCGGTTTCTTCTCGTCGATTGCTTCGAGTTTGTCCAATTTCGGCAATGCCATGTCCAAATCTGTCAACGGGTATTTCAATTTGTCTTTGAATTCTTGTTTAATTCCGACGATAAAATCGCTTCCTTCTCCATTTAATTCACCTATTTCATTCTCGTTCGTTTGTTTGAATTAAACTATTTGCTTCTGGCTATTAGTCGAGGCCGAGTAATTTTCGGAATTAGCTTGTGATTTGATTTTCCATTTGTAACACCCTCGTAAATCTGCGATGTTTTTGCATGTCGACTTGCATTCGATAAATCCGTTACCTTTACCTTTAAGCAATATGGGTCACTGATAACTTCAGTTTGAGCTTTATGTTTACTTGTACATTTATTGTTTTTTGATGATTTTGGCATAGACTTCTGTTGCTTTTCGTGGTGTTCAATCTTTTTTTTTTAGTCACTTTTTATTTGAAATGATAACACAACACATAAGGGAAGGGAAGGGAAGGGAAAAGGAAAGGGAGGGAACAGTTACTTTTAGTAGCTAGGATATACCATTGCCAGTTTCCCATTTGAATAAATCCAATTGGTTATTGACAAACTAGTTTTTGGCGTTGAAGAAACTGACTTAAGATGATCTATGGTCTTTTTGTTCCTTAGCTTGCTGGGTTATGAGGGGCTCGAAGTTATTAATCCAGAAGGAGGAACAGATGATGTTGAAGAAGAAGCAAGAAGAGGAAGATGGAAACAGGAGGTATTTTACTAATTTGCCACATCTGTACGATTTTGCTGAATTGTAGTTTAGAACGGTTAACTCGAAATTAAATTTTGTATATGGGACTGATTCTGGGGCTTTGAATTGATTTTTTTTATCACGGGCTACTTGTTATACGACAAGGAATTTGCATAATTATTTGGAAGTGTCTGGACATCTTTCTTCATTGTAGATGATATAATTCCTTAACGACTTATCAAGGTACTTTGTCAAAGTAGCTATTTCGTGGTAGCATTTTCTTGGGTAAGAGTCTAAGTCGGAGTTATTTTAATGTCATCACTGATTAGAGTTAGGGGTTATCCTATCATCCAATGATATATTTAGTACTATCTTGTGCAATTTTTGTCTCAATCATAACACATACTTCTCGTTCTTCTAATTGGGGATTTCATCTATGGTATTGAAGGTTGCTAGTACTTCATGTCTTGTTTTATCAGGATAGAAGAACTATGCATGTAAGGCATAATATCTAATCTGGTTTAAATGTTTATGCTGGCAATCATAGTCCCAATAACAAAAACAATTTTACGATTTCCCCCCTTGGGGTTTAGTCATCTTGATGATGAAAACATGACATATTATTCTTTCTTATTGGCTGACATTTTTAACTCATTGTTAATGATATTTATTTACTTATGCTTACTTCTAGAATGCTTCCTTAATTTATTAGGATAGGGACAGCTACTGGAAGATGATGCAGAAGTACATTGGATCTGATGTCACATCAGTGGTGACCCTTCCAGTTCTTATTTTTGAGCCAATGACAATGCTGCAGAAAATGGCAGAGGTCAATGTTATTTTCAAATTTCAATTGAAGTATTTAGCTGCATTTCTTTGAAGCATTTCTTTAATGTGATCTAGCTATGCTGTCGAATCTTACAAAATCTTTTTCCACAGCTAATGGAATACTCGTACCTATTAGACCTGGCAGATGAATGCGAGGACCCCTATATGCGTATGATGTATGCTGGTATGGGTCTCACATGCATACACACGCAGAGTTATGCTCTTCTTTTTCTATGCATTCTCATTTGTGGTCTCTAACTTGTTATTTGTTGTATGTAGCTTCATTTTTCATATCTGTTTACTATGCCTTCCAGCGGACATGGAAGCCATTCAATCCAATTCTTGGTGAGACTTATGAAATGGTTAATCACGGTGGCATCACATTCATTGCCGAACAGGTGTGTTTTGTGGACGTGCAAACAATGTGTGTGGGGTACCCACAGTCAGTGTCAGTTTGTTGTATATTATGTGTGGTGCCAAGGTTTGATTTTCATCGAATTTATTTTTTTCAGGTTAGTCATCACCCTCCAATTAGTGCTGCACATGCTGAAAATGAGCATTTTATTTATGACATAACCTCAAAGGTTAAGACCAAGTTCTTAGGGAACTCAATTGATATCTATCCTGTTGGAAGGTAAAGCTTACTTGTATCCCCTATTTGTTTTCAGCTTTTCTTGAACTTGCAAGTAGGTTGATAATTTTATCTGATAAGAGCTGAGTTATCTTCCAAAGAGTCTTGTGTTTAAGCAAAAGACAGGAGATCTAAGCTCCTACAGCATCAATTATGAAACAATGTACGTGGTAAAAGGAGATGCTGGACATTGAATTGAATTTATCTTGCCAAAAGTTCTTGTGGAAAAAGGGAATGTATGCTTCATTTCCTGACCAAATGAAATTAAGACAACTTTTTCGGTCATAACTGAAATAAAATGGTACTGCAAAATACTGCAGTAGTGTAATATTTCAAATTTTCTACAACTTTTTTAATGTTCAAAACAATTTTGGATGCAGGACACGTTTGACTCTCATAAAGTCTGGCATAGTCCTAGATTTGGTGCCCCCTCCAACGAAAGTTAACAACTTAATTTTTGGACAAACTTGGGTTGACTCACCAGGTGAGATGATGCTAACAAATTTGACCACAGGAGACAAAGTCGTGCTGTATTTTCAACCATGTGGTTGGTTTGGGTATGACCATCTTACATTTGAAGAATTTCTGACCTAGTATATTTATGCATCCTGAATGCTTGTAGCGGTAAGGGGGTCTATTGGAGGTGTTGATGAAGTTGCAAGATAAACTTAACTGCTATTAAAACTGTGGCAGATTATTTTGATTTTGTTTATGAGTTACTTAGTAACCCCTTCAGCACTCAGTAATAGAAGATGCAATGACTTATTTTGAACCTTTGTGCACTTTTCAAGGTCATCTATGCATTGAGCATTTTATGTTTGCAAGATGTGATGGTTATTACAGTGCATATAATGGAAGGAGTGGAAAAACATTTTTACATTTTAACTGAGTTGTTAGAACCAATGAGTTGGGACAAATAGATTTGCATGATGGGCTCAAAATCTTTGGAATAAGGGGGCATGCACAAAGCTCAAGGGATCTTACCCATACATACCAACTCATTTATGTTGTTTTCTCCCCACCACATAATATGAGTGTTCGTTTGTGTATCTTTGCAGGGCTGGTCGTTATGAAGTAGATGGATATGTTTATAGTTCTGACGAGGAGCCCAAAATATTGATGACGGGAAAGTGGAATGAGGCATTGAGTTATCAACCTTGTGATTTAGAAGGGGAACCACTTCCTGGCACTGAGCTAAAATAGGTTTGTTTCTCCCCCTACTGAGCCTGCATAGATCAATTATATATTATTTCCCATACATCTTTTAGGATCCCGTGCTCCCATCTTGGTTATCCAAGAACCTCCTATGTCTAGATGGAATTCTTAGAAGAATGGATTGATTCATATTTTCTTATTGGCAGATAAATTTTAGCATTCATATGACCCCTCTCTCACACACATTTCAGATCTGATCTATAACATTGATTTATAATCATTTAGTCTCTGCTGCAACTTCATGAGTTGGGAAAAAACACTGAAAGATTTGCCATAAATGCCCTTTAATTACCAGAATATAATATAATGGTATCTATAGGGATGATGTTTGTCACACATGTAATAGCAACAAGGGTGTAGGTTATGTAGCATGTAAGAGAGGGAAGAATAGAAAATAAGGTTGGGGCTTTAAGAAATAGAGATTTAGAGAGAGAAGAGGAGAAACTATGTATCAATATTCATTAAATATCAAAAGCTGCCAAAAATACAATTGAGGAAGTGGGCATATAAATAGTTGTCCTAAACTCATCCTCAAAGCAAATGACATATAATTCTGATTGAATAAATCAGGTTCTGTTTGGTTTACAATTCAAAAATAAGGATATGATATGAAAAGCATTTAAATTTTTGAGTGTTACTTAAAACTTTCTTTAATTTGTGTTCGAGTTTGTTATTAAATTCAAAAACTATTGTTCATATGTCCCTTTAGTTTATATTTCTTCTACTCTTTTTTTTTCAAAAACAAAAATCTGTTTTCAAATCCTATACCAAGCGGACGCTTAGAAACCCTAATACTTGCATAAAGTAAAACATAACTGAAATTAATAGTAGAAAATGAAATAAATCATACTTTTTGACGTTGTGGATATTACAATGGATGGGTTACAAGCATGCTTGTTTTAGTTTGTTGCTGGTGGACAAACAATTCACCTTCCTCTTTGTTTGCTTGTTCCCTTTATGGTTTATATTTTTGCTCTTAGAGGTCATTATTTTATCGTTCTCTTGCAGTCTTGGAGAGTTGCTGATGTTCCAAAGAATGACAAATTCCAGTACACATATTTTGCTCATAAAATGAACAGTTTTGATACTGCTCCGAAGAAGTTGTTGGCTTCAGATTCACGCTTGCGTCCTGATAGATATGCTCTCGAACGGGGTGATATATCAAAAGCTGGTTTTGAAAAGAGCAGGTTTGCCCTCCTCTCTCACTTTTGCCCTTTTTTCTGTCTCTAAGAAAAATCCGTTCTCACATGAAAACAGGCCAATAACAAAAATAATTGGAAGATATTCATACTTCTACCAGATCAACTCTGCCCATTGTACTGTGTCATGAACTCATATTCTGTATACGAGATGCCCTTTCCTTCTTCCTATCAAAACAAAGGATTTTTTCCCCCCTGATGCTTCAAATTTTTCAAGTTTGCCTTTCCGGCACTATTATATTTGACAATTTTTTTTATCAGTCTGGAGGAGAGACAGAGAGCTGAGAAGAGGAACCGAGAAGCTAAGGGCCATCAGTTCACTCCAAGATGGTTTG
Organism: Hippophae gyantsensis; assembly: GCA_030763125.1. Lineage (NCBI taxonomy): Eukaryota > Viridiplantae > Streptophyta > Magnoliopsida > Rosales > Elaeagnaceae > Hippophae > Hippophae gyantsensis. Next base: position 1,755,904 of record CM061034.1, on the reverse strand, counting down.
ACAAAACTAGTGAAATTTATCTTACACCCTGGGATGACTTGGAAATTTACAGTTACAATGGAAAATACACAGAACGTCGTGCTGTAGTAGAAGATAGCTCATACAATACTGATGGGAGTGACATCAAATCAATTGAGTTCAACCCCTGGCAATACGAAAACTTAGCTACCGAATGAGATGCATCATGTGTGGCTGTGTATAATTATGTTTATTTATTAATTTGTCATTCGTGTTTGGCTCTCCCGTGGAGGTAGCAATTGTTCTGTTTAGACTATTCCTCTGTAATGGTTATTGTATCTGGAAAGCAGCATTTTGAAGTCTTAAGAGACTTCAACTCAATAAACCTCAAAAACCCCTTGCAAGTCATGGTAGCAATTGTTTGGATTCTGCAGTTGCTATACGTGGGGTGTTAGAATTGTTGGTCCAACTTGGGTAGAAGTAAAGCTGAGAAGGCGATTAGGAGATTTAAATGATCGGTTAGCCATAACTACTATTCTAGAGATTATTGATTGATACACATTGCAAAATTTTGTGCAGGAAGTGTTTGTTTCTACCTTCTCAGACAATACAAGTAAGTCGTGACTGACAATGTTCCAAAATTGACCCTGCGGGAATGACAGAGGTCCACATGGCAGACTGCTGTTGTTTTCATTCGTGTACTATTAGAATGCTTTCTCTGCGCTTTTTAGCTTGGCTCCTTCAGACGTGCCTATAACCATAGATATATATTCTTATCACCATGGTATCGTCTTTGCTCATATTAGGTCACAAGCTAATTCTGCTAGACCACAATTAAACGATTAATTTTGTTTCTTTTAGGGTCTTCATACATATTTTTTATATTAATTTGTAATTTAGAAGATATGTTTAGAGCATGTGTGTTGGATTTTGGGGGTGATTGGTCTGAACATTTACAGTTACAGTTGGTTGAGTTTTCTTATAATAATTATTATTATTCAAGTATTGAAATGGCTCCATATGAAGTGTTGTTTGGTAAACTTTATCATTCATCCTTATATATTATTGAATTAGAAGATTATGGTGTTTTAGGAACGAAAGATATTCAAGAAATAATTGACAAAATACGTGTGAGCAATAAGAATCATAAAGCTAAAGTCATCATAAAAGTTATGTAGATAAAAGAATGAGACCTTTAGAGTTTCAAGTTGGTGGTTTATTGTACCTTTTCAGATTATTCAACAATTGGCAATTGAACCACAAAATTATCGCATTTTTTCCTATATAGCATTTATCTATGATCACTTGCAGTTGAGACTCAAAAGTTCATTTTTAGAATTTTGTTCTTCTTTTTGTCTGATTCAATTGTTTTCTTTATGCTCTTGTGCTTGATTTTTTTAAGTTTCATTTTTTTCTTTTCTTTTTTTAATGAAATAAGCTCCATGATCTTTCTTTCAGACTTCACTTTCTTCACATTGCAACATTGTTTTGATCACAATTATTTAAAATAAAATAAACACTTGAGTTTTATATGTTTCACTGTAGGAGATTATGGAATAGGAAAGCTTTATACTTAAAAAAGGCTTTATTGGATCCCAAATATTTAAAATGGATGAAGATGGGTGGGAAGCATGTGAAATAGTTATTGCTTTGAGATTCTAATTGATGCATCCATGTGATGAAATCAGAGTAAATATTAATTTTATTAAGGACTTTATTAATATAAACTTAACTGAGATTATTTTATTTCTATATTAAGCAGTGGCTAACCTAGTCGACTCTTTTCATCTTCTTAAATGATTTAATGTAGCCTTCAACTGCCTACCCGAAGAGGCTACTCTTCTGCTTAATGAAAAATGTTGTCATCAAATCTTAGGGAGAAAAAAAAAATATTTTTTTTGTCCGAAACATTAGAAATTCAATATATATATATATATATATATCATAGAAGAATCTTTATCTCTTTTATTATTGCAGGAAAAAAAGTTGACTAATATCAAATAATGACTTATCATATAACCTCGAACCCTTAACATAAGTATTAAAAAAGATTGCCTCATATTTTAAAAAATATGAACCCTTAATATGAGTGATAAAAAGATTCCTTCATATTTAAAGAATATCAAATTTGAGCTTCAGCATAGACGAAAACAAATTGATACTTATCAAACTTCTCTCAATAAAATGGTAAAAAAAAAAAACTTACAATAATGCAGCATTTTTAAATTATTGCTATTTTTATATTAATTTAATTTTAAAAAGTATGCTATATACTTTTTAAAAAGTTAATTCTAGCTCCTACGTTACTGAAGATTATTATGCTATTATATTTATCAATTAATAATTATCTTATTATTTTTAAAGTAGCGAAATTACTTTTTTTTTATAACAACATGTTATTATATTATACTCTAATAAAAAATTAACAATTTATCTATTATTTAGTTAGTATCTATTACAAATTTATAATAATAAAATTTTTCATTTTTGTTTGTTCATAAATTGTCTCGGGTTTCTGTTGGTTCTTTTATCTTAAGTGGAGCCTCACAAACAGATCAACCCATCAGCAAAGCAATTAATTTTTTTCCGTTGATGGTCAAACATGGATTCCATTGCCACATCATGTGTAACTTTTTGTATTTATTGCTTATAGAATAAACTGATATGTTTATTTAATTAATGAAATAGTAAAAATTTTAAAAATTTGTGACTCATAATAATTTATGCACCATTATTTTTTTTAAATGTAGTTTTCCATTTATAAAAAGAAATTAGTTATTTTTTATTATTTTAAATATATTTCTCACCAATTTGTTTTTTAAATTTATTTTTATTAATATTAAATTTTATTCACTTAAAACAAATAAAAAAAAGAATAATTTGTGAAGGCGATAGTAACAAGAGGACAAATTTATAAAGCAAAAGGGTTCCCAAAGAGAAGAAAATTCCTTCTCTGTTGTGGACGTGGCAACGGATGACAGGTTAGAAAGTTAGAGTCCACAGAACAATAAATTATAAGGGGAACTGATTTCTCTTTTTAAAGTGTCAACTGGTGAGAGTTTCAATGGGACTAAGATCAACGGCTGGAAATTTTCCTTTGATCTTACAAATTGAACTGCGACATGTCCGAGTCCGACATTGGGTCTTCAGCCTACATCCTGATTAAATTGGTCTTCTGCTTCACTTCTCTATTTTTCGCTGAGAAGCGATTCTTTTTTTTTTGCTCAAATAGAGGGGAAGCTGAAATGCAATTCTTGAGGTATAATTATCTCTAACTATTATGTGATAGATAGATTACGAGCTTGGCATCTTAGACTACCGGTTTTTCATTTTCTGGAATATTTTGTTTTTACTTTGTAGTTGTTCAGTATAACTTTTTGCTCTTCATTTCTTCTTTTGGGGTCAGAGATAGTTCTGTATTCTTTATTGTCGTCTCATGTTTGGATTTTTTTTTTCAAGAAAGAGTGTAAAATATGTCATTACCTTGTGGGTTAAGCGCATGAAGCCCGATTGTCATGTTAAAGGTTTAGCGTTCGAGTACCAGTTGCGATTGTATGTGTGTTTTATTATTTTCAAAAAAATGTTAGTGGTTAGATAGAAGTTGAATTAGTTACTGAGAAGAAAAGGAAATATTTGGGATTGGGAGTGAAAGTTGGTTGCTTTTTGGAGAAACAATGAACTTATAATTTTAGTTTTAGGTTTTCTGAGCTGGGTTCTTTGTAGGGTTTGTCGCAAAATAGATGAATATGTATTCCGATCATAGCAAATTTAATGGTAATTACGGCAATGGAACTCGTTTGAATAATCAATCTTCATCTCATCCTTCAATTTCAAACCATGTGGGAGTGCTTGGATTCAACAATAACAATAACAATGATTTTTTGGTTCATAAAAATGGGGAATTTCAATCCCCACCATCGGATCTAAGCCCAAGCAATCCCAACTCTGTCTCGGGTTTAAGTCACGAAGAAGATTCCCCAGAAGAATTTTCTGATGCAACCTTGAGATACATAAGCCAAATGCTAATGGAAGAAGACATGGAGGACAAGACTTGTATGCTTCAAGATTCTTTGGATCTTCAAGCTGCTGAACAATCCTTCTATGAAGTCCTTGGAAATAAGTATCCTTCTTCCCTTGAACAGAACCAGAGTTATCTCATTCGGAATGGTTATAGTAACGATGGTAACAGGCGTTATGGTAACAGCACCTTCATTCAGGGTAATCTAGAGGAGTGTGCTTCTAATTCACAAGGTCTTCCGCCTTATGGTATTGCTCAATCCTGTTATTGCTCTTCAAATAGTGTAATCAATAATGTTGATGGGTTGATAGATTCTCTTAGTAACATTCTTCAAGTTCCTGATTTGAGTAATGAGATCCAGTCTGTGTGGCAATTCAATAAAGGGGTTGAAGTGGCTAGTAGGTTTCTTCCCTCTGAGAAAGAGTTTTTTATTAACCTGGAGGCCGATGGGCTATCAGCAAAAGAGCCGAAAGAAAGGACTAGTGGGGTTGAAAAAGATAATGGGGAAGAGGAGTGTTCACTTCGAAGGTCGAGGGCAAGGAAGAGCCTTCAAAGGGATAACGAAGATAATGTGGAAATAGAAAGAAATAGCAAACAGGCGGCAGTTTTCTCTGAATCCCCGTTGAGATCAGATGTGTTTGATATTTTGTTGCTTCATAGTGAAGGTGATGGTAAGAAACATTTGTCCCTTTACCGTCAAACCTTTCGGAATAATACAAGCAATAGTATCATACAAAATGGGCAAACCCCAAAAGGATTGAAAAAAAGAGGGAAAGGTCGGGGTAGGAAACAAAGTGTGAAGAAAGATGTGGTTGATTTGAGAACTCTTTTGATTAATTGCGCTCAAGCAGTTGCAGCTGATGATCATAAAAGTGCTTTAGAACTATTAAAGCTAGTTAGACAACATTGTTCTCCTTTTGGTGATGGAAACCAAAGATTGGCTCATTGTTTTGCTAATGGCCTTGAAGCACGCTTGTCTGGTACAGGTAGTCAGATTTATAGAGGTATTATTAGTAAAAGAACTTCTGCTTCTGATACATTGAAAGCATATTACTTGTATCTAGCTGCCTGCCCATTTAGGAAAATGACTAGCTATGTTTTAACCAAAACAGTAATTAAAGCAGCAGCAAAAGCAACAAGGATTCATATTATAGATTTTGGAATCCTTTATGGCTTCCAATGGCCAACCCTTATTCAACGCATCTCATGGAGAATAGGTGGACCTCCAAAGATTAGGATTACTGGGATAGAATACCCCCAACCGGGATTTCGACCAGCTGAGAGAGTTGAGGAAACAGGACGTCGCTTAGCAGCTTATGCAGAAAGTTTCAATGTCCCTTTTGAGTACAATGGTATTGCAAAGAAATGGGAAACTATTAAACTTGAGGAACTGAAGATTGATAAGGATGAGATACTTATTGTGAGCTGTTTGTACAGAGGTAAGAACTTGCATGATGAAAGTGTACTAGCAGATAGTCCAAGAAACACTGTTCTTGAATTGATAAGGAAGATTAATGCAGACATCTTCATCCACGGGATCATTAACGGAGCTTACAATGCACCTTTCTTTGTCACTCGGTTTCGAGAGGCGTTGTTTCATTTCTCTGCATTATTTGATATGCTTGAAACCATTGTACCCCGTGAGAATTGGGAAAGAATGCTGATTGAGAAAGAGATATTTGGAAGGGAGGCGTTGAATGCTATAGCTTGTGAGGGATGGGAGAGAGTGGAAAGGCCAGAAACATATAAGCAGTGGCAAATACGGATCATGAGATCTGGGTTTGAGCAAATTTCTTTTGACCGGAATATCATGAAGATTGCAAAAGAAAAGGTTGAGATGGATTACCATAAGGATTTTGTAATTGATGAACATAGCCGGTGGCTGTTGCAGGGATGGAAAGGACGAATCATCTATGCCCTTTCTGCTTGGAGACCTGCTTGAAGCATTTGAAACACAAAATTGTCAATTCTCTGAATTTTCTGCCCTCTTTTTTTGTAAATCATACAGTATTGGATATGTAGTTTGAGTCTGCAACTTTAAATCCATGTCACATGAATTCTTTTAAGATACCGAGTATCTTAAATTTTTAGATATGTATTCGAATGTTTGAAGTGTTTATTTTTCTCAATTTTCTATAAATTTTTACTAAATTAAAATGTTGAGTATCTCTGTCATTGTTGTATTGCATGAACACAAGTATTTCACGAAAATAGAAGAATCTATGTAACATAGCTTTAAAGGAATGGAAGGGAGTCTTATCCATCGGATTGCAGGTAAACTTGAACTTGATGTTTGATGTATTATTGCTTCTTGGTCATTCTTATTTAGGCCACCGTATGGGTGCCTATTCCTTGACGGGAACACTTAAAGAGCTATGTGACAATTACTTTTCCCAGCCGGATAGCCATAAAAATTGTAAAATTGTAATCTTACTAAGATGTTTATAGACCTAAAAATATTGAGCAAAGAAAATCTTGCAGAATACTTCATCCTTCTTTACTTCTGACAGCTCATGATTCCATTTTAAGTTTACTTAAGAAATATTAAGGTAGTCTACCACGATAGAAATGAACTTTCTTGGTGAACCAAGCATTCAGAGTTTGGGAGTTGTATTGGATGCAACTCTTCTTCATAGGAACCATCATAATGTTTCCCACTTATTCATTACTCTTTATCTCAACTTTGAACTCTCTCGTTTGCTACTAATCTTATCTCTATTAGGTTAGTGCTAAATTGATGAAATGACAATGACACCTGTTACGAGAGGCAAATTTTTATATATTATACCTCTAAGATATAACAATATTTACAGTAGAATAGGAAAAAAAATCATTCCAGGATTACGGCTAAGTGCTGTATATCAATATTTTAAACTACTCATTCCATTTTATGGAAATTAATTGCTTTCTAATTACGTAATTTAAAGGTTTAAACACTTTAAACAGTGCCATTTATTTAACTATGTTTTAACTTTGCTTTTGTAAAGATACACAAGTTTATAATTCTTCAAAATCACAATCAAAAATACAATTGTTTCTCACATGCCAAATTATAACTCTTGAGTGTATTTTTTTGGAAGCTAAAGTACGGTGGGTTTTTTATTTTATTTTCTATTTTTTATTTCCCTGAACATAACTAGAGAAATGATGGTTCATCTGCTATTTTTCTCTCATGGACACCATGGTAAATACATAGTACTATAAACCAAATGTAAATGTTGACAATAGTTAAATCTAAAACCTTGCTAAAACAACCGCATTGGATTAAAAGCGAGTTGTGATTTGGGAGAAGAAGGCCTTGAAATCCTTGGTTGGGGTACCAGTTCCCTCGGGCTTCGAGGCGAGATCAAAAGCTTTACATTTGGCTTCCTCAAATTCAAGTGCCTGATTGAAAAAGGAAGAGAGAAGGAGAGGAGGAGAGAAAAAAGGGGGGGGGGGGGGGGGGGGGTTGGGGTGGGGACATAGAGAAAGCCAATCAATAACGTTAATTAACTATGACACACAAATATCATTTGAGTTTTAGGGAAACTCTTCCTTTGTACATAATTTGAAAGTTGAAAGCAATACCTGAATGCAGACTTCTGCAACATCAGCCCTTGGAATGGTTCGTGTTTCCAACTGTAAGAGTTCGTCGTCCTTCCCAACAATCAATTCCCGTAAACCACCTTCTTTATCTTGCAAACCACCAGCCCTGATTTAGCCAAACAGTTTTCAGGTGATGAGTTAAACTAATCATTGAGATCAGAGTAATGATAACTAAAACCTATTCCAACAGAGAAAAATGAAACTTTCATCTCTTTGGTTCTCTATCATTGTTCTCAAATAGGAAGGGAAGAAAAAAAATGCTCTCTGGGGAAACCTTATAATTGTGTATGGAACACCAGACTCGGCCAAGTACTGCTCAGCTTTCCTTTTCCAAACCTGTAGAACACCAGACACATTATGCATGCTACTTATGATCAAAAGAAAAACCAAAAATCATTATAATAGCCATAGGGATCAAATGAAAGCCAGACAGTAGCACAATGAATGCTCTAAGGGAGTTACAAACCAAAATATTTCCATTGCCCAAGCTGTTCAGAGGATGGTTTAGGTTTGTTCCACCCATAGAGCCTACTAACACAATTTGCTTCACGCCTGCATCCTTAGCTGTTCATATTGATTGATATCATTCAGAATCCAACAACAACAACATAAAAAAAGTGTTACTAATTCAAATAAGTAAAGCATGGGGTGAGAAAATCTCACCAGCATCTATCTGATTCTTTTGCCCAATCCAATCAACCTAGAAAACAAAAACGGAACGTCAAAATAAAAAGAATAGCTTAGCAATATTGCTGGAATTAGATGAAGTATGTTATACATAACCTGCTCAGGATATGCACCATCTTCGAAATAGAACTCAGGCCTCCCACCTTTGGACGGATCAAATCCAGGTTTCATCAAAGGAACAGCACTTGTGAGAATTAAGAGAGCATCGATACCTTGGATAGCAGGAGCAATGCTGTTGGTATCTCTTATATCTCCAATATAAAGATCATCACCTCCTCCAATTTTCTGTTTGCTCTCTTGTGTTCTAACCAGACCTCTTGCAACATACTCGTCTGATCTCTCCTTCAGCTTTCTATAAACTATTTGACCTGCCCCAAAGCCAGTCAACAATACAGTGTGATCAAATTAATCCTTATTTTGTAACCAATTTTATCAACAATATAGTGTGATCAAATTACTCCTTATTTTGTAACCAATTTTGTTTTCAATTCCAATTTTTGTACTCAAGTTTTCAAAATCAGGTTGGAACTCAGTTAATTTTTTACACACACTTTTTATGGTTTTTAAAAGTTAAAACAAAAATGTTTTTGAAAATCATATTGCATGTTCACTTTTCCTTTCATTAGTTAGCTTTATTTCTTCCTTGTTATTATGACTAGCGGAAATGAAAAAAGAAAAAAAAAGGTCACTAAACGAGTCTATTTTCTTCTAAATAAATCAGAAAAAAATAGAAAACTAGTTTCAAATACAAGAAAACGTAACTGGAAAACCGAACTCGTTATATAAAGAGCCTTTAGGTTTTGTTTCTAAAAGAGATCAAATAATTGAGGCCTGTCAAATTCCATTTGATAAATGACAACAATAATGTGGGTCAAAGCGTAAACTTAAAATAAACTATGTTAAGGTCTCAATTTAGACACACACATAACAAGTCTTGCCATTTACTATGGACATACTTATTCCCTTTCAATTTTAATGTTGTTTTTATTTAACTATACACTTAATTACAGACTGAATTAAAATCAATTTATAGGGAGACCTCACCCCCCAATGCTCTGATTTTTGTAATTTGAAGAGCACGAAATCCCACAATCGAATCAAATACAGAGGCAAACGTCTTTTAATTATAATTTAAATAAATATAAAAAGTTTCAAGTTGTTGTCAATTCCCATCAATGACAAAACTAGGTTTCCAAAAAAATCTATTTAATAAATAAACCTTTTTTTACCAGAAATCCTCTGATAGAATACTTAATAAGAGGATTTCTGATAAAAAGTTTCAAGTTGTTCTCAATTGCCATCAATGACAAAACTAGGTTTCCAAAAAAAATCTATATAATAAATGAACCTTTTTTTACCAGAAATCCTCTGATAGAATTTTTGTAGTCAGTTTTTATTAGCAATAAAAAGTTGAAAAAAAAAAGGGAATTGAGAAAGCTCATCTGACATACCTGTCCGTCCACCAGCTCCGGTAACAAGAACCGTTCTTGAAGCCATTGTCACTGATGCGGAAACTGTCAACTTATTAAAACCCTTTAGTACTTTTTAACGCGAAACAAAGTAAGGAAGAAGAAGAAGATGATGATTAAAAAGAGGGAGTGGGGCGAAGTACGTGGAAAATGATAACGGTAGTAGATTTTGATATTAATCTGACAGATATTATCATATTAAATTAAATCAGATATAGTCACCCTAAATAAAGAAACTTTTATATGAGCATTAATGTATTTATAATTCTATATATGTATTAATAATATATTTATTAAAATTATTAATATATAAGATTTTTTAATTATATATATATAAAATAGGTTAGGTTGTATTTTTTTCAATTTATTATAAAAAAAATCTATAATTAAATTAAATAATATTTATATTAATTAATAAAATAATTAATTTATATTTAGATGTGATAAGATAATAACGAAAATGAGTATAATTTAATTATATTTTATTATACGTGGTTGATTAATTAATAGATGAGACAACGAAGGGGACACGTGGTACTAAAGAAGCTTTACTATGCCGACTGGTTTGCCCTTCGAGATGGGATTTGCTGATTTGACATTTCCATTATCCATTTATACTTTCTGCTTACTCTTCTTCCATCTTATTCTAAGGCTCCGATATTAACAGGAGGGTTTTAGCCCGGCCCACCCACCAAGGCTCGGATCATAGACTGGACCATAGTAATGGGCTAATCCGCTCTATGCATTTGGTTTTAACCCATTATGAGACTAAAATATTTAGGGATTTTGTCTATAATAACTAATTTTTGAACAATAATTTAAAATTGGGTATAAGTTGGATTTTGTTTAAAAATAGTCAAAATCTTACCTTAAACTTGAAAGCAAAATTTTTAATCAATTTTATTTAAAAAAAAGATATATTAACTCTATTTTACAAAAAAATAATTATTATAAACATAAAAAATATATTAATATCGTATAAATTTATAATTAATTTTAAATACATAAATATTTTTTATCATATTATATATTAAAAAAATTATTTTAAAAAATTAAAAATAATTTATTTTACAATAAAATAAATATAAATTTATACATATATTGAAAATCATATACTAAATATTTTGATAATTCATAAATAATATAATATATTATTATTATTATTAATTATAATTATATTTAATAAATAATTATAATATTTAATTATAATTATGATATAAAAAATAATATTCATAAAAATAATTAAATTATAAAAAAATTGTGAAACCTCTCTATCCAACTTTTTACAATATACAATACAAACATAACACATTATATCGTAAAATTTGTGTGAAAATATTATCTAATATAATATTATTATAATTATTAGCCCAGTTTTTATAATTTATTTTATAATAATTATTATTATTAATTTTGTAATTATTTTATAATTTATTATTATTATTTTAAGTTAATTTATAATAAAATTTTAATAAGTTATTTGTTATAACAAATTATATATTTATTATTAATTATGTTTTTGGATTTTATAAATATAAATTATTTTTATTATTTTTTATTCACTCAAAATTTTATTTATTAAAAATTTATAATTTTTGTATTCGACATTTTAAAGTTGCAAAGGGTAATTAAAATATTTTTTTGTCTTGTTTTTAAAATGAGAAGAGAAAAAAAACTGAGCTAGGAATTGAAGGAGGAGAGAGAGAAAAAATGACTTATTACTTGATTGAGAGGTTAAAAAGAGTATTTTTTTAAACTAAATTAACAAAGAATTTTTTTTTAACTTTTGAATAAAATATGCTCATTATAGACAAAAACCCAAATGTTTTACATAAAAACTAAGAAATTATAAGTGATAAAAATATTGTCCATTGTAACCATAACCTTTTAGTGATGATAAATTGTTCCTATTTTATTTTAGGGTTAGTTTTTGGTTTAGATGAAGAAAACCGTATTATTGACATTAATTAAGCTTATACATATTTAACTATTAATTTATTTCATAAATATAAATTAATTGAATATTTTTTATATAACATTGTCTATTTTTTAAAAACTTTTCTCTTCATATTAAAATTTAAAAAATAATTGATAATAACAAGATAATAGGAGCATCATGTGTCGGGGTGACTCATGAGAGAGGTTACGTCCAACCCTACAAATGACGCATATATAACGATAAGAAATAAATATTTTTATTATCATAATTATTTTTATAATTAATTTCATTTCAATATTATTATTATAAAATAAAATTTTTATTAATAAAATATTTTACAATAATAATTTTATAGATTGTGTAAAATATCGCAATCCTATATAACATTACTGAAATCATAATTTCCACTTATTTGCTGCTCCCCCGTATCGGTCGGAATGTCTTTCACCTTGTTAATATTATTATTAAGTTAATTAGGTTTTGATATACCTAAATTTAATTAATTTATATAAAAGTATCTAAATTTTTGTTTTACAGTATTCAAAGTACCTAAATTCTTATTCTACTTATACATAATTATTATTTATGATGAAATTCTGTCATTTAAGTTAGTATTAAATAACTAATGTGATACCTAATTAAGTTTAATTATATTAATTTATTAATTCTTATATTAATTAATATTAATAAATAATTAACTTATGTGTTAGAATTTAATTTAAAAAAAAAGTATAAAGGGATTAAGAGTTTGAATAACTTTAGGAAGAGAAAAAAATTCAAATATTTTATACAAAATGGACTATACATCGAAAGTTGTTTACCTAAGATGCATTACAATTGGTACTAACTTTTATAAATCTGTGGTACTTAAAGATTAGGTTTGAGGTTCGAGGTTTTGAGAAGGCGAAAAGAACTTGTTAACATATTTCGGATTGAAGATTGAGTCTACGGACCCTCTCACGATAGAATACAAAATTCACGAGTATATCTTAACATTAAAATAACGTCTTTTTATTAGGGTTATCTGTGTGGGCCCGTAGCTTTTATACAATGGGAGGTCCGTGGACTCCACCTCCAACTGAGCTACCACATATTTCTTTTGTCCTTCTCTAGCTTCGAACTTAGGACCTAGTCCTTAAGTACCTCAGATTCATAGAAGTTGGTACCAACTGAGAAGTATATATGTGTGTGTGTGTATTACATCTCAAGTATGTGGCAAGGTACGTACATAGCAACCTGGTCACACGTGGTAAATCGTGCACAAACTAATTTAAACAGAAAGCAGATCGCTACAAAAGTTACATTATTAGGTCGTTACATACAGATAAAGGAAGGTTGTTATACATAAATCGATCTAGGTTCCTAAGTAACTTTCTCGGGTCACTTATGGAGAGGGATGATCACGATCGTATTGGGATCTTGTACTTTCACCATGTCTTGACATCTATGACCTCGCATTTGGATAACGAGGTACTTTGTCAATCGGGGTGTACGTTTCACCAAGCTCGTTGGATCTAGATCATTGTTAAACTAGCCTTATAATCTCGTCTTACCATGATGAGATACCTACACTTATTAGGTCGTATGTCTGTTACATATTTAATACAAAACAAATACTAATTTAAGTACATCATAGGATCAGTACATTGATGAGCATACGAATTGTGTGCAATGATTATGCAAGTATATATATTACAACAATAATATAATGATAATAAAAGATTGTTTCTACATAGATTATGTTTTTAGAAACTAATTTTTAAAACTTAAAAAAATTTAAAATAATTTTTTTTGTGTTTTTTATATTTTAAAGAAGCAAAACTAAAAGAACTAAAAATAAATAACAATAATTAATTAATTATATTTGATAATTAAGAAGATATATTAGAAAATATCTACGAATATTTAATCTTTCAATTTTTTAAATATGTGAATCATTAAAATTCTTTCAATATAATTACCAATCAATTATATGATCAATTGAATATAATATAACATGTATTTCTCTCTCAAGTAAACTACACATCATTTAGTAATTAACATAATCACACTTTCATGTCAATTAAATTGTATACTGCTCATTAAGTTCATCAATTATGGGTCACATACATAAGAATCATACATCTCTATCTAGAAACTATGTATGTTATTTAATCAAGATAAATAATTAAATAATTCTCTCAAATTTATTTAATTACCTTTATAGATCAATTATTGCCCAAATCATTAATAGCTTAAAAATAAGATTAAATAATATAATTAAATTGAAATCATAATTAGGATATAATATTAGGTTATCACATGTGAAAATTTGATTCATAAGACCCATATATTAATAAATTAACTAGACATAATATTTTTCATAAAGCTTATATTTTTCATAAAAAAATACGTACAAATTGATAAAAAAAAATATAAGAAGAAATATAAGTAATCTCTTATATTGTAATACCAATATCTTCTCAAATCTCTACCAAAATTGTATCTCTTTTTATTTTTTTTCTTCTTAGCTCTGAAAACTGATAAAAAATATGTTAATTTAAAATCATTAGGATTTATGGGACAATTAGGGTGATTAAATATAGCTTAAGTGGAATTTGAAACATCAAATCAGCTTCTGATCAATGGCTGAGATCAAAATAATAAAAATTAACAACATCATCCAATGGAAGCACGACATGTGGCATACGAAATTAACTGGTCTAATCAGAGTGCGACACATGACAAAGGAAGATTGTTTGGTAAATGTATATTGAGTGAGCACCGCACGACGCAATGTGATTTACAGTTACGAATGGTGTGACGCACGAGTTAAATGGCTAGATGAATCAAGTGAAGAAGTATTGACAAAATAAGACGAAGTGGAAAAAATGTTGTGTTGACACGTGGCATGGCACTACATCACTTTTTACACACGACTTTGCATGATTCGCCTACTCTGATTATGTGGTGTCTAGGTGGCTTGCTTAATCATCTCATTTGTTTGTGTGACATCCACGTGGCATCATCCGATTAGTCCTACTTTAAAAATTTTAAAAAGTATATTTTTACTATAAAACTCATATTTTAATATTTTTAACCTAAAAAATAATACTTATTAAAAATAAAATTTAATATGAAGTTGTTTAAAATAAATCAATAATAATAATATTTTAATAAAAATTTATTTAAATATATATTTTTATTTTTTTTAATTAATAAAATATTAAAATGAAACATTGCAATCAACAAAAATTTCAACGAATATTTTGTAAAAAAAATATTAATTATCCATTTCATTATTAAAATTTAATCAGTTTAATTACTTGAAAGAAAATAATAATATTTTAATTAAAAAATTATAATTTATCATTAATTAATTTTTTTATATTTAAAAAATTAAATGATATTATTTTTAATTTAAATGATTAAAACATGTAAGTAAATTCATCTATACATGGTACATTTTTATGTAATTATTATGTCATATTTAGTTAACAAACATGGAAATGGTTAGTGGTGTCTAAAAATTACACCAAATCGGATGAAATCGAATGATTTTATAAATTAAACGGTCCAGTCCGATTTGTATTAATTAAAATCATTTTTCAAACAGTCCGATCTAGTTTTATTAATTTTTAAACCGGTTTAATAATATATTAAATTTTCTATATTATTTTTTAAAAATATTTAATTAAATTTTTCATATTTTAATCAAAGATATATTATTAAATATATCATATTTATCTATTATTAACCGGACTAAATCTTTGAAAACTGTTAATTAAATCAGATCAAACCTTTGAAAATTATTAATCAAATGAGATCAAATCTTTTAGTTTAATATTTTTAATAATCAAATGATTCGATCTAATTTAATTTGAATAATATAAACTATCTGTTTTGATTAATTTTTTTTTTTACCTAAAATCCTACCGACATCTATGTAAATGGTGCTTAAAAAGTGGATATTATTATGGGTTTACCAATCGTTAATAGTTAGTAGTACATGCACTGCCATGCTAAAAGTAAAGCAGTTAATGTAGCAAGAAAACAAACCACGAATAAACGAAAAAAAGCCAAATAGTAAGACAAACAAGGTAGAGTGCCCACCACTTTGCCGACTTAATAAAACAACTGCTTTAAGCACTCTCAGAAATAGTTTAATTATCAATCTCCAACTTAGTTTTCTCCGACTCCACGTACGATTAAATGCACGAAACATCTCTGTATTATCTTTTTCGCTATTAATATTATATTTATTTTAATACGTAAAAGTATAAATATCATAATTCAATCAATCTTATTATTAATTTTTTATTAAATTTAACGAAAGTTAAACTTTTATTATTTGTTTTATTGCATAGCATGAGAATACAAATATAATTCTACTTTTATTTTTTTTATTTTAAAAACACTTATAAAAATTTATGAAATAATAAACAAAAAAGAGTCTAATCATATTTTATTTTCGTACAAAATTCATTATTTAATATACTCCATCAAAAAATTAAAACATGATTTCTTCATAATTCTTATACTCGATCCTATATTTAATTCATATGAATTAAAATTAATTACTTAATCATTAATTATTAAATCAAGCTTATTACTTTTGTAATAAGGAGAAAATAGTAAGATAAATTATTTTTTTAATGATTCGGTTATATATATCTCCCTATTTTACTTTGTTCTTATCTAATTAATTGGTTTTTGTTGTAGAAAATAAATGGGAGTTGTTAAATTTTTTATTGACGAATTTTTAATTTCCATTAAATATATCAAAAAATATGTTTGAACTTAAACAATCATCCCCAGTATATGTAAGGATATTAGTCCTGTTCAAAATCCTTTATTGGTTGTCTGTATATGTAAGGATGATGGATGCAATAAGAGAAGAAAACCAAGTCCAGTTGATACTTATAATTCCCAACCAGATCATGAGTTATTTGAACTTAGCATCCCTCAATATTCCTCCTTACAAGAATTGGATCTTGAACCCGGGCTTGGTAACCGACCCAAGCTAAAATATTAGGAAAATGCTATGTTTTTCAATTTTAAGATGCAACATAAATTATCAAATTAATGATTAAATCATGTCTAGCTTGTGTAATATATTATTTAATATAAGAATACTCAGTTTGTTTAATTAATTTTCCATGGTACTAATGTTCATCACACCTGTTAATTGCTTCATATACTGAAATTTACAAAGCAATTTGACATTTCTATTCTAAGAGAAATAGTGGTGTAGACAGGTTAGCCCAATCCAACCCAAATCTTCGGCTGGATTGTTGTCAGGCTTAGTATAACTTAATAAATTATGATCAATTTATTTAAATTTTTTTTTTGTTTTTTATCTTTATTTAAAGTATTAATTTTAATGTATATTATATATGATTTAAAATTTTAATTATTTTAAGAAAGAAAATAAAAATTAAGATAATAGAAAGTATTTGATCATTTTTGTTTAATTTATTGATTATCTTTTTGTTAATCTATTTATTAGAAAATAAAAAAACATCTCCTAAATGTCACTTATAAGAAGATCAAAAAACACATTAATAAAAATACAGAGAATTTAAATTATTAAAAAATATAATAAATTGAAGTTTTTTTTTACTTTTAATATCAATACAAAGTTATTTTATTATAAGAAAATTAAATAAAAATATATATCTACAAAATTATTTTAACATTTATTTATTACCTTAAACAAAATTTATTAAGAAACTTATTTATTTTCTTACCTAAATTTATTTATAGATAAAAAATTAAATATAATCTAACATCATTTATGTCTTTCATTGTTTATTCAAAACAATATTAAACTTAAGAATTTATTATTCTTCTTATATAAAAAATTTTAATATAGAAAAAAAATATAAAAAATCTTCATATCTTTATGACTAATGAGAAGACGAAGTCTTATATTAAAAACTAAAATAAATGTACTTATGAAAAATGTATAAATTTAAATATAATTTATAAAATAAATACTATATTATCAATTATATTTAAAATGAATTAAATTAAAAAAAATAAAAATGGGTGGGTAAAACGGACACAACGGACCAACCCACTATAACACATTAAAACACATAAAACATATGAGTATGACCTTGGTTAGCTCAACAGTGAGCTAGGTTTGGCTGGACTTAGATAACTTGATTTCCCTTACACTTTAAAGAATAAGCATATTTTTAACTGATCACTAATATTTAAATTAGGGTTAAAAGAGATACCTATATACGTTGTTCAAGAGTTTTAGTACTCAATTTCTCTGATAATAGACTACTACTATAGTAATATAAAAAAAATGATAAAAAAATATCATAAGATAAATAACTACATGTGTTATCCCATATCATCGATAATGTAGTATAATTTTTTACCCATTCGTAAAGGTTTTTTTTTTATAATTACACGTTAAAGTATTATAAGAACGTTATTATCAAATACCTACGTATAACATATAGAATAAATTTTAGATTATTTCTTAAGATATTGTTCGAACTTATACTCTTACATCTATCAACCTAATTGTGAAGCGAATTGGACTAACTCATGTGAATTATTAGCGTACATGTTTGTTTAAGAGAAAGATATAACATTTTGGCCTAGACATTGCAGGTGTCTGATCTATGACTCAATGCGCTTAAGTTAGTTTTGTAAAACTTTCAATTTTTGATGGCAGTTTAGTCCATAGTGACGGAGTATTTGAGGTAATTGTTGTTATGTTTTAGGTGCTTGCAACTTCTTGGGTTGTATGCAAACATTACAACTTTTTTAAAAAACTCAATTTGAAGCAATACTTGTTCATGAATAAGCAATAGCTAATAAATGTGAAACCAATTTCATAACTCAGAACTTTGCGATGGGGGCATTTGGATCATATGGGTTGGAGCCAATTTGTTGGTTTTGCTCGTTATAGAGTGAATTCAGGGACTAAGTTCGCATGATTTTTTTTTCAGGGACTAATTCTTTGTTGTCTGTGATCCTGGGACACAACACGTGGAAGTTTCTTGAAACACATGTTGAATTCAACAAACACTGCAAACACAATTCAACAATCACTGTACCGACGCCAAACATTTTTTCCAATATACACGGCGCCTACCAATCAAGCTGTAAATCATACAATTCAATCATGGTGGTTGGTGAAATAGTAATTAGTATTTGTCTATATAAACAATGTAAATATCCGATACAAATCAAAAAAAATAAATGAATGAAATGTTTATTTCTTCCTCTGATTATTTCTTCAAACATTGATTTCTTCATGGTATCAGAGCCAAGTCGTTGCTTTATACAAATTTGAAACTCTTGTTCTCTAAAACAGAGATTTCTTTCTCTGAAAATATTTTTTTTCTACTGAAAAAATTTTCATTCAAACACCCTTACAAATATTAATTACAAACATCAATTTTAAGCAGTATTTCTCCCACCTAATTTTACCAGATTACTCTAAACACAATTCTGAACATTTTGGTAAAAACAGAGTAGCAGAAAAACCTTCCACGCGCTCTCACGCGCCTCCTGAATTGGAGGGTAAGTTTTTCCACGCGCACCACGCGCCCCACGCGCCGTCTGGAGGTTGAAGATGATGACGTGTCATCCGGTTCGGTTCGGTTCGGCCGGTTCGGCTCGGCACAGCGCGGCTCGGTCCGGCTCGAGGGCGTAGCCGGTCCGCGCCTTGGCTCGACTCAGGTCACCTCGGTTCGGCTCAGGTTGGTCCGGCCAGCGGTTCGGTTGAACCCGGTTTTCTCGGTTGTTCACAGTTCCCATATTTTTGGCCGGTTCGGTCTATTTTAAATGTCTGAACCCGTTTTTTTTTTCCGGTTCTGGATTTCTAACACCCGTCCGGTTCATGTTTTCAAGTTTTTTAAACCAAATTTGAATCGGTTTTATGGTTTTTATCCGGTTTAGTATAAATATATATTAAAAACACACAAAAATATATATATATATATATTCTTTAGCCCTAAAATTATTACACCATTTTCTAGTTTGGTTACCATAATATCATGACAGAGGGTATAATTTCATTACCTATGGAGCAATCAAATCCAGTTGTTGTACAATCTGTTCAGTCTGAAGGTGTGTTTAATGCTGGAATTGTTCTTAATGAGACTAATTATGATGTTTGGTCTCAAATAATAGAAATGCATATTGCAGAGAGAGAAAAACTCTCTTATATTCATGACAAAAATTTGCAACCCGAAAAAACATCAAACAATTATAACAAGTGGTATGCAGAAAATCAAAAAGTGAAGAGATGGCTACTTATGTCAATGAGTCCAGAAATCATGAAGCGATATTTACGCATACCTACTGCTCTTGAAATTTGGGGTGCTTTGGCTAAAGCATTCTATGATGGAAGTGATGAATTACAGTATTTGTCTTAAACCAAAAGCCTTTACTTCTAGACAAAATGGAAAATCACTTTCAGAGTATTATGGAGAGTTAACTGAAATTTTCCAAGAGCTAGACCATCGTGATAAGGTGGTCATGAAAGACCCTCATGATCTAATATCATATCAAGAGTCTGTTGAAAGACTAAGGATACATATTTTCCTTGCTGGATTAGATGATGAGTTTGAGCAGGTTCGTGGCGAAATTTTGCGAAAAGAAACTATCCCAGATTTAGAAGGTTGTTATTCCTTGATTCGACGGGAAGTAGTACGTCGAATCTCATTGAAGGAAAAATCTAGAGATGTTGACGCTTCCGCCATGATATCTAAAAATCGTTCTTTTTCCAATCAGCAAGAACGAAAGGTGGTGATAAATCATCATTTAAATGTACCCATTGTCATCAAAAGGGTCATACAAAAGAACGATGTTTTGAGCGGTGGGATATCCTTGGTGGGATGACAACCGTGACTCTCGGAAGAAAAATCCACGATAGATGTCCATCGCCACCATTCTTTGAAACAACAAAGGATCATGTTGCAACCTCCTCAAAGACATGTTGGTAAGATGCTTAAAGTTTTTTCTCCTGTTTTTAATAATACATGGATAATTGATTCAGGTGCAACTGATCATATGACATTCGATTCTAGACAAATCTCAAAACCATCCTCACACAAAACTGTTTGCACTGCCAATGGTAACACAACCCCAGTCATTGGGGAAAGATCTTTGTCTCTCACTAGTACTTTGAATTTAGACTCAGTACTAGTTGTTCCCTCTTTAGAGTATAACCTTATATCTATTTCTCAAATAACCACTGCTTTATCTTGTTTTGTTATTTTTTGGCCTGACTTTTGTGTGTTCAAGGACATTCAAACAAAGCAAACGATTGGTCGTGGTGTTAGGCGAGGAAACCTGTATTATTTGGACTTGGATTCAACAAATCATGCATTGATAGCAACTGGATCTAACAAGGATGAATCAAATATATGGCTATGGCATAGGAGATTGGGTCATGCTTCTTTTGGATATTTGAAAAAATTATTTCCAAGTTTATTTTTGAGCTTAGATCTTTCTACTTTAAAGTGTGATGTCTGTGAACTAGCAAAAAGTCATCGTTCCTCATTTCCTGTAACCTTAAATAAAAGTCCATCTCCGTTTATGGTTATACATTCTGATGTATGGGGTCCTTCCAAAGTCTCTACGTTGGGAGGATCACGTTGGTTTGTTACATTTATTGATGATTTTAGTAGAATGACTTGGAGTACATTTAATGAAATCTAAAAGTGAGGTAAACTTCTTATTTAGAAAATTTCATAAAATGGTTCGTACTCAATATAAAACACAGATCCAAGTTCTAAGAAGTGATAATGGAGGAGAATATAAAAGTTCTGAGCTTCAAGAATATCTTCAATCAGAAGGCATTATTCATCAAACTACTTGTGTTGATACACCTCAACAAAATGGAGTTGCAGAAAGAAAAAATCGACACTTGTTGGAAGTTGTCCGTGCCTCATTGATCGAAGCTAATATGTCATTATCTTATTGGGGAGAAGCAATTACTTCTGCTGCATATTTAATCAATCGGGTACCTTGGTCCATTAACTTCCAAACACCACTACAAGCCATCACTGAAGCAATTGTTGCACCAAATGTTCCCAATCTACCTCCTCGTGTCTTTGGTTGTGTGGCATTTGTACACCTACATAAACAACAACGTAGCAAGTTGGATCCACGAGCAATACGTTGTGTTTTTATGGGATATGCCATACAACAAAAAGGGTATCGGTGTTACCATCCTCCTACAAAACAAATGATTACTACTATGGATGTTATTTTTCATGAAGATACAATGTATTTCTCCTCTACACCTGAATTTCAGGGGGAGTACAACCATGCTGAAATTCAGACCCTTACATATAAATTGCTTCCTTATGAAGAAAGACAAATTATATGTGAGGAAAATACAAATAACTTGAATTCAGATGGTAATAACTCTCAATATAGAAAAGACTCAAGGGAAATGGAATCAAGTCCTCATCAATTTCAAGATCATCAAGGAAGTTCCTTACTACCACTAAATGAGTACGAGATTCCTCCTCCACAAGCTGCTGATATACCTAACCAATCGTTTGCAGAGGATGTTCCAACTATTGAACCAACCAGAAAAATACTTCCATCACGTCCTAACAGAGGTATTCCTAAAGCCATGTATGAACCTGAGATTTCTAGTAAAGTCAAATATCCCATGAGTAACTATATGTCTAAACATCGTTTGTCAAAATCAAACGTATCATTTGTGAATCAATTATCTGCTGTATCTATTCCTAACAGTGTGCAGGAAGCTTTAGCTGACCAAAAATGGAAAGATGCTATGAATGAAGAACTAAAATCTTTAGAAATAAATAGAACTTGGGAGCTTGTCGATCGTCCACCAACAAAGAAAATTGTTGGATGTCGATGGATTTTTTCAGTAAAATATCAAGCAGATGGTACGATTGAACGATATAAAGCAAGATTGGTGGCAAAAGGATACACTCAAACATATGGGATCGACTATACAGAAACATTTGCACCTGTAGCCAAAATTAACACTGTTCGGGTCTTGGTATCTCTAGCTGCAAATTTAGATTGGCCATTATATCAGTTTGATGTAAAAAATGCCTTTCTACATGGAGATTTAATTGAAGAAGTCTACATGGATTTACCACCAGGAATCAAGAAATCCACAATCCATGGAGAAAAGGTGTGCAAATTAAAAAAATCACTGTATGGATTGAAACAATCCCCAAGAGCATGGTTTGGCAGGTTCACAAGGTCAATGAAGGCATTTGGCTACAAGCAAAGCAATTCAGACCATACTTTATTTCTAAAAAAAAAGGGTATGGTAAGATCACTGCACTTATTGTATATGTTGATGATATGATAGTAACAGGAAATGATCTTGAAGAAAGGAAAGCGCTACAAACTTACTTGTCCAAAGAATTTGAAATGAAAGACCTTGGTTCCTTAAAATATTTTCTTGGGATTGAGGTTTCTCGATCAACAGAAGGAATCTTCTTATCTCAAAGAAAGTATGCCTTAGATTTATTAAAAGAAACCGGTATGTCAAAGATGTCAACCAAATTTAATACACCAGTAGAGGAAGGATTAAAATTATGTATCAAGGTTGATCAAGTTCCAACAAATAAAGAAAGATACCAAAGGCTTGTTGGAAGGTTGATGTATTTGGCACACACAAGACCAGACCCTTGCCTATGCTTTAAGATTGTCAGCCAATTTATGCATAATCCTGGAGAACAACATATGAATGCAGTTATTCGTATTTTGAGATATTTAAAGTCTGCTCCTGGAAAAGGAGTATTGTTTACTAAGAACTCAGAGTTTTCTAGAATTGAAGTATATCTTGATCTTTGATTGAAATTTGGATCAATAAATGATAGACGATCTACATCAGGCTACTTCACTTTTGTAGGGGGAAATCTTGTAACATGGAGAAGTAAGAAACAACATGTTGTGGCCCGTTCAAGCGCAGAGGCTGAATACAGAGGAATGGCACTTGGGCTTTGTGAGGCCTTGTGGTTACAATCTCTCTTAAAAGATTTGACATATCCTGCGAAAGAATCAATTAAGTTATTTTGTGACAATAAAGCAGCATGTGATATTGCGCATAATCCAGTTCAACACGATCGTACAAAACATGTTGAAGTTGACAGATTTTTTATTAAAGAAAAGTTAGAAGAAAATTCATTGGAATTGCCAAAAATCAAGTCAGAAGATCAATTGGCTGACATCCTCACTAAAGCAGTCTCATATCGAGTATTCACAGAAGTTTCAGACAAGTTGGGCATGAAAGACATCTATGCACCAACTTGAGGGGGAGTGTTGAATTCAACAAACACTGCAAACACAATTCAACAATCACTGCACCGACGCCAAACATTTTTTCCAATATACACGGCGCCTACCAATCAAGCTGTAAATCATACAATTCAATCATGGTGGTTGGTGAAATAGTAATTAGTATTTGTCTATATAAACAATGTAAATATCCGATACAAATCAAAAAAAATAAATGAATGAAATGTTTATTTCTTCCTCTGATTATTTCTTCAAACATTGATTTCTTCAACACATCTACTGTACATTGATTATGTATTGAAGACTCATTTTGCAAATGTTATGATCTTATATATTTTCAACTTGTACTTGTGGTTTTTTCGCAAGACAAGTCATTAGTCTTTACTGGAAGAAATCATCGTTCATTTTCAGGAATGTCTTTTTTGAAAGAGGCACTGGCTGATTAATTTGGGAATGATTGTTAGTTTAATATGAATAAATAGACATAATTTGAGGTTACTCGTGTATTTTATGTTATATTCTTCTGATTTTTTTTTGGTGATGAGCTAGGTTTTATTTGATTCATTATAATTAAGTCCGAAAAGGTACTTCAGTATTAAAAAAAAAAAACTGATAATTTCGTATTTGTTTGGCCGTAACGGCAGTTAATGCATTCTTCATAATAAATACAGCATTTGATACAAGGAATTGTAAATAAAAGACACTAAAAACATAGTATATTTTTTGTTTAAAAGAAAATGAAAAAAAAAAAGCACCAGGGGATAGGATCATAAATATCCGTGATATACAAATCAAACTTATGGTCATGTCCACTGATCCACAGATCAATCGAAATGGATCATTTAATTATCTGGTCGGGCCGTTGGCGTCGGATCAAACCCGTTCTATTGCCATTCCTAGTTTAAGCTGTGACTGATGTTTCCACAGCTAGTTTTCCAGAGTAAACAACATCTGATTTTCTATCAGCCTCCCAAAGCTCTGGCAATGCTTCTCTAATGTTGTGGATGCTTTCTAAGGCGTAATCTGCACCTTTTACTCTTTGGGAAGTCCCAATCTATGCATTTATATCAATGCATTAACATATTAGCCTCACTGAAATTGCATAAATAACAGTAGGGTAACCTTCAATTCTTTGAGTTGTGGTGCATAATTTGCAGCTTACTACTCACCAGAACAGTGTGAAGATCCACATGTTTTCCAGCTTGGACATTTCGGACACTGTCCTCAAAGAACAACTGAAAAATATCGACAAGTCGAGTAAAATTTTGATAGTTATTTGTAACAAAAAACTCAAATAATTTAACTTGAAGTTCTTACTGTAAAGAACTCTAACTTACTGTTCTTTGAGGGTCAAGATTGGCTATCTTCAGAGCCTGTTCTATAGCAGATTCTTGTGGTTTGCAGACAATAGGTGTCTTTGGTAAACACAAAGTCGGATTTGGCTCAGCAAAATGCCCAATGATATCGAAAATTTCCGTAGGAACATTAACTTTGGTAGCACTAGTAACAAAAGTGCTTAATCCCACAAATTCAACATCTTCTTCATTGTCCGAAACAGTGCTTTTGTAAATCGGATTAAGGGTCTCAAAGCATATAATTCCTCCAAAACAGTCTTCTAATCCCAGTCTACTTAGTGCTTTAACCGCATGAGTTTTGTCAGCATTAGTGAATATCTAATAAGCACACAACACATAAAGGGATTGTCATGAGAAGGCAATTTGAACACATATGACGAATACATTTGAATCAAAAATACTATTGGTTACTTAGTTGCTTACAATTTTCCTAAAAGGAAGACTAAGCAAAAGGTTCCTCAAAACAGGATCAGGTTTGATGTTTTCATAAGGTAATCTCCCATGAACAAAACTGTTACATTGAAATGTCTTAATTTTGTCGGTTATTATATGGAAATGCACAAAGAAAAGTATAAAATGGGATAAAGAAAAGAGAAAGTATTGTTCACCTATGATATTCATCATAGTCAAAGTCATAGCCAATTGCCTGAAAAAGCCAAAAACGTAAGCCCAACAAGCATATTATTTTTAGTCAGTATACTCCAATTTCAGCAATTAATAAATGTCATGCCCTGAGAATAGGAGAACAAATTAAGAGGTAAAATCTAAAACATACCCTTAGGCCAGCCATTGTAGTTCCATAGTTCTTATAAAGCAGGTTACCCAACTGAAAGATTTTGCTCTTCTCTATGCCAAGCTTTTCAACCATATAGGCTAGAGAAAGAGAATCATCCGTATAAAATTTTGGGAATAAAGAGGGCATTATATGGATGTTAAGTGTAAACACTAACACAGCCTCAACACATATCTAAATAGTAAATTACCTTCTATGTTCTTGCGAACTTCTGTGGCAATACCAGAGCTAAGGGGGTAAAGAGTATCATCAAGGTCTGCAAATTCAAACAGATGGTGAGCTTTGTCACCCTTTGTATTCTAAACTGAAACAGAAAAAATGTTATATAAAGAGCTTACCAAACAGAAGGCAATCATATTTTGGCCTCTGAGCCTGCCTGTAGTGACCCTCAAATTCCATTTTTGATTAAAACACCTTCAGCAAACTACAGAAAGAAATGCAAAATAAGTTCCGAGATAGCCTAAACACACCAAGACTAATATTGAAATTCATTTTTAGTCTCAATCTATGTGTTTTCATGAATTGTAAGCTGAGTTTGACTCAAATTATTACAAAACTAGAGAAAGGGTATACACTGATGCCCAATATGAGGCAAACCAAAAATTGCAGGCTAAGATTCTGTGCAGTTTCTGAATGGACTATCAACAACCACTACAACATTATTTTATGTTAGACCAATCACTTTTCCAAGGCTCAAAACTTAAAAAACACCCATAAAAGCCCAAAAATGGTATTGACTTTTAATATTTTCTGTCCATCTATGATCTTATATGGACATGACAACATGCGTAAAGCTACTATAAAAGCCAATTACACAAAGTTCATGTGATTAAAAAAAAAACACTTTCAATGTTTGATCACCGCTTCATAAAACAAAGTCAGTTTATCTATATAAAAGTGTAATTGTACCTTCTCTCATTTATAATACCCATAATTGAATTTTAAACGTTGTGCCTGAATGCCTGAATGGTACGTAGATCCCACATTTGTGTTTAGTAATAAACGTATAAAAGTATGGTTATCTTCCATTAATTTCCCGACAAGTTCTGTCAGTTCATTCAAATCATTTGATAACTTAAAGTGAGAAGCAGAGACGGTTGAATTATTATAATAAGAAGAAAAAAAGACATGTCAATGGATATGTTTCAAAGTAAATTCGATAAGCTTTCACTCCAATATTTAATCAAAAGCGTATATGTCGACGATGTCGTACGTTTGTTATTTGAAAATAGAATCAATTAATATTATGGATGTCTATGGTTAAACTTTTAGAATTGGAAAACATAGGGTTCTTATCAACTTTGACAACTACTGGGTTATATAACGTTCAATTACTAAAAACCCAGAAATTAACAAGTAACAAAAATTATGATCATTGAGTAGGACGCATTTTCCCCATATTAAGGATGGTAGAGTGATTAAACGGAGAAATGGAAAGCCCTTATAACTTTGAGAATTAGGAGATGAAAACAGAAATGTTAGACAAAACAAGGATTGAAGAGCTATGAATTAATCAGAAAGATAAACGTACCAAACTAAAATGGGTAGTAATATTCAATTAGTGTGGATTGAGAAAGAGAGAATTTATTTCTTGCAAGCAAAGAAAGGCGAGGGTCAAAGGAGTGGGAGGAGGAACATCAGAGGCAGAGGTGGGTTTAAATAAGCGAAACGTTACCTCATTTCCTCGACTCCCTCCCTGTTAAAAAAAAAAACAGAAGAAAAAAAAAACGAAAATAGTCTCTTAAAATTTGGAGGAAAGTGTAATCTAAGTTAATCAGATTATGTCTTAATTTATTTTTATTCTTTTACATTTTTAAATGTGTTTTCAAACCACCAATTTTTTCAAAATTATATAAATAATATTTTTTTATTAAAATATTATTATTTTAGGTTAGTTTATAAAATAAGGATTAAAACTCTATTTTTAATAATAATAAAATAATAATTAATAAAAAAAAATCACAAATTTTATTTGTTTTAATATTTGATTATTATCATTATTTTTATTTTAATATTTTTTAAAATAAAATATGTGTTTATATAATTTACGTTAAAATATTATTATTTTTATTTTTATAAATAATTTCATATTAAATTTTAATTTTATCATCGTAAATAGCTCGAGTTTGAGTCTTATCATATTTTAATCCTTGATAATAAAAAATAATATTTTAATAGATAAAATATTAAAATAATATTATTTATTATTAATTTATCTATTTTTTAAAATTAATAGATTAAAAATTATTTTTTAAAATATAAAGTATTAAATTACACTAATTTAATAATCTATCATAGTGGCTCTTACAAAATTTAAAATTATAAATATAATATTTTTTATGTTAAACTTAAATATTATTTAATTTTATCAATGTAATTCAATTTATATATTATTTAAATTAAATTATAATTTTTAATTATATTTAATTTTAAATATTATTTAATTTAAATATATTTAATATTATTAAATTATATTTTATTATAATAAATTTTATAATTGTTATTTTATATAATTGTAAAAAATTATGCTTCTAAATAAGCCTATATATTTTTAAACAAAAATATTGCTTTTTTCAATTGGGACCGATCTAATTAAATTATTTTATTTATTATTTATATTTTTTTATTAAAAAAATTATTTATCATAAATTTGTAATAAAATATAAATAATGTGATGTAATATTATTAATAAATATAATCAACTCGTAAATATATCTAATAAAAAATTAACTTGTAAGTTATGATATATGATATTAATTTTGTTATTATTTTTTAATATCATATAAAGCTTATAATCTCAATTATTTTTATTTTTTGACTAACTCATACCCTCTTGAACGTACCTAACATTCTTTTTTCAAGGTATTTAACTAATTTATAGTGGAATAAATAAATTAACTAACCATGAATTTGGAATTTATTCTTTCTTTTTTACTTAATAAATAGTTTATATGCTATTAATTAATTTGAAGTTGAAAAGCAATGCGATTTAGTATCATCGTTAGGTAATGTATGACGTATCTGACTGGACTAACTAGTTTGTGGCCATCGTATAGTAATATTGCTTAATTAATATATGATTATTTTTTGCAAATTAATTAATATGTGATTGTCAAATATTTTATTTTAAATATCCCATTTGCAACTGGCGCACGAGCACTAGGAACTATATATGTTCAAGGATTAATGATAGTTTCTACATTATTAACCCAAACAAAAAAAAACATTTTCAATATAAATGATTTTAAAAAATATATTTTAATAAATTATTTCTAATTATTGATTCAAGTTTATTTAATCACTAATATGTCTTTTTTGTTTAATTTAATTTTTATTTGATTAAATATTTATTCATTAAATTTAAATTTTAAATTATATGATACCTATATTATTGATTTAAATTATCCTAAAATTAATATGATTTGTTATACTATATTTCTCCATCATATTATTGTATAATGATAATATAAATATTATCACAATTATATTGATTGACGAGTAAATTTGTTGCTACAATTATACTTATCTAGAATACTTTATAATATTCATACAGAACATTTTCCTTATATAAATATACCTCGAGTTTTTCCATAAAGAAAAATAAATCTAGGCTTTTTTTATAAAAAAAATACATTGGGTTTAATTAGATTGACACAAAATTAAATTAACTGTGAATTATTTTGATTATGTTTAATAATAATTTAAATTTATGATTTATAATTTATAATTAAATAATTGATTTTACCAACGTTAATTTTTTTGTAAAATTAATAATTTATGTGTTTGATACCAATTTTTATTTAATAATTTCAACCAAATAAATTAAAAATAACCTACAAATTATCTTTCTATCTTTTGATTTTTTATAAAACTATAAGAAGTTTAGAATTTTTTTTATTGTTATTTATAAATTTTAAATTATTATTATTTTTTATGATATTTTTACATATAAAACTCATAAGATTTGACGTATTATTTAGAAAAAATATTTAATAAAAATGAAAAAATTACAAATCAAAAAATTGATTAAAATTTTTTATTTTAAATATTATGAATGATCTCATATTTTAGTAATAATTTTTAAAAAATATAAAATTAAAAATCGTTAACAACCATATCAAATTATAAAATCACTCAAAAAAATTAAAAATTAAAAATTAAAATCATTATCAAATATATTATTAATAATTTAATTAATATTGATTTTGTTTTTTAAGTAGATGTAGCATGGTTAAATCATACCAATCTGATCCTCTCTCCCACACCAAGTATGCTTATATATTGAAATTAAATAATTTCCTTCTTTTTTTTAATCGTTTCTCTACATCGGTAATATGTAGCATACTATGAATGAAGACAGACTAACAACTGCTAATTAAGTTAGGTTTGTTGTACTTAAAATATATAATGAATATAAGGGTATATTTAATATTTATAAAATAATTAAAATAGGGCACTTATAATTGAAGCTTGTGCCGCCACTAATCAAGTGAAAATGACCAACGTAGATCAAAAGAGTTGGAAAAGGAAAATTAAAGACCCTTTTGCTTAGTCATTCTTTCTTATTCATCTTTATTTAAAATATATTAGGGCAAATGGTTACGTAATTCACATTAAAGAAATACACTAGGGGTAGGATATTTTGCTCTTGTGAGAGGAACACTCGATTATTTCTAAGACCACTAGGTTGGCTTTGAATATGACTTTATCTTTTTTTAAATAAACGGTAATTATTAATATAGTTTCAACATATCACTTAAATAAAAGCTATTTTCATTTTAATTTATATATTCAAATTATATTAAATATTATTCTTATTTATATTAAAACATATTATTTATTTATTTTTAATTATATTTTAATTAGTATCAATGCTTTTAAATTGGGCATTTTAGCCTCAATTATGGGGAAGTTTGTGATTAAAGAAAGCAACAACAACGGACAATTTTTAAATCATGATCCCCCCTAAAAAAAAGAGAAGAAAAAGAAGAACCAAAACGTGAGGAATTCCTAACTATTCATGAATTATGATTGAAAATTTCTCAAGCATTCAATTTTATGTTACAATATGTTCAAGTTCATTTGGAGGTATTAGTTGAGTTTTTGTATGTTATTGAGAGTTTAATATTTTTTATTGAATTTTAAGATATCTTTACTAAGTCTTAATACGAATCAATCAAAATAAGAATAAATTTGATAGATAAAAATAATTATAAAATTCATTTTATTTATTTGTGTTTATTAAATAATCATAAAAAAAATTGAATAAAAATACTTATTTACTTAAATATTATTTAAAAATAATAATAGTAAATAAAAATAAAACTTTAAAATAAGGGATAATTGTATAAAAAATAAAGGATAATTTTATAATTGCATCTTATAAATTTGAAAAATAGAATCAATAGCTAAGGGGTTTAAGGAAATAATCAATGCGAATGAATCACAAATTTGTGTAGCACTTATTCCTTTTTCCTTGTTAGTAAACATAACAATGATAAATTTTAAAAGTAAATATGTTTAGAGCAATAAATATCATCTTCACAATAAATTATCTAATTTAAAATAATTATTTTACAAATAAAAACTTCATTCTAATAATAATTATTATTACTCTTAAAATAAGACTAGCCTAAATTTTAAATATTTTTATGAATTTTTAAGTATTTTTTGTTAAATTTTACTAAAATCATATAAATTTTAATGGATTTTGTTTTAGGTAATTATATGATTTTATATTGATAATAAAAATTTATTAAAGTTTATCAAAATTAGTAAGTTTTTAAAATTATTGTATCTAAATTTTTAATTATTTAAAAAAATTAATTAAATATTCTTAGACCTTATATTCTTTAAAAATATTAAATAAATAATAAAAATGATAATAATAATGCTTTTAAAACTTTTAATCATAAAAATATCATACTTTATATTCATTTTATATATTTTCATCATTAAAAAAAATCAAATATATAATTTAATTTTAAATATCATCAATTTAAAAATTATTTAAATTAATATATAATCATTTAAATTCGTTAAATTTCATGTTAAATTTTATTTTATTTGATATTATTATAGTATTCAAATACGCTGCTTTTTCCCGGAAACATAGCAGAGCTTTGAAAAGAACCACTTATTGACGAACCACTCAAAGACACGTGAGGTCACTTTGGATCTTTATATAGAAAATTATGATTACATGTATTAAATTATTATATACATAAATTAATGTGTGAATATCTGATTAGATATTAAATTGAAAAAATTAAGTTATTAAAGTAATACCAAAAATTTTGCTCCAATATTTATATATAAACATGTAAATTTTTAGACGTGTTATAAAATTGGTTAAATTAATCAATTCATAAAAAAATAATACATATAATTAATTTTATTTTATTTATCGGCTGCGAACACATATAATTAATTCCTTGCATAGAATTGTAGCACGGTCTTTAATTAAATTGGGTTTGTTAAGGACATCCCACCAATCCAAGCCTTAGAAATTCTCTCTTTGTATAAAAAGAAAAGATGGCTTTACTTTTAGAAACATAAAATTGAAAAACGTTAAGAAAAGGAGAAGGATGGTGTATTATTGGTTGCTATTGAAATATAAGATGTGTATATACAATCTTCAATCAAATTTTTTTTTAATTTAATTTTTTTGTAAAGTAACATATGAAAAAAAAAGCATAAAGTATTCCTTTATCTTGAAATATTAAATCGTTTAAATAAAAAAATAAAAAAATATTATTATAATAAAAAAATTATTTATTATATTTTTATAATTAAGTATATTTAAATATTATTATTATCTAATAAATTATAATAATGATAATGATAATAAAATAAGTTGTGAAATAAATAAATGATTGGAGTTGAAATTTTGAGATCATCGTCGCAATGACCTTTTGCTGTAAGAGGAATAAAGCAATTAATACGTGGATACGTTCCGTGAAGAGGCTTTTGATGTGCTCCAAGAGCAGCATTTCTTTTCTTTCTTTTTTTCTTTTTTTTTAGAAGAAAAAAAAAAGGCAGCATTTCTTTTGTCGGGGGTAAAGTGTGCCACGATCCAACAGCTTAGATAAAAAGAATTTATTTTTTATTTTTTAAATATATGATAATTTGTTATTTTAATTTAATAGAATATAAAATTATTAAATTAATTTTATCAAAAAATAAATATAAAAAAATTGATAATAAAAGTAAAAAAGTTAACAAATAAATAGTATATTTTAAAAATAATGAATATTACGTTCAGATCACATGTTTTTTTATGTTTTTATGAAGTTAACATTAAATTCATTTTATATATTAACTACATTTTTATCATGTATTAATCATGTAATTAAATTTATAAAATTATTTTTAATTATTTATCATCATATTAAACTTTAATAAAATTGTTATTTTCAAAATACTTTTACAAACTTAGTGATAACTAAAAAATGATAAAATATGGTATAATTTCTCTATCCATAATTAAAATATGATTTTAGTGTTAAATTTATGAAAATATAACTTATATAATCAAATATTTTAATTATTTTATACTCTTTTCTTCTTCTATCATTTACGAATTCAACAACTTCATTAATAAATTACATATTATTTATTGATATTCATCTAAATTTTACTTAGATTCTGTTTTAACGAATACAATGAGAAGTTTTTGAATTTTGTATTGAAAAAACATTATATAATATACAATTTGTTTGAAAAATATATAAAATCAATATAAAATATGGTTTATATGTACAACTTAATATATAATAATATATATCAAATATGTAATTATTACAAGAAATATTAATATCATAAAATTAGTTAATTGAGTTTTTTGTTTGAAACTTAGATGAATCTTAAACTTTTATTATTTTTAGAATCATCATAAATACTTAAAAAAAGAAAAATAAAGGAAAATTTTCACTTTTAAATTGATCAATAGGAAAAAATAGAATATAGATGAAATTGTTAAGTTATTAGATGATTGTGAAATAAGAGAGGTTGGAGAGGGTAAAATAATCCAAAAAATATTAAAACTTGTATTTAATAAGTTAACAATATTGAAAAAATAAGTTATTAACGTTCAAGCAGAAAAAATTGAAAAAATATCACAAATATTTTTCATTAAATATACATATGTGAAAGATTTCAACAAAATAAAAATATTATATTAAATTGATATATTTTATTAAATATAAGTATTATTTATTATACTATATAATGTTTTCTATAGTTTTAATGATCTTAGATAATGAATTCTCATGTAATTAGTAATACTACTAATGAAAATTTGTTAACAATATGTTGTAGGTTGTTAGATAATGATACTTATAATATTATAGTGGAGCTAATAAAACATTATTTATATGTTATTCATCGTCATAAGTGAATAGTCATTTTTACGCTCTAAAAGTTTTGTATCTTGATTTGTGTTTTCATTGCTAATAGTTAAATATCATCCTAAGATTTTGAATAATTAAATTAACACTTAAAAATAACAATAAAATTAAAATTATGATTTGATTTTAAGATAACACCATTTACCCTAATCATCAGTTCCAAAGTCTATTAATAAAGAATAATGATATATTCATTAAATAGTTTATACACGGTGTAATGTTAGATTGAGGGGCAACTTTTTTAATGAGTGTTAAATTAAAAATATAAATTATATGTAGTGATTTTAAAATCATTTATTCACGTATAGATTGATACATTGTGATAAAAAATATTGAAAAAATTAAACACTCTAAAATTTATAATAAAAATAAAAATAACATCATAACATTAGCCATATCTTTTATATTTAAAAAAATTTAAATATATTATTTTTATTAATATAATTTAAGTGGTAATTTTTCAAAACATTTTTCATTAATAAATCATGGATTCACATAAAAGATAAAATCTTAAG
The DNA here is from genome assembly GCA_030763125.1 of Hippophae gyantsensis. Lineage (NCBI taxonomy): Eukaryota > Viridiplantae > Streptophyta > Magnoliopsida > Rosales > Elaeagnaceae > Hippophae > Hippophae gyantsensis. The sequence goes on along the minus strand of CM061034.1, from coordinate 1,720,925 downwards.
TAAAACGAAAAACAAATACATGATAGTATAAAATTATCTTGATCCTTTATTTTAATAAAAATAAAGATAAATTAAAAGAGAGCGTATAAGATATTGTATATATGATTTTTAACCCCACACGTATAATTATTTGCAAATCAGACATAGACAATGAGTTCAATCCACCTAATTAATTGGACTTCAATGTACTTAGATAGAAACTCATCCACTGATCTAGAGTTATCATCCATCAAGATTAAATATGAATCAATTATTAACACGAACTATTTTTGAAAGAGATTTATGAAATATTGAATTGAAAGTAATTAGTTGGTGTGTAACTAACAGATAACCACATGCTTATAAGAGCATCCCAAACCTAATTAGTAGGAAAGGACCAATGAGAGGCAAACGGGTGTGTGGACAAAGTACTTTCGTGCATGAGCAAATTAAGCATTATGATCATGATCTTCATCTTAGACGTGTAAAGTGCTTTCTAAAAAAGTTAGAAAGACCTTTTACATCTTCATCTTATAATATATACATCGAGGACCGATTGCTAATTAAATCCAACTATTTGAATCATCGTAATGGATTTTCAACGAATTAACACAGGGTTGGCCTACTGAAATCTTTGTCCTTTTTATCAAAATAATTATGAGAACAAAAAAAGGAAAAAAAATGAGAAATGATATTCAACAATAATTTTTATTGTTTTTATAATAAAAATATATAAAAAATTATTTTATCATTATAATAATTAAATATTTTAATATCACTATTATTTTACCACTATTAATTAATGCGTTGATAAAACACTAATATGATATGAGAAAACATATCATTGATATCCAGTAGTATGATAAGATTTATTATAATAAGATAATGTCTTACTATAACATTGTTAAGCCTTACCATTAGCATTCATCTAATGTCGTGACAAGTAAAGGGGTCAAAGAAGTCGGATTCATGAATAATATATTGTGTCAATCAGTAACTCATTAGCTATTTGGTCGTACTGGCTCATGGCCCAAAAAGTGGGAAGAGCCATACCATGCCATTATTCTTAACTTCTAGGCTTTATTGGCTGTGTCATGCATGGTAGGTTAGATCGTGCTTAATGGTAGGTTATGAATGTGTATGAAACGGTAGAGACGATTATGTTAATAATTATAATCATTTTATATTAATTTTAGTTACATTCGATTAATAATTATCAGTTATTAGTCGGTAAATTTTTTTTAACAGTTTAACAATATTTTTTATCTTTTAACATTTATTTAAAAATATATTTATTTTAATATTTGATTTCAATTAACCACTCTTTCGATATTATTAAAATAATAATATTAATATATATTTGATTTTTATTAACCACATTTTCGATATTAACATAAATGGAAATAACCATTTCCGTTTCATACTTAATCGGTTACCATTATTTAAAAAAAATCGTTCAATTTTTATAAATAACTAAAATACTAATTTTTCACCGTTAAAATACCCATTGATGATTAGAATACAAGTAGGCGTTAAACTTTTTTGGGCTTTGTTGGGCATCTTTTATTTTATGGTTTGGGCTTTGTTGGGCATCTTTTATTTTATGGGTTTCAAATTATTGGGCTCATGATTTGCATAGTTTACTTGGGATTCATGACTAGTGAAATGGCCTGCTGGGATGGTTTGCACCTAGAGGAGTGACAATGTCTTGGACGAAATCCTTATGTGGTGCACCACACAATTAGGATAATTACTAATAATATTTTTTTATGTATTTAAGAAAGAAAATTCAAAATTTAAATAAAAAAATTATTTAAGTTTCAGTTTCTTTAAAAAACATTCAATATACCCATTAAAATCATCAAATATTCGGTTCAAAAATCTTAAAACAGAATAATTGGTATTTAACATATTTAATTATTGATATATTTATATATATTAGTTTTGATTTAGATTATATATTTGGTATTTGTTAATGAAATTTCATTTTAAAACACTAAAAAACTAAAAAGTAAATAGTATTTTTTTCAAATGTTAATTAATATATGAACATAATAAAAAATCTATTTATAACAATTTATTATATAACAACAAATTATACTTCACGTAATAATTAAAAAATAACATATTCCATTAACTTAATTAATAAATATCCCTCACATAACTGCTACAAATAATGGTGCTGTAATGTATAACACAACTAGTGCTAGGACACAACGAAATAATATAACTCAAGATGATGCTTAACCAATATAAGTGGGTGATCTCAACTTGATAATTTTATTTTGATAAAATCAGTATATTTTATTTATAAAAAAATTAAATATAATCATTTTATTTTCATAAATTATATATATTATTTATTTTATTTTAAGTTGATACATTTTAATTATTTTATTGTTATATTTATTAATATTTTAATCATTTTAAATCAATCTCGATGATTTTAATCTTTATTTTTTAACTTTTAATTTTTTTTTGAGATATTTATATTTTTAAACATCTACGATCCCTACCAATCCCTATTAGAAAGTTCAATTAATTTTAACATAAACTTTTTTATAAAAAAATCCAAAAAAAACTAAAATTAGTAAGAAATTATAAAAATTAAAAAATATAACTGGAAAATAATTAAAATACACCATTATAAAAATATAATTAATATATATATGTTTAATTTATAAAAATAAAATAAAAAAAGTATAATGTTATCCATTATATTAACTTAAAAATAATATCATACAGAAGATCTAAATTATATAATTAGAGTTTTTTTTTTTTTGGTTACTTACCAACTATTAATAAGATATCCAATAATTAGAAAATATAACTAACTTTTTTTTCCTAATCAATATAAGTGGTTGCAAATAGATTTTTTTTTAAAATATAATTAACACGAAGGTATTGTCTGAAACCTGTCAGTTTGTCGCTACACACTTCACATCAAGGCTTAAATGCCTAATACCTTGCCCGCCAAATCACACTGCGCTTGAGCAAAACCAATCCTAGACTTTTCAAGATCGAATTCCATCCACATGTTTTGTTGATGATGATGGCCAATTACATACGCCTCTACTCCTAATAAATCCGAGTTCCCAAATGTAAAGCAATGCACCGAATCATTCCCTCTCAGTTGGTCTTGTACCCGATACAAAATTTTGTCACCCGATACAATCATTTCGGCTCCTTCAAATATTAAACTCACCGTCGGTAATTTGGGCATTTTCAGTTGACTCGTTGGCATTAGATAACACAAATCCATAGCTCCTTGAAAAACAAAGTTTGGGTCATCAAACACCTTTAAAATACCATTGGTTTGCTTCAAGAACTCGTTCCTTAATACGGTATAAGCCTGACCGAGTAAGAATGTGAACTGAGTTCCCGAGTCCACTATGGTCTGTCCTGCCCCGGTATGATCCGGTACAAAAACTGATTTCGGTATCGGAAGCAATTTTTCCGATACTTTAATCCCTTCAAGCTGGACAGTATAAGCAACTCGATCGAAATAAGGTAATGGAGTTGAAATTTGGACCAAAGGAGTGTAATTCAATGGCGAGACCCAGGGTAAATTAGCATCTCCTAGCAACAAAAGTCCCGGAATGTCGTAACCTGATATGCAATAAGAGAATTTCGGGAATGCCATTTGCGAAACGAAAGATAGAGACCCACGGTTCATACCCATTAACCCAGTGTTGTTCGAGTCCTCATCTGGGTTTGAGCTGAAGCTCGAATTCATACAACCAAATATCAATCCCGATATTTCGGGGCTTCCGAAATGAAACGAATCAGACGCGAGATTTCCTTCAGAGGATGAAGCGTCTGCATAGGAAAGAGTAGCGTGGCAAAGATTATTGGAGTCACACGAAGCTGGTATAGCAAAATCTCGGGTCTGATTAGTACAAACCGGAGAAGAACACAAAACGGGTTTGTAGGAGGAAGAACGATTCGGGTCGAAAACGGTGGAAAAGTTTCGGTTTTTGTTGCAGTGAAGCCAAGAAAGTTCGCTTCCAGTGTCAATGACCATAGAAACATTCTGTGGAGGCGTACCCACTGTGAGAGAAACTGTGAGACTCACGTTGTGGTGGAAAGGAATTCTTTTGGGTGATCTTGGCAAAGACCCAAATGGGATTACTTGACTTTTGAGGGGTAAAAGTAGCATAGAATTATTATTACTTTGAGAGCAGCATATCCTTGTTTCAATGAAGAAAATAAGAGTGCACAAAATTAGAGATGAGAGACATTTGAAACAAAATGGTGTTGCGAAGTTTTTACTGTAAATGTAGGTTCTCATGGTGTCAAAATTTTGGTGAGCAGAAGATGCAGAAAAGATGAAGAATATTTTTGTTGTTTTTGGTCTGTGATGGATCGGAGGCAAGCTTATAAGATTTGTTTGTTATACTGATTTCGCATGTGATAGTTTTACTTTATTTGTTGCTTGCCTTAAAAGAAGTATGTAGATGGTAGATCTATGGAGGAGTGAGGAGGACTATGGTTATGCTATCGTTTGGTATAATGATTTGATACCTCAGGCTTTACATGTGTGGATCTAACAACATATTGTTTCGGTGCCGAATGTAAAATGCCTCACATCGGTTATGCTTAAAATAAAGTATTTAAGATCCTATTTTGTATTGCAGTTTAAATTTTTATTGGATTAATTTTTCTTAATTTTTTTTTATATAAAAAATATAAAACATTGTTAGATTAATTTAGTTGAATTTTAGGCGTATTAATTACGTGTCAAAAATTAGTATTGTTATGAGCAATGTTTCAAATTAAATGCGTTTATAAAGAAGTATTTAAAACCTTTTCATATAATAAATTTTACAAAGAATTTTAAATAATATTTTGAAGTATTATTAATAAATATACTTAAAATTTATATAACTATATTAAATAAATTATGATGGAAATATATAATGGTGAGTGGTGAATATTAGTTTGTACTTATGGTATGTTATGGCCCTCTCTTAGTATCGTTTTTAATTGGTTGTACGAGTTATAATGAATTTCATCGGTTAGCTTTCATTAAATTAAAAATCTTCAAATAACACCAAATTTACTCTTGATTAATATGCCAAATTAGAATATATACTAACAAGAACTTACAGCAATTTTATTGTTTATATCAATTGTCACGTAATGATAAACAAGAATAAACAGAAGCAATCAAATCTTTTTATATGATAATAATTAAATTAATTAATTATATATTTTTATTAAATTAATTATGATAATATTATCCACCTTATATATATACCCTCGTACTGTTGTTATTTTTAACTCTCATATATATATATATATACTTTTTAAAAACACAAACATATATTCATCATATAATAAAATAAAATAAATATATTTACAGCGTCTGCTTATTCTAAAAATGAAACTCGCACTTATCCCTATTTATATTTTCGGAAGATTGGAGACGATGAAGAAGCTTGTCTCCAAAAGCAATAATGTCTTGTCAAATGAACGAATATTGAACTGTACTAAAGCTTTCCATTTATCTCACCAATAATAATAATAACAACAACAACAATAATAATAAAATTAATTTTTAACTCATCGACTTCCCATTGCAGTCTCGAAAACAATTATCACTGTTTTTACATAGCATGTATTTTATAAACAGAAGATTTTATATGGTATTTTTTTAAATAAATAAATTTAAAAACATATATTTTAAATTTGATATTCAAAATTACGTGAACACCAATCACTTCACCCTTATAATTAATATATATATATATATATATATATATATATATATCTTTATTTAATATAATTATATATATTCAATCAAAATTATTAAAATAATTATCAAAAATATCATCAAATTTTAAAATAATATCTTAAATATTTATAAGATTTTAAAAATATCACAAATACTTTCAAACTTAAGTAAAGTTAAATTTAACGAAAATAAATAATAATATTTTATACATAAAAATGATAAAAATAATAAAAATAATAAAAATAATAAAAAATGAAGAAATAATAAAAATAAAATACAAGATATTTATTACAAAAAATGGTAATTAACAATAAGAAGTACGATGAAATATAAAAAATAAGATTAAATATTAAGAAATGAGATGAATTTAAATATTCATCATTCTTAAGAATAGAAAAAAATATTTTCAATAAAATATATTTATTATGAAATAAGTAATAAAGAAATAAACGTTAATATTACAGACGCAAAATGAGTGTATAATAAATTATTATTGATAAAGAAACTATTATGAATAAACTATCAAAAATTTCTCAAGAAAAAATTAGATACATCAATTTAGAATGGATGTAAATATAAATATAAAATATTTTAGAGAATGAATTGATATACCAATAAAATTAATAGTTCTAAATAATAGAATAATAAATAGAAAATATATTTTATTAGAAATGATGCATGAAAATCTAGAATACCATAAATTAAAACTCATAGCATACTATTGCCATTAATATTAATGATAAAAATTTAAACTAAGTATTGAGTTTACCATATAAATTTGAAAGAAAAAATTTAATAAAATAAGAAAATTATACATTTTTAGTTCACTACATATTAGGATATCCATTAATAAACAACCATAATAAATCAATATATATACAAAATAAATTTATAAAAATAAATAAAGTTTTTAAAAAAATTAGAAAAATAATAAAATAAGAAATATTAATAGATTTTGAAAACAAGAGAATTATAACTTCAAATGTTAAAGAAAAATTTATAATATTAGGAAGAAAAAATAATATAACAAGAAATAGTAACATATCAATGTTTACATTTATAGATTATGAGTATAAATATCTAACAAATAAGAAATTAAAATAATAAAAGTATTAACTCATGACATAATATTAGAAAGAAATGATATCATTGTTATTTCAATAACATTCAAAAACAAACTACAAAATATATAATTAGATTTTGATTAAACCTAATAAATATATCAAAATATCAAATAACAATATTAAAAGCTTTAATTCTTATAGCAGAAGAATTGAATTTAGTACAATAATTAAACATTGAATTCTTACCAGACATAAATGAAACATAAAAATGACTCCTAAAATAAATAAATAAATGTGGTTATAATAATAAATTACAACAAGACATAGATAAAAAAAATTATAGAATTAAAAAGTAATGTAAATAACATAACCAAGAAAAATGAAATTATAGGTTATGATCTATTTATAGGATTAAAATAATGATCATCTAAAAAATTAGTTGTATTAATACCTTGAAATGAGAAAAAAAAACCTAAAGATAAATAACAAGCTCTAATCTCAATTTAATGAAAATATAAAAAATAATTAAAAAAACGTGTATAAACTCTAAGAATATAGACATAAAAAATTAACCAATTTGTTAACCTTAATAGATGAAAAGTTAGAAAGATATTATGATAAAAACTTTATACAAATAAAGTATAAGTTGATACGACAATGATTAACCAAATTAATTTTTAACCATAAAATATAATAAAAAAATCATAAGAAATTGATTTCATTACTAGTTATTTATTAAAAATGAATATCTAACTCACATGAATAATAAATAAATAAACAAAAAATAAAAATGAAATAATGATTACGTTGAAAAACTAAAAATATTATCGTACTATTATTCAAACTCTTAAAATTATAAATATAATATTTTAAATTAAAATTGTATAAGATATAAGAAAAAAAAATTAGATAAATTATCTAATAATATGAGTATAATTATATAATAATGTTTTTATAAGAAAAGAATACATTGATATTACGGTGAATGAAATATATAAAAAAATATTAAAAATAACAAAAATAGGCATATCATTCACGTTAATATTTTCCAACTCCTTTTCTGCTTGGTGCAGGTCCTTCCTCGGACATTACGAAGATATTAGAAATGATCGTTTTACGTTAGGACTTAACATTTTTTTAACTTTATTAAATTATGAGGATATATTATTGATATTATTTAAATTTTAGAATTATTAGTGAGCATTATGTTATGATAATTAAATACTTTAAAAATATTAATATATTAATAATAAATATATAAAATTTAACTATTTACAATTTTTTTTCAATGGTGTCGGTGATGTGACATCGATCTCGTGGTGTAGAAATTGTCAACAGAATAAATAAATAAATAAAACAAAACACAACATAACGTAACAGAATAAAAGAGAAAAAGCAATCTATTGATATAAAAAAAGCATTATTAAAACACAAAAGTTCAAGTGATTATTTCCCATATGTCATGCCCGAATGTTGAGGGGACATACGTAGAATAATGGTTGGATATAATTAATCGAATTGGTCGAGATACAAAATTTCGTCGGTGATTTTGTTTGTGACATATTTTAGTGATTTTTATTTTTATGAAAGATATTTATGTTATTTTATATAAATATATTAGTTATTTTTGAAATAATATTAAATTATTTTATTAATAAAAAATTAAAAAATAATTTTAATGAATAAATTTATTATTAATTATTTTTTAAAATTTATATTTTATGAATTTTTTTATTATTTATGAAATACTTTTATATATCACTTTTTCATATTGTCTTGGATCAAAAAATGCTATAACAAAAGTATCTAAAACTATGTAAAATTAAAAAAATATAAAATAAAAAAAAAAATTGAAAAAAATTTATAATTTTTAAATTCATTTTTAAACTGTTAAAATAAAATAATAATTTTATATTTATTAAATTTATTTTTAAATTTTTTTATTAATAAAATAATTTAATATTATTTCATAAATAATTAAAGGATTGAGATGATATAATAAACACTAAATGCCATTGGCAAAAATACTTTCATAATAATTATTTTTAAAGTATATTTTATAAATATATTCACAAATTTAATATCATAAAGTATTCGTTTTTAAAAATTTATATTTAAAAATAGATTTTATTTTTCAAAAATCTTATAACTGAATTTCTCGTGTAGATTTTAGTATTTTTTTAACCTACGTTGGCCAACTAACCTACAACAAAAAAAAATTTATAGGTCCAATTTGACCTTAAATTAAGTTAATTGGGTGTTTTTAACGTAATACCCACTCCTAACCTTTCACAATGTTTTTTAAAGTTGTTAACTTTTAATTACATAATTGTTATTTTTTAAAAATATATAAAATATAATTATCCATAAGATATGCATTTTTGATAAAAAATTTAAATTTTAAAAACCTTTTAAATTTAAATAAATTCATTAAAAATGGTAATTTCTTTTAACAAAAAAGGGAAAAGACTCAAAAAATGTGAGAATCCTTCTATCTATTTTTAAGGATGTTCAAAGTTAGATGGATTAAATTTTAAATAAAAATTAAATTCAACTCATTTTAATCATTCTTGAAAAATACAATTAATACAATTGAATCAAATTAATTAAATATATAAATTGATTTAAATTAAAACAACAAAAAAATTGAATTACATACATCGGTTTTTGAACTTATCATTTTTCTTTAAATTGGCATACAAAATTTTGTTTCTTTAAAATAAATCTAATTGTATAAATTTTAATCTATATAATCTATATTACATATATAATTTAATAATTATTACGGTGTAAAATATATATAATAATTTAAATATTTATATTTATGTCATATATATACTTATAAGAAAAATAAATTTATTATATGATTAATACTATAAATTTTTGAATGAAAAACTATTGAATAACAAATAAATAAATAAATTACATATAATAAAATTAACATAATATATATATATATATATATATATATATAACTTAATTTGATTTTTTTACATTTAAAAAATAAATAAATTTATACTTAGATCATCAACATATAAAATCAAAATAAATTAAATAATATTTTAAAAGTTAAGTTAAATTGATTAAAATTGATTAATTTGAATTAAATCAACTAATTTTTGCCCGTCTCTATCATTCTCAGAGGAACGAACTCAAATAGTAAGTTTAAAATATATAAAAGGGTGTGCTTAATTAGTTTAATAAAAAGCCCATTTAAAATCTAAATGGGCTTCTGAGCGTGTTCGATCACATTTACATAGCCCAAACCCCAAAGTCGGTGAAACTTTCATTTTCATTCTAGTGTCCATCCAGCAACAGCACTCAACCGCCCTCACTACCAGAGCTTTAAAGAGTTTCCCGAACAATCTCCAGAGAAAGCTATTATTATAGATTGAGCCCTGTCATTTGTTAAAGCTCATAGATTTATAGTTTCAGCTAATTATCAAGGAAACAAGTAGTACCAAAGACAAGTGACCGTACTCCCATTTTTAGGACTTTCACTAAGCCGCAAATAATGGCGAGAGAAGGTCAGAACTGGCAAGGCTTGCTTAAATGGAGCCTCGCTCACTCTGATGGGACTCGGCCTCCTCAAAATTTGAGGTACTAGTACGCGTTTAATTTAATATATGTAGTTTTTGTGTACTTGGCTGTTAAATTTTTATTTATTTTTCAATTATTTTCAATTTTCGTTAGTTAATAAATATTAATTTTTTTTTGTCAGTGAGGAGGATCGGAGATGGGTTATGGAAGCAATGCAAGCCCAGACTGTGGATGCTATTAAGCGCATGAAAGAGATAACCCTTGTGATGCAGACTCCTGATCAAGTTTTAGAGTCTCAAGGAGTTACTCCTTCTGATATTGAAGGTTCTTTCATGTATTATAAATCTTGGGTTTTTTTTTGGGCCTTCAATTTTGAGTTATTAATTTTATTTCCCCCCTTTGTTTTGTGGCAGATATGTTGGAGGAGTTGCAAGAACATGTTGAGTCTATTGACATGGCTAACGGTGAGTTCATCATCTCTTTTTACCCTTTTGTTGTTTTTGTTTCTGGTTTGTAGTTTTGAAGGGTGATTATTACATATTTTTCTTTCAATTTCATTTTGGTTGTATTCTTTATTGTCCGTACATTAGTTGTTCGTTTCTTATGGCATGCGATGCTATTATGTATTTGATATCACGCAAATTTGCATTTAAGTCACATCTCTTATGATGCCATGTGTAGATAATGATGACATGTCACACCATGAATGAATGATGTGGGTGCGCATTCTTTATATATTTATGTTTATCGATTAAGAAATGGGTTTTCTTTGTTATTTAAAGCTTATGTTTAATCTATTGGGCTGGTGTTTTTATATGACAGACCTTCACTCTATTGGTGGTTTATATCCTCTTCTTGGTTATCTGAAGAATTCTCATGCCAATATTCGAGCAAAGGCAGCAGATGTAGTGACTACTGTTGTTCAGAACAACCCTCGGAGTCAACAGCTAGTTATGGAAGCAAACGGCTTCGAATCTCTCCTTGCTAACTTTACATCAGACCCTGATATTACTGTTCGGACCAAAGCACTTGGTGCTATATCCTGTAAGTACAGGCTTCAATGTTATGATCATTGTGTGCGTCACTATTCTCCTGAGTCCCCTCCCCCCTTTCTTTTTATCCTTTTTGATCCATAATGATTTGCTTTTGCTCTGTCACTCCAGCCTTAATAAGGCATAACAAACCAGGCACCACTGCATTTCGTCTTGCAAATGGGTATGCAGCTTTGAGAGATGCTTTAGTATCTGAAAGTGTGAGATTTCAGAGGTAATCATATAGGTAGAATTATTAATTTGAGGTGCCTTCTTTGCTTTTCCCATAGCAGAAGTATTTTATGTGGTTTGAAGCTGAGATATCTACAAGAAAATGGATGAAATCCAATCTATGTAACAAGTTGAGGTGTTTATTGTTTTTATTATCTTTTGTTAGTCTTTAACATGCCGTTTAACCTTTTACAGGAAAGCCTTGAACGTGATGCATTACCTACTGCATGAGAATACCTCAGATTGCAATGCAGTATGTGAGCTAGGATTTCCTCGCCTAATGTTGCATCTTGCCTCTAGTGAGGATTCTGATGTACGAGAAGCTGCTCTTCGAGGCCTTCTTGAGATTGCTAAGGACAGAGCGTATGGGTCTATTGGCAGAGTAGTTGATGATGTTGAGAAAGTGAAACAAGTGCTTCAAGATCGAATTAAGAGTATCAGTTCGATGTCTGCTGAAGATCTTGGGGCAGCAAGAGAAGAGAGGCAGCTAATAGACTCCCTTTGGAGTACCTGCTTCAACGAGCCATCTTTGTTACGTGAGAAGGGGCTTCTTGTTCTTCCTGGGGAGGAGGAGGATGCACCCCCACCTGATACTGTTAGCAAGCATTTTGAATCTCCTCTTAGAGCTTGGGCTGCAAATTCATCTACTGATAAAGTTCCTGATCAAGAAAAGAAAGCAACTCCTTTGCTGCTTGGTGCAGGTCCTTCCTCGGAGCCAACCAATGAGCAGGCTAGTTCTAGTGCCAGGGAGAGTACAAACAGGATTCAATAGATATAATATGTACCATGTTTTGACCATATTTGCAGTTAATCTTTTTTATCCCCTAAAGTACTACATATTTTGTGTCATTTGCCTTTTTTAACTAGGATTATGCAGATCACATCTGTTTATCCCCTTGTTTTTGTAGTTAGCCTCTGAACTGGGCTTTAGCTACTTTCACTGTCCCAGTGGCTTTTCAGTTCAAACTTAATGTTTTTTAATGAGAGAGTTTTAATAATAGCGTTACAGCCTATTAAGGTCCAAAGGTCCTAAGTGACATCCACGAGCCTTCTATTTATAGAACATCTTAGGTATACACGGTAACATTATGTTGATAAAGTACAAAAATTAGGGTTTCTATGGAGTCCTTGGAGGATGGAGGGTGGATGGTGCATGATTGATCGATTTTAGGTTGAAGGTTAAACTGTTCTTATTCATGACCTACTACACGGTCAGGCGTATGGTCTCACTCACGTATATGGCAAACATATGCTTGATGTGAGCTTTATTCTAGCTTTAATCGAGTTTCATTCGGGTTATGTTTCATTGGGTTGAACTTGGGTTGACACGATCCAATATGGGCTTCATTTGGATTGTGTTCAATAGGTTGAACTTAGGTTGACATAGCCGGGAGACAGTTTGATGTATATGTGCTGAATACAAGTTTGACACGGGTTATACTTGGGTTGATATGGCTGATCGCTGGCTATACTCGAACTGATATAGCTGAACATGGGCCGTACTGGCTATTCGTCCACTAAGTAAGGTATCTTCGATCTTAATATCAAACAGTTTTATTCATCTATTTCGAGGGTAGAAAACTAAAATAATATCCTTCATACATTGCTGTTACGTGAGAGTTTGGACCGAAATTCAAATGAATTCTGCCATTCTGCATGGTCCAGAAGTTATCACATCACATACGAGTAGTTCTATAGTTTATTACATGTATTAATTATTCTAGAAAAAATTAAAAAAGAAAAGATTTACAAAATTGTTGATTGGTCGAGATCATGACGTGATCTTACACGATCGGGTTATTTAAAGTTTTATTATTCGAATAGTTTCCTTTATTTTATTTCAAGAACAGGCTTTTGAAATAAAAATTACATTCCATTGGTGATCTTGGCTATATCAGTATGAGCCTTCCCTTCCATTGTTCTCCTCATAGATTGCCTAAGATACTTTCCATATCTGACATTTTTGTACATTGGAACTGATCCATCCGAATCTATCACATGATCTAATGGCTCAACTTCCACATCATCATGGGGACAGATGAAAGATGCATAAGATAACCTAGCCATCGTTTCATTTACCACAGCTTTGTGTTCTATGCTCTTGTATTTTCCATTGCTCCATATCTATAATACCACCAGTAATTATGAAACTTTAACAAATAAAACAAAACTTTAGTTATTCTGTTAATTTAGCTTTAATGCTACATCACCTCAAGAACATCTCCCACGTTAACGATTAGGGCATCCTATATCGGCTTCACCGACACCCAATCACCTTGGTGTCGTATCTGTAAACCGCTTACATCGTCATCTTGCATGAGAATGGTTATGGTTCTTGTATCTGAGTGTGGGCTTATGCCCAGTACCTTATTGGGTATAGAACAAGGAGGATAGTGTTGGGTTTTCCTCTTGATTTGGAGGAGCCCAAGGGAAGCCCATGAAGTAAGAAGGGTAATTGTATCATTTCATTGCTTTAATTAATAAACCCATTTAGGGTTCTTTGTGTAAAAAAATCTGCAGAGAAAAACGAGTGCAGAAAAACAGCAGCTGTTGTAGAAAAACTACTCTCAGTTTTCAGTTTCTCCTTCTCCAGCAAGCCTTCATCAAGTGCTCCGATCGAAGATCGTTTGTGGTCTGATTAAGTTGAAATTTTGTAGGAAGGTTCACGACTCAAGACTCTTTAATCTATACAGTGAGATTTGGATTTGGATTTGGCTCACCAGTTTGAGAAATTCTAAGCAGTGAACAGTGACTACGAATTGGGTTAGATTTCTCTATTTTCTTAAAATAATTGCTAGTTTCCAAGAAGTGTATTCTTGATGATGTTGTTTCTAGTTTTACCTAGAGAGAACTGTTGTACAATTTTTTTCTTGATAGTGAAAGTTTTGGAGAAGAGTGTCTTAGTTGTTTCCTTCCTACATTGGAAAGGTTTTTCCACATAAATTGTTTGTGTTGATTTTGTGCATGTTTTCATTTTTGAGCTCTATTTATTTGTTTCCTAAAAGATTCACACAAAGAAGGAGAATAGGTTTAATTCCACTGTTTAGAGCTTGATTAAGTTCGAATTGAAATTGTGATTCTCCTAACAAAGTGGTATCAAAGCTGTGGTTATTATTGTTGAATTTCTTGTGTTGAATAATGGAAGCAAATTTAAGTAGAATGATTACTTTGAATGGTTCTAATTATCATACTTGGAAAGGAAAAATGAAAGATCTCCTTTATGTCAAACAATTTCATTTACCGGTGTTTGCCTCTGAGAAGCCAGAAAAGTTATTTGAAGAAGAATGAACTTTGTTACATCGACAAGTCTGTGGGTATATAAGGCAGTGGGTAGATGATAATGTTTTGAATCATATTAGTGGAGAAATACATGCACGGTCACTATGGAATAAACTTGAAGAGTTGTATGCTCGAAAAACAGGAAATAATAAAATGTTTCTTATAAAGCAGTTGATGGCTTTAAGGTACCAAGATGGAACTCCGTTGACAGATCACTTGAATACGTTCCAAGGAATAATCAATCAGTTAGCTAGAATGGGTATCAAGTTTGATGATGAGATTCAGGGGTTGTGTTTATTGGGTACGTTGCCGGACTCTTGGGAAACATTTAGAATGTCATTAAGTAACTCAGCTCTAAATGGTGTAATCAACATGGATCTGGCTAAGAGTAGTGTTTTAAATGAAGAAATGAGAAGAGAATCACATGAGACTTCTCAGCAGTCAGAGATTTTGGTTACAGAAAAAAGAGGAAGGAGTAAAAACAGAGGTTTCAAGAGCAAAGAAAAAGGAAGAAAAAAGTCCAATAGGTTTTCTAATGTTAAGTGTCATCATTGTGGCATGAAAGGGCACATCAAGAAATATTGTAGACAGTTGAAGCGGGATAACAAGAATAAAGACAAAGAACAATAGGGTGATGTTGGCATGGAAAATGATCGAGTTGCCACCGCTAGTTCAGAAGACTTTCTCGTTGTTTATAATGAAGATGTTGTCAATGTTGCATGTCACGAGATCAGTTGGGTTATTGATAATGGAGCCTCCATTCATGCTACGTCTCGAGAGGACTTCTTTACATCCTATACAGGTGGTGACTTTGGGACAGTGAAGTTGGTCAATGATGGTTTGGTTAAAGTCATTGGTATTGGAGATGTGTGTTTGGAGATGAATAATGGCACGAGGCTACTTCTTAGAGGGGTAAAGCATATTCCTGAAATTCGTTTGAACTTGATCTCTGCAGGTAAACTTGATGATGAAGGATATTGCAATACCTTTAGTAATGGTCAATGGAAACTTACTAAAGATGCTATGGTTGTTGCTCGTGAGAACAAGCATTCCAGTTTGTATATACTGCAGGCGAGACTCTTCAAAGGCGTTATTAATACTGTGACAGATGAGCTCACATCAGAGTTGTGGCATAAGAGACTTGCTCATATGAGTGAGAAAGGCTTGGCAGCATTGACTAAAAAGAATCTTCTTTTTGGAATGAATGATGTTTGTTTAAGAAGATGTACTCATTGTTTGGCAGGGAAGCAAAATAGAGTTTCTTTCAAGAGTTCCCCTCCTTCAAGAAAACAATACATACTTGATTTGGTACATTCAGATGTATGTGGTCCTATGAAGACAAAATTTTTGGGTGGTGCCAGTTATTTTGTGAGCTTCATAGATGATTGTTCAAGAAAGTTATGGGTGTACACTTTGAAGAGCAAAGATCAAGTATTAGATGTGTTTAAATAGTTTCAAGCCTTAGTGGAGAGACAGACTGGGAAGAAATTGTGGTGCATCAGAACAAATAATAGGGGAGAGTATTCAGGTCCTTTTGATGAGTACTGTAGGCATCAGGGCATTCGACATCAAAAGACACCTCCCAAGACTCCTCAGTTAAATGGGTTGGCTGAGAGAATGAACAGGACATTGGTTGAAAGAGTAAGATGTCTTCTTTCGCAGGCTCAATTGCCAAGATCTTTCTGGGGTGAGGCTTTGAATACAATTGTACATGTTCTTAATCTCACACCATGTGTTCCTCTTCAGTTTGATGTACCAAATAGAGTTTGGAATGACAAAGATGTTTCTTATGATCATCTTCGCGTTTTTGGTTGCAAGGCATTTGTGCATATACCAAAAGATGAGAGATCTAAGCTCGATGTGAAGACACGACAATGTATCCTTGTTGGTTATGGTCTGGATGAAATTGGCTACATGTTTTATGATCCAATTGAGAAGAAACTGGTAAGGAGTCGTGATGTTGTGTTTATAGAAGATCAAACTATACAAGATGTTGAGAAGATATAAAAAAGAGTCCATCAGTATAACGATGATTTGATTGACCTAGATCCGGTTCCTTTATCAGTACAGATGGAACAAAATGTTCAAGACGACCAACAGGGTTTAGATGATGTAGATATGCAAGTTGAAACAGATCACCAGACTACTGATTAGTTGCCAGAACCAGAAATTCCACCCAGGAGGTCTACCAGAGACCGACGTCCTTCCACACGGTATGATACAGATGAGTATGTGTTATTGACAGATGAGGGAGAACCTCAATGTTATGCAGAAGTGATGGAAGATGGAAACAGAGCATACTGGGTTGGTGCTATGGAAGATGAGATGCAGTCACTGTATGACAATCACACATTTGAGCTGGTAAAGTTGTCTAAGGGTAAGAGAGCTTTGAAGAACAAGTGGGTCTACAGGGTGAAGCAAGAACAACACAATTCACAACCACGATACAAAGCTAGACTGGTCGTCAAGGGATTCAGTCAGAGAAAAGGTATTGATTTTGATGATATTTTCTCTCCTGTTGTGAAGATGTATTCCATACGTGTTGTTCTAGGTCTAGCAGCAAGCTTGGATTTAGAAATTGAGCAAATGGATGTGAAAACTGTCTTTCTTCATGGTGAGTTGGAGGAAGAGATTTATATGGAATAGCCAGAGGGTTTTAAGGTTAAAGGAAAATATGATTACATATGTCGGTTAAAGAAAAACCTTTACGAATTGAAGCAAGCACCTAGACAATGGTATAAGAAGTTTGAGTCAGTTATGGGGGAGCATGGTCACAAGAAGACTACTTCTAATCATTATGTTTTTATGCAGAAATTCTCTGATGATGACTTTATCATTTTATTGCTCTATGTTGATGACATGTTGATTGTTGGCAAAAATTCTTCAAGAATTGATAATTTGAAGAAGCAATTGAGTAAGTCCTTTGCCATGAAGGACTTGGGGCCAGCAAAAAAAATTCTTGGTATTCGAATATGTCGAGACAAGAAAAGAAAGAAGTTGTACATGTCATAGGAAAGGTACATCAATAAGGTACTTGAAAGGTTTCATATGGATAAAGCTAAAGTAGTTTCTTCTCCTTTATCTAATCACTTTAAGTTGAGATCGAGTCAAGGCCCTTCAACAGATAAAGAGAAGGAAGATATGGAAAAGGTTCCATATGCCTCAGTAGTAGGAAACTTAATGTATGCAATGGTGTGTACGAGGCCAGACATAGCTCATGCTGTTGGAGTTGTTAGTCGTTTTCTTTCGAATCCAGGAAGAGAACATTGGGATGCAGTAAAGTGGATTATGAGATATCTTCGAGGTACTTCCAAGTTAACATTTAGCTTTGGAAGTGGAAAACCAGTGTTAGTTGGATACACTGATTCAGATTTGGCAAGAGATGAAGATTCTCGTAAGTCTACTTCAGGTTATCTAATTACTTTCTCTGGTGGAGCAGTTTCTTGGCAGTCAAGATTGCAAAAGTGTGTTGCACTTTCTACAACAGAGACAGAGTTTATTGTAGCAATGGAAGCCTGTAAGGAGTTGTTGTGGATGAAACAGTTCTTGAGGGAACTTTGTTTCAAGCAGCAGAAATATGTGTTATTCTGCGATAATCAGAGTTCTATTCACCTAGCGAAGAACTCGGTATTTCACTCAAGATCAAAGCATATTGATGTGAGGTATCATTGGATAAGGGATACTCTTAACAATAAGTTACTTGAACTTAAGAAAATCTATATTGATGAGAATGGATCTGACATGTTGAAAAAAGCAGTGTCAAGAGAAAAGCTTAAAGTTTGTTGTTCAATTACCGGGATGACGGATCCCTCCATCTAATCGGAAAGGGGGAGATTTGTTGGGTTTTTCTCTTGATTTGGAGGATCCCAAGGGAAGCCCATGTGGCTTAAAAGGCCATAGAGTAAGAAGAGTAATTGTGTCATTTCATTGCTTTAATTAATAAACCCATTTAGGGTTTGTTGTGTAAAAAAATCTGCAGAGAAAAACGAGTGCAGAAAAAACAGCAGCTGCTGCAGAAAAACTGTTCTCAGTTTTCAGTTTCTCCTTCTCTAGCAAGCCTTCATCAAGTGCTCCGATCGAAGGTCGTTTGTGGTCCGATTAAGCTGAAATTTTGCAGGAAGGTTCACCACTCAAGACTCTTTAATCTGTGCGGTGGGATTTGGATTTGAATTTGAATTTGGCTCACCAGTTTGAGAAATTCTGAGCAGTAAACAGTGACTACGAATTGGGTTAGATTTCTCCATTTTCTTGAAATAATTGTTAGTTTCCAAGAAGTGTATTCTTGATGATGTTGTTGATTGTTTGCCTCTAGTTTTAATTAGAGAGAACTGTTGTACAATTGTTTCTTGATAGTGGAAGTTTTGGAGAGGAGTACCGTGGTTGTTTCCTTCCTACATCGGGAAGATTTTTCCACGTAAATTATTTGTGTTGATTTTGTGCATGTTTTCATTTTTGAGCTCTATTTATTTGTTTCCTAAAAGATTCACACAAAGAAGGAGAATAGATTTAATTCCGCTGTTTAGAGCTTGATTAAGTTCGAATTAAAATTGTGATTCTCCTAACAGATAGTAGTTTACCCTCAAAGCTTGCAAGATTTCTTTGTGCAGTTCTAGGATGGTACCTTTGTTCATTCCCATCATCAAAGATAGACAACACAGTAGCTCCTCTGCCACTCTTCTGACCTCAGCTGAATATGCTTCTATAGTTCCCCTTCAATGCCATGCACATTTTATATTAAATCAAGCTTGCAAGTAAGCAGCGTATTAAAATCTTACAGGAATATATAATTTACCGTTATAATCAAGCCTGTATATTTAAGAACATACTTGAAACCCTGTGGTGTTGTTGGACAGAATTGAAGCTTCCTGTAACTAGAAGGGTAGATAACAAGCATAAGTCCATATGTCCAGTCTAGTTTCTGCTCGTCAGAAACCACATAAGCGTGCCCATAGCCTTGTATGTCATCGGACGGCATTGAAAACTTATTCTTCTCATCCATTGGTAGTTTAAAAAACTTAGCCGTAGCTTCCTTCATTCCCTGCAATATATGGCTTGGTACTCTATGATTCACCACCTGCATAGTATTTTTCAATTTTTGAAGTTTCATATATAAATTACAATTTTCTTTGACCTTAATTCAGTTACAGCATTAGGTTGGGTTTAATACTTTACTAGTATCCATATTCAACAAAAAATATACACATGAAACTATATTTCAATAACAGAATAATAATAGTTCTTACATTTAATTTTGAACAAATTTGTTTTTTATTTTTTGTTCATGTGTATAGTATATGTTGAAATTCTTAATTAAATCATAATGTTAGATCAATAACATATTTAAAATTAAATGTAAAGATTAGTAATTATACTTAAAATTAAATGTAAAGATTAGTAATATATTGTTATAAAAGCACTGTTGAATAGAGGGACTAAGCCCAATTATACTGTATGCTTAATTACCTGAAAAAATCCCCAATCTTTGCAAGCCATATCCAGTTTCACGAGCTCCCCTTTGTTCCCTTCTAAGAGTAAGGACAAATCAATTGTAGGAATCTCCGGAAAAGCATTATAGTTGTGCTCACTTTTTTCCATATCCTCTTGATTCCTTATATATCTTTCCGGAACCTGCAATGGTTCATTCCTGACCAGTTCCTGCACATTTGGTACCAGCAGAGACGGTGCGAATTTAGGTACATCATCCCCTTCCATCATCTTCTCATTGATGATTAAACTCATGTTCACCTTTTACTTTCACACACATATGAAGATCAGATGTACATAAAGAGGATTCTTTTTGCTTTATTATTGATAAGTTTTGTCATTTAGCCAAGGGGAACTTTTTGTTTAAATATAGCAGCCAAGGAAAATCTTCTGCTCAAATGTGTTTAGATCTTAGATATTGAACAGTTTTTATTTTATTTTATTTGGGATATTGAATAGTTGAAACTTGGAACTAACGCTCCATGTAATTATATATTTGACGAGATGTTCATCATTCAAGTTTTCTCCTGTATATTAGCCAGAATTGGTTTTGGATGTACTTAAAACAAAGTCTTGATGGATTGTCATTTACGTAAAGCCATACGCATGAATTTTTTTTTTGGTTGCTGTATTTAAATGTCACTTTGATGTTCTTAATATAAGATGCTGAGGATATGCTTGGTATTCTTTGAGAAGAATGTCTATCACTTATATGCTTGGGAAATGAGAAGAATGTCGATCTTTGAAAAATTATGAAATACAACATATCTAATATTTTTTCTGTTTTTTGTTATAAAAATAAAATATTAAGATGAAGTTGTTCTATCATGTATCCATATCTCAAACGTATGTCCAAAAATGAACATGTAAAGAGATATTGACATGTTCTCTATGAAAGATGAGGGGATATAAAGGGGAATTTGTTAAGGATATTAGTGTCATAAAAACATTGTTTTGATGTTTATTAAAAAATTTATATTTTTGATAGAATTTTTCTAATTTTTTTCAAAATTTTAGTCAAAAATGATATCTTTACCTCTTCACTGACATGGATGTTTTAAACTTTACCTACAAGGGCATGAGTTTAATCATGATGACTACAATGAAATAACTATTTTTAAACTTTACCTCTTCACTGACATTGATGTTTTAAATTTTAGTCAAAAATGTTTTAAACCAAAATAACTATTTTTTTATATGCTAACTTTACATCGAGCAATATAATATGTGAAAATTTTGTTCTTTAACTTAGTGAAATCAATTTTATCAAGAAATACGTACAGAAAAATTTATGAAAGATATCTAACAATAATATCGTTGGTATTATCACTTGAGGTATATTGTTTAAGAAGGCATCGAGATAATTTAAGTTTAATTATATATTTTATGTTTTAACTTAATAAATTTTATATTAAGTATAAAATAAAATTGAAACTATATTTAATGTAGGATATAAATTATATTTAATTTTATAAATAAACTTGTTTTATTTATAAAAGTCACAATATTAACCGATATTATCTTTTGGTCGTTTTCATGCATTTCCTTTCCCTCCCCTCCCTTTTTGTTGCTTTTTTTTTATAAATAAATATATTTCTTATTTATATACAAATAAATATTAAAATATGTTTAAAATAAATATATTTTTATTTATACATATAAATAAATATTAAAATATTATTAAAATTAATACACTTTTTATAATTATAAAGTGAGAATAACAAATATCTTTAAAACAAAGATTTTTTTATTTATACATACAAATAAATATTAAAATAAAATAAATAAAATTTTAAAACTAGTTATTTTGTTAGTTTTATTAAGTAATTTTTAAATTTTTTTTAATTAATTATTTATTTTTAATACACAAATAAATATTAAAATAAACTTACATGTCATTTTTTATTTTTATTAAATTTTTATTATTAATTAATTATTTTATACATTTTTATTATATATTAATAAATATCAAAATGATGTTATACTTATCAAATTTAAAAAATTATATTTAAATATATTTTTAAAAATCAAAAATTATAAAACACTATCAATTATAATTATTATTTGAGAATCAATACTATTATATACTTAATAAATTTAAATATTATAATAATATTTTAAATTAAATATTAATATAAAATATTATTTAATAAATTAAAGGTTAATTTAAATAATTTTACTAATATAATTATATTTTATTTATCGACCGTGTAGTCCAAAACCAGTACATAAAAAAAAATTATAAAATCATAAAAAGTTCGAGTTCGACAATTTAACGAAGTTCCTAAAATACACCACAAGCATTTTTTCTATCGGATTATGCCATCGATAAAAGATTCAGATTTCCTCGACCATTACCACCCTGTGGGAAAATTTACAGTACTAGACTCCAGACGCACCCAAATGTGAAAGAAAGGGGTTAGAATATCATTTCCGCATCTGTACTGTTCGAACTAAAACCCTCCCCACTCGATTGGGGTTTTTGCGAATTGGCAATTTGGAATCCGAAGAAGCAATTTTGAGCAGCGATGATTCACACCGTATCTAAGATATCGAGGGCGACGATTACAGCTGCTCGAACCGCGAAGCTCGGGTCCATGTCCTTTGGTCCCTCTGTTTTGCAACGATCACCACGTTCCAGGTTACTCCACGATGGAGTCAACAGCTCAAGCGCAAATCCTGTTACCCTTCAAATGATCAACTACGCACTCTCTCATGCCAGGTCTCAGAAATCAGGTTCTCCCCCTATTAGTTTCTATGATTTCTATTTTTGATTTTCCTAAAATTATTTGTTACTTTTAAGGTTTAGCAATTTTTTTGGTTTTATTTTTTTTTTAAATTGATTTGCAATTGTAGAAGAATCGTACGCACAAGGCATGCTTGTGCTTGAACAGTGCCTTTCCACTCAGACATGCGAAGTTCAATCCCCTGATAGCGATAATTCGAGGGGAATGGTTTTACTGGCTATGTCTACATTGTTTTCTGACAGGTTTATATATATATATTTCTTTCCTTTTTAGGTGAAAATAATTACTTCTTTCCTGAACTGTTGGTTTTTAGTTGATCGAAAAACTCATATAAATTTGTAATTAATCTGTTTTAGGGGAAATTTTGAAGATGCAATAGAAAAACTCCATAGAATTCAAGATTTATCCTGCTCTTCCATTGATATTAGAGGTAAAATTTGCTCTTTATTACATATGAATTTTTAGTTTTGTTGATACAAATGGGCTGCCTACTTATGACTCTATCTGGTTTGTCGAACTTGAAGTTGCTGCTTTGGAAGCCCTTGTTGGACTTCACTTGGAGTTGGGGCAGGTGAATCCCTGTTAGTCGATCAGAGTTTAGTCCTATTTAGGTTTCATGTAAATAATTTTGATTCATGGAGATTATTCTCCTTATATAGGATGATACTTCATCAGTGCTCGCAGATAAATGCTTAGCACTTTTAGGAAAAAATAAGCCTTGTTTTGCTAGTGGGAATGCTGAGGTCATACATGCACGTGCTTATGCATTGAGAGGTCTGGTTGAACTAGTTCGTGGTGATATTCACTCAGGTACAGTACAGTTAAAAGTTGCCGACACTTTTGCCTGATTTTGCATATCCTTAACGAAAATATTATTCAGTTGTTGGTTTAATTGTGTTTATTGGTTCTGCAGCTGAATCTTTTTTCCAAGGACCTGAGGGCCATAAAGGATTGATTGGTGAGGTTCATTTGTAGGTCCATTTGGGAGACTTTTTTGTACCTTGTGATTAATTTGGTCATATACAGGTAGTGCTGCTTTGTCCTATGGAGAGTTCTTGCACTGTAAACAGAGCTTTTCTGTAGCAAAGGAGTTGTACCAGAGTGTTATTCAACAACTATCCAACAGTAAAGATTTCTATGAACCACATGCATTAGCTGCTTGTAATATGTTTTCGGACGAAGTTTTTCTAGCAGCCACGTGTGCACTAGGGCAGCTTGAGGCACATTTGGGGTAACTTTTGATACTCTTTTGGCTATTTCTTGAGTTGTATAGTTATTACACGACTAATTCGTTATTGTTTAGGAACTTTGGTGTTGCTGAGGAGATTTTGACTAGGGCACTAACTAAAACAGAGGAACATTTCGGCGAGTTTACGTTTTAGAGCTTTTTCATTGTTATATGAAAATTCTCAAAATTGCTTTCGTTGCATTCGAAGATTGGAAAATTGTATTAATTTTGGCATGTTGTTTCTTTTAAAGGTTCTCATCATCCTAAAATTGGGGTCATCTTAACCTGTATAGCTCTCATGTTTAGGCGTAAGGCAATGCAGGAGCATTCGAGTTCTCTTTTGATTCAAGAGGTTAGTATTTGCGAACAATAAATCTTGTTATCTTGATAAACTCACAATTTTGATATCTTGCTTCCAAGCATTTTTTCTTATTCAGATCTTATTGAACTTGATCATTTTAAGTTGTTCACAGAGTATGTTGAATTAGTTGGGTCTTACTTCTAAGAAACTAATTAACTGTAAGTAACACTGATGACATCCACCACAGTAGTCCAAGTGGTGGCAGAAGAAGAATGTAAGTACATTTAGATCTTAAGTTGCTGGATTATGATGACCAGCATTTTGTTCTCAAATAATGAGCTCCTACAAACTGGCTTTTTAACCAGTTTGCTTTTGGGTATTTCCATTTGTTTTAAAGTTCTAGGTTGCTCAATTAGTTACTTGGTTGGATTCATTGAGTTAAGATGTTTTGAACATCACTTTGGTTTTTGAGGTTGCTTCACAAGCTATGTTTTTCATGTTTTCTGCCTTGTAAAATCCACTAGTATTTTGTTTATGTAATCTTCTTCATAAAAAATAAAAATAAAAAACTCTCAGGGGCTTTTTAGAAGGGCAATAGAGTTGCTAAAAGCTCCACCTTTGGAGACAAAAGGTACAGAGTGAATAGTTCAATTTGTTTTTCTCTTTGCATGTTCATTTTTTCTCGTCATTTTGAAAATGCTAAATAAATTATGTTACTCATCATGCGATTTTTTTTTGGATGCAGAAGCAAAGCTTGATAGGACCGATATAGTGGCTCTTGCAAGAGGTAATAGGTGGGAGTATGAGCAGTTGTTTATTTCAAACCTAAACTCGGTTCTTTCATCTTGTGGCCATGATAAACACAATGTGACGCTTCTAATGATGCAGCTTTGACATTCGAATGCTATAAATTCCAGTGACATGGGCTTGGTTCACTGTAGTTCGTTCTTATATGTGCATGTTGGGATCGTTCTAGTCATAATGGCAGGAGCTTGTTTAATTTCTGTAACGAAGACTAATTGATTATTGTATAGGTGGGTATGCTGAAGCACTTTCGATCCAACAGAACAGAAAGGATCAAGGAGAGCAAATGAAATCTTGGTCAGAGGCTACATGGAGGAACCGCCGGCTATCTTTGGCAGAGGCACTAGAAGTATCTGAACCATCATCAAAAGTTGTGGTTGTAGATGCTCGAATCAGCAGGGCTCTGTAGTTTCGTTTATTTGCCAATTCAGTACCTTAGTTCTACAAAATTAATTTTCTAAAGCTATCCTTCAATGTAGTATGAATTTATATCGTGAGATAATGTTAGAGTTGGATCATGTGACAAGCTTTGAGTTCTGCGGTGACTATTGTGCTGCAGTGTTAGATATGGGTGAGTTCAATTATTATTAAATAAATTCTGAATGGTGACTTTGAGTTGCGTTAGAGTAAATTTGATGGAACCTTGTATTATATGTCCTATTGAATGTCACCACAGTACAATAAATGTTCATTTCACCCATATCAAATTTTAAAAATACATTAAAAATATTTAACGGAAATTTACAGAGGTAACAAGCTCTGGAAAATATATATTTTAAATTGCTTGTAGGTTCACAAAGGAAGATCAAGACCTTTTCCAATTTCAACTCCTATCAACTGTAGTATTCCCTTGTTCAATATCTGAAATTCCATGAATGATAAACCACATCAGAAAACAGCTACATTATTTTAGAATAATATAATTATCTAAAAAGGAAGCAGCAGCAGCTCACCAGTTCTACTATAAAAGTTCCGATGAGACCAATCATACAAGCCCTAGAATTCCATATTTCAGCTGTTCTCGTGAATCCAAGAAATGGAGGCTTAAATTTTGGCTCTACTTTTGGAAGCTCCACCTGAAAATATCCATACCCATTGTTAAGCTATTACGCAAACGTCATACTTTTATTCCTTTACAATTGTCAGGTTTATATATTATACATATCAACTATTTATTTGACCTTAAATACGGAATCTTTTGCTCTGTCAGTGACTTAACCAAAACTTAAGGTGTCGAAGAAGGGAAAACAATAATTTTATAGTCTTAACATACATAAGAAAATTTTGCTAACAAAAAAGAAGTTAACAGTAAACATACTCTAGCAGGAAGCTTGGCAGCTTGAACTTTGAAGGAGACACGAGGTT
The DNA here is from genome assembly GCA_030763125.1 of Hippophae gyantsensis. Classification (NCBI taxonomy): domain Eukaryota; kingdom Viridiplantae; phylum Streptophyta; class Magnoliopsida; order Rosales; family Elaeagnaceae; genus Hippophae; species Hippophae gyantsensis. Next base: position 1,694,135 of record CM061034.1, on the reverse strand, counting down.
TGGAGGTTGTTGGACGATGAATACCATTATTAAAGTTAACGAATTTCAGATTTTGATGATTTGCTGTTAGAGCTCTTGAAGGAAGTAGGGAAGATGATAACAGTAATGTAGATGACATTTCTTTTCTGTTTTTTGGCTCTGGAACTAGTGGAGTTTGTTTCTTTGTCAAAACTTATCTACTTTTGCCACTTTAGTCGTCACGTGTGAAATTTATTGTGCACAAATTAGTGGGGCTTAATTTGCAACGTGTCGGTTCTTGTATCACTCGTATATTCTGAAGTTGTTTGTAATTTGCCAAGATAAATGGTAGGGAACATAAATTTATATTAATAAATTCATGATATATGTTTAAATTTTTTAAAAAAGTGATTTTTTTATTTTTAAAATTATTTATAAATAATTAATATAAATATAAGAATAAATCCATATCTTCTTAACAGTTATCATATAGTAATGTTTTATATATAAAATTTCTCTTTTCAAAAATATTTAGTCTATAAAAAATACTAAAGTATCTAAATTTATTAATAAATATATAAACATAATATTAATTAATCCTCCTTTAAATTAAGCTTTTAAGTGTATTTAATTTCTAATAATTTTAATTTTTAAATTATAAATGTTAAGTTTCATATTAACTTTTATGAAAAGTGATAGAAATATAATGCTAATTATCTCAACAAATATTGGCAATGTTCTGTGGAGCTTCAAATATTGATTCCTATGCGAGTGGAAAGGAAGTTGTCAGAGTCAAATTACCATCTGTTTCTTCAACGAAAGGTTCTCAATTGGAGGATTCTGATGAGTCTAATGTTACCCATTCACAATCTAGGGATGCCTCTAGTTTTCCAAATCATAACCAGCAAATCCCAGATCTAGTTACTCTTTCTCTGTTGCCTAAAAGCCAGTGGCAGAGTTTGATCAATTTACACATTATAAAGGTATTCCTTCCGCTGCTGTTTAGTTAATGTAGATCTGACTTGTTATCCTTTATATGGATGACCACCCTGTTGTGTTTAGTCTAATCAATGACTTAAGATGATTTCTTTTGGTGTGTGCAATACCATACCAGGAAAGGAATAAACCAATTGAACCACCAAAGAAACCTGAAAAGGCTCCATTCTTTTTGCCTTCTGTTCCATCTTTTTTTCTGGAGAAATACTATTCAAGGCTAGTGAGGCACTGAATGAAGAAGCAAGGATAGATCAAATGGAAAATCATGAGAAACAATCTGATGTATTAACATCCCAATTTTTGCAATTTCTCCAACCTGTGCAGCGATGAGGAACTGTAAGTATGCCAACTTGTGTTCTTGGTGTGGATAATGATAAATTTCCTTTGTTTTTGAGCTTCCGAAAGATTCCTTGATCGAATTTGTTAAGATCTTTTACAAATTGGACTCTAGTCTTTATGGTTTGTATCACGTTGCAGTTTCAGCATTTACTGATTACATGAAGAGCCTATCTCCATCAGCCCTGGATATGGAACTTTGCGTGCTTCAAATTACAGACCATGATGATGACCAGAGTTACTTTCAATTCAACTACTTCTGGATTATTTTTATACATGAGATATCTTACAGGTACAATTTTGAATTTGTGCAAGCTGTCTTCAGGTTATTTCTAAAGGTAGGAGTTTGTTTCCTCTGTTCGTCTTCCAATCAATAAGGTCTTCATGATATAAGAAAACTTAATGGGTGGTTTTAGGTCTTTCGGACATTTTACTTTCAACTACTAAAATTAAGATGAACAAAAATGTAGGAATGGTATGTGGAACAGGGGCTATGAAGACTCGATCGCTAAATAATTCCTAATTGTCGTCATCCATGAAAGACAACATTTGAAAGTCATTTATGAATAATTGAAAAGTTCTCTTTTATTGTTTGAACAAGAATGCAATAAATCAATTGACAAGCATAAATTACATTGTTCTCTTTTGATCAATGCCAATAGCTCCTAACTTTCTTATTTTTGCTGGCTAAGACAAATATCCCTTGGATTCAAACTCAAAGGTCATCTCTCATTTCTTGCAGACAACTCCTTGACCATCCATTCCACTTGCACAATTCTTGCTTGGCAACTCTAGAGCATCCAAAGAATTGAATTTCGAGTCGTTGGTTCCTCTAAACTTTGCAACTGCACAATCGGTAGAAAATATGTTTGAAGTTTCGAACTCTGAGTCTCCTCCCATGATAGGCATGTTTGCTCCCATCTTTACTTTGTTCACATAATCTGGTCTATATGTTTGACCAAGTACACACTGACGTCATTGTTGAAAGAGAAGAATTTGAATCCAAGATCTAGATGAGCAAAGGTATCTTATCCTCTTCAGTGATACCATAGTTGTGTATTTGAGATTCCTCTTGAGTTATAGGCACAACCTTCGCAGTAATCCTAAATCGTCCTTCAACTTTAATCATAACATTGTTAGATACTTGGAGAATTTCTTGTGTACTTCCACTGTGCACCTTCAAAATCTGGTAATGTGATAGATTCACCATCAAAGGTGATGGGAAGGCAATCAATGGAATTGTCCCGTGTGGCAGTCTTTAAGGCACCAACATACAATTGGTGCTTGCCAAAGAGGATTCCAATTGATTGGACCCAAGTGAAGTCTCTCTTCATATTCTGGTTTCTTTTACCAATGAAGTGAGCATTAATGTGAAGGTTGGGGTCGGATAATAGGCAAAAGTCATGGTCCTTTTTGCCATGGAAGTAATAGGTGATGCGATCACTACCAATAAAATGAGGGTCTTGACGTACTGCTCCTGGCTTATCGCACTCTGCACCATATATATTCACCATATGCACAGTTGTATTACATATTTAAGATTAACTATGATAAGTTGATATATTTATTATAAAACGACAATGGATTACAATGCAATTATTATAGTTAAAACTTCAAATTATATCCCACATTAATAATTTGTGTTTTTGGATGATTTTCCGTTCTTCACACTTGAAATTTGAATATTTGCTAATGAATGTTTCAAGGCATATTGACACGGCAAAATGTCTTAGCTAAATTTTGTATCTCTCTGGATCTAGTCATTTTTCATGCAAATAGGTGGTATCTTCACAACCTAAAAAAGAGAGTACTAGTAAAAATGAAAAAAGAAGCTTACTACAAACGGGCTTGCAAGTAACACAATCAACCTCACATCCACCAAGACAAGAGGTAGGACACACATGCTCCATGTTATAACATTGTGGATAGTTGTTGTTTTTGCACCTTGCCCGTATTTGTCTTGCTCCATAATTGGTAGGAGAAGATGGAGGTGATGGATATAAGAGCTTGGTGTAGTACTAGGAGGAGTTGGAGAAGGAATTGATGGGGTAGGGTTTGGATAAGGTGTTGGTGGTGGTGTTGGAGTCAAATGTGGTGTCGGAGTAAGGCTAGGAGGTTTAGGGTTAGGTGGTTTTAGAGAAGGTGTCGAAGGGGTAGGGCTAGGAGGTTTTGGAGAAGGGGTTGGAGGTTTAGGGCTTGGTGGCTTTGGAGAAGGGGTTGCAGGTTTAGGGCTAGGGGATTTTGGAGAAGGGGTTGGGGTTTTAGGGGAAGGTGTTGATGGTGGGTAAGTTGGAGGGTGGAGAGTAGAAGGAGGGTTGGAGGCTCCAACACAAATGGGTTTGCAAGGGGCACATTCAACTGTGCAACTATTGGGGCAAAACTTGGGGCAAACATGCACTAGATTGTAGCAATGTTTGTATTTCTTTATCTTACAACTTGCATTACTAGGGTTCTTGGCAATTCCTGGAGGAGTTTTTGCCTCTGCTATTGCCATTAGCATCACCAATAGAAAGGGCACTAGAATATACTTTGTGGCTCGAGCCATCTGTTAGAGATACTTATTAGTGGAATGTAATAAGGATTAAGGAATGAGGTGTTCATTACCATTGCATGCCCTTATTTATAGTGTTCAAAGAAGAGCAAGAGAAATTAAAGCACACATGCCTAGTATGCCGTGCAATAAATGCTTCTGTCTTCTGTTGATTAATAAGCTAAGGTGCTTCTTAGCAAATCATCAGTCACATGGCTCCTTTATAATCAAAGTCAGTAATGTCTTATTGTTATCGTATCTTCTTGGAATTTAAATTATTAAAAAATAATAATTTGAGGGGATGGGTTGCTTTTTAGCTGAAATGAGAATCACTTTGACATCAAGAACACCTTTCAGCTATTATACTCTCTTTATATGTCCTTATTTTGTTTACCTTTGGTTCGAACATTTATGTTTTTTTTTTGGTCCATAGCTTTGGTTCGAATACTTGATGTAGTAGTACTTTTATTTAATTAATTTTGTCAAAATTTAATTTAGACCCAACAGCATGGCATCTGGGAATGGTCTTAATTAATTACCATTGCTTTTTTATTTTTGGGAAAGAATAATAGTAAAAACAGTTGCATTTAACGTCTATAGCATATACTTAATCTAAATGACTTATACCCGTCAATGTTAATTTTCGAGATAATTTTATTTTACATGGAAACGAAGCAACAATGATTATGGGATTAGGTTATAACTATTTTATATTAAATTAAGGAGTTCAAAATATGTAATTTTATAAACTTAATTATAGGCAAGTTTAATAAAAAAATCAAGATATATTGTAAATAATTATAATCAAAAGTATATAATATAAATTTTAAAAAATATGCTAATTAAATCTTGCACTTTCTTATTCAACTTAAAAAAAGAAAAGAAAAGAAACTATAAATTATTACACTTATTTTTGAAACTCAATTGAAATTGTTCATTTATTATTCGTAAATATTCAACTCTACTTTTATCTATTGACATTTTTTAGTGTTATTTATAATTTCATTCCATAAAAGAATCAACTGCTTTATTTGTTAATTTTTTTATTTTTAATTTATTGATTCTTTTGAGATGATAAAGCACGGTATAGAACTATAATATGAGATACCAATAAATATAACACAACCATCAATTTGATAATAAAAAAAAACTTTCTTCTATTAAGAAAAACAACTTCATATGCTTTACTGATATATGTTACCGCTTACCAATGGTAGTATATATGACGTGCCATCGAAATGTAACAAAAACTTTGGTATAATAAATAAACATAAAACCCACTAGAATCTTACCATAAATTCGTTTTAGAAAAATCAAACCGTTTATTATTTTCACTTCTTTCAAAGAATTCCCTATTGTATAAGCTTTATTTATATATATCATATATTTTATTAATTTATTTTAATAAATACAAATTATAATATATACATTATACTTATATTTTGATATAGTGGTTTTTCTTTTACTTAGATTTATATTTAAAAGTGATTTTAAACATGTTTTGTAATAGATTTAAATATATCTCTTATATTTTGTGTTTAGATATTTTGTAGTTCAAATTGTAAAGATTTCAAGATATAAATAATAAAATTGGATTAAAAATTTATTATTTTATCTATGTGAATAATCACACATGTTTGAAAAGTTAAAAGAGTTAAATAAAAAAAAAGCTTAAAACATATTAAAGATGATATTTATAATTTTTTATGATAATTTGATATATTTTTATTATATTGACTTAATTATTATTGTATTTTTTGTTTGAAGAGTAAAATACCCGAATAGCCCATCAATTTATATTAAATAGATACTTAACTCCACCAGATTTGTAAATAGTAAAATTTACTCTATACTGTATTTTCTTTTAACTGTTATGATAAAAGAAGCAGAAAGTAAAAACATCAGTTTAAATTAAATAAAACAAAAACAAATTATTAGAGGTTTATTTGGGTATTTAATAAAAATGAATATTTAAAATGAAAAATCAAATTGAGAAAGGGTTTATTACCCAAAGCTCCCATAACACTTTTTTCTTGCTTTCTTTCTCAAGTACGCCTCCTTCCTGTAATCTATCTCTTAAAGCAATCATTCAAAACTTGGTCAAAGCAAAGTAGTTCTTCATTAATTTTGTTAGAAGAATCTTGAATAAATTTGAATAATTTTCAAAAGTCATGATCAGAAAACTGAATTAATGGGTTTGAAGGAGTTTGTTTTAAGAGGGGATTGAAGCTCACCAACATATTGTATGATTATCATGTTTTAAATTTTCTGTTAGATTCTTTTACTGTTTTGATTGTATTAGGCAAAATTCTACATCATTAAGAATATTTTTTTAATGAAAATGTGTATATATATCGGACAAAAGTGAAAGATACCTTTGACATGATTTATTTTGGCATTAAAAACATAATCTTTGATAATGAGATTAAATGTTATTTTTGAATTACTACTAGAATTGAGTTGGTTATTTACAATGATGGAACTTTTTTTTAGTCTATTACCGAAAAAAATTCAATGTTTTCCTTCTTAATAAATGTATTTTTTTTATAATAATAAATAATTTATTCAATTGAAAAGGTTTATCGAATATTTAATGTTGTATTATATATGTACTTTATTTGATATGCATTTTAGAGTATATTTTTTACTATAATTGATTGTATTTTGAGTGTATTTTGATCGTAATCAGAGTACATTTTGATAAGTGCATTAATATACTACTTTTACACTACATGTACACTATTTAAAATAAAAAAATTAAATTTAAATAATTTTACATCTTTCTATGAATTTCATAAATATATGTTATGGATTATTTGTCCATAAAGTTACAAATAGGCATGAGAATTTCGTATAATATAAAGTTAACTTCTTATTTAAATGAGTAAAATGATTATATTGATCACTAGAATGTGAAGATAAAGAATTTTAGAATATTTAAGAAGTTAGTCATTGGATTAGGATTAGATTTATAAAGATGTATTTTATTATAAAGATATGAGTATTTATGATAATAATGTGTTGCATAAAATTGACAACGAAGAAGATGCTAATGACATAAAAAAAGTGTATACTTAATTATACATAAAGAGTTGCTTATATTTATATTAAAATATTATCCAAAGATAAAGTTGAGCATAGAGAGAATCAACAAAGTTGACTTCATAATTGAAATGATATTTGATGATATCTAAGTATTAAGAAAAAAATTTAAAATATTATAAGATTAAGCATGGAAAATAATTGGATACGAAGAAAAGAATATAAAATAGAGAATTAAGGTTAATAATATACTTAGAGATATAGATGGGATTGCATATGAGAATATGAAAAATTTAATTGAAACTTGGTTTCAAATAAATAAATTGATTCAAAGTTATTCATTGTTACATCATGTAATAGTGAAGATGAATACAAATATTAGAAAAATTTAGAGGCTGTAAATAATATATTTACAAAGAGTTATATTAATAATTTCTTATTAAATGAGAAAAAAACCAAAATAGAGAAATGTGCAAGACAAAGTGAAGGAAATAATTATGTCAAATCACTTAGAGCCAAGTCAAGAGAGGTAGAGCTAAAGTTAAAAGTAAGGAAACTTGTACATGAAAAGTTTGAATATCGATGGCTTAAATTGTATGCAAATATACTAATAAGCATAATTGTTGGTACAAATGCTATTCTATCTAACGAAAAGAGTGATAATGGTTATGAAAGATAAAATTATTTTATTTAATTAAAAATTTATTATTTATGATTGTATTTTTAGTTTGTAATGTTGTAATATTTATGTTTCGAATAGGTAATAACAAGGACAAAGACATTTTAAAAGTTACTTCAACGTGTCAAGATTAAGAATGGAAAACATAAGATTAAACTGTAGTAAATATTAAAAAAGAAAACAACACCAACATTATTGAAGGAATAAGTGGAAAATCTTAAGAGTGAGAAATACATGAATGGGTGTGTCTTGTAATTATTTTAGAGAATCCACAAATTTGATAATGAAGTTTGGTTAATTTTATTTATATCTCCGGATCTACTGCAGATCTTTTTATTAAAATGAGAGAAATTATATAAGGTGTTTACAATATTTACAACTCACAACCCAATTACACTCAAGAAAATTACTCTCAATTTTCTTTCTAAGTTTTTCTCTTAATTAGAATAAACATTTGGTTGATTAATTCATTACAATTACGCATCTATTTATAGGAAAATTCGCTCCTTTAATTACTCCTTAAATTAATGATTCATTGAATTGCTCATTGAATTAAATTTCATGTTTTACTCCTTAAATTAAGAAGTTTTATAACAATATTCAACGTACACTAAAAATGGGTATAAAAAAAGAAATTATGAAGAATCAATCACAAAAGAATGAATGTACCATATGAAAATGATAATGAAAATACAAGTGATGCATTTTATAATATATAGGGTTGATTTTATCATATTATAAGTTGGATAACATGATTCCAGATTATATGATTTCATTGTAAGTTTATTAACATGAATATTAGATTATCTTAGGTCTTTGAATTGATCTTATTTTTGTTAAATAAAATCATATTTTACTTGTAAATTAGTCTCATTATTAAATAGATTAGATAATATAAATAAATTCATTATTTTTATTCTTTATTTATCACATCAATTAATTTACTTTTTAACCTCTTTTTTTTTTAAATGTGAATAAATTTTCAAATTTTTGGATGTTTTAGCTTAAGAAATGGCAACTCTAATTAAGATTTTGATTAAAAAAATTAGGATTTTAGTTGAGAAAAGGCCAACAATAAAAAGGAAACAATTATATAACCATTAACATGGATAAACTGGTAAATATTAACCGTAATGGACGTAGTAATTAATATATTTATTAAATGATAAGACTTGTTGAGTATTATTTAAAAATTTATAGTACACACCAACCACTCACCCTTCTTAGGATTCTTAGGATGAAAGAAATATAAATATTTCTAATAAAATAATTTATTGCCCTATTCTCTTTTGTTCGTAACTTACCCTAATTTCGTTCTCTCCGATTCCAAAGCAACGCCGCCCGTCTGCCAATTATATCCTCCGATATTGCAGTTGGTAAGCTCCACTACCGTCATTCACTAAGCCAAGTTTCCAGTCACTCCCCCCCTCTCTCCGCTCTCCGCTAATTCAATATGTAAGATACCTCTCCCACTCTGTGATTCTCAAGTTTGGGTTAAAATGCTTTATTCTTCGATAGGTTTCTGTTTCAATTCTTGCAAATCAAAGAAGATATCTCTCTGTTTAATTTACATTAACGTTACAGTTGGGTCAAAAGCTTGTAGTTTTCGATAATCTGCTTCGATGGCTTGTAGTAATAGGTAATGCATGTAACTGGACTCTGTTGTATCATCATGAAGGTTTTGATTTAGTGATTTATGCTTAGAATTTGCGACCTTGTATTTTTTTTCCCTGAACTTTTCAATACATTTCAAGTTTGTTTTCTTTTCCAGGCCCGCATTTATATAGTGGCTTAGTGTATCGCAAACTCTTGAGTCGCCCCTGAATCTCCTTTTACTCTGCACATGAAGAAGCAATAGAAATTAAAGAAATGGCAAAATCACAGTCATTTTCATGGTCTCGTCTCATCCTTAACCAAGCCCTGAAGAAACAGGTCAAATCCACATTTCCATTTTCCCAAAAGATCTGTACTGTACATCATTTTCCATCCTTCCCAATACCCAAGCCCTCAATTATAGGAAATGTCCATTACTCTACGGTGTCATCAAGAGTGGCTCAGGACCTCTTGGCTGAGGTAGAGAAGGAAAGACAAAGAGAAAGAGAGCAAAGGAAGAGAACTGGCCTGGACACCAAAGATATTGATAACGAAGATGAGGAGGATTACATGGGTGTGATGCCACTGATTGAAAAACTTGAGAAGGTGAAGCTCAAAGATACTGAAAACTTGAACATGTATGAAGAGCGCACTGACTCTGATAGTGACGAAGATGATGAGAGATTCACTTCTGAAGCCGTGAAGAAGAAGTTTAATCAGTTCCAAAGGAAATTTAAGCGTCATCAGGAGTTTGTTAGGAACTTTGCTGAGGCTGGTTTGTTTTTTTTTTTCCTTTTCTTTTCAAGTTTTGTTCAATGGGTTGTTACTAAATTTTAAGTTTTTTAATGCATGATCAAATATCAAGCTAGTTACACTAGAAGTGTTCAGTAAATCTTGTTATGTTCATTCATGGTGTCTGATGAAAGTTTAAAAATTCCAAATTACCCTGAATGATTTTTCATTATTATGTGGTGTGTATATTCAGAGGTCTCTATTATTATTATTTTTGTTTCATTTTGTTTTGTGACAGAGTCGCTTGATGAGGCTTTTAAATGGATGAATAAGATTGACAAGTTTGAGCAGAAACATTTCCCACTCCGCCCTGAATATAGGGTCATTGGAGAATTGATGAACCGATTGAAAGTAGCAGAGGGCAAGGACAAATTCATCCTTCAGATGAAATTAAACAGAGCAATGAGACTGGTAGAATGGAAGGAAGCTTATGATCCAAATGATCCCTCTAATTATGAACTCATTCAGCATGAACAAGCTGGTCCTTCAGTTGGTGTGGAACGTACTGGAAATGAGAAGGAAGAGGACACTGTTCAAAGGGCTGATGAGGATGATGAAGAAGAGTTTGATGATATGAAGGAGAAAGATGACATACTGTTAGAGAAGCTAAATGTTATTGACAGAAAACTTGAAGAAAAGCTTGCAGAGTTGGATCATACCTTTGGGAAGAAGGGTAAGGTTTTGGAGGTAGAGATTAGAGATCTTGCTGAAGAAAGGAATGCTTTGACAGAAAAGAAGAGAAGACCTCTTTATCGAAAGGTATATTCCTTATTGAGTTAGCTACTTTTTATCAACTAAAAGAGAGAGAGAGGGAGAGCAGGAAAATGAAACTTAGCCTCAATCTATTACTACTAAACATTTTATATAGCAGTTAGATAAGAATATGTAATCTGAGGAAAGAGGGCGACCTCCAGTGAACTAATATTTTTTTTTCCCATTTCCTATTACTATGATTGCTATATTATCATACAAAAACCAACAAATTTTACCTGTTTGATCTATTGTTTACTGTCTGGAAGTATTTGAACATTTTATCTTGTCTCAATAAACTGCATTTGAATTTTGGTCTTAATGATTTTTAACATATCTGATAGGATTACAATTTGATTGTGTTAATGATATAAATTAGCAAGCACGTCTGCATATCATACCTGTAAAAGATCCCTGTAATTTGAATGAGGCGTCTATGTTGAGAAATGTGATAATTCGTTGTTGTTAGATCATAGATGCCTTGTACTATAGGTAAAAGTTTATTTTATATGTTTTATTAGAATTAAGTGATACCAAAATTCTAATTTATTTATTTTTATTAACAACTCTTGGCAGGGTTTTGATGTGAAATTGATTGATGTGAACCGAACTTGTAAAGTTACAAAGGTAAGATCAGGACTCCTTTATCTTTATTTTTTTTGGCAGGGATTTATTTCTATTTGGAGAAAGTAGCCTGCCATTGATTTTGATGACATTCTCCTTTGTGTTTTAGGGGGGTCAAGTGGTGAAGTACACTGCCATATTAGCTTGTGGAAACTACCATGGTGTTGTTGGTTATGCAAAAGCTAAAGGCCCAACAGTCCCTGTTGCTCTTCAGAAGGTATGTCTTTTGTGCTTTGAGTTCAAAATTTTATGTGCACAATGTTTTGCTGCCCTTATTAAAGGAGAATTTATTGTGTTTGAATCCCCTATTCCCTAGCTGTAGAATCAATGCCACTAATGATTTGAAAAGGAAGTGGGTGAAGTAGTTCAATCAACCCAAGAATCTTGTGTTGGTAGCGAATCTCAAATTCTAGAAAACTGCTTAATCTCATTGTGACATCATGATGCGCTTTTTTCCTCTACCCTATCTGGTGTTTGTATGGGTATTGATACTGATTTAGTGATTTCTTTGATAACAATCAGGCTTATGAGAAATGTTTTCAGAATCTACATTATGTAGAAAGACATGAGGAGCATACAATTGCTCACGCAATACAAACAAACTATAAAAAGACCAAGGTAAGGGTCAGTTTGTGTTAGTCCCTCACAGATTTCCTCTCTTTTAATACATGGTACTAAGCTGCAATTCAGGTTTATCTTTGGCCTGCACCCACTACGACGGGTATGAAAGCAGGAAGAACTGTCCAAACCATTTTACATCTAGCTGGTTTTAAAAATGTCAAGTCAAAGGTAAATAGGATCCTGAAGTTAATCCATTTTGTATAAGCAGACCTGGGTTGTCTTTTGGTCTAATAATGATACTCATTCTTGTTAGGTGGTTGGCTCAAGAAATCCCCACAATACAGTTAAGGCTCTCTTCAAAGCACTTAATGCTGTAAGCTGCCCATCTCAGACTGATTTTATTTATTTTGATATCCTTATGAAATTTATATCGACTGTCTCATCACTGTACTCCCAGATCGAAACTCCTAAGGATGTTCAAGAAAAATTTGGTCGGACTGTAGTTGAGAAGTACTTGCTTTGATGGGTGCCACCATTTCAAGAGACATCTGTGAAGATGCTGCCTATTTCACTAGCCGTAGCATTAATAACTCGTCATATGGAGAAGATCTCTCACTCTCACGAGTCAGAACATTGCTTACTTTGAAGTGAAACTGGAATCAGAGCATAAAGTTGGACCAGGGTGAAACGCCAACCACTTAAAAGTGATAGTCTTTGAACCTTTTATGACCCGAATGATCCAACTTTAAGACCCAGATGTCCGGATTTTGTTTAATATCCAATTTTGTTGTTTGTCTGATAGCATGACCTAATGGTTTTTGTTTTGATGCATAGATTGGTAGATCATTTTGTTTTATTTCTTACACAAGGAAAATAAAGCTAACACATTTTTTTCTTCATAGTCATGTAGGTGTAGGTCAACTAAAGGGATCATTGTTTTTTTAGAATAATTTTTTTTCTGGCTGCAAAAGGGATTATAAAAGAATGAAAAGGTAAATTTTAATGAAATTTATAATATCATATTATTATTTGATACATTTGACTACAACATTATAATTTAGATAAGGGTTAAATGGAGATTAAAATTAAAATTTGAATAAAGATGAGAAAAAATGAGTGTTCGAATTGTTGAATGGTAGAATAATTATTAAAATGATAAATGTAATTTGTATCAATCAAGTTGTGTAAGTTATATAATAAATTTAATTAAAAAATATTTAGAAATTGATTTTGAATTTTTTCTACCATTTTTTTTAAATAATAGGATACAATTATATTATTTTAAGCTATAAAAATAAACAATTCAAATGATCTAACTTAAGAGAATATGATGATTTTTTGTCCTATTAGATAATTGATTGCATTATCTACTCATTTTTGTTTTTATCTATTAAATATTAGGTTTGATAATAAAATTCTTTGTTGGATTTTTTTATGAATAACTTAAGAATTAATAATTTTACCAACTTACATTATACATGTTAGAATATGGATCATATTTATTTTTTTTTTAAAACGAGTCAATCAATCAAAAGTAATATCAACAATGAAAGTTTTGATATATTCTTATAAAGGGATTGGTTTATAACCAATTTTTTTTTCTAAAATCGATAGGTTGTGGTCATTGGTCTCATCGAAGCAACTTGATTCCACAATATACTCTTTAAAAAGCTCTTGGCTTAGTATTGATTGATTAATGTAAGGTCTCAAATAAGGGGAAGAAATGAGAGAACTTAATAGTGTTGGTATCGCTAGCCACACCTAACCCTTTTGGAAGGTGAAAGTCTTAATGGTATCTCATTATTATAGGACTAGATGGAACCTATTTGCTTGTTTAGAAATGTATGGAATGCTAACATGAATCTACCTATCTATTGGCTTGTATGGACTTATTCGCTTGGTTAAGAAAGAATTAGGAATGGATAGTAGAATGAAAGCAACTACAATTACAACTATTTAGACATAATATCTTTAAAAGGGAATGGATGATATTCTATTTTGACTCCCATTGGCTTGCTAGGACTCAAATTTGACCCAAAAAAATGCATGAAGTAAGCCAAGTAAGAAAATAATGCTTCTCATAATAATACATGACTAAAATAAACAAGTTTATCTATTGGTACAGTGAATATTCATTTTAATTGAAAATCTAATAAATTTTTTATCTAAGAAAGACTTTCAATATAGGAAAGACACATTAAAGATGCTTACCCTCCCATTATATGACTGGTAATTAACAACTGTCACTTACACTTGAAGGGCTTGGTTTGTTTCTACTTTTATGAGTATGATTTTATCTTATTTAACTAGTTAGAGTGTCATATAGTATTTATATAATATTTCAATTATATATATTATGAAGACTCAATTTCTTGAGTATTAATCAGTATTCAAGCTACCTTAGAGTTGGCTTACTTATGAAATTAGCTTTTTTTATAGCTTTGAAATGACAGAGCATTTATCTTGAAAACGAACGAAATATATATCTATGAAAGCCTTATAATAGCATTAAAACCTTATTGAAAAAATGTCTATAGATTGTATTGCTCTTATCACTATAGATACGAAAAATGTACTTTATTGGTATGGGTCGTTTTAAATACTCATTAATAAGGGAATATGCATACTGTTTACCCTTGATTTATATGTATAACTTTAAAATTGCCTTGTTAGCTCACTAAATTTGATTGCAAACTCACTCGTTTTAAAACTAGTTATTCCTAGTTTGCTTTCAAGAATGTTGCTTTTGGCTCAATAAGAAGATAGAAATTGACAAGGAATTGGTATGCTCACATGATGGGAGAAGAAATTGACTTGCAATTGGCTGAACAAAAACTTCAACTTCAACCATCTAGAAAAGAGAAACAATGTCAATCTTTATATATATCTTCAAAGAAATAAACAACATACACGAGCAATAAAAACATTGCTTACCTTAGGATTTCTTATCCTTACTCACATAAAAAAGATAATTATATTGAGAAATTTACTTTCTTGCTAGAAAAGAAAGAGTGATAGCTTTCTTATTTTTAATATTCTTTTGTTCATTTAAAAAGACTCAATAAATCTCACTATACATATTAGCTCGTTAACCTTGGGAAAAAAATAATAAAGAAATTTAGTTCTCATTCGCCTTTGCTTATGAGTCTAAAAGAAACTTCACCTTGCGTCTCCTATCCGTTGCTAAAAGGCTAGTGATCTATAATCTGTTACTACCATAGACTAGCTGATAAACTATAGAATGAAGTTCACTAAATTCAAAACTATGCTACCAAAGAAAAGTCAACCTAAACCTCTCGACCCCAAGTTTGGGGGAAAGGTTACGATTCTTAGGTTTTGATCCTTCTCCCTTGCTTCATATTTTATGTCTTCTTTTATGGATTCCAATCAAATTGTCATCTTTCCCTCCTTCCCTAAAAGCAGTGCCAAGGCTTTGGTTTCTTGATTCAATAGATTCTTATTCCCTTTGTAATTTGATTGTTATTTTTCTTTTGTATCCCTTAGGTGAGCGAAGTGCTTCTCGAGTGGGGAGTTTGACTTAAGAAGCCTTTCTATTATTGTTCTCGGAAGGGTAGTGCCTTACTCAACTTCTAAAGGATGGCTCCCTTATAAAGAGTCTTGACTTTTGATTTGAAATAGCGTCTCAAAGATGAGTGTCCACAAGAACCCTTGACTTAGGCATTGGGAGTATATGTTAATACGTCTTAAAAGGAAGAAAGAGAACCTAGAGTCAAAGCCAGGACACATTGAAGAACCAAAGGGAATAGACTCATAACACCTCCTCGTAGCCCCTAAATATGTAAGGGAGGGCATACAAGGTAATGATCGAATGCCTAATGTATGTGTCTTTCTTTAGTGAAGGGACACCAAGGGATTTTGAGAAGTCTTTTTCTTCTATTCTATGTTTTGATTGCACTAATGACGATCTTTCTTCATTTTCAATCTCACAACCAGCTCAACCAAATGTGATATGAACATAGCCGTTAGGTTAGATCTAAGTTGGAGGATTTTTTACTATGCTATAAAGGTGGGAATGACTAGCCATAGATTTGGGCAATACAAATGAAGAGGCATATAATGAGCAATTTTATTTTGACTTTCCAATCTACCTATATTATTAGCATAATCTTCGTCGCCTTGTTGATGCTAATAATATGGTGTATATAATTTAGTGTATATAGGGTATGATGCATCTATATATATATATTTCTTTAATATTACACACTTCAAAGAAAATTTTAATAATCATAGATAAATAAAATAAAAAATAAATTGAACTTAAAAATATTAATAAATAAATCTAAACTAAAAATAAAACTAAAGACAATAAATGAATTTTAAAAAATAAAGAAATTTTTTTGAAGAACAAAATCAAAAAATAGCAATTATTAGAATAATTGTTAAACCGACTCCTAACAACATCATTAAAAACTTAACATAATTGAAAACATACACATATACGTGATTCGATTATACAAGTGATAATTAATTTTAATAACAATGGTAGTCTTATCTACGAAGATCGATAATAATATTTACTCTTAATTATTAACTAACTAGTAAGTTAATTAAAATTAATAAAATATGATTTTTGAATTTCTTTTAATTTTATAAACTGAATATTAAATCTAAAAATTAAATATTAATAAATATAAAATATAAAAACTATGATAAATACATGAATAACAGAATGATTGTATGATTATTCTCTACCACTAAAATGTATTACAAATCAATAAAATCATATCATAATCTTTTATTCTTTTTGACTATATCAACTTAAATAAACTCACAAGCGCAAAAGTATCTACCTCT
Source organism: Hippophae gyantsensis (assembly GCA_030763125.1). Taxonomy (NCBI): domain Eukaryota; kingdom Viridiplantae; phylum Streptophyta; class Magnoliopsida; order Rosales; family Elaeagnaceae; genus Hippophae; species Hippophae gyantsensis. The sequence continues at coordinate 1,677,459 of CM061034.1, read as the reverse complement.
TTTTACTTATTCTTTAATACATAGATTACAATACTTTATTTTATAACTTCAATAAAATATGATAAAGGTAAGTCCTACCATTTCTTTGGTGACCACCGTCGACGATCTCATTATAATATTGACCATTCATCGACGATTTTACGAGAACTTTAATGTATATAACATGTTATATATAAAGATATAAATTTACGTAATATGTTATATATAAATATAAAGGTGATGTAATATGTTACATCTAAAGATAGAGATGAATATAATATATTACATATAAAGATAGAAATGAATGTAATATATTACATACAAAGATAAAGTTGAATGTATTATATTACAAAAAATAAAGATAAATATAAATATTATATAGAAATATAAAATTGAATTTAACATATTTTATATAAAAATAAAAGTATATAATACGTTACATATAAAAATAAAGATAAATTTAATATATCATATACAAAGATAATTGTACATGTAACACATTAATGGTGTAATCAATCTTAAAACAATGCATAAAATTGTATTAAAGTAATAAACAATTTATAATAACTAATGATATATTTAATATTAGAAAAATACTCAGAAGAAAAGGAATGAATCGACATAAAATTAAAATAGCTAAATAATACTACAAGAACCCACTCGAACCTAAAATCTCAAAATTTATCATAAAAGGTGAGAATTACATATGATCAACCTCGCCACAACCTATAACAGGTTTTCCACTCAAGAACTTGTGACATCGACATCGAACCAACAGGTGATCGAAGCTATAGAGAGAGTGAATATTGTTTGAAAAAGTGAAAATGATGAGAAAGAGAAATGTGAGGAAAATCTCTCATTCAATGAATTTCCTTGCACATCTTCGATCTAGTGTGACTATCGTCAACGACACGTATGAACAGATAGGAGAGGATGAGAGAGGAAACGTGTTAATAAGAGAGAGAAAGATAAATGTTTCTTAATACAAAAATGATACTCTAAAAATTGGAAGAATACATAAATATAGTAGGATAAAATCGTAAACTTTCATGTTCAAAACAAGTCCGTTTAGCATTAAGGGAAAATTGGCTCCTATTACGTATTTTGTTGCTATGTCAGGTAATTATTTCGCGTTGCTTATAACTGCTGAGGTGATACTGACCTGCTGGGTAACAAGTCCTAAGTAATTTAATCCCTAACTTGTGCACTTTTGTGGACGAAGACTTATAGAATTCATTTTCGTTGTCTTATTTTAATGACTTTGTTTTTTTTAAATGATTATGTAAATTTTTTAATAAAAATATTACAAATTAATTATTTTTTCGATATTATAAGATTATTCTATTAATAACAATTTTTGATAAAATAATCAAGTATATATAATAGAGTTAAATTATCATTTTAAATTTTTTCTTTCTTTATACTATTATTTCTTTTTAGTTCATTTTTGAAGCCATTTTTTCAATTATAAAAATAAAATATGATTATTTTTAATAACATTTTTTCTATTTTTTCAATTCTCTAGAATCATAATTGAAAATGAAAGTATATTGCGATATACTAGTTACTATAACATTCATTATAACAGTTTGGAACAACAATTGGTATGATAACATATAATAACTGGTATATTATAGTTAATTTTTTCTTTTATAGCTGTGGAAAGAATAAAGATGATTGACAATAAAAATATTGAAAATATGTAATTAAAAATAATAATATTTTCAGTTTATAAAAATTATAAAAATATTGAAAATATATAATTAAAAATAATAATATTTTCAGTTTTATATACGATAAATGGGATCAAATTAAACCAAAAAAAAGAAAGAAAAAATAGAAAGGAGGAAAAACTTTAAAATAAAAATAAAATGAATTCGAAAACCACCCACCTACGTATAGATTAACTAGATGAGTAATTTTACTTCTAAACCCTCATCTGTGCTAGCAAGGACGCTCTGGTAGGACAAGGATCTTTCAGTACAGTTAGGGAGTTAAATCATACTGATTGTGTAGATAGGACAATCATTCTACTTATTTTTTAATATCGAAAATTAAATTATTTTTATTTAAGTTATTTATTATTAAAAAAAGGGGTGGTCTTACATGCCCCTATTTACTGGGGTATAATCCTTGTCAAGAAGAGCTTCTGCGCGTTATGCAATTTATTTGACATCTTCATTTTGTTTCAAAAAATTTGCAATTTACTTCATTTTGCTTGATAACTGTTATTTTTTGCAATTTTTTTAATATATATATATATTATTGGATGTAAATCAACTTAACTCATGTACCATAATATAAAATTTTTTATGTCATGTTAATTATTTATCATAATATAAAAGATTTTATGTCATGTTAGAATCTGAATATACCAATAAATTTAATCAAACAAATCTTATAGTTTAAATACACTATTTTAAGAAAAAAATTATATTTTAAAGATATTAATTAATTTTAAATTTTAACTTAAAGATGACATTGTATCCTCAATATTAGAAACTCAGGTTTAATTCAACTCAATAAGATCTCATTAAATTAAAGGTTGTTCAGATTTATAAGCAGTTTTATTGTCTTACTCTTAACCGATGTGGAATAAGAATACTTAATACCCTTCCTCCACACGGTGGATAAAGGTGGATATAAACGTAACAGTGAGACTGTGGTAGAGTCTAGAGTCGAAGAACATAGAGACAAGGAACAAAGCTTTGATATTATGTGCTTGGATTCTAGGCTTTATCACGGTCTCACCGTAGCGTTTATATCCACTTTTGTCCGCCGTGTGTAAGGAAGCTGTTAAGTATTCTTGTCTCACATCGGCTACGAGTAAGGTAGCAAAGTTGCTTATAAGCTTGGGCAACCCTTAACTCAATGAGATCTTATTGAGTTGAGTTAGATTTAAGTTTCTAACATGGTATCAAAGCTTTGTTCCTTGTAGGCAGCAAAACTACTTATAAGCCTGGGTAACCCTTAACCCAATGAGATTTTATTGGCTTGAGTTAGGCTTGAGTTTTTAACATGGTATCAGAGTTATGTTCCTTATCTCTATGTGCTTAGACTCTAGGCTCTACCACAGTCTTACCATGACGTTTATGTCCACCTTTGTCTGTTGTATGGAGGGGAGCTGTTAAGTATCCTTGTACCACATCGGCTAGAAGCAAGGCATCAAAGCTGCTTATAAGCCTGAACAACCCTTAACTCAATGAGAACTTATTGGGTTGAGTTTGACCTGAGTTTCCAACATGGTATTAAAGCTCTGTTCTTTGTCTCTATGTGCTTGGACTCTAGGCTCTACCACAATCTTACTGTGATGCTTATGTACACCTTTGTTGGCTGTGTGCAGAAGGGTTGTTAAATATCTTTGTCCCACATCAACTAGGAGCAAGGTAATAAAATTGCTTATAAGTTTAATCAATCCTTAACTCAATGAAATTTTATTGAATTTAGTTAAACCTGAGTTTCTAACATGATATCAGAGTTCTATTTTTTGTCTCTATGTGATTGGAGGATCCATATGAAATAATGTGGAATGAAATATATAATTTCTCGATGGGAAGTGTTATTCTCTATTCTAAGAATATATTCTTCACCGATTAGATTTTTTTTATATAAAAAGTTATATTAATCTTAAATTTTATTAACTTAAAATAGTAATAACAATTTGAATCATTGAGGTTATGTTTGAATCAACTTATTATTAACTCGACTTGTTCACGACCTAATAGTTAATCAGTTTATATTTTATAAACATTGACCCATCGTGATAATAAAATAGGTTTATAATAACCCGAATTGAATGGTCGTCATTGTGGTATGTTTTACGTTTACAACATACCAATGTCAAGTGAAGTCTATCCTTCACGGTTGGCATCTTTAGAATTTAGACATTGGGAGAACATAAAATTATAATAAAATTAGTACACGATAAATCCCCAATACATTAAGCCCAAAGGAGCGACCTATGCCCAAATATCTCAGAATATATATATTATTTTAAAATCCAGTCTCATTTGATCACCATCAATGTTCTCATTTTCATATCTAGAAAACCATGCTAACATCTTACAAGATATGTCTTATATGGTTAAATGATGACAACATCGTACCAGGCTAATGAAGAGAAACAGTGCCGGCAAGAAACAACAAAGGCGAGTGGAAAGAGGCGACAGCTTTTGAAACACTTTTTGTCTATTCAGAAGTGGGGACTTAGGGGTTACTTATTGGTTAGGTTTTTATGATCCCTTTAAGAGGGACTATTTGGGGTTTTATCTCTTTTTTTAATCAATTTTGGTCAAACGAGTTTATTCGTTTTCGACACAAAATCATATTTAGTATTTTGATCGTGTTTTTTAAGTTAGATTTAGTGTTATGTTAAAAATTATCAAATTTAATTTAAAATATTATATTATTATATATTTTAAAAATAACAAATAATTTTTATTATGTTGAAGCATGGAGGCTCACTTTGACTTTTGATAGTGTATCGGTGAATGATAAATTATTTTTGCTGATATGGTCCAATAAGTGCATTGTAAGTGCAAACTTTTACTAGGAAAAGATAAACATTCTATTTTGTCCCATATTAATACCATTCTTTGGATCAATAAGGTTTATGACACCCGCTAATGGTTTTTGAGAAATAAAATAAAATAATTTTTTTAAAATTTATAATAAAAAAATAACGGGTTTAATTAAACAGTAATTAATATTAAATAATTATAATTTAACTCAATTTTGTTTAATATAAAATAATAAATAACATATTTTTTAATTTAATAATAAAAATATAAAATTATTATTTTAATAGTTATAAATTTTATGAAAAAATAATTGCATTGTTTTTGTTGTTGAGCTTGGATGGTAAGTTAAAATTACACATTTTTGATATCTATAGAGTCAAATTAAATTCTTGGGTTGCAAAATTCTAGTAAATATTTACTTCATGAAAGAACACGCATGATCAGCAAACACGTCATATACATCAAAGCTCAACTTACTATATGCAGTTTTGCATGTCAATTTTTACATTTCCGTCAAGCACAATATCCTCAATATGTCTTACAAAATGTAACGATTGGCTGAAATATTAATTTTATAAGTATTTTTACTCATAATTTTTATATCTTATCATATAGTATAATTATTTTAAAATAACAAAAAATTGAATATTTTTTAAATAAAATTAAGTAAATGAAGTAGGTATAAAAATAAAGTGAAAGTTCACGCAATTCTCATTACTCTTAACTATTAAATACAAACCCAACCTTCAAAGTTGAAACTGTAAAATTAGAATTAATAAAAAAGATTATGGTCAATAATTAAACTATCTAGTCTCTCCTCTAGTATGAAGAAGAGAATGGGAAGTAAAACTAGAATCCACATCTCTATTTTCAGGAAAAGAGTGAGAAGTGCTCGTATTATCAATGGAGGAAGATGCAAATGAGTGCAAGAAATCATTAAACCCATCTATAATAGCTCTATCTTCATCAAACCCACTTACAGTTTTCAAGTCATCTGGGACTTCCAAATCATCTGGGATACCTATCTCTCCATCTAAAAACCTCACCAATTGTCTCATATTAGGCCTAGCCGTAGCCAAATTGTGAGAACACATTAGCCCCAGTTTCAAAACAATAAGCATCTCTGCCTCATCAAATTGGCCATTAAGTCTTGAGTCCACAACTTCAAGTACACTCCCATCTCTATATCTTTCCAAGACCCAATCCACCAAAACCAACTCTTCAGCCTTGGCTTTATGCTCAATGGGTCTTCTTCCACTAGCAACTTCTAACAACAGAGCACCAAATGCAAACACATCTGAGCTTGTTGTGGCTTTACCAGTTCTAGGTAGTTCTGGTGCTAAATAGCCCAAAGTCCCAACTACACGGGTCGTGTTTAAATAGGAACCGTGTTCGTGTAACCTCGCGAGTCCAAAATCCCCAAGCCTCCCATTAAGCTCATTGTCTAGTAACACATTACTGGCTTTCACGTCTCTGTGAAGAACGACTTGCTCATATCCTTCGTGTAAATAAAGAAGAGCTGAGGCAACACCCTTTATTATCTTGAATCTCTGTTCCCAATTCAGAGTCATTTTAGGTTCTTCAAATAGGATTTTATCTAAGCTTCCATTAGCCATGAAGTCGTAAACGAGAAGAAGATCACTTTTACGACGACACCAACCCATTAATTGAACCAAATTCCTATGACGAAGCCGACCAATGCTTGCGATTTCAGACACAAATTCTTGAAGACCCTGGTTTGAATCGTGAGAAATTCGCTTAACTGCGATTTGGGTTTTCGAGTTTGGCAATGTTCCTTTATATACTTTACCGAAACCGCCAAAACCCAATAGCTCTGTTTCCTTAAAACCTTTAGTTGCCTGTTTGAGTTCTTGGTATGAATATCGATGGGGACCAAGTTCGAGCTCCCAAGCTTCAATCGGATCCGAATTCTTCATCTTCATGAATATGTAGATGGAGATTGCAATTGCAGATAATACAAAAGCAAGAACTGAAACTGAAACTCCAATTGCTAAATCTGGGAGCTTTTTCTTTTTGTCACCAACTGATGGAATAGAAGGAAGAGAATTCAAATCAAGAGCTTGAGTTTGTCCATTCACAGCAAAACTCCAGCCATAAATGTAATGAGAACTAGCGAGCAAACCCGTTGAAGCAGAGAACCCAACATACATAAATTCATGAAAAATAGGAGACAGATCTACCGGAAAAGACATAAGTGGAAATTTGGGTTTTTCCGAAAAGAGAGAAATCGTCACATTTAAAACGTTTTCGACTGAATCGTAATCAACCCAAGCTTGAATAGGTTTCCTGCTTTTGAGATTGAGATCTTTGCTCTGTTTCTCTTCTTCATCATAAAACGAAGCTGGAATAGACTTGTTAGAATTTAAGCCGTTGATATCGATACCAACATGGTTATCGTTAATATCTTGGAACTCAAAATCTTGTACAGTATCGAACTCAACAGCAAAGAGATGATTAGAGAAGTTCCCGTTATCACTTGCATTAGTTAGCAAGCCAAGATACTGACTTGGCAAAGCTTTGCGAACCTTCGAAGGTCCGATTGTGAAAGCGAAACCATGACCACCAAGCTTGGGGTACTCAGGTACTATAGAAAAAACAAAGGAGGTAGAAAAAGAAAAGGCTTTACCAGTACTGGAGCTTTTAAGCTTAATCGGAAAGCTGTAAATAGCACGACCCATTAGCCTACTGGTGTCGTTTGTTAATCTCAAGATGCCATTTTTTTCAATCTCTGCTACTCCTGTTAGTGATAGATTGGTGCCGACATCATTGAATCCAGAAAAGAATATGCCTTTGTTCTGAGACGAAACTGAGATTGATAGAAAGATGATAACATAGAAGAAATGGACAAGATTGGGCATGTTAGAGGTGGGCAAAGTTTTCAGGCATTCGATGTTTGGAGAAAAAGAGGTAGGTGGGATTTGGACGTTTGCTAGAAATACAGGGAATAACAGTGGCTAGATTTTGATGATTAAAATCATAGGTTTGGCAAAAGAAAATTGATTGAAGAAGTGAGGTTGTTTCAAGGATTTGGGGTTTAATTAGAGGAAGAACTTAGGAAGCTTATAAAAAAATGGTCACGTGGGCTGCCTTGTGCCCTTGTCCGCCGTCAATTGGGTCACAGTGCAATAACTGATGAATAGTGAAATTAAGTCAATGATTCAAAAGCACCATTATGATTAATGAAACAGTATACAAAGACTCTTAATTTGCAGGCATCGAGCATAACCGCTGCTATATACTATATGCTAGTGGTGATGCAAACATTTTAGATGTACAACACAAAAGTGGAATAAGTTCATCGTGATAAAAAGAATACTTACAAGATCTTGACACGTTATAATATTGATTATTATAGTTAAAAAACATTTTTTTATAAATTATTTCGAGAGGAAATAAGACGTATATTTCTAACCGATTATATTAAAAATAAATATAATTTTATAAATATATTATAATTTTTTTAAAAATATTTATACTAATTATAATTGATAAAGAATATTTATATCATTTTTTGTCCGAACCAACTTTATAGCACTGCGAAAAGAGGGCTAAACGCGCTAAAGTTGATAAAGGAGCATTACCGACTCCCTTACTCTTTTGTTTGTTTTTTTTTTAATCTTATATAACTTCCATTTAATTATTTTTATATAAAAATATAATGGAATAAATTATTTGATCATATCAACTTATTTAGCCAGAACAAGTACCGTTCACATGATCACGTAAAAGAAGCAGATATAAAATTACAATAGTGATAATTAACCAATAAAGTAAAGTTACATTTCTTCGAATTCACATAGTGAGTATGAAAAAAAAATACTTTGATTTTTATATAAAATACTTATTGGTTAATTTATTTTTGACATTATATAGATTGAAACTATATATATATATATTGAAACTCATTAGTAGCAAGTTAAGGCTTAAATAAGAACACGTGAAAAAAAAAGGAAATCAAATACCAATCACAACACAGCTATGTTGTTGTCTTACTGATTATTTAGTAACCTTATTTTGTGTATTTTTAAATGAGTTTGTTTATAAAAATATTTTCAAAAATTATAAAATTATATTTAAATTTAATTTTTTATTAAATATAACTAAATAATAAATATAATATACCAACTTTTATATTTTTTTATAAACATTATCTAATAAAATAATTTTAATTAAAATATTATTTAATTTTTAACAAATTATTTTGACTAAATTTAAATAAAAATTTCAACGTTAGTTACTCAGTATATTATATAATTAAATTTTTATTAAATTTTAATTAAATTTTTTAATAAAATATTCTTAAAAAATTGAAATAATATTTTAAATTTTATATCAATCTTGTACGTATATATTTATCATAAAAATATTAAACATAAATATGATAAATATGTTATTTCGTTATATTTAAAGAAAAATTTAATTATAAGTTAATTTTATCTTTATCTAACATCTTTTTCGTAAACAAAAAAATTAAATAACATCTTTTTTACAATTAAAATAGCTTAAATGATATATTTTGCCACAATTAAAAAAATTTAAAATATATTTTCTAATGTATATTATTAACTGATAAATTTTACCTAAATAAATCAATCATCAGTCCACCGAATGTGATATATCTTAACTCAAATGGGAGATAACTACTCGCTCCTAAAGCAAAAAACAATTTAGAAAAATATAAGGGGTCTGTGATATTTTTGTTAAAAGTTTTGAAATATTAGTTTTGTGACTTTTCTATTATTGAAAAAAATAATAAAAATAATAAATTATATAGAATGAAAATTGTTTCGTAATAATGTACATTAGTGTCATAAGTAAGGAATCTTTTTCTTATTATTGTCAAGGATATGATTCCTATGTCGTCCACTATTGAATTTTTCAAGTCATACGCCTTGTAAGCACATCCGAATGGAAGATGATATAATAATATTTTATTCAGCCCACTCATCATATTGCATTCAGTTAAATGTTATAGTTATAATATAATATAATATAAATTATTATTAATAACGTAATAATTTATTAATAATTATTTTATTTAATAATATTAATATTAAAATATAATAAATAATAAATAAAATATAAAAAACTTATATGTTTTCGTTCTAACTATAACAAAATTATATTTTGTTGTAACTATTTTTTGAGTTAATTTAATGATTCATTACTTCTCTCACATCAATATAAGAAATTAAATTTTTATACACATATAAAAATATTATTAAATTATTATATTTATTATAATCATATAATAAAATTATTTTTCGTTTTGTTTATATTACATATCTATTTCATTTATTTTATTTATATAATTTTGTTAGTCTTCATCTAACAACATCACACGTCAGTAACGACAGATGCATACGGCTCGACACAGTAGCAGGTTGGACTCAGCATTGCATGCGTAGGATTCAATATTTTTAATCTATTTTGTTCAATTTTCTCATTTTTTTTCAACATATTTGTGATATCTCCAATATTTTTCTTCAAATCTTTAAATTTTTTTGAATAAAAATATCTGTGATTTTAAAAAGATAAATTTATTCAAAAATATGATAAAATCATACAAATATAAAATTATTTAATCAACTAAAATATATTAAATCATGGTAACTTTAATGTTTTTTAAGCACTCATAAATAACATAAATAAATTGCGAGTAAAATAATTAAACAGAGATATTTTGTTCATGTATTTGACAAACATTAATTAATTACATACATAAAATTATGATAGCATATATCATATAAAATTTTTTTTTAAGTCAACATGATGTAGTTCAAAAATATTTAATATATTTAAATTTAATTTATGATAATAGAATATTAGTGTCAAAGTTATAAGAATTAAAATAAAAATAAAACATGATGAGAAACTTTAAATAAGTTTTGGTCATTCATATCGGGAATTTTTTTAATATTTTATATAAGTTTAAAATTAATTTTTATCTACTATTATATTATTTCATATTTTATTTAATACTTTTTGATTTCATTAAAAAAATTCAATATGTAAATTTTAATATTTTCGTATAGATTTTCATTCATTTTTATTATACTTATAAACTTATCTTATTTCTTCCCTTCAAAAAAATTGATAAAACAAGTGCAAATAGAAAAATATATATTTATTGTTTGTTATTTTATAATAATATATATTTTTAAATATATTTTTAAACTTAAAATTCTAAATCATATATTATTCTTTATATTAATACATTTTTTTTTAATTTTGGTTTCTAACATTTATAAAAATGTAATATTAATACTTATTAAATTATTATATTTTTATATTTTTAATTATTTTATATAATTTTCATTATAAGTTATAATGTGGTAACTATATTTTTCTCTCGTGACATGATATGAAAGTTTTTTTTATGATTGAGAAAATTTTACTGTAGTACTTAGCATATTATTATATTTATATCATGACATATTTTTTATTCCTAAAATTTAAATATTAATCCTTATTTTGTATAAAAAAAATTACACTTAACCTCCTCAAATTATATTTTTAGCTCCTCATATATATATATAATGTAATATAATTTATTATGCAGTTTATTAGAACATTGTATTTAAAGAATTGAGATTTATAAAAAATAATAAAGATAAAATTATTATTTTTAATTAAAAGATTGATATATGATAGTGTAATAAATTATGTCAATTTTTTTAATCTATATATATATATATATTTGTGTGATTATGGATTGAAAAAAACAATTTTTTTTACCTTCTATGTATCAATGACCAATTTATTCATATATTATTTTTCTTATAATGTAAATTAATATATTTGTTGTACAAAAAACATATACATATAAAAAATATGTTGTTATATTATAAAAAAATAAATATTTTTTCATTTAATTATAATTAAAAGTCAAATTTTATATATGATAGAAACTTTTTTTAATTAGCCTTTTTTCCCTTTTTTTTTATATAAAAGTATACTCTAAATTAGTCAACTATTCATCAAAGGATTCAAATCAACCCAACAAATTTTTATTTTTGCTACATCCCTGGCAATTATTATGGATCTGTTGCTATCGTTGTAAGATTAGTTGATGTAAAAAACCGGTTAGTCATAGATTGTATCTAACTAACAATAAGTTTTGTTAGATTAAGAAAAAATAATAATAATAAGTTTTGTTATGTTTTTATTTTATTTTATAATATGTTCAAAATAAAAGGAGTATTTAACTAACTCACTTGTTTAATTAGAATAATAGCAATGTAACTCAACTTTATTCTCTTAGCAAAAGAAAAACTCAACTTTAAAGCACCAATAAAGACACGCATAACAAAACCAATAACATTAATTTTCAATATATGATTTACTTTATGCTACAACAAACAAATTAAAAATTGAAGAAAAACTGGGGAATAGAGCGTGATCTTTATGCTTTACTTATCTTTCCATACGCGAGGCTTATAAAAATCGAAATCCAAATTACATGTATCACGTGGTGTTCTGTTATACGTTAAGTAAGCATATATGAGATTATTTAATATTCGTGACAAAATAGTTTTAAAAAATGTTTTTTTTTAGCAAATTTTACACATATTAATAAATATATGTATAAGTTTAAGTGTATTTAGCATTTTATTATATGTGATACTAATGTTTTATCACATAAATTTATACTAATTTTTGTACACACATTACTTATGTTATTTCACATGTTAATTTTGTTATTTCACATGTTAATTTTGAAAATTAAAAATATGATTATTTTTTAAATAATACTTATTTATTACATTAGATAAATAATATGTATATAAATTTCTGTGTTTTTAATATTTTTTATATTTACAAATACATGAATAAAAGAGTCTACTACAAAGCTTATGTTTTCAACCATTAATGCCCACGTTTTAGTATCATACAATTAAAAAAAAATTAAACATATAAATTGTATTCCTTAACATATGTTAGGGTTTGATACATTAATGGTATCTTTTTTAACTAAAAAGTACCCATATAGAATCATATTTTTAAAATCACTCTATTTACTTTACATTATACAAATCTTATTTCATAGTTTTAATTAGAGATGTCATTCACATGTTATGTTAGGTAAGTGAAGTTTAATTGTATCATTAAGAAGTTTTAGTAATTTAATAGTATCCTCGTTTAAAAAAATAGAAGAATATAGACACATATTTTTATAACATTATATTAATATTTTCTATATCTAATTTTTATAACGATTAATGCCCACTTGTTATCTTTATATAACTTTTTGCATGATAATTACATCACATTGTTTAATCATGTAGTGTCAAAGTTTTAATATTTGATATATTATATAGATTAAATCTTTTTTAATTTACTAGTGTAAGTTTTTAAATTTGTTAAAGTGTCTATATTTTGCATTATGTTCTTCATCTTTCACTTTAGATAACTTTTTGAGAAAACTTACATGTGTTTTTTAAAACTTAAATACTTAAATATTGTCTACTCTTTCCTTTGTATTTGTTGCTTTTATGGTTTGTCATGTATATTTCTATGTCATATAAATTATTTAGATTTCATTGCTTTAAGAGTACATTGATTTTATTTTTTATATATATTTTTTACCTTTATCATTAATTGGTATCTTGATACCCATATTTAAAAAGTTTCAATCTGTCACAATTTTTTCATGTGATCAATATATGCGATTTTAATTAAAGATGTTTTTGACATTTTTGTTTCTTCTCACCCTTTTCACAATTTTTTAGTCCTTAATTGTATTTTTCACCACCTTTACCTCCTCTTCAACATCTCACCTACTTTTAAAGATTGCCCACCTCAAATTGTTCTCAATCTATCCTAAATAATTAAATTTCAAAAATTGTATACTTTTTTACAATAAATGATATAATTCAACACATAAAAGTAATAATTATATAATGTTCAAATATCTAAATTGAATAAATAAACTCCAATTAATATAAAAATAGAATGAAGCATAATAACCATAAAATTTACTTGTATTAAAGAAAAACAATTCAATATTTTATATATGCTTGATTTTGAAATTTAGAGAGATAAAGAGAAAACATAAAACAAGAGGGAGGCAGAAGAGAAAAGAAAAGAAAAGAGGTTTAAGAGAAATAAAGGCTAAGTAAAAAATATTAAAAGACAAAAATATTCTTTCAAATTTTACATATCTTGCACATGTCAAAATGGTTCGTATGAATAACTTTTGATTAAGAAAAGATATTAAATTCTATATAATTATATCACTTGTATTAAATATGCTTTTCTTATAAGAAGATTGTTTATTTATTTACTTTATAAATATATATTTTTACTATTTTAAATAAACAATTTGATTAGAAAAATGAAACTTGGAGTAGGAAAAATAAGAGAATCGTAAGTTATACAAATCCAACAAATATAAAGCAATTATGCATGTCATACATACGTTGTGATGATGATATATATATTTTTTAATTTATCAACCAATTTCACGCATATAACATTTTTTTTAAAGCATATATAATAACTCAACAAAACAATAAAAATTATGAAACATATCCCTTTTTGATTATGTTTTCGCACTATAGAATTATGAAAATATGTGAAACCCACTCCAGATTTTCTTCATTTCATAAATTAATATTAGCATAAAGTAGCACTACATATAATATTTGATTTGCTATTTATTTTCAACCAAAGCGCATGATATTGTCCAAAGACGATAACCTTATGAGCTCGCATAATATTTGTTACTGTTTTATTTTATTTTTTCCGTTCAAAGAGCATATTCTTTTAAGAGTACTATTATTCAGTGCGATTTTTTTCTTTTAAAATTTATTTAACATTTTAATTTTAATAATTCGGGGTTTTCATTACGACAGGTGCTTATGCCCATAAAATTTTATTTATGTAAGATACTCACCATTTATTTTTTCTCATTTTTTATATAATCTAATTATTTGAATTTATTTTTAACATCTAAAAATATTTTTATTATTATAAATATATATATATATATATATATTATATTTTTAAATATGAGTTAAATATATAAAAAATATTATAAATAGACATTGAACGGAAAGATACAATTATATTAATAACCATAACCACGATATATCCATTTTTAATACATTCGGTTAATAACATCGGTTATGAAATCGGTAATAGTTTATTTACGGTTTAACCATGTTTCTTATTTTTTAACATTTATTTAAAAATAATTTAATTTAAAAAATTAAATATTAACTTAATTCTTACTTTATTATATTTTTTAAAATATTTTATTTTTTATTTTTTAATTATTTATTAAAAAAATATATAAAATAAATATAAAATAAATTCAATCTAATTATACAAAATATTGTGTGTTTTATTTTTAAAATTGTAATTTTTATATAACTATATGTATATAAAATAATAATATTAATATATGTTCGGTTTTAGTTAATCATAATTTCATTATTACAATAATCATCTACATTTTACGTCTTATCAATTATGATTATTTAAAAAAAAATTATTAAATTTTTACAAATAACTATAATTTTAATATATACGTTAAAATTGTCATACCTAATGAAAAAGAGTTGAAAATAAAATTTATACCTACAAATAAATGTGTTTCCTATTATTATTATTATTATTATTATTGTCGTCAAATTTATTCTTTATAATTTAGAAAAATTATGATTTATGATAAGCTTATGACATGTAAAATTAAATCTAATTAATTATATCTAATAAAAATTTATCACATTGATTATTATTATAATAATAATATAAGATTATTACATAATTTATGATTGCTTCCTCTTTCTCGATAATATCATTTGACATTATGACTATAATAATACCAATTACATTAAAAAATAATATGCATTTTATTAGTTCTCAATGTAATACTTAATTATTGTCGTTTGGGTTACTCTACCTTTTTGATCAGTAAGTTATTTATGTTTTTTGTTCAACTGTTGGGAAGAAACTCTTATCAATAGGGGTGGCCGAAGGTGCCATAGACTCTGTTATTAAAATATTTTGTTCATACATAATTATTTGATTTTTAAAATTAAAACATTTTAATCACAGAATTTCGTAATTATGTGACGAAAGTGTCAATATTTAGAGTAAAAAATTGGACACTTTTGTCACATAATTATGAATTTACATGTTCTATACAAAATCTATATAATGGACACTTTAGTGAAAAATATAAATAAGATATACTAATTTAAAAATCAAATAAATTTATGTATTTATTACAAAAATTACCTATCCAAAATATTCAAATAATACATTTTTAAAGGTAAATTTTTTCTAAATTTTCATCAAATGTATTCATTTTAAAAATATATAAGCTGTCAGTTTTTTTTTATTACTAAAATATATTTTGTCATTAAGATAATCTAGAAAACATGATAAACTACATGCCAATAAGGCAGCTTGAACCAAGAATATGCTACCAGTCTCGAGCTAAAACATTTAGGTTCTGAGGAACAATATAATAAACCTTCATTCTGATGTGTGTGACACTTTCATAGCACATCGAAAACCAACCGAATAATTTTGTGTGCTCCATTTAACAAGTTTTCTTCGTAAAAATACACAAATGACACACCGATCTTCGTGTACAATGGTGCACAACCACTCTAGTCTCTAACTAGAGGGCAGTGCTGGCCCAATTAAGGTCCAGACGATGTACGCGGTCTCTTAAGCCCCGCCCAAAGAAAGACCCGATCTAATAAGTATTTTTTTTATTTTTAAATGTAATAAGGATAAATATTTTATTTTATTTCCTTTACATTGAAGTGTAGAAGTGAAAATTTTAACGCTGACAAAATACGAACACAATTATTACACGAAAAAATACGTATAGATTAGAGTTTATTTCTACTTATTTTATAAATTTAAAATTATTAGTTTTTACTATTATAAATAATTTACTTCAAAACATTATCTAAATTTTACACTCTGTTAATCAAGATGTAAACATAAATCTAATACAAAACAAATACAAGCACGACACAACTCACGCTATTGCCAAACTTAATGTTATGTACTATGAAAAAGAAATGAACACTTTTGTTTAATATGTTTATATTAGGGATAAAAATATAGATATTATCAACATTGTGACGATAATATCATTTTTTTATATATCTTAATATCGAAACATGATTTACATATCTTGCGATCAAATTATCGTAAAAATGTAGATAATGTTGTCAAAATATTGATCAAAATTCGTTGTTGCTTAAATATATTTTTTGGTTAAAATATCTTGAATATTGTGGCTAAAATATTCCTAAAATATCAAAAAAATATCGATTCTTGATATTTTTTTCCTCTTTTTTCTTCTTCTTTCTAAATAATTATTCGAGTATAATTTTTCTCACTTTTGTAATAGATAATATATCTTCTCTTTTTTAGCATGTTTGTTATATATATATAAGTATTTTTAAAAATAAATAATCAAATAAAAT
The DNA here is from genome assembly GCA_030763125.1 of Hippophae gyantsensis. Lineage (NCBI taxonomy): Eukaryota > Viridiplantae > Streptophyta > Magnoliopsida > Rosales > Elaeagnaceae > Hippophae > Hippophae gyantsensis. Next base: position 1,660,481 of record CM061034.1, on the reverse strand, counting down.
TATTTTTATACTATCGAGATTATCTATTTATTGTAGTTATAATTAGATAATCTTCTTAATTATTTTAAATCTTTTAACTACCTATTCTACAATATTTAACAATATATATATAATATTTTAATTAATTAATTAAATTATTGATTATTATAAATACTTTATACATTTAAAGATATAAGTATAAATGAAAAATTAGTTTAATAGATTGTTTTGATGTTTTATAAAATTTTATAATTCTTTTTCATATTTTTGTTAGTCTTCATAGTTTTTGTGATTTTTTTCAAATTTTCGTCGACAATAATAATATATTTGATATTTTTGTAAAAATTATATCTCGACATCTTCATCGATATCGATATTTCAAATAGTGATCTATACCACCTCATATGAAATAGAAGCTAATATGATATACTCTCTTTATTTATATCTTTGATATTAATTCTTTAATTATTATTTTATTTTTCAATAATTTTACATAATTGATAATAAATATTCAATTACTTTTCACACAATGACTCAATCAAAATTGTATATTATTATATGTATAATAAAGTGTGTGCATGTTTAGGTTATTTTTCTTATTTTGAATTTTTCCTTTGTAAGTTTTAGCTTCCTTATAATAAATCTTTGATGTTTATTCTTTTTTAGAGTTTTTGGACACTAATGATTATTTTGAACCGTTAAATTCTTCCTATTTAATTTTGTTCTTCAAAAAAGACTTCTCTATGTATAAATCTCGAGTTTATCTTAAAAAAAATTTATCTCTTTTTTTCTTTATCTTTATCATGATATTAATATATTTCATTTTTACAATAACAAAAATAGTTAAAATTGTAAGTGTATCTACTAAATTATTATTTTTTTGAAATATATTTAAATCAAAATTGCAATAGTTTGTTTATAATCACTTGGAATGTTAGTCTTTAAAAATAACCAAAATCATAGGTTTTATTCTAATGATTTTATTAGAGTCTTTTAATTTTATGTTAACAATAATTTTATATTTTTTTATTTTTGGATCTAAAAGATGTTATGATCTTATTATTTTTAATAATTTTTTGATACTTTTTAAGGCTTTATTTTCCTTGATTTTATTAAGCAAAATATTTTATTTATCTTCTATATCTAATAAAATATTTTTTTAAATAAGATTTGTACAGTTACTTTGTGTCTATTTCACAACTCTTTCACTTTTTATGTTATACCATAAAATTGGGTTTAATATAGTCAAAGTTTTTTAAATTTTTTTTAACGTAAATGGTTTTACCATTTAGTATTATTAGATTTATTTTGTCTAAGTAATGTGTAAAAGATTGTTATAAGTTTAAAAAATTATTTCTTATTAATAAATCAACTCATATTTCTTATTGATATATGTTAAGAATATAAAATTTCTCTTTCCCTATTATTATATCTATATATTTTAAGATTTATTATAATATTATTAATAATTCTTATAATTAGATATTTTGGTGTTTGTTTTCAAAATTCTTATAAGAGTACATATTTATTACCTATATACATATTAGTTAGTGTATCTACATATGTATATAAATGATAATTTGTATAACCTTTAAATTATGATCCTATTTTCATATAATTATTATTTAGATTTATAATAATATATAAATCATTCATCTTTTGATAAAAATATTCATATTTTAAGTATTTATATTCTGAGTAATAAATCGTACAATATTATTAAGAAAGAATGAATAGTAAATGTTATCCATAGTTGAAAAAATGAGTATTTTTTGTATTTATATATGGATAATGCTAAACATATTTACTAATTTTTATCAAAAATATATTTTAATCTATCAATTATGTTACTATAAATTTATTATATCTTTTAGAAAGCTTATTAAATTTTATGTAAAAGATTAACTTAAGTCAAATTTTAGGAATAAAATTAGTGTTTTAAAAAATAATTATTTTTTATTCATAATTAAATGATAATTCATCTTTATACAATGAATAATATCAATGATATATTTTTAATATTTAATTATTTATTTACTTATTATTTAAATATTTATTGTCGTTATTGTTTTTCAAAATATCAATTTACATTTAAAAATTAGGACTAAATTTTGTTGATTTTTTTTAAAAGAGATAACAAATTTATATGGATCAAATTGTATTTTTTTGGGTAGAATATGAGAGATTTCTTCAACCAGTTATCATTTATATATTATAAAGGATATTTGAGGTATCACATAATATTTAAGAGGATAATTTAATAACTTTGACATAATCTAATTTACTTTTTGATCTTTTTAATTGGGCCAATTAAAAAACCCCACATCGACAACATACATATTGCATGCTCCAACCGTGTGCGGTAAGTTTTCGAAAGGCACCTACCTTCTTTACTTCACAGGCCAAGAAAGGTCATGTCATCATCATCGGCCACTATCACCAACAATATTAATCACCACATAAGCCACCATCTTCAACTTCTTTCTGAATTAATAAAGCCCCTGGTGCTTCGTGTCTTTGAAGGAAGCTACAGTTTCTCAATATTATTATTATTATTATCTTTTGTTCTGCGCGCTTAGGTAAGAAATACATTCGGGATTTGTTATTTGTAAATGATTTTGAATATTGGGACTTTTACTCTTTATTTAAATTTTGAGGAGAAAATGTCACGTCATAATTTTTTGCCCGAGACTTTCTCCAACATAACATCCACCAGGCCGTCGCTGACATGGGAGATAGACTAATAACACTAATTCGGTTACTTCTAAAAAAAAATTTAATTTTCATTCGTATTTTAAGAATTGATATTCATTATTTTTTAAGTAGCATTACTTTATCTCACTGTCAAATATTAGTAATTTTTTATATAATAAAATTATAAACTTAAAAACTTACAAAATGTGAAAATAATACCCAAATGATGAATTATTTTTTATCATTAGTATATATATATATATATATATATATTTGATATATCGAATAAACTATTTAGAAATCTAGGTCTAATTTTGAACCGAAAAGTCAACTTGTGAGTTAGAGGGTTGGTTAGATTTATAAGCAGCATTATTGTCTTATTCTTGATCGATGTGAGACTTAATATCTCCCTCCATATCGACTAGAGTCCGGATTTACGACACTGTCCGAATTTATGACACGAGAATCGATGAGAGTACAAAGAATCTAAGAGTCTAGTTCTGATAACAACTTAAAAACTCAGACCTAATTCTGAACCCAAAAATAAACTTGTAAATTAAAGGGTTACTCAGACCTACAAGCAACACTGGTACCTTACTCTTAACTGATGTGAGACTTAACGAAACTAATCTTAAAAACAAAATTGAATTGAGCGAGAATCAAATCAACAATTAATACTAATAAATGATGTATAATAAATAATATTTTAAATTGTTTATTCGATTATAATAATGTTGGTTCTACGAATCTGTATGGAAATTGTAGGAAGTGAGATATTCTTACATACAAATGAAGCTAGCAAAACATGTTCATCTCAAACCCTTTATTTATATATAAAACAATAATGTATGGAAATTGTAGGAATTACTACATAATATATATTTTTTGGTATATAAAGTATAATGGAATCTTAATGAACAATAAAAAAGACAAAGAGACGTAAATATTTAATAGAGCTACAGAAACAAAACACATGAAAAAATATAGTAAACACAAAGAAAATAAGGTTAAATTACTTTATCAAAATGATAAATTAATAATTAATTAAACCAATTATAACATGAAATAAATAACGAAGAAAATAATTATTTTTACACCTCTGTATATCCTTCTCTCATGTTTTTATTTATTTTTGTTAAGTTTACGTCTATAAAAAATTTGACAATAATATAAGTTTCACTAATATTTAACTGAATTAAATTTTATTAAGTTAAAATTTTAATATAATATCAGAATTGGAAACGTGACTTTGACTTTGTACTCCGTGATCCCAAAGTTACTTTGAGAACTCGATTGTAAGCCATTCGAAGTTGGTTAGTTGCGTGGCTTCAATTACTTGAACTCAGTTGTAATTTGTTAGTACTAGTCTATGATTGAAATCCTAATTCGGATAGACTATTAATTTTTGATTATACAGATAGAACATATTATTGATGTTTAATACACAGTTACTCCGTGAGGGGACTTTTTAAAAAAAAATAAAAAATAAAAAATTAATCCTAAAAAATAAATAAGAAATAAAGATCTTAAATCAAATCAAACGATCGAACACCTTCGTCGCTGCTGGAACCTACATATACAGCTTAACCCAACCAACACTTCAACAATCGCAGCCTCCGTCTTCTCCAAATCAGAGTAATGCAATGTCTGCAACAACAACACATTCGGTTCCGCTTCCATCTTCTTCTTCCTCTCCACATTCCTCTCTGTCACCCACATCATAGTGTCATGTGCCATTGGTCCCAACCAATCCATCATCTCCTCAAGCGCTTCCTTCCACCCCTTTGCCAAATCATCACCGTCAATCTCATCAATTTCTTCTTTTCTCCCACAATGTCTCTTTAATTTTGCTTTCACTTTCTCCCTCAAAGTCGCCGGCAACATTTCGTACAACGCCTCACGCGCATCGTTTCCTATTGTCGCTGGCGAGTGTAGACACCTCTCCGCCAATAAGATCATGTTCGCGTACCGGAGCGTGAGGCCAGAGCCCCCCACAGTTGAAGGCGAAGCCGATCTTAAAACCCTGTTATTTCTTCCTATCTCACTGATGGTCAAACTGATATTATGAGTCCTTGGTACCGGTAATGCGAATCCGATATCTTCCGGTAAAATGCGGTTTTGAATAGGGAATCGGATATGTTCTTTTTCTGGTAGTTTCGGAATAATAGGATCCGACTTAAAATATTTGTAATCTTGGGTTGAGCTATTCTTTTGGTGAAACTTTCGGTCTGAGAGAAGGCAATAGTCGACCTCGAGACGGTGTCGATTGAGAAGTTCATGTATAGGAATACGGACACATTTGGAAGGTAGAGGTGGACCAGAAATGCAAGGTGCGAAAACAGTACATATTCGGGAGTAAACAACACATATCATTCTGGCCATGAGTCCAACACTTTTATCGAAGGTCTGGCTCCATAGAGAAATCTCTTTGTAACGTTGAACCTCTTTTCTCTGATTGGCTATTTTCTCATGTAAGAGTTGGTAATTCTGATTGGTTTTCGCAAATTGTTTAGCATCGAGATTGTACTTCCATTTCTCTATCTTTTTTTCGGATAACTCCATTTCAACTAGAGATTCCCAAGCCATGTACAGATTGGAAGTTGTAGAAACAAATTTCTCCATCTCATTGAAGACCTTTTGAACCTTTCTGGAACCGAATTCGAGCTCTTTTAAATCGATCACGCCTTGCTTTAAGCCGTCGTAAACGAGATCAAACCGATTTATACCAAAATCAGAGCATTTCTGGCCGAGACGAAATACAGTAACAGCGGCTTGATTAAGATCTTCCAATCGCTCGCAACAAGCAAGGTATAGAAGAAGGCCTTCATCTATGGAATTCAAGTATGAAACCCCCTTAGACCTCATGGTTTCTTTGTGAAGTCGATTGACTTCATCATCGGTTAAGGAATGATAGAGACAGAGGAGACGAGACATAGTCGTAGCGGTCTCGAAAGAGAGGATGCCCAGGGTGGGAGAGTTAGGGGCATTGTTGTTCTTGGTAGAGAATGAAGAGCGCCAAGCCGCCCTGGCAGAAGAAGATACGAGAAGGACGACCATGACCAAGTATAGGATTTGGAGTTAACGGTGCTGTTCTAAGTTGTCGTTATTAGTTGGGTTTTTTCTTTTTTATTTTTTTTTTGGTCGAGTGGGTTATGTTTTTTGTTTTGCAGATCTGGTTACTTTGTTAGGATGAAATATTAATGGAATTGAAGATAGATATGTGGTTATTTAAGCTAACTAGCTACCACATAAACGGATGGGGAATGAGTTTGGATACTTCCAAGATTAATTAATTGATCACTAAGATGGACACGGCAAGGGTTTTAAAAATAATTTTTTTTATTTATTATAAGTAATATATTGCATATTATTATTAATTATATAAAAAATTATAGTATATAAAAATAATATTTAATTAATAATAAAGTTGAGATTATTACCCATGTATTTTCCTTTTCTTTCTTTCTTCAGGGAATTCATATTATGATGCAGACTTGTATTGATATTCAATGCAGCCACCTATTTCAAGAAAAAAAACAAAAACAAAACAAAAATTCATATTTTCCAAGATAAAATAGACCTGTACTTATGAGTGTTCTCTCTCTTCTATAAGGCAAGTACACTTATTTTAAATACTTTTATTTAGAATTATGTAAATAATTTGATGTAATTTGTAGAATTTAAATTAAAATGCATTGATATATTTTATAATCACATCGATTTTTGATTAAAAAGTGTATAATTTATTTAAATTTAATAAATTTTATAATTCGTTATGTTCTATTTAGATTGAATTACTATTAAATTATAAATAAATAAATATTATATTTTATAATATATTATATTTAAATATTATACATATAATAATTACATTAGATTAGCTTAAAAATAAATAAATATTTATAATAATTTAATAACTTTATACACATTTTTTATTCTTTTTATTTTTTTAATTGTGATTATAAATAATAAATTTTGTTACAAATATATCACTTTAAAATTTAATTGCAATGTATGTCATGTTTTATATATAACAATAACTCATAAATAAATTTAATATAAATCTAACCTTATTTGATTCGAAAAATCTGATCTGTTCGGATTCAGATTGAAAATTTTTAAATCGTGTTTGAATTGAATTAGATTTGAATTACTGAAAAATAGGCAAATTTATTATTATTATTATAAAGAAAATTATTGTTCAAAATTTTCAATAATGCTATCCATTATATATCATTCAATACGTTATTAATTAAGTTGATTTTTGATTAATTTTTTCTAGTTTAATATTAAATTTCAATAAATTGAATCTATGTTATTGATTTATTTTTCTTATTAGAAATTTTAAAGTATTAATTTATCTTATTTTTAAAAAATTTAAAGTTAAATATAAAATAAAACATATGTCTATCTTTAAATTATAAGGACAATTTTGTTCAAAATTATTTTAAAAATTATAAAAAAGAATATTATTAAAACTTGTAATAAAAAAACTCTAAAATATTAAACGTTGTCAAATTAGATTACGTTTAACATTAAATGTATTAAAATGATCGTAGTTTAATTTAAAAAGTATTTGACGTGAAATAACGTGTTAAATTTATTTTAATATAAAAATATATAAACTAGTTATAAACGATGTTATTTTTATGATTTTAAGTTTTAAATTTTTTTTTTATTTTCTTTAATTATTTTAAACATATTTTGAATCTCTATATATAATATAAATATTACCGCTAAAAATGATAATTTATTGAATAAAATTGAGGATTAAATTAACACCATGAGCATAATAACATTATTCTTTGATATAGTGTATGTAATGATATAATAATATTTAAAATTAATGTAATTTTTAAAAAAATAAATATCTAATAATACATGGGAGAGAAAACTATCAAAGTTTCAATGTCCAATTTCAGTTGAAAAGGGGTGAAATAAGTATCATGTAATTAATGAAATTGTGCTACTGATTTATATATTTATAATTTGACAAAGTGTTATCTTTTCCACAAATGTATATTTTATGCTCAATTGTAGATTTTTTTTAATTAGTGTACGATTGTATTATTAGGTACAACAGGTAATAAAAAGGAAAAAAAATGTATTTTTTATTAAAGAGTGAAATGTTGAGCAAAATTTCAAAAAAATAAATTATACTATAATATGGATTATTTGATATGAATTTTATATTATCTCATGATTATTCTTTGGTTATCAAATGATGATTTAAATTGATAGGAATTATGCATAATTTATTGATTAAATTGTACAGTTGATATTTTATTGCATTTGTTATTTTCTTTCAATTTTTAAAATAATGAGTTATTTTAAATAATAATGAGTTGCATTCTGATACTCACATACTGCTTGTAAAGACCATAGTACGTACTTATTCTCTCTAAGATCTGAGTACATTTAGTTATGATAATCTGACTTGACTGGTACAACTAAGGTCGACAAAGCCAGCTAGTCAAATATATATATATATTTCAAATAAATTTTAAATAATATTACATTATATTATTATTAATTATAAATATATTTAATAAAAAATTATTATATTAATTATAATATTAAAAAATATATATTAAGTTATTCGTGTTTTATAATTATATTATTTATATATCATAACAATAAATTTCATTAATATTTTAATTTTAAAATTGAAAATTTTTCATTTAAAATAAAAATTATATATTTTTTAATAAAAATATTTAAAAAAACAACGATTTTCTTCCCTCTTTCTCTTTGTCTCCCTCCTACTCACTCTTTGTTATTTCTCTCGTGCTCATTGTTTCTCTCTTCCTCCATCCTTTCTTTCTCTCTTCCTCTCACTTAATCTCTTTCTCCTATTTCCTTATTTTTTCTTTCAATTTTCTTTTTTATTAATAGAATGATGAAAAAGAGAGAAATAAAACATAGAGAAAGAGAGAGGAAGAGAAAGAGGATTTTTTTTTGTTAATGAAATATATAATTTTTATTTTTAAAAAATCTTAGTTTTAAAAAAAATTGATTTAATATATATATATATATAGTTATTGAGTATTTATACTAGTTGAATAAGTATGCAAATAGATTTTGGTATTTCCTAGTAAAATTTGATTAGTATGATACATATGCAGTTGAATTACTATACCTATCCGAACAAGTCTATATGAGTTATTATAAGATGGATAGCTATTAATTTGACTTGTCAGATTAAATTTTTGAATACGTTCAGTTGAACTAGAAAAATTAAACATGTATATATATTTTTTAAATTAAACTATATTTTTATATAATTAAAATTTATAAATTTAAAAAATATTTAATAAAAAAAAAATAATACAACTAACAATTGATACATTTATTAAGAAGATTATTTTGATAAAGTTCAAATCTCATAAGTATTTTAAATTAAGTTATTTATTATATTAATTTTTTAGATTAAAAATATTATTATTTAATCTATTAATTTTATATAAAAAATGATAAATTATATTATTTTAATAATTTTTTATTTAAAATATTATTATTTTTTATCAAATCATTAAAACGAAATTAAAATATAATTTTGTAATAAAATTAAAAGTAAAATTTATATAAAATAGTTTTAAATAATAAATAATAATAAAATTTAAACAAAAATTTATATAAATATATAATTTAATTTTTAATAAAAATTAAAAATTAATAAAATATTAAAATAAAATAGTTTTAATTAAAAAATATTAAAAATAAATATTTTGTGAATTTTTTAAATTAATTGTGATTTTAATTGCGTTTAACTAATTTTTTTTAAAATATTTTAATAAAAAAATATTAAAATAATATAATTTATTTTTATAAAATTAAAAAATTAAATGATATCGTTTTTAATTTAAAAATATAAAATAATACGATATAAAAGATTTTTATAATATATTTTTTAATTTTTATAGTATATTAACTCCATTATAACGTAAATAATGCCTCATGCCTACAGCATGGCTGATTTTTCATCATCTGAATCTCTACGAAAACGACTTTAACATAATTAATACTTGATAGTACATGTTGGGGTGAGGTTGCGGAAAATGTCATAGTTATTATAAAATAAGAGATTTAATTTTACTATTTTTAATAGAAATGTTTTAATTTTATAAATTTTTAAAAGTATATATTATAGTTTTAAAAATTTAAGTTATTAAATTTATATGCATTTTTTAAAAATTAAAATAAATTTTTTAAATAATAAAATTAATGTACCTTTGTATCTAAAATTACAACGTCGAGAAAGCCAGAAAGTGTCATGTGAACGACATGAAGTGTTTCGCCAGTTTGCTTGAGAGTCTAGTCTATATATTAGTATGATATTAATTTTAGTTTTAAGGTCAAGCTTTATTTATTTTTCTAGGATAATGAGTCCATCTTATAAAGTCATAGCCGTGTCAATCAAATGTTGTTTTTCAACTTTTTTTTTTTTTCGTTTCTTTCTTAATTTTCACATTTGTGATCTTTGATTTGAGAGTGACATAACGTGTAAATTTAGGTCTCACTGTGGAAGTTTTTCTAGTATAATTAATATTCTTATATATTATCATTATTGAATTTTATCATTTTAATAATATTATACCATAATAATTATCATTTATCTTCATATTCTGATAAATAAACTTTTCATTATCTTAAGACTATGCGGATTGAAGACAAGTCATAGAGTACGACAGGACCTTGACTAGACTCTCATAAATTTTCTTTTCTTATTACATCCCAAACTGGATTATTTTCCTACGTTCATACATTAATTTGAACTAATCTAGTCATTTCCGAAGATTTTGAGTTGCATTCTTTAACATTCAGGTGCGAGATAACTTTTTGAATTAAATCATTTATAAAGTTCATTTTATTTTATTAAATTAAATACAATATTATTAATCAATTAATTATAAAAATATAAATCAATTTCAAGAAATAATAGTATTGAATAAACGTGATTAAAATACGAAAATTAACAATAATAAATTACATCTAATATAAAATATAAATTCATAAAATATTTATTTAATATTTTGTTAATTTTAATTATTTTATTTTAATATTTTATTTATTTGAATGTTATTATCGTTGTTTTTCTTAAATAATTTTATATTAAATTTTATTTTTATTTTTGTTAATTAGATGTTAGTATTTTAATAATATTTTAATCGATTAATAAAAAATGATAATATTTTAATAAAAAATTATTAAAATATTATAATTTGTAATTAATTAATACTTTTTTATAATTTATAAAATAAATGATATATATTTTAATGTAAAATACTAAAATCACCTTAAAATTTATTGATAAATTACTCATTAAATTAATTACAACAGTGTAGCAATGCTGGTTTTTTAATCATTGACTAAAACTCTAGGGAAGGAAATTTCTCTCCCTCTCCGTAAATGTACATACATATATATATGTATATTGTGCAAAAGCATTTTTAGCATTCCGTGTATATATATACGATCCATTTTTTTTAAAAGATAGTTATATTTTTTCAAATATTATTAATATGTTAATTCTATACATTGTCTTTAATAAAAAAATAATTATAAAATTGATAAAAAATATTAAAAAATAATTATTTATTATTATATTACCATTTTTTAATAACAAAATCACTAAATTACAATATAAAAAATAAAAAAAATAAACAACTCTAACTAATATAAATAAAAATCATGCATTCATTTGTCTCATATAATAATTGAAGAAGTGTGGACCAATTTGCAGGAAGAAGTATTTAATTGACTAAAGCATATATTAAATAATAAATATGATAAAATTAATGAAATATTCAATTAATATCTACCTCTTAAGTGGTGATATTATATTACTCTATTTAATAGTGATAAAAATTATTTGAGTAATGATTTTTTAAACAACTGAATAATTTTAAGTAACACGAGTTTAGAATAAATTAAATTAAATAAAGAAATATAAAGTAAGAAAATTATGTTAGATAACATTTTCCATCTAAATAAGAAGTTATGACTCGTAGGTATAATAGGATACGAATTAACTGATTAATATGCGTTGATATATTAAAATGATTAGAATTAGAATTTACTATTCTTTTTCATCTTAAAAATAAGCATTTATCTTTATTTTAAAAAATACATTAATTATACTAATAAAAAATAAATTGATACTTCAACCTTAAAATAAATAAGTTCTTTGTAGGATTGTTAATATTTTTTAACGAGATAAATAAGTTATTTGTAGAGTTGGAGATAGGAGATAAAGATGAAATAGAGAATAAAAAACAAAAAATGAAATTCGTATTTTGGAACAAAAATTGAAGTTATATTCGATCTCTATAATCGTATACCCTATTTTAATATATATATTACATTTTAAATATATTTTATTTTAATTATATTTAAATTCAAATTATTTTATATTTTATATTTGAGTTATGTTTTTATTCTATTAAAAAATCAATAATTTTTATCTTATAAAAATATTGTAATTATTTATTTAAATTCTAAAAATAAAATCTTATAATATTTTATAATTTATTATTATTATTTTAAATTAATTTGTAACAAGATTTTATCAATATTGTTTAATATAAAAGTATTATGTATTTAAATGATACTTATATTTTATTATTCTCTGTTTTACATAAATATTTATTATTTAATTAATTTATTTAAAAAAAAATCCTATATAATGAAAATATAAAATTACTAAAAAATTAACAAGAAAGTCTTAAAATATTACTTTGATCTTAGTTCACTATTTTGAACTTAGGTTTCCTATTAGAAATCTTCCATATGTTTCAACAAAACTTTTAAGTGAAAATATAAGATGAAATCTAAATCGTAGCAGTAAACGAGTAAGAGGCACACCCTGTTGGGAACCGCAGTTCCTTAGCATAGCATTTACCTTTCTTTTACTTGTTCTATGCATTATTGGGCTGATAGACAACTTTTGATCACCGGACATAATGTACGATTACGTAATTAATATAGTAAGTATTTATATTTATCATAAAAAAAACAAGTTTACTAATTACTATGTGTAGTTAAAAAAATTAAAAACACATACAAATATATATATATATATATATATATATATATATATATATATATATATATATATATATATATATTAAAAATACTAAAATAATTCTACATATAATCTAATCTTTATCTACATCATTATTAAACCACGTCATTATCAAACTTTTAATGAGCAATCTCATCAGAAATTCAACAACCTCGGTTGGTGATTTTATCGAACGTCTAACGACTTTGTGAAAATCTCATGAAAATCGTCGATAAATCTATAAGATTTATAAATTTTTTACTCATATTTTTTACTTCTTACAAAATTACTTTATAAAGCGTACAAAATTATATGTACAATTTATAAAATAATTCTAAAACATAAAAATGTTACTATTGGATAATATGTTTAATTAAAAACTCATGTATTACAAGATTTATTTACTTAAAGATTATATAATTATATATATATATTTTTTGTACATTTTACAAAGTAATCCTAAATGAGGTTCTCGGTTGTAGTTGTTAGAAGTTTTGACAGTGATATAAATAAAAATTAAATGTAGGGTTATTTTAGTCTTTATATATATATGTTTTTATTTTTTTAAATTTTGTATTTTAATTATTTAACTTGTTTTTTTATTTTATTATTGTTAAATATAAAAACTCATTGATGTCTCATTTATTTCCCTTTATAAGTTTTTTCTCTTCAATTCTTCTAAATTAGCCTACTTTAAAATTTTCCTTATACTTAAAATTTTTAAATTTTCTTAACAAAGTTACGTGTAACTTACGACACACGAATATGATTTTTTTTTATCACGTAGGTTATGGTAATTTTCATGCATTATAAATGCACTACGAAAATTTGTTAAAAGTACTGTGGGATAACTTATAACACACGTGGGTTATTTTGCTTTCCTTTTTTGTCTCTTTATTCTTCCTATTTTTGGTCGATAGAACTTGGCGCTACCCTCGTAGTAAAAATTGAATTGGTGCTATCCAAAAAAATGAATTTGTGTTAACCAATTTTAAATATTATTTTCATTGAGAGAATATTTCATATGTCCAACAAAATAAATAAGAGTCGTTAACATTATACAACTAAATAATTATGTTTGTAATGAATTTGATTTTTAATTATGTGCATTTAATATCAATTTATATATTTTTATAGTACCTACAAAATATATGGTAATTTATAAATTTTTTAAAAAATATTTTTATAACACTTTTAGTTTTTAGTTTTTTTTTTCATTTTATCAAATAGTTTGAAAAATTATAAAATCAAGTGTTATACATATAATTTGAGAAGAAATTGATAAAAAAACATATAATTTATGATTAATAATTAAAAAAAAATATTAACAATTGTTAGAACTTAGTTCTATAACATGATCGTTGGTTTATATATTGATAGTAAGTGTTTGAAATAATTTATGATAAATATTTTTTAAAATGATATGTATCTAAACATAAATCAAATTTAAACTTTTTGAGATGGTTGATAGATACAAAATTCTTCAAAGTTTTTGAAAAATAACAAGCAAACTGCTTTCATGATTATATGTTGGTTTGAAGAAATTATATAATCGAAATTTTAAAAAACTGATTAAATAAATCGGTCACATTTTTGGTGATAAATAATAATAACAATGATTATAAAATATTGTGTTCTACATACAATGTGAAATGTCTAGGCTGAGTTTTTTAAGAATAAAAATATATTAATATTTTGTAGTTACAAGTTTTAAAAAGTTTCATAATAAATATGTAGAATAATTTTTTTTCTTCAAATTATTACACACAATAATTTTAAGCTTTGATTATATTAAAGTATTAAACTATGCACTTATATGATAATGAGACATTAACCAAAAATATATAAAATATGTGACTGAGAAGCGAGCTCCTGAGGAATAAATGACTCGATGACGACGAACAACTCAATGAGTTAGCTGGAAATTATTATTCAAAATCCTCAATATTCTTTTAACAATGATTTGGTATTATGAAAATGCCCCACTACTCATGCAAATACAGAGAATATTAATAATTTTTTTCTTGAATAATAATAATAATATTATTCCTACTGAGTATATTGACTCTCCTATGGAATTAAAGAGAAACGACATCGATCGGATTCCCATGTGCATAGACTTCCACTGCCGTCCAAAAAACTTCACCGATGGATGAAGTCCAAATTAATTTCTGAATATCGATCAATCAGAGAACTCATCCAATTCATTTGATAAGTCCATCCCAACCTATTCTCTTTGAAAACTTCTTACACAGATTTAGAACTTCGCATAAGCCAAAGCAAGCAAACCATCTCACTTTTCCTAAACAAGATAATATCTATAATAAATATATAAAAATATAATCGATTATTTTAAGTTTTAAATATTATGTATTCATGACAGGTTAATTTTAATTATTAAATCATTTTATGTAGAATTTTTTAAATATTATGTGTTCATGACACATTAATTTCAATTATTAAATCATTTTATGTAAAGTTTTTGAGATGAATTATCAATTTCCCAACAACTACTTCAAATATTATATTCCACCAATTAAATATTAATTTCTTATTATTTTCCCGTGATCCTACATGCTACTACTAACATTCCTTAAATTATTCGAATATTAAACCAATTTTATTTATAAATTAAATAATATTTAATATGATTTAAATTTATACTTTATTATATAAAAAAGGTGAATTTTATTACTAAAATACCAAATGAACTCACCTTACACACAAATGAGTACTTATGGTCACTACAAATCCAAAACTCAAACTCAAAATGACATTGATTAATAATCAATAATGTGAAATTTGCATGAGAACCTAACAAGTAAAAATAAACTTAAAATTGGAGCATTTTTTTTATAATAATTAAACATTTTTTAGCAAAAGAAGTGTAAAAACGTGTGATTTGTTACAATTTTATTGAATTTTAATTAAAAATAATCAAGAAATTTAAAACTAAAATATTTATTTTACTTATAATATGGATTTAAAACTTAAGTTAAGAAGTATAATATAACTTTCATAAAGGGAACTTTCATCTTCTTCACATGCATAGTAGGAAACAAATTAAGACTCTCACCCTCAAACATTAATTTCATTAATTCCTTAAAACCTTTAGTAGAATATTAATAAATTTGTTGGGTAGGATTTAATTCCTTCTCAACAATTTTGCCAGTCAGTTTTTTTCTACAAATTAACACATTAAAGTAAATATAACGAGAGTTTAAATTCCATCGAAGTACATCAAAAAGGAATTGAAAAGGACACATGATTATTAACCAAGAATGATCGTTTAGTATCAACTTGACGACCTAGGGTTAGGTTTTGTAGGGGAAATTAACTTATTAACTAATTGAAATGTAGTGTTTGTTTGTCGTTGGTGTTATCCTTACGTTATATATACAAATATACTCCAAAAAAGGCAACAAATTAATATTGCGTAGATAGTGATATTACAAGTCACGTACTACTCATTTAAGTAGTGATACTTAGTAGTACACTTGAACAAAATGTAAAGACAAAAAGCATGGTTAATTCTTAAATGTATTGATTCCATGGAGTTGGTGGGAAACTTTGGAGGGATATACAAGAGTTAGGAGTCAGAGAAAAAAGGGAGAAAGATAACACAAGCAAATGGACTTTTGGTGAGAGGAAACATACTCCAATTGGAAAAAAAAAAGGGAATCAATGTTGTGATGTATCCGACTTTATATGGGATTTGAAAGTCTAAATATATCTCTTTGTCGGAGTAAAAGCGTTTTAGATAGTAAAAAAAAACACTTCATGACCAAATAAAAAAAAATAAAATTCAGAAACGATTCAAAAAATACATTTTGTACTTCTTAAACTGGTTGTAACATAAATACTAACGAATATACTCTTAATCTTTTTTACTATATGCTTCGATCCAATCTTACCCTACCTTTCTAATGTACTAATTTTGCTTGAAAGTAAGGTCTATTGAAATTTACCATATCAATAAAAATAACTTTTAATAAAAACACAAACAAATTATCTATTAGATCAAGTACATAGGGAGAAGTTATTAATTTCTCACAAATTAATTATATATAGCAGCACTTCAGCTTATAACTACTCTTGCTTTCCTTTATACATGAATTGGCTAGCTCTTACGTACGTACAGCCGAAATATTAATTAATGGCGGCGCAAATTTGGAAATTAAGAGCTTAAAGAATAATCAGTTTTGTATAAGCAGAAGGCGTAATGCATAAGTACTTAATCAAACATCAAAGTAATATGAACAAACTAGTTTATATTTATGTTCTCTAGTACTTGTCAAGCTTCCAAATTAACAAGATATTTCTTTACTGATCAAATTAAGTCACAATAAGTAATGTTTTCAAAGGATATATATTATCAAGTTAAATAATTTCTAGAAAAATTGTTGAAAATGTATAAAATTATACTTAATTTTCGTTAAATTTTTATAAAAATTAGTGATGGAATAATTTCTAACATGATATCATAATTAAAAACCTTATATTTAAAGAAGTAAAAGAAAGTAGAAATCCATTAACAACAAATATGGTGAAGTAGAAAACATACTAATGTTGGTACGTACTAGAAGGGGAAAATATATTAATATTTTACCTTAGGTAGGTTACCAAGCCTGAGTTCAAGGTCCAATTCATCTAAGGAATTGAGAGGGCTAAATTTAAATAACTTATCTGATTGGTCACTATATGTATCAACTACTGGACTTGGTTTTAGGAAGGAAGACATTTTTGATGATGTTGTATCAATCTTTCTTCTTTTATTTTTATTGCATCCAACAAAAGCTGAGTCATCCATGTTTGACCAAGAGTACTGTATAGAAGTTGAAGAAATAGTAGTGGATCTTAATCTTGGGTGTTGTTGTGGATTATTACAATTTTCTTTAAATGGAGTAGAAATTGAAATATTGGTAGAAGGTGATGTTGTTGATGAAATAAAACCTAGATCATCAGAATTAGGGTTAGGTTTATAAACCAAGGCACAAACGTGAGAAGATGCGTATTGATGAACAGTAGCCAATAAGGGATTTATAATATTGTTGGGATTAATTGAGGATGATGATTGCTTAAGTCTAGCTCTGTCCCTTCTATGAACGTTCATATGACCACCAAGTGCTTGAGCCGAACGAAATTGTCTTCTACAAAAAGTACATGAATAATAAGCTTGTCTAGGTGGCCATATACAACCTCCTAGATTCCCAGCTGTGTCTTTAGCAAAAGCTTCTTCTTCCCAATTAGAACCATCATCATCATATGCTGACGTGTGGCTTTGCGCTACTTGAAGATTTGAACTCATCAAACCCTGCTTTCTCTTTCCCCACATCATGGTATACCTTGCTTGTTCCATTTTCAAACTTGACAAAACTCAAACTCTATACCTAATCTGCAGGCCTTGAGAATTACTATAGTATATATAACATCGCATGAGAATCTTAAAGAAATTACAAGAGGAATCTTTTGTTTTTTTTTTTTTTAATATAATACATGGAAGAAAACTGAGACCAAGTGGGTTTAATTAGGAAGGAAAACTGGTGGGCGCACTCTACTCTTGTATGTAGATCTAGAGCCATTTGGTTACTATAATTATAACTCTTATACACTTTAATGTTGTAATTATCAAAGTAATTTATTTATTTTTATAATTTAAAGGTATATTCAATTAATTCAATATTTTTAAATTATATTTTTTTAGAATAAAATAAAATAAAATTTATACATTTTATTAATAAAAAATACATCACGCACCCTTCCCTCCTGTTTCTTCTCCTTCCACTCTCTCTTTTATAGTGTTTTAATAAATAAAAAAAGAAAGACGAAAAAGAAGCAAGAGGGTGAGAGAGAGAGAGATGGAGGATAGGAGGTTGCAGTTTTTTTTATTAATAAAATATATAAATCTTATTAATTTATATCTAAAAAAATTTAATTTTTAAATAACTAAATTTATCTTATTTTTAAATTATATAATTAAATAAATTTACCCCAATATGAAAATATATGAAACTTATAATTAAATACCAGAAGTACTCGATTCCTCTTATTTGTCTTAATATTGGTTTCCTTTTGTTTTTGCTCGTGGTTTGTTTTCTTGCTAGTGTTCTAATTACTCTTTTGTTTGCTAGTGCATTCGACATGTGATATTTTTGACTAAGTCATTATAATATGACACAAGAAGAGAACAATTAGAAATGAAAAATCATGAAGCAACACGAAATAATATGAATTATTTAATAGGTTTGTTAAATAGATAAAATATTACCGAAACTTATTAAATTTGATGTCTCCTTTTAATATTAAATTAACACATTTTACTAAAAAAAATTGGAATTGATAATAAGAAAAACCAATCCAAGATAGCTCAAATTCGAAATGACTTGACATAATAATAACATTTGTATTAATTCTTAATATATATATATATATATATGACGTAAAATAATTCTTAAAAACTATTTTTAAACTATAACTCAAACAATTTTCAATATGTTTTAAAAACAACAAAGTGTTTGGTTAATATTTTAATTTTTTTTTACAAAATAAAAAGTAGAAAACATAATTATCTATGTTTTGTTTGATCAAATTGTTTTCTAAACTTATTTTCATAGTAATTTTTTTAAAAAAATTAATAATTTAAATATTCCTTCAAATTATTCTAAATAATTATTTTGTTATTAAAATATTTATATTTAAATTTAACATCTCATTTTTTTCCTCTAATTATTTTTTAAAATAATTTAAACATTTATAAATGATTATAAAAAATTAAAAATGTTAAACATTTTTGAAATTAAAAATCAAAACGAAACTAAACATATGTTTTTTTAAATAACTTCCAATTATAATGATATTATTGTTGATTTTTTAATAATCTTATATTAAAATTCAATTTTATCCATATTAATACCTCATATTTTTTAGTACTTAATAGTTTGATAGAAAAATTCATAAAATTAATATAATTTATACTCAATTAATTTTTAAAAGACTCAAGTTCATGTTGGATTTGTAGTTATAATATAGTTTTTGTTAAATAGGTTGTATATCGATTGAACTTTTTAAGATATAATATATTTAACTTCAATCAAAACTCAATCATTTAACAAACGGATAAAAATGGGGTTGATTTATTTACTATCAAATTTATTTAACCTCAATTCAAACTCATTTAAAAGCTCAAACTCATTTAAAAGCCTCGAGGGCATATTGAGTTCATAGGTGGTGTCAAAAATTATCGATTAATGTCATATTATTACGTAATATTATTGATTTTTTTAATAAATTATCATATTTATTTTTATATATAAAAATAACATATCTTTTTATCATATTTATTTATCTATATAAAAATAATATATCTTTTTATTTAGCAATGTATTAGTTACAATAGTTGATCTAAAAAACTTGAAGAGTATAAAATAATGTGTGGGAATTCTTTTTTGTAACGCAAGTATCAAATTAATAGATCATGTAAAAATTACCATCTTTAATTATATTTGATTGTATTTGAGTATTTATTATAAAAACTTAAAATATACAACAAAAAAATTATCGATGAAAACTCATTTAAATATTATCTTATCATTAACTAAATTGAATTCATTGATTGAAAATGGCCACTTTGTATTATATATATCACATATTTCTGGCCAAAAAATAAAGATATATATCACATATCTTAAATAAAATATTTTAAATAGAGAAGGCAAGACCACCATAAAAGTTGGTCTAACAGCCAACGTAAACCAACGAAAAAGAAAAATTCCGTGGATAGCTCACTTCAGCCTAATACATTGTTTTCCGTACGTGTTTTATACTTATTTTTAAAAACAATGAAAACACGAGTATGTTATTTCAATTTTTTTAAAAATATATATTTTAAAAAATAATAACTTAAAAACATAATCAAACATTTTAATTTATTTTTAAAAATGAGTTTTTCTTTTAAATATAGAAAAGAGTTTTTAAATTATGCTACCAAACAATATATAAATATCCATAACATTCTTGAGATTTTGCTCAAACAAGAATGAAGTTATATAACAATTTGATATGTATTACCTACTCTCATGTATATTTTAAAATTAAAAAAGTACTTAATTCAAATAAATAAATATAAGAAAATAGTAAATAATATTTTGATTTCATAATAAAAATAAAAAAGAATTTCTATTCGTATATAAAAGCACAATTAAAAAATAATAATAACATAAATATATAAAAGATAAAAGATTTTAATATATTAAATTTTGATAAAATATTAAAATTTTATTTGTTTTTATCTTCGTTTTATTAATGGAACTTTAATATTTATTGGTATGTTTTATTTTTATTTTTTTCACTTCATTTATAATTATTTAAAATAAAAATCCAACATTAAACATGAGAAATTACATTAAAAAAACCCGTAAAACCTATGGAAAAATCCAAAATTATAATTTATAAAAAATTATATAAATATCGATTATAAAATTTATAATAACAAAAAATATATTTTAATAATATAAGATGAGATTAAATTAAATCAATCTGTCTAAATAAACTTAACTTAACTTAAATAATATTCACTATAAAATAATAAAATATATAATTTTTTAATACTAAAAATATATAAAATAAAAATAACACCTCCCATTTTCTTTTAATTTATAACGAAGTGCGAGGACTAATAAATTCCCAACGAGATTATCTATGCTTTTTGATATATAATAGTATATTAGTATGTGTTAACCATTTTAATAATAGGGTGATTTTATTTTTAATTTTTTACTAATATTTTTAAAATAATATATTAGTGATATTTATATTTAAAAATTATTAATTTTATATAATTTATTATTTAATTGAATTTTTTTTCATAAATAATACATGTAAAATACTCATAATATATTTTCAAATAATAACAAAATTAATTAATTATATAAAAATACACTTTGGATATCATTTAATTAATTGATTATCTAAAATTGTTATCTAGATATCACACATATTATTATACATGTAAAAAATTTACAATTAAATGAAAACATTATATCAAATTGGTATCTTTTTTAAACGAGTTATCAATAAGATATCACTTCAAAAATATGAATAAAAAATATAACAAAAATAGAATCATGATGTTATTAAAAATTATGTTACTATTTTTAGTAAAAAAATAGAATTTAAAATTTTTACTTAATAATTTAATGTTACGTCATTTTTTAAAGATATTTACTTATTATAAAAATAACACTTAGTTCATATATTTATTTTTATAATAATTTAGTCATATTGTTATGAAAAATTAACTATACAAGAACAAATGTAATTGTTTTATTTTATTTTATATTTTTTAATTACATTTAATAGAGATTGATATAGTTTCAATAAATTGTAACCGAAAGAATTGAATAGGAAACATAAAAAATATTTATTTTCATTTATGCAATCATTTTTTTATAATTGAACTAAATTATTACAAAAAATAAATACATTATCTAAGTATTATTTTTAAAATAAATATAAGATATTTACTATCATTTTTTTAATAAAAGTATTGTTAAAATATTAAAAAAATCTTCTATAGGAATATGGTTACTATTAAAAAATGACTTCATATTTTTGTTTAGTTAATATTATCATTTTGGTATTTTTTTTAACTTTTATTACGAGCTATAACATATCAAATATTTTAATTTAAATTAGTGGTATAATTTTAATAATAATTAGCAATAATCAATACCTTTGAATTACTTCTATTCATTGAAATTAATATTAAAAATGATCGCATGTAAATAAGCTAAATTGGTATACACAATATGTCCAATAAAAAATATAGATCAATAGAAATATAAAAATAAAAATTACAAAAAATGATAACTTTATAACTTATAAGAATAACAAATATATATTAACTTATCATTCTTAATTTTTTAATAAGATAAGATGTTAATAAAACGATATCAATTGAAATATTTTATTTATCTCTAATATATTAAAATGAGATAATTAAAAAAATATGATATAAACTTATTTATAATTTGAATTTAATAAAAAAATAATACAATATATGTTTAAAATTAAATTTATTAAGATTAAAATTTAAATATTATAAAATAAAATGATATAATTTTTAAATAAAATAAAATAATATTATAATATTAATTTATTAAAGTTGAATCTATTCAATAAGTATGCGTACAGACGGGAACAATTTTAATATAACTATCTCTAAATCGAATTATAAAACATGTAATTGAAATCACACGAAAACCGTTATAGTTTAGGTACAATATTTTACCTATGTTTCATGTTCGATTAATATTTGAAATCGTATTTATTCTCAAAATTGAGAAGGTAAAAATTGATCCTAGGCATGAATAAAAGAATTTGCGTTTTTTTTTTGGGTACATTTCTAATTGCATCTAAAAATATAATCCAGACTCGAGGCCCTGATCTTCCCACGCGTCCATATTCCACGTAGAAATCCACGTGGATTGCATATATATATATATATATACACGATTGAAAAAGATAGCATTAGTTAGTATTAGAGTAGTTTTGGAGATATTATAAATTAATTAATTACGAGAAAGTGTATTAAAAATTTAAAATTTAAAAAATATTAAAAATAAAGTATTGGATTACATATTTTCAAATATTTTTTTTAGGATTTATGTGTTGTTAAACGGTGGCAAATCCCCATTTGACTTTTTAGGTGAAAATGAGCTGGAACAGTTTTGGGAGGATAGTGATTACCTCAGACTCGTTAGTGGTAGTTAGATATACACTTGGTCCGCTTATGTGTTGTGTACAGTCTAGTTTTCCTGTGCATCCATACATATTGTCCAATGAAAAGGTGATTTCCATCTAACAACACACTGCAGGGTCTTTATTGATTAATGTACACAATAAATTATTGTACTGATACAACACAATGTTGCATTGATAAAATTATCTCACTCCAGTATAAAATTCAGATCTGCTAGTGAAACTGATATTAGATCTTGCTGGAGCAGATTCTTCTATGATGAAGATACAACAGCGGACATAGTATATCCATTCTGCGTAGACCGTTGGAAGCCTGACCACATTGCAATTATTGTCAAAAAGTAGGACAATAAAAACTAACTATTATAAACTGCGGATAAGGTATGTAAGGACTAAAATGTCCATCAATTCTTTAAAATGAAAAATAAATTTTTTTTATCATTATTATTACAAAAAGGAGGATAGAGGTCAAAAATCAATAATATTATTATTTGGTTTGAGGGTTAAATGAGATTTGAAGGGCGGTTAATGGCGAAAAGAGTAAGTACAATAATAACTTTAATTCTTTTAAATGTAATCATGCGATTGTTACATCATAAATTTAATTAAAATAACTTTTAAAAATTAATTTTATTTTTTACGGATCACTTTTTTCAAAAGATATTATTTTCTTAAAAACAATATGATTAAATGATTAAAAGACTAAAATGATCAAACTTAAGAAATATAATGGCTCTTTACCGACTCAACTAGTGAAATTAGTGTTAGGAGAATCACAATTTCAATTCGAACTTAATCAAGCTCTAAACAGCGGAATTAAACCTATTCTCCTTCTTTGTGTGAATCTTTTAGGAAACAAATAAATAGAGCTTAAAATCAAACATGCACAAAATCAACACAACCAATTTACGGAAAAACCTTCCGGTAGGAAGGAAACAACCACGACTCCTCTCCAAAAACTTCCACTATCAAGAAACAATTGTACAACGCTTCTTCTAGGTAAAACTAGAGGCAAACAATCAACAACATCATCAAGAATACACTTCGGAAACTAACAATTATTTCAAGAAAATGGAGAAATCTAACCTAATTCGTAGTCACCGTTCAACGCTTCGACTTTTCTCAAACCCATAGGAGCCAAATCCAAATCCCACCGCACGCATTAAAAGAGTCTTGAGTCGTGAACCTGTCTCAAAAAATTTCACTAATCGACCACAAACGACCTTCGATCGGAGCACTTGATGAAGACCGACCGGAGAGTGAAAATCGCTCTCTTTTTCTCGCTTTTGTCACGTCGCACTCGCACTCGCACCCTTCCAGAAATCTCACACAACAAACCCTAAATGGGTTTATTAATTAAAGCAATGAAATGACACAATTGCCGCCTCTTCTTACTCCATGGGCTTTTAAGCCACACTGGCTTCCTTTCGCCTCCTCCAAATCAAGAGGAAAACCCAACAAATCTCCCCTTTTCCGATTAGATGGAGTGGATCCACCATCCCGCAATTGAACAACAAACTTCAAGTTTTTCTCGACACCGCTTTTGTCGCATGTCGATCCATTCTCATCAAGGATTTTCTCAAGTTCAAGCAACTATTGTTAAGAGTATCCCTTATCCAATGATACCTCACATCAATATGCTTTGATTCAGTGAAATGCCGAGTTCTTCGCCAGTGAATAGAACTTCCGATTATCGCAGAATAACACATATTTCGCCGCTTGAAACCAAGTTCCCTCAAGAATCGTTTCATCCACAACAACTCCCACAAAGCCTGTTTGCCGCAATAAACTCGCTCTCCGTCCGTAGAAAGTGCAACACACTTTTGCAATCTGACCGCCAAGAACCGCTCCACCAGAAAGTAATTAGATAACCCAAGTGACTTACGAGAATCTTCATCTCTTGCCAAATCCGACCTGTATCCAACTAACATCGGTTTTCCACTTCCAAAGCTAAGTGTTAACTTGAAGTACTCAAGATATCTCATAATCCACTTTATCGCATCCCAATGCTCTCTTCCCTGATTCGAGAGAAAACGACTAACAACTCCAACCGTACGAGCCATGCCGGCCTCGTACACACCATTGTATACATTAAGCTTCCTACCACCGAGGCATATGGAACCTTTTCCATATCTTCCTTCTCTTTATCTCATGCGGCGGCCTTGACTCGATCTCAACTTAAAGTGATTAGATAAAGGAGTAAGAAACCACTTTAGCTTTATCCATATGAAACCTTCAAGTACCTTATCGATGCACCGTTCCGTGACATGTACAACTTCTTTCTTTTCTTGTCTCGACAAATTCGAATACCAAGAATTTGTTTCTTGTCTGGCCCCAAGTCCTTCATAGCAAAGGACTTACTCAACCGCTTTCTTCAAATTATCAATCCTTGAAGAATTTCTACCAACAATCAACATGTCATCAACATAGAGCAATAAAATGATAAAATCATCATCGCAGAATTTTTGCACAAAACACAATGATCGAAGTAGTCTTGTAACCATGCCCCATAACCGACTCAAACTTCTTATACCATTGTTCCAGTGTGCTTGCTTCAACCCGTATAGGCTTTTCTTTTAACCGACATACGTAATCCTCTTTTCCTTTAACCTCAAAACCCTCTCGTCGCTCCATATAAATCTCTTCCTCCAACTCACCACTAAGAAAGGCAAGCCACATCCATTTGCTCAATTTCTAAATCCAAGCTTCGCTAGACCTAGAACAACACGTTATGGAAGACATCTTCACAACAGAGGAGAAAATATCATCAAAGTCAATACCTTTTCTCTCGATCCGAATCCTCGACGACCGCCCATAGCTTTGTATCGTGGTTGTGAATCGTGTTCTTCGCTCACCCCGTAGACCCACTTGTTCTTCAAAGCCTCTCTTACCCTTAGGCAACTTTACTACCAAACGTGTGATTGTCATACAAAGGATCGCATCTCATCTTCCATAAAGACTCAACCCAAATAAGGTTTCGTTTCCATCTTCCATCGCTTCGCATAACATCGAGGTTCTCCCTCATCCGTCAATAACACATACTCATCTCGTAACATACCGCTGTGGAAGGACGCTCTGCCTCTGGAGACCTCCCGGGTGGAATTTCTCTGCCTCGCAACCGATCGCAGTCCCGGTGATCCGTTTCTACCAGCATATCTACATCATCTAAACCCCGCTGTCATCTTGAACATTTTGTTCCATCTCGCACTGATAAAAGAACCGGATCTAGGTCAATCAAATCATCGCTATACCGATGGACTCTTTTTCTATCTTCTCAACATCTTGTATACTTTGATCTTCTATAAACACAACATCACGACTCTTACCAAACTTCTTCTCAACCGGATCATAAAATCAGTAGCCAAATTCATCCAGACTCATAACCAACAAAGATACATTGTCGTGTCTTCACATCGAGCTAGATCTCTCATCTTTGGTATATGCACAAATGCCTTACAACCAAAAACGCAAGATGATCATAAGAAACATCTTTGCTACCCAAACTCGTTTGGTACATCAAATCAAGAGGAACACATGGTGTGAGATTAAGAACATGCACAACCGTATTCAAAGCCTCACCCCGTAAAAGATCTCGCACCGAGCCCGTGAAAGAAGACATCTTACTCTTTCAACCAATGTCTCCGTTTCATTCTCTCGCCCAACTCATTTAACTCCAGGAGTCTCTGGGAGGTGTCTTTTGATGTCGAATGCCCCGATGCCTACAAGACTATCAAAAGGACCCGAATACTCTCCCCCCATTATCCGTTTCCGATGCACCGCAATTTCTTCCACCGTCTCTCCACTAAGGCTTGAAACGTTTAAACACATTTAATACTTGATCTTTGCTCTTCAAAGTGTACACCCATAACTTTTGAACAATCATCTACGAAGGTCACAAAATAACTGCACCACCCAAAGTTTTGTCTTCATAGACCACATACATCCGAATGTACCAAATCAAGTATGTATTGTTTTCTCGGGCGAGGGAACTCTTGAAAGAAACTCTATTTTGCTTCCCGCCAAACAATGAGTACATCTTCTTAAACAAACATCATCATTCATTCCAGAAAAGAAGATTCTTTTTAGTCAATATCGCCAAGCCTTTCTCACTCATGCGAGCAAGTCTCTTATGCCACAACTCGATGTGAGCTCATCCGTCACAAAGATTAATAACGCTTTAAAGAGTCTCGCCGCAAAGATATACAAACTGGAATGCTTGCTCCCACGAGCAACAAACTAAGACTCCTTAGTAAGTTTCCATCGACCATTACTAAAGGTGTTGCAATATCCTTCATCATCAAGTTTACTCCGCAGATCGTTCAAACGAATTTCGTGGAATATGCTTTACTCCTCTAAGAAGTAGTCTCGTACATTATTCATCTCCAAACACACATCTCCAATACCAATGACTTTAACCAAGCCATCATTACCCAACTTCACCGTCCCCAAAGTCACCTCGTCAGAGTGATGTAAAGAAGTCCTCTCGAGACGCAGCATGAAATGGAGGCTCCACTATCAATAACCCAACCGATCTCGTGACATGCAACACCGACAACATCTTCATTATAAACAACGAGAAAGTCTTCTCGAACTAGCTGGCAACTCGATCATTTTCCTCGCTAACATCACCCTCTTGTTTTTGTCTTTATTCTTGTTATCCCGCTTCAACCGTCTACAATATTTCGATGTGCTTTCACGCCACAACGATGACACTCAACATTAGAAAACCCATTGACTCGCTCCTTCCTTTTTCGCTTCTTGAAACCTCTCGCTTTACTCCTCCTCTTCTTTCGTAACCAAAATCTCTCTCGACCGCCGGTAAGACCCATGTGACTTTCTTCTCATTTCTTCATTCAGAACACTACTCTTAGCCGATCCATATTGATTACACCATTTGGAGCCGAGTTACTTAATGACATTCTAAATGTTTCCCAAGAGTCCCAAGAACGTACCCAATAAACACAACCCCGAATCTCATCATCAAACTTGATACCCATTCCAGCCTAACTGATTGATTATTCCTTGGAACGTATTCAAGTGATCTCACAACTAGGAGTTCCATCTCGTACCTTAAAGCCATCAACCGTTTTATAAGAAACATTTTATTATTTCCCTGCTTTTCCGAGCGTACAACTCTTCAAGTTTATTCCATAAATGACTGCATGTATTTCTCCACTAATATGATTCAAAACATTATCATCTACCCACCGCTCTTATATACCCACGTACTTGCCGATGTAACAAAGTCCATTCTTCTTCGCATAACTTTTTCTCAAGCTTTTCAGAGGCAAACACCTAGAATGAAATTGTTTGACATAAAGGAGATCTTCCATTTTTCCTTTCCAAGTATGATAATTAGAACCATTCAAAGTAATCATTCTACTTAAATTTGCTTTCCATTATTCAACACAAGAAATTCAACAATAATAACCACATGTACCGATACCACTTTGTTAGAGAATCACAATTTCAATTCGAACTTAATCAAGCTCTAAACAAATGGAATTAAACCTATTCTCCTTCTTTGTGTGAATCTTTAGGAAACAAATAAATAGAGCTTAAAATCAAACATGCACAAAATCAACACAACCAATTTACGTGGAAAACCTTCCGCTGTAGGAAGGAAACAACCACTGTGACTCCTCTCCAAAACTTCCACTATCAAGAAACAATTGTACAATGCTTCTCTAGGTAAAACTAGAGGCAAACAATCAACAACATCATCAAGAATACACTTCTTGGAAACTAACAATTATTTCAAGAAAATGGAGAAATCTAACCCAATTCGTAGTCACCGTTTTCACCGCTCGCACTTCTCAAACCCGTGAGCCAAATCCAAATCCCACCGCACAGTATTAAAGAGTCTCGAGTCGTGAACTCCCGCAAAATTTCCAGCTTAATCTGACCACAAACGACCTTCGATCGGAGCACTTGACGAAGACCGGCCGGGAGAGTGAAAACTGCTTCTTTTTCTCGCTTTTGCCCCGCAATTCTGCAATTCTCTGCAGAAAACTCACACAACAAACCCTAAATGGGTTTATTAATTAAAGCAATGAAATGACACAATTGCCCTTCTTACTCCATGGGCTTTTAAGCCACATGGGCTTCCTTTGGGCTCCTCCAAATCAAGAGGAAAACCCAACAATTAGCTGTCATAAATGTGGAGGTTCTTTTGTTAGAGATTGTACCTCGACTAAAAAGTGAGCCCATAAGTCACTTGAAAATGTTTCCATGGCACCTTTCAAGATAATGAGTCCCAACTCTTTGATTACTTGAGCAATCTCAAAGAAAAGTCCACGTTCTTCACATAACATCTGAAGTGGACTTAAATCATTTTCAAAATAGCTCATATCTGGTATTTAACAGCACAAGGATAAGAAGACAGACCTTTATGATCATATGTCCTGGGGAGCTGAGATTTTCTACAACGATGGGGCAGTCTTGTAGGACACTTTCAAGTTCAAAAGCCAAGCTTGCTCCAGTCAGAAAAACCCCGTTATTCTCGGATGATTTCCAATTTCTACAATTAGAAACCTGCGAAGGATAATACATTAGAGCCAGCCAGCTGGCTAGTAAGCTGTATAAAAATTCAAAACAAGGTGGCTGTCAGGGATTGCCCTAAACCAAGTAGCTAGATGATTTAAATCTTAGTTCAAATACCTCTTCTAATATGCAAATATAAAGTAACAATGAACTTGCATATAAAAAGGAATAAAAGAACGACAGGAAAATTAATTGACGGTTTTCAAAATGTTACATATATCTTTAACACTAATATCGTTATATTAGACGTGATGTACAAGAGTAATTTAACATTTTATATTAATGCCGGATTTCGATAAAAATTCTAAACTTTTATTTAGATTCAAATCTATTAAAGAGTAAACTTATCTACTAATTTATAGTAAAATTTTAATTTGAAGTATTTAAAGATAATTAGTTTTATCTAAGATATTAATAGTAAGGATTAAGTATTTTAGGAGTCAATTTGTTTGTATCAGAAGTTTTAATAATTTTACTTTTACAAGATACACTTAGGTCATTCTCCCTTGAAAAATGTGAAACTTTAGTCACTTTTTGATTAATAAAATATTATTTTATAATAATTGAAGATAATATGTAATGATCTTTGATGTTATAATAATTGAAGTTCTAATATTTTTGACAAATAATTAAACTAAATCAATCAATCTAGTCTTAAAAGAAAACAATTTCATAAAGATTGTAATTTCTAATCGTGTATTACAAATATTAATTATTTAACTACAAATTCTAAACTTTGTTTAGAAGTGTATAAAATTTGAGAAATTAGCTATAAATATTAGCACCTTTTACAAATTAAAAGTATCAGTGCTAACATATTAAATATTTGGTGTACTTGCGATCAAGTTATAAACGTTAGGAGTATCTACAACAAAAGATAGAAAACACGTGTATTTGAAGAAGAAAAAAAAAGGAAAGATGTGTGAAGTCTTGGCTTCCAAAATACTTAAAGCTTAGCAGGCTATGATTCTTATAGCTACTTGGACATGTTAAAAGGAAGACTGGGCATTGATGTGCACTTTATGCAAGCAATTGTCATTGGAGTCAGAATATTCAATTTCTCAACGCAATTCAGAAAAGAAGATGTGTACTTTCAAGAAATTTCCATTAATTCTTGTGCCAAATATTTGAGGAAATTTTGTAATTTTAAATTTTTTTCTTCTTCCATAACTAGTTGAAATATACCAATGCACCCTCAACAGAAACAATAATAACAATTTTAAAATGTTTGTCACAACTCACAAGGAATTAAATAGAAAAGATACAAACTTTCCGTACCTCCTGATGCATGTATTGTTTCGATGTCTCAGCATGATTTGTCACACTTCGAAGGTGCATCATGTGCTTTATGGTCCTATCTAATAGGCCATCAATACTATACTGGAACAACCACAAAACATAAGATGTGCTCAATGAAAGTGGAATAAAAGACTTTGATAAATCTACGGAAGAAAGTCTCTCCCAGCAAAAAAATAAATAAATCAATAATGTAGTGTGAAGTAGAGAAAGAAAATCAACTGCTATATTTATGAGGATACCTTGAAACCATTTGGGATAAGTTCTTGCAGTTCTTTAACCCGATCCTGGATTATCTGTCTGTCCCTTGGTCGTGGCTTTTGGTCATTGCCAACTCTTGCCTTGTTTTTGTTCACATTGGATAACTTTCTTCCCCTCCTAGGCTGCGGATAAATGTGATCCTTGAAATGCAGGTCTTTATTAATTAATGTGCTTGCTGACTTCTTGAAAGATGTGGAAGCTTTGTCCCCGGAAGGAACTGAAGATTTGACAAGATGTTGTGGTACTAAACAGTTCTCTACCCAAAGACCTCCTTCAAATGGCATTTCTTGTTTACAAGAAACAACAAACTGTCTAGATGGGACATCACAGGAGTTGATACTGTCATTTAAGCCATATGATGTGTCACTATCTTTGAAGAACCGTGATGATTCCAGGATGTCAGACATATTTCTGTTGCAGATGAAACCAGAGTTGTTGAATGCATCTTCAAGCAAGATAGATGAGTCCCATATATGCTCCTTGTTTTCTTCCTGAAAACTTGCTCCAAGTTCTTTGTGTGGTCCAATATCATCAGGAAAGTCAAATAAATTGTTTGTACTTTCGTAACTGTTAATATTAGAAGTGTTATCTCCTAAGTGTTGTGCTGCACTATCTTCAACTGCGTAATATTTAACTGCATGGAAGGATTCTCCAAATGGTCTCATGTTATGAATGCTAGATAGAGAATGAGCCCGCAGTTCTTCCAGAAAAGATAATCCAGTGATATGATCGTCCACCATCTCTAGCTGATTCCCGTGCATGGATCCAATGAGTAGCGTTGATTCTTCTGTGAGACTAACTTTGTAATGGCCTGTACATTCAAAATTGTCTGTCACATCCTTTTCAGACACAGGAAGCATGTCTCCACCAAAGATTGATAGTACAGGTTGACAAAGAGTTGAGAAACTGTTTTCTATCCTATCCACCAATATGCTCTAATTCTTCAGTTTTCAGTGAGCTCATGAATAAACCTAATGGCTCGTTGGTGTTCTCTGTTAGACCACATGATGGCGGTGACAATAATGACCTTGCTTGAATGTTCCTCCTCAGCATACAGGGCAAATTCTTCTCTAAGACATTACAGAAGGAATTGAATCTATCCTTCACCAAGGTAATGACTGTCAGATCTTCAGCAACCTGAAACCTTGATAGCAAAAAGAAAGCCACAGATAAGTTTGCTATTTATTTTTACATTAGAAAATGATAGCAAGACATAATTGATCGATTTTGAGAGAGTGAGATTTGCACGTATAGTTTATGGATAGACAATTACTAGAGAGGAGAAAATGGATGAAAACATAAAGGAATGAACAAATGATCCAAGAGTCACATGCATTTCAAAGCATTATTGCACTCCACTGATTGTTTCCTTGAGATTTTCAACTATGTAATCCATCTAATATCTATACGCCATGACCAAGGTTACGTAAAGGTAAACTTGACAAGCCACTGTTACAGCAGGCATCTTTGTTCTTATTGACTAGGATGTGCTGTCACTAAAACCAAACAATGAAGTTCACGAAACACGCACCTCTTGTATCGATCCAAGTTGCAAAACCCCATCTGGAAGTACAGGTACAAGAAGGATTGTCTGTAGATGTACAAAAACAACATATTTGAGTGAATAATTAAGTACAAAAACAAGAAGCCATTCTTCTGGCCACTATCAAGGGAAAGAAAGGGAATATCAAACGTTTTACTATATATCTAAACTTGGACTATCAGCTACACTGAGACTCATACATCAGAAACCAACTTCGGTTCAGACCGTCCAGTAAACAAGCTGTTGAAGTATATCCAGCTATGGCTCCCTGTGTTTGCCACCCGTCCGACAAACCTAACATATTTGGAATCTACATCAACCATTGTTCATTTTTCAAGTCATAGAATGATAAATTGTTTAAATAATAAAAAGATTAATGGTTACTAACCATAAATTTCAGACTTAAAGGATTTAGGGAGTCTTTAAAGGAAGTTGCCTTAAAGATAAAATCCAAGAGGCCCCATCCTTCTTACCATCAAAAGATATAGCCAAAATATTAATTTAATTCTTATCTTCGATTTGTGAATATATACGGAAACTTGTGTGACTGTATGCGTTTGTGGCAATATGTGATTCCGCACAAGCACACGAAAAAATTCTAACGGAAAGGTCAAGGCAGTTTACTGTACCCCTCTCCCAAGGCGTATTGAAGACATGACATCTCAGCCATAGCTAGTTCAAGTGTGTATCCACTTGAAACAGTTTCATGTATGCTTGTATTACAGATTGAGATGATTTTCTTTGTTTCATTGAAGTACGTGTCAGCTGGTGCACTTTCCAAGCCTTGTATTGGTTTCGGATGGTCACTGTATCCATCTTCCCAGGCCAAAATCCTGCATAAAGGAACTATCATCATACTGGATGTCTCATTATAGTTTTTGTCACATTCATGTATGAAAAAGACTAAGTGCATGGTTACCTATATTATAGGAAATAAGAATAAGATAAGCAAATGCAAATACAAAAACTGATCTACATTAAACAAATAATTTCCTCATGTTAACGATGTGATTCTATGGCTAAGCTCACTCTTTATCTATTTCAAGTTTTGAGAAGTGATGGGTAATTACAAAGGTGAGCACATTGCCACTATGTTTCCATTTAATGACGATGATGTGTGCAAGAAAACATGCACCGATGCCAGTTTTTTTTTTTTTGGTTATTATGCAAGATTGCAGCAATGATTAAATGGTTCAATCAAGCAGTAGTTCTCAACTATTGGGAAAATTTTCCTTTGACTTGTTACTTATAAAAAATACTATCTATCACAAATTTGGAATAAATCTCAAATAAGATGCCACAATATTATTAATAAGTACAATTAAACTCAAAAGGCTTTATTCAAAAAGAAGCTATCACATCATTTGAGATAGAGATAGTAATAAATGTTGAGTGTCCCACATCGACTAGGGAAGCCAGTTAAGTATTGGTGATAAGGTTATGGCAACCCTTCCTCTTTGAGAGCTCTTTTGGAGGGAGTTAGGTCATGACTTTCTACATGGTATCAAAACGGGTTCCTAGGTTCAATTGATGGTCCCCTCACGGTTCAATCGGTCTTTGCGGTGTTCTCGTCCGGTGTGAACAATCGGTCTTTGCGGTGTCTCCGTCCGATATGAGGGGGGTGTTGAGTGTCCCATATCGACCAGGGAAGCCAGTTAAGTGCTGGTTATAAGATTATGACAACCTTTTTTCTTTGAGAGGAGTTAGGCCATAACTTTCTACAATAAATTTGTGATATATAGAAGTACTTAATATTTATAAGTCAGTGTTGCGAAAATCTCTACCTAAAATGAGCTAAACTTTTAAGCCCAACATGTACAGAGGCCTCAGATCCATCAGTTTTAATGATCACACCAATTTTGATCAGACACTATATCTCATATATGTGACGAATATACCTATACAAAGGTTCCAAAATATAAAATAAGGACGGGTTAACAAATGAAATACTTACGGTGAGGTTTGGCGCTTGAGCTTCCAAAACACAGCATAATTCCAATGCGAATTGTTGCAAAGACTTATTAGTAACTGCCTCAGAGCAGTGGTCCCCATGGTGTCGCAATCTGTTAACTCTAATGTCTGAAGGACTTCACAGATAAACTCTGGTACAAACAACACAAATTGTGAAAGAAAAACAAAATTCTTAACTAGCTTCCCCGATATGAACCACGTCCGGCTTGTTTAATCTTTAAACCCGCTCTTCGCTTAAACGGTCGACCTCTTGGAACCAGCAGCAACAAGCCCATCCCTAAAACCCCCCTCTCTAATGTACTGTCAGCGACAAACTTAGTATCTAACTTTGTGTTTAATTAAATCAGTAAAGAGCAGAACGAAATGGCCAAGAGTTATGAATCTAGCAGCAATCGGAGCGGCATTTCGATAAAATCCTGAACTAATCACCAAGAGTGCATAGATTCAAAGTTTCCAGCGCTTGTAAGGGAAGACAATTCCTCTCGTTTAACGAAACTAGTGATCACTAAATACAACTGAAGCAAGGTCAAGCGCATCTGGTCGCAGCAGTATTTTGACTTCGCTGCTCGAGAAAAGACAAATGATTCAACAAAATTTAAATAAATTCCACACTATCATCACAAAAAATCAAAAGCGCCAGAATAATAATTCGTTTTCTTAGCAACCAAACAAATAAATAAACGTGCAATTTGAAATAGAAATAGATAAATCATTCGATAAAGATACCTTTGTAATCAAATAATTTCGCATCATTGAATTTCTTCACGCTCAAATTCACTGGACTCCATATCGATGTCACTCTTTCTATGTAGTGGAGTCTTGAATCCCCGAATAGATGAATATGATTAGCGATGAGAGCAAAGAAAGAATGAATGCTAATAAATAAGGCCTTTTGCTCCTTCCAAAGCCCAAAATAGTTTTTTGTGAACCAAACGGCAGTTGAATCTCTTGTATTGTACAGTACCCGCTATCCGCTAAATTGGCGGTTGGCCAATGACCTTTTTGTACATAGTTTAATATTTTTAATGTTATCTTCCTTTATCGGATATCAAGATCATCCAAAGTCATAATCGATAACTAGCTCGGGAGAGGCCATCAAGTATTAATTTAGTGATAAAGGTGATTGTTTATATGAAAAAAAAAATATTTGCAATTTATGGCGCTAGTAGAATAGTAATAATGTTTTACAAGTTCCTTTCCCTTAAGTTGTTTTTTCTTTCTTTTTAAAATAATTATGTAAATCTCAAATCACAAATATTTTAAATAAATTATAGGTTTAATTATATACTATAACATAGAATTTAATTTTTAATTTTTTAAAAATAAACATATATATAAATTCTATTTTCTTTTGAAAATAAATAAATATTTTTTATTAAAAAATTAGAAACAAAATCAATTTAATAACTACACAACCATGAAAAAAACACGGACACAAAGGCATTCCAGACGGGCAAAATATATACATGGGCTTAGTGGATCCAAAAATAGTATTCGCATCAAGAAACGCGTCCGTTTCCTTATAAGGGTGTGGTACTATTATTTTTTTGGTACGGTAGTATGATAGGTTATTGTACATATTGATTAAAAAATGGAGAAATATTACAATATAAACAAATAATAATAACATATATTTTTGCATTCATGTTTATATCTACATTATTTATATTAAGACATGTAGTTAAATTATTTTAAAAGATAAAAAGTTATTTATTTTTTAAGACATAATAGGTATAAAAATGGATACAAATTTAAATAACCATAATATTTCTTTTACTATATATTATATATGATATTTAATATCTATCGATAAAATTTGATATGGATATGATTATATATTATTGTTTTAACTAAATTATTGGAATATTATCAAATATTTTTAATATTTTATGATTATATTCACTATATAAATATGTTAATTTATAAAATGATTTTTCTTTTGAAAAAAAATTGAAATTTCTAAAACATAGTTTTGGATTTTTTTTAAAAGAGAAATTGGAATTATTGTTCATAGATTCATGGTAAAAGAAATTATCTATAATGACTAACAATTATGACTATGATAAAATGTTGACTAGGGAAAGTTTTTTTTTTCTGAAAGTAATCTTGTTATCATTAGGTCACAAAAAAAAAACTTAAGATAACCATAAATATGATAATACAGCTAATGATTGATGATGATGAAAATAACATATTATCCAATTCTTGAAAATAAATTTAAGTCTATTTATTTATGAAGTTAATTATATACATGTCACATAATATAAAGAACATGAATATATAACCATTGGTCTAATCATATGTGTTATTAGAAATAAATATCAAATGAGATATCATGAAAAATGTGATGATATATAAGAATTAAATGAGAGAATTATGGTTGTAATTTTATTTTCAATGCTCGTTAATACAAATAAAAATGATTTCTCAAGTAGCATAAATATACATAATGTTTATGAAATTTTTAGAAATCCTTCCCAATAGTTTGCAAACTATTGAGAGTGTATTTAACAACGATTCTTATTCTTGATTTTGATTTTTTCTAAGTGATTTTTTAATGAGGCATTTTGATTATAATTTATGATTTATAATTTTTATATTTTTAAGGAATCATTGCAAAAATATATGGTGATTTATAAATTATTTATGAAACTCTACAAAAAATCTTATCACTTGTGTATGTATAAATATCGGAAAAAAATGATTAAAAATTTAAGATTTGTAAACAATAACTAAAAAAATTCTTAATTATTTAAATTTTTGAAAAAAATAAATTAAAAAGCATAAAGCATTATCAAACAACTTATAGGTAATTTTTTATTTTTATTCTTGAAATTAGAAGTATAAATCATTATCAAGTATATGGGTGATTACTTTTATAAAAGAATTAAAAATTATAAAATCAATTATTTAATAAAAATTAAAATTATTATCAAACATGATCTAAGTTAACCCATAGTTTTTATTAATGGAAAAAACGTAGGAAAAAATCAAGTAACATACTCATGGTATTTTAATAATTATATTCAAATAATTTTTAATTAATATTATTTGAATAGAGATCATTTTCTTAAATTCCCAAAAATTTCTTTTAGATGTAACCATATCATAATTTCTTAATATTTGAGCACTTTATTTTCATTTAAATTATTATTTTATTTGATATGTAGTTATTTATTTATTTAGTATATTACTTTATTATATGTAATATTATTTAATTTTCTCTATTTTAAGTTATTATTGAAAATTTAATTATTCATCTAGTAATTTAATGATAAGATTCATTCTTTTTTATTCCATGTTATAATTTTTAATCATAACAAAAGCATAATTTATAAAAAAAATACCTAATTATAAAAAGAGTATTTATTTTTGTATTGAGTTGTTACTTGCAAGCAATAATTAAACAATATAATTACTAATTAGGCTTAATTTTTAAATTAATTATTGTTTCTATTAAGATTCAATGGATATTAGAATCAAAGAAAAAAGAAATATAGGGTGTACAGGATGATCTTCTGCTATATCAACACTTGTCATTTTGATAACTTGAAAATAAATATAATTTCTCATCAAGCAACGAATATTTTATTATAGAAAACAATAAATCTTTGCCAGAGTTTTCCTAATATTCTAATTGAAACAATTACTTTCTGATAGCAAAGTGTAGGTATGTAGAAGATAATATTCTAAATTTGCAAGTCATAGAAGTATACACATTATTATTATTTTTAAACAAAAATACAATTATTCATTGCTGATAGGAATATGATGCAATTGGAAAGTATGGAATGAAAAAATTGGGAGTACAAGGATTGATACTAAGCCTTTTGATTGATCAATTTTGTTATTTTACAGCATCTGACCCTTTCATGGTCGTGTTATGGAGGCCACGTTCAAAACATAAAATTATACTAAATTGAAATCGATACAGGTTGATAGCACCTAATTATAAATAATTACCTCAATTTAAATGTTTGATCGTTGTTTGAAGCCAAAAACTAATGTTAACTTGAAGATGACAAGGACAATATAGATTATCAACCGTTGGATTAATGAGGCCATGACGAAGGCAGTGACTTCATCAACGACAGAGACGGTGCAGTTGTTAATTAGTATGATTAAGGAAGCATACATGCCATTACTTTGTATGTCAACGGCTTGTTGGTGTTATCCTCTCAATATACCTTTGATTATTAGCCCAAATTTCTTCAATATATATATATATATATTTTGGGTAATTCTTGATATTGATATTTTATTTTATTTTTGAATAAATAATTTATCTTGAATTCACGGTAATTTAAAAGAAAAAAATTATAAAAAATAACATACATAAAGTTTATAATAATTAAGTAATCCAGGTTACTTAATCGACTACCATTTTAATTGTAAAACAGGTTATCTTATACACAGCACAAAGACACAAAAAGAGTAAAATCATTTGGTCCATAAATTTAATCACTCATATATATAAATATATAAACATTAAAACTACCTGACAATTAGATGAAAATATGTAATTTCATGATTTGGAGCATTGAGCAATGACATGAATTACTACATGGAACCTATTTGTTTGTCCCACCACAATGATTTAAAAAGAGATAATTGGAAGAAATTAAATTGACATTTCCTTTTATATTTTTCATTAATATTTTTATAACAATAAATATTATTATCAAATCAAAGTTTTATTTTTAAAAATAAAACTTAACTTTAATAATAATATTTATTACTCTAACATTGATATGATAGGAAGAAATGATAAATTGAGAGTAAATTGAAAGAAATATGGAAAATTGTGCTTTTAACTATTAAAGCAATATTTTCTAATACGTGTTGGTGATCTACGAAGTGAAACGGCACAGAGTGAGAACATATTGCTGAATCCTTCTTTAAAAATTCATGATTCATTTATTGGGAATGATCAGCAACAAAAACTAATTATCTTTAAAAACTTGCTGTTGAGATACGAGAAATGTTAACTTCTTATATTTTTTTACCCATAATTTTATATATTATTATATGTAATAATTCAATTTTTTAGATAATATTTGTTGAGAAAAATAGATGTTGTAAAGAAATAAATTCCACACACCCAGAATAATTTCTCAAATCAAAATAGAATAAAAATAACACCAAGAATTTAGCGTGTAAAAAATCGCTCAAAATGAAAGTAACAACTACGGGACTTGTAAGCCACTTAAACTTCCACTATAATAAGATGTGATTACACACTTCACTTTTAGGTGGATCTCTCACAAAATACAACAAATATGTATCAATTTGTGGGTAAAACTTCACAAATTGGCTCTCTTAATTTTTCTCTCAAAATTTTTCTCATAAAACTCTCTCAGTTTTCTTTTTCTCTCCTTCTGATATGTTTTTGAGATTAAGGCCAAGGCCTTTAATAGAATAAGTGAATCCTTCAAACAACCTATCACTTTTGACTTCCTCTTTTTTTTTCTTCTTCCCACAGCTGGTGCCATCTTTGTTGAAGATTGAATTTTATGTCAATCTTTGCTGCTGTTGATGGCTTTGTCAATCTTGGCTGCTGCTGCTGGCTCACATAATTGGACCAACAAATCTCCCCCTCCACCTTATGTGGGACATGGCTCTTCCACACCTGCAATCTTTCTACAGATAACAAGTTTTTCTCTAGTCACGGTCTTTGTCATCATATCTGCCCCGTTATCATTGGTGTGAACCTTTTCAACTTCCAGTAGTTTATGTTCCAACACATCATGAATCCAATGATACCTTATGTCGATGTGTTTGGACCTTGAGTGGAAGGTTGGGTTCTTGCTAAGATGGATTGCACTCTGACTGTCGCAATAAAGAACATAGTTTTCTTGGTTCTGATGCAATTCTTGTAGGAACTTTTTCATCCACAGGATCTCCTTACAACCTTCAATGATTGCAATGTACTCTACTTCTTTGGTACTTAAGGCAATACACTTTTGTAATCGTGATTTCCATGAAACAGCTCTCCCTCCAAATGTTATTAGGTACCCGGATATAGATTTTCTCGTATCTATGTCGCCAGCCATATCTGAATATGTATATCCTTATAATACAGGTTTATTATTACCAAAACATAAACAATGACTAGAGGTTCCTATGAGATACCTGAGTATCCATTTGACAGCTTCCCAATGTTCCTTTCCAGGATTTGATAGGAATCGGCTCACAACACCAACATCATGTGCAATGTCTAGTCTAGTGCATACCATAGCATACATTAGAATGTCAACTACCGATGCATAAGGCACCTTGCTCATCTCTAATTTCTCCTCCTCACTTGGGGGACATTGAATCACATTAAGTTTGAAATGGCTTGTGATTGGACAACTAACAGGTTTAGCTTTGCTCATGTTGAATCTTTCAAGAACCTTTTCAACATACCGTTTTTGAGAAAGCCAGATCTTTTGCTTCTGCCTATTGCGGGTAATCGCCATGCCAAGAATCTACTTGGCAGGTCCTAAGTCCTTCATTACAAAGGACTTGCTCAACTCCTTCTTTAACTTGTTAATCTTGTCAATATTTTGACCCACAATTAACATATCATCAACATAAAGCAAAAGAATAATAAAGTCACCATCAGAGAATTTCTTGATGAAGACGCAGTGATTGGCCATCGTTCTACTGTATTCATTTTTCTCCATGAATGAGTCGAACTTTTTGTACCACTGCCTTGGTGCTTGCTTCAGACCATACAAGCTTTTCTTTAGTCTGCATACCAATTTCTCTTTGCTTTTGACTTGGAAACCTTCGGGCTGCTCCATATAGATTTCCTCATCAAGATCACCATGTAAGAATGCAGTTTTTACATCAAGTTGTTTAACCTCCAGATTAAGACTAGCTGCCAAACCAATAACAACTCGGATTGAAGACATTTTAACCACAGGTGAGAATATTTCATCGAAGTCAATGCCTTTCTTCTGCTTGAATCCTTTCACAACCAATCTTGCTTTATAGCGTGATTACGAGCTGCCTTCTTCACTTTTGATTCTGTACACCCACTTGTTCTTGAGAGCTTTTCTTCCCTGTGGTAGTTTCATCAGGTCAAATATGTGGTTCTCATGCAGAGATTTCATTTCTTTCTGCATGGTTTTTAACCACTCAGTCTTATGCTGATCAGTGATAGCTTCGTCATAACTCTCTGGTTCTCCCCCTTCAGTGAGCATCACATACTCGTTAGGAGAATATATACGGCTAGGTTGTCATACTCGGGTAGATCTCATTGTCTGTACTTCTGGTTGGACTTGTTCAGAGTCTTGTTCTAGTTCTGAACTGCCAGCTGGTGGATTGACATCATCAATATCTGGTTTAACTCCCCCGTCATCAGGATTTATTGGTGGAGAGACTGGGTCCAGATTAACTGGAAATTCATCTGACTGGTTTGTTGGATTTCTCTAAATCCTCAATTGCTTGGTCTTCAAAAAACACCACGTCTCTACTTCTGACAATCCTTTTGCTAATAGGATCCCAAAGTCTGTAACCAAATTCTTCATGGGCATATCCCATAAAGATACATTGCTTCGCTTTGCCGTCTAACTTGGATCGCTCATCTCT
Source organism: Hippophae gyantsensis (assembly GCA_030763125.1). Lineage (NCBI taxonomy): Eukaryota > Viridiplantae > Streptophyta > Magnoliopsida > Rosales > Elaeagnaceae > Hippophae > Hippophae gyantsensis. The sequence continues at coordinate 1,617,795 of CM061034.1, read as the reverse complement.
TGGGATGTGAAAAAATGCTCTGCAGTCAAATACTTTCAAGTGTTTGTAAGAAACATCTTTCCCGTCCAAACTCTTTCCGGTACGTCGTAGTTCAGTGGAACTGATGGAGAAAGGTTGATTAAATCGACTACTGTCCTCATTACCTCCCCCCAAAAGGAGTTTGGCAGTTTTGCATTTGAGAGCATACATCTGACTCTTTCACAGATGGTTCTGTTCATTTTCTCTACGACCCCGTTGTGTTGAGGTGTCTTTGGTACTGATTTTTCTAGCCTGATTTCAAAACTTCTACAGTACTCCTCGAATGGTCCACGATACTCACCACCATTATCTGCACGTACACACTTCAAACGTCTACCAGTTTCTCTCTCTACTTTTACATGAAATTGCTTGAAAACTTCATGCACTTGGTCTTTAGTTTTTAAAGCAAAAGTCCATACTTTTCTTGAATGATCATCAATAAAGGTCACAAAATAGTGAGCACCTTCTAATGACTTACAACTCATTGTACAAACATCTGTGTGTATTAAATCTAGAATATTTTCCTTTCTAGATGGTACGAGACTATGAAATGCAACTCTATGTTGTTTTCCCATAATACAGTCAACACAAGTTTGCAAGGGTGTACCTTTCATTCCTGGCAAGAGCTCATTTTTGGAAAGAATTCTGAGACCTTTTTCACTCATATGGCCGAGTCGCTTATGTCATAGCTCGGTAGGAACTTCTTTCCTTGTGGTATTTACTTCTCCTCTACACAGTCTAACTTCTGTGATGTAGAGTGATGTATCTTTCTTGCCTTTAGCTATTACCAGATTACCTTTGGTGAGCTTCCACTTTCCTTCACCAAAATAATTATTGTATCCATCATCATCAAGTATACAGGTAGAGATCAAATTTAGGCGGATATCAGGAACATGTTTCACATCTTTCAGAAGTAGTCTGCATCCAAGATTACTCTCTAGATAAATATTGCCAATACCGACAATTTTTTATGCATCATCATTTCCCATCCTCACACGTCCAAGATCACCTTGAGTGTAGGTTGAGAAGAATTCCCTTCGTGAGGTGACATGATAGGAAGCGCCTGAGTCAACTACCCAAGTAGTGTCTTGGCATGCAAGATTAACATAATCAGCATCTAGAACAATGACAACTTCTTCAGTGATAGTTGTGGTGTCATTTGTTTGAGTTTCTACTTCCCGATTTCTGGATTGTTCTGTCTTTAACCTTCTATATTCTCGAATGAAATGTCCAGGCTTGCCACAATGATGACACTTCTTGTCATACCTTGATCTAGACTTTGACCGTCCTATTTGTTGACTTTGGTTATGGGGATTTCTACTTTTACTTCTCCCGTGCCATTCTTGCTTGCCTTGTTTTTGCATGACAAACGCTTCAATGTCAGGAGTATATCCTTCATCTTTTCGTCGAGACTCTTCATTTAACATTCTATCTTTTACCATATCCATGGTAAGCTTACCGTCAGGAGCTGAGTTGCTAACTGACACAACTAGAGTATCCCAACTTTTTGGTAGAGAACTCAACATCAACAACGCCAGAAATTTCGTCATCTACAGTCATCTTCATAGAGTTGTGTTGATCTACAATGCCTTGAAACTCACTCATATGTTCTGATACGCTGCTTCTATCTTTATACTTCAAATTGACTAATCGTCGCATCAGATTAGCTTTATTCTGTGTGGTTGTCCTTGCATACATTTTCTCCAACTTTTGCCAAAGAATGTTGATCGGGACAGAACCGACATCGCCGATCCTGCCCGTTACTTTGGTTTTATCTATTTATAAAACTCTCGCAAGTGCACGAATCATTTCGTAGAAAATGATAAGTATACTCCCAAGGTCGATCTAAGGAAGGAATGTATGTGGTTTTTAATTTATTATTTAAACTTTTAAAAACGAAATTAAATCCTAAACATCCTGTCACGATATTTTGGGGTTTTGTGTTTTTAATCTACTTACATAAAAATAAACATAGATTCAATAAACATTTATGCAAATCTTATCATTTATAATGGTGGAGTATTTATGGATATAATAATTAAGTTAATTATGCTTGCTCATATTAATTAGGTTATTAAAGATATGATTTGATATTTATTGATTCTCTCTTTTTTATATGAATACCACCTTTGGTGGGGTTAGATATTCTTTGTTAACTAAACAAATCAATTAACACCTATGGGTGGGGTTGATAACTAATTTGGTTAATTAAATTAATTCCTTTTTCTAAGAGATTGAAAATGAACCATTTAAATGCCACCTTTGGTGGGTTAGATGATTTAAACTTTATTCAAGGTGTCCAAATTAAACCTAAGAATTTAGTTATCAAGTACTAACTTTCAAGTTTTAAAACCACTACCGAAAAACATGTTGTCAATACATTTTCAGATAATAATTCTTATAAAAACTTTTGAAATAGAGCTTCACTCTAACTAATGGCGATTGTACTAACAAATAAAAGAAAGCACTACTCTAAATCAGACCGGATAACTAAACCTTAAAATCTAATTTTCAGATTTAAGTTTGTAATGAAAAATAATATATTTCTCTCTAACATTCTTAATATAAAATCTTGAATAAAAATAAAATCAATTCATTTTAGAGATTTTTACCTATTTAATATTTCGCAAGCATAACAACGTTATTATTACATCATGTTTATAAACAACAACAGAGTTAAATTTAATCACGCATAAATTAAATATAACATGTAAGAATAAAGCATAAAAAATAACTCAGAAGAAAATAAAATCCTTACGTAACTTCGATGCTATTCCCGTTCTTTGGAAAACCTCCAAGCGAATTTGCACTCCCATTTATTGAATCAAAAAGCTAATAAATTACAAAAACATAACTAGTTCTTCCCAAAAGGAAGAACTCTAAAACTAAGAGAAATTAACTAAAAACTAAGAAAAACTAAAAAAACTTAAAAATCTAAGAAAAGAGAGAAAGAAAGAAGAGAAGTGTGTTTTGAAGGTGTGTTTTGAAGTGAAGGAAGGGAGTATTTATAGGTGAGGATGGAGAGAAAAAATGAGTAAAAAATGTTAAAAAAATATTAAAAATGTAAAACGCGTATTGGAATTCTTGATGTCATTAATGACGCCAAGATGACGTCATTGCGCGGCACATGCATGGATGAACAAGACTCGCATTTAACAACGATCACATGAAACGATATCCGCGTATGAACAGTATCCAGCGTATGAAAAGTACCAGCGTATGAGCAGTACCGGACTTATGAACTTAATACCATGGTAGCATGGCAAGACGATTTTCTCCTTTTTGACATTTTTGACCTATTTTGTCCAATTTTTCCTTATTTGTTGACCTTTCCCCATTTATTTATTAATATATTTGTGATGTATTGCTTCCAGTATTCCTCTTTGAGTCTTTAAGTTGCATTTTTAAGTGAAAATACCTGAAAAACAATAAAAACACCCGTGATTCCGAAAAAGATAAATTTATATAAATATATGATAAAACATATAAATATATATATTTTTAATCAATTAATGTGCATAAAATCATGGTAATTTTAGTGCTTTTTGAGCACTCATCAAATGTAAGCATCGTGTTCATTAGCAAAATTTTGAAAAATTCTCTTGTCGATCCATTGTCTAATTTGAGCAGCACACTTTCGGTTCAGAACGGCCCATTCAATGTCTGCACCGGTTTCTTCTTTCTCCTTTGGCATTATAATTGGCTTCCATAGATCTTTAATGTATAAAAGATCCTCCATCTTCGGCTTCCAAATGGCATAATTAAATGCGGTTAACTTTATCATATTACATGTGCTCTCCTCCATTTGAATCGTCAGTCAACTGGTTTCGCCGAGCTTGGTTTCTGACGATAAATAGTGACTCCAATAATACTATGTGAATAATACGCCCGAATAATACTTTTGTGAATAGTACTGATGAATAGTACCGCCGACAGAATAGTACCGTATATATGAACAGTACCTGTGAATAGTCCTGCCAACAGAATAGTACCGTATATATTAACAGTACCTATGAATAGTAGGTACCTTCTTGAACAAAACCAAAGCTCTGATACCATTTTGTTGAGAAAAATAGATGGTTGTAAAGAAATAAATTTCACACATCCAGAATAATTTCCCAAATCAAAATAGAATAAAAAAATTGTTTTAAAAAATTAAAAAAAAATCTTCATTAAAGTGTTTGGCCAAATTGTTCTAAAAGTATTTTTTTCTACTCCAAATTTAATATGTAATCATATATAGTTAAGAAAAAATGAACGTAAGAAACGTCTGGAGATGATGATATGCTGATGGATCAACTTAGAGATGATAACTCGATATTTATAGCAGGAAGTACTGGCCAGCAACTTGCGTGATAAGTTTATTGCCTATTAATTCATAAAAGTGTTGAATTTCATATAAATCCATCGATCCTTCGGTTATTATTAAATATAATATTTAATTTATTTTTAAATTTATGATAAATTGTTATATTATAATAATTTAGTACAAAAAAGATTTGGAAAAATAATAAAATTAATATGTTTAAAATTTATAACTATAAAAATAATATTATTTATGTTTATCTCATATTTTTATTTTAAATTTTATGTAATTAAATTTTATTTATATTATAATACGATAATTTAAATCGTTTTACGTTATTAAATTAAAATTTATATAATATTATTGAATATTATTTTTATTATTATAAATTTTAATAATGTTTTTTTCTCTAATTTTTTTTTATTGATGATGGTAACATAGGGACATGACTCATCAGGGACTGTACCTAGAAGTAGACTCGGGCTGATGTGATAATCGGTCGAGACGAGCTTCCAAGCCATGTAATGCTGAGTGTAGAATTGAATCCATATAACCCAAGCCCCAAGGGGTGTTACGGTACGTCCACACATTATCATACATGTGTCAATTGGCAGTGATTATGAATAATTTATGTTATTACTTCTGGAGTTAAGTTACAAATACATTGAAATCAAATTGTAACAAACGGACAATAAAATGCTTTTTTTATTTAAAAAGAGAGTAAAGATTTGTTAAAAAAATAATAAACAATACGCAACTAGTTATCAATCTATATCAGAAAGGGACCACATAAACCAAACGAAACCTCCAGAGGCAACAAAATCGAATAAAAAAGCAAATTAAATAAAAAGGGGATTAATAGTTTTGAGGGAGTTGGTGGAGAGTGTAGTACTGTAATAATGAATATACGTTTGTAGTTTAGATATAGCTATCATCAAGTTCTTTGTGTGGGTTTGCTTCAAGTCTGCGTGGTGCTTAGCCTGAAGAGCTGGACTCCAATTAATCCATTAAGCCACGTCACCAATCTCGATCGGGATCCTTTTTAAACCAGTCGATCCCTCCAATTTGAGCTAACCCGGCCCATAACATATTTGACATCCTTTATATTCATTCATTCTTTCTTAATAATAATAATAACAAGAAGAAGAAGAAGAAGAAGAAGAAGAAAATGGAAGGTCTAATTCCTTATGTGTATAGGGCCATAAAGGAATACAAATATAAGCATGCAGGATCAGGAAAACAAAGCCTGTTAGGGTCTTTGCTTAACGACTCACCTTCTACTTCATACATCAGGCTTCCTGGTGATTCTGGAAGGTTCCAAACTGATTCTGCTACGCCTTCTCCTATTTCCCAAAGAAGGATATCATCCTCTGGAATTCATTCACCAATTCCTCGAAGATTTGCTGCATGAAAAATCATGTATTGGATCTAATAGTATATAAAGGCAAGAATCAAAGTGCATGCTTTGAAAAAGTTCAAAACATGCTTTACTTGTCAATTATGGGGATAATAATTAAGTTACCTCGCCTTAAACTTTGGTATCTGGGTAACGAGTAATATTAAGGTTATATAAATTTGTATTTATATTTACACAGTAACATTAATATCAATTATAAGGTAACTTGTACTTATATAATTTTATAAATTAAAAAACATATTTTAAAAAATATTTAATCACTTGTTTTGTACTGCAAGTACAAATTTGATTCATCCTATTATTCAAGACAATTTTATAAATTAAAAAAAAACATATTTTTAAAAAAATTTAACCACATGTTATATATATATATATATATATAGTGCAAGTACATCCTATCATTCTCCTTGAGGTAGTTAAATAGGTATGTGGATAACACAAAGATCATCGTGATGACTGTTGATTTAAATGTGAAGTACTTATAGTGGAGATTTTGATTAGGATAAAATGTAATATATTCGAGTATTTAGCTACTAATTTTCTGACAACTTAAAATCGTTCCTATGTAAAGATTTGCTTGCAAGCAAATTAGATACGATGAATAAAACAATAGCAAGTACAATATGGTATATCAACCAGACAAATGAGGAATTAAACTAATCACTAGATTTTTAAGTCGGTTAAATAGTATTTTAAGTTCCCTTTAGTATCTAATTAAAACCTTTAAGTTCATTTGTACATTATATTTATGGTTAATAACAACTCAATCTTTTTAATATTAGTGTGTATGTTAATTTAGAAAGTGGTTACTTAGAGAAAGTATGGATTAATTTAAAAGCACTCTAAAATGAATTTCCATTGTAATGGCGGCGTAAAGTGTGAGTATTTTTTTTAACAATAAAAAGATAAAAATAAGATTTTTAGTTCATTTTTTTTATAGTTAAAACTAAATAACATCATTTAATCTAAAAATTAAATAATACAAATAACATACATTAAAAGAACTATATGACAACTCAATCTTTTTGAAATTTCCGTGAATGTTAATTTAGAAAGTGGTTACTCGTATAAATATGTACTAATTTAAAATCACTCTAAAATGAATTCCCATCATAATGGTGGCGTAAGGTGTGAGTATTTATTTTAACAATAAAAAGATAAAAATAAGATTTTTAGTATATAAAAGATAAAGTTTTTAATATATATCTTAAAAAAATGAGTTTTTACTGTAAAAAAATATTATTAATTCATTATTTTTAACTATTTTATGTAAACCCAATGTGACCCAATATGTACTTTTGGTGGCCCAATAGATAACAGACCTAATCAAGTATGGTGGTAGTGTTATAGGCCACAGGCTCACAACCCACCTCAATCTACCGTTAATCGCCGAAACAAAACGTCTGCTGGTTCTCAAATTTTAGTGCTAGGGTTTTGCTCGATCTATTGCATTTTAGCTTTCTCTCTTGATTTTACAGAATGAGTAGGTCAGGTCAGCCTCCGGATCTCAAGAAGTAAGTTCTCTTCCCTCTTGATTTTACTTGTGATTTGATTTTTAGTCGATTTATTTGGTTTTTCGTCTTAATTTTTCAGTAATTTTTTTAACGTTCGATGTTTTCTGGCAGATACATGGACAAGAAGCTTCAAAGTAAGTTGCTTCCAACCAATTTCGATATTTTTGTATAACATGATTTAAGCTTGCGTGATTATCTTTCTCTGTACAATTGTGGCAATTTTATGGCTTATAATTTCAAAAAAATAAAAAAAGTTAGTAAATTCCCTCACATTAAATATTATTATGCATTTACTATCTTAATTTTTAAAATATGTTTTTTAATCCTATTTTTGGGGAAACGAGACAATTAAAGAAAAATAATATTATTTTAATAATTTTTATTAAAATATTATTTTTATCTAGGTATTACAATGCGATTAAAATTCGTAATTTTAATGGTGACAAAATAACTAAAGAATCCATATGTAGAAACAATTGTATGAAGATCAATTGTTCTTACAACTCAATTGTATAACATAGAACCTATGTTTATATGATAACATTCTCGAGTTACTTATGGTAATTACTTAACAACAAATAAATCTACTAAACAATAAAATAATTACAATTTTGATAAAAGTAAAACCTCCATTACCTTTATCAGTTGGGATCACTCTTCGAAGTGTCTATTGTTGCCCTCACTTGTTACCTTTGCAACGACTTGGTTTGAAATACAAACCCAATTTTCCTCCAAAGTCAACACTATTTGATATAGTGCGATCAACTATCAATGTTATGGTCAACGCATGCTGAGTTAGCGTCACGTGATATGACATGATTCACAGTTACGAATAGTGTGGTGCAACGGTGGAAGGAATATACAAATCAATTTACGATACTTGGCAAGACCTTTGACCGCGCAACCAACTCGAAATGAACATCGTGTTGACATGTGGTATGGTGGTGCGTCACTAAGAACAAGCGGTGTTGGGTGATTTGCTCTCTCTGTTTGCGTGTCGTTCACGTGACTTGTCCAATTAGCTTCCTTACTTGCGTCGTGTGCACGTGGTAGCTTATGATTGGTTTTGCTTCAAAAATTAATAAAAATTCTTTCAAAAAAATCCAAAAATTATATTTTCATCCTTTTTCATAAAAAAGTTAATATTTTAATATTTTTTACCTCAAAAATATTACTTATTAAATAAAATAAGCAAATGTTAAGGAGAAAAGTGTACTGATGATTTTACTTTTATTGAATCATCATAAATATACTCATATATAAAGTGTATTTAATTATATGCGTGTGTGTATTACTGATCGTTATTAACCAACCTTACATAAAAAGAGACAAATACACTAAGTAAAATAAACAGACTCCGTATTTTATTCGTGTTTTGCACGTGAAAAGCTAACAAAATACAAAGGACTACTGGTCTTATAGTAACGATTATTATATTTTTTTCAAAAAATATTTATTTTAATATTTATTGATTATCACTATTTTATTTTAATATTTTATTATTTCGTTTGAAAAACAAAAATAATATTTAAATAATTTTATTTTAGAATATTATTATTATTTTTGTGTTAAATAGTTTTATATAAATTTCACTTTTACCCTTACTAAATATGTGTGTTTTAATGACATTTTGATGACTCAACATAAAAAAATATTTTAAAAAAATTATTAAAATAATATTATTTGTTCTTAATTAGCTTTTTTTTTTCTAAGTTATGGGACTAAAAAAAACATTTTACAATTTAAAGGATTGAACAACACCAATTTTTTTCCAGTTCTCCCCTCTCTCCCTATATTGTAATACCACTTTGCATCACGACTTGGGTAGCTCCGTAGTTGATAAGAGTCTGGATTGTATTTTTTTAATGTGTAATTGTAAAGTATAGGGGTAAAAGCTGATGCATTTGTATGCATAAGATTGTATTTTCTACTTGAATTTTTAAATGATGAGCAACTGGGTCCTCAAATTGTAGTCAAGTTGAATGCTAACCGGATGATTGTTGGAACACTTCGTGGGTTTGATCAATTTATGAATCTAGTGATTGACAACACTGTACAAATAAATGGTAATGAGAAGGTTGACATTGGCATGGTGGTGAGTACCTGCTCAATCATTTCCTTTTGTTATGAAGTCTACTACTTATAATGCTCATATTTGACTTTGCCTTCTGCAATTGCTTTTGTTTCTGCAGGTTATTAGAGGTAACAGTGTAGTCACTGTTGAAGCTCTTGAACCAGTAAACAGAACGCAGTGATTTTGGCTCATAGAGGTAGCAGTTGTTGCAGTCTCGTGTACTTTGGATTTAGATTCTAAGATTCGTAGCTGCTAGCATGTGAAGAAGATATTCTATAGTTTTCTACTTTACTATGTTTATTCCCAACTCTGTACGATCTGTTATACCTGTCCAATTGTTGGTTACGTGGCCTGCTAATAGAAACTTCGCAATTATTTATAATTGATTAAAAAATGCTAATCATCACAACTTTGTGTGCCTGAGTGTGATTAGATATTACAGTTAGGTGCAAATAAAATTGTCAAATTTTGTGGTTGTGATATTTTTATAATATATAGTAGTACTATCAATTCTTTTACTTTGAAGAAAATCTGACAGCTCCCTTATTTAGACTGTGTACGCTGTTCTGCTGCGTGCTATCTCAGTTCAATTGTGTGAACTTTAATCAGGAGGTCAGTGTTTGAAGGACAGTTAAGCATATATCGCTTAGTTATAGCTTGATTTTTAATTGAAGATGATAAACCACCAAGTTATCGCTTTAGTTAAACTAGCAGTTGATTTCGCTTTCATTATGGCTCTAGTTCTTTCATTGAATACATACATAACAAAAGATGAAAGCAGCATAAGGAATTATAGCCTAGAGGAATGAAAAATCAAAATGTAGAATTTGAAGTGTTACATACATTGTAAACATATAAAAATTGATATACTAAAAAAAATCGTCCTATGTGTCAATTTTTTCCTTATATGCTTATTTGTTGCCCAGTTATATAACAAGTAAAGAAGAGCTTAGCAGAAGATTTTATTTGTGTGTTTTTTTTTAGAGCATAGAATAAGGTGTTACAATTTGTCACGTTTATTCCTTGAGATCATAAACAATATAATTTAGTTCCTTAACTTTATAAAAATGGGTCAATTAAGTATAAATTATATTATTTTAATGATTTTTTATCTAGTAAAGTTCTTAACAAAAATAAAAGTGAAATTTAATATAAAATAATTTAAGAAAAAATCAATAATAATAAAATTTAAATAAAATTTATTTAAATATATATTTTAAGTTTTTAAAAAATTAAAAACTAATAAAATAGTAATAATTAATCAATATTAAAAAATGAATATTTTGTGAATTTTTTTATATTAAGTGTGATTTTATTATTGTTAAAAACTTGTGTTTTAAATGTGTTTAATCATTTGATAGAAAAATAATAATATTTTAATAAAAAAAATCATTAAAATAATATAATATATTTTTAATTGATCTCTTTTTACAAATTATCAAATAAGGTCGTTTCTAATCAAAGTTATTCAACAATGAAAATGATCTAATCTAAATGATTTTTGTAATATTTTTCTCTAAATTATAATTAGTGTCATAATTATAGAAAAAATGATGAATTAATGACAAATATATTATTTTAATAATTTTTTATTAAAATATTAATTTTTGTTATGATATTATACACTATTAAAATATCAATATTTAATAATAATAAAGTCATGATTAATATAAAAAAATTACAAAATTTTCATTTTAATATTTTTTGATAGCACAATTTTTATGTATTATTATTAAATTTTTAATTTTTTTAAATTAAGATAAATATTTTTTATTAACATATTATTATTATTAACTTTTTTTCCTAAAAACTTTCCTATTTAATTTCAATTTTAACCTTTTTAAATGCTGATGCTTTAATTATTTTATAAGAAAATAAATAATTTAATAAAAAGTTATTAACATAATAAATTTGTTTTTAATTTACATACTTTTCTAAATTAAATAACACTCATAAATTTAAGAGATCAAAATATATTAATTATCTAAATTGAGGGAAATTTATTACACTTTAATCTAACAAATAATATACAGTACAAACTACAAAGTGGGATGTAAGAAAATTAGTCTTTTTAGAAGAAAATGGGTATACAAGTATACCTTCATGATATTTATGATAGTTATTTAGAAATGATTATTTTTTTTCCACATATTTATGAGAAGTCACGGTTGATATAGTGCAGACGTACATTTAAATTGACAAAGGAGTTATTTATTTATTTTTTTAAATATATTGTAATATATGAATTTTATTAAGAAATTCACGTTCTCTTCTCTGAATAGATTACATCCAAACTTACAACATTTACTAAGAAATCAGGAAAAGAGGAGTGCGTTTGGTCTTTTGGAGTGCATTTTCTTTGTATCTATTAGAAAAAATTTAAGCACTTTTTTTTTAGAATGGCGAGTCATTTTATTAAGCACTTAAAGTATAATTTTAGAAGTCTTTTTATTTTGAAAGGATACTTCTACCTAAATTACTTTTTTTATAAAATTTATAAATTGTAATTATAATAATTTTATTAAATTATTATTTTTTAATTCAAATGATATTTAATTTAATTTAAATTTACCGACTTAAAACAATAAAATAATTAACCTTATTTACAAATCAATAAGTAAACTAAAAAATTATTACTAGTAGCAATAGATTTTTTAGTAGCTGAAATTTACAAGTAACTTTTAAATATTGTTTAAAGGCGGTTATACTATTTACAAATATATAAAAATTATATTCAATTTTCTTCTTATTATTTTAAGTTTTTAGAAGAGATATTGTGACACTAATTTTTAATATGATATCAAAATAAAATATTATGTATTTAACATTTATCCATCATAATAGTTAAATTTCAAGTGTTTAACTTATATATATATATATATATATATAGTCAATACTTTTTAAGAAATCATCCTTAAATTAGTTCAATTTTTTACATTATTTTTGATATCTTATTGTATGTGTTACTTATATGTTCTAGATAAATACTTAAAAAATAATAACAATTAAAAATGTTATTTTATGTGTTTGATAATTATAATAACCCATATATTAACATAAAAAATTCATAGCAATGAATATCAATTTTTTTATTATAAAATAAATTTTATGGTTTGAAGGTTGGAATCATGCCTTTTAATATCGGAATTGTAGCTATATTTTTTCTACTAATTTAAAATAGACGTACTTCTTATAATTAATAAAATAATGACATGATAGTGTTAGGTAAATCTTGAGAGATTTCTTTCTATAATATATATATTAAACTTGAAATCTACCATTAAAACAATTGAAATATTAAAATATATAGTTATAATTATATTATTTATTATGTATTATGTACTAAAATAATTTAAAATTTTATATGTTTTTAAGAAAATTTTGATACATGGAATAGCAAAATTTGTTTGCATTTAATTTACATAAAAAAAGAGCAATTAATCAATTTGATCTTCTTTTATTATGATTTAACAATCCAACATATTCTGAGAAATACAGGGAAGCTAATGGGAAAAAAAGTGTAAGAGGATAATGTTTTTGGCCGTAACTTAAAAATATATTAGAAAATAATAAAAATAATATATTTAAAATTTTTCATAATAAAAATAATATTTATTATAAAAAATTATATACTTTTACTATTAAAATTAAATTAAAACATTATTTTATTATAAACACTATCAAATTAAATATTATTTAAATTAAATTATAATTATTTAATATTAAATATTATTTAATTCAATCATATTCAACGCTATTAAAATAATATATTTATTATTATATATTTTTTATAATTTTTCGAATAATAATAAACAAGAAGAAATAGTGGCATTAATCAGTTCGATGATTTTATAATTATTTAAACGCTAAGTATCACAACTTTATTTACACCATCCCATTTTTGTGTATAGACACGTGTCTTACATTGACGGGTACATTTTTGTAAAACCCAGAGAACGAGGACGACATTTCAAGAGGTATACAATTGGGTTGGGCGCTACTTTTCATACAAATCTAACTTTAATTATATAAATTTAATGATGTTTTCAAGGGTTATATATTTACGAATGTATTTATTTTTTAAGGATGAAATACATTTAAATAAAAAAATAATTAAATAAAAATATATACCATTAAAAATCAATTATTTTTTTTATTTTTTAAAATTTTAAAAAATATTATTTTTAACACAATAATTTTATATTCATAAATATATCATATTATTTATGTAAATTTTTTAAACAAAAAATAAATTTTATAAGGATACATGGATTTGTAAAACAATAATAAAAAATAAAATAAAATAGCTGATTTTAAGGTGTATATATTTTTAATTTAAATATAATTATATAAATTAAAGTAAATTTATTTTTTTAAAAACAAAATAATTTAATAATATTTATAAATATATCATATTATTTATGCAAATTTTTTAAACAAAAAATAATTTTTATAGGGATACATGAATTTGTGAAAAAATAACAAAAGATAAAATAAAATAGATTAATTGATTTTTAATGTGTATATTTTTTAATTTAAATATAATCATGTAAATTTATTTAAAAAAAAAACAAAATAACTTAGTAATCAATAAAACAAAATCTACAATTTATAAAAGAAAATGGGTCTCCACCCTAATTTTTAGTGTTTGTAGGTAGAGCTGATTGGTGAAAGATTTAGTTTTCCCGTCATTTCCCGCTATATAGCGGCACAGTAATCTTCTATAAAGATTATAAAGATCAGGATTCCTAGCGGGAGCTGCTGGTACCAAGCTCACCAAAAATTTATCGAAGAGAAGTGTGAAAATGGCAAATGAAATTTGCTTTTTCGATTTGAATACAGGGGCTAAGATGCCTTCTGTTGGTTTGGGGACATGGCAGGCCAGTCCTGGCTTGGTCGGCAATGCTGTCGATGTTGCTATCAAGGTTTTTATTCTTTTCTCCTTTACTGTTTTACTGCTATTTCATTTTAACCATTTATATTTCTTAAATTGTTTTCCCGATTATCGTTATCATTGTTTTTATTTTTTTTGCCTTTGATCGTGAACCTCTAATATTCCTGAAGATATTAAATTAACATTTATTATTCATGGTTTTACAAATGAAAATTATTTATGTTATTCGAATTATTTTCTGCAAGAGAAAACAGAAGAAGAATAAGATCTATTAAATGTTGTTCGAGAATTTACTTTATGTAATTGAATGGAAATTGTTGGGTCAAGGTCCTTTGTTTCCTTGTCTGTGCCAATGGACAAATTAGATCATTACGTCCGTATGTGGTTGCCTTTAGGATTTTGAGTACTTGTCCTTCTTTCTTTCTTTTTGTAGATATTTTGGGTTTTGTTTAAGGAGATGAATTATGCCTGGGACTTCATAAATATTTACCATTGTCATTGCAGACTGGATATCGCCATATTGATTGTGCTCAAGTTTATGGCAACGAGAAAGAGGTAAAATGCAAAACATATGCTAAATTTGTCTTTATCTTTCTATGTTATTATCGTCTTTGTGCTTATATCCTAATATGATAGCATGAAGCATCTAATAACATAACCAGTTGACTCATGAATTTTATCACTCCCAATTGTCTTATTGATTTCCTTGACCTGTCCATTCCTTTACTTATATCCAGCATCATTTTAGTCTTTTCTTTTGTTTATGGATGCGTCAAAAATTACATTTATGGCATCAAATAAATGTTTATGAAAGTATGGTAGTCGTATCCCGTATAAACAGTTTGATTTGTAACTTCATTGTATGGGAAACAATGAAATGCGTTTTTCTCTCTCTCTAGAATATCCCATTCAACTTTCTCTTCTATGTAGCTCTCCCATTTTTCTTCCCACACTTTATCTTTCTTCTTCCATTTGTCTCAGGCGCAAATATACATCACTGTCATACATTCATCATTACAACATATACCCGATTCTTGTATTTAAAAAAAAAAGAGTCGTTCATTCAGAGAGAGATCAAATTGACCAAACAATAGGATTACTAAGTGGTTTGCTTCAATCACTATATGATGATAGAAATGTTAATCATAATTTGATTGCTTACAATGAATAAAATTTTGAATGGCATGCGGTAGCTTTCCTTCTTTTCTCTCTCTCTTGGATCTTGCTAATGTTAGCTTTCCTGTATAAATATTTACGGAGTTCACAAACTGATGGAATTTATTTGTTGATTTGTATCATTGACTTGAATAGCAGTTAACAATGAGAGACCCCTTTTCATACTGTTTCTTTTTGGTCTGACATCCTGCAAATATTTGATGCAGAGTCACTGCTAACCTTTATTATAGTTAGATGCTTGCTGCAACCTTTTTCCCACCACTTTTTGAGATAATCTGACAGTGGTTTTTAATTAACATTGGATCTTATTATTTTCCCACTATTTGAACCAAAAGTTTCCAATGGACTTTATTTACAGCTGTCTTAGTTTTTTCTTTCTTTTTTGTAGATTGGTAACGTTTTAAAGAAGTTGTTTGAAGATGGAATTGTGAAGCGTGAGGATTTATGGATAACCTCCAAGCTCTGGTTTGTTTTTATTTCAAAGCTAGTTTAATTGAGCATTAACTTATATTGAGATGCCACAATGTCTTGTAGCAGCTCGATGCTAAGAGAATATTGTCTCATCCTTCATGCCTTAAACCTTTTTGTGTTATTTTTATCACAATGTCAAGTGTATTAGTCTTCCCAAGGTTTAGCTTACGGAACAAAATGATGATTTGCAGGAATACTGATCATGCGCCAGAAGATGTACCACAGGCACTGGACAGAACTCTGAAAGATTTATGTCTTGATTATGTTGATTTGTACCTCGTATGTATAGTTTTTTGAGTTCATTACCAAGTCCTTATATTTTAGAGGGAAAATATATGTTCTTGAATTTTTGTATCATTGAGAGCATTAATCATCTTCAACTAAGCAAGCATGTTTAATTATTGAAGATCCACTGGCCAGTACGGATGAAGAAGGGATCAGTTGGCTTCAAACCTGAAAACCTTCTCCAACCAGATATACCTACCACTTGGAGAGCAATGGAAGCACTTTATGATTCTGGTAAGGCTCGAGCCATTGGTGTAAGCAATTTTTCCACAAAAAAGCTGGCGGATTTGCTGGATGTGGCATGTGTTCCTCCTGCTGTCAACCAGGTGGAGTGCCATCCTTCATGGCAGCAGACCAAGTTGCATGCATTATGTAAATCCAAGGGAGTTCTCTTATCTGTGAGTATCTCTGTATGCCTGTTAAAACTTTCATTGTCTGTGTCGCTGAGAAAATCTTGAATTTGTTTTCTTCGTGTCCCAAGAGTCAAGACACCTTGCAACTTTGTAGGACTTACAACAGCCTGTGTATTTCCTACAGGGATATTCTCCACTTGGTTCTCCTGGCACGACATGGATCAAAAGCGATGTTCTTCAAAATCCAAATCTGAAAATGGTGGCAGAGCATTTTGGTAAAACTACTGCACAGGTTGCTCTTCGTTGGGGCCTGCAAATGGGTCACAGTGTACTTCCTAAAAGCACTAGCGAAGCAAGAATCAAGGAGAACTTTGATGTTTTCAGCTGGTCTATACCAGATGACTTAATGGCGAAGTTTAACGGAATTGAGCAGGCAAGTAGTTAATTGATTATCACCTTAATTCTTCTTACAGCTGATACACTTCACAAAGTTTATGCCATTTATAGCTCCTATTGTAGCAATTAAACTTAAAAAACACATTGTTCTACTTTTAGGTAGCATGATTTTCATAAATTGGACATATTAGTTGTCTTTCTTCAAGTTGGTGCACTTTAATCACCTTGTTATTACATTAATAGACACTTAAGTTATTTTTTGTCAATTTTTTTAATTATTTTTTTATCAAAAAATTTAAGTTGAAATGAATAGAACCTTACTTACTAGTAGTAGACCGGTAGATATTTGAATGAGAATATCTCAATAAAATAGTTAAAATGATCAAAATTAACCTAAAATAACTTAAGTGTCTATAAATACAACAGTAATAAGATTAAAGTATATCAATTTAAATTAAGGTGATCAATATGTCTAATTTATAAAAATAAAGTTTAAGTGCACTTTTCGTTATGTCTTAGTGATTTCTTTGAGCTTGGATATCTATTTGGTGCTGTGCTCTCCTTAAAGAAATTAAGATGTTAATTGGGTATTGTTGATGAATCTTGGTAAGTGTCAAAGACTTTACTGAACACTCAATTTGCATTGTTTTGCAGGCAAGACTTCTCAGAGGGACCTCATTTGTCCATGAAACTTATGGTGCTTACCGAAACCTCGAGGAACTATGGGATGGTGAAATCTGAGTGGTCAGACGATTGCTTTATCAGCCAAGCAATAGTAGATGTTACAAAATGCTTCTGTTGCTTTATCGATTGTAGCAATTCCAGATGCTACAGATTTTCTGCCCTTTTTTAAATCAGACAATCTGCTGTTGATTTAAGTAAACCATTCCGAATTCCAAATTTGTATGGTATTATGATGGACAGGAATTATTATTATTGTTATTATTATTATTATTATTATTATTATTATACTTAATTTTTCTTTTTTAAAATCAAAACTGGTGGTATGAATTGAAGTATTATTTGTGGTCTCATCCTTTTTAAAAATTATTCTAACTATATCAATATTGTATTCATCATTCCGAAAGCATGGGGTAGAAGTTAATGGATGCATCAAAGTTACAATATTCTATTTTATCAAAAGAAACAATTACTAATATTTTCGTGTTCATACGTTGTTTTCGTTTTTGCCTCCGTACTGCTTCCAAAGAATATAATGCTGTTAGAAATGGTTTACTTGCAAAAAAACAGTTTTAAAAATGAAATTTTCTTTAATTTTTTTTAATTTGACACATTAAAATTTTCAATTAAATCTTAATTTTTGTGAAGAGTATAGAGATAAAATTGTTTCGAGATAAGATCCCAACAACGATAGCCTTTGTGTTCTATTCCATATCCTAAGAAACAACAAAGACAAGTACGAGGTTCTAATTTATTGCGTTCATGAGGATGAAGAAGAACAAAACAAACACAACCAAACACTTTGAGTAGTTCATAAGATGGAGAAATAATATAGAGATGAGGAGATTGATTGTGAATAATAGGCATGAGAACACGATTGATGGTATAAACAACCATAAGAGTTGTTTCACCCCAAAAATGTTCAAGACAAGAATTAGAAATGAGGAGAGTGTGAACAATATTAAGAATATGTTTATGTTTTCCCTCAGTTCTTTCATTTTGTTGAGATGTGTCAGGACAAGAATATTGAGAAAGAGTCCCATTTTGTCGAAAAAAATTTTAAAAAATTGTTTCTTTATATTCCATAGCATTATTAGCTCTAAGTACTTTGATATTTTGAGAAAATTGGGTTTTAACCATTTGAGCAAAATCATAATAAATTTTGGGTAATTTAGATCTATGTTTCATGAGAAAAATCCATGTGAATCTTGAATAATTATCAATAAAAATGACAAAGTAAAAACATCCCCCATAGTAGGATGTGTGGATGGACCTCAAACATCAGAATGAATTAAGTCAAAAGAGGAAACAGAAGTAGAATCACTTTTATTAAAACATAAAGCATGTTGTTTTTCCAATTGACAAAGCAAATAATTTACATTATCAGAAATAGAAACGGATCCTAATTTACCAGAAGATGCTAAGGATCTAAGACGCCCCATGTATATGGCCTGCTGACGTCACGCAATAGGTTGATAGGAGTAGTAGAAGCAGCAACGAAAATATGAGGGGAATTGGGTAGATAAAGGTTGATAAGTTCAAATAATCGTCCAACCTTACGGCCTATCCCAAGGATCTGTCCTATCTGTGGATCCTACATATGACAATCAGAAGAGGAAAAAGTAATAGTAAGACCAAGTTCACATAATTGACCAACAGAGATAAGATTTAGAGTAAGGTTGGGAATATGAAAAGTGTCAAAAAGTGATATAGTAGGTGCAACCTTGATGTTTGAAGTCCTCTTTAAAACCTCCTTTAGGGCGATAAGAGGGGGTGGCAAGAACAGAATCTGTATGATGAACTTTGAAAATCCCCATCCGAGTTTCTTCAGAGCGAAGCACAGTCACAGCAGTATCTAAGGATGGAAAAGGACTCCGATGGAGTAAGGAAGCCCGAACAGGTTCAAATCTATCATGGAGAGCCATGAGAAAAATAACAAAACATTGGTGATTACGATAAATTGCAAACATCTCAGTATGCATTTCAGAGAAAAATTGGTTAATGGTTTGATTAGCCCTTTGGCGTTTGGTATGAAGAGTTGTTAGAAGTTGATATTAGTTGGCCAAATCTGTTGTAGTAAAGCGAGCCTCAAGAAATTTCCAAACTTTTTTGGCAGTGTCAAAACACTCAAATTCACCATGGATGGAGGGTAAGGTGGTGTTACGAAACCAAGTAATAATTTGATGATGTTAATTCTCCCAATCTTTAAGGCGGTCAGTAAATAAGAAGTTATTTTCAGTAGTTTCTTGGATTAGTATAGAGATATCGCCAGTTATGAAACGTCATAGCTTGCGTCCTTTCAAGTAACTTTTCATTGCTTGTGCCTAGGCTAGGTAGTTAGTATCATCAAGGGTGGTAGAGATTGGTTTTGGGACATCATTTCGGTCTATTTTAACGAAATAATGGAGGAAATATAAAGCAAATATATAGAAACAGTATAAAGAAGATATCCTTAAAAATGAAAAAAAGGAGTTGAAAACAAGCCTGAAACCGGGTTGAGGTGAGCCAGGTTTGAGTGAGTCGGGTTGGAGTGAGCCGAGTTGAGGTGAGCCGAGTTTGGAGTGAGGCGGGTTGGCTGTGATGAAGAGAGGCAAAATTTTGATAAAATTTTTAGAGGCATATGAGAGGCTTTGATACCATGTGAAGAATATAGAAAGATAAGAAGAAAGAATGATTTAATGTTGTATTGATGTGTTTTAGAATGTACATAGAGAACCCTATTTATAGGGTTGTAACAAGTGTAGTACAAGTGAAATAGTGAAAGTATAATACAAGTGAAATAGTGGAAGTGTAGTACAAGTGAAGTATAAGTGAATTACAATATCAAACATAACTTAACAATTTTAAACAATTAGTTACTTAAAACTAAAGAGGGTCACTATTAACTTAGTGTTATGAAAATATGAGTTCATAGGTATATTATTAAAATATCAAATCTTATTAGCTAAAATGTGACAACCGTAAAATATGTACAATTTGTATAGATCAACCCCAACATTATCACTTGGAGCACAAAAAAAAACCATTATCATTACTCCAAAATTCAAATTTTACAAAATATATTTATTTATCTAGTTGATGTACATACATCTTAATTCAATTAAAAAATAAGTATATATTCATCTCATATATTGCCTTGCCTACCATCAAGTTCTTCAATTTTAACAAACACAATAATCCATCCAAGAGTTAATAACAATACCCATTTCACAAAGCCAAACTCGAAATGGTTTGGGTCTGCATCGATTCAATCGAGACTGAGCTAGCAATCTAGAGGAATAATAGGGAGAGAAATTGAGAATGGCCTTTTTTTTTTTAAAGTGCTCTTAAATAGCATAAATCACTCTCAAGTATGTTTGACAATCTCGATAAAAGTTGTTGAATTTATTAATATTATTAATGTTTTTAGAAAAATTAAATTTAAAAAGCATACTACTCGTAAATTGATTATTGAATTGTCACTATAAATCACTTCTACCAAACAGGTCTTATTCAGCGGCAGAAAAATGAAAGTTAAGATAACGTTATGCTCCTTGTATAATCCATGTAAAAAATATCTTAACAAGGAGATAAAAGGGGAGATAGCACCAAAGCTAACGGTACAATACAGTTTATCTCAATACTAGTCCTACACTAAACATCCAATAAAATCAGTTAATACTAGTAATTTTACCTTTTTTTCTACCAAATTTGTAATGTGATTTATACGAGTTTCAGAGGAAGATCCTTGTGGGTGTATTCAACCCCCTTATCGCCATCAACCACCTGCCCTTTCCCTCTCAAAATCCTGCATTCAGTAAAAAGATGAAACATCGCATCACATCATATCGAATTAATAACATTTTAACATCTTAATACTTGTGCTTAGAAGCAAAATTTGATTTTTGATTTTCAAATTAATAGACAATTAAGTTAAATTTGACACTTGTAGACGAAATGTTTTTGAGAGCTTTTTGACAAAATCAAAATTAGACAAATAAACTAGAAATGCATTACCATCTTGTTGTTAACAATCCTTCAACTCCTACAGGACCTCGAGCATGAATACGTCCCGTACTTATGCCAACCTATTCCGCCGTTAGACCAAATCCATATCAAATGAGAAAACAATATCAAGCAGCAGCAGGGTGACAATTTATCTCCAGAAATATGAAAAATGTTCATACCTCTGCCCCGAGACCAAATCGTGCTCCATCAGAAAATCTTGTACTTGCGTTGTGGAATACCGCAGCACTATATGTGAACATAGAATATGTACAATAAATCAAGACGTACATCTAAAAATACTATATCTAGATTCTTTAGCAAAGAAGTACAGAGCACAATCTAGACTGAACCGGGATGAATCCACACTCAAAGTTCACATTTACAAATAGTTTACTTCTTATGGTCGTGGCAATGAAATATGATTAACGTGGTAGTGAAAAGAAAAGCATGTTCGATGGTGACATAATAAAGTATAAAGGGGCGACTATAAATGGTGAGGCAGAGGAGAAAGTTAAGTATGATCAAAACTGGGAATCTGATTGGACATGGTATGCTTTCCACCTGAACTCCTCGTAGTTGTAGAAACTCGACAATGTTGGCAAGAAAATATGCATGTGTAATCGATGTGATTTGCTTTATCTTTTTGTTACTGTAAGGTACTCTACAGGCAAACAATACGTACCTGTCAACTTGATGTAAGAAAATTTCAGCAACTACGTGATCTTCAGTGATGATGCAGTCAGTATGACCACTAAAACAGCCACGAGGAAGAAGTAATCAAGAACATTATTATCTGATGAACTTTGCTGAGAAAAGAAATGCTGAGCCATTCCAAAGAATGTGGAGGAAAATAATATACCTTCCATGTTCATGAATGTGGTCAATGGCGGCATGCACATCATCAACAATTTCAATTGTGCAAGACAGTGAATTGTACTCATGATGGAGTGAATCTGCTTCTTCAATACCTAGCAAACTGCATGCTCTAGGTCCACCATACAGAGTAACACCTGCAACCAATGATTTACATCTGCTGAGAATTTTGATTTGCAAGTTTAGAAACATCAGCTTATCTTCTATACAAATAACATTGGACTATGATCTGGCATTTCTCTCTTAATGCTGACAGCAAAAGACCTGAGTCACCTGTCTGTTGCCGGAAGAAACTTAAGGATTGCTTGACTTTTCTTTTATTAAAAGTGGTTTCAAGATGAAACACATATAATGTGATTGCCAAGAAGCAGAAAATATGCTTTCTGAGCTCCGAAAGCATTTCTAACAATTTTTTTCTTGTTTGGTGGTGAAGTTCTTTTACAAGATCTCAGAAGCAAAAACAAACAGACCCTTAATCTACTTGTATTAACCAACTATTGTCTCCATGTACCTTGCATGGCTTGACTTATACTAATTATAAATCAACTTTCTTAATCTGCTTGAACATTAAACAATCCTACCTATCGATGTTCAACATGATTTCTTTAGTTAACTATCATTTATGAATTTATAAACAGAACCGGTTCCATCAAACATTAACCTTTGCTTGGTGACACTGATTAACTATTAACAAAATATTATTGATATAAAGTGTAAAGTATTAAGCAAAAAAAAAGTGAAAACCGGACACTGTTCTCCTAACTAGCCAGTCATACCTTCACGCTGGAGGTCTGCAATAAGCCCCTTAAATGCATCACTACTCGTCAAATCCTTGTGAATAAGAAGTGTTTCCTGAGGGGGAAAAAGATGAGAAGAAGTTCGTGTATATATAAATTAAATTAAATACAAAACTCCAAAGTCCAAAGACAGGTGGGCAGATAAATGAGCGTGTGTGTGAACAAAAGGATAGACTGGAATTACCATTGCATTACAGGCAGCAGGATACTCGGTCTTTGCATCAAGAACAATGTGCCTTGCCATATCCATATTAGCTGACTTATCAACATAAACATGACAAACTCCATCTGCAAAGTAATATATTAACTTTACCACAAGCTCTAGTCAATACATTAAATGTTGGTGATACAATACAAGAAGTCTTACCAGCGTGACCAAGAACAGGAATTTTGGTTGATTCTTTAATTTTAGAAACAAGCTTATTACTGCCTCTAGGGATTACGAGATCAATCACATCATCAAGCTGTAGCATAATAGTTTTGTCAAAGCACATTCATCAAACCATTTTTATTTTATACACACACATACACACACACACACACACACACACACACACACATATATATATATATATTTACATAAGATCTTGCCACTCACCTTAAGAAGATCAGGAATATCCTCTCTTGAAGTCACAAGTCCAATTAGTTTTTCACCTATTTTACTTGGGATTGCTGAAGTGATGATCTATGGAATGATAAAAATAGATTAGACGGAAATTATAACTCAACTAAATCAACTACAAAATCCGCATACTAAAATCCATAAAGGCTAATCAGTTTCTAATGAAAAAAGTCCCCAACCTTGTGCAAAATTGCATTTGATCGCTTGGCTTCTTTCCCACCTTTAAGCAGAAGACCATTTCCACTCCGAACTGCTAATGAAGCTATCTGTTCAAACATGGGAAGAAAATGTCAAAAATCAGGAAACTTAAGCATTAGAGTTTCCTCCTATCTAACTTTGATTTTTTTAAAATCTTGTAATACTTTGCCATTAGCTAGTATATTTGGTTAGTCTAATGACTTTTCTGACCCTTACATCAACATCAATTTAATGAAGAACATAAAATATAATCTAATCGCAGTTGACACATCAGCCCTTACTTTTCTAAGCTTTATCATTCTCATGTCACCACTCACCACCAATCAGCCACAAACCTCCTTGATCTCAAATCTTCAATAACAATATCAATATATTATGGAGCTTGTAGTAGGTTTTCAACATTTAAGATCATTAAAATCTCCTCTTAAATATATGATTAAATAATAGGGAAGGGAGAAAAAAAATACAATATTATATTGATAATAATATCTCAAAATCAATATATGTGGTAGTGTTCACGGTTCAAAAGAACAGATTTAAAAGTCCAGAAAATATAGGTTCTATAAATTTACAAACATCGAGGGGTTACACCAAGTCGCCAACCCTCCTTTTGTTCATCCATACATACTAAACTTATCCTCAATATCCAGCACAATTAGGTGATGCTTATTTTACCTGAACAAGAGCATCAGGTCGAGACTCGAAAACAATTAGAAGGACTCCCAAAGGACATGACAGTTTCTCTAAGACAAGTCCATCTGCAACCTGAGCGAAAAAAAATTTATTGAGTGTCAAATATCTGTAATGTTTGATGATAAAAATTAGAAGATTACACTCAAATATTCAAAAGCTCATACCCCTAAGAAAGTTAGTAAATCAACCCTCAGTGTTCAGAGTGAAAAACAGAACAATTATATGCATGACCTTAAATACTGATCCTTTCATTAATTTTTTTAATAAAATTAACAATAAACTTTTTCTAGGTTGAATATGTAATCTTGCTTTTAACTATTTTGCAAAAGTACGAACCAAAAAAAGATATGGCTTCCTCACCTCAGTTCTCTTTGAAACTTTACCAATAGGTTCTTCCATATCTGCAAGTTTGCGTATAGATTTGGCAAGACTGGAGATCTGTACACAATAACATAAATTAGGAAAACAAGAATATGACTTAGTGAGGCAAAGTGCAGGGATCTTGAAAGGATGTGAACATACACAAATAAAATAAAATCTTGACATAAATGCTAAGGAGAAAATAGGATGGCCAGGTTTTAATGAAATGGAACTCTTGAATAACTAGGAGTACTTGCCTTTCCAGGCTTTAGGGCCAAACGTGAAACTAGTGCCTTTTCATAACCAGATGCCTGGGCAGCAGCAATATCTGCTTCATTCTCAACTCTGATCTCACTTTCATTTGCCTCCAGCGCATCAGCTATGTCCAACAAAATTTTCCTTCTTTCTTGAGAGTCTAGGGCCTACAATGAAAACGAATCACATCATGGAAAAAAAAATTCATAGGCCTAATTTTCTAGTTCAGAAAAAGCTGAATACTGCAGAAAAATATAAAAAAGACGACAAACTTAATCAGTGGAAGAGTTAGTGGAAGCAAGAAAAAATAAAATATGGTTTTGCAACTTTTAAGAACTTCAGTGTTACTTACTTGGAGCCGCCTAGAGCATTCACGTGCTGCAACTGCCATTTCACGTGCACCAACTTCTTTAACAATTGTCCACAAATGTGAATCTTGATGAAAGACGGTACCAACACGCTCTCCCTGAACTATTTTTCTAATGTTGTCTGTGGTATAACCACTAAAATAAAGTCGGAAACCAGTCAAAAGTAACCAGAAAACAAACTAAAATAAGCAAACTTCATGTCCGGATGAAACTAATAGGAACATATCTGAAGAAATTCTGTATCATTGAGTAATATAACTCTCACATATCTCATGCTTTATCAATTAGAGAAATACATGTAATGAACTAATAATACGTATTTATGTGCATTTTAATGTATAAATACATTCAGCACATATATAATTCAGAGGAGAGATAAATGAAGAAAACTTGAATTATTATCAAAATAGAAATTAAGTGCCATATGAATGGGTTTCAGTTAGGACAACATGTAAAATAGCAGGAAGCTTTTCTGCCAGGAAAAGACACAATTAATAAGTTCTCTAACGTTCTAGTAATTCAAAAGCATGCTTAGTTTATCTTGCAAAGAACAAAGGCTAAGAAAGTCTCTCTTCATGCAGTTTGCTTAACCTAGGTATTGAAATAGTCCAAGTATTCTCTTTTAAGATTTTTATTCCAAGGGTCAAGGCACATACTATCGTTCTCATCGGTATCATCAATTTCTTTATCCCAACCACGGGGATTGAAGACAAGCTTTAAATAACAATTTCCAATACTGGGATCAAACTCATTGTCGGTCTTAAATTCAGCTGTAAAAGGATTGGATGCAAAGAAGAAGAGAGATGGGGAAGGAGAGAAATTTCTTGAGTTCGAACAATCTAAAGAATAGTAGACAAAAGCAAAAACAATTATACCTTGTAATAATAACGGGTACACCAGAATATGCTGCACAAACAGCAGCATTGACCTTAGCAGTCATACCACCTCTGCCCACCCTGGACTTGTCCCCAAATTGTATCTCTGTTTCATGTTTCTGTTTGACATAAGTATGGATTAACTTGGATTTTGGGTCACTTGGAGGACCGCTGTAAAGACCTTCCACATCACTCAATATGAGGAGGAGATCAGCTTTAAGTTCTAGCGCTAGTAGACCTGCCAAGCTATCATTATCCCAGAAGATGCCAGAAGAATCCTGCAAGTAGTTCTCACTATCAGAGGCAGATAACATAAAGACGGGGAAAAAACCCAGAAAAGGCCATAAGAATACCGAGTTGCATACTTCATATGGTGCACTTCTGGTACTAACAGCATCGTTTTCATTGAAAATAGGAATAACCCTCAAATCTAACAATGAGTTCACTGTATCAGAAAGTTGCTTTCTGAAACCTTTATCACCAAAAACGCCATCCGTCACAAGAAGTTGTGAAGAGGTAACGTCAAGCTGCAAATAAAGAAGTTGCATATTAGCAGCACAAACGAGAGGAGAGGAAAGGTGCAAATTAAGTTCCCATTCAATAAAATTAGGCTGCTAATGTGGTTTAGTATATGTAACTGCAACAAAAGAGTCCAAGACACATCATAAATACTAAATGAGAATGAAAATTCTCATGTCACCTGACTAAACATGGTGTCATAAAGAGCCATAAGACTACTCTGTCCAACAGCTGCACAAGCCTTTCCATCAAATTCAGTGTGTGCACCCTGAAGATCAGCAAAGCTGCAACATATGCACTGTTACTGTTAGGCAATTAAATCTCTTCCGAGTGTAGCTACTGAGCACCAGTGGTGCCCCATTATTGTCTATGTGGAACGAGGGTGAAAGAAATTTGTTGCGTTGCGTAGGTGACATGTGTCGGTGACATATGTACGTTGGTGATACAAGCACAAATCCCTTAATTAAGTCAAGAAGAGATATTTAGTCCATTTGTTATTTTTTTTAATGATTTAGTCATTTTGTTTATAAAAAAGTGACAAAATAAAGAAAACTGATAAAAAAATTTATTTTATTTTTATTTTTCTCATATTTTTTCAGTTGTTATTGAAATATAAGCTATATAGATTGTCTTTAACAATAGACAATAATGTTTACAAAATTAATAAAAAAAAAATTTAATTTTAATCATTTATTTTTGTGCTGTAACTTTTTCGTAACAAAATGATTAAAACTAATATAAAAAATAATTAAGAGACTAAATTACTTTAACCTACGCAACTAAAGAACCCCCAAGTACATTTGTCTTCATCTACATTGACATAGAGCAACATAAATTTGTTTTCAGATGAATGATTTTAAACTCCCATATGCCCTTACTTATTCATATCAGGAGATAGATATAATAACTGAAGTCTAACATGTTATTTTTTCTCTCTCTATATATATAGAATAAAAAAGTAATACAAGCTCATAACAAAGAAGTAAGAAATTTAGACAACTAAAGAACAAACAGTGACAGACAATTAAACTCATTGATTAACTGAAAATTCGTTACTTTTAAATTGTGATAGACGACTTGAGAGCTAAATTGATATAAAAAATAGGACTAAAGTTTCCTTTCTCATTTTGGCAGTATACCATATACTATCAATTATGTGTTACCATGTACGTTATTTTAAGAGACATAATTTAAAAAAAAGTGTGGATCGGGTGGATTTAGTTAATTTTATCATTCTACTATGAAATTGACGATATATGCAGTGAAATACCTAAAGTGTGACACATGAATTGTTTCCTAAAAAATAAGCCAGCAGCATGAACCATCTATTCTGTATTGTAAAAGCATCTCGAGTTCCTAGAAACAACATGCAAGTTTATATTTTCCTTTCATTGGATGCATGGTAAATTGTAATTAGATCAACCTGCTGTTGACTAGTCTCCTATATCTGAGCCTTTGACGGCCAAGGCCAACAGCTCCTGAAGTCACCAAAATAACCTCGTAGCCTTCAGTGTTTAATTCTTTGAGCTGCACGGCAAAGAGATGAAAACGTCAGCCACACAACCGTCTTAGAATCAAGGATTTCTTGAAGTATAGGAGCTAACAGTTCCACTAAATAAGATATGATAATTGGAGAAACTTCTATTTCATGCTCTTCCTACCTTATTTCTCCTCTAAATTCTTTTTTAGCGTATAACAATGGGAGTGTGCTTCATAGTTCCTAGTGTAGAAAGAAGCAAAAATTTCAAGTCCCTAGGCAGACCAAAATACCAAAATACCTGCTCACAAAGGGCTCCGAGTCTGCCCAATGCCAATCTTCCATCACTTCGAGTAACAACAGCAGTTCCAACCTGTAGATAATATTATAAAAAATAAAAATAAGCAACACCAACAATAACCGGTAGGTATTTTATTTTATTTTTCTTCTTTAATATTTTCACTTTTTCCAACAAATATCAGAGTACTTGTGTGACAAAATCGTCTGGAAACAGTAACAGTAACTATAACTTTCTTCAATTCCAAACTTACAAACACCTTTCATGCAAAAAAAAAATCATAAAAATTGGTATATTAAATATATTTAGTTTCCTTTTTTGCGTTATTTTGCCCCGTCGTTTAGCCTATACCATCACATCTTTTGTTGCTTTCAATATATAAGGGATTTTGTTGGAATTTCTAATACATGTAACCTACAACTTCACTGAAGGTTAATGTTTTCAAGAAAGTGAAATAATGATAATTGATTATTTCTAGGTAATTATTTAAGCTAAACTGATCTATATTCAACTTGAGGGAGGAAATTGGAATAATAGATATATTTAGCTTCCTTATCAGTGGGAAACTATTATGGTTAAATTATTAGATGATTATATATTATGTTTCTTTATTAATTTAATAGTTTTATTTAGAGTCCTATTCGATCAGGGTTTTAGTATTACTATTTCTATAAATATAGGTTTTATAGTAGAAACACTATAAAAATAAAATGGAATCAATTATACGAGAAAATATATTATTGGGGTTGGGATTTGAACCTAAAAGGAAATTCTCTCCCTGTTATTCCAGATTCTAAAAATGACAAGTTGCCATTCCATACTCAAGTTACATATATATATATATTTGAGAAATGTTAATATCACTTCATTTTATTAATATTTTTACACTTATAACTATATATAGCAACATGTATCATAATTATTTTAAATATTAGAAAAATTAATTAATTTTTTAAATAATATATAAGCGTGGCAAAAATCAAATTTGTATATAAAAGTAAGCCTAAATTTATGATAACAAAACTGAGAACGTCATTCTCAGATCAGATATAAAGTTAGCGCGTGAAAGGCACTATCAGTGCTCGATACGTATCCAGATTTCAGAATCCTAAAAAAAATATATTCATATCATTTAACCAAACCCATACTGATTGCCAAATGAACAATATATATATATATATATATATATAATTGGAAGAAAAAAAGAAAAAAGTAAAAGGCAACATATGTAACACAAATAAACATAAGCGCAACAAACGTAAATCACAGCTGAAAAAAAAAATGCAATCCGCAAACCACAATGGGAGAAAAATCAAAGAAGCATCAAAACAAGTAAACAAGAAATAAAAAATAAATCTGAGATTTCAGAAAGGATAAGGGTTTAAAGTAACCTTAACGACGATACGTTTAACATTCTTGACAAAAGCACGAGTAGGATCCATTGGAGGGTCCATTGACGAAGTAGAACAAAGAAAAAAGAGCCAGGGGTTTGGTTCAAAGAGTTTTGATTCCTGGTTTTGTTTGGGTTTTATATTGATATTCCATAATCATCGGAGGATCTGATAGGTAAAGGCAAAAAAGGCCAATTGTATCATTGGGTTAACGAGGGCTGTTAAGCCTCATTTCGAAAATCGAGGATTTTGAACCACGTGAGCGTCGTCGCTTTGCCACGAAACCGGAAACACGTGATTTTTTATTTTTTTATTTTTTTTGCTGCCACTGGAGACACGTGATTGGATCAGGTGTGAAACTATTTGTATACAGAAATGTATTGTTTTCAAAATAACAAACATTATTATTAAAATAAATTACCTACTTTTCAAATATTTATTTTTAAAAATTAAAATTTTACTCACATAATAATAATTATTACTTTCAAATATTTATAAAAGAGATATTAATATAATAAGACATAGAGCCAATCATAAATTAAAACAAGTAAGAAAAGACAAGGATAGCCCTGTTTTTTGCAGCCGTCCTACTGTCCTCCCTCGAATGTCACACCATTCAGGCTTCGGCCAATCTCTCTCATCCCTTTTACCATATAAAGTTAGAAACGTAATTGATTGGTAAAAAGTAGAAAAAAGGAAAATGTTTCGTGTGTAAATTAATAAAAATATTTTATATACTAATTATATTATTTAATATCATTTAAATTATAAAATCTTATAAATTTTCTCAATTTATTATATTAATTTTATTTATTACACCCACACAAAAACCCTTCCAACGATTATAAAATATAATAACTTTTGATGTTTAGTATTGTTTTAAAAAAATATTGCTTTAAAAATATTCATATTTATATATCTATTTATTTATGGGGCAGATTTTATGGGCTTTTTTTAATACAAAATAATACATCAATTACGGACTTGGATGTAATCTTAATCTTTTACATTTATTTCATTGCAAGTTTCTCGTAAATTTCTCCCTCCAATTATTTTTCTTTAACCTAAATTGTTGGTTTCAATTTTTTTTTTGAAGTATTTTAGTTGTATTAGAATTAGTTTTATATGTGAGAAAAATAATTGGAGGGGGAAAATTATGAAAAAACGTGTGATCAACAAATATGAACAAATCTAAAAAACAAAATGTGCTTAAAAAATTGTAAATTATTGATAAATGTTAATAATTAATGTAAAAATTCGTGTGAAAAAAAAATGTTAATGAATCTACCATGTAATCATTTATCGATATATTTTGTATTACAGTGTTCGTAAAAATTTACATAATGTTTAAAAAAAATTACAAAAATAATATAAATTGTGAAATTAAAATTTATTAACATAAAAATAATATCTTTTTGTGTTTACTTTGTATGTTTTTACTATTAAAAAAACTTATATGATATTTGATTTTATATGTTATTTAAATTAAATTACAACAATTTAAATTTATTTAATGTTGAACGTTATACAATTTAAACTTATTTAATGTTAAAAATCGTTTAATTATAACTTTTTTAATGTTATTGGGATAAATTCAAATTATATCATATCTTATTATTTTATTTTTAAATTTAAATTTTAAAGAAATAAACAAAATTAAATATCCTAAATAAAAATACTTTTATAATATGTAGTTTATTAATAAAAAATTAAACATATTCAATAAAAGAGAATTTTATAAAATATGTACTTTTAAATAAATTTTAAAATAATATATATGTATTTGATTTAAAAAATATTCTTCCTTAATCAATTTTAATTTCATAATTAATTTGAAAGGTTAAAAAAACTTAAGTATATATGCTTTGTTTCAAATAAGTTTTGAAAATTCTCTAAATATAAATTTAAAAGAAATAAGAAAATATATTTTTATTTATTTTTTTCTTTTAATTTTTTCAATGTATATAATTATTTTCATTAATAAGATGATTAATATTTAATCTAATTTGATAATTTATATTTTAAGATTTTTATGTTTTAAACTACATAAATATCTAAATAAAATATATAAAATATAGATCTAAATCTAAAAACAAACAAATAAAAACATAATAATATATATATAATTATCAATAAATCAAAATTTGTAAGAAAGAAAAATCATACTAAATCAAAATGTATTTATAATGTACTTATTATAATATATATTTATTATATAGTATTAAAATTTATAATTATAAAATCTTTTTACAGTTATATATTTGACAATCAATTTGACTATATGATTGTGTAAAAGTTTAATACCAATAATGAATACAAGTCTAAATTGAATTTATTTATTTAACATATTTGAAATTTTAATTATAAAATTAAATATATTAGATTTTTTTATTATCTTAATTTTATTTTATTTTGTTAATATAAAAAAATAAATATAAATTTAAATTAAATTTTATAAATAAAAAATTTTAATAAAAAATTATAATAAAATAAAATAAATATTATTTTATTAAAATATTTATTTTATTTTATTGTATTAATAATAATTATAATATAATATTTCGATCGTATATGTGCTCGGCTCCATTGGGCCAAAGCCCATTCATGCCCGCTAATCATCCTCGTTTCCCAACTCACGTCAAACTCTCTGTGTTTAGTCTCTCAATAAGATACGGATTCATGGCGTGTCATATAAAATCCATCTGCCGGTGTCCCGCCGATGCGCCTCGTTTATCGCGTTCATGTCGCTCCACAAACCATAGCTCTCCTCACCTACTCTTTTCATTCCCCAAATTTTCTAAAGCCATTCCACCAAAGGTAATCCGATTTACTTTATCTATCACCATTAAATTTAAATTAATTTAACGATCTTTGGTGTTATTATTAGCATGTCACTTGAATAAACCAGCCCTCTTTTGCCCTCAGATGTCGTATACCAATAATGGGAGCCGTAACTTTGTTGTCGTGAAGTCCCAAATGGCAACTGAAGGGAAATCCGTCTCAGATGACCGTATGCTTGTTAGTTTTTTACTTTCCCTTCGAGCTGTAATGTGTTCTCAATTTATGAATTTTAATTTGGTCGCTTCAAACTCTATTGTTTGCTACAAATTTGCTTCCAGTTGGAGCCTAGGAGGAGTGTTGTTAGAGAGCTAGCACTTGGGTTGGGCCGGCAGAGTCATGCTTGTTTGCTCAGATTTGATGGCAATCAAGCATGTCTGTTTAAGTATTTTCCTGATTGTATTAATGGATTGACTTTTTTGCCTTCTAAATTTCAGGTTTATGTACCTCCACATCCATTGATCAAGCACTGGGTTTCAGTTTTGAGGAATGAACAAACCCCCAGTCCAATTTTTAGTAAGTGATAACTTGTTGGCTTGTTGATATGATATGATATATCTGAAGCCGTTATCTCTTTCTTTTAATTTTTCTTATTAAATTAAAGAGAAAAGTGTCATAGGTTCATCTAAATTAAGACTTATAATTGATATTATTTAATTTTTGAAAAAAGGGGCCAATTAATTATAAATTACATTATTTTAATGTTTTTTATATTAAAATATTAATTTAAAAATAATATTTTAATAAAAAATCATAAAATAATATTAATTGACCATTTTTTCTAAAGTAATGTAATAAATGACACAACTTTTAATCTATGGGAACAAACATCACCAATGACTTAATATGAAAAATCTCTACGGCCACGTTCACTAAATTAAATGCTCGTTTTTTACTGCCTGCAATTTTTTTAAATACTTTCTTCTCACTCCTGCTTCTATTTTTTTTTTTACCAATTGTTGAGTAAAATTTAGAATAAATAACTCTAAATTTACTAATATTAGATCCAAACAAGTAAACAAACTACTTGTATTATACTCACCATAACACCTTTCAAAGGCAACTCACAAATTGAAGAGAAATACAAATACTCAAAGAGAAAGCTCTCAACTCACACTCAAGCTAAGAATACAAAGACTTATTTGTTTTTGATGGAATGATTAAACCAAATACAAGGTAGGTTATTTATAGTCCTCACCATTCAAATATAAAACTAAGAAATAATCCTAGCCACACAAATCTTATCTACACACTTCTCTTTTCTACAACCTTCAACTACTTCATTTATTTCTCTACATCTTTAATTATTATGTTGGTGTTGATTTTCAACAGATATCTCTCTCCAAGAGTACCAAAAAAAATATTGCCTTATTCTGCTAATATATACGGTAATAGTTATCACTGAAGGTGTGCCAAAGATGTTGCTGGAAATGGTTACTTTCTAAGCAATTAGTGGCTATTTTATCTGCTTTATCGTAATTATATTTCTGTTCTTAAAGGAGGGATCCGAGGAGTTCATTGCACAATGCTGTCAACCTCATTTACTACTATAATACGTACATAAAGTTTTCAAAATGTTACATTTGCTATTAAGCATTAGAAAAAATATGGAATCAAATGAATGCCAGCTGCAGGGGGAAACTGCTTAAACTAGTGTTTATTTCTTCCTTCTTTTATGGTAAAATTGGAAGCAGGCTATTTCCTTTTGTTCTTCTCCTATGGTTCCTGCTACTGATTACTGAGTTATCTAATTAGGAGATTTAAATTTCAACTGTCATAGGAAATGCAATGGCTGAATTGGGAAGGCTACTTATGTACGAAGCTTCAAGGGATTGGTTGGTCAGTTCTTGTTCTGCTCTTACATGTCTATTATTATCTTCTGCTTTTCTAGTTTCGTGTTTGATTGTTCAAGATGTCATTGTTTATGGAGGCCATATTAGAGCATGTAAAGCAATATTTCCTAACGAATAGAAGATCAGAATGTCATTGTTTATGGAAGCCATATTAGAGCATGTAAAGCAATATTTCCTAACGAATAGAAGATCAGAATCCTTTTATTTAACATACTAGTCATTTTTGAAGTGCAGATTTCTTTCCTATTACTTTCACTTTTTTTGCAGTGATTTCTTTAAGGTTTAAAATAATTTAGTGATGTATTTGTTGGGGCATTATTATGCTCTATGTACCATCCATTTTTTCAAATCTAAACTTCCCTTAAAACAATCGTTCACATGATTGGTCATAAGATGTGTTGGAATTGAATTTCTATTCTCCCTTCCTCTCCTTTGAAATACAAGTTTGTTGACGTTTTCTATATTTTTATTATGAATTGTGCTGTTATTTTTTTCTTTTGGTGGATGGTGTGTCTTATATGTTTATGCTTACATGTCTGTAGTTATACTTCATTTCAGCCAACTGTAACGGGAGAGATACGGTCACCATTGGGTGTCGCATCAGTTGAATTTATAGATCCAAGGGAGCCTGTTGTGGTTAGTGGACTGCACTCTGTATCTAGTTTCTGTCAATCTGCTACCAAAATATAATTGTTCAGCAATCAATATTCTTGCGCATTTAACTATGGCTTTGGGATTACAATACTTATACCAAAAAGTTTGTGGCTGTCTAAATTTTCCTACAGCTTTATTATGATCATTTTGCAGCATTCTATAATTTGGAGTTGGAGTTAACCTAATCTGCCATGAATGCTAATTATGTTGCAGTTCTAAACAGACTTGTACCTTTACTTCTGCAGGTTATCCCAATATTAAGAGCGGGTCTAGTTCTTGCAGAACATGCATCTTCAGTTTTGCCAGCCACAAAAACATTCCATCTGGGTAGAAAATGCTTTTGCTTGTTACTTATTGCCAAGTGAAAATGTATCATCACATGGTGGAGCATTCTTGCATTTGTGACATTGATCATACGTGTTTTGATAGTACTTTTCAGAAATTTTTGTGTTTGTTTCATTCTCGATTTCATATCTTTCAGAGTGCTTTATAATACTAAGACTTCATGACTATTAGTTTTACACTTCTTTTTTGCAAATTCAGGTTTGATTAGAGATGAGGAAACACTTCAGCCAGTAGTATACCTCAACAAGTAAGTGTTGGTGAAAGTGGATTTTGATGTATTCATACGGAGTCTACTATATAATATACATTATTTTAGAGAAAATACAAAATAGTAAAAAAATATTAATGAATTATGATCTCTCTTTGACAGTATAATAATGCTTCATCCCTTCTAGCTATTTCTCCTTATTAGTCCAAGAGCACACTTACAAAATTCTCGTTCCTATCTTTTGTAGGCTCCCCGAAAAATTTCCAGGGGACACCAGAGTGATTGTGGTCGATCCTATGCTTGCGACAGGTACATAAGAACTACAATTCTTTTAGTGGCTTGAACTGTAGGCCCGTATGGGGTATGTTTCATTGTAGAAACTCATGTATTTGTACTATTACTATTATTATTTAAGATTAAATCCTGAACTTTGCATATGCTATGTTGAGTGTTTTTATTTTTTCTCCCTCTCCTTTTGTTAGAGAGTTTCTTATTTTTCCATTATGTATGTGTTATGGTACTTAACTATTTCACTTAAAACCGAAACAGGTGGCACGATTGTGGCAGCTCTTAACCTTGTAAAGCAATGTGGAGTTGGCAACAAGCAAATTAAAGTGGTATGTATTTGACCCACTATCAATCTCACCCTAAGTCCCTACTTAAGATTGTTTGTACTTTTAGATGTGGTTCAGTATGTCTAGTGTCTACTACGTTATGTTGGCTAATACAAGGGGGTGTATCATCAAATATGGTTTTCCATATCACTACTACCATGAACGGTTTCATAGGTTGTGAAGCAAATTATAAAATATACTTTTAGCTGATTATTTAAATTGGTAGTTGACGGAGAAAGATTTATCTACTTACTTTCCGAGTTGAGTTGTCGTTTCAGATTTCGGCAGTTGCTGCCCCTCCAGCCCTTCAAAAACTGAGCGAGAATTTTCCAGGGTAATTGTTTAGTCAGATTATATTTTTCGATTTCACTTCATGGTTAGCATTCCAATTAAATCTTTATTATATGATTTCAGGATTCATGTATATGCTGGAATAATCGATCCCATTGTCAATGACAAAGGGTAATTGCTTCCCACTTATAGAATTATTATTTGTACTCGATGGTTGATCCAAGTATACAAATAGCAATCAGGACTGATGTTGTGAACTTATGTACTGATTTCAGTTTTATAATTCCCGGACTTGGAGATGCAGGAGACCGCAGCTATGGTACATAAACTCATTTGACCATGTAAATTAGCCCATTATTCAATTTATTCTCAAATGCAATTTGGATATCTTCACGATATGAGTAATCCAGGAACTATTGTCGAGGTTTTATTGATTATAGGCGTGCTGTGCAAAATTGGCGAATTCATTTGCAAATTGCCAATTGTGGAATCGTTGGAAAGAAAATTGGAGTACCATCAAATTTTTTTAACGATAACGTTTTTTTTATGCAATCAAAATTTGATTTTGGAGATTATGAGTGGTTTAACATATAACTTTAGAATATATTTCAATAGTATAAATTCGAACTTTGCTTAAATAGACATGCTTTTGTATGTGTGTTTAGTTGTATATATGTTTAGTGTGAGCATAAATTTTTTATTTAAAAGAGTGTTAAAAAAATAAAAGAGAGTCTCCAGAGTCGGTATTGTAAGCCCTCCAATTCTATTATAAATATAATAATAGATCAAGACTATAAGTGAGGGTACTGAAGCAATTTTAGTGTAATATTAAAGGCATCAACGTCATTTTACCAAACACGCCCTTTATTTATTAGAGTAATGTCATTTTGCACATATATAAAAAAGTCGTTTATGGAGTAATTTGATTTTTTCCAATGTAAGTCTATCATAGAAATGAGATTTTTTAGCCATTATTATTAATAAAACAAATTACAAATAATTATTTTAGGTGAGATTTAGCACACCTTTACCACCGTATCATTGTGAATATGGCACTGAACATGGATTGTAAACGAATTTAGTTTTATGTTTTTCATTTTATAAAATCAATAGCATTTCGTCGAAATACATCCTCTCTTTTCACCTTTAGTAGTCCTATGCATAATCAAGTCTGCATGGCCTTATGGGCTGGGCCCGATATAGTAGTAAAAGCAAGATGTGTAGGCGGATTGACTCGATCGATCGGGTTCTTATTTTGTAAATTGATTTTCATGGTATTGGTTGGGGTAAGGAATTTAATCGGGTTTCCGCGGAAGATCAAGTTGGTGAACTGTGCCATTTGGTGAAGGAAAATGAAAGTTTCGGTTTGGAATGAAGAATTAATTCCTCACCTGAAACATAAAAAATACCAAAAGTGAGATGAATTTTCATAAAAACTCTAAAATTTGCTGCTTTATTCGTCTGTGAACCAAGAATTGATTAAAAGAGTCTAAAATCTTTTGAAAAGGCTTTTGATGAGGGGAATCACTTGTAATAATCGACGAACCTAGTGGAAGGAAAAAGAACTAAGACCTTTCTCGTCGAAATTCCTCAAGATTTTTCGGAAGAGTGAATATACTGTGATAGAACAGCTCAATAGACATTTAATTAAATCTATCTATATATTATTAATAAATATATTATTTTATAATTTTATATATATTTATAGTACATATTTGATAATTATTTAATTTAGTTATATTTTTATTTCATTTAAAAAAGGTAAAGTAACTTATATTATTATTTAAAATTATTATAACTAATAAAAAATTAAATTATTTTTTGTTATTAATAATTTTTTATTTTTAAAAGTTTTTATTTATTGAAAAAATTGATGCATAATTATAATTTAAATGTTAATATATAAATTTTTAATTAAATAATAAATTTTATTTATTAATGTAAAAGTAAAATTATTATGTATAATTTAATTTAAAAATAAATGAATTTAAATTTTAAATTAAATATATTAAATTCATCAACATTTTATAAATCAAATTTAATTTTTGATTTAATAAATTAATATACGTTTAATTAATTAAAATTAAACCACGTCTACCATAATTTGATGTAAACCATACGAACGAGTTGCTTTCCATTTTGTATGTTGCCTCCAAAGCTTATGCTTCCAACGCAAGTTACGCCAAGTTGCCATAGAGAGAAGTAAATGACGTTGGAAAAGATGACTCAAATTCAACCTTTATTGACACAGTTAGCATTTATGACAAACTAGGACTTTCAAAACAAAAAAAGGAGGAAAATAAAAATAATATTATATATATTTAAATAATTATAATTTAATATAAAATAATGTTTTAATTTTTTTTCAATAATAAAAATATATAAAATGAATATAATAAGATTATTTTTTTATTATATGTATAAAACATTATTAGATTGGGCATAGTTAACCGTATATTATAAATGTTTTATTTTGTAATATTAAATTATTAAATTTTAATATGTGAAATAAATTTTGCTAACAAATTCATATCAAATTATTATATAAAAACTTTAGTGATAAAAGATAGAAGAAAACCATTTTTCAAAAAGAAGAAATAAAAATGCAAGACATAAAAAGACTTGATGATACTTTAAAATTACTAAAATTCAAGAAATTCATTATATATTATTATCTTTTTCTTTATTCACTTCCACGATCTCTTTTGAAACTTTTGTTGTATTTATTTTCTTTATTCATTATATATACTTTTAATCTCATCACAAATTTGTAATTGTCTGATCTTTTATTTTTCTCCTTAACTTTTTATCCCACTTCAAATTTCACCAATCATATATATATACCTTCTTACTTTGTCATACTAATTTTGTTTTTGCTAAATAACTTTGTCACACTAACTAATCAAATTTAATACTACTCTATATAAAATAAATACCATATTTGTATTGTCATGTATAAAATGATTGCGGTTGACAATATAATTTTTTTTAAAACAAACTATAATGTGTCTAGAATAAAAGAGCATAGAGCTCAATGGATGGATAAGGAAGGCGATTGTTAACTAAAACTTGATTTTTAAGATGAATATTAATCAAACATAAAATTATATATATATATTCATTAATTATTGCAAGTCATATGTCAAATAACTTTTAAATTAAAATTTACTTATTTTTAAAGATAAATATGTGCAAGTAAAAATGTGTGCATTTAACATTTGTCCTTTAATTTTATTCAATAAAAAATAAAAATAAATTATAGCAAACTGGGTTTATATTTATGGAAAGTTTTCTTAGACAAAACTATAATCATCGATTATAGTCTCACTTCTTAAAAATTCAACACATAAATAAATAAATTTTAATAATACAAATAACCAATTTTCATGGGAAAATGTTTAGGAATATGATTTTTAGGTCAAATATTACCTCTTAGATTTTAATTGAATTAGTCATTTGTTTTTCATAGGATTCTAATGAAAAATATTTCATTAGAAAACTCAAAAAATTTAAATATCTTTATTTTTATAATATTCTTAATTTTAGTTTTTTTAATTTTTATTTTTAAATGGATTGTATTATAAAATAAAAGAAATATCACGATGTGTATATGTATATTTAAAGAATAATCGTTTTAAAGTAAATTTCCTTTATATACATTTTTTTTATAAAATAATCCTTCAAATATAAAAATTTATGACCCCACACTCACCCCTCGAGTAAAACATTCCATAAAATATCCACCCGTATTCCAATGGATAAATTATGTTACATAATTTGTTTTATATAAGAATTGACAATAGATCATTTTTTTCTTATCAAATGATAATTTTAATGTAATTTAAACTTCTTATATTAGAAAACAGATTTATCTTATTTTCAAATTATTAAATAAAAATTTATGACAATGGTAAGTATATTTATTCGGACCATTTCTAACTTATTGGAGGTAGTTGAGTAAATTTTTTGGGTTATTAACTTATTTTTATAAGCAAATTGATATAACAATAAACTCTATTATAAATTTATAAACTTTTATATTCATCGTCCATTACTATCTAACTAGGTTATAAATAGTTTTTTTTTTCTTTCTTTTATAATATTAGACTTTGATATTGAATAAGAAGTACATGTACTGGTTTATGGTTGAGTATGTAGAATATATGCTCTCTAATTATCCTTAATTTCCAACACTACTTCTTCATCTTCTTTTTTTTTCCATCTTCTTACTCCATTACATCAAATTGGTATCAAATCAGATATAATTTTTCTTTCCTGAGAAAATTATCTTGTAATTAAGAGTTTCTTTTTGCTAAAATCCTATAAAAACTTTTTATATATTATCTCCTATATATTTTATCCTAATTCATTATTTTTCTCTAATTTATTTTTACTTCAT
Source organism: Hippophae gyantsensis (assembly GCA_030763125.1). Classification (NCBI taxonomy): domain Eukaryota; kingdom Viridiplantae; phylum Streptophyta; class Magnoliopsida; order Rosales; family Elaeagnaceae; genus Hippophae; species Hippophae gyantsensis. The sequence goes on along the minus strand of CM061034.1, from coordinate 1,576,295 downwards.
ATTATTAGTTAAGTTCTTTTTTCTCTCCTATTTTATACTAATTCTCTCTTTTTCTCTAATTTGTTTTAACTTCATATTATTAGTTTCTGATATAAAAAATAAAAATAAAAAAAATTCAGAAACTAGAAAATCATGACCCCATAGCCCATGAACCCTTCGCGATGTCAACCTGTGACTCCCCAGTCCCTTCTGCAACCCCTTCACAAAAAATAAATAAAGCATCGCCACCACCCCTGAAACCCATATCCACCTTCTTTCCCAATCATCTCATAACAAAACCAATTGATTCCCAGTAATCTCGGCCACCCATTCCACCTCTTTAAACCAATATTTGGATATATTGGCCAAATATATCCAACTGGTTGGATGAATTAATTACATGATGCGTTAGATTATTTTGTTTTAAATGATTCTGAACTTGTTGATTATGTAAAATTAAAATTGGTTGTTATGTTAGTGATTATTGGAATACAAATAAAAAATAATAAAATAATTAATAAAATGTGAATTTTAATTTGATCCAAAATGAAAATGTATTGATATATAATACCATTGATTTATTCATATGATTAATATGTTGTTATAATTGATTAAAAATAATATTAGGTTTGTTAGTCAAAACAGGAGGTGCTTAATTTAGAAAAAAATTTATGGAAGGTGGTTTACCATATTGTCAAAGATGGAGGTGTCTAACTTTATTTGAATAAATAATAGGAAAATTAGGTAGTCTACTTTTGTTGAATGAATAAATGTTTGGCATATGAAATGGGAACTTGAAGGCTATAAATATGTCTTCATTTATTCATTGTTCATTATCCAAAAAATAGAGAAAAGTTTGTATGAGAAGTTCTTGAGTGAGAGAATTTTGTGGGAAAATTCTCTTGGGCTTGTAATTGCTCTTGTCTTTTGGGTGTATGAGAAAATTACTGAGAGTGTGGTTGTAACAATTTTCCACATAGTGAATTTTTCTTTGGTTGTCTTGTGACAACGAAAGTGTTTTTTCTCTAATTTGAAATTTCCACTATAATTCTTGTGTTGTGTATTATCTATTTCTCTGTTATTTTATATTTTTCTAAAAAGGATCTTGGGAGGGAGAATTTGTGATTATACCATTTGATCCAAATTTTCTAACATATGTATCACTTAAATGGACTTCAACAAAATCACTCATTTTCTCAACTAATTAATGGAAGAGAAAGGACTACTTGCAAGTTCATAGAACCACATGAGAAAATTTTCAACTTTAAATCAGGTTGTTGTATTGATGATGGGGTAGAGGAAAATTTTAGTGTCAATTTTGTTGTGTTGGAGACTTATCGCAGTCCAATAAAGTTTACATATCTCATATCTTTTGAAAAATATCTTAAAATCTCTACCAAAAATAAATGTATAGTCTTTATTTAGAAAGATCGAGCATATTTGAATTAGTATCATTGCAACTAACCTAAGTTATAGTATACCCTTTTCATATTTCAAAGTCTCATGCAACTAAAAAAATAAAATCTTCCACCACTTCTACCTATATTTTACCCTCGTGTTCCATTAGAGCTCAAACCATCTTGTAAGACTTTTGCGATTATACTTGGAGTTTAGTTATTACATTTCTTCATTCTACTTCTTATATTTTGATTTTAAAAATAGTTTTCCTATTGTTATTCCTAATACTTTATTGTCCAAAACCAAAGGATATCCTTCTAATATTTCTACTACCACCGTTTCATAACTGTAATGAATATTTAATCAAGTTTCTACTCATATAACTATGTACACATATTTTAAATGGGATGATACGATGCTTAATCGAAACTTCTTATAAAAATAATTTTTACCATGTTATATCTTCTTTGTATATTGTTATTTAAAAATATTTAACTTTGTTAATTTGTCTAAAAATTACTCTATTCTTCAAATTATAAATATAAACTATACTAAATATGTTCTAATATTTTCTAATCGAACCAATCTACAAATAGTAAAGAGTTAATATTTTTCTTTAACAAATTAATTTGAAATATTTTAACAAAAAAATTAATTTGTAATATCATGAACTAGAGCTCATATAAAAATATGAAAATTTGGAAGTTATATAATTATTAAAATAAATAGTTTTTTATTTTATTTTTTAAAAAAGGTAAATAATCTTTAAATAAATTTAATAGATAAATTAATTTTTACAATTAAGTGAAAAGCGTTGTAATATTAACATAATTTAATTCAATAAAAATTAATTAATAATTATTTTATTTAATAATAATAAAATTTAAATATAATTAATAATAAAGATATATAAATATTTCATATTTTTTTTAAAATTACTTATACAAATTTCATTTTTTTATTTAAAATTTATATAAAGTAATATTTTAAATTTATAGTAATAAAAGTAACATTTTAATAATAATAAATGTGATATATTTGAATTGAATTTAATATTAAATAATTGAATTAATTAAAATTTAGTTTAAATAATATTTAATATAAAATTTTTTATTAATTTTTTGATAATAAAAATATATAATTTCAATACGATAATAAATGATATCTAAACCTAAAAAGCAAGCAAAATTACATGCACATACTTAACTAATAACTTGTTGACATGTGGTTATAAGCCTATTGTTACATGTTTTTTTGGCTAGTTAATGAATAATTATAATGATTATGAATAATTTTTTACATATAATTTGAATATATATATATATATTTATTATTATTGATTAAATTTTAATAATTATTAAGTTTATAATAAGTAATTGATATTAAGTATTACTTGAAGTGTTCTGCAACATACCTACCTCCAGGCTCCAACGATATGTAATCTTACCAATTAGAAGTGCAACCTCATCAAATCGCGGCCGCAACTTGTAGAGGGAAGACTTTCGTTATGTATCTGTACCCAGGGACGCCAACCACACAGCATACAGTAGAGCCCGTCGTATTATAATTTTTCATATCGCCTCAGCCTGTTATCTTGTATCTTTTCAAGTTTTACTCCCTCTCACCCTCTCAATGTGCTAAATTTCAATTACTCTCACTAATTAGAGTTATAACATATCAATCAATCATTACTAATTTTTTAATCCAAAATTTGACAATAATCCAATCTCAACACGCTATTAATTTAACCAAAACATTTACTAATCTCTCTCTGTCTATCTCTTTTTCCCCCAACTCTCTCTTTCGATTTTATCGTTTCAACCAATTTCTTTCTGCGAAACAATTTGGGTCGAATATCCGGGGATCCGTTTCGGGAATCCAGAAAGTTAGAATTTGAGCTTGAGATTTGTGATCTGGAGCTTGTACCGGGTTCTGATACTAGGGGTTTTACTGTGTAGGAGAATGGCTCAGGGGATGAGCAGAGGTAGGATGCTCGGAGACTACCTGGTTGGGAAGCAGATCGGGTCCGGTTCGTTCTCGGTGGTGTGGCATGGGAGGCATAGGGTTCATGGGACCGAGGTAGCAATCAAAGAGATTGCAACGGGTCGGCTCAACAAGAAGTTACAAGAAAGTCTAATGTCTGAGATTTTTATTCTGAAGAGAATTAACCATCCCAATATTATTCGCTTGCATGATATCATTGAGGTTCTTGGCTTTAGTTTTTTTTCTTAATTTTCGCTCGCATACTTCTTGTTCTGTTTGGTTGCCATTAGGAATGAAGAAAATTATTAATTAGTTTCTTTTAGAAATTAGACTTTTCTTGTTAATGAATAGAAAACTTTAAACTAGATTTCCTTGATCTGTTTGTGTTTGTTTTGACTGGAAATCTTGTACTAAGAGGGGTTTTCTCTTGCCTTTGTGGGAGCTAGTAGAGAGCAGTTGTCATTTTTCTCGATCAGTTTATAGAATTAATTATGCATTGAGTATCTGTTCCGTGAAGGTAATGAAAATACCTGGCAATATTGTTGTGAACCCAGACAAATGGCATTTTGTAGTCAGGGCTCAGGCAGTAGAGAGCTCATAGTTAAATGCGCCGTTTGGTTGATGTAGAAATTTATGAAAGGAGCAAAATTAAAAGCTAAAGTTTGCATGTAAGAACCCAATAAGCCTAGCTTTACTATGTAATAGCGCATGTAGTTTGAATTGATGATGATGGCTGAACTGATGGACCACATTGCAACAATTGAATTTTCGATGACCATGTCATGCTAGACATTTCTCATAAGTGGATGCTGCTGTCTTTTATGTAAATTGTAGATAAACCAATGGATTTGCTTTAGTGGGAAAGTTCTATACCTTTTGTCTTCAATCCAGGGTTGATGCCTACATTAGTTTTCTTAAATGCATAGATGCTCCTTTTATATGGATCTTCTTTTTTTAATGCAATGTGTCTATAGTCCATAAATGTAATAATTCCTTAAGATTATATTTTATAAAATTTTCACATTTATTGTAGAAGATTATCTAGCTCTTTCATGCTCCCTGAATTACTTTATTGCCATATGGAGGCAGGAAAAAAGTATTGTGGGATGTAGATAGTACAGTGTTAGGTGGGCAGGGACACAGTGTTGAAGGTGCCTGTTTTTGTAGTTAATTCTTAGATTCAGGACTTTAATTTTACACTCTTTTGATCTAGGTTCCTGGAAAGATACATCTTGTGTTAGAGTACTGCAAAGGCGGTGATCTTTCGATGTACATTCAACGCCATGAAAAAGTACCAGAAGCAATTGCAAAACACTTCATGCAGCAGTTAGGTTTGTCTTACATTCTTCTATTTGCTTCTTCATTTAAAGCTTATTCATTCTGCAAATAATACATGTAGTTATCAGAGTCGTTGTGTTATTTACAGCGACTGGTCTTCAGATTCTTCGCGACAATAATCTAATACACCGTGATCTAAAGCCACAGGTTTGGTTAACTCCCTATAGCAAATAAACTGCCCGATGAAACTAATTATTAGTTTCCATATAGGAAATTTGTATGACTAGATTTTTTAGTTAATTGGTATATTTGATTATTTTTTAATTGAGAAGGCTGAGTAATTGACTCATAGGTAGAGAAATTTTTTCTGATGAGTGTGTATGCTGTGAGAATGTCTTGAGGTGCTGTTTGATTTGTAATAATCATGTTAGTCAGAAAGGTGCTGTAGTTGTCATTTGATTTGTAACATATATAGCTTTGGAACAGAATCTTCTGCTTACCACTAACAACAGCAACTCAGATTTGAAGATTGCAGATTTTGGGTTTGCAAGGTAATAATATTCTACCTTTTTCATTTTCTTTGTGCGGAACTTCTTTTTAATCTTTTCAGATATGTTTGTCAATTTCATCATTCGTTTTTTAAGTATCAGATAAAATCTTTAGCCTACATGTGCTTAGAAGATGCTGATGTGTTCTCTAAGTCTAGCTTGGCTCCAAGCCTGAAGAATAAATTTTTTTTTGTACAACATCCTTTAAAGCTGTCTTAGAGAGTTGTAATAGAGCCTTTTCTAGCATTGCCAGTTGACAAGATCAACTTCTATGCAAGCCAAAAAGTTTTTCCTGTTCTCTTTGATTTTCACAACCTATCACACGCCTTATTGATAGCCTTATTATACTTCTCCATTCTTCATGGAGATATTTCTCTACAAGTCCATATATATAACTTTATATTCTTTTGACAGATCTCTGCAACCTAGAGGCCTAGCAGAAACCTTGTGTGGTTCACCACTTTACATGGCTCCAGAGATAATGCAACTTCAAAAATATGATGCAAAGGTAACAAGTTATCCTTTTTGTTTTTGGCAAGCATCATAATCATAATTCTTATTATCTTCATGTTAACCTTAAAACTGCATACACAGGCTGATCTCTGGAGTGTAGGTGCAATCTTATTTCAGCTTGTGACTGGGAAAACCCCATATACCGGAAATAATCAGATACAGGTTCAATTGTTGTTAGTGTTAATTGTTTTTCTTATGTCCTTCTATTCCCTTTTTTGGTGTTTCTCTATTTTGGCAAATCTAAATGGTATAACTTGGTGTTAATATTTCTCTTTTTTGGTTAATTCTTTTCCCCTTTCTTTAAAAATAAAATAAAATAAATCTTTGACATTTTCCCTACTCATTTTATAATTTATTTGCTGTGCAGTTGCTCCAGAACATAATGAATTCGACTGAACTGCGTTTTCCTCCAGATTGCAACAACTTGATTTCTGAATGCAAAGATTTGTGCCAAAAGTTACTGCGCCGCAATCCAGGTACATTGGACAATTTTAACGTATGTTCGTAAGCTTACATGACCGTGGAGTAAAATTTGAAACGTGGCAAATCAAATAGTTTTTTTTATTGATATTGGCATAATTATGCCTGAGTTGGTCTGCACTTTATATTTTTCTAGTACCCAACAGTTGCAATTGGTTGTGGTTGGTCAATATGCCTAAACGGATGAATAGATGACTCCAAAACAACAAAGATGAACTACTATTGCTATAAAACAGGCTATACCCAATATGTATAATATAACCCTTACTCTTTGTGTCATGATTAACCTTGACATGGGTGTCATTGATAACCTCTTTTATATGAATACAGTTGGGTGATTGATCTTCATTGATGTTTTAAATTTGAGTAACTTGTATTATATGGCTTTCCTCCTTATTACACTTCAGGAACTTAGATGACATGCCTGTGTGGACTCATTTTTCCTGGTTATGCAGACCACTGAAAGCATAATAATGCTAATTTGGTTTGTAGTTTGACTAGATTCATATGTCCTATCATAATTTCAGTGTTCTAATTCCGGACGCAAGATTGACATAAGTGACAGATATTCTATTCAAAATCGCATTCCTTAATTTTTATTCTTTTTAATCATTGTAATTCTAGTTCTGAATATTCTCTATTATTGTACTCATAGTGGAGCGCTTGACATTTGAAGAGTTTTTTAACCACCCATTTCTTTCTCAGAATCAACCGGATGATTTACCGAGGTGAAGAGGGAAAATATTTTCTGGTTTCATGAAATTTTTTTCTTTATTATCTATAAAAAGTTTTTTAGTTTTTGAGATGCAAATTTTCTGTGCCTTGCAGTAAGAGATTAATAAGATCAGTTGGTGGATTTCCTCTCTCTGAATGCATTCCTGTGAGAGATTTGGATGAAGGTTCGCAGGAGGATTGCCTACCATTCTTTCTAGATGATGATTCTAGTGGTCCTTATATTTCTAATAACATAGATCATACTCTAAGATGTGGAACTCCTACATATAAAGAAACTTCTAATTCTAGGTTGGATCCTCGTAGACAACTAGATAGAAGTCTAACAGAACCACGATTATCTGCTGACCAGAAAGCACTGGGGGCTCAATCAAGAGGTGCCAATAATCACAATGTTATGTTCTCGTTTCCACTTTATATTACTACAACCAGAATGCCTTATAGTGTTCTTTATTATTTTATTTGCATCAACAGTCATGGATTCGCTGGAAATGATTGATCAAGAATATGTTCTTGTCTCTGGACCCCCTATTGATGTGTCATCCACATCGGCAGCTGCTTTCAAACTAAGCCATTTTCCATACAGATCAGGGAGCCCCACAAAAACATCTATTGCCACCAGACCTACTGCCCCAATGCCAATACTGGGTTTAGCTAATAGCAGTACGTGTCGTGTAGGAAGTGTAGAAAGTCAGAACTCTGTTCCAGGGACTTCACAAGGATCAATGGACGTAAGATATCTGGAGCAGCCATCAACGCATTGCATGACAAGGCTCAAATCTTTGCAAAAGTGTGCATCTGCGATCATAGAACTAGTGATTGAAAAGGTAAGCCACCATAATTCTTAAGTTTCTGAACTATTGAGCTAAGCACACACATGAATTTAAGTCCAATTAGTTAACAACATAACAGCATTGCTGAGCTTTGCTGAATATAAAACAGGTAAGCTTTTGCAGACCTGTGTATGAATCCAGAGTAGAACATTGTATTACTTATGTAGTTCTGTTTTGCCACCCATTAATACTTGTAAGAAAAGAGGAAATTATGATATGGGTAGGAAAGACTAAGTTCTATCCCTGCGACTTCAACAGGGAGAGGAACTTCAGTGTAAACTAATATTGTCACCTATTGCAAGCTTGAGTTTTTAGGAAAGTGGTTACCAACCTGCTTTAACCATGTAAATGTCCCTACTAGCATAGAACTGCCTTTCACAAAATGTATAGCAAACTATTAAAGGTGTTATTTCTCCATCAGTTCTCCCCCTTTCTTGTCCTAAGATGACAAGGCTATTTAGTTAAGTGATTCTCTTGCCTCAGGATAAAGTTTTTGGTTTGCTAGTTTGTTTCCAAATCATTATATGGCTCCATCTCTTAATATTGGAACTATAGCCATTATTTGCTGCAATATTTAATGGGCTTTCATTGAATGATAAATACTTATCTGTTAAAGGGAATATGGGAGGGGTATTATTAGTTCTTCTCTTGTTTATATAAATTTTTGAGTGAAGATTTGTTTATGTTGCATACTTGCATGATCAATTGGTCATACATGATTGAGTTATGGATTAGTTCCCCTTTTTCAGCAATGAGTAAACTTGTAGCAATGTCGTAAATGCAATTCTTGCTTTCATTAGATCATTAATTTTGTAAATTGGTAGGGACCTATACAGCTATTGCTCCCCATCCCAGTTCTTTTATTTTTGTACATTTATTTCTGCTTTTAATATTATCTGTATCAGTCTATCTATCATCAAGTGTGTTTTTAAACAGATTGGGGCAGGGAAGCAACTAGAAGCATTTTCAATTCAGCTTGTAATCCTTGCAATTTGGAAACAAGCACTGCATATATGTCATACACAGGCTGCTTCTGCTATGGAAGGAAGTCCAAGCCAAGAAGCTTCAAAATTTAAGAGGAGCACCAGCAAGAGACAGGGTAGTCTTGATGTGGGGGAATGCCTTGATGTTCTCAACGATCAAGGGCCTGAGGATTTTTCCTCTCAGATTGAGAGGGAATTTCTCAGGGAGGTTGAGCATGCTGAAGAACTTGCAAAAGCAATTGAACCTGGTATGGATACAAAATTTTGATTTTACCTACTGATTTGTCTTTTCCCACTTGTCTTGTTCACATCTATTTTCTAGTACATGTGAGCTGTGTGAAATCAAGTGGTTGAATTGCTGTTCTGATCGTAACATATAAAAGATTCGTGCCATATAAAAGTACCCACATTACACCCTGATCCTGTTATTTATTTATTAAATTAATGTGTGAATCTGTAGTGTTATGAACATAGAATTATAACCGGGATTGTAAAATGGATCAAAATAATTGGATTTTGTTTATCAGCAGGCACACATGTTTTCCATAGTGTTATCATTTGTTAAAAAACAGTAGTTACCTTTCTTTCTCATGGCTGTAGGAAGCATAGAGATGCCAGATGCTATGGAGATAATATTTCAATCTGCGCTTGCATTTGGAAGACATGGCGGGGTGAGTATCCTGTTTCTTGTCTGGAGCCACAGAATGCGTCTTTAATGATGCTTAGCTAAGCGACTAAGAGAGAGTCGTCCAAAATAGATTGCACAGCTACTATTATTGCTAAATAACAATGCTTTAAATTATTTAGTTTTATTGCCTTCAAATTTAATCTGTTAACAAATTTTGACAGGTTGATGAGCTTATGGGTGACACAGAAAATGCAGCAAGATTGTATTCAAAAGCAGTTAACTTGCTAGTGTTCCTTCTTGTGGAAGCACCATCCCTTATTCTCAACCCTCCATTTTCTCTGACAAACTCAGACCGGTATAGGCTCCGCAAATACATTGATATAATTAACAACAGACAAGATTATTCTAGGTCTCAGCGGATGGCTATACTAAAATGTGAAGATCAACAATGCCGTCCTTAGCCATTGGAGATATATTCTTCCTTAATGACTTGCCCCATTTTACTGTGTATAATTAATTATTTGTTTGTCCTTTTATTCTTTTACTGATTAGTGATTGGGGACTGAGAAGGGAAGTTGGCAAGGCCTGTATTCAGAATTGAGAATGCTGTACTATTCACGGTTCTATAATATAAGGAACAGTGAAAATGTGCGCTCGTTCTCTTTCCTATCCATTTAAGGGAGCTAGTTCTCGATATCTTTAAATTTTTGGAAAATTAAAAATTTATAACAATAAAAATAACACTTAATTTAATTAGATGATGTTTAATATTGAACGAGTTTGAATTTGAATGATAATATTTAATTAGATGTTATTTAATATAAAATGATATCATATATATATTTTAAAAATAATGAAAATGTATTAAGTGGATATAAAAATATATTATTTTTATAATTATAATTTTGAACTGGTTTAAATTTTTTTACTTTTATTTATGTATCCTTTGGGGGTCGGAGATATCTTTGAAGTTGTTTCTCTTTTGGGACAAAAAAAAAAATTAACAGGTTATCAAAAATGGTCTTGAAAGAAGGTTCTTTTCAATATTTAGTCAGATTGACCTCAAAAAAAGATATGTATGACTATAGAAGAAGAATACGAAGATTTAATAATTATAAAATTATAATTAATACGAAAAAATTATAAAATATTTATTTTTAATATTTGTTGATTGTTACATATTTTATATATATATAAATAATTTTTTTAAATTTTTTTATTTTTTTTTTGAACCATTTCATATTAAATTTTAATTTTATTCTTGTTAAAGATTTATATTTTAATTGCATTTTAATTATTTTATAGAAATAATAATAATTCAAATGAAAAATAATTGACTTTATCATATATATTAATAAAATTTATGGGAAGAAAAGAAAAAATAGAATTGAATTTTGGTCGAGGTTATATAACTCTTTATTTTTATTACTATAAACTCAATTTTAAATCCCATTTATATAATATTTTTTTATTTAATAAAAGAATGAAATTTTAGTTTTTTTTTTAAAGGAAACAAAAAAAGAAGAAGAAGACAACTCGGTAGAGAAGGCAACGAAAAATATTGACTTTACTTTGGTTTTTTGAGAACTTTGACTACTAATTTTTCCTTAATGACTTTACAACCCTATCAGCCCACGTGATTGAAACAGTAAAATACTTTACTATCATAGGTTACAAAACAATACTGACTGACTTCTTTCTAAAAAAAAAGAAAAAAAAGAGAGAAATATTCCCTCAATTACATGAGCCAGCTTGTAAATGGCGCAGTTAATCCACTTTTATTGGTCAAAAGAAAATCACCAATGGCCATTAAAAAAGAATAATTGCTGGACTTACACGTATGATTGTCATACTAAATATTACATAATATAATATTTTTATTTTTATTTTTTATTTTTTAGAGGCTGCTGCTTCGGGGGACAATTTAAATCATTGTAGTCTACTTTAGATTTATATATATTTTTATTTATAAATTATAAATAACACCAAACTACAAAGCAAGCCAACCATATAATATAAAAATGCTGATATTAGAAATTTAGAAAATAACCTATATACATTAAATTTTTTTTTATCCCACTTGCTTGTCTGCTAGCCCGGCCGCCTACAGTGACCTGTTCAATAAGAAATTCTCAGCAACACTCAGCATGATCAAAATAAATTTTTTTTTAATCAAATACACCACTTTGAACTTGGAATTATAGAAAGAAGTGATTATTTTATTCTCTTCATATTCATATCCTTTACAGTCATCGATCATAACATACCATTTTTCATGTCTAAACCACATTTTAGGATTCTAATATGGAAATTTATGGATTTTTCTTTCTCCTTCTCTCACCTACAATAGCGTGGGCTCAAAGGACATCATCTGGGTGGCCAAGCTTAAGCAAAGGAAGTTCCTTAACTACCCTTGATAAAGAAAGTAACTCCTTGGTTTCTTCAGAAGGAACATTCTCTGCTGGATTTTACTTGGTGGGAACTAATGCCTATTGTTTTTCAATATGGTTCACAAAATCTGCAAGCAAAACAGTTGTTTGGATGGCAAACAGAGACAGACCAGTTGGGCAAAATTCCAAACTAGTCCTTCAAGATAATGGAAATCTCATCTTAATTGATTCTTATGGCTCAATTGTTTGGTCAACTGGAACTATCTCTAATGAAGCTGTGGAACTTAGGCTTCTTGAAACAGGAAACTTGATGATGACAAATCAAGCCAAAAGGGTAATCTGGGAAAGTTTTGATTTTCCCACTGATACTCTTCTACCATTGCAACCACTTGTAAAGAACACAACTTTGGTATCCATGACAACTAAAGGTACATACCTTAGTGGAGTTTATAACTTCAAATTTACTGATGACAATGCATTGAAACTCATTTACAATGGTCCTCTACTTTCAAGCATTTATTGGCCTGTAACATATAAAAGTCTATCTCAAAATGGCAGGACACCTTACAACAGTTCTAGGATGGCTATTTTGAATGAGATTGGAGAGTTTATAAGCAGTGATAATTTACTTTTTAATGCATCAGATTATGGGTTTGGTCCAAAACGGAGAATAAAATTAGATTATGATGGTATTTTGAGATTATATAGTCTAAATGAATCAAATGGACTTTGGGAAATTTCATGGTTTCATGATAGTTTCTCTACTTGTAGTGTTCATGGTTTGTGTGGTGAATATGGTGTTTGCATTTACAACAAACTACCAACATGTTCTTGTCCTTATGGTTTTATCAGAAAGGATCCTTCAGATTCATCCAAAGGTTGTTCTCCTTCATTCAACTTGACAAACATTAGTTCAGACAAGTTAGACTTTATTGAAATTCGAAACACAGATTACTTTGGATATGACTTGCAGTCGTCATATGCTATTGGAATTTCTTTTGAAGTTTGTAGGAATTCATGCCTAACAGACTCAAATTGTAAGGGTTTTGGATATGGACTTGATGGAGTAGGGGAATGTTTTCCAAAAAGTCGACTTTTAAATGGTAATAGCATGCCAAGTTCTCAAAGAACTATGCATCTTAAGGTCTTAAAAGAGATAGTATTGAACTATAATCAACAACAAACTTCAGCAATCAAACCATTTAACTTGAACTGTTCAGTTACTCCACAGTTTTCTCTTTACAACAGTGAAATATTTGATGAAGAAAATAACAACAAAAATGGGTACATGAAATACTTAATTGCATTTGTGGGCTCCGTAGCAGTTATTGAAGTGATTTTTATTGGTTTAGGTTGGTGGTTTATATTTAGGAAGCATGCTAATGGTGATTTGACTGACACGGGTAATATTGCATTAGTTATGGGATTCAAAAGGTTCAGTTTCAAAGAGTTGAAAAAAGCAACCAAGAATTTCAAACAAGAGATTGGAAAAGGAGGATTTGGAACAGTCTATAAAGGAGTATTAGATGATGAGAGGGTAGTAGCTGTGAAGAGATTAGAAGGAGTTTTGCAAGGAGACACTGAATTTTGGGCAGAGGTAAGCATAATTGGGAATATAAATCACAGGAACTTGGTAAAACTTTGGGGTTTTTGTGCAGAAAATGAGCATAAATTGCTTGTTTATGAGTACGTGGAAAAGGGTTCTTTAGATAAGTACTTGTTCTCCTCAGATTCATCATCTGTGACATTGGGATTGGATCAGAGGTACAAAATTGCGTTAGGAACTGCAAAGGGTTTGTCATATTTACATGAAGAGTGCTTGGAATGGGTACTACATTGTGATGTAAAGCCTCAAAATATACTATTAGATGAAAATTTTGAACCTATAGTATCAGATTTTGGTCTGTCAAAGTTGTTCAAAGAGACTCAAGATGTTGGATTCTCAAGGGTGAGAGGAACCAGAGGTTACTTAGCACCAGAATGGATGATGAATATGACAATTGATGCAAAAGCTGATGTTTATAGCTACGGGATTGTCTTGTTGGAGCTACTTAGTGGAAAAAGTGCTTCCGTGTCTCTTTCGACTTCTACCTATGAAAATCAATTGTTCAACCAATTGGTGAAATGGGTATCAGAGAAGATCAAAAATGAAGGATTAAAAGAAGTGATTGACCCAAGACTAATTCATGAGTTCAATCAGAAGAAGCTTGAAAAATTGATTGAAGTAGCCATGTTGTGTGTTCAAGAAGATCGCAATGCAAGGCCTGCAATGAGTAAGGTTGTGGAGCTTTTGTTAGAAACTGATGAGCAACCATAGCTTACAGTTAAAAAGGAAAAAAATAAATTGCAATACCAAGGGTAAATGTAATAGTAGAAGGTGTGATTAATTTATTGTGATACTAATACAAATCCTGTGTGTAAAATATTTTACTTTCACATTTTGTTTACAGTTTACCAAGAAATGTGATCAAACAATTAATAAAAATCCGAGTTAGCCATGTCGAGATATGATTCGCTTCATCAATTTTATGACTCACTGCCAAGCAGTCTCTGCACTTTTTTGGCTCATTTTCCATGCATTTTGTTCTTGTACAAAGTGTTAAAGCTTTTATAAAGTAGATGTGTAAATTGATTTTCCATATAAGAGAAATGCTTAATAACCCAGCAAATTACTGTTTTACGTCATCATGTGGATCCAATTATCATATTTCTATTTTTTAGTTTTTTTTATTAAATTATTAATTCAATGCTAATTGAATATTTTCTTCAATTTTTATAAAAAATTATCTGGTTTTATTTTTAATTTTTTTAAAAATATATGTTTTTTTATATAGAAAAAAATCTTTGTTCATTACATTTTAAAAATATGACATAGTCAATATCCATCCACCCTAGATGTTCATCAATAGCCTTTAATAAGTCCTGAACATTGTTACGCTAATCAATAGAACCACAAATACCAGCAGAGATCTTAGTCTTAATGAACATAATGCTAAGGCGATTAGAACATTCCCGTTGTTCATAAAGCATGATATTCAATGGAGTGTTGATTTCAATAATTTTAGGTGGTTTGTTTTTCCTAATAACATAGTCAATATCCATCCACCCTAGATGAAGGAGAATTATTTCCTTCCATACTTTATAATTATCCCTTTTTAGATCGAGAATGTCACAATGGATATCAGAGAAATTTACAGGTTAAGAAGCTACAAATAAAGATTATAAGTTTATTAAAATTTGAAGCTATCATAAAAATATGACATGCTCTACCAATGTAAAATCATGAAAAAATATGAATCTAGTGACATAAAACTTACTTGTGGGCTAAAGTTTTAATTCAATTAGATTCATTCTAACTTTATGATAAAAACTATCAAATTATGTTCCTTTTTCCTAATTCCTGTGGGTAAATTAGAAAATATAATTTGATATTTTATCATAATTAATCACACAAAAATATAATAAAAATTCCTGTGAGATAAGATTTATTATATGACATATGATTAATTACAATTAATATTTATTTTATAAATGTGATCCTAAATAAACCTTATTATAATTTTAATTAATTAAAGATGTTGTAGTTACTTCTTAATTAATTAAACTATATGAATCACTTAAACATTAGCTAAATCCTTAGGCTAAATTATTGCATAAAACTATAAATAATATTAATTTAATTTCAAATGTACAAATATTATCTATCTTAAGATTGCATGTATGACAATAAACTATACAAGCAAAAATAAATAATATAAGCACTAATTAAATCCATAAAGAGCCATTAATAATTAATTTCATTATGCATAAATTATTTAACCAAATTTTCATATGTATAATTAATTGTAAAATTTATACATATAAATACCAAAACAAATAATTTAAGCATAATGTATTTAAACAAATTTTAATGTGCCCAAAAATTATTTAAATAAATATCACATGTATATAAATATTCTACACATGACAAACCTAAATTAAATAATTAATCACATTAAAATTATATTTGAAAATTTTCTTTTAATAAAAATTAAATTCCAAATATATATAAAAATAAGCCTGGTACATAACTACACAAAATGTGCGTCCTGGTCCAATGGACAACCATTTTTATGCCCAGCAGTGAAATCCGTGTTCAATTCCCGGCTTCAACATTTTTTAAAAATTAAGTTCCTAATGTATATAAAAGTAAGGATGGTACATAATAAAACATAAAGTGCATTATGGTTTAGTAGTGGACAACACCCTTCATTGGAAACAATGAAAATCGAGTTCAATTATCAACTAAAACAATTTCTTTTTCGTTCTGTTAGGTCATCTTCAACCCTCACTTGTCAACTCGATCCGGTTACAGCTCGAACAGATACCCAGTCGTATATCACTATTTCGACAACAAAAATTGACATTTTTTTATCAAAATTCTCATAATTTAATTTTCAAGTGATTTATGGTTTCATTTTAAATCAAAAATATTATTTTAAATAAAAAGTTAATTAATACATTCCAATGAACACAAACTCTAAATTAGAATGATTTTCTTCATGGTTTTTGAAGTTTCAATTCACAGGATCATTATAATATAAATACTGAAATAATTTATAATTTTTATATGCATCAAAAATAAGCAAAATAAAAAAAACTCAAATTCTCAGTTCCTCGATAGAGCAAAATAGATGTGTTTTCAAAATGACTCTGATACCAAATATTGGATCATAATTTAATCCAAAAATGTTCAAGAATCATATAAACGCAAATTTAAACATAGCGGAAGCAAAAATATATTGAAAACATACCTCATTTCATTGATCAAATTTCAATCTCTTCACGGGAATTCCAATGAATTTTGTGGTTTGATGCTGACCGTTTTTCACACTTATTCTCTGTGTTTGATGGTGTATCTTGATGATAATCAGTAAGTACTGAGAGAACCTAATGTCTTTATAAAAGTTCTCCCATCAAGAACCTCGTATGGTTTCGTAACTGACGTACAATTTCGAAACCGAAACCGTTATCACATTGGTGCTTAATGTTGCACTATTAATACTGTAACGTTAAAATATTACAATGATATGTCATATATTTTTTAAAATAATAAAAATGTATGAATTGGATATAAAAGAATATTATTTTTATAATTATAATTTTAAAGTGGTTTAAATTTTTTTACTTTTATTTATCTATCCTGGGTCATAGATATCTTTTAAGTTGTTTGTCTCTTTTGGGACAAAAAAAAAACTAATAGGTGATCAATTTTTTAAGTAATTTTATTTGTATCATTAAAATATTTTAGTAATGTAATTTTTATAAATGATATATAACTCACTAGATTTTTAAAATTGATACACTTTAATAACATTATTTTATAATTATGTAACTAAAATATCTATTTTATAATAAAAATAAAAATTTTAATCACATAATTATGTAATTTATGAGGTTAGGGATTAGAGATTTAGGTAATAATACTATGATTCGAGGATGGGAAAGTTGAAGACAGGGTTAGGGGTAACGCTATTGGAATTTTTTTCGTTTAATTTATTTGAAATATCAAAAATATCTTTCATTTATTGTGCATTTGAAAATAAAAAAAATTTAATTTTTGGACCAATGTTTTTAATTACAAGACCAATAAGACTAATAATTTTATCTCCAAAATTATAAAACTAAAATGTATTAACTTTAGAACCTGTATTCCTATATTTACTTGCTAATAAATGATTTCTAGAGTTCCAGATCCTTTCCCTTGCAATAATATTAAGACCTTTGCTCCTGTTTGAAAGAAAAATTAAGGTATTGACTGCCTCATAACAAAACAAAGGGAACCCTATCAAAAATGGTCTTGAAAGAAGGTTCTTTTCAATATTTAGTCAGATTCACCTCAAAAGATATGCATGACCATCGAGGAAGAAGCTGAATTGTATATATTATAATATATATTTTTTTCTAAAAATATCTAAAAAAAAATTTAATTAGATTATTTATATCATTTAATCTCATAAATTAAAAACATGTTATTTACTATCTTATTTTTGTAAATACAAATTATATTTTAATAATTTTTCTATTAAATGATTAAATACGATTAAAATATAAAGATTTAATGACAAAATCACAATTAACAAGAAAAAAAATTCACAAAATATTAATTTTTAATATTTATTGATTGTCATGCATTTTATTAATTTTTAATTTATATTAAAAATTAAAATATATATATTAAAATAATTTTTTGAATTTTATTATTGTTTTTTTTCTTGAACTATTTAATATTAAATTTTAATTCTATTGTTATTAAAGATTTATATTATAATCGCGTTTTAATTATTTCACAAAAATAATAATATTTCAAATGAAAAATAATTAAAATAATCTAATTTTATTTTAATTAATTTTGTTTATAAATTTAAAAAATTAAATGACATCATTTTTAATTTTAAAAATTAAATCATACAAATTACTTAATCTAAAGAAATTCTGATAGAATTTATCCTATATATTAATAAAATTCGTAGAAAGAAAAGATAAAATAGAATTTACTTTTCATTATAATTTTTTATTTTTATTATTATAAACTTAAGTTTAAATCTTATTTATATAATATTTTCTTATTTAATGATTTATTTTTATTAATATAAATTCAAGGTTAAATTTCATTTATACAATATTTTTTATTTAATGAATGAATGAAATTTAGTTTTTTTTTTAAAGGAAAGAAAAAAAAATAAAAAGGAAGACAATTCTGTAGAGAAGGCAATGAAAAATATTGACTTTGACTGTGGTTTTTATGAAACTTTGACTACTAATTTTTCCTTAATGACTTTACAACCCAATCCACTTTTAATGGTCAAAAGAAAATCACCGATGGCCATTAAAAAAGAATAATTGATGGACTTACACGCATGATTGTCATACTAAATATTACATAATATAAGATTTTTATTTTTATTTTATTTTATTTTTTAGAGGCTGCTGCTTCTGGGGACAATTTAAATCATTGTAGCCTACTTTAGATTTATATTTGTTTTTACTTATAAATTATAAATAACACTAAACTACAAAGCAAGCCAACCATATAATATAAAAATGCTAATATTAGAAATTTAGAAAATAAAGTATCTCCGATACAACCTATAAATCAAGTAGCCAACTAGCCATTGTCACAATATTATATACAATAAATATTTTTTTTATCCCACTTGCTTGTCTGCTAGCCCGGCCGCCTATAGTGACCTGTTCAATAAGAAATTCTCAGCAACACTCAGCATGATCAAAATAATTTATTTATTTTTTTAATCAAATACACCACTTGGAACTTGGAATTATAGGAAGAAGTAATTATTTTATTCTCTTCATATTCATATCCTTTACAGTCATCGATCATAACATACCATTTTTCATGTCTAAACCACATTTTAGGATTCCAATATGGAAATTTATGGATTTTTCTTTCTCCTTCTCTCACCTACAATAGCGTGGGCTCAAAGGACATCATCTGGGTTGCCAAGCTTAAGCAAAGGAAGTTCCTTAACTATCCTTGATAAAGAAAGTAACTCCTTGGTTTCTTCAGAAGGAACATTCTCTGCTGGATTTTACTTGGTGGGAACTAATGCCTATTGTTTTTCAATATGGTTCACAAAATCTGCAAGCAAAACAGTTGTTTGGATGGCAAACAGAGACAGACCAGTTGGGCAAAATTCCAAACTAATCCTTCAAGATAATGGAAATCTCATCTTAATTGATTCTTATGGCTCAATTGTTTGGTCAACTGGAACTATCTCTATTGAAGCTGTGGAACTTAGGCTTCTTGAAACAGGAAACTTGATGATGACTAATCAAGCCAAAAGGGTAATCTGGGAAAGTTTTGATTTTCCCACTGATACTCTTTTACCATTGCAGCCACTTGTAAAGAACACAACTTTGGTATCCATGATAACTAAAGGTACATACCTTAGTGGAGTTTATAACTTCAAATTTACTGATGACAATGCATTGAAACTCATTTACAATGGTCCTCTACTTTCAAGCATTTATTGGCCTGATACATCTATATCTCTATTTCAAAATGGCAGGACACCTTACAACAGTTCTAGGATGGCTATTTTGAATGAGATTGGAGAGTTTACTAGCAGTGATAATTTACTTTTTAATGCATCAGATTATGGGTTTGGTCCAAAACGGAGAATAAAATTAGATTATGATGGTATTTTGAGATTATATAGTCTAAATGAATCAAATGGACTTTGGGAAATTTCATGGTTTCATGATGGTTTATATGCTTGTCGTGTTCATGGTTTGTGTGGTGAATATGGTGTTTGCACTTACAACAAACTACCAACATGTTCTTGTCCTTATGGTTTTATCAGAAAGGATCCTTCAGATTCATCCAAAGGTTGTTCTCCTTCATTCAACTTGACAAACATTAGTTCAGACAAGTTAGACTTTATTGAAATTCGAAACACAGATTACTTTGGATATGACTTGCAGTCATATGCTAGTGGAATTTCTTTTGAAGTTTGTAGGAATTCATGCCTAACAGACTCAAATTGCAAGGGATTTGGATATGGACTTGATGGAGTAGGGGAATGTTTTCCAAAAAGTCGGCTTTTAAATGGTAATCGCATGCCAAGTTCTCGAAGAATTATGTATCTTAAGGTCTTAAAAGAGATAGTATTGAACTATAATCGACAAACTTCAGCAATCAAACCATTTAACTTGAACTGTTCAGTTACTCCACAGTTTTCTCTTTACAACAGTGAAGTATTTGATGAAGAAAATAACAACAAAAATGGGTACATGAAATACTTAATTGCATTTGTGGGCTCCGTAGCAGTTATTGAAGTGATTTTTATTGGTTTAGGTTGGTGGTTTATATTTAGGAAGCATGCTAATGATGATTTTACTGACATGGGTTATATTGCATTAGTTATGGGATTCAAAAGGTTCAGTTTCAAAGAGCTGAAAAAAGCAACCAAGAATTTCAAACAAGAAATTGGAAAAGGAGGATTTGGAACAGTCTATAAAGGAGTATTAGATGATGAGAGGGTAGTAGCTGTGAAGAGATTAGAAGGAGTTTTGCAAGGAGACACTGAATTTTGGGCAGAAGTAAGCATAATTGGGAATATAAATCACAGGAACTTGGTAAAACTTTGGGGTTTTTGTGCAGAAAATGAGCATAAATTGCTTGTTTATGAGTATGTGGAAAAGGGTTCTTTAGATAAGTACTTGTTCTCCTCAGATTCATCATCTGTGGCATTGGGATTGGATCAGAGGTACAAAATTGCATTAGGAACTGCAAAGGGTTTGTCATATTTACATGAAGAATGCTTGGAATGGGTACTACATTGTGATGTGAAGCCTCAAAATATACTATTAGATGAAAATTTTGAACCTATAGTATCAGATTTTGGTCTGTCAAAGTTGTTCAAAGAGACTCAAGATGTTGGATTCTCAAGGGTGAGAGGAACCAGAGGTTACTTAGCACCAGAATGGATGATGAATATGACAATTGATGCAAAAGCTGATGTTTATAGCTACGGGATTGTCTTGTTGGAGCTACTTAGTGGAAAAAGTGCTTCTGTGTTTCCTTCGACATCTATCTATGAAAATCAATTGTTCAACCAATTGGTGAAATGGGTATCAGAGAAGATCAAAAATGAAGGATTAAAAGAAGTGATTGACCCAAGACTAATTCAAGAGTTCAATCAGAAGAAGCTTGAAAAGTTGATTGAAGTAGCCATGTTGTGTGTTCAAGAAGATCGCAATGCAAGGCCTGCAATGAGTAAGGTTGTGGAGCTTTTGTTAGAAACTGATGAGCAACCATAGCTTATAGTTAAAAAGGAAAAAAATAAATTGCAATACCAAGGGTAAATGTAATAGTAGAAGGTGTGGTTAATTTATTGTGATACTAATACAAATCCTGTGTGTAAAAAATTTTACTTTCACATTTTGTTTACAGTTTACCAAGAAATGTGATCAAATAATTAATAAAAATCAGAGTTAGCCATGTCGAGATATGATTCGCTTCATCAATTTTATGGCCCACTGCCAAGCAGTCTCTGTCTCTGCACTTTTTTGGCTCATTTTCCATGCATTTTGTTCTTGTACAAAGTGTTAAAGCTTTTATAAATTACATGTGTAAATTGATTTTCCATATTAGAGAAATGCTTAATAACCCAGCAAATTACTGTTTTACGTCATCATGTGGATCCAATTATCATATTTCTATTTTTTAATTTTTTTTATTAATTTATTAATTCAATGCTAATTGAATATTTTCTTCAATTTTTTTAAAAATTATCTGGTTTTATTTTTAATTTTTTTAAAAATATATGTTTTTTTATATAGAAAAAAATCTTTGTTCATTACATTTTAAATATATATTAAACATATGATTTTTAGGTTGAAAAATATACATATACCGGAGAGTTATAAATTAATGAAATTACTTGAGGTTATACTATAGGATTCAACCTTAAATTATTAAATTGATTTTTTTTTAATAAGCTGCATCTCAAAATCTCATATGTCAGTAAAAGTTTCGTTGAACTTTTTTTTTTTTTTTTGCCAATCAAAGGATCATAAATTGAGCTCGCTGAATAGGATATACTAATATAGAAGATTTAAAATATTTAAATAATATAATTATTATTTTTTAAATATTAATCGAGAAATGAGTCGTTAATAAAATATTACTTGAATAAAATTCTTTACATTGCTAACGCTTTTTAAAGTCATTTGCTATTAACTTTAAAATGATATAATGGAACATGTGTGGGTATATTTCCGTACAAATTTTTAAAAATTTAATAAAAGTGATTGAATTATTTATGTTTATTGAATGAATAGGAATATATCAATAAAATCAAAATAATTCAATATAGTTAAATTATTAAAAATAATTATTTATTCAAAAAGTATATCATCGATTTTGTAGTTTATTGGTTGATTTTGTTTTCTTGCATTATATTTTTGATTTGATACTTATCAAGTAATTTTTATTTTATTTTTACGTTATTGTTTCAATTGAATAATAAAAAAATTAAATGTAATAACTCAAATTAAAGATGAAGATACGAAGATGATGTGTGTTTTTTTTTTTTAACAAATTCTATCCTATATTATATTAAATAATAATTATTTTATACATATATTAATTATAAAGTTCTAATTTAATTTAAAAAATTTATAAATTTTATTAACTAAATCAAACTAAAATTATTAAAAAATCATATCAAATTATTAGATATAATCTATTTTTTTTTAATTTATCTATTTATTTTTCCACCTTAGATAATCAATTCATTCTTATCTTTTTTAAAGTCAATCGATTTTTTTTCCAAAGCAATAAAACTGATATTTTAAGAAATTAGTTTTTGAGTTTGAAATATTTATGTAATTTAAATTGTTATTATTATAAAAATATTAAATGAATATTAAATATTTTATATATTTTTATTATAACAGTATCATTATTACTATTATATTTGTTTTTATTAATTTGAGATTTTATTAAGCTTAGGAAAAAAATCTTGTATATACTACTTGTGAAATAGAACCATTTTAATTTTTTACTTTTATAAATGAAAAAAAAATGGTAAGAAATTGAGAGGAGATCCACCGTTGATATTTTATGTTATATATTTTCTCCAATATTAGATTGGAAAAAAGGAGTGATAAAAGAAGATAAGAGTAATCCATTTTTGAAACTCTCTCAAACGGAAAAACGGAGGTCAAAGAATCAGTCCAACAAACTATGATTTGTGTAACTGAAAAGCGGAAAAAATCCTCGCCCACGTCGATGTACTTGGATCGGTAAACAAAGAAGGTTTCAACTATGTGTGTATATATATATATATATATATATATATATATACAAAATAAAAAAAATAAATCGAAAGAGAAACACAAATAATAAACAGAGAGTAGAAGTGAAACGAAGTGAGGTACTATCTGAGTGTGGCCATGGACATTAATAATGCAAATAATTGCTTAGGAGAAAGTGAAGAAAAAGAAGCAGAACAAAACTCCCATAACCCAACTCCGAATAGATGCATAGGAGGATGGAGAGCCATCAGATATATCCTTGGTGTGTTTCTCAAATTATCATTCAATTAATTTCTGTTTAATTCTTTTTTTTTTTTATCTGAAGGCCCTGAACTATACATGTTTGTTTAATTAATTTTTTTGAATTGGGTTTTTCATGAAGCGAACGAGACTTTCGAGAAGTTGGCTTCGATGAGTTTGATATCGAATCTAGTGTTGTATCTTCACACAATGTACAATTTAGATAATGTAGTTTCTGCGGATGTTTTCAATATATGGTCTGGTACTAGTAACATGGCTCCCTTACTTGGTGCTTTTCTTGCTGATGCTTATTTGGGCAAGTTCCGTATTATCCTTTTTGGCTCATTAGCTTCCTTTCTGGTTAGTCTCTTGTATTTACTTACCATATCCTTGGAAATTAATCAATAAAATTACAAAACTATTCATATTTGTCTTTCAAATTGTCTGCGTATATTAATATTAAGAACCATAAATTGTACGAATGTAGGCTCGACTATTTTTTATTTGATGGATTTAGTCCCTAAGCATTTTCAAATTAGGCCAATTTAGTCTTAATCTTTCAAGTCTTCAATATTTTCAGATTAACCAAATTTAGACTCTCTCTTTTTTTCCTTGGTATTATTAATTATATCTTAATTTCATTATTATTCATATTATTAATTACATCTTAATTTCATTATTATTCATATTATTAATTACATCTTAATTTCATAATTATTAGACAAAATGATCATTAATCAATTATTATATTATTATGACAATAACAGTTTGAGTTGTGGATAAGTTGCTGGATTTGTTTATGACAGGGACTAACAACAATGACCCTAACAGCGGGAATTCCTAATTTAAGGCCCTCAAGCTGTGATGGACAATCCTATTGCCAGCAGCCACGGTCTTGGCAACTAGCTGTCTTGTACTTGGGGCTTGGGTTGATAGCAATAGGAGCCGGAGGCATTCGACCTTGTAACATTGCATTTGGTGCTGATCAATTTGACACCACAACAGAGAAGGGAATAACAGAACTAGAGAGCTTTTGCAATTGGTGGTACTTTTTATTCACAATTTCACTCCTGATGGCTCTAACTCTAGTTGTTTATGTTCAAACTAATGTCAGCTGGGTTCTGGGTTTCATTATCCCAACTTCTTGCTTTGCCCTTTCTATATCAATTTTCTTGATTGGTCGTCACACTTACATACTCGTTAAGCCTCAAGGAAGTATCTTTACAAACTTGTTAAAAGTGATTTCAGCTGCTTGTAGAAAGCGTAGTGATGTTGCAGCTATTGAAAAAACATGTCAAGAGTACTCGTTTTATGATCCTACAAGAAAGCTTGTTCCGACAAAGAGGCTCTGTTTCTTTGATAAAGCAGCTATAATCACTGACCCAAATTACGAATTGGACAAGCAAGGAAAACCAAAGAATGGTTGGAGATTATGTAGTGTTCAACAAGTGGAGGAACTTAAATGTGTTATTGGTATAATCCCAGTTTGGGTAACTGGAATTGGGTGTTTTTTAAGTATGCAACAAGTGAGTTCTTTTGGGATTTTACAAGCAATTCAAACGAATAGAGATATTGGAAAACATTTCAAGGTTCCACCAGCTTGGCTCAGCTTGACACCGATGATTGCACTTTCAATTTGGATTTTCTTTTATGAAAGTATTTATGTTCCTTTGATGAAAAAAAGGACAAATAAAGATAAAAGATTGACAATGGAGACAAGAATTAGAACTGGGATTGTTATGTCAGTTTTGTGTATGGTTGTAGCTGGAATTACTGAAATGACCCGAAAGAAATGGGCTTTGAAAAATGGGACTTTTGAGTCACCTATAAGTTTTGTTTCGTTAATGCCAGAGTTTGCCTTGTCTGGTTTGACTGAAGCATTTGCTGCTATTGCTATTTTGGAGTTTCTAACAACTGGTTGGCCAGAAAGCTTGAGGACTATGGCTGGGGCTGTCTTCTTTTTAAGTGCTTCTCTTGCAAGTTATTTGAGTTCTCTTCTTATCAAAATTGTGATCAAAATTAGTGGGATTAATGGGAAATATTCACCGTGGTTGGGTGGTAATGACCTTAACAGCAACAAGCTAGATTACTACTTTTATACCATTGCTGCTTTTGGAGTTTTGAATTTAATTTATTTCCAATTTTATGCACGACACTGCTTGGAAGCTAGAGAAAAATCATCAAGAAATGATTTGGAAGATGTTGAAAGGGGTTCTATATAGTTGAAAACGTACATTTTTTTTGTATTTTTTTGTTTAAGCTCTTAAATTCACGTATTCTACGTTTCTCAAATCCACATATGTAAAGACTTACATGTGTTTTGTAGTAGTTGGGTAAGGTCTTATATTGCTATTTTAGAACATCTTCCAGTTAATTTTAATTTCATTTATACAATGCTTAGTTGAACATTTTTTTTTTTCCTTCTTTTGAAATATGAAAGCTAGATGAATTTTTAGGTTAATCAAGTACTGGAATGTAGTTTGGATATATTATATGTGAGAAAATGTCTTAAATTATCATTCCTCGGACACACTAGCCAGCTAGGTTACTATCATTAGGAAATTAATTAATGTTTGACACCATCATGTCCTTTTCTTGATAAAATATTAGAGATGATAATAATAATAAAAGAATTTACTGCTTTTTTCTCAATCAAGTATGTATGTTTGTATTTTTAAAGAAAATAATTTTATTAAATTATATTTTATTGATAAAGAGTAACACGTTATTATTTATTTTAAAAATAATAAATAATTATTTTATATATTAATTATTGATTAAAAAATTATAATAAATAGTAAAGGAAATCTAATAATACCATAAAAATATATTATATATTGAAATGATCCAAACTCATTAAAATGGATCGGTTAATGATAAGATCATTATTAGATAAAAAAAACAAATGATAAGATAAACTTAAATAAAAACTATGTAATTCAATTAAATAATTAGATTGAATTAAATGAACTCAAATCCAACGGTTTTATTTCATAATTCAAGAATATTTATATTTTTTTTTTATTTTGATCAATTTTTTTAAGCTATAAAAGTTTTTTTGAAAATTTGTAGATTGATACTTATAAATATTAAAATATACTTACAACATAATTTAATAAAATAAAATTCTATATATCCATAATAATTCTAATGACATATAAGATTTAACATATTATATCCATTATATTTATATGTAATATGTTATATCTATCGAAATTTTGATATAATCATTGTCGATGATTATTAAATATATCTTTTGATATTTTTATTATATAATTTTGTATTATTAGTTAAGAAAAATTAATTATTTTATTAAAAATGAATCAATTTAGGTTAAAAATTCCCGTAATCCATTTTATTAATATAAACATTTTTTTTCGTAGAAAACATGGGCCCTTTATCTGATTTGAGCCCAACCGAAAATGAAAAATTTCCCACGCAGTACTAGTTGGAACTTGGAAACACAATACAACCATCCCCTGCGAAACGAATTCAACATTCATATAGCTGTTATTTAAAAAAACAAATTATAGGGTTAGTTAAAAGGCACATTTTAAAGAAAAAATATAGATTTATTAATAATATTATTTTATTAATAGTTAAGTTTTAGATACTAAAATATAAACTCTAAAATAAGATTTATTATTACTTTAATATTTTTTTAATATATATATATATATATATATATATTATTTTAAAAAAATTATATATTATAATTATTAAATATATTATTTTTATCCTATTCCTTGCTTAACCGAGCAAAATCAAAACGGCTATATTAATATTTTTCCGCGCCATTGGATCTCTTCAATTCTCTATTTAAATTCTCAGACAAGTACATACTACACAGTGCCAGCCAAAAAAGCCCCAAAAAGCAAGAAAGTCTCTTTCTCAGACTTGTTTCCAATCTCAGCAGTCTCTTTTCTTAATCTTTCTCTTTCATGTCAAACAAACAAACCCAACCATGACCAAGATCGATGCTCTTCGTCGATGTCTCCTCCCTTGCTTCTTCCCTACAGTAGTCACCACCAACACCTCCATTAACACCACAAAACCTCCAAAGAAACGCCTAAGCACCTCGCTTCGCGATGACATTCCCTACGATGCCCAAAATAACAAATCCAAAGAACCCAATAACCCAGACAAAGAATCTCAAACCTCTTCCTCACCTTCAACCAAAAATGGCTTCTCCGCCACCGCCATTACAGCCCCACCTCGCCCTTCTAAGTCAATGGTCATCGGCACTATTTTCGGTCACCGTCGCGGCCATGTCTGGTTCTGTATTCAATCTGATCGCCTTTCCACAAAACCCTTTCTTCTTCTCGAGTTACCCATCTTGACTCACCAACTCGTCAACGAAATGCGTTTTGGACTAGTTCGAATCGCTCTCGAAAGCAACAATGGCCCAGAACTAGCTTTTTATTCTCTACGACAAGTCCCTGTTTGGACAATGTTCTGCAATGGCCGCAAGCTTGGGTTCGCATCGAGAAGAAAAGCGACAGACCGTGTTCGATCGATGCTAAAGACGATGCAGTCGACGACGGTTGGGATTGGGATCTTGCCATCGGGGTTCGGGTCGGAGCAATTGGAAGAAGTAATGTACATGAGGGCTAATTATGAACACGTGGTGGGTAGTGCTGACTCGGAATCGTTCCATCTCATTAACCCGGACGAATGCCCAGGTCAAGAACTCAGTATTTTCTTGCTTAGATCCAAAAATGGGATTTCTTGTTAGACTTAAAAGGGTAAT
The DNA here is from genome assembly GCA_030763125.1 of Hippophae gyantsensis. NCBI lineage: Eukaryota > Viridiplantae > Streptophyta > Magnoliopsida > Rosales > Elaeagnaceae > Hippophae > Hippophae gyantsensis. Next base: position 1,547,737 of record CM061034.1, on the reverse strand, counting down.
AATTTTGGGGACTGAGAAGTTGTTAATATATATTCGTTAACTTTAATGGGATATGTGAAGGGAAACTAGAAATGTGAGAGGCACAAAAAAAAAGTGTTTTCCAGGGCACAGAAAGTTAATATCTATCTTTGCAGTTGTAGAGAGAGAGAGAGAGAGAGAATTCACTGTTTTCTATCAGGGCTCTGGAAGTTGGAACGTGAAAAAGTGAAAACGAGCGCTTTCTTTCTTATCTTGTATTCTCAAATTGTATACAATTCTCGTGGGTTTTTTTTATTTTATGAGAAATTATTTTCATTTTTTACCTACTTGAAAAGCTGGTTTTTCCGTTTAAACTATAAACAAAATAATTTTTGTCACAATTTGTGATATGATATAATATAAATAGATGAATATTATTAGCTTAATTTATAAATAAACCGTACTATAAATCTTTCACAATTAATCAATTTTAAATATTATAATTAATATAATGCTTACATATCACTTAAAATAAAATTTCAAATTGAGATGTTAGCATTACTCAAACAATAAATAATTTCATAATTATTTTCATTCAACTATCCCCAAAGGGAAGAAAGAATCTTAAAGTTCACTTTGTGAATTAAATGGAATATAATTACACTTTGCCGAAAGGAATGCAATAAATGGTTTTCTATATATATATATATATATATATGACACTTTTTAATTTTTAACTTATTTTTATTATATTTTTCCTTTTTTACAAAGTTTATATTTTTTTAAGGTCCTTTTTATTTTTATTTTTCAATAAGCGAAATTCATTTTTAATAAGATAATTTAGCAATACAATGAATCTTGTGATCACCTACATGAAATAGAACAAACTGTACGGATAAATAAATTTTAAAAAAAAAAGCATACATTCGCCTTTATCAACTTTTGATCTGGAAATAATACTCAATATCTATTACAGTTTCATCTTCTTCCACGTGGAGATGACGGAGTTTCTCATCTTCGATAATGGAAAAGACTAGTCTAGTTCACTCAAAACACGTAAGAGTCCATTGGATTTGGGTTGCTAGCTGCTTTATAGAGCCAATTATATAAATTACTTTCATAGAGGGTAGCTTTTAATTTATTTTGTAGTAATAGAATAGAAGCAAACAAAGCAAGCATGCAGTTATAGTACTAATAGTGTAACAGACTAACAGTAATAATATATGTCATAATTTATTTATTTTATATATATATATATTAAATTATGAAAATTGATAGTATCCCTTTTTATTATATTATATATATAAAAGACTTGTTAATAATAGAAATTCTAAGATGCACATCAAGGCATCAAAATAAGTCATCAAAACTATATACCAACTACATCATAAGGAGAACAATTGTGAATAAAAATCACTAACTGGTGATGAGAAATGAGCATCCAATGTTAGCTCTTTTAGCTTACCAATCTCCTAACTTTAACCCTTAAGATTTATTAAATTGATTCAAAGATTTATTATACTCAAAATTAAATTTCACATATCCATTTATCACACTTGCATTTAAAGCTCAAACTACTTGCTAGATACATTTCCACTAATACCTGCTTGGCCAAAACAAAACCTCACCACTATAAGTTCCTACTTACACAAAAATCATAGTTTGCAAAACAAAATAACAATATTCTACTAAACAGACCTTAATTTTTGTAAAATTAACAAAGCAACAAATGTAACAGGAAAGGCAATATTTATACACCACTGAGGAGGATAAATGTGAAGATCGAGATGAGGACAAAGAGTGCAACAATAACAGTACAACGACTAGCGACGATGACCTAACAGAAGCGAGAATAGGAATCGACATCAAATGATACCAGAAATAGAGGTTTAATTTGAAGTTCTTAAAACGAAAACCTCTGAGATGATTCTCAAACCCTAAGTAAAAAGAACGCATAAAATCTAGACTCACACGTATAAGATTTGAAAATAAATGATATCATCGTCTAAACAAATTCTACCATGCACCAACAAAAACTATGTACTACTTTTATTCAAATTTGAACATATATCATTTGGTTTCATGAGTCATGCACATAAAGATTATGTTTATGATACACATGCATGAGCATATAGCAGAAAATAAAATAAATATTCACAAATGAAAATAAACAACGCTTATATAGTGTGTGTATATATACATAACAACATAAAACATACCTAGTTTTAAATCAAATTTTGTTTTACCATCATTCTATGTTAAACATTAAATAGCACCGACTATTATTTAACATTAATTAAAAAAATCTTTATACATTGTTGGCAAGGACGAGATAATCCGCATCCCAAGGATTAGATTGAAGAAAAAAAAAAGCAATATCTAAACCTCAGGATGCAGATTACCCGATCCGGACCCAATATCAAACTCATGTAAATTTTAAAAGTAAGAACAACTGATAAATAGAAGCTCTGTGTAGCTGGGCTAGGTTGTTGAGATTTATAAGCATAACGAGCAGGTATTTATAATGCTAGCTAGCTAGCTAGCTCCTTAAAGCTACACGAGTCTCTTTAAGTAGGTAAATAAAGTATATGGGGGCAATTATAAGATTCGTCATTCTGATTCTATACAATCATTCTATTACTCCTCTGTTAACCAATGATATATGTAGGGACTATATATGGACATAACATTGCTTTCTGACGATAATGATATGTTTCTTATTAATTCCTTGACTGCTTTTCCCAAGTTAATTTTTTGGCATCAAATTTTTCAAATTAGTTTTGTGTTGTATTTTAGTAACTTTTATTAGATCTAAAATGATCGAATGTCCATCTACAATTAGTTTTCTAACGAATAAATTAATGTTAATTTTCTAAATTTCTAATAGTGCTTTTTAAAAGCACTTCTCATAAATATTATAAAACATCTTAACATGTATTTCGGTCTATTTAAAGCAAGCCACCACTACTAAGATACATTACAAAGAATGTTTCATGTGAGATTCTCTAACCCACAACTTTAAAATTATAAGGCATCACTTATCCCACTAGACTAGTGGGTAATAAAATTTCAATTTTTAGATTCTTGGTTAAGCTATAGCTTTAGAAACACATTTCGTATAGAAGATTATCTCTCTCTCTCAAAGATGATGAAACTGAAAAGGATAGGGGTGCCAGGACACACTTACATGTTCTTATTTAGTTTTCATGGTCTCAATCCGCTTTTAGGACCATTGTAATATATTCTATTCTATTGCCTATTGAAAGCCACATTCTAATTAATATATATCCCATCTCAAACTATGTTTTTTGGGTTGCAGGAGCAAGTGAAAATGGATAACCAAATATTATAGATTTAAAACCTTCCCAACACTTTTTTTAATAATAAAATACACCACATAGAAAATATATGTTATTGGATTAAATTAAAAAGAAAACAACAACAACTTTCCAACACCTGAATATAGAAATATCACATACTCAGATTTAAAAAAAACATTATTTTGAGTTTTTACATTCCCTTCATATTAAATAAAGTAAACATATCGTAATAATAGGATTAATTACTGTGTACTTGGTCCCTTATTTTTTTTATTTTTTTGTTACATTTGTTCCATTAAGTTTTAAATTTTTATAATTTTGATTCAAAAGGGATTAAATATGTTAAATTTGAAAAATTAAAGGATTAAATTATAAAAAAATTGTAATTTTAACATCTTAAATTTAATTGTTAAGATACATTTTGACTAAATTTTAGAAAATTAAAAATTTATTGGACTAAATCTTACAAAAATGAAGTTAAAATATCAAATTGTGTAATTGATAAAAATTAAGTAACATAGATGTTATTCAGCATTTATTTTCACACTTTCACACTGAAAAATGTATATTGAAGAAGAATATGAAATATTTGGTACCAGTGATTCAATTAGTACTACACAATTAATAGGATTCCTCTGAAGCAACAAAGGCACTGTTAAAATGGCATACGCAAACCTAATTAAGGGTACTTACAAAAGAAGAAGAAAGAAATAGGGCGATACTTATGGGGATGAAATGAGAAAGTGGTTAATAGGATTGAAGAGGATGATGAAAGGGGCCGGAATGCCAGAAGCTGCAATTCAGCATGCAACAACTGGGGAATAGATGCCACAGCTACACGTTTCACGTAGAAAATATATTATCAGATCTTGCTTTGCACGTATCTCTTGTGTTTTTACAGATAAGTTCGTTATTATTACAATCATATCATAATGAAACACAAAATTCAAATATTTTAAAAAAATTAATTATATATATATATATTAATATTAAATAAAAAATCTATTTGTAATAATATATTATGTTTAATTTTTTATTTATATTTTGGTATATTATTGTATGTTTTAACAATATTTAGTAAACATGTGAACACAAGTCACGTAAATGATTAAATATATATATTTTTGTTCACATATTTAACAAATATTAATTAATTACATACATAGAATTATAATAGTATATATCATATAAAAAATATTTTTTGGATAAATACAGTATAATTCAAAAATATTTTATATATTTAAATTTAACTTATGATAACAAAATATTAGTATCAAATATTATGGGAATTAAAATAGAAAAGAAGCATCAATATAAATTTTAAGCTAAAAGTTTTAAGTTTTTTGTTATGTGAAAGTTTTTTTATTTTTTTTAACTCCAAATTTAATTTCATCTAATATTATATTATTTCATATTTTATTTTAATAATTTTTTATTTTACTTGAAAAATTTTAATATGAAAATTTTAATATTTTTTTCATGGATTTTTATTTATTTTTATCATAATTATAAAATTGACTCATTTATTCGCTTCAAAAAAACCAATGAAACAAAGACAAACAAAAAATATGTATATTTTTTATTTTATAATAATATGTATTTTTAAATATATTTTTAAACTTAACATCCTAAACTAATGACACTTATATATGTGATATGAAAATCGGATAATTTTTGTTATAAGTTTTAATATATTTATTCTATTTTTGGTTAATAACATTACATTAAAATGATTAAAAAGATTTTCTCATAACACTTAACATATTATTATATGTATATCATAATATATTTTTTACTCTAAATATTTATGTACAAATCTTTATTTTGTATAAAAAATTATATTTTTAACTTCCGTAAAATTATAATTCTGAATCCGCTCCTAGTTACTTGTACTTTTAGTGGAAAAATATATTGATATCGAAGTAGTAATTTTTGTAGCCCAAGTTTTACTTTGAACAGTCAACATGGGAATTAGGAGAATCTCATCCATTCATCTTTCAACACTAATTTCTACTCATTAATAAGTAGGGGTGGATGTCGGCTTGATATCGATTAGATTAAGGGATTTTCTAAATCAGAGCTTATATTTAGTTATTTCGAAACCAGTTTATTATAAGAATAAATCAAGCTAACACTACCAACACTAAATCATATTAGTTTGGATTAGTAACTCGATTCAAATTTATTTAATTTAATTTAATAAATATTATATTAATATTAATTAAAAATTAAAATATAAAAAATATAAAAAATATATTTTTATTCAAAGAGTAAAAGAATCTTATATTTTTTGTTTAGGCCTATTATCGGTCCAAGAATTTATTACAAGAGCCTGAAAAAGTTTCTTGCATAGAAGAAATTTAAGTTGTATTTTCTTTTATTTAGGAAATCTGGGACTTTAATGAGCTTAGCATCACTAATGGAAGTATAAAACCTCATAGAGTTGATATATATATATATCAAGTCGGCCGATTGTAATTTACATCCCATTCATTCGTAAAGGCCAAAAGAATGAATTTGTAACTTCAGATTGGATCAAGTTTTCAACTTCAATCTCTAGTTAGGCGTTTAAGAGTGGAATATCCATCATAACAATACTATCATATTCAATTGATGAGAAGCAACGAAATATAATGCACATGTCAATTTACCGCCAGCAAATCTTTCATGTTTGAAATAATACAAGGTTATGATCTTATTTAACTTTCAAATGGGTACACGATGTGACTCGAGAAGCTAATTACCTATACCTATATAAGATAAAGATAACCTTTGATGGCAACGAGATCAAAATTTACCACCACATAACTTTGTCAAAAGTACAAAATAAATATATCTGATTTCTCTACCTACCTACCTCCTATTTTCAATCATCTTGATCATTTTGGCTACACCTTCACAACTAGTAATCTTGATATTGTTCATCAAATGGGTTACATCTTACAACTAGCGGTAGAATATAATAAGGGAAACTGGGACAACTACTCACTTGTTTGAACACTGGTTAGGAGCATCTTCAGTGTTTCATAGGTCATGAACACAATGCCCACACCAGGAACAACCTTGTAGTATTCTGGCAGAATCCCTCTATACAAGCCCCGCAGGCCTTCATTTCGGAATATGTGACTACATGTCCCAAATACCCCAGTATTGTACACCCGGGCTCGACCACCAGCCCCTTCTAACTGCATCCTTCGCCTCACAAGATCCAGAGGGAATGTTACTGAAAGACAACAAAAGCTATCATGAGATAGATACAGGGGAAATACCCATTGATCAAAAAACTTTATCATGGATTGCCTTTGGTATAACTTTTAGATTAGCTCATATTCATGTCAATCATGATACTTGATAAAGCTGGGAAGGAAGCACTATTATGACATCGCAAAATCAAAAATTTTATTTTGAGCAGCCCAAATTTACAAAAGTTGTTGTGCATGCTTAGTTTCTGGAAAGCACGAGACTTTGTTTGGTGGCTTCATTATAGTATTCTGTCATACAAGAGCCTACAATAGTTCCTAAATATTGAGTTGAATATTTCCAACAATATGGCATTGATCTCCGAGCCAACAAGGTTTGAAAACAATAATAAAAGAAAAAAAAGAAAAATCAAAATTCTATCACGGGCATTTTATTGAATTTCTAGATTTAACCGTTGAATGTTTTCCTTAAGATTTAAATGTTGTGCTAAAATTATAACAAAACAATCTCAAAAATCATCAAATATGTTAAAATATCCAGTCAAGAAAGAAAAATGACTATAAGTATGCAACTGAACAGAGGTTGCAGTTCACTGTAATAATGGAGACTTAAAACAAAAACAAAAGTGCTCAAGAAAACTCAAATTATATGCAAGAGATAACTCACATGTTGACGATGCAATGCCAGATAGACTACCACAAGCAAGACTGACCATGACAGTAGAATCATTAGGCCTGAGGTCAAAAGAAAACGTTAAAACAATAAATTAACTGTGATATCAAAAGAGTCGAATCAAGGCCAAAAAATCATAATGCATCAAGTTTCCTCAATAATTATGTCTTCACCTTTTTGATTGCCAAAATGATCTGAGAGTCTCATAAACGGAAAAGCTTATTGCTATACTGGGTCCAACACCCTGTGGCACACACATAATTCCATTGAAATTAACCTTAAAAAAATGGAGTAATACAGAATAAATGCAATCACGGTAATCAATGACATACCAGCAAAGTTGGTCCAAGCCCTTTATACAAACCCCAAAAACCTTCATCTCTGCAAATGGTATGAAACGCATGGTAAATGCCCTTGTAATATACTGCATTTGTCTGCAAAGTTTAAATAGTCATGAAAACAAACTGAAAACACACAATAAATGGACAATTACGATAAATCATATTAAAAACTCAAGCAAGTATATCATCCAAGACTAATGAGAAGTCTTCTCAACTTACCTGCGCTGCAAGCCGTGTCCTCACAAGATCCAGTGGATATGTTGCTGAGGCAGCTGTTATTCCCGCCATACCACCACCGATAAAATGGACACAAAGGTCCGTACTAACACTACCCTTACGATTTTCCCCAAGAACTGAATGCAACAACTGCAACAGAAAAAATAATAAAATAATTAATCTGTGATGTAAGATATCATTGCACTTTAACAGACTAACTACATGGTTATGTTTGAAGGACATGCTGACTGACACTCTTGTAGCGTTCATAAGCATAGAAGTTGACAGAAGTATATGGGAGACGATGGGCAATAGTAACCAGATTGCCTTTCCAAAACGCTCTAAAGCCTTCTTCATTAACAATACGCGAAGCTTCACACCATGTGCTGGCCTTGCTCAATGTCGCCACATCAGAGTGCATACCTTGGACCTAAGACATCAGATGAAACAAACTCCAAATAATCAATTAATGGACCAGTTTGTCATTTGTAAAATGTAAATGGACAAGAGCATAAGATGCTGATTAGGTCTGCGACAAATTTAATACAGGAAATAATAAAAAAAATAGAAAGCCATTAGAACAGTTTAAATGCTTTTGAAAATTTAAAGTGACCATGTCGTAAAGCCATAACGCATTAAACCATCGAACTACATAACTTGTGCCTAAAAGACTAACCTATCCACCCTGTTGCTCCAGAAAAAGAATCGTTTTCCTTTGCTTGATGTGGTGTTTTGTTATATCTGAACTATCAAGCAACTCATTCTACAAATTCGAATTCATAAATGTAGAGTAAAAGTTGAACATATTATCCAAGAAAGAAAACAGTCTAGTCTGATCATATTCGATCTCACACCTTTCTCCTCGTATGAAAAATTATAGCCCTAAAAACTGAAAACTTGCAGAGTTTTCAACATAGACAAACCAAATACCAATTGCAGTTTCATAAATCCCAAGCCCAATCTTTAATAGTATTAAAAAGTACAACAGAAACTCGACACCACAGACTAGAATCAGCAGTAGGTTATAAAATAACCTGAAAGAGAATGGTTAGGCGAGCCAGAGGTGCTGTACAGGTCTTGCTAAAAGCGCCGGCAATTCCTCCGGCGAGAAGTTGGTTAAGAGTGCCCATCTGGGTTTGGTGTTGATTAAGAGAATTCTTGACCTGACTATATGGCTGTGTCTGCTGCAAGAGTTTCCTGGGACAGCCATCGACGACAGTCCCGTGAGCAGAACTTAGAGCTCTCTGCCCTCCTTCTACCACAACTCCAACTCGAGCTTCCATATTCACAACCTCTCTTACAAGTAAAATGACGGAGCTATATCTCACATGGGTTGCAATAAATATAATACAATTGCAATGGTAAATTCAAAGAAAACCGTATTGAAAATGAATTGGTGAGAGCAATGAAGAAATTGCGTCTGGGATTAATTTTAATTTAATGTAGGGGTGGGAAGGGAGATAGTGATTAAGAAACCCCAGCGGCAAACCCTAAGGTTGAGGAGAAGAATTGGTGCACCATTATAATTGTTCTGTGGCGCCGCGTATATAAATATATAATTAGATTAGAGTTTTGAAAAAAGAACGAGTTTTTTTTTTTTTTTTTTGTGGTGCGGCGTAGAATCGGTCTTTTTCTTTACAATTGTGTTATGGACACCCTTTACATTTGTAACATTCTCCTGCGTACTTCCTACGAAAAGGGTTTCAATATGCTTCTCTTTTGCATTTTATTTGAATCGAAATTCACGTAATTCGGTTATATTATATAAATATTTAAAATTTAATTTAAACTAACATTATTTTCTATTTATTTTTCTAAAAGAAAATCTTTGTAATATAATTTAACTACTATTCATAAACATTTTTATCATATTTAATTAAAAGTAATAAAAATTATAATTCAAATATTTCAAGATATTTTTATTTTTAATTCTACTCTTAATTTATAATGAAAAGTAAAATCATGAATCAATGTTTATTCTTTCAGTATAAATCAAAAATATGTTATAATATTTTATTTTTTTTAAATATTTATATAATTATTTTTTTTTCATAATATTATATTTAATAAAAACTATATATATTTATAAATTTATAAATTTTATTTTAATATTTATAATTATTTTCATTTTATCGTTCAATCAAACATAAAAATAATAATATTTATTTTATTGAATTCAATTCATAATAATATTATCTCATTATACTTATCAAATATTAATTTAATTCTATCATCAAACATAAAAATATGGTTACTTTGTTCCATGAAAGTAAACCAACTCTAAATAATTATATTATTTAAATCATATAATTAAATGATTTATATAATTTAATTTTATTAATAAAAAATATTAAAAAAATCAAAATCTCTCTCATCCCTCTTTTTCTCACTTTTTTATTTTTTTCTTTTTTCGTTTTTTTTCTTTTTTTTTTCCTCCTTCTTAATTTTATTTTTTATTAATAAAATAACGATAAAAAATTAAAATAAAATAAAAATACAAAAGGGAAAGAAAGAGCAAAAAAGAAAAGAGACACAAAGAAAAAGAGAAGAAGAGAGGAGGGAAAAGGTTTTTATTATCTTCATTTTTTTAATATTTTTTATTAATAAAATATATGATTTTTATTTTATTTTTATAAAAAAAATTATTTATAAATTTTTTGATTTAATTGATTATATTTTTAAATTACATTGTTAATAAAATTTATCAAATTAAAATATATAAATTATATAATTATGTAACATTTAAATGATATATTCCGTTTTCAAATTAAACCAGTAATCGATACCTATCTTATATTTAGCATATTCCTTTATTCATTTGGATTTTATTTTCATATAAAAAAACGCAATTTGCATTTTTAATAAAGAATTATACATTATTGGCAAAAAAAAATTGAAGAATTATACATGTCAAATGGTGACAAGTTTCCGCGCGTGAGAGTGCACGCATAACTATTTAAATAGAATACGTAAGTATACACCTTTGTACTACTATGATATCATATGGAACAGTAGATGTATATAGCTAGAGCAACAAATGTAAAGGACAACTATTATACTCTACTTTGGCATCTTCCACACAATGCTTTGAAATTTATTTTAAGACCAACAACTCTGGTAATCTTTTACATCGGGTAGTTTATATCATTTAATGTTGCAGTTTAAAAGTAACATTTTTTTTATTTCATTGTTTTTATGAAAATTACGGAGAAATGATATTTTGAATCTTTTTTAATTAAATTTTCAAGTGAATTCATTATTAAATATTCAATTCATCACAACAACAATTAACACTTTAGTGTATTATCTTATTTATTTTTAATCTTAATCTTAATTTTATATTCATCTAAATAATAATATTTTAATTACATATATTAAATAATAATATTTTATTATATTATAAATTTTATTAAAATTTAATTTTTTATCGTCCCATTCATAATAATAAGTAAAAAATATATTTTTTTATTCTAAATAATTAATAATTACTTCAATTTTTTTTAATCTTATTTGCAAAGCGCACAAACTTCCAACTTAAAAAATAGAAAGTAGATCCTCAACGTCAACCAGCTTCTAATAATTAAAAGCAACTTAATTAGAAAAAATCACTTAAATAGAAAAACAAATTCATACATACAAATACATATATAAATCACAAACATCTTAAATAAATACAAATTAACTTTATTTGTATAGATAGATATCACAAAACAATCCTGAATTAGACGCAAATTCAATGTTTAACAAAATAAAAAAATTTCAAATTTCAGTTACATTTTGAAATATGTGATCGAATCAGATGAATAAATTAAAGTATTTGTAAGTATTAATAGAATGACAAATTTATTTTATCCTATTTAAATTAACACAATATTTTGACACAAATTAATTAACATGTATTCACAACGGAAGTAAACATATTTTTTGAGTCACCATCAACAAACAAAAAAAAAAAAAAAACAAGTTCATAAGACCTTCGTCCCACAAAATCCTGAAAAAATTGCCCTCCAATTAAATTCCTTCCAAAATTATGATTTTGTTCTTCAAAACCACCTATCATGCATCCCTCGCTACTTTCCCGATCAACGCCGAGACCAACGTTGATTAGCACTTGTGTGAAAGGGCTCTGATAAACCAATATCATTATTTTGACGAAGTCCCAATGTTAGAGAAACGCCACTACTACTACTACTACTACTACCACCACCTTCCATACTCGATCATCCCAACACCAACTTGCAGATTACTTGACAAGTGGTTATAAGATAAGTCAATATTTTTTCTATATTGTTTTCCATAAATATATATATATATATATCTCTGGAAATACTTCATTTCTGAATTGTTTTGAGAGGTACCTGAGCTTGCCCAGTTAGATATATAATTGCTTAATCCATATCCATGTTGATCTTCCCCAACTGAAGTATTTTGCATTTGACTTGCTTCAATCATATGTATTTCTTCAACCATTAATTGCTTTCCAAAGCCTTACTCTTGCATTGATAAACCAATTTGAAACCTATATATATAATTACAAATTAATCACTAAAAAATTAGTTATAATGCATAAGCACTATTTTCATATATAACATTAAAAAAAAAGAGAGAGAGTAACGTGTAGAAACGTGAATTAATTTTGAAAGATAATAAATACTAAAATACTAAATCCTAACAAACAAATAAATTAACTAATTAAAGAAAATGGCTAATTAGCACACTCAAGGTTTCATGAAACAACAAAAAAAAAATTGCATGTTTAAAAAGTAAGGATCACATTATTGTTTGCAGAAAAATAATAAAAATCAAAACACTTAGACTAAAATTTTTGTGATAAAATTGATAGGTATTTTTGTTATTTTTAAAAATTTTAAAAATTATTTAATAATTTTTCTTAATAGAAAATTATGGAATGTGACCATAAAGATTCTATATTTATTCTAAAAATGATAATTAAATTTTGTAATTATTTTTTATAATAATTTTATTATGAAAAAATGATTACATAAAAATAAATAATTATTTTTAATATTTTTATTATTTTTTTAATTATTTTAGTTATAATTTATTTAAATTATAATAATTTTTATTTATTATAATAAAATAAATAAAAATTATATTTATTTTTATATTATCATTTTTTTATAATAATATTTAAATGATTATATACATTATAAAAAAGTGATCACTTATACTATCATTTTTTATAATATAATAATATATTATTTTTATAATATATATATATATATATATAACTTGGGAGAGCTAATCTCACTGGTAAGGTGACCACCGTCGCTTGGTTGGGTATTCTTTGGAAGTCAGTGCATCACTGCACATGCAACTTCTCTTGACACCAATGTATTATAGAATAGAATTTTGAAATTGTTTTGCTTTTATTCGTAAAATTTACGCTTTACCTTTTTAATATAATAGTTAAAAAAATTATTTTATATTAATAATTTCAAATCATTATACGTATTTCATATATAAATAAATATTTAAAATTTTAAAATAAATACAAACAAGTAAAATAGCTGGAAAAGTATGTCCACCGAAACCATACAATAATGAAGCCGGAACATTTTCTGACACAACTCTTTATTCAAATGGGATCTCTCTATCAATGGTCTCTTCAAGATCTTCTATCGAAGCTGTCTGGTATCTTAATTGTTTCTAATGCTCAGAAATTCGATTATAAATAATGCTCACAATTTTGTAATCAAATTTATAGTCGTATAATTTATAACATGACACTTACACAATTTATTTAAAATATAGTTGCTTTCTAAATTATTGTAACATTTATTACTCATAAATTAAGTAAAAGATTAAAGAATAAATTTATGTGTCTTTATTAATATTTTCTGTATACTTTAAACAATTTTACATTTTTTTTTAGATAATTACTTAAATTTATACTCAAATTTATAATGACATTAATTTTAAAAATAATAAAATTATTTATATTTTTAAAAATAATAATGTTATTTATTTTTAAATAAAATTACAAAATATGTAACATTATAAATAACATGATTGTAAATTCACCTACACTTTTAAATATTCTTTTATCAATTCAACAAATGATAAACAATTTAGTTGATCCTACTATGAACAAATTTACACAAGTATAATTGACGCATTTGTATAAGAATACTTTATTATTACTTAATGAATATTAATTAATTAATAACTAATAAACTTAGTTTATCAATTGTATAACCTGATAAAATTACTTTAAAAATTTAAAAAATATTTATCTTCTTTTTTTAAATTGACATGTGTCACATCAATTTAAATATATTTACAAACTTATATGTATTTAACTTTTTTAGTTGTACTTAATATGAAATACAATTTTGAACATATTTTACTCACTAATAGTGTTTTTATTAATACGTAATAAAATCAATTGAAATGAAAATAAACATGAATTAAAATATATTATTAATCTCATTTTATTTTTTTATATTTAAAAATAAACATTAAAGAATTGTAATAAAAATAATAATTTACATAATATTATTTTAAATAATAAATAAATTATTAAAATAAGGGATAATTATTTGAAAAAATGAATAAAAAAATAATTTCAAAATTTATGAGATTCTTATTAACTTTATTTCATGTGTTTTTAGGAATTAAAAAGTGAATGAAAATAACTCTCTTTCTTCTTAATCTCTTTTCTTTTTAATAAATACACTATAATTTTGTATTTACAACTCGTAAGTTATATACGTCTTTTTATACAAGTTATTTTGTAGTTATACATAGTAAAAATAAATTTATGATTCATTTATTTATCATACAATAAAATTTAGTACATATATTTGAAATAAAAAAATTCGAATCACACCATATACGAATATTAAAAAACATGTATACAATATCTATTGGCTTCAAATACAAATTCATTAAAATTTAATGAATGTCTCTAATATTACAACATTCATGAATACAAGTATTTGCAGACATGCTTATATTCTAGATTATCATATCAGTAAATTAGGCACACATGAATGCAAAAACAAATCAGCATTCATGTATACGCCTTAGCCAATGTTCAATGCAGTGTCTAGTAAACTTTATTCTGCTTTTATATGTTTATACCGACATGAGAAACATTTTGCTATTTTTCAAATTGATCACATTGCGCGAAATTGAGAGCAAATCCAAATTCCTAGATTTTCTTATCCATCCTCTTGTAGCAGTAGACGACAGAAATGAACTTTTCCGGTAAGATTTGTCTCTTGATTAAATCTATAATTCTATTTATAAAAATAAATATAACCGATTTTATTTTTGATTTATTTGCAGATATAATTCTTTTTATATACCAAGTTTCGTTTTTAAACCCTAAAAAAAACATGTTATCCATCATATGGGTTTTTTTCTTTTCAAATGAACTCAAGTTGTTCAAAGAGGAAAATCTACAATATTACTGTTGCATGTTGCATGTGCTTCTTATTTCACATAATGCATGGACTCATTTCTTACAAGTGTGGCACACAAGTTGTTATGCGAGTAAATAGTACATATAACAAGAGTATTGGAAGTGTTGATCTCGTCAGTGTAATAATTTCTGAAGATTCAAGTTACACATCACTTTTCTTTAAATCAATAAACCTATTCAGTTTCTGGGCAGCTTCCTTTCTTTGAATAACAACACAACTCGACAAATAAACACCACGTTTGAGATCTTGTTCCCTTGATTGAATCCTTAGTTGTATTCTTAATATTCTAATGCATACTTGTGTATCTTACTTATATATATCTCTCTTCCTTCAACCGACAACCCATTAAATCGAATCAAAAAACCCAAATAAACAATTTCTTGCATCCGCCAAATTTGCATCAAACCACACGGTTGTGGAATCTAGTTCCAATGCAAACTCATGTATATAAGACCCAGACCCACAACCTCATTGCTTCAGAAAACCCATAATCTCAAATCAAACTCAAATATGACTCAATTGCTTGTTCTAATTTGCATGGTCTTAACAAGTGCTTACGTGAGTGTAGTTATGGCTAATGAAAGATATGAGAGTCAGAACATTGTGAAGTCTAGTCCACCAGCATCAGGTCCTTCAAATTACAGAAAGACACATAAAGTAGAGTCACCCAATAATGTTAGGAAAATTGGAAATCACCAAGAGTCTAAAATAATGACTAAAGAGTACTTTTCTGAATCACCAGCTCTAAGCCCAACAATAGCCTATCAAGACCAGGAAAAAAAGCATTATTATAATTCAAAGGGAAATGCTATTTCAACGTCAACTGATCATTTGAAGCCAGTGACAGAGGTGGATGTGAACATTCAGGTAGAGAAGATCCACCAGAAAAAGCCACATCATTCAATTGATAGGTCGGTTGTTGGTGGAGGTGTGATCCTTGGAGGACTTGCCACAACCTTCTTAGTGTCTGTGTTTTGTTACATAAAGGCCACAGGAAAGCATAAAACAGAGAGTCCTGGTACTAGTGCTTCATCAAGTCCTAGTTCTAATGTAAATGTGTGATCATGTTAAGAAAGCCCTTTTTTTTCTTTTGTTTCGTAGTCAATATACTGTAAAGAAATTGACCAAATTAGTATATTTACTTTCAAGCTGTTGAAAAAAAAACTCTCTTTACTAACCTTTTTGTTAAAATTTGTAATTTCAACAAGCTAATAAAAAAAAATGTGAGCATTATCAATCTATTGGCTGAGGGTTGATCTGAAGAGATTGTTATTTTTAATGAGTAATCAAAAAATTTCTTCTGTTCTTGAGTTCCATCCAATCCTATCATCTTCCAATGTTCATGCATGCTACCTCCCCTTGTCCATCAACACTACTCTCCTTATTTGTTAAAACGATAGTTTTTTTTTTTTTTGGGGGGAGGGATGTTCTTGGAGCTGTGATTATAGTTTAGTATAATTACGTTTTTTTAAAACAATAACTGGGGATGTAGCTCAGATGGTAGAGCGCTCGCTTAGCATGCGAGAGGTACGGGGATCGATACCCCGCATCTCCACTATGTTTGTTGTTTTTCATTCGTATTCTTATATAAAAATTTGGATCAGCAAATGATCAAGAAGTGAGCTTGCCAGAGCGTTTATCAAGCATTCGCTATAATTCGTGGGCTCTCTGCCTGTGCATGTTCGAATGCCTACTGGTGCTCAAAAGTTTTTTAGCTTTACTCGTTTTTCTGTGTTCATTTGGATGATTTCTCATTTTCGCCTCTCTTTCAAATCAAAATTACTACTTATTGGTATGAAACGGATATAAATACAAGAGACCATTTTATGACATGAAAGCTTTATCACAGAAACACAAATTAGGTTTATATACCAAAAATAACCTCAGAATTTTTTTATTTATTTTTTTTGCTATTGACCTTAGATGATTCATGATAGTAGTAGAAATTTATATACTCAAAACTCAAAATATGCCAAAAAAAGAAAAATGCAATGCAATGACCCACTTGTCCCATTGGATTGTCACTCATATCAGAAGCTTCCCATCAATTCTTCCCTAGTTCCCCTCCCTCATAAGAAACGTAAAAAGATGGTAAAGGTCAAACGTGTACTAGCCCATTACAAATTGTTATAGAAGACCATTTATTAAAAAAATAAAAATGTTCTAGATGACCGCCTTAAAATCTAATATCAAAGCCTTTTGAAAAATAATTATGAATAGAATAAATTTGGCATTTTGTATCCTCAAATTATTTCAATTATATAATATTCAATATTAAATAAATTTAAATTATCATAAATTTAAAAAACATATAATTATATTGTACTCAAAATAAATAATAAATTTAACTTTTTTAATAATAAAAATATAATAGCTACCTACCGTAAGTTTTTTTTTCCTAGCTAATAAAATTAAAGCTAAAAACCACACCTTCTAGAATTAGCGCAAACCCATTATAGAAAAAACTTTTCCCACAAAAAAATAAAAAATAAATAAATAAATGAAATCGTTGATTGTCATATATTGCAATCGTGTTATATAAAAATGGTGACACCAATCTTAAGTCGATGACTTTGTAATCCAGTTCTGCTGCTTACATTGAGCCGTTGACCTCGGCTTTCTTGCTTCTGGTTTTTAGATAATAATTAGTTAGAAAAAAAGGACAAAAGAGCGTGTATATGGGTATTTTAAAATCTTGTTATCTGCCAATCTTATTATTGTTGGTTCTAGTACTGATTGTTTCTGAATCAGATAAATCTACAGCTGTAGAAGCTAAGCCTCTTTCCTTACCAAAACAAAGTAAGTAGTAGTACTCTTCTTAAATTTCAAGGTCTCTCTCTCTCATTTATATAATTAGCAATTAGTTGTTGGTATTTAATTAAAGCTAATTGTTTTTTATCTATCATCTTGTTTAATTATGTATGTAGGAGATTCAAATGCTTATTCAAGTCTTGGAATGGTTTGTAAATGTTGTGATGGAAGTGGGAATGGCGAATGCACAACTAGTTGGACGAAATCTTGCTCTAAGCTTCAATGTTCTCCATGGAAACAACATTATTAATTAATAATATCTTTCATCGTTTCGATCTCTCTTAATAAATTTTCTCCTTTAATATATGTCTTGTTTCTCGAATCTCTATCACCTTTGGGTCATTTTCATGTTTGGGACTCATCTGTCAGAAGAGATGGCAGTTTGATCCAACGAGTAACCATTCTATTTGGGTCATCTTCAACCCGAATCGAACCAAAATCAAAACCACTTAAAGCAATTCAATTCAGTTTGTATCCGACCCAAAGCGAGCCCTTGCAATCCTTATCCGTCAGCAATGTTGCATATATAGCAAATGAATTTCAAGAAAGTCGATGTCACTGTGTTGTATATATTATGATGATGAACTGCTCTTAAATTTCAGCAGTAAGGGGAAATTTTAATGAGTCCTTTTGAGAACACAATATATTTTTTTTGTTATATATTTCATATTAATGCTATATTTTACAGAATTTAATTTGCATTCTTTCACTTCAGAATTTGATCATATATATATGGCTGGGATTTAAAGAGTACTTGTTTAATTCTTTCGACATGATAATGAAACAGATCGTAAAATTGACATCGTTCGGTACTATTTAAAATTTAAACTACTTTATCATTTTATTTACAGCCTGCTAGCTGCAAAACAAGAGCTAGCGGACGTAGCTAACAAAGTCCCTAGCTCTATCTCTCTCTCTAGATAAAATTTTATTTTTAATTATTTTTATACTGTATACATATTTTTTATAATTTAAAAAATATATATTTCAAATATTTAATTTTTTTTCAAAATAATGTAAAAAACGTTTTTTTATAATTATATAAAATAACTATTAGTCCATATAAAAACCGAAATGAAAAACTGTTGCAATTACGTCCAAGATTTACAACCGATGAAAAAATATTTTTTAGTTACGGGTTGATCACCGCCAAGTAAGTTGAGAATAGGCATGTAAATTTATTCTTACTCAATTAAAGCCTACATAATATGACTATCTCGAAGTTCGATTAATTCCATATAAATTCTGTCCAACCCAAATATTTTTAAATTTACATTTAAGACAACTATTTTGTAGTAATATTTTATTTGCATATTCAATTGTAACAAAATTATTTTTATATATAATAATTACTTTTTATCTCATCATTTACAAGATTTAACTAATAAAGATATGATTCTTAAAATTTATAATTATAAAAATAACATCATTTATATTCATCTTATATATTTTTTAATATAAAAAAATATGATATATATTATTTCATTTTAAACGTTGTCTAATTTAAGTCTATTAAATTAAACTAAGATTATTTTAATTTGATAAATATTGAACGTGATTAAATAATTTTTAATATTATTTAAATATTATTTTTATTGTTATAATTTTAAGATATTATGATTTATAATTTATCTTCTCCTTCTTCTTTTTTTTTTTTTTGACAAATCATGAAAGAAAAATTTATATTACTTTGATATTTAATATAACTTAAAGTAATAAAAATAAAAATAGTTATGTTATCTATTTAATTTTTTTAATATAAATCAGAATTAAATACAAGGAAAATTTCTATACTAAAAAAGATGAAATTAAATAGCTTTATATGTTATGTTATTTTAAAATTAATTTAATTAAATATAACGTATTATAAATTATATATATATATATATATAATTCTCTATCTTCTTTTTTGATCGTACTCCCATACATACAAATTATATTGGCCACACTATTATTTCGTTTGTTTTTCTTTTATTTTGTTTTTTTTCGATTCTACTAACTTTTTTTCACAAATAATAAATATTAAAATATTCAAAATCAAATACATTTTATTAATTTTATTGTATACTGTTAATTATTTTTTAATTTGTTAGTTTATTCGCTCCACTATTCCACAAGCCTTTTTTACATAAATTAATACCAAAATGTTTCATAACAAATGTATTTTTTATAAATTATTATTTTATTAGTTTTATTTTATATCAATTTGATTATTTTTTACTTTTTTGCTCTTTATTTTTTTATTACACTATAAAATATCAAAATGATTTTATATATCTTTATTTTTTTTATTTCTTATTAATTTTTTTAATGTTTATTGGTTATTATCTCTTTTTTTTTACTTTAACAAATATTAAAATATCTCTGCATATTTATCAAACTTAAAAAATCGTTTTTAAAAATTACATAATAATAATTAATATTATTATATATTATCAAATTTAAATAATAAAATATTTAAAAAAATATATTATCAAGTGTTAATATAAAATATAAGATAAAAATAAATATCATACATATTAAATTATACATTAATTTGAATAATATTTTTAATTTAATTATATTTTATGTTAACTAGTTAAAATAAAAAAGCCAGAAAACAGAGAGGTCGTCTGCCAGAAATCAAACATGATTGTTTTCGGGGTTTAGGGGGGGAACTAAAAAGGGAAGGGTATCCAACGAATCAGGATTGGAAAATTGAATCTGGGTTCCATTTTTTTTTTTTTAAAATCTTCTATGATGTTATCCCCTTTATAAATATCAATGTTTATTTCCTTTTTCAATTTTAATAATTTTTTTATAAAAAAAAATGATTTCATTTGTTTTTTTTTTTTTAAATTGGGTTGGAAACGACGGATTTGTTTTCGTGCGATCTCTCACGTGTCTTTCCCTTTCCTCTGTTTTTCTTTTTCGTTCTATTTTGTTCTGTCTGTTTTGTTTTTCGTCCCCCTTTGTTTTTTTCCCCCCATTTTTTAGCTTTTTCTGTGACGGTGGGTCTGGAATAGAGACCCTAACATACTCATATATTGAGTTGTATCACTCTGTTCTTGAAGGAGGAGAGTTTGTAGCGGAGATTTTACTGTCATATTCACAGGTTATTGTGTTTGTATATGGAAAAAGTGACAATGGAAAGAACGAAGGAACTGGATTTATCTTCTTCCTTCACTTGTGAGTTGTTTGGGTCCAAAGAGTCATCTTCTTCGTCTGGGATTTTCCGGGTTATCTTTGCATCTCCTTCAAAGGTATCTTCTACTGCTTTGTTTAATTGTACCTATGACTCCTTATAGTGTTTGTTAAATTTTATTTGAATATTAGTCAATTTAGCTTTTTGCTTTCTTAGTATTTTTTCTTTGGTTTCCTGCATTGTTTTTGTTGAAAAAAGCAAAAATAGCTTCTGTGAAAAGAGTTCTAGTTTGTATTATTTTTTTCATGTTTTAAATTCTGATTGTATAGGTATTTATAAGGAAATTTCTTTCAAACTGATTATTAACTTTAAATTAAGCGTTATTGATTCTTTCCTTGAATTAAGGATTATTTCTTTTACCTTAAATTAAGGATTAAACATTTTCTTCGTTGAATTAAGGATCCTTTGTTTTATGTCCTTGAATGAGTCGCTTGTTTATTCGCTTGAATTAAGGTCGCTTGTTTATGTCCTTGAATTAGAATTTAATATCCACTTTCAATTTGGATCGAGGGTTTATGGATCAGCTGAAACAAAGTCGTTGAAGCGGTGAGAAGCCAAGGGCTTGGTGAAGATGTCGGTAGGTTAATTGAGAAAACCTTGTATAATGTCAATTACACGTGATTGAACTTGTTCACGAAACGTAATAATGAATCAGCTTGATGTGTTCGTCTGCGTGAAACTTGGGTTTGATGCTATATGCTGCATCATTGCTGATTGTCGCACAAGGGCACAGAAGAGTTGTAGGAACACGCTAAATCTGAAGACGCTTTAAAGCCATATCAGCTCACACCTTGATTGAAGCCATTCACGATACTCGGCTTCGGCACTTGATCAGCAATGATTTATGCCTCTTCCACGTGACCAAGTTTCACAAATGTCTGATGCTTGATGGTGGACTTGCGATCAATTGCATTCCCACTTGACGCATCTGATCCCATACGTGATTTGTGTGTTGTCATTCTTCTTCGTGATAATACCACGACCCGGCTGATCCTTTTAAGTAGCGTAAGTTCATTTTAACAAGGGTCAAAATGCTTTCGAGGAGTCGTAGTTGGCTGTAATACTTACGAGAATATGTGATGTCGGTCGGTGATTAGGTAGATCAAACACCCGACCGGTCCGGTAATAACTTATATCCACGTAGTGGCGTGCCGCCCGAGCTAGGTTTGAGCTTCTTGTCGAGAGGGTAATCATTTGGTTTAGCATCGCTGTGTTAGCTTAAGCAAATCTAGGACATATTTCCTTTGGTTAAGAAAGAGTCGCTTTGTGCGAGTTGCCATTTCTATACCAAGAAAGTACTTGATATCCGAGGTCTTTAATTGCAAACCTTTGTCGAGGGACTATTTCGGGTTGAAAATCTGCGTCGGCATTATCACTGTAATTATCGGATCATCTACAACCATCGGCCTGACGGTTTGCCCTTAGCTGTGCGAACAAATAGTGAGGAATCAACATTCTTTGCTTTGAAACCAACCTAGTGAAGCGAGCTTAGCTTGGCATACCAAGCTCGTGAGGCTATTTCAAACCATAAATGGATTTGTGCAATTTGCCGCTAAATCGATTCATTGCTTTGAGGATGCCAGGTGGTAATTTCATATAGACTTCTTCTTTGAGATCACCGTGCAAGAATGCATTCTTCACATCCATTTGGTACATGGACCACCCGCTGTTCTGACCAGGCAGTAACTGCTCTTCTTGTGTTCATTTTTGCAACGGTGCAAATGTTTCTTTGTAATCCACCTCGAATGTTTGAGTGAATCACACGAGCCACCAATCTTGCTTTATACCTCTCAATTGATCCATCGACTTGAATTTCGGCTTATGGAGATCCATTTGCAACCTGACTTTCTTGCCTTTGGAAGTTTGGTGATGCTCGTGTGTTGTGTTGATCTAGGGCTTTAAGTTCTTCTAGCTTCGCTTCCACACCTCTTGTTGTTGGCCTCATGAAAGTTTTGAGGCTCGCTTGTAACTCGATATAGTCTTTGAGGAGAATGCGACATGGGTTGGTGTCATTTCTCTTATATGACACGTAATTTGAGATGGGATGTGTGGGTTTGTAGGTGACAAAGTCTTGAAGTCTTGTGGGAGGTTGCCTAACACGCGTTGGATTACGTCGTGGAATAGAAGGAGTTATCTCACTTTTCGTTCCGCATCTTGTACCATATTGTGAGGATCATCTTGATTATCACCATCTTAAATGCGATGTACCATTAAGATGAGACCGCTTCATTGTTACTTTCGGTGAGAATCCATCAATGTTGACATGGCGGGATCTTGTTGTTGTGGAGCCTCGAGTTCAATTCTTGGTAATGGAAACACATCAGATGTCATTCCCTTGACTTGTGATTTCATGTGACTTCTTGAAAAAGGGTTAGTTTCATAAAACCGAACATCTTTAGACACAATTAATCTCCTGTTGGGGATCATAACACTTATATCCTTTTGTGTAGATGAATAACCAAGAAAATACATTTATGACTCACAGGATCCAATTTATCACCGATGATGAGATTGAATATGTACAAAGCAGATCACGGCCAAAGACTACAGGTGTGAAAGGTTAATTTTCCTTCCTTTCATGACCTACGGAGAGACTTGAAATCAAGACTACATTTGGTAATCTATTGATGATGTAAGCTTGTTGCCGTAACCCGGCAGGACGAGTCTCTTTGGTACGTTCATTTGTAGCATTAATGCTTCAGTTTTTTTCAAGTAAATCCGGTTTTGCGTTGACTACACCTGTTTGTTGAGGTGTGCCAACCTGACTTGTTTGATCGTAATGCCATGAATGCTCGAAATATTGTTTCATGATATGGGACATATATTGATCTTAATATCGGACCTTAAGGTTTGAATTTTAGAAGAGAAGTGATTTTTAACAAGATTATGAAAGTCCTTAAATACTTCCATAACTTCATTCTTAGACTTTAAAAGATATAACCATGTGACTCGAGAGAAATCATCGAACAAAAATCACAAAATACTTATAACCATCAAAAGATTCATTAATTGGTCCCATACATGCGAATGAACTAGTTCAAAACACTTACTAGCCACTAGACGAGGAAGAATTAAAAGGCAATCTAGTGGCCTTAGACAAGTGGCAAGTTTCAATGCAATTTCATCATTTCCTAAGTTTGGAAATAAAGTTGACAAAATTGGTAGAGAAAGGTGAGCTAAGCGTTGATGACACAATTGATTATCTTGGATAGGATTAAACTTGGCTTGAAACCTGCAGGGATTGTTCTTGGATATGTAATAGAGACCATCTAAGTAAAACCGCTTCACCAATCGTCTTTTTGGTGACCTGAATCACGAAAAATGACATTGTGAGGAGAAAATGCTAAGCAATTCAAGGTATTTGTGATTTTTCCTACGACGAGAAGTTGGAAAGGAAAGGAAGGTATATATAAAGCTAAGCTGATTTCATCGACATTAATTTTATTTTTCCTTTCCTAAAACCTTTACATTCTCACCGTTTTGCAATTGAAACTTGAGAAGGATTTGCTAATTTTTCAAACTTATGAGAGTTTGACACGTAGTTTGTCATATGACCGTGGCGCTTTTGAATCTACAACCCAAAAATCATGCAACATATTTATTTTAAGCAGGTTTTAAAGGATTTTATAATACCTTGCATGTCCTCTTGTGGTATGAGTTTTGTATACGCGAGAAGCATGAAACTTGCCAGCAATCTTTGTTGAGTTTCCTTCTTCTATGCTATCCACCTGATCAATTAAGCTCCTCTTGTCTTGCTTTGAAGATACAACATAAACTCATTCATGAGTTCAAATTTGGATTATTTGTGAAGTTCTTGAATGGATCCAGACCCGTTAGAGGTAGAGAGCAAAAGCATGATTTGCACGGTGTCGTCTGATTCACTACATGTAAACCCTTATCCTTTATAAAATCGGGTTTTGATGCGGATGTAGAATCGACGTGTGTCCTTAACATGGCGGTATGGTTGCAATGTTGACACTTCAAGTTTGGATGCTTCCGCTTTGTACTTCCTCTCGTTGGTTAGATAGGCTCTTGCCTCGGTGAACTAACCATTGTACCGCTTGTTCATGACTTTCCTCCTTATTTCTTCACGTTGAATTGTCGCACATTACATTGGTGAAGGAAGGAAGTTGATATTCATGAGTATATGACATCGTATATCTTCGTATATGTTGAATCAATTTGGACAAAAGTTGAAATATCTTATCTTAGCCTCTCTTTCGTAGCGAGCTACATCGGTTGTATGAGGACGATATATTTCCAACTCATTCCACATGCTTTTCATGCTTCCTAAGAGTTGTACAAAGGCTTGCCATCTTGTTGCGGTCTGAGATGTCTTTCTTTAATTAAAAAACTCGCGGCTGGCGTTGTTTTAGTGCCATACATTTCCTTAACCGTCTCCCATGGATTGGTATGCGGTTAATGGCGAATATTTCGGCTAATTCGTTCCATGGAATTTAGGAGCCATGACATAACCGGTGATCCTTACTAAGCCAGGATTCATAGGTTGGTGAGGAAACATCAGTGCCGATGCTTCCATTTATGAACTGACTTGGACCTTCCACCTGAGCCAGATGCAACTCTTGACCAAGGCAAGTAATTAAACTCATTCAACAAGTGACTTAATCTTTGATTTGGGTTGACATCCACCTGTGCATATTCATGAAGGAAAGCAGCGATGAACTTTCGAAATTTTCTTGATCCTAGTGCTTGTTTTCGACCATTTCAAAGATTGAAGATGCTAAGATAATAATAAAGCGAGAAGCAAGTTAATTTTACTTTGATACCATGTTGAAAAAACAAGAAATAACTCTACACAAAAGAGTTCTCTAGTTTGTATTATTTTCTTCATGTTTTCATTACAATTGTATAGCTATTTATAAGGAAATTTTACTCCTTCAATTATTCTTTAAATTAAGGATTCCTTGATTTACTACTTGAATTAAGGATTCCTTGTTTTACTCCTTGAATTAAGGATTCCTTGTTTTATTCCTTGAATTAAGGTCCATGTTTTATTCCTTGAATTAAGGTCCTTGTTTTATTCCTTGAATTAAGAACTAATATCCAATAGTCTTTTATCCAAAAATTCCTTTTGTTACAATAATGGGAGGATATGAAGTTTTATTCACGCGTTTCTCTAAACGAAGAGATCTGAAACTTTGTAAATAATTGGCAGATCAAGAAAGATGGGGGAAAAGATGATTCCGGAAGTGCTTCAAGAGGAAACTGGTGGCAAGGTATAACACTTCTGTTCTTCCGTATTTGTATGGTATATATATTTTGTTTATTTACTTTGCTCCATACTTTTTTTTTGGTTGAAATAACTCTTCGCTCCATACTTAATAATGGATCTTTTCACCTAATTTTTCTATCTGCAGGATCTCTCTATTATTAGGAGTTCACTTGTCCAAGAGATATACCCTATCTTGGTACAATCTCTATGAAATGTTTAATGGAAATTGCTAGGACAAGACTAATTGGACAAATTGTTCTTTTCCATTTACTTGGCTTTCATAAAACATCAAACCTTGATCCACAAATTTTCTGTAACTCCATGTATCAATCTTTCATGTCCTACCACAATTGTCTCAGCCAAAATCTTATTTTTGTGCTGTTAAATAGGAATAACATAGCATAGCAGATATGAAGAAGATGATAGTCATCCGATCGTTGTTGGAGCTGGCTGTTTTTCCCAACAAACAACAGAGCCCTTATGCGAAACAATAGCTGGAAGCATCTTTTTTTATTTTTTTAGATAATTTACCCGTAAAGAATGCAGAACTTGATACTTAATAATGTAATAGGTTCTTGATCTAGAATCTTAAGTTATCATAAGATAGTACTATGAGGTTGAAGCTTGAAACTTTAAATATCAAGCCACTTTACTTCTGTGGGTTTATAAATAAATTGCTTGTCTTTAATAAATTATACACTAACCTATCATCTGGTCTTATTTATGTGAAAACATCTTTATGATATTGGTATAAAGATAACTGTGGAACATAAGAAGACTCCTACTCTGTTCTATGATGCATAATCTCAGTAGATAATAAAGTTAATGAACAACCAACAATTTTATCTAAAAGGGTTATGTCAAAAGTTTATGTTTCTGTTGTTGAGATTACTGAATGCTTTACGCAATAGTTAAAATCCTAGGTGTCTTTGTAGGAATTGTGAAGTTATTTAGCCTTCAAAGTAAAGTGGTTGGAGTTGTGGACCGGAAATGCACAATTATCCAATTTGGTTATATACTCTCCTCTAGAAGTCCAGTTTCAGGTTATTCTTCCCCTGTCCAAAACTGTGACCCACCAATTGAAATTTGAAGCAGTCTTAATCCATTTTAGATATAGGATGTGTTAGCAGTGTAGTTATTTCAAAGAAAAAAAATTTCTAGATGTAGATAAGGACTCTTTAGCCACATTTCAACGAAATTGAATCTAAAGTTTGATTTTCTGTTCAACGATAATTTCTTCGGGTATAAATGGGCATAAGTGAGGAATATATGGACAATTGAGGATAATTTTAGTAAAATCACAACCAAAAAAAAAAAAAAATCATTCTATCATCCATTTCTCTTACAGTCGCAGTATGTATTAATTAGGAAAAAAAATTCACCTAAGTTGTATGAGTTATGTCTAAGTGTTTATTAATCATTTAAAATAAAAATGTATTTTTTGTCTTGTTGTTATTGCAAAAGAGTCATATAAGGGTGACAATTTTAAAAGGGTGATTGTTAATGGCAAAAATCTTGTAATTGTTACGTCATAAATTTAATTAAAATAATATTCAAAAATTAATTTTGTTTCTTTGTTTTTCTTAAAAGCTAAAAAAAACATTATTTTTAAACTATCAAATTAAATGATCTAAATAATATAAGACGTAAGAGACTAAGATTACTCTCTTCACCCAATTAATTAATGCATTTACAATATCTCTTCCCGTAAATGGTGGGAATTTATTCTTGCAAAATAAGCTCAATTAGTGCCTTTTTCTAATAATTCAGTAATATATAATTATGAATATCTAGAATTTTGTATAATAGTCGCAGACTTACAGTTATGTTATACCAAATTTCCAATTAAAGAAATTTAATGGTTAGATATTTGGGTAATGGTAATGTCTGGAACTGGGATTTGACGAAACTCTTGTTTGATGATAATAATGCTTCTTTGATAAGTATGCTTAGAAGTTCTAATGTTTTATTGAAAAAAATATATATATTTGGACTCCTAATAAGTCGAAATAATTCTCAATCAAATCAACATATAATATACTAGTAAAGGAAGAAGTTGATATGGGTCCAAGAAAAATATGGAAGAATCTTTGGTCTGCAAATTACATAAGAGATATAAGATTTTCGTATGGAGGATTGTTTCAAATGTCTAGCCGGTTAAACACAATTTGGTAAGGTTCATTCCTGAAATTAAATTATGAGTGTGTTCTGTGTAATTCTAGGGAAGAAATGGTTGAATATCTGTTTATTAAATGTGAATGTTTGCATGCTTTATGAAGAGCTTGGCAAGGAAATATCATATTTGAGCAATTTTAGAATTTAAATATACTTTCATTCCTTGAAATTTGTTTGGATCCTCGAGATGGTTTAATTAATGATAGTATGGACAAAAGGTCATTTACTCTTGTTATTACGTTGTCGGTAGTTGCTATTTGGAGATTGAGGAATGACAAATTATGTAAAGGAATATCAGTTAATTTTACAAAAGGGGCTCAATATGTGAAGTCTATTTTTACAGAAATGCAGTAGCCACGGATCACAACTAGCAGATTCTCCTATATAAATGAGAGTATTAATATTTGCTTCATATATAAATGCTTTAAAATATATTTCAACAAATAATCTAATTAATTCGTTTAAATTAATTATATTTTCAGATTAAATTTAAATTAAAAATCTTCAAATCTATTTTAGATCGAATCGGATTTAACGAATAAAAAACAGATAATTTTTATCAACTGCTCACTCCTAATTTAAACCAACTATTGGATATATAAAATTTATTGCGTATATAAGCTTTAAGAATAAACTAGGTGCTATTACGCCAGTGGGAGGGATATTTTAGGAATATAGTTGGAATATGTTGAACAAAATTGCAAGCAACACTAGTACAAAAATTATCCGTTTGGGCGGTTGTTTTTTCAATCGCAATATCCTCTGCGTGAGTGTCCTTAAATATATGACTTTTTGGGACGGTTAAAAGGTACTAACAACCATTTCGAAAGGTAAAAAATAATCATCTCAAAAGATTTTTAAGGACGTTTTTAAACTTACTTTTTGTGACGATTTATAATCGTACATTTTAATAAATATCCTGGTTGTTTTTTGAGTACGATTAATAACGATTCAAAAGAAGAAAAAAAATTATATTGGTAATGTATAT
This sequence comes from Hippophae gyantsensis, assembly GCA_030763125.1. Lineage (NCBI taxonomy): Eukaryota > Viridiplantae > Streptophyta > Magnoliopsida > Rosales > Elaeagnaceae > Hippophae > Hippophae gyantsensis. Next base: position 1,518,187 of record CM061034.1, on the reverse strand, counting down.
AGAATGTGCATTCTTAATATATCTATGATATACTTGAATAACATTATTAGTATCTCAAGCATTACTAGCATACTGCCATGTGATTGTGAATATATTCTTTTCTTTTTCTCTTTAGTCTTTTCCCTCCGCCTCCTTTCTTTGACAGAATGTTTCGAATTAATTTTCAAAGAAGGTTAAGTTAATGATAAAAAAAGATTCATAAAGTTTTGATCTTTACAAGCTAACTAGATTGCTAGCTTACAAAATTAGAGTTAACGGAGAATATTAGAACCCATTTTTCTGCAGCCAATTGTGGTAGGATCTAATCATCTGCGATAGGAATCTTGTTGAAGCTGCAGCATTCGCAAACAGATTGGATAAACCTGATTGCCATTGCTGACGATCAATCATGGTCATGGACATTGGAAGTTCACTTCCAACACTTCTTAGACTACCATTGTTGCTACTACTGCTAGGAAACTGATTCTGAATCTGCATATAATAATTAATTGACACATTCTTAACATTCCATTTCATAACTAAGCTATTTGAGGAAGAATTAAAATTTAAAGATTACTCCCTTGAAAATTAGGGGAGCTGACAAGTAGTGGAGAGAAATTAGGATGCATTTGGGTAAATTCTCCCCCAAGTATTGTTGGGTTTTCCTCTTGATTTGGAGGAGCCCAAAGGAAGCCCATGTGGTTTAAAAGCCCATGGAGTAAGAAGGGCAATTGTGTTATTTTATTGCTTTAATTAATAAACCCATTTAGGGTTTGTTGTGTGAGAATTCTGGAGAAAAATCAAGAGAGCAGCAGCTAGAGAAATCTGCAGAAAAGCTCTCAGTTTTTCATCTCCAGCCAGCCTTCATCAAGTGCTCTGATCGAAGGTCGTTTGTGGTCCGATTAAGTTGAAATTTTGCAGGCAGGTTCACGACTAAAGACTCTTTAATCTGTGCGGTAGGATTTGGATTTGGCTCACCGGTTTGAGACATTCTGAGCAGTGAACAGTGACTACGAATTGGGTTAGATTTCTCAATTTTCTTGAAATAATTGTTAGTTTCCAAGAAGTGTATTCTTGATGATGTTGTTGATTGTTTGCCTCTAGTTTTACCTAGAGAGAACTGTTGTACAATTGTTTCTTGATAGTGGAAGTTTTGGAGAGGAGTGCCGTGGTTGTTTCCTTCCTACACCGAGAAGGTTTTTCCACGTAAATTACTTGTGTTGATTTTGTGCATGTTTGATTTTGAGCTCTATTTATTTGTTTCCTAAAAGATTCACACAAAGAAGGAGAATAGATTTAATTCCGCTGTTTAGAGCTTGATTAAGTTCGAATTGAAATTGTGATTCTCCTAACAAAGTGGTATCAGAGCTGTGGTTATTATTGTGGAATTTCTTGTGTTGAATAATGGAAGCAAATTTAAGTAGAATGATTACTTTGAATGGTTCTAATTATCATACTTGGAAAGGAAAAATGGAAGATCTCCTTTATGTCAAACAATTTCATTTACCGGTATTTGCCTCTGAGAAGCCAGAAAAATTATCTGAAGAAGAATGGACTTTGTTACATCGACAAGTCTGTGGGTATATAAGACAGTGGGTAGATGATAATGTTTTGAACCATATTAGTGGAGAAATACATGCACGGTCATTATGGAATAAACTTGAAGAGTTGTATGCTCGGAAAACAGGAAATAATAAAATGTTTCTTATAAAACAGTTGATGGCTTTAAGGTACCAAGATGGAACTCCGTTGACAGATCACTTGAATACGTTCCAAGGAATAATCAATCAGTTAGCTGGAATGGGTATCAAGTTTGATGATGAGATTCAGGGGTTATGTTTATTGGGTACGTTGTCGGACTCTTGGGAAACATTTAGAATGTCATTAAGTAACTCAGCTCCAAATGGTGTAATCAATATGGATCTGGCTAAGAGTAGTGTTTTAAATGAAGAAATGAGAAGAAAGTCACATGGGTCTTCTCAACAGTCAGAGATTTTGGTTACAGAAAGAAAAGGGAGGAGTAAAAGTAGAGGTTTCAAGAACAAAGAAAAAGGAAGAAGCAAGTCCAACAGGTTTTCTAATGTTGAGTGTCATCATTGTGGCATGAAAGGGCACATCAAGAAATATTGTAGACAGTTGAAGCGGGATAACAAGAATAAAGACAAAGAACAAGAGGGTGATGTTGGCAAGGAAAATGATCGAGTTGCCAACGCTAGTTTAGAAGACTTTCTCGTTGTTTATAATGAAGATGTTGTCAATGTTGCATGTCACGAGGTCAGTTGGGTTATTGATAGTGGAGCCTCCATTCATGCTACGTCTCGAGAGGACTTCTTTACATCCTATACAGCAGGTGACTTTGGGACAGTGAAGTTGGGTAATGATGGCTTGGTTAAAGTCATTGGTATTGGAGATGTGTGTTTGGAGATGAATAATGGCACGAGGCTACTTCTTAGAGGGGTAAAACATATTCCTGAAATTCGTTTGAACTTGATCTCTGCAGGTAAACTTGATGATGAAGGATATTGCAATACCTTTAGTAACGGTCAATGGAAACTTACTAAAGGTGCTATGGTTGTTGCTCGTGGGAACAAGCATTCCAGTTTGTATATACTGTAGGCGAGACTCTTCAAAGGCGTTATTAATGCTGTGACAGATGAGCTCACATCAGAGTTGTGGCATAAGAGACTTGCTCATATGAGTGAGAAAGGCTTGGCAGTATTGACTAAAAAGAATCTTCTTTCTGGAATGAATGATGTTTGTTTAAGAAGATGTACTCATTGTTTGGCAGGGAAGCAAAATAGAGTTTCTTTCAAGAGTTCCCCTCCTTCAAGAAAATAGTACATACTTGATTTGGTACATTCAGATGTATGTGGTCCTATGAAGACAAAAACTTTAGGCGGTGCTAGTTATTTTGTGACCTTCATAGATGATTGTTCAAGAAAGTTATGGGTGTACACTTTGAAGAGCAAAGATCAAGTATTAGATGTGTTTAAACAGTTTCAAGCCTTAGTGAAGAGACAGACTGGGAAGAAATTGTGGTGCATTAGAACAGATAATGGGGGAGAGTATTCAGGTCCTTTTGATGAGTACTGTAGGCATCAGGGCATTCGACATCAAAAGACACCTCCCAAGACTCCTCAGTTAAATGGGTTGGCTGAGAGAATGAACAGGACATTGGTTGAAAGAGTAAGATGTCTTCTTTCGCAGGCTCAGTTGCCAAGATCTTTCTGGGGTGAGGCTTTGAATACAGTTGTACATGTTCTTAATCTCACACCATGTGTTCCTCTTCAGTTTGATGTACCAAATAGAGTTTGGACTGGCAAAGATGTTTCTTATGATCATCTTCGCGTTTTTGGTTGCAAGGCATTTGTGCATATACCAAAAGATGAGAGATCTAAGCTCGATGTGAAGACACGACAATGTATCTTTGTTGGTTATGGTCTGGATGAATTTGGCTACAGATTTTATGATCCAGTTGAGAAGAAACTGGTAAGGAGTCGTGATGTTGTGTTTATAGAAGATCAAACTATACAAGATGTTGAGAAGATAGAAAAAGGAGTCCATCAGTATAGCGATGATTTGATTGACCTAGATCCGGTTCCTTTATCAGTACAGATGGAACAAAATGTTCAAGATGACCAACAGGGTTTAGATGATGTAGATATGCAAGTTGAAACAGATCACCAGACTACTGATCAGTTGCCAGAACCAGAAATTCCACCCAGGAGGTCTACCAGAGACCGACGTCCTTCCACACGGTATGATACAGATGAGTATGTGTTATTGACAGATGAGGGAGAACCTCAATGTTATGCAGAAGCAATGGAAGATGGAAACAGAGCACATTGGGTTGGTGCTATGGAAGATGAGATGCAGTCACTGTATGACAATCACACGTTTGAGCTGGTAAAGTTGCCTAAGGGTAAGAGAGCTTTGAAGAACAAGTGGGTCTACAGGGTGAAGCAAGAAGAACACAATTCACAACCACGATACAAAGCTAGACTGGTCGTCAAGGGATTCAGCCAGAGAAAAGGTATTGACTTTGATGATATTTTCTCTCATGTTGTGAAGATGTCTTCCATACGTGTTATTCTAGGTCTAGCAGCAAGCTTGGATTTAGAAATTGAGCAAATGGATGTGAAAACTGCCTTTCTTCATGGTGAGTTGGAGGAAGAGATTTATATGGAGCAGCCAGAGGGTTTTGAGGTTAAAGGAAAAGAGGATTACGTATGTAGGTTAAAGAAAAGCCTCTACGGGTTGAAACAAGCACCTAGACAATGGTATAAGAAGTTTGAGTCAGTTATGGGGGAGCATGGTTACAAGAAGACTACTTCTAATCATTGTGTTTTTGTGCAAAAAATCTCTGATGATGACTTTATCATTTTATTGCTCTATGTTGATGACATGTTGATTGTTGGCAGAAATTCTTCAAGAATTGATAATTTGAAGAAGCAGTTGAGTAAGTCCTTTGCCATGAAGGACTTGGGGCCAGCAAAACAAATTCTTGGTATTCGAATTTATCGAGACAAGAAAAGAAAGAAGTTGTACATGTCACAGGAACGGTACATCAATAAGGTACTTGAAAGGTTTCATATGGATAAAGCTAAAGTGGTTTCTTCTCCTTTATCTAATCACTTTAAGTTGAGATCGAGTCAAGGCCCTTCAACAGATAAAGAGAAGGAAGATATGGAAAAGGTTCCATATGCCTCAGCAGTAGGAAGCTTAATGTATGCAATGGTGTGTACGAGGCCAGACATAGCTCATGCAGTTGGAGTTGTTAGTCGTTTTCTTTCGAATCCAGGAAGAGAGCATTGGGATGCAGTAAAGTGGATTATGAGATATCTTCGAGGTACTTCCAAGTTAACACTTAGCTTTGGAAGTGGAAAACCAGTGTTAGTTGGATACACTGATTCAGATTTGGCAAGAGATGAAGATTCTCATAAGTCTACTTCAGGTTATCTAATTACTTTCTCTGGTGGAGCAGTTTCTTGGCAGTCAAGATTGCAAAAGTGTGTTGCACTTTCTACAGCAGAGGCGGAGTTTATCAAGAACTAAGCCTGTAAGGAGTTGTTGTGGATGAAACAGTTCTTGAGGGAACTTGGTTTCAAGCAGCAGAAATATGTGTTATTCTGCGATAATCAGAGTTCTATTCACCTAGCGAAGAACTCGGCATTTCACTCAAGATCAAAGCATATTGATGTGAGGTATCATTAGATAAGGGATACTCTTAACAATAAGTTGCTTGAACTTGAGAAAATTCATACTGATGAGAATGGATCTGACATGCTGACAAAAGCAGTGTCAAGAGAAAAACTTGAAGTTTGTTGTTCAATTGCCGGGATGGCGGATCCCTCCATCTAATCGGAAAATGAGGAGATTTGTTGGGTTTTCCTCTTGATTTGGAGGAGCCCAAAGGAAGCCCATGTGGTTTAAAAGCCCATGGAGTAAGAAGGGCAATTGTGTTATTTTATTGCTTTAATTAATAAACCCATTTAGGGTTTGTTGTGTGAGAATTCTGCAGAAAAATCAAGAGAGTAGCAGCTAGAGAAATCTGCAGAAAAGAAAAGCAGAAAAGCTCTCAGTTTTTCATCTCCAGCCAGCCTTCATCAAGTGCTCTGATCGAAGGTCGTTTGTGGTCCGATTAAGCTGAAATTTTGCAGGCAGGTTCACGACTCAAGACTCTTTAATCTGTGCGGTGGGATTTGGATTTGTCTCACCGGTTTGAGACATTCTGAGCAGTGAATAGTGACTACGAATTGGGTTAGATTTCTCAATTTTCTTGAAATAATTGTTAGTTTCCAAGAAGTGTATTCTTGATGATGTTGTTGATTGTTTGCCTCTAGTTTTACCTAGAGAGAACTGTTGTACAATTGTTTCTTGATAGTGGAAGTTTTGGAGAGGAGTGCCGTGGTTGTTTCCTTCCTACACCGAGAAGGTTTTTCCACGTAAATTACTTGTGTTGATTTTGTACATGTTTGATTTTGAGCTCTATTTATTTGTTTCTTAAAAGATTCACACAAAGAAGGAGAATAGATTTAATTCCGCTGTTTAGAGCTTGATTAAGTTCGAATTAAAATTGTAATTCTCCTAACAAGTGTATCGTATGAATTGACCATATCTATAAGCTTCAGTAGCAACAGCCGGAGTTTCAAGATGGGTTCTACCGAGAAGCTTCATGGTTTCCTTCTCCAAGTACCCATCTTTTCTTAGAACCTCAATGTCTCCTCTGTGTGGTTCTAGCCGCAGAAGAAAATTTAACACAAAAATAACATCAAACACTAGGTGGGCATAAATAAAAAGCAATTTATAAAACAGAAATGAAGAAAACTTATGAACCTAATTGTGCCTAAATCCACCCTAAGACTTTCTTGAATCACTTTCAAATGGGATTGAAGCAGATTATTGATGAACCATAGCAGCATTTGGGCTATTCAATCCCCATTGTCAGACTTCTTTGCTTTGATATTGAATTGCCCAAACTCAAGTCCAAATTGTGATCGACTGTAGTACTATTACCTGATGATGTTTCTGAAACACCAAAAATTAATTAAATGCCAAAGCTGAAAAAACGATTTGGAAATTAAATATTAAATGTCTCCATCAAAAGTAACAATTAAACTAGTTACCTACCATTGGAATAGAGCTCATTCTCATATATACTTGGATCAAAATTGGTGACAGCCTCTTTGCCATTACACATGATTGCAGCTTTATCATAAACCCAACAAACAAGTATGACACAAAGCTTTAAAAACCCATCAAATCAGAATTAATAAAAAGCAAAAGCCAAATTAATGTTTAAAACGTATTTAAATAATTCACTTTGCTGCTTCAATCTCTGTTCAAACAGTTAGGGCGAAACACACGTTATCTCTTAATACGCCCGAGCTGGAGGACTTGGCCGGTTATGGAGGCTGGAGGGCTGGTGGTAGAGAAACAACAGCCAGATTTACTTAGCACGCAGTTGGAGGAAGAATTGGCTGTAGCCGTCGCTGGGGGTTGGGAGTTGGCCTGACGTGCTCCGTGGTCATGTGCCAGAGATGATTAATAACCTTCTATAAAAAAAATTCATAATTTATTTATTGATTTAGTGCAATGATATTAGAAGATATTGAAGCTCATGATTTTTCTCTTGCATTTGTCACGGCGGGTGCAATTGGTTTAACAAAAGTCATTATAGAAGGTGATTGTAAAGAAAATAATAAACTATATTGAAGGAAATCCAAATCAAGCTTCATGGGAAGCAAGGCAATATCTTGATGGATTAGTTCTTATCATTCAACAATTTCTTCATTTTTAAGCTAGATGAATTCCAAGGGAGGATAACTCTCTGGCACATGAAATTGTAAAATGAACTTATCATGATTAATTTGTGGGTAATCTTAATATTTTTTATCTACCTTTTATGATTAACTCTATTCTAAATATAGAAGCTTTAAATTAATAAAATGTCATGTATTTTTTAAAAAATAAAAAATAAAATTAAAGATGATTCATTATATGTGCTATATTTTCATTCATTGTAATGATAATATATGTGTTATTGATTAAGTATTATATAAAAAGAAAGTATTATAGAGTAATATAGGAAGAAGAAAAAAATACTATTGAGTAATTTATTATTTTATTTTTTTGTGTGTGGGGGGCTAAAATTGAGTAATTTTATATGGAAGGGAAGGGAAGAGAAGAGAAGACACAACGAGCTTCCGTTTTCATTTTCAGGTATTAGTTTAGATATTAGATGTGGCAAATGGTCTCAACCAAAAAAAATAAAAATAAAAATAAAAAATCTGTTGATGAAAAAGTCATGCTATATAGGGCCCTGCTTTAAATTGCCATGTCCAAATATATGTCGTTGGTACAAATTTTTTTCTTTTCTAACTAAAAAGAGGTGAGGTCAGGTCAGGTCAGGCCCATTAAATATATTGAAGTAACTCATATTGGATAAGAATCATGTACGTGAATGACTAGGTACCTAATTAATGTCATGTGCTAATCTTGAAACTAAATTATTCAATGCATGCATGAGGCATATCTAAGTTTTCAAATCTTTTATTTATTTATTTATTTATTTATGGGAAACCAAATTATCAATTGTCGGAAAGGGACCTAAACAAGCCTAACCTCACAAATAAACAGTGTAAGTAAAATTACCTACTTGAAGTGTATTTATCGTAGAAGACTAGAAGCTGGATCTATAAGAAGAAGTAAAACATTTACATTTTACACAAAAGCTGGGTGAATGTGGAAATTTTCTTGTACGTTGGATTGTGGTTGAGTATGAGTGCTTCTATTTTTCAATTTAATAAAAATTAAATTTATATATAACTTTTAATTAATTAATTAATTAAGAGCTAAAGTCTACCGGTAAATAAAAATTAAGTGTAGATTTATTTAAAACAACGAGACCCATATAGTAGTCTTATCGTTGGTTACCTTGAGCTGAGGTTACTGGGCAAGTAATAGGTCAATGATCATAATTGTTTAAATACTTGTCTAAATGCGACTGTTCAGTAGTCACTAAGAATATAAAAACAATAACAAATCATCTTTAATTATAAAAATAATTAATTTAATTGATTAAAAATAGACTTTATGAATAATAAATAACTCCTCCAAATCCAACGCTAGACCCTATTTTAAAAGAAAAAATCAAAGTTGGCACAAAAGTAGGTTAGCAATTTAGATTTTATGCGATTTTTGTCTCGCCCTGGTCAAAATATTTTTGCTCCAAACAAAATGCACAAAATAAATTACAATAATATTTTTTATATATAGTATTCACAATTTTACACTTTTATTTATTTAGTTTTTTATTATATAATTTTTATAAAAAGTTGAAATCGAATTGAAAATAAATGACATGATTCAAAAATATTTTTAAATATTAACACATGTTAAATATTTTTGGTATTTTATTAATCTCGATGCTAAAATAAATTTTATTTTTATTTGGCTGTAATATAATTAAATTTTATCAATTTTAACTCATAATATTCAATTTTTAGTTGATTCTATTTTTAAAATAAATTATTAAAATTGTATAATAAGAAGATTAAAATATAAAATAATAATAATAATAAATGCACCAAAATGTAGAATTATGAATTATATAGAGAGTACAAACAATTAGTATAGTTTGGCCAAACATAATTATTGTTTTTGCACCAATTTGTTCCCTACGTTTCAACTGGACATATTTAGAACTAAATTATAAATAATATAAAGAATATAAATTAAGTAGAGATTATTAGTCTAATTTAGCCAAACAAAATTGATGTTTTTGCACAAATTTGTTCCCACGTATGAACAGCACGTATTTAAGCTTGACCGAATTTATTTATGATGAGTTTTTTTTCGAGTCTGATTTTTGACGAGTCCAGTTTCGAGCCATATTTTTGGCTCACTTATACGGTTACTCTTATTCTGATTTTAGGTCCCTTCATTTTTGTACGAGATAATTAAGTTATTAAAATTTTTATATTATTTTAATTTAAAATTTTTAATAACTTAATTATCTCATACAAAAACAATCTGCCTTAAAATTAGACTAGAAGGAGCCGTAAAAATGAGCCAAAAATCAAACTAAATACTTGTAGTTAAGAAACTAAAATGAGGTATCGACCTAATTAAGATGTCTCGGTACACCAATTGATCTGTTAGCTGCAATCTTTCGTATTAAAAAAACTCATAAAATTATAATAATTATTTATTATTATATAATTAAAAAAAATCAATTTTTTTAAATATGTGCTAAATTATTATACTTCAAAATTTATAATCTGTAAAATATGATTAAAAACATCATAAATCTTTTAACTTATTTCTATAATTTATAATGTGTTCAATATTTTGAAGATTTTTATAAGAAATTTTAAATTTAGATATTTTAGTCACATAACTATGAAGTTTTATGATTAAAGTGTCTATTTTTTTCGTAATTATGTTATTAAAGTTTTCTTTATTTATTGTAAAAAATAGATACTTTAATCACGTAATTATGAATTTATGTAACCAAAATATTTTAATTTAAAATTTATAATGACCTATGTGTCTCATACAAATGCTACGTAATCAGAATATTCTAATAACATAAAACAAGTGATTTAGAAAATTTATAATGACTTATGTGTAAGAAAAAAAATCAAAATTGATTATTTTTTATTGATCTGAACTCGATTTGATCCAAAATAAAATTAGAAGATTTTCAATTATAATCTAATTTAAATTAATCCAAATTCGATCAAATTAATTTTTTATGAATTATTGTCATATATAAAACAATATATACATCACATTTAAATTTTAAATTAATGCATCTTTAGTAAAAAATATTATTTATAACCATAACTAAGAAAATCAAAACAATAACAAGTATGTTTGGACAATTATTAGATTATTATTGAGATTTAATATTAATTTTTTATTTTTAAATTAAAATAATAATTTAATGTAATTATAATATATATAATATTAAACTAAAAATAATAATTTAACGTGATAATGGTATGTAAAATATTTAAATATAATATATTATAATATAAAATATATATTTATTTATAATTTTAATAATAATTTGATTCAGATTATATTGCATTAAACTATAATATATAAATTATTAATTTATTAATTCAATCCAATAAAATCATCAAAATATATATTTTTTAATTTAAATAAATTGATTTAATTATTTAATAATCTTTAAATGATTCTTTTTTTAATATAATTAGAATGATATACTTAGTATGATATTATTTATTGATCCATGGTTTTTTATTTGTTTTAGATAAATTAATATTTTATTTATTTAAACAAAAAATATAAAAATAATTAAATCAATAAAATAAAAATATATCAAATTATTATATAAGAGTCAATATAAATCATTTGTAGTATGCTTAGAGTTTTCTTCTAAACAAAAAACTATAGATTTAAATATATAAACTAAACAAATTAAAACATAAAAAAACATGCATAAAATCACAACTATATAAAAATATAGGTATAATTATCAAATTAGGATCAATATGTATCTTTTTTTAAATTATAAAACTTTTATGTATCATTTAATAAATATAGAATTTTTATTCACTTTTATTAAAAGTTATAGGAATTACAAATAAATTTATCACCTCTTTTTTTAATTAAACATATCATATGTATTGCAAATAAATTTATTAATAGGAATTAAAATTATTATTTTAATCACTAAATAACAATTCTAACATATTATTTTCTCTTTATTTTATTTATTTGTTAGTTATATATTTTATTTTTAATTAAATAATAATATTATATTATAAATTTTATTAAAATTTTACTCTTTATTTTTCTATAACCCCTTTTGTACTACAACAGGATAAAATATTTTAAAAAAATTAACTGTAACTTGAAAACTAATTCCTTTGACGATCCTTTTTACTAAAAAAAATTTGAGAAATGTGTTTGTACTTTAAAACGAAATAAACTAATATAATGATAAAAAATATTTATTTTTTTTAAGCATAAATGACGATTTCTTATTTTAAGTTAATCTAATATAAGATTATTATGATTATTTTATAAAAAACATAAATATCAAGATAAAAAAATAAAAATTAATTGATGAAAAATATATTTCAAAAAATATAAATAACACTTGATACAAATAACACTCCATCACATGCAAATGAACTCAATAAATAGGAAACATTTAGAAAATCTAGAATATATAAGGAAGATGATATAAAAATATCATATATTAATTGTCTAAAGAGTTTAAATTTGTGAGAGTTGTATTTAATTTTTATTTAATATTTTTTTAAAATGTTTATTATTTATATTTTTAAAAAAAGATAGAATTTCTTCGTACTTTTATAATGCCTACCAACCTAAGAATTTAATTAAATTGTTAACATATTATTTAAAATATTCGGTTTTTTATTTAAAAAATTAAAAATTATATAATAAATTAAGTATATACATCTGAGTGGGACTCAAAGTGCGAGCAGCGTGCCTAATATTTGTAACAGAAACTTTTGGAGTATTAATTACAGCTAATATTTATTTATTTGTTAAATGTAAGTTAAAATGATTGAAAAAATGGTTGAGTAACAAACTTTGTTCTGTGTCCCACCAGTACAGAATGTGGTTATCAAGTATCATGAATAGTTAAAAGTTAATTATTTTTCTAATTGGAACGATAACTAATTAGGTTTCTAAAGAAGAAGAATAAACATTGCATTGCATTGCATGAAGTACTACTGGTTTCCACTAAATAAAAAAAGAATAATAAGAAGATACGGTGGATTTGTCTTTATGGATTAGTAGTCAAAGTGGTTGAATAGAGATATCCTCCTGCTGCTGCAGCTGCTGCAAAGGGTCCGGATGGGGACAGATGTTCAAAGTTTTTCCAAAACAGATCTAGCTCACGCTCCGCACTGAGCCATAACCAAAATTTTAAATATAATTGTTAAAATTATCATAATTTAACATGAGCAGTAAATATATACTTAAATTATATTAAATATTTAATTATAAAATTATGTGATTTGATTTTTTTTTCTATTAACTCAAATTAAGAATTATATTTTTTCCTTTATCCCATATATCCATATTGTATATTGATGAAGTTTTTCTCACCCTCTTTTTTTTTCTCTAATTAGAGGAACTGGCAAATTATTTAACAATAATTATAAAAAGAAAAACTGAAAAAATTATATAAAATAAAATCTTTGAAATTTATAGTAATAATAATATTAATTTATTAAATATAGTTACTATATGTCAAATTTTTAGACTAATTTATTTTTATTTATATTATAAATATATAATTTAGAAATAATTGATAATATTTTTATAATTATAAATTTTTATAATCATGTTAAATATTATTGAAAAGAAGAAAAAAGTTTCTCGACCGTCAGCATAGTCCTATTAAAAGGCGTAAATACGACGAGCATAAGACAAACGCCAAACTTCACCGCTAATCAAGGTAGCATGTTTCTTCTTTTTCTCGCTCCCTCCGTGCTAAATTATAATTATTATACTTTTTGTCATAATTGTTACTATTTTATATGGTTGGATGGAAATAAAAAGATTTCTTGTGAGTCCTCAACCATATATTTTACTTATTCATAATTTTTTGGGGACATAATGAATCATGTTAATTATTTATTTATTTAGATATTAACTCTACAAATATATTAATTTTATATTTTAAATAATATTTCTGTTATTAAATCATATAGTATTAATAAATATTATTCATAAGTACTTATAGAAAAATGTATTCTATTTATGAATAAATAAAAATGCAAAGAGAAAACAATTTTAATAGAATGTACGAAGTTTTTTTTATTTTTTATACTCTTTTATATCAATAATTGAGATTTTTAAAGGAATGAAGAGAAAAAAAAATTATTTATTTAAATCTCAAACTTATAATAAAATATTTTATAAAATTATATGCCACTGACCATTTTTTTTAAAAGTAATTTACATGATTTTTATGTACTGTATTTACTATGGCTTATTATACATTTATACTCTCGACGCCACTACGCTAGATTATTTCTATTCAATTTTCATGTAGGATATTTTCTATAATTCTGATATTCTACTTAATGATTCATCTATGGCTCTTCATGGGGAGATTTTGCAGTAGAATAAAGAGGGAAAAAAATGTAACACTAATTTAAATTTATATTATGAATAAAATTAAATTCAAATATTCTCTTTCAACAAGTTTAAATTAGATATCATTGATGTAGAAAGTTCAATATTATCAGAATAATGTTAAGATTTGAGTAAAATTGAGACGTGATGGTGTGACATGAGAAGACGAACATAAGGAAATATCGTATTGGATTCATTAAGTTCGTTTATAATAATTATAACTTTTAAGTTAATTAAGGATCTTGAATGTTCAAATATTTGATTATATCAAGTTAAAATATTGATAAATAGAAAAATAAAGATAAAAATAACATAATATTATGGTAAGAAAAATAAAAATTAAATTATCTTTAGTAATTACAAGAATTAAGGAAATAAAAAATTAAATTATCTTTAATAATTAAAAGAATTTAAAACTAATGTTAAATAAATAACCCTCAATTTGAAAATTTTAATGAAAGATAAAAATATAATTTTATTAGAAAAATTTGATAAAAATTATCTCTTAACCTTAAATGATTATTTTAAAGATGAAGATTATAAAAATTGTCTTAAAAAATTTATAAGGTTAAACACCTTAATATATATATATATATACATATTATATTAAAGTTGTTACAAACATAATAAATCATCATATTTTCATGATATTAAAAGAGTATTTTAATCAAAAACAAGTCTTCTTAGAAGAAGAATAAGATGGAAAAAGATAATTTAACAACCTTATGTATGGTTATTATCTTTTCAAAAATTATATGTACATTATTTGTACAAAAAAAATGTAATTGTATGGAATTACAATTACAAGATCAAGTCTATTTATATCTTAAATAGGCTTAGAGCATGTAACTAAGAGTGATCTCTTATAAGAAGGTTAGATTGACTAAAATTTCGTCATAAGGCTAATTGAGGATCCTAAACACAAATTGGTGTCATAATTGTAAGAATATTAACATAATATGGATTAAAAAGTTAACACTATTAGTTTTAAGAACATTAATGGTATTAATCATAAAATCTAGAGAAATTTTAGCATTTTTTACAAACTTAAATAACATAAGTGAAGATATGTTAAAACCTATGGGAATTTTAGATAATTTTCTTGTTTTGCAGTTCTGACTAAATTGTGAAAACAGTTAACAGTTTATCGTTTTTTGGATAAAACATCACATAATCTGACTCAATTTTAGAATTTTACTGCATTGTAGAAGACCAAAATACTACACATATATTAAAATTATGTTGCTCGAAATCAAAGAATAAAAAAAATGAGAAAGATTGGTGGGTTTTGTTGTGTCAAATTACAAAAAATATTACCTCCGTTTATAGGTAAAAACTAAAACGTACTAATAATAATTATGATAATAACGTTTATAAAAAAACGAACATTACAAAAAACGTGTACAAGGAGAGACTAGTTTATAAACTTAATCTTTTCAAACTAGTTAAAAAAATTAAATAATATTTATCTTAAAAATAAATTGATACCTCATGTAGACTCTATGGTAACCTTTATAGGCATGGTAAATTATCATCAAATCTCAAGATAAAACTTCATTAATACTTTTAAAGAGATGTAAAATGACATGTGAGACAAATTGAATAAGCAAGCATATGGACACTTTTTTGTTTCCATTTTTTGTAGATCACTTATTTTCTACAAATGCTATTCATTTCTAGCCTTCTCTATATATTTATCACACACTCTCTCTCTCTCTCTCTACAATTCTGTACAAAGCTCAGTAGTTAACTAAACGACTGTAGCCCTCCAGATTGCCATTTTATATCAAAGATCAAGCTCACGGAAGAACCAAAAAAATTTCAGTTCGATTTGGAAAAATTGTTTATTGATTTCTTGTATAGAAGGAGAGAAGGAAGCTTGAATATTCATTTCGATTAGATTAGGGTAAGCCGTTGGTTTGGAGTATTTTGTTTTAGATTTATTGTAAAAAGATTGTTATTTTACCCATTTTTTTATTTATTTTTATTATCAAAATATATTCGAACATTTTAATTAATGTTCTGACAATTACAATTTAAAAGACCACAAAACCATCTATGTTTATATATATATATATATTAGTATAAATATTAAGCATATAATTTTGAGTGAGGAATATAGGATTAAGAACTCAACTTTATTTAAAGATATCATAATCTCATCAACTGTATTACCAAGATATGAGAAATTATATTTATAGCATAACCTTATCCCTCATAGTTTATTTTTAAACCATGTACCCCCATTTTTCCTATTTGGTCTAGTATTTTTTGTAATTATATAACATAAGTCTCTGTAGATGTAATTTCATCTTAACCGTCTTTCAAGCTGTGTATATATTTTTTATAAAACTTTAAAAAAAAAATATGTTTTTGTTGTTTAAAAATATAGTTTACATATATTTTTATATTATATCATAATATAAAAAATATATATGTTTAATAAAATTGTGTGAATAATTACATAGTATAAAAAAATTAGAGAATATTTTTTTTTACTTTTTTATTTTTTTTATATTGATAATATTTTATTAAAGGTATGTATAGAATAAAAACATATTTTTTAAAAGATATTATTAACATATTTTCTAAAATAGTATTTCAAAACAAATATTTAATACATACGAATCATTAAAAATACAAAGGTAAAAAAAAAAAAAAGGGTGCTTGTCCTCGATCCACTAAAAAGACGACACTTTACCTTTTCCTTACGTCTTTTGCACTTTTGTTTTTTGCTTTTTTATCCATATATTTTCATTATAATTAAACGATACATAAAATATAACCTTTAAATACGAAATTAATCAAATTCATATACAAATTTACAACGCAAACAGTAATTAGTGAACCTGCAATTATATTTTTACAATGTAATCCACATTTTAATTTAATGTATTTGTACATTATCAAAATTAGTAAATGGAAACCATTTTTATGGAATCAATACATACAATATCAGACAATTATTAACTATCATATACTGTACCGCTAATAAAATAAATAAAAACTCTTATTAAGTTATGCCAAACAATTAATTTTGAAGACACATATTCAACTTATGACAAATTGAATAAAAAAACTTTCACTCTTAACTTTAAATCACATTTAAATCCCAAATAAGTTAACTTTAGATTTTTAATAAATGCCACCGATATAATGTATGATATCATCGCCATGCAGTGTCGTTTTGTGGGCCTTGTCCACATGTCCATGGGCTCTCATAAAATCAAAGTAGACAGCAGCGATTCTCATTCTATGCATCACATGGTTAACAGCTCGCAGCATGTTCTCAAAGTAGTGTAGATCATAATCTCCTGTACAGCAATGTGAAACTCTATTAGCTTTTTCAAATAATGAGAGCAGGAACATTTTCAAGTCTATTAACTAACCAATTTTAATTGCATCAAGTTAATCCACGTAATTTCACGTATATATTATTTCATTTATTTAATAAAAATGAGATTTTAATAAAAAAATTATTATATTTGTTTATAAGAATTACTCAACAAGTTGATAAAGGTAGTGTTTCATCCTAAAAAAGGTCGTAAATTGAACCTTTACATAAGATAAATTTATAATTTTCAATTCTCTTTAAAATGCGAGTTCTTTTATTTAAAAAATTATTTACAGATTGAAAATAGGATTTGACTGGTTGTAACTATATAGCTTAAAATATGAAACATGACAGACCAAGCTATTTTACTGTTTAAAATAAATAAATAAATACTTTTAATATATTAGGATGTTTTTTTACCAAAAATATTATTAGCACATGTTGACAATTTGTGCCTCACCCAAATTACCGGCGTTTTTTCATCTCTGATACAAGCTATTTGATTATATAATTTCTTTTAATTTATTTATTTGTATTTATTACATGTTTGTTTTTTTATAAAAAAAAGTTACATAATTTTAAATTTTATTTATCTAAAACATCAAATTATCATCGTATATTTTAAAAAAAAATCATGCATATATTTCTACTTCAATTAGTTCTTAAAAATGTGTATATATATTCTATATGCACCAAGTCAAACGCCAAACTATTCATTCTTTTAGTGTTTTTTTTAATTATATAAAATAAATTTTTTTATTTTAATTAATCAATTTTGACTATATATTTATCTAATTTAATCGGTCATAATTAGACTATTATTTAACTATGTAGAGTCGATTTAATGATAACTCTACTCATTAAAACTGTCCAATTAAATTTAATAATTGTTCGATTAGATTGATTTTGATTAATCAATAATTCCACTTATCAAAATTAAATTATATATGTGTCTAATTAAATCGATAGTTTTTCAATTGATTCAAATTTTATCGATTGTTAAACTTACTTGTTAAAGAAGAATGGAATACATGTTCAAATAGTTAAATTTTGATTAATCGTACATCATACTCATCATAATCAAATTAAACAGATGATTAACACAACACAGATTAAATTTTAATTGATATATAATCTAAATTGTCTATTAACATATATATAGCTAATATTAGACATATGACTTCAAAATAAAATATATTCTTTAGTTGATGTGTTTATTAAAATATAATAAGAATATTAATAAAATTATAAATTAAAATTATAATCAAGAATAAAAAATAATAATAAAGCATCATATAAAGTTATTTTTTTAAATCTTATAATAATAAAAATAAGATTTTGATAATATTAAATTAGATTTAATTTATTAGAATTGAATATTAAATGAATTTAATTGATGTGAAATTTATAAGTTAAAATATTTTTATAAAAAAATATATAAATCGGAGATTTTTATAATTAAATTTTTTTAGAGTATTATGAATGATTTTTTTTGGTAGAATAAGCACATTTAACGAGTGAGAAAAATAATAGAATCTGTAGAATTCTTTAAATTTTAGAAAGCTAAACCTAACTAATTGCGCTGGAACTTAAGAAGGTCATCCTCACTAGACAAAAAACCATGCGTTTGGGTAACGATGCATGTTATTAGGCGACAAAGAATACTGTCAATTTTCTGGGCAATTTTTATCGGATGTCTATTGACTCACTCATTACGTTTTTCAACATTTATTTAATATTAAATATAAATTGATTAAATTATTAAAAATATAATTATCTATTTTTTTATAAAATATAAATTCGTTATTTATAAATAAAATTTCAATTTCAATTTTTTTACTTAAAATATATGTTAATAAATATGTTAATATATAAATTTTATGAAAATATCAAAAATATTATCGTAATTGATAAATTTTTTAAAAAAATCACGAAAATTATGAAAAAAAATAATTTTTTTTATAAAATATTAAAATAATTAATTAATTATATTTTAAATTAATTTTTTTATTTAATATATATATATATTGTAAATATGTAGAATATTATATCAATTAATTAAAATATTACGTAATAAAATATTTATTATTTGTTGTTAAATATTATAAAATAAGTAATTAACATATTTAAAATAATGAATTATGATATTTATTTATAATTATTATAAATAGAGAAATATTGATAACATGAAAATAAATTTTTTTATTTTTAAAAGTAATTATATGTATAGAAAACATATTATAAATAAACTTTTTTTTATTTAAAAGTGAAAAAAAATTGAAATGAAATGATTAATAAGAAGAAAAATAAATCAATCAAAAATTTATATATTAAATATTTTGTTTAATATTTTAATGATATTTTGATTACATTTTAGTAATAATTTATGATATTTTAACGAAAAAAATATTTAAAAAAAATTTAATTAATAGTTTAACGATATTATCAATAATTTAACGATAATTTGAAGAAAATATATGTATATTATATTTAGATATCAAAATATATTAAAAAATATTATCAATAATATTGACAATAATTTATATATTTTCATCCATACAAATTGAGCTTTTCTTTGACAAAATTTCCATTTTTAAGTGGTACTTTATCCTTTATGACTATTTAGAGAGAATTTGGGATGTGGTTTATTATTGCAGCATAATGTTCTGCTAGCTGTGGCCATCATTGCGGATGGGCGACTTTTTAAATTAAAATTTATTTATTATAAATTTATCTCTTAAAATATAATATAAATTATTATTATTGATAAATAAAATAATTTTTTAAAAAAATGTTACGGTAATTTTTTTTATAATGTAATTATAATATATAAAAATAAGTTTATTTTAATAAAAACTATTTTTTATCAAATTATTATTTAATAAAAATTATAATATAATTGCTCTCACTTTTTTTAATAAATTATTACATAATATATCAATTAATGTAAACCAACTGAAACAAGATTTCTTATACATTATTTTTGAATTATATTATTCATAATTAGATTATTTTTCTATTGACTTTCTATTTGGTATTTATTTATTTTAAATAAAAATTTACATATTAATTTAAATTTTACTGATTTAAAATAATGAATAATTTTATTAACATATAAATATACTTTTTGTTTAATTAATTTGAGTAAAAAATAAGAATAATCAAAGTTAACATTTGAAGAAATTTTCAAAGTAAGATCTCACATAAATGATTGCATTGATATGTTTAATATATTCTTTATAAAAGTAATAATATCAAATAAATTTAAATTCGTAATTTTACTTTTATATTATGTTATAAAATTATTTTAAAATTGAAAAAATAACAATTTTTTATATAATACTCTTTATTGCTGCAAAAAGTAACTACACATTTGTTTACTTGGTTTTTCTTTTTTACAAGGGTCCGACAAATGCATATATAATATTTTTTTTTCTAAAAATGAAATATTTGAGCTGCATGATTGAGCTGCTTCTACCAAAAGCAAAAGGAATGAGGGAAACTAAAAGGAAAAAAATAAATGACAAAAAAAAAAGATAAATGAATAAAATGGATTAGTGGAGGCAATCTTAAATAGTACTCAAAAGCAACCTCAAAATAATATTATTTCCAAGATAATGAAAGTAACAGCTTAAATGTTTCAATTTTAATTCGTCTACGCTATGTACATTGAGTGTTCATAAAAATGTCAAAATAATAGTTAATTGGTCACTTACATTTCTAAATTTACAAGTTCTTACATGTCGCTAGAAGAAGAAAATTCATAGTCATTTACGTATTTTTTTTGTAACAATTTGTAAAAGTTAATAAAAATTATGTATATTTTAATCCTTAAAATTTAACTTAAAAGATGGATATAATCATTTTCTTATAAACTCTATCGTAACATTGTAATTAATTACTTAATCAACTGAAATCAAATACCATATAGAATTATCAGGTATTAATTCTTTTAAAAACCCAAATTTAAAAAAAAAGTAAAACTATATTTATTTTTGTAATAATGTATCTTTATTGCCAAGCAACAAGTATAATTTTACTTGTTAAGGATATAATCAATATAATATTTTACAGTGAGAATGTTAATTGTGATAATGCTAAGTATATATCATCAATGGTCAAAGAGAGTGAACAAATACAAGTCCAAGTGAAAGTGAACAAAGCAAATAAAAATACAAATACAAGTGATCAAAGTAAAATAAATAAGAATCACACATATGTGTAGTGTTTGGAAATCAAGATACATCATTGCAAAAATAAATATAATTTTATTTGTTTTTCAAGTACAAGTGAAAGTGAATATTATACTTGATCTTCAAGCACAAATTGTAATCAAAACACTAAAAAATGAAATATGAATTACAAGAAATTTTTTAACTAATTACTTGTATTATTCATCAACATTTTTTCTTACAATGTTTCTTGTATGCTCACTTTGCATTTATTTTCTTTGCTTCTTCTCTTCTTTTCAACCATATTAATTTGAAAAGTTTAATATGGTATTAGAGCATTAAAAACATTATAAAGCTTTTTTAATCTAATCATGAATGATCTTGAAATAATAGCAATTACCATTGATAAAACAACCATAAACATTGAAAACTTATATAATAGAGTTCAAGTTATTCTTACCTTTCATGACATTCTAATATCAATTAAATCGAGTTACGACAACTATATTATATGGAAGCATCAGATTCTCAAAATTATCGTAAGTTTGGAATTAGAGGAACATGTTTTGCAAAATCCACCATTATAAAAACTCACGTATGGAAGTCCAAACACAGTCTAGAAGAATTGGAAGAAATAAGATGATATGATAGAATGTTGGTTGATGTTATGTGTAATAAAAGATGTGCTCAAACAGATTTATGGTTTTGAAACAACCAAAAATGCATGACTTAAGCTAGAAAAATTATATGCATCCAAAACAAGAAGTTAGAAGTTGTTGATTATGTATCTATTGTTAAATATATACTAAAGAGTAAAATGTTTACTATTGAATTAGAAGTTGTTGATTATATAATGAATGAAGAACAAAAATTGATACAAATTTTAGGTGGATTAGATGCTTACTATGATAATGTGTTTTTCATATTAACTCACAGAATGATAAATACAAATGTGACCATTTATGATGCTAAATCTTTACTGATTAGCCATGAAAATTTATCTTTGTTGCCAATTCTACCTCACTTGTCACTCAAAATGTATCTGCTTCTCTCAATATTGTTCTTTTAATCATTCAAAGACAACTTGTTTCATTTATGACACCTAAAGTAGCATGAATCTTATTTGTATTTGATTTTGCATTCATTCATCAACAAAGCATAACACTAGTATATCTCATACTCATTCATAATCATAGAACAATACATAAATCAATTCATCTCATTTATCATTGTTTGCATCACCAAAATTTGCACCTGCACCTATTATAGTCACATTCTCAAATAACCACTCATTCATCAACACTTCTTCAAATACATCCCAAACTATCTCATTATATACCTTTGAGTCTTTACCATTTACCACAAATACTCACCATATGGTTAATAGGTCCAAAGTTAGGACATATAAACCAAAAGTCTACAATTCTTAAAACTGACCTTTTTTTAAAGAATCTAGCTCAATAAAACATGCATTGAATGATCCATTGTGAAAAGCATCAATGAAACTTGAATTTGATGCTCTTATGAAAAATAAAACATGGATTTTGGTTTCCCTTCCCAAGAATATGAAATTGGTTGAAAATAAATGGATTTTTCGAATTAAAAGGCTTCAAGACGGATCATTCGATAAAAAAAAATCTAGAATTGTTGCTAAAAGATATGACCAACGTCTTGAATTTTATTTTATAGAAACTTTCAGTCCTATGGTAAATAGATAATAATTCTAATTTTCTTTACACTTGCATTGACAAACAAATAGGAATGTCATCGATTAATGTAAGCAATGTCGTATATGAAACACTCACAAGATTTTGAAGATCCACAATTTTTACACAATTTGTGTAAACTAAACAAATCTATTTATGGATTAAAATAGGCTACACGAACTTGATTTAATACCTTCTCAATGACACTGTTGAAATTGAGTTTGTAAAGTCTAAAGATGATTCATTTTTCTTTATCAGAATTACTACTCAATTTACCATATATTTCTTTATTTATATGGATGATATCATTTTACCAAGAAGGAATGATGACGAGATTCAAGCTCTCACACAAACACTATACTAACAGTTTGCTTTCAAGTATCTTGGTCTCCTAAGCTACTTCATAGGCATGAAAAGTTGTTGAGTTAATCAATGGTTATATTATGTTAAATTAAGGAAATATTTACCGAGATAACTATGAAACAATCAATATCAAGCTTTACGTCATAACTACTTCTTATACTTCCTCAGTTCATATTGGAGAATTGTTTGATAATCCTATCTATTATAGAAGTGTTGTGAGTTTTCTTTAATATATAACTATTATTAGATCTGATCTTATATATATTATTAATAAAGATTGTTAATTCATGTCAAACCTTTGAATCATTATTGGTTAGTAGAAATCCTAAGTTATCTGAAAGATATAATACATTGTGGCTTAGTCTTGCAACCAGCTTCCCAAGTTCAATTGCATAACTTTCTGTTATTGATTGGGGTTCAAATCCAGATAATAGAAGTATTTCAATTTTTCTTAATTCAAATGCAATAATATGATCTTCTAAATAACAACATGATGTGTCTTGATTTAGTACAAAAGTAGAATATCATGTATTAACTTATACAATCCTTAAAATGGTATAGTTACGTTTATTGTTTATTGAATTAAATATTATTTTACCTAATTCTCCAATTTATTATTGTGTCATTGCTTGCAAATCCAATTTAACACTCACACATTAAACATGTTGAACTTGACTTGAATGTGTTATCAAATTCTATCATGATGTAACATATCATTAGTACACATCAACCAATTGATATCTTTATAAAATGTTTATTAATTTAACAGGTCTTATTTCATAGAAGCAAACTCAGTATCATTTACATACTATTATTAAGTTTGAGAGGTACGTTGAAGATATAAACAATGATTCATTTGACAATGAGAATGGTGATGATATTAATAGTAAGTGCATAACAAAAATGACAATAGAAAAGTGAGTAAACGCAAGTGCAAGTGTAAATGAGAAAGGAAATGGAAAAAAATATATTTAATTTTAAAAAATTAAATATTAACTTAATTTTTAATTTATTATATTATTTATAATATTAATATTTTTTTTAACTATTTAGCATATATTTTTAAGTAAAAAAATATATAAAATAAGATTAAAAAAATTTAGTCTTATTATACAATATAATGTGTATTTTATTATTAAAATTATATTTTTTTATATAATTATTTGTATATAAAATAATAGTATTAATACATGTTCAGTATCGATTAACCATAGTTTCGATATTAGAATAATTATTATCGTTTTACAACTTTTTAATTATGAATATTTTAAGGAAAAAAATTATTAGATTTTTATAAATAATTATAATTTAAATCCTTATCATTAACTCTTATTTATTTTCTTTCTCTTGGTTTAGTTGAGAATTTTTTAATGCTATTTGTTAAACATATGTTCATTACTTTCTAATACTTAAACTTTAATAAAGTTTTTATTTCAGTTTTTGGTTAGATGAAAATGATATATTAATTTGAAGGGTTGAACTCAGCACCTCTCAGTTATTAAAAAAATGAATCAAATGTGGCAAACTAGTCAACAAAGTTAAAGCGAACTGCGTCTGATAGAATTTTATCCATCTAGTTTGAACCGACACGTTATCATGACACGTGGACCACGAGCAACCGTCAAGGCAACGTGTAACGTGATTTTTCTTACAAACACTTTTCTTTTTCTTTTTCTTTTTTCTTTAATCTCAAAAGATGAGCAGCTAGCTACTCAAAAAAGCCTACATATTTTCCACCGTTCAAATTTAATCCTAATTCAAATTATGTTTGAATTTTGTAGATAAAATAATAAAAATTTAATTACATTGTATAATTTTATTTACAAATATAATTTAATTTTTTTAGATATATATATATATATATTATAATATAAAAAATTATTATATAAATATGTTTTTTTAAGAAAGATTAACGTAAAATTATATAAATAATTGATATATAAAAATAATATCAAGATAATAAATTAAAAAATTAAAAATTAAATAATATTTTTTAATAAATCAACAATTAAAATTAAAATATTTTTTAAACATAGAAAAAATCTTGAGATTTTATCTTTTAATTTATTGTAAGGTTTTTTAATCCATTATTTAGTTACTCTAAACGATATATTAATTTTTTTTAAATAAAATATTGATATCATATTATAATATTCATTATCTTCGACACTACATATTTAGATAAATATCTAGATTTATAATAAAATATAAAATTTATAGGTATTAACATAATATAAATCATCATAAATGAATATCTAGAAAATAAAAAAATCAATATAGTTAAATCTAGATGAATAAATTGTATTTTTATTTAAAATAATAGAGTTAAATCTAGATAAAAAATAACAAAAATATGTATTTTTATTTAAATTAGATTTAGATATATAAATATTATAAATATATATTTCTATTCAAAATATTTAATAAAAGAAAGATAAAAAAATTTATTGAAGATGGGAATCTAGTAAAAGAAAATATCTCTCTATCGTAAAATAAAATATTTTTTGTAAGACTTAGAAAGAAAAAGGAAAGAACAAAAGTGAATAAATAACTACGGTTAAGGAGTCGCTTCACGCATTGGATAATTTGCAAACTCCTTGTTATTCTTCCTTCGAACAGAATGTTCAATATCCAACTATAAAAGATAATGCCATTATTTTCAATAATTAACGAAAATTAGACAAGGAAGATAGAATAGAGTAATAAACAACCATAGGAACACAACCAAGTGGCAAACATCTTAAATTAAATTCATTAATTACGATTAGACGGTTATATTATATTGTTTCAGCCATCTAATCATGTTCTCAAATGTCGTCCATGTCCTCAAATATACTCTACATGCAGTCCCGTATTTAATCAATAGAAACATGCAAGCAGAAATTATGGACTTGGGGTTTAAGAATCTATATAACGATTCAGATTTCAAATTTCTGATTTTAGATTTTTAATTTATTATTGAATAATTAATTTTATAATTTATGATTTTTTAAAAAATAATTATTAATATATTTGGTAATAATTTAAAAAAAATCATTTACAAATTGTTTGGTAATGTTTTTTTTTTTCAAAAATAAAAAAAAAAGAATTTTTTTGTTATTATTTGCAAATCTTATGTTTTTAATTTTTTTTTTAATATTTATAAATATAAAAAACCTTGATTTATTAAATCATAAATTTAATTTTAAAATATTTTTTTAAAAAAATTATTAATCATCTAATATTTTAATAGTAATTTTTTAAAATAAATAAAAATTAAAATCATAAATTATTATAAACCATACATGATTGAAAATTTATTTAAAAAGATTAAAAATTCAGAATATATATATATATATATATATACCACCAGACACCCTTTAAGCGCACGGCTTAGTTAATTTATCGGCGGAACGACATTTTAATTTATGTGTATATCTCTATTTCATTGTGGATATATATTTCTTTTATATAAATTTAGTCATTTTGAAATTTTTTAATTTACTTGAGTTGCAGCATAATGGCATGGCATGCGCCGTCCATTTGAATAAATTGGTCGGTAAAGATACAATTTAACAAAATTGAATAAATTAACATAATAAAATTTATTACTATAAAAATAATAATTTAATAATATTAAATAGATTACGTTAGATATATTAGATATATTTAATATAGATTAATTATAATTTAACTTAAATTACATTAAATATGAAATAATATATTAATTTTTTAATAATAAAAATATATAAAATAAACATAAAATGTTATTATTTTTATAATCATAATTTTAAGATATTGTTTTTAAATAATTTTTCAATTGATAAAAACAATTTGGATGTTGGAGAGGAAGTTAGTATTATAATCTAATCATTTTAGACATCATGTACGTAGAAATGGTTCTTAATTATAATGATTTCAAAACAACCGTTTTTATTTAAAATTGATTTTATAAAAGTACATGCTTCTATTATTGTTATTACTAAAAGAAAAAAATTAAGATTTAAAATATTGGAATTTTAATTAATGTAAATTATATATTAGAGGTTATAACACTATCATTTGCCTTGTTTCCCTATACGAACATTTATTTAATTGGATACATAGCATATATTTTAGGAAAATATTTTTTGTGACAATTGTGAGACAAACACAATCTAATTGTAATCATGTCATTGCAGTCTATTTTGAATGAGTCACTTTTCTGATTTTATCTTTCATAATAGGAATTTATATTAATTAAAAATTATTGAATGAATTAAGGTGTATAAATTATGATACACAACATTACTCTTATAGAGATGCTTTCTAGACTTATTTGTGAAAAACATGATTAAAACACTTCAAAAGTTGTTTTAAAACTTAGGTACAAATGTTATACTTCAACCAAAAATTTAAAATAATGTAATTTTTACACTGTTTTCTCATTGCCAACCTATTATACTAAAAATAATATCATATTATTATTTTAAAATATAATTAAATTAAATAAAGATATATAATTAAATAAAATTCAAAACTAAATGTTATATATTTTAAATCTTTTATTGTTAATGTTAAAAAGAGAAAAACAATAGTAAAATAAACTAGGATAACCTAAATATGGTGATATTATAGATGTTAAATAGTTTGTTTAGTTTGATGGCATGTTTTATTTAATATACATAATGAATTTATAAATTAAAATTATCTTATTTTATTTAAATTATGTATATTTTATCTTATGTAAAATTATGTTTATAATTATTATAAATAATTATATTTATTATAGACAAACATGTTTTATTTTTCATTATATTTTATAACTTTATTAATTATTTAAGTTTATTAGGGATAAATTTTATCTTATCTTCGTTCCAATACACCAAAAAAGATAAAATGTGATATCTTCATAAAATTAATGAATTATACTATTAATTAATGAGTTATCTCATCTCATTTGATACCTCTAAATGTTAAATTGTTTATTGCTTTAAAACAATAAAATATTTTACCAACAATTTGGACAAGTTTTAGTGCAAAATTTATTATTCTAGAGTTTTAAAGCTCGTTTGAGATTGGCCTAATGCAATGAAATGATACAAATACGAGTTAATTTAACGTTAGAAATTTAGAATATAGCTCCCATCCAAGTAGGGCCAGGCATATTCCAGAAGGTGAAGAAGGTGGTATGATCCAGAGAGATTTTATTTGGTTGGGTTGTCAAAGTGACCGGTTTTATTTGCTTGCAGAAAGAAAACATCATTCTTTTAGTATTAAATATTTATCAAATTTAAATTATATATTTTTAATTTATAAATTAAATATTTTTTTATTTATAATTTGAAATAATCACTATGTAAAATAAACAATAAAAATTTAAAAATAACTACAAACTGTCGAGACTACAAGACTTTGTGTAAATCCTTATAAATAATTCACATATTTATAACACATATATGAGTATAGGTGTCAAATACAAAATGTGTAAATATAAACCTAAGGTACAATGTGTAAGAAATTTACGTTGAGTTTTAACCGTGCTTTCTACAAGGTCGCGTTATGACCTAATTCAAGATGACTTTTAGCTCAATCTTTTTTAGACTTAAGCTTCTATCGAGCTCGATCTTTCTAAGATTCTGTCTGCATTTAGGTTTCGATCTTGTTAAGATCGAGCTCGATCTTGATAGGACTCGAGTTGATATTTGTGTTTGATTTGTCCTACGAGTAGGATGTCTAAGATGTTTAATTTTCTATCTTAGGCCGTACTTAACCTAAATAGTTTACTAGATTCGATCTTTTAGTCGATTCAGATGTCCAGACACAAACAATTACAAAGAATATCATTCTCTTATGAAATTCGATCACGCACGTACAAAAGATGGTTTTCATTAATTGCCGGTTTCCTCTCAAATTTTTGTTGGAATTTATTCCCCTGTTTCTCTCTTTCTCTATATAAAAAAATATTTTTATTTATTAATAAGGATACGTTTGATATGGATGTCATGCCTTTCCTGTATCAATATTATATCTTGCGGTATATTCTTATCCCATGCCTACATGTGAGAAGCAAATAAAACATTAATTGGGTGCACGATCTAGTTAAATAATAGGTTTGTTTACTATTTCTCAATCAAAATTAAAGTGAATGATTGATAAAGGATATGAAAAAGATTAACCATAATATATGAATTCATTATTCCCTTTATATAATTAGTAAATTTATGCATTCTGTATGTGAATAAACAGGCCAATTAAGTTGAATGAATGTGTACGAAAATAGTAACTTTACTAAATTATTTATTAAAAAAATAAAAATTAGGTTTAAAATTATGAAAATAATAACAACTAATAAAACTTTGATATTATTATTACAAAATATTTTGAACATTTTAATTAGTTTAAATTTATAAATTAAATAGATCCAATAAAACTGACTATAAAATTAATGTATAATTTTGGATTTTGTGGATATAATAAATGCCAACAAAATATATATACATATATATTTTTAAAAGAATATGATAAAAAATAAAATAAAAAATCTGCAGTAATATGTTGGAGGTGGACTAGCCTTAGGCTTGTTGAGCCTTTAGCAAGATGGAGGGCAAGTGCAATTGTTTACATAATTAAATGGATTTCAAAATTATGTAATGTTATAAAGGGCACTTTTGTCATTATAATATGAAAAAAAGCTCATGAAATGGATTCAATGATAATTCCTGGGACCAGAAAAAAAGATTGAATTAATTTGAGAATGGGAATGTAAACATGATATTTTTTTTCCTTTTCATGAATAATATAATGTAAAAAAGGTTTATGTGCCTCCCAATTATAGTCGATTATAATTTTTTCAATTTAATCTCTTTTACTTAATTTTAACCTTTTGTAAAATCTTAGGGTATAAATAACTTCATTTTTTTTCCTATTTTTTTTTGTAATCAACAAGTGGGATAACTTTAATATGTATTACATTATTTAATTAATCTAAATAATTATATCAAAAAATTAAATAATAAAAATACAATGTATAAAAAATAACGTTATTGCATTACATATAGGATTAATTACACTAATTTTTGTTATGAATCGTTATTAACAAAATAATTTAAAAAGAAAAATTGAATAATATATTATCGGTGTGTAAACAATAATTAACAAAAATATAAATAAAAAATAAATTTTATACAATACAAGTTTTCATTTTTAGCAACTTAAACCCGTCTTTTGCCTGGAGTTAAATAAAATAATATATTAAATTTATATATTATTAGAAAGTGACACGAAATAGTTATTAACATTATCTAAATGAATAAACTTCACAAAGTGAAAAGTTAGTCTGCTACTAGATTATTAGCATTTCAAAACAAACATAGTGTTTTATTTCTATAAATTTTAAAAATATTACAAATTATACATATATTAAAAATTTTAAGACTTGCTACTACATTTAAAATTTTAAGACTTGCTACTACATTTAAAATTTGAGCAGTTTAACTTTTTAAATATTTCTATTACTTATTTAAGAAGTGTACCTTTTTTCTATTATATTCTGCCTAATGCATACTATTCAAATTATACCTACAATAACATTTATAATTACAGCTTATAATTAAAAAAAAAATCTCAAAAAGTTGCACTCTCTCGTTCTCTCAAATGGCAGGTGCAGAGTGCCAATGAGAGGGAGAGGGAGAGGGAGAGGGAGAGAGAGAGAGAGTCACATGGTAGCCCAAATGGTCCCACTTAATTCTATCTGTATTCTTACCTGGTTACAACTTTGATTGGACCCACTCAGTTAGCGCGTGTGTTGAAACTCCCTTATTTTCGCGTAATAGACGTTTTGTGCTTTTCTAGAGGCTATTCCCATTCTTCTTCCTCACTGCCTCCTTAAAAAGCACTGCTTGCCTCTCTGCGTTTTTTATTTACCGGTCGCTTTCGCTACTCTTTGTTCAGATTATATATAAATCAACCAACACCCCATTCACTCTAGGGACTGTGTTTAAAAGCGTTAGTTTCCTATCAAAACGAATTCTTTCCAGTCTCTCTTTCTCTCTCTATACTCTTCCTCTGCTTTTGTATTTTCTTAGGTTTTGTGGGGTTCCCAAGGGATTTAAGAGACAATAGCTACCAAAAGCCAACTAGGGTTGCTTCCATTATTGAATCTTAAAGAAGCGGCAAGCTATCCCTTCTCAATAGCTCCCAAGCCCATCAAAAGTCTCTCCACTTCTGATTTTTTCTTTTGCCGTATCTTTCACTTTAAAAAAGATTCTCAGTTATATCTGTGTTTTAAGGGCATGGCTGAGCCTCTTGATGACGCTGAGTTTTGGTTACCGTCTCAGTTTCTCACCGACGACGACATACTCATGGACGTTACGAAGAGTAGCAAGAGCGACAACAAAGGTGGTTTAGGCTTTGGCTTTCTCTCTGAAACTGAGGCAGCGAAACCTTTGTTTCCTTTCGAGTTCCCTTACGGCGTTGGGTCTTCAGGCGTCACCTCTGATCTAAGTTCTCCTGGTGAGTCGGTTTTGGGTTCCAGCGAAACAGAGAGTGACGAGGAGGAATTCATGGCTGGCTTGACTCGCCAAATGACACGTTCTACCCTCGAAGATTGCTTGAAGAAAACTTACCCTGTTTCTGATTCAGCGAGGAAGGTACGTACTATGTATAGGACTGGATTATTTTTCAGCCGACTCATTTGGCGTTTTATTTAATTATTTATTTTTTTTGATTTGGCAGCATCAAGTTGATTCTGGTTCGCCACAATCAACACTCTGTGCCGTTAGAAGGGGGTGTTTAATCGGACAGGGTTCAAGCTGTGGTAGCCCAAATTCCAAGTCACGGGTCTCGTCCCCGCCGGCAACTTGGGATCTGTTACACGCTGCTGCCGGAGAAGTCGCGAAGATGAGGTTGGACGAAGAAGTTTATGCGATGTACCAAAACCGAGGCCTATTGGGTCCTCCCAGAATAACCTCTAATGCTTCTGCTTCTTTGAATACGTCTAATAATGATATTGGGTTTTACTTGAACCAGTCCGTTTCGCAGAAGCAATTGCAGGCCCAACTGGTAAGTGCTTTGATAGAGCACAGCAAAATTACTTTTTCATTATTGTCGATTATGTAGTGGAAACTTACCTCGTATGGTATTTGCTTGTAGCTTCCGCTGCTTAGACAGCAACAAATAATGAAGCAGCAGAATTCAGCTATTTGGGGAGGGCAAATAAAGTCTAGTGGTCGATACCAAGTAACCCAGAATCATCCAATGGTTCAAAACAATGGACGGAACAATGAAAACATTGGTGCCAGGAACAATTTTCCTCTCGGGTTGTCATCATCTGCATGGCCTTCTCTACCGCAGTCACAACCTCAACGCCAGAAAAATGGATCAGGCATGGGAGCCGTCTTTCTCGGAAATCATGGACCCAAAAGGGAATCAACTGGAACTGGTGTGTTCTTGCCTCGCCATATCGGTAACCAGCACGATACACGCCGAAAACAAGGTCTTTCAATTTGTATCTATTTGCATATGGTTTACTTTCAAATTAATTTAGTTATTAATTTCTCAGTTCTGGATCTGACCCTCCCAATTATTGTTACATGTGTTGTATTTATCAGCGTGTTCGACTGTATTAGTTCCAGCAAGGGTCGCTCAAGCACTGAACCTGAACTTGGATGAATTGTGCGGACAACCCCCGATTCACCCACGATTTAATGGAAAATTTACCTCTGATAGTGGTAATTGGAGTTTTCTTTTATATTTTGCATGATTAAATATCCAAGCGGCTGTTTTATTTATTTGTTTTCCTGCTATAATATTAAGTATTATTTTATTTTATTAAGATATTAGCTTTTGTTAATGTTCTGTAATCTCTTCATATCAAAATTTAAATTAATAATTATCATTTGTTATATTTTTATTATTTTATGGTATTATTTATCTTATTAAATAATATTTAAAATAAATAAGATATATTATTTTTTATTATTTTATTAAAAATTAAATGAGATAAGGTAAAATAAATTTTTAAAAATTAATAAATTTTCCAATAAATCTGATCAACATTTCATGGTTTAGTTGTCTTTTATGTTTTTTGTTTATTGATTACTGATTTTACTTCATTTGGGTTAATTTACAGATATTTCTTTAAGGCTAGGTGTGAACAATGATATTTCTCATCAGAAACGGAACTACATGAGGCCCCCGAATACGACACAAGTAGTGAACCATGAGATTCGGTTGCCGCAGGAATGGACTTATTAGCTATTTACTGCTGCCTGCTCAAATTGGTTTCTTTTAGCATCACTAATTGCCTTCTTTTTTTGGGAATTTATTTAGGAAAGTTTAGGATAAGTGGAAAGGGTTTTTTGAAGTAGAAAAGAAATTAGTAGTTTTGCATTATAGAATTGTTAGTATAAATAGCATAAGATGAATACGGTAGCTTTTAAGAAAGGTCAGTGCAAAAATTACTGAATAATAATAGCGAGTAAGAAGCAGCAGCATATCAAGTGTTCTTTGTTTTTTTTTTTGGGGTGGGCGAGAAGATGGAAGTTAATGGATTTATATCCTCTTTCATTAAAATGGCGGTGATGCAGCAATCAATACCAGCTTTTGATGTACTAGTTTTGGTTTTTTTTTTAATGGTATTTGTGGGATAATAAATGTTGGGGAGATTGTAGTAGTAAAAAAGGTCTCTCTATGTCACCGATTTTAAGCTGGGAAGGTTTAGAAATTTATGCTTGTTTTTATTTTTCAAACCTGTCCATTCACTATTTCCCTGATAATTATTTTAATAATAAATAAAAGCCGATATATTTTTGCACTTTTCATAATTTTTTTCTCCTTTATTTTTCCTTTTGTCTTTTGTAAGAGCGTCGTTATGTATTTGTATTTCAAAAAATTCAGCACTTCCCAAGTTGTAGTTGATCGAGTAATTCAAGAAATGTTTTAAAATATGATCTACACTTTACTAAATTTGTAGCATTTGAATAGATATCGATAGTAATGACTAATAAAGAATATTTTTAAGCAGGGTTGTGTAAAAAATTCTATAAATTCACTTAATTGAGAAATTAAATTTGATCTGTGATAAATTTTATAACAGTATTTCCATTTTGATATAAAATTATATAATTTATTTTTATTTAAATTAATAGATTTTATAATTCGTTTAATTAATTATTATCAAATTATATATTTTTTTCTAAAATATGTATCTAAAAGTTGCTTATAATTTTAACTTAATGGAAATAGATAAATGATTTCTTAAAGCATAGACTTTTTCAACTTAATAGTGTGTCAAATTAGCCCATTAATTTTTAAAAATTGTATTTTTAACTCATTGTTTTTAAGTTAAATGGATGGATTTATAATGGCACATTTTTAATCTAAAGAATATTTATTATACTATAAATTGTACATATAGGTTTATTAAGTTTGAAAAATAAAACACTAAATTTTTTAGGTTAAAAAAAAACAACATGAATATTTAATGTCTTATTTTTTAAATTTAATAGTTCTAATGTATCATATAAAAATTAATTGATTTAAATGTTAAATTATCTAACTTAATAGACGTATTTTTCTTTTTTTTTCAATCAAAATTTCTTAAAGCCATGATTAATAATAAAATAAAAAGAGTTGCTATTTTTCTAACAAAAAAAACACTAATATTAGAGAAATTTCAAATTTTGCTTACCAACTTAATATTATAATAGTTTTTAAAAAATAAAAATATTGTTATAACGTTAACAAACCTTGTTTTAAAAATAGAACTACCCGATTACCAATAATGTTTGAAATAAGACTAAAACCTATAATTTCAAAATTCTAGATCGCCACCCTTACTATTACTGGCTAGTGGCTAATTACATATAATATATATATAACATTTATTACTATTATCATAATTAAAGTATATAAATTATTTATTTTATTATTATAATTAATAATTATTTAATATCATTATTAATAAATAAAATTATCATAAATTATTTTTATAATAACAATAATTTAAGTTATAGGTTTCTTTTATAAAACAAAATAGTTATTTTTATTTTATTATTTTACAATTTCATTTTATAAAGAAAATTATAACAATTGTCTAATATCTTTTTGTAAAATAAAAATTTACAAAAATAAAAAATAAATAAATAAAAGAATAACGACTTTTTCAAATATATTGTAATTATTACTGTCAAAAATAATTAAGATATATATAGGTAATATTCCACATGAATTAACTTAATAGATTGTATTAGCAATTTTTTTTAACATCAATTAATCTAATAAAATTTATTAAAATAAAAATTATATGTAAAAAATTAAAGCTTTTTTTTACCGATACTATTGATATATGATTAAGTACATTATGAATGTAAAGATCTGTCGCACTAATAATACACATGCAACTAAGGGCGTAACTAGGATTATTATTTAGAGGGCACCTATACGCTTAAAATGAATAACAAAATTTTTTTTTATACAACCTGAATAATTATATTAAAATTTATAAATATTAAGTTTTTAATTATTATAAAATAATATGAAAAATATGATAAGTGATGTTCCAAAAATTTATAATTTTTAATACCTTTGAAAATTACAAATGTTATATGTAAAATATATATTTTTATCAAATTTAAAATAAAATCTTAAAACTATGTTAATTAAATTGTAACAAAATTAAATAACATAATTTAGTATCCCTTCACATAGACAAAAAAATAAAATAAAAATTAACAATAAATATTTGTATAATTATTTGTGATGCAATACGAAATAATTAAATCTATGTGAGATAAAATATATTATTTAAAAAAAATGTTAAGAAAACTAAACAAGTAAAATTTAATATAAACAATAAAATAACACCACTTATATCCAATTCATATATTTTTAATATTAAAAAAATTAATTAATCATTTCACATCGAACATGATTCAAATTAAATTATGATTATTTAAACTCATTTAATATGAAACTATATTTGATTTAATCATTTAATATTATTTTTGTTATTATGTATAAGTTTTAAGTATTATTTGATGTCATTTTCTTAACATTTTTGAAAAAATGTTAAATATTTATCAATATATTAGAATTGTGTTGTAAAAATTATATAATATTAGAATAGAAAATATTAATAAATATGTAGTGTAATAAAAAGAAAAAATCATATTCAAATAATATTAATATTTAAATAATAAATTTTAAAAAAATAATATTATATATTTTTATAAAAAAAATATTTATAAATTTAACAAATGAATTTTTTTTATGAAAAAGATGAGGAGATATATACTCCCTCTTAATTTTGTTCGGGAAAAGAAAGCTTACATCAATTAACTAATTTAAATCCGTTAAAATAAAAATCACCGAAAAGAGGCTTATTTATTGTTTTAACTACAACTATTAAAAAGTGAAAATTGAACCACACGGTATGATTTTACCATTGAATTCAATCCGACGTCGTAACAGTTCGGTCTAATTTTGACATTTTTTTATTATGAATAGTACTAACGAAAAGTGTAGAAAAAATGTAAATAACATCCGTAGTTTAAATTTTATAAGATTTACACTTTAACCAACTTTTTTCGTGGTTGAGTCCTTTAACATTTTAATTTTCATAAATTTAATTTAAAATAATAAATATTTGAAAATTAAGGATTTAAATTATGAGAAAAAAATAATTTTAATGTTTTAAATATTTTTATTACAGTAAAAATTTAACAGAATTTTTATATTTAGATTAAAGTTATAAAAAATTGAATTAAATTTAATGAAAACATTGTTACGAAACTAAAATTTAAAATTAATAAAAGCTAAAAAATATACATGTTGTGTTAGCGTATAAAAAAATTAAGAGAAGGATATTTAATGATTAAAAAGAAATTAAAATATGTGAGGTCATTATAACACCATTTTTTGTTTTTTTTCACATATTTATTGATATTTTTAAAAATTATCAAATATACTCTTTTGCCTTTAACATATTTATTTTATGTAAATCAAAATTTGTAATGATGTTTTTGATAATTTTTGTGGAAACAATAAATAACCTTTTTTATTTATCAAATTTAAATGATATATTATCAATCAAAAAATTAAATATTATTTTTTATTAATATTTTAAAATTTATCACATATATTAAATATAAAAATAAATTATTAAAATTTAAGAATAATTTAGAAATAAAAATAAAAATAGAGATGTCCTCAACAATAACCCACCCATTAAAATAAGAGCAATTATATATGTAGAAAGGTGTTTTCAAAATAATAATTAATGATCAAGGTATTTGAAACCAATTTTTAACCTGAGCAGCTATATCTGTTTTTATTTTTATAACAATTTGATGGAAAAAAAATCTGTTGAACTAATAAATGAGAACGAAGAACGAATAACGAGGAAGCATTGGATGCGAGAATGAACACTGTTATATAGAGAAATTATCCATGAATCTTAATTTTAATATTAAAATAATTTTTTTAAAAATAAATACTTAATAAAAATAATTAATAACAATTCCTTTTATATATTATAATTAAGAGCAATTTTTTATTTAAATATATAATATTTTGATACTTCATGCTAATAAAATTTAAATTTTTTATAATTTTTTATTTAAAATAAATAATATTTAATAAGAGATAAAAAAAATATTTTAAAAATAATAAATAATATGGGAACCGGTCGAAAGCACGAACCCCACGAAACATAAAAGGGTGTGCACATCCGCTTCTTTAGAGATATTATTGGTCATAATTAGAATATGTGATGATATATTTATTTGAGTTTAGTGAAATTTGTGTAATTTTTTGGTTTAAAAAAGAAAAATGATTTAATTAGTAAAAATATATAATTTAAAAATAATAAATATATAATAGCAATCAATCATCTTACTAGCGGATGGATCCATGACTTAGTTGTGTCGTCGCACTTTTGAAAGGTTTTTTTTTTCCTTAAAAAGAAAAAAGAAAAAAGAAAAAAACATTTTATTAGGCCCACACAAGGTAAAGCGCGTGACCAACAAACAATAAGAAGTGGTGCGCGGCATGTGTGAAGAATCAGGGACTAGGTGGCGTGGGTACATGACTACCGACTACGTGATCTTATCGCCCACGCCTCCACCACCCCCACCAATCCATGAGATGTTTGTTACGATATTTTTAGATATTTTAATTGAATTTTTAATTTTTATTTTAAAATAATTTTTGATTCAAACGATATGGGTATAAATTCAAATTTATTAATTTAATAATAAAAAAACTACGATGCAATTGCAGTTAGAACTTAGAGTGTTCGATTAACTTCTCCATTTGTTCCTGAGCCATCGTACGAGTCTAAATTTGAGTAGAGATATTGGAACAAATATAAAAATAATTTTATTTATTGTAAGATTATTATAACAGTATTATTACTTTTGTAATATTCATGTAAAACTTTATTAGCTAAATATAAATATAGCACTATCGTTAGAGAATTTTTTTTTGTTAATATTAAAACAATATTTTCATTTTTAAAAATCTTAAAACATTAAATTATGAGGTAAAAATTAAATTAATCTCATATTAATGATTTTTCCTTTAAAAATATTAATTTTTAATATAAATAATATTTTTTTTACTAATATGTTATTTTACAAGAAAATTACTAGATACATTTATTAGGTTTTCAAAAATAATAAAAATAACCTTCACTTTTTTTATGTTACAAGTTGTTATATAATTGTAATTGATATTTCATGTAATTATTGATTAAAATTATATGATTAATTTTTTTAATCTATAATTAATTACCATATTAATTGTGTTAATAACACAACTTATAATAAATAAATTTTTTCTTATAAAATAAGCAATAAAAATGCTAAAATCATATAATATGTACTTATATTTACACTCATATTAGAGATAAAGATTTCAAAGACATTATCGTAATAATGTCTCTTTTTTACAAATATTGACATTGAAACCTAATATGTATATATTTTAACTAAATTATCACATCAATTGTCTATAATGTCGTTAAAT
Organism: Hippophae gyantsensis; assembly: GCA_030763125.1. Lineage (NCBI taxonomy): Eukaryota > Viridiplantae > Streptophyta > Magnoliopsida > Rosales > Elaeagnaceae > Hippophae > Hippophae gyantsensis. The sequence continues at coordinate 1,478,990 of CM061034.1, read as the reverse complement.
GTTAATAAAATATCGATTAAATGTTTTTTAAAAGTTTTTTTTTTTAATAAAATGTCTTGAATATTTTAGATATTATTGTTAAAATATCGTTAAAAAGTTGAATGAAACATCAAAAATATCAATTCCTTATTTATTTTCTCTTTTTTCTTCTTTTTAAGCAATCATTTCATTTCTTATATGTAACATGTTTGTTATATATATAAAATAAAAAGACAAAATTATATCATATATTATTTTGTTATTAAGTGAAACAGTAGCATTCAATTCAATTATAAAGTACAAAGTTATCATACATTTTTTAGTTTCTAATGTTTTATATTAATGTTACAACATATATATTGTTCATTATGTCTTTTTAATTATGAGTATTTTTAAAAATAAATAATTAATAAAATTTATTTTAATATTAATGAGATTTATCTATTTATAATAATTAATACAATTAGATTGTTTAGTAAATTATTTTAATTTTTTAACTATTTATTTTATATTATTTATTAAAAATAATATAATTTATTATAAAATATTTTAATTAATTTATCAATTTATTGATTAATATAAATATTTTAAGTATTTAAAAATAAATTTATTAAATAAAAATTTAGTTTAAAATTTAACTCATTAATTGTTTTGATGTTTATTAAAGATTTTTAATTTTTTTTTCATATTTGTAATAGAATTTTTATGATTTTTTTAATAATTTATATCATCAACAATAATATATTTTATATTTCTATAAAATTATATTATGACATCTTTATAGATATTTACCTTTCAAATCTTGACTCAGATGATATTATACATACGAAAAAAAATTAAAAATAATTGTTTTTATATTTTTAATGTTATTTGACAAAATCATATTCTTTGATTATTATTTATTTTAAAATTTTCCTACAAATATTTTTGTTTGTATTGATTTTTTACTAATACATTCCTCAAAAGATTTAAAATAGTGACAAAAAAGAAGAAGATAACAGTATTATTTTTCTTTAGTTTTTTATGAGAGGAGGTATTTGTAATTATTTTATTTTTATTATTTTGTAAAAACAATTAATCATTTTCGGTACAGGAAGACTTCCGCCTAAGCAAAGCAGCAAGACTTAACACCTGCCTGTTGCCTAATGCGTTACTATTTATCAAGGGTAAGAGTTAAGAAAAATTGTTAATAAATTTTATCTTAATTAATTTTTAATAAAATAAAAAATGACATTAATTAAGATATATTATTTATTTTTAATATATTTAAATAATACAAATAAAAATACTAAAAATAAATAAAATTATGATATATAATCATATATAATGTAAATTTAATAAAAAAATGATATATATTTAAAGTTAGATTTATTAAAATTATAATTTAAATAAGATAAATTAAAATAATATTATAACATAAATTTGTTAAATACATTAAATAAAAAAAAACTCACATTACGCCTCGACTCCTAACTACCATATTTTTTTCAACTGGTTGAAAACAATTGATTAATCAGACCAAAGTCTAATTAATAAAACACATTTATTTTAGAATATTAATTTTTGGGTGCTGATATTATAATATTAATTTTTGTAATTGCAGCATATTTTAGTGGTCCATTGCTGAGAGATATTTCATTAATGTTATAATGAAATAATTAAACGCAGCAAAGAAACCGATGAATATAGCATGCTAAGGCTCGATCTACTAAAAAGTTGATGAAAATTATATATTTTTGATTGATTTAAATTTTGATGGAATGATTTTAAGATTTTTAATTTAAATATAATTTGATTATATAATTCAATTAAAGTAGTTCGAATTTAAATAAATTGAATTTTTTTAAATTAGATAAAATTATATTATTATTAAAATTTATTTATAAATTATTATCATATATAAAACATGATATATAAATAAATTTAAATTTAAAATTAATATTAATATTTTTATAACAAATATTATTATTTATAATCATAAATAAAAAAATAATAATAATAATCTAAACTTAGAGCAAAATTCACGCTTAAAAAAATTATCATAAAAATCCTATAATTGTTAACAAATTAACACATAGTCTCATAATTATTGAGTTTGAAACTAAATATCTTATAATTTTTTAAAAATAAATAATTTAATTTTATAATTTATAAATTAGGTGTTATTCATCTAATTATTATAAAAAATAAATATTTTTAATCTAATAATTTATTAAAACGAAGATTTATAATATAGGTATGTAAGCAAAAAAAAAATTAAAGTTCATTTTTAAAAATTATCATAGCTAATCCAATAATTAAAAATCAAATTAATTAAAATAAATAATTACACGAGTTCCGGAAACAATAAACCTCCACTTTTTTCTGCATTGTGTAGAAATAATACTTAATTTTTCATCCGGAGCTGATTAAAAGAATTGCTATCTAGTACAATTTGTTCTTTACTCTGTGTAGTAAATTAAGGATTGTATGAAGCTCTTTTTTTTTCTTTTTCTTTGTTTTTCACCAAGCAATTTTAATTGGTAAATGTATTGGATTTTTAATTTAAGGAAATACGTCACAATAAAATTCAGGCTCAAATTCAAACTAATTTGATTTAAAAATAATAATTAGTTATTGCCCCTTATGCCCCATGGGATGGGATGGATTAGTCATTAGCGGCACATGTTCTTTGTTACCTCTTAATTTTTTTAAGTACTTCAGAACTATGGATAAGTGATGCTCCCGGTAAGCGATAGATGCATAATTTCACTCATGTATTATCAATTAGATAGTTTTCTCACTTCTAAATACATTTCATGTTTGTTTCTTTTGTCTAAAAGATATATAATAATTTTAATAATATTTTTTATTTAAAAAAATAAAAATAAAATAAAATAATTTAAATTTATTAAATATAAGAATATTAAAATAATATATAATATTTTTTTAAATCAAATAATGTGCACTGATTCATGACGTGGTTAAAATAAACACTATCAAGTAATATTATTTTCTTTATCTTTAATTTTATTATCATTTTCATTATTATTTTTTTAATATTATATGAACAAAATGTCTTTTAAATTTCTATTTTTTTTAAAAGAGAGAGACTAAGGAATAAGCGCACAATTTGATCCTAAGTCCTAACCCACCCAATTTCATTTCTAACTATATTTACTCCTTTTTTTAAAGTGTTTTTATTCTGATTTTTCCCCGTTTTCTTATTTTAGGTTTTTTTGTTCTTTTTATTTTTTATTTTTACAACTCCCATTTTTTATGTCCTTTCGTACCTAAAGTTAAATAGTGGTTCAAATTTCATTAAAGTTGTGAATACAATATCAAAATTAACATGTGTTCGTTTTTTTATTTTAATTGAAAAAATGAATACAAGTTAAAATGTGTTCGGTATCCAAAAAGTACTAGTATTAATATTTTAAATATTTAACGTTATTTAAATATTTCATTTTCATTCATTTATATTTTTTTAAGCTATAATCTTTTGATGTTGTAGTGATGTTTTTAAAATCAACTAGAGTTAAAAAAAAGTAAAAAATTATTTATTTTTACAAGTTTTTTTCTAACAATATTGTTAATATAAATTGATTATTTTATCAGTTAAGGATATACACCGTAAACATAGTTTATTTTACCATTTGTTTGTACGTATTTAGATTTTGATATTTTTTTCTAAATAATATGTTTCGATATTTTATACTAAGAAATTAACGAATCTTATATAATATCATTTGTAAAAAAAATATTAATAAGTAAAAATTACAATGTTTATATATATTTCTAATTTAATCTTATCATTTGGTTATAAAAAATATTTTCATCATATTTTTATAAAATTGTTCAAATATTATGATTTTTTTAGTATTTTTTTATATATATTTCTTGAAGGTTTCATTAACATTTAATTTTTTTATAACTTTTAGTAGGAAGTATTAGATCTAACCTTAAGCAAAAAAGAAAAAATATATATTTCAGCTCTTATTAATTATTTTTTTATAAAAGAAAAACCTTTTACTAAAACATCAAAAGAGTATTTTGGGTAAAAAATTTGACTACCATTAAAAAAAATATATACAAATAATTAAATTAAGATATCAAAACGAAACTTTTAGTAACTTAAAAAAAAAATTTGAAATAGTAATACATTAATCGGGTAACTTTTAGTTGCCAATCCTACATAAATTTATCAAAGGATTGTGTTTAAAATGAATTTAAACAATTGTTAAAATTTAACATATATTTATTTGTACAAACACATTTTAACATGTTTATTCAATATTTTTTAATTCATTTATTAAATGAAATTACATTTTAATTACAAATTTTGTTATGTAACCTACAACTATTTTTTTTTTCTCAAGCATCCTATAACTTACTTTTTATGTATGCCGATAAATAAACTGAATTTTTCTATCTCATTCATCTATCATTTTGTGTTTTTTATTGAATATGATGGACCTGATCGTACATAAGTTTCAACCATTTGAATTTTGAACTAGTTTTTGTCTTTACTTTATCAACTTTTTCAACCATCTTGTCTAGGTATCTGCCGATAATTGATTGTACATCCAGTTACACACTGAAAATGAGTCAACTTTTTGCCAAATTCAAAGGTTGCTCAACCAAAACACCCAAACGCCCAAGAAACTCTTTGGAGGACTCGCATTCAACATCTTAAAGAACAGAATTTTGCTCAGCGACCATCATTCAATGGGTATGGTGAAATGTTGATGTTTCAATCACAGTTTTAGGTAGTTGATGTAGACAGGTGTTGGGAGTTGGGTAGTTTCAATTTGTGAAAGGTTTCAAACATTGTGGATTTAAATGACCAACTAATATTAATAACCTGGCCTTACAATGGAGATGCTAAAAACCCATAGTATTTTACATACAATATGACATAGACAAGTGGTGGATTGAATTTATACCTATATTTCATTTTTAAAAAAATAAAAAAAAGTATAAGTTATGAATGAGAAAATAAATTATATATAATATTTTCTCCCATCACCTATTAACATGATACATAAAAAATTTAACATTCTAATAATTTCATTGAAGAATGATTAAAATAATTTTTAAGACTGTGTGAATAATGATGAAAATATTTTTCATGACTAATTAATTGAAAATATTTGTATTAATAATGTTATAAAAAAAAAATTTTAAAAAGTAACAATTTTTTTTTCACTTTTTTTAAATCTAATTAAATTTTAAAAAGAAAAAAAACCTTCACTAAAAAATCAAAAGGATATTTTGGACAAAAAAATTAATTATTATTTAAAAAGGATAAAAAATATATCAATATTTAAATTAGAGTATTAAAATGAAATCTTTTAATGAAATAAAATATTTTAGATATTAATACATTAATTGGAGTATTGTAAGATACCGAATCCAAACTTGAGTATATTTTTATTATAAAAGAAAAATTGAATCTAATTTTTTTAAATTAAATATATTTAAATTATATATAATTCAAGTTAAATTTTTATTAATTAAATATCATATATTATTATTGTGATGTTGTTTTTATTGTTATAATTTTATAAATATTATTTTTTATAATTTTATCAAAAATCATTAAATGCTAAGATGAGTTAGATAACGGATGGTCGAAAAATATAACGTGATAATTGGCATTTGGGTTGGTAAAGTGACATTCATTTTGCACAAACCGATTACACAACCAGATTTGGAGGATGCTCTTATTACCGGAACGAGAACAAATAAGATTCTTTTTTTTTTTACTCTTAAATGTGATTTGGAGGATTAAAAATAACTTTACCAAATTTTAAAAAGTTGAAAGATGCCTTTTATATGAATTTTAATCTCAACTCATTCTAACTATAAAGATCATCAGAAGGAGATTTATGGTTGAGTAACTCCTTTCGATCGTGACAGAATCCTTCACATGGTTGTATTATGTTAAGTTCAATTTTAATGCTAGTTTAAGAGATAATAAAAGTTGAATCATATATAGCCATTACTTTAATTATTGATACGGTAAGTATATTATAATTTCTAGTTGTAATTATCTAAAATGATTATTATTTATTAATTAATTATGTTATTCGTAACTCGAATCGAGAGAAGTAAATTAAACAAAATTTAAATGAGATTTTACAAATTATTAATCAATATTTACGCTTTTCTATTAATGGGATATCCAGATCATATAATACTTTAGCTTATACCAGTTAGCCAAGTGAGCATTTAACACTGAAAAAGAGGGCAATTTTAATGTTAATAATATCTCTCTTAATGTACATTATAAGTGTGGGAACTCATAATGAATAAAATTATTCTTTTTTTTAAAAAAGAAAAACACCGAGTATGCAACCAACAAGTTGAAGATAGCGAGAGTAAATTAATAGAGAACATATATTGTAAATATATAATTATTTTAAATATTATATTCATTTTCTATTATTTATTAAACAAGAAAATTAATCGTGGCTATATATTTGTATGTATCGATTGGGTTCATTATAATATATGAACCATAAATTTGTGATAGGATAATATGGTAGTGCTACAAAAAAGATTCCAAGTTAAACAGAGTCATTAGACTGGAACGGGATTGGATGATTACTTAAATAAGTATAACTATTTTGTATTAATTTTAAATATATTTGATTACTAATTATTGATTATGAATTAATAACAATTTTGCTAGGATTTAATCACATTTAATAATATATTTATTAAAAAAATAAATATTAACATAATTTTTATTCTATTACATTATTTAAAAAATATTGATATTAATTTTTATTTTTTACCTATTTAAGATATGTTTTTAAGTTAAATAAAAAAATATAAATATAATAATACATAAATTTTAATTTAATTAATTAAAATATTAAATATTATATTATTAAAAATATATTTCTTTACGTAATTACACGTACTTAAAATAATAATATTAATATATGTTCGATTTCGATTAATTATATTTTTAATATTTGAATAATTATTCTTTCGTTCTATTTATATTTACGATTATTTTTTTTAAAAAATAACAATAATTTAATTATCCATAATTAAAATATAAATTCATTATTATTTATGCCTCAAAACAAGTTATTTTGGAATAATTTTCATAAATTTACTCAAGAAAATAGAAACCAATTCATCAAACAAATATGTAACTAATATTAGCATAAGGTTGAGGATACTCTCTATAAATAAGAAATATCTTTTTAAGTAAAATATTACATGACATTTAAAGAGGTATGCAAATTGTATCAAATGTTGCATAAATAAATGCTGAGTTAAAAAAAGTGATAAATTATAACTGATATATTTTATTTTTGATATATATAATTAAATTTATATAATTATAATTAATAAAAAATATTGATCTGCTCACTTTTGCTCATTCCACTCATGAGTCATGTCTACATTTGCTTTTCTTTTGCTCACCCCACTCAGTGTAAGTTACTTTTTGAAAGATAGCTCGTGATAAGGAGTGCATTTGTCCTTTTATAATTTTTTTAACAAATAAAAATAATTTAATTTATGTTTAACTATTTTTATAAAAAAAATATAAGTCATTATTTTAAATTAAATATTATTTAATTATGTATCTTTTAAATTAAAATATAATTATTTAATCATATTAAAATATTAAATTTATCTAATTTTATTTTATTTAATATTTTTGTTATTATAAATTTAAAAAATATTATTTCTTACTATTTAAAAAAAATTCCAATCAATACACGCGGTTTTCAATTTTTCTGAATCCTATGTTCCACGTGTGAAGTAAGCAGCTCCATAACTATATTTTATTTAATAGTATTTTTGGAAAACATAACCGCATATATATTTTTTTAATTTTGATAAATTACACCCTTTAATTTATTAATTTAAAAATAATACCTAAAAAATTTATTAAATTTATAAATTATGATATTAAATATCCTAAAAGATTTAAAATATCCAATTTTTTAAACCTAATAAACCTCTCCCGTAACACAAATAGTATACTAGAACTTTATTAAGTTAAAAAATTAGTACATCAAAGGTTATTCATCAATTTCAAAAATTAAGACATTATAAATATTCATATATTTTTAATATCATGGATTTAAGTGTTTTTTTAGAATATATTTTTTTAAATTATAATTAATAAATTAGGATGTAATAATTAAAGATGTCTATTTTAATAATATATAATTAAAATTATTATTATTATTTATAAAAATTTAAAGATTTTTTTAAAAATAAATATAAATAATAAGAAGAGTAAAAATAATAATTATTATAATAGTTAAATTATGGTTAATGGTAACTAAATATATATTAATATTATTTTATATACATATAATTATATAAATAATTTAATTTTAATAAAAAAATCATATTTTGAATAATTAGATTGAATTTAATATATTTTTTGATTTTATTTTACTTAAAAATATATATTAAATAATTTAAAAATAAAAATTAATATCAATATTTTAAACAATGTAATAAAATAAACATTATGTTAACATATTTTTTTTAAACAATATATTCTAGAGTAAATATTTAAAAATAAAAAATTAATTAAATCGTAAAAAAATTATTATTTATTCATAAACAATAATTACTATCTAAATATATTTAAAATTAATGAATGATAGTTATACTTATTATTTTGATCATACACTATCCCACTTCAATTCTATGTTATCTTTTGGTTAAAAAATTTATAGGTTATTTTAACTTTTTTTAAAGATGTATATAAATATAAAAATTATACAAAAATATATCATTACTATTTTTATTTAGTGATTGATACAATAATGATTTTTTTTTAAAATATCTATAAATTACAAAATGAAATACATATAAGAATTGATAATGAAAAAAAAATTATTAATTAACATTTATGCTTTATAGTTATTTTAAATTAAATTATATCCATTTAAAAAAAAAACTCCTAATATATCCTTAAAAACTATAATATTTTTACGTACTTTTTTAATGAGGTAATTTATCGGAACCAACCCAATTATTTACCCTCACACTCAAGCCGGCCTTCACGTCACAGAGGAAGATGGCGCCATATGGAGAAGTTAATCGCAGACCCGAGTTCCTACTGTATTGTAGTTGGACCCTATATTAGCGGTAAGATATGACTCCCTATTTTCTTCATCAGAAAAATAAACAAGCATGGTATATTAGGTTGGGCGCTCCGATCCAGTTACTTGATCTTTCAGGTAATTATAATTATTTTCTGATAAATTTAAAGAGTTTGTTACTTCTTCTTTGTCGTTCTTGCCTAGTACAGTGATCAATTAGTTTGGTTCCTGGGAAATATGTGCGAAAATTGAATTACATCTCTCTGGAGGTTTTAATTACACAAGTTTTTATCCAATTGTACGCAGCGCATTAACTTATTTTCAAACTTTAAATTAAATTTAGAAATTTCTGGACTAATTTTCGTAAAATAATCGTTAGGTCACTTTGTCAGTGTAGCTTCAAGGGGTCGTGATTCGGGCCGAGTCTGCTGTAGAAAATTCACACTATATTTTTGGACAGTTTGGTTGCTAATTCTGAGCGAACGTTTGAGCTAATTGGAGAGATCTACAATGGCTGCGGTTTATGACGCAGAGCAGGAATTCATGCCACAGGAAAAGAAATCATCCTCCGAGGACGGTAATTCCATTTCCTGATTTATTTGTTCATCTATATCTTTTTTGACTGAAGATTAGAGTCAAATGTTCTTCGAATAGAATCTTAATGTTATGTTTTTCTGACTATAAGGAGAAAGAAACTTGTGCCTGGGGGTTTGATGAGGCCTGGTGGAGGGGAATTTACGCCATCGAATGGCGATCGGGTTATTCTATCATTGCCTCCTTGCTTTTGAAAGTTGAATCATTATTTGCGCTTTTTTGTTGCTTTTAAAGAGTAGACAACTTGCTCTCTAGGCGATGACATTTATCCTAATAGTTAAGGTTTAAATTCACCCTTCTTTAAAATTGTCATATAATGTGAATCAATTCACTCATATCTTCTTATGATGCGTTAAATTAGTGGAAAATCCTTGAATGCTATAATATTCATTTTGGACTTCATATCGGTATTGAGGATAAATAGTTTTGTCATTGGAATTATTGGTTGACTGTTAAGGGTATTCCAATAAGACATGTTTTGGGAAAAAGCAATCTGCTATTGGGTTTGGTGAAAGGAATTCCGATAATGTTGTAAGGTGAAGTAGCAATGGTAATGTCTTTGTAATTTCTAAATTCTATATATAGTTGGTGAAACTTCCTCGTAAACATGGTGCAAAAGGCCGTTTGTTCTTTTAGTATTGAAAGAAAACATTGTTGTGCAATGTTTCTCTATTTGCTTTTATTTTATTGGGATGTGTTTTCTTTTGGTATTTCAAGGAGTCTATTTTACGATGTATATGTTGTATTTAGAAGAAAAGAAAATAGGTAGACCATTATACGTTTCACCATCTAATTCGGTTATTAGTTTATTTGGTAATATTTTCTACTTTGTTAATTTATTCCCATTGATTTTCTGTTTCAGTTCAAAATGAAGCCTCAATTGCATTATAGGGAGGATGATTATCCAGCCTCAATTCCAAATGGCTTTCCAAAGGATGATGACATTCATTTTGAGATTGAGTTGATAGATTCCTTCAAAGCCAAGGCAAGACATGCTGAACTCTAGTTTTGGAATTTGTTCAATATGATAGTCTTAATGTGACAGTGTTTGTTGCACCAATTTAGACATCTCGTAAAATTTCTGAATTCTTTTCATATTCATGTAGATTTAGTTAACGTTTTCTGTTCACTTGCTGTGACAAATTGAGTAGTTCTGTAGTTGCATCTTACCAAACTCTGCCTGGTGTTTCTGATCATCTGCTTTTGGTGCCATTTTCAGGTCATTAGCGATTATTTTGGAGTTGTAAAGAACGTAATTCTTTATTTGATTTCAGTTGTTATCAATCATCATTATTTGATATTAAATAAAAATGAATTCAGTTAAAAAGGTAACCAGAGTGAAGTAAGAAAATGCTAACTGTTCAAAAAGGCTTTGTTAGTAGGTACCGGAATTCATTTATTTAAGTATGCTTGGTATTGATATTGATATTGATATTGTTAATCTTAATCATTATAGCTCATCTTCTATCTTTCTATTTGCTGACAAGTATACTCTGGGTTTTTGGACGTTGGCTACATTTGCATAAATGGGGAATTAAATGAATGACAGTTATGGATTGGACAAAAGGTCTGGAATATGTGTCATGCATCTTTATGATGGAATCTTCTTTTCAATTGACAGGTAATAACTGAAGGGCAGGGTTGGGAGACACCAAGAGAGCCTTATGAAGTAAAGGCCTGGTAAGAAGCAAATATTGCTTCTCCATACTCTTTCTCACCTCTGCTATGACTTTCTTTAATTATTCTGTTGTTGAACTGTGCAGTTCAGAATACACTTGAGAGCTCTAGGATTTCAGCAAGGACAGGTGATGGGAAGTTGTTTGTTTCACATACTCAAGGAGAACCATTTTTCTTCACTTTTGGAAATTCAGAGGTACGTTATACAATTATTATAGTCACTCGGTTGCCTCTTGCTTTTCGTGATCCTTTTCACTGGAGGGTGCAAATTTCATAATCAGATTGTATCTCTGTTGGTCCTAAATTATTGTCTTAGCATCCCAGAGAACTAAAATTTATAACGAACTAGACAATTATGAAAGTATGCAACATGAACTTATGCAGCGATGATGACATACACTCCTTTTTCTTATGTGCCCAAAGGACTTCAGATGGGAATTGGTACAATGACATGAGTAGAGAAAACTGTAATATATGTTCCCAGTCAGTAACTCAGTCTGTTTTCATGCCTGAGGTAGAGAGTGTCAAAGAAGTTCACTTTGATGTGGAGCTCGTTCACTTCATTCAGGTTGTGCAAGGCTCTTCCTGTAAATAATAGTGATTTCATTTCTTTTATAGGCATGCATGAAAATACTTTCCATCCATGCATATGACTGAACTTATGTATCCCCTTTAGATTGTATGCCTGTAACTTCTCTTCTTTGTTGATATGTTTGAGCTTTTATTCACACCATATGTGTAATGAGGAAAATAAGGCACCCTCGTGTAATTATAAGTTATTATCCACTGGTATGTGATACCATAGTAGTTGATTTTAAATTGAATATGTTGATATTCAATTTCTATTATAAATGGTTATGTGTTTTCCACCTTCAGTATTTCCCAATGATGTTGCCTCTTGGTTATGGACTTTCACTGTTGACATCTATACTGTAGTGAAGCTGGTTATCTAAATGTTATGGTAGAATGTGATCAATCTCTTTATTAACCAAATAACAGGTGATGGATAGCTTGGAGATGGTCGCCTAATCAAACACCAAATTCATGATGGAGAAGGTGTGGATGTCAAACCTTTTTCTTGGTTCAAATAATATTGCTTTCAAAATATAGTTTCAGCTTCTATAGTCTACCCTTCTCTCTTCCTTCCCCCCTTATTTCTTTCATTTTCCACTGCCTCTTTTTTGTCATATTTTATCCATATCAAGTCTCTGGATTCTGTGCATATTTTGTTTATCAAATATAATATTTTACACTCATACATCAATGTTAGGTGAGTTTCCGATGGATTGTCCTCTACATGACAACAGATTGCATGTCCATTACAAAGGCATGATTCTCAATGAAGAAAAGAGGATGTTCTGTGATACAAGAATTGATAAGGAAGGCCAGCCTTTGGAGTTCAGGTCTAGAAAAGGACTGGTGAGACCCTTAATGCAATACTAACACTTTTTCGCCCCCTTTCTTAATGCCTCCTTTCATTGCATGGCTAAAAACTCTCCTATTTTTTAATTTGAATTTAAAATGTTTCCGTACACTGTTTTATGATTGGTTTCTTGATTAGCCTGTGCAGTTACTGCTCTGAACTCTAACCTTTTCTAGTAGGTTCCTGAGGGATTTGAAATGTGTGTACACTTGATGCTACCTGGAGAGATTGCGCGTCACTTGTCCTCCTGATTATGCATATGACAAGTTTCTAAGGGTACTTGCTAAATCTAGTTTTTATTATATAATTTTTATGTTTGTCATTCAATAGAATATATATATATATATGTGTGTGTATGGTATGATGCATTGCATTTTTTGTAGTTGCAAATATTGCATTTTTAAGCTAAACTCATGTTCTTTTGATGTGAAGTGTGCCCCAACTTTTGTCTTATTTTTAGGCCAGCTAATGTTTCAGAGGGTGCTTATATTCAGTGGGAAATTGAACTTCTTGGTTTTGAAAAGCCAACAGTAATTTTCTGGAGCACCTTTTCCATAATAAGGAATTTCAAAGAGGAAATAGAATAATTTGCTACTTCAATATCCCTGGCCCAAGTTTTGGCCTGAGCCTGAAAGTCATGCTGCCTCAACCTTAGGAGATATGGAGTTAAATAACTTTTGACCTTTATTTTAGGAAAAACTTTCTTGGCCATTCTTATTTCCTTTTAAATTGGACTCTGGGATTGGGCTTTCAGCCAGCCTTGGATATTATGTCAACACCTTCACCTGGTTTTAGGGTCCATTATTTTGTGGAACTGGCTTCGGCCGAGCGTCCTATTGTGCTTCAGGATTGGTCATCTATCTTCTACTCTGAGCTTGTATTCAGGACTTGACCCTCTGCAATGCTGCGAAGTTTTTCCTCTGGGGAATGGAAAAAGGAGAAAAAATTATTCATCTGCTATCCCAATGTTGATTTGCCTAATATTTTAGTTTTGTTCATCTCCTAGAAACTACTATAATTAAAGGAAGTTAATGTTTGACCCTTTTTGTGTTGGACTATAGAATCTGCTCAGGCTTTTTCAGGGGTGGTTAATGTTGGACAATCTTTGCGTGATTGAGGTTGTTTACTTGGAGTTGAATTAACATGATTGGATCCGTGCTCCTTTTTTATCAGTCAAAATTTAATTGTGATAGGTTATCTTTTTCTTTATTGTAGGATTGGACAGGTATGAACTTTCAATGCATAATGGATGGTGCAGAGACTATTTGAAGCACGGTATGCATTTTAATATCTACTGTTTATCCACATTTCCAACATCTAGTGGTAATAAGATGTTTAACTTGTGTGCTTGTGTGTGTTGAGCAATTATATGCTATAGTGATGCCACGTTGATCATTTATGGATTTTTTCTATTTGTTCTCTTGGTGTAGGTCATTCAATGTTAATGTTGGGAAATCTAAAAAGTTTGGTACTAAATATTTTTCCCCCTTTTTTCAGGGAAACAGGCTCTTCAAAGAGGAAACATACGAACTTGCAAAGGGAAAGTATGAAAAGGTATTTTTTTCTACCTTCACAGGCATTTTGTGAATAAATACTATCCATTCGTTAAAACTGTTGTTTCATCTATGAAAGACAAACTTTTTTTTAAGCAAAGTCAAACCAGTTGTTATCAACTAAAATTTAAATCTTGTTGAGTTGGAATAAAATAGAATGGCATGAAATCTGGCTTTCTAGTTATAAAATCAACTATACTAGGGAAATATCTAAAAATTATTACTCCTTTTTATTTTTCTCTGATACTGTAGCAGTTTTTGAGGGACCGTTATTTTCTCTTCTTTCCTACCAACAAATTGTGCTAATTTCGTACCATCTAAATCACAGGTGGAAATGTATTATTTTATAATATAATTTTCTTTAACGTGAGTTCATTTGATAAGCATGAACCGAAAGAAAAGTAAGGAAACAATTTAACGGACTATTTGACAAGAAGCCAGCTGAAATTTCAGAAGTTGGAACTGAAGTTAAACAGAGAAGAAATCGGAGAATACCAAAAGAGAGATGAGAGGAGCATTTGGATGGCTATAAGTCGGAGTCGGATGTAGGGGTGTCCAAAAGCTGGACCAAATCGGAAAATCAGATCAAATCGAACAGTTTTATAAATCAAACGGTCTGATCTGATTTGTATTAATTAAAACCTCTTTTTAAACGGTCTGGTTCGATTGTATTAATTTTTAAACCGATCGGATCGGACCGAACCAGTTTAATAATATATTAAAAAAATTATATTATTTATAAAAAATCATTGATTAAATTTCTCGTGTTTTAATCAAATGTATATCATTAGTTGTATTATATTTATGTATTATTAATCAAACTAAATCAAATCGTTGAAAATTGGACTAAATTGTTCGATTAAATATTTTTAATAATTAAACGGTATGTTCTGTTTCGGTTTGAATAATATAAATGGTCTAGTTCAATTATATTTTTTTTTGTTTTTTTTTATCTCTGCTAACCTATGGGTAGAAGAATATATTTCGTCTTGGCCTGCAAAGTGAACATCCAAAAACATCGTATTAGTTGGGCATGTTTTCTTTATTTTTTACCATGGAAAAAATTGAGCATAACATGTATATAGTTATCTATAAATTGACATGCAGGGTAAGATCTTGTAGCTTTGTATGCAAGAATGAGAGTGGGATGATATTACTAGTAGAAAATGGAAAGAAAAAGGGTATGTGTCATTTTTAAGAAAAAACTTGGGAAGTATGGATACGTGGTATAATAGAATTATTTTAACTTAAAGTGGAAACGAGATAAACGAATGATATTCATGATATTAATATGAAGACATATAAGACTTTTTCGAGATTGTTCTCAATAAATAGTATATTTAATCAAATTGTATTAAATTGCTTGAGCCCTCAATGCTTTTTAACTTCCCGTGGGTTGTATACGTATGATTTTTAGTAAATTTATTTATTTATAGTGGTAATCTAATATCTTAAATATAAAAGAATTAATAATTAATTTTAATTTAAAAATTATTTGCAT
Source organism: Hippophae gyantsensis (assembly GCA_030763125.1). Classification (NCBI taxonomy): domain Eukaryota; kingdom Viridiplantae; phylum Streptophyta; class Magnoliopsida; order Rosales; family Elaeagnaceae; genus Hippophae; species Hippophae gyantsensis. The sequence goes on along the minus strand of CM061034.1, from coordinate 1,463,192 downwards.
TGGGTTGGATTATTTCGTGTTTTGGGTTGTATGCTGAATTACAAGACCTACTCATGTATCATTGCATGATACTTGATTATAGCAGGCACATGCAAACAATTAGATCAGGATCCTCTTTATTCATTAGTGGAAACTTAAAAGCACACTTTGAAACCAATCTATTTCTGAATCACCACATGCCTAAAAGACCACGTACAACTAAGGAAAGCAACTCAAAGTAAATACTAAATAAACAACACACCATCAATACTTGTTTAAACAGCACACAGTAAAACAATTAATTAGGCATAGACCGGATAATCAAAAGATAAAAAATAAGACAATGATCAAACGATAAAAAAAAAAAGAACTGCAGAATCAGAGTTTGGGTTGTGCACGTTTGGCCAAGGCATGAGCACGGGTCTTTACTAGGAAGAACCCAACGGTGTGGCCAGTCACGGCGGCCACGAAGATTCCAACGTTGAAGGACATGACAGAGAGCATTACCAAGTAAATAAAACTCATTCGAAAAGCGTAAACGCTGGACTGAATGAACCCAGCTGTGATCGAACTCGTGTTTGGCTTCACGGCGGGTGAGAAACATGACAAAACCTCAACAGCTACTGCTAACATAAACACGAACAAGAGAGCCAATATATACATACCAAGGTGCTTATCAGGCCAACCAGAGAATAAGACTATTGCATCTTTGCCCCAATAGAGGCTCATACGATTCATGATCATCATCTTGTCACGATCATGAGTTGTGTTCATCAGGTCGCCCTTGGGCGGCATAGACTGAGCAGAAGAATTCATGGGCATGTCATGGTGATAATCATGTCCCTCATGAGACATTTTTCAGAAAGAGAGAAAGATATATGATCTGAATCAATTGAGAATGATTTACTTGGCCTTTAGGCTCTGTTTGTAATATGTGCTTTAAGTAATTGTTTGTATAAATAATTAATATGAATGTTGAGGGGAGCTGTAAAGCAATTTGCTAATTGTGTGTGATGAGAAGAGGGTTTGAAAGGACATTAATGGCCAACTGATAACTTAGATTCTTTTCTTTTTTAAATTTTTACGTTTTTGTCTTTTTGTTCCCTATTAATATTTTTAGTATAAAGTATAAATGTATTTCTCTCTGATTTTTCGAAAAGGAATGAAAGAGAATGATGTTATTGGGTATCTTGAAAAGTGATGGGGAAAGAAGAATGGAAGTGGAATATTTTTATTAAAAAAATATATATTAAATCCACTATTTATTTTTATAATAATTTAACTTATTTATTATAAAAAAATAACTACACAAATATAAATAATTATTTTTTTGTTTTTATTTTTTATTCTCCCTCAATTATTACATTTATATTTTATAACCATTTATATATAATATAATTGAAAAAATTAAAAAATAAAAATTACATTTAATATAAGATTAAATTATTTATAAAAAATAAATATATGATTTTAAATTTTTTTTATAATAAGTAAAGTAACACCTATTTTGTTTGAAAGGGATATTTGTAAGGTTTCAAAAACGTACTCATTATTCATATTTTTTCTGTTATTGTGTTATTATTTATGTGTATAAATTTTTGTATTTTTATTATTATGTGTTATTATTAATGTGTATAAATTTTTATGTTTATGTTATTATGTGTTATTATTTATGTGTATATTTTTTTTTTGTTTCTATTATTATGTGTTATTATTTATGAGTATAATAGAAAATGAGCAAATTTTGTAAAAAAAAAATTTTAATTCGATTAACGCGTTTAATCGACTTTAAATTTTAAGTCATTTTATTTAAAGTCAGTTAAAACCCGACTTTAATACCTTTTTTTGTAATAATGTATGATTTATTCTACCGAGAACAAATGCTTCTTTGGACGATCACGAACATAGTGTATAAGAGAATATTGGTTAATAATATGTATTGACTAATGACTATATGTATTGACTAAGACTAAAAGGAGATATCTAACAATCTGTAATATATATATATAATGGAAGCCATTTATCTTAGAATCTATATTGTGCCTTAACCTATTTATCTTGTCATTTCAGTTTCCTTGGACTACTCAATGATCATGATATGAGCTCCAATACTTTTTTTCTTGCAATTGACTTGTATACCCGTTTTTATTTTCTAATAACAGTACTATTATATTTACGTACCCCTAACTTAGATTCAATTAGATAAATGGACTATATACCGTTAAGTTACAAGTCCTAATATTTTATTCTAGCAATTAACTTGCACACAATTTGATGTTCATATTGTATGGTTTTACAACTAAATGACAATGTTGAACTATATCAGTTGTTAAATAATTGGGCAAAAAAGTTAACATATAAGGAAAAACTGCTGTTTATATATATATATATATATATATATATATATATAACCAACTTGTGTGATGTGGCTTGTTGGCTCTTGAGAACAACATTGCCTTTGCGTTGTTTGTAGGCTAGAGTGAAGGAGGGGGTATAGTTAGTTGATTTTATAATTTCAGAAAAGGAGCTTGAGCTCTCTGTAATGGTAGACTTGTTTTGAGTTGATTCATAGTTAATCAAACTCTGTTAACCTTCATATCTTCTCACCATTTATAAACCTCCTCAACTAACTTAGAAATATTCAATTCCACCTGTCCTATCCCTAAAATTCCCTTGATCTCAAAATAGCTCTCAACAATCCACAACCACTCTTGAATTTTATTAGCATGATTAAGTCTGACGAATTAAGCATTAGATCTTAATTTGTTTCTCAATTCTTAGGTGTTCAATAGTTTTAGTGGAATAAGGAATAGGAAAATACCTTTGTTTGTTATAGTCACGATTCTTACATTGTTCCTACAAATATGCTTTGGTCTGTATAGATGAGCACCACTGTGAAATTCCTTCAAAGTCAGGAGCTCGAGTTTGACGTGGATTTTGGATTTTTCTGTATAACTTGTTGTCAATTGGATTAGCAGTCCCCACATATTAGGTGTCGATCCAAGGGTGTCGTTTAGAAATGGCAAAAACTTCCTTCATGGTCGAAGTCAGGAAAAGTACTTGAGGGCGATGAACGCGATGAGTGGTGGGTATTAGGTGTTTGGTAGACTGTGATGTCAATGGAGGTTCCGATGGATGTCACATAAGACTTTCGAGCTGGGTAGAGTCAGTGGATGGTGGCAGTTCGTCGTCAAAACCATCATCAACAGCATC